>CM061528.1:52061298-54493798 GCA_030068015.2 Neoceratitis asiatica | reverse complement strand
TTGACGTAGCCATTCAACCAGAAGTGCGCTTCATCGCTAAACAAAAATCGCTTATGAAAATCGGGAACAACGGTAATTTCGTTTTGGGACCATTCGACGAATCTACGCCTTACTGGATGATCGTTTGGCTTCAATTCTTGCACGAGTTGGATTTTGTAAGCACGCAAACCAAGATCCTTCCGCAAAATCTTCCATAAAGTGGATGGACTCAGATCCAATTCCTGTGCTCGATGGCGGATGGACTCATTCGGGTCTTCCTCAATGCTATGCTCTACAGCAGCAATAGCTTCTTCTGTACGTACCGTACGGCGTCTCTGGGGATGCGAGGTATCAATAAGAGTAAACGTGGTGCGAAAAATTTCCATGGTTAATCGAATTAACTGCTCTTATGGACGATTTTGTCGACGATAAAATGGACATAGTGCGCGATACGTTTTCCGCACAGAACCATTATTTTCGAAATAAAATTGTACTATTTGCAAGCGTTGTTCAGGCGTGAGTCTATTCATGATGAATTGCCAAACGAAACTGAGAATAAATCACTTGACAGCTATTAAATCGGTCGCCATTTTAAAAAGTAATGCCAAATTAAATTTCTATACCTCTATAAAAAACACCCTTTATATACATTGTTAATTAAAACTTGTTCTGATTGCGAACTCTACTTCTCGTTTTCCATTTGATTTTCATTTTTCGTAAATTTGATCTTCATGTTCATGCAGTTATTAGCGCTTTTGAAATGACACATATCCTAGCCTTTGCGTTTCATGTCATATAAATCGACTTTTATTGTCACACAACCAATCAATGACAAAATCAAAGTCGCCAAAAACGAAATTCTGCAATAAAGTGAATGTGACATATGAGCTTGGTTTTCGGTTTGATAGTTTAGTTGTTCCGCTTTGTATTTTGATTTTTAGATTGTCGCTGCCAAACTTCTTTTTTTCCGTGGCTATTTGTTAGCGCTTTATCGCGAATGCCATGTTGCTTAGTTTAAGCAATTTGAGGTGTATGTAGCAAATTGACACGAGCAATGAAAGCGCACTCGAATTTACGGTGAAATGGTCACACTTTGTTTTTAGATTCCTCTGAAATTTACTTGCAATCACTATTTAATACATAGCGCTTTTCAGACTAAAATTTTAATTTCATAAATTTTAAATTTTTTATTTAAATCAAATAAAGGTAAGAGAAGAGGCTGATATTTTGTTTGTGTCTAGATCATTATTCAGCTTCAGCTTTAAAAATTTGCTCATTTCTCGGAGTAAAAAAGCTTTACCACAGAAAATTATTAGCAGCAATAACTTAAAAATGTTTAATGTAGCCTTTTTATTACATACCATTTCTTCAATTACATTATATTTTATTAAAAAGTTTAATACTGTTGGTTGAAAGATGAAGCCAGGCGTAGAAGTTCACGCAAGCGTGGAAAGTTTTTGCCTGCCATTCACCTGGAAGTGGCCAGAAATGATTATTTTACATAGTATACAAGCACATCTTAGACCAAGTGTCCTATGGATAGCTAGTAAACATCCCTTTGGAGGCAAGGTAAAGGCATAAGAAAATTCCACGCGATTATGCGTAGGGTTCAGGACCCACCGCGTGAAAATCCTGCTTTCCGTTGCCTTAATTGGGAAGGTGTCGCTTCGTACCTGGTTGATATTGTAGTAGGAATAAAGCTTGACATCACCGCCGTCCAAGAAAAACGATGGACGAAACAAGGACAGAAGAAGGTGGGTCCTTTTGAAATTTACTACAGCGGTCATATAAAGAAGCGTAAATATGGTATTGGATTTATTGTGGGAGAGAGACTCCATCACCGAGTCCTGGCATCCATTCCGGTGGATGAACGTCTAGCTACAATCTGCTCCGATGGAAGAAAAAGACGATAGGACCACAGCTATTTTATATATGAGCGCCTAGAATGTACCTAGGAGCATTGCCCTCGCAACGATGTCATAATCGTTCTAGACGATTATAACGCTGATGTTTTTACCAACAAATGAAGGAACTTGCAGTTTGTTCTATGGATTTTTATGAGGAGCTTTTATTTCATGCAAGAAATACATTTGACATACCCTGCCGAGGGGCGATCGCAATCAGAAAAACTTATTTTACATAATTTTGGATGTTGGTCTAACCTGGGCTCGACCGAGGCGCTTGGCGCAACGGTTGGAAAATTCAGCCTCCATTAAGAAACATATCTAAAGGCTGAGGCTGATCAATTTTGCCGGGGCCCGGAATGTAGTTGTCTTTATTACCAGATTCTAGCCCAGGAAAAAACATCAAGATACAGGGCCTAATTCGGCTCAGATCACTATCTTATAGCAGCGAAGATACGCACCCGCCTCTGTGCAGCAAAAAACACCTGTTTCCAATGCATAAATCTTCCGCATAGGCTTTCCATCGAAAACTCCTAGTGTCATCTCATTTACATCGTCCAGGCTTCTGCACGATACTGCGGGACGAGAGTAATGAGCGATATGTAGAGCTTGGTTTTGATTCTCTCGGCAAATCAATAGGACTTTACTTATCATTTGCCCACTCAAAGTAGCACCACTTGGATATATTATTCTGTTTTTATTTCAAAGCTGACATTGTTGGTGTTGTTAATGCTGCTTCCTAGATAGACGAAATTATTTAAGACTTCGATGTTATTATTGTCAAAAGTGACGTGGGAGCCAAGACGTGAATGAACTGACTGTTTCTCGTTTACTACCAGATCCATTCGCCTGGCTTCTTTATCCAGTCTGGAGAAAACAGAATTAGCGGTACAGATCCTGATGGGTCTTTTTAATGGGCCTTCGATGCTATCGACGTCAGCTTTATAATCTACGAAGGTAATGGAATGCCTACCCAATCGACACCGATTTTTGTAAGTCCCTTCTCATGCACTATATTACTATTTCAGATTTTTTCTTCAAAGGAAAAGTATTTTGTAAAGGGTGTTTTTTATAGAGGTATAGAAATATAAGTTGTCATTACTTTTCAAAATGGCGACCGATTTAACAGCTGTCAAGTGATTTATTCTCAGTATGGTTTGGCAATTCATCATGAATAGACTCACGCCTGAAAAACGCTTGCAACTAGTGCAATTTTATTTCGAAAATAATAGTTCTGTGCGGTAAACGTATCGCGCACCACGTCCATTTTAGCGATGTTTAGCGATAAAGCGCACTTCTGGTTGAATGGCTACGTCAACAAACAAAACTGCCGCATTTGGAGTGAAGGTAATTCTCAAGTGTATGTTGAAACACCGTTACATCCAGAAAAACTGACTGTTTGGTGCGCTTTATGGGCTGGTGGAATCATTGGTCCGTATCATTGGACGTAGTGCGCGATACGTTTTCCGCACAGAACCATTATTTTCGAAATAAAATTGCACTATTTGCAAGCGTTGTTCAGGCGTGAGTCTATTCATGATGAATTGCCAAACCAAACTGAGAATAAATCACTTGACAGCTGTTAAATCGGTCGCCATCTTGAAAAGTAATGCCAACTTTAATTTCTATACATCTATAAAAAACACTATACTAAAAAAAAAGGTCTGAGCAATTTTAGGAAACCCAACTTCTGATTCTAACATCTGCTGTCGTCAACAATCAAAATTGAAGGGAACCGCGTGAGCTGGGCAAATGCAAAGGCATGATGCTACATTATGATAACGCCGGACTACACTATCTTTTTAGTTTTCACCCCAAAAATTAAAAAAAAAATTACCAATTGTTATAACTTGGCACCATAAATTTGCCATGATTTCTTTTCAAATGTTTTAGTTTTAATATACCGAAGTATTGCATAATGTCATCGAATCTTAAGAATGTCAGCACTTCATAAATATATTTTTAATACTCAATATCCTGGCATCGGTATGATGATACACATTCAAATGTCTTTAAAATTTACATATTCTCACTTAACCATGTGTCAGTAATATATATAAAGTGCATACATGTGTGTAACTCTGTATGGGTTAATTGAAAAAATGTCCGATGCACAACTACAATAACTTCACAATACATTCTATGTATTTTAGTCGTAAATATTTCATTAGATATACATACTTATATACAGGTAGAAAGATAAGCTGTTTTATGCATATACGGGAGAATATGCTTGTGCTTTCACCTAAACCTACAACAATGAGTTGTTAGAAGCTTACATTGGATTATAACTGGTACTTTATACAGCTTACCGTTTCTCTGCATATATGACATAATGGTAGGTAGGTAGGAGTGCTTACCGAAGAGGTTTAAGACTTAATTCCAAATAACGTTGGGTACATCATTTTGATGCAATGTCGTAAAACCGTTCCAACCATTTAGTGTTAAGTGTCTAATTGAAACTATTATCCGATAGGCTCTTTTGTAGACAGCCATTCAACATTATGTACCTGATAAATTCCTAGTTTATTGCATTAAAATTTTCGAGAAAGATGCCTAATGTTTAGTGTCCCGTTGATGTGGCTGTGAGTACAAGTATACATTTCTTCGATCTAGTTGGTAGGTCCTCTCTTCTTATCACGTCATACTTGGGTCAAATCGGTCTCGTTATCTTACAGTTGAATATGGAATTCCATCTGTTTGGTGCTTCTTGTTAAAATTAAAGGTGAAACTAAGGCCTTGAACCCAGATTATGAGGTTAACTAATTGGACCGCTAACGAGCGTATAGTCTTCCTACAGTTAATAACGAGGCTTGAACTTATCATTTACAACGAAAAGCTAACAGTGGCGCCGGGATATCCATGCGTGTATATATCTGCCTTTTGTGTCCTCCCGTATTTTTAAATTTGAGCTCCACAGGCCTTTTCCATACCTAGTACTTTCTCTTCGAAGATGGTAGCTGAATTTGATATATACAAGGAGAAGGTGATTTTGAAATCTACGGATCCTCCCTGACCCCATATTTTGGGACCCCCTGTGTAAATTGAGATTTTATGCTGCTCTCCTTCAAAACCTCTCTAGTAAGTATTCTCATATGGAAATAACTATTACTATTATTAACTGGTTTATTGATTGGTGTTGTGGATTGGTTTAGTATATCGCTGTGTCTAAATTGTTTTGTCACCAAAATCCTAGTAAATGCAGATAGCATTAGGCAGATGATACGGGTGATAATTAAACGCATTTGTATGGCTCCTGCAAAAGCTGATATTTGCATATCATTTAGTTTCCTGATATTGTACTGTTTCTATGATTCTGGGCGGCTCTATTTTTTTGCATTTCTCTGATAATCGCCGCTTACAGCCAGATAATTATATTTGGTTTTAGGCTCCATTTTCAGTTTACCTTGGTATAAATTTTGATATTTTTTTAGGGTCTCCCTATCACCTTGCAGTATAGTTGAGTGAAGAAAGCTGAAATTGTGGTGTTTTGGCCATATTTATAAAAACTTTCAGCTCCGCTTTACTGAGACTAAAATGTAGTGCGTTGTATGCGATCGTGGTATGTAATCTTTGCAAGATTCTGTCTGTGATCTCACTGACTGCAGAGGTAAACAGCTCTGATAACACGTTAGCTTTTGCTACTACTACGTCGTTCATCACCCATAGAAGGTATAGAAAAATACCTTGAGGACTTTCGCTGCTGACGTAGATTGTTCGTGATGCTGAGTTGCTGCTTTTTATTGTTCTTCTATTTATAAGCATCGATTTTTTACATGTACAGACAGTGTTGTCCACGACGACATGTGAGAATCAATGATGGCTAAATTTATTCTATATATAGAGAGAGGCCACCATTGTATATGATTTGTACCGTTATTATTTTTATCACTTATCACTTCGTAAAGGGCAGTTTGTGTTGGTCGACCCTTTATGCAAACATTTTTGGCCATTGGCAAAGTTGACATCCTTAGAAGTGATGAATATCCGCACAGTACTTTCACCATGAAGAAGGTCACGCTCATAGGTCTGAAGTCTTCAAGTTTTCAACTCTTTGGCTTGGAAGACAGTTTAATACTGGCATTGTAGCTAATTTCAAGCCATTTAACTATTGGTTTCTTTAATTGCTGTAAGATTATATGGATAATAACATTTGAAGCCGCCACTGTAAATGGTGAATAGCTGTTGATAGTGGAGAAGACTTTTTTTCCGCTCACTAAAAGGCCAAAATTGTCAATTGCGGTCCGCTTTTAGTAGATTCTCAAAAGTCAAGAGATTTTTTTAGAATTTTTTAAGGTTATAATACATTCAGCTGTATGTGAATTTCTGCCAAAAATTGTTGACATGCTTACTTCCCGTACAAAATCGTATTTCCTCGTTTCATTAAAACAAAAACAAGTACGCATTCGGCTCTGAAAGTAAGGCGCAGACATCTTTTTTAACTATTTGTTTAAATTTTGTAACCGACAAAAGATAAAGCGGCACTTATTCGTCTATACCAAAGCGAATTTCGAAAAAAGTTATTTTCCGGCATTATGTCTTTAACTAGCAGCCCCCTGAAATTTACATTTGATTAGAAATTTCAGTAATATTTTGTATTTGGCAAACGCTTATTTTATATAAAAGATATTTGAGCAAAAAATTAAGGCACTCCTAAAACGTATTTAAACTTTATTGTTCCTGTAGATAACATAAATATATGTATATGTATTAATACAATATTTGTATATATAATATTCCAATGGGATTAACATTTGTTGCTGCAAAATATTAGCAAACAGAAAGAAAAAAGGAAGGAAATTGTTCAGTAAAAATATTAAATAAATAATTAAATTGGTTGGTTGATAATGATGACAAAACTAAATTTCTCAAGTAATCGTATAGATGTCTGATATGAAATAATAACTTATGGGTGGAAATTTGCACTTGTCTTAGCGGGTAGGGTAGAATTTTCAATTAATTTGTTGAGGAAGAGTGAGATCTCCAACTTTTAAGTTAATAAAAAAGACCTCACTTCTCTTCGTATTTTCTAGCCAATAAATCCACTGTGCTAGTGGCTATAAATCTATTTAGAATGTTCTAAAAACCAATTCACCGCATCTACACACTGCTACACCAAAAAATTATATGAAATTTACAACAAATTTTCACTCACCTTAAAGTATCAAATCTAAGGAATATGTATACACTTGTACGCCAATATTTTGCTTGTATGTACTTTAATTGAGAATTTCACCTTATCAGGCGCTATATTCATATATACGTATATAACCCTCAACCGTTATTATTATTTCTTTTTTTAATTTTAATTCCTTTTTATCTATACCATTCTCATCAATACCAGGTGCCGTTTTCTTTTCTACCATTAATAACATATTACAAAATTTTGTTTTCTTGTCAGATTTGTTTGTAGTTGTTGTTGTTGCTGTTGTTGTTGCTCCTGTGTTTTCTGCTGTTGCTGTGCAGGGTTTATACAATAAAAAGTAGTGAAAAGAGCAAAATCATATGTTCAATGACAAAGTTGGTTAAATTTTATGAGGTGCAAAAAGTTTTAATATAATTCTGCATAATTTTATATATAAAAAGCTTAATATTTTGATTATATATTTCATTACATGTTTTTAAAATCAATAATAATTTTAACTAAACACGTCATAAATAGTTTTTGCCCCAATGATTTATTGTAATATCTAAAAGTATTTAAATTATAAAAATTAATACTAATTTTTAACAAAAATTTTTATAACTAGGGGCTCTAACTTTTAATATCGTGTAATACGAATGGCATGTGAAAATAATACCCAAAACGTAAAAAAGTAATTAAATTATTTCCAAAAATTTTATAATAAACGCAATTTTGCATGTTGTTTTTACCAGATACAAAGCCTTTAGGAAATGGTTAATAACTATCTCGTGCGAAAATTATGTTTTTTTTTTAATATATATATATAAAAATTATGAGAGTGACTAATATTAAATTTTTTTTTATGATTAAAACAATTATGCGACATAACAGAAAAAGGAGTTATCTCCGTGAATTCTAATAAATTTTTAAATATAATGATATATATTTTTGTATGAGAACTTTTAATAAACATGAATTGATCGGAGTTAAATCTGTCATTTTTTGAAAGAAAGGAGAAAGTTTGGTTTTAAGCTTCTGATGGTTTCATGATGAAAAAAGCAAAGAATGGAGTAAAACTATTATTTCCCATTAATAAATGACTTTAACTTGCGGAAATTGAAAAACTTTACCTTTAAACTCCATTAGATATTTATTTGTTTTGATTAAATTGGTATACCTTTCATGTGCAATGAATGGTATAGAATAGAATATACATATATGACCGATTTTTGAAATATGAAATTTTTGACCAAAAACCCGTCAAAAACGCATCCCATAATAATAATAAATTTCACATTAATAATATAATATATAGAATATTATCGAAATTGGAAAACTATTTCAATTAGCATGTATCTATTCTAATATGGTCAAAAAGTCGTCAAAGAGCATCTAAAAGAAAAATCATCGAAATTCGGTTTTTGCACTAACATTTGTTCATGAAAGGTATGAAGACGTCGGAATGGCCGAAGACAGCTCTTCTTATATTATCAGGATATTATTTCTAAAATTGAAATGAAATTTTGTAAAGTTTATGCAAATATCTAAAAGTATAGGGAGAAAAAGATAAAAAATAACCTGCAAATATATATACATATGTATGTTAATGATTTTGAGAAGCCCACAAAGAATAATGAAGATAAATAATGACAGAATCAAATAGGTTTGCTGCCAAATAGCCAGAGAGCGATTGCTTTTGTTTCTCTGCTGCATTTGTCCTAAGCAGTGTGAAGTGCTTTTTACAGTCGTGTGAGCTTAGTAGTGAACCACACTAGTTCGGTATTGATTTAGAAACTAGAATTTACTTCAGAGAATTTACAAAAATTTTAATTGGAGCTTAATATGAATATATTTGAAATGGTTTTCAAATGAAAGGTTTGACAGTATAATTCTGCTATATGTTTTCGTTTCTCTGCCCCTCCATGGCTGCAATGTCGCCTTCAAATTGGTGTTTCAAGTTGTTAATCGTCTGCGGATGGTTGGGGTTTTACTTATTCGTAACGGCTCTGCACAAAAATGGTCCAACGGAGACAAATCGCAGCTGCGAGGCGGCCAGTTCAAATCGCTACTTTTGATAATTATTTTATTTTAGAACGCAGATCGATTGTAATTTTGCACCCTGTCCTGCTGAAACTACTCTTCGTCCGATCTAATCAGAATGACGAGCTGAATTTTTGAGATATTTCAACGACACTTAGTGTGCGGGTGTATTTTTATCATGTTTTATTCATTTTTCAGAACCAGCCAGATCGCCCGACTATATCATTATGTCATAAATATTTTTTGGGTCATAAATACTTCAGCAAAGCATAGTGTGAAATTTAGTACGCTATACACATATAATGAAAGAAATATTGCTTCAGAAAATTATCAACATCAGAACGCTCTTTCATATAGTCCCCATGTAACCGACTTGTTCCGATATGAAGTTTTTTGTCAAAACTCTGGGAAAAAATCATCTGAGGGTGTGAAATCTGGTATCCTACACATGATTATTCTACTATACTTTTACTGACAACGAAAATCACCAAAATCGGAAGACCACATCTTATATCCGCTCTACAACCAATTAGTTAGGATTTCTTCAAAAATCCACCAAAAAGCATCTATACGCCTGAAAATTGGTTTGCTATCCACAATTCAAATAAATATTGATACTGAAAGTCATCGAAATCGATTTTTTTTATTTCATATATCCACGAAAAGTATAAAGACTTCGGCATGGCCGGAAAAAGCGCTGATATTTTGTTTTAATTTTTTATTGCTTTCAAGTAGTAAGTTTTCTCTCAGGGTGTTTATTTCAATTGTATCGTCCTCAATTTACCCGAATCGCCTACGTCCCAGTGAGGTTTAGAACAAGAAGAAGTCGTCGGGAACTAAGTCTGGAGAAAACGTTTAACGAAGTAGTAGTTTTTTGCTAAATTTATGCTATTATTGGCGACTAGATATAGATATAACAGCGCTTTTATGATGTTTTAAACTTCCCTTCATTTAAGTTTCTACCTAACTAACAGGCTAGTTTGTCTATCTTTTCAAATTAAGGTGCTCGGATTAGCAGATCACTTTACCTATTTGGGAGTCCGTTAAATTACCTACTAATGAGAGAAAAAATATATATTATTATATTTAGGTAGATTGCAGGTATTCATTACACGTTTCATGTATAAATAGTTTTATATTTCTTACACATTTAGTTGTACGTATGAACACAAGTCCGATTTTGATATTTATTGAGTTCACTTATTTGCTTCCATAAATATTTCATAACGCAGTTGATATGCCATTAAGCTCTAGCAACTTGGATACAAGAAAAGAAAATCTGAAGCATGAAGCAGCATGCACTATATATGAAATAACAGAATAAAACTAAAAATTAATTACCGTTGCAATACAATTCCACCAAAAGGTTGTAAAGAGTTAATCGTTAAAATCGTTAAAGTTCATTAATTGTATTCGAAAAAAAATTGTTTCATTTCATTCATTCATTTATTAATTAAATTTTTTATCGTTTATTTGGTCAACAACGGACCACTACTGTTTATCGTTGGAGTTTGATATTTACTTTGTTGCAGCATTCAAATCTAGGTGATAGTGATAGGAAACTGTGAAATGGGATCTATAAATTGGAAGCATAACAGCTGAATAAATACGATTAATACCTACCACAAAAGTTTAGAAGGAATTCGCAAAAATGCTAAAGTTTTCACCCGCCATGAAATTACTTATATATATGTTTGAATATGCATATTTTTGATGATTTTTACACGTTCCTGACAAATATATGCGAAAATTTATTATATTATGTAAGTATAAGTAGTAGTAATGATGCTTTAAGTGGTCTCTTCAATTTTCATTCAACTGTTGCTTTGCCATTTGTGGTATGATTCTTCCCAGATCAGTAGGATACATAAGGGATATTCTTATTTTTGATACGTCAGGTTAAAGTTGCATTCAAAATGCATTATCAGCTCAACTGCATTGTATTTGTGGGTGCATGAAAAATTAAGCATTTGTAAAATGTCTATATAAAAATCTTTAATAATCGGTGCAACATTACAACCGATCTGCGTTCTAAAATAAAAAAATTATCAAAAATAGCGATTTGAACTGGCCGGAGCCGTTACGAATAAGTAAAACCCCAACCATCCAGGGACGATTAACAACTTGAAACACCAATTTGAAGGCGACATTGCAGCCATGGAGGGGCACAGAAACGAAAACATATAGCAGAATTATACTGTCAAACCTTTCATTTGAAAACCATTTCAAATATATTCATATTAAGCTCCAATTAAAATTTTTGTAAATTCTCTGAAGTAAATTCTAGTTTCTAAATCAATACCGAACTAGTGTGGTTCACTACTAAGCTCACGCGACTGTAAAAAGCACTTCACACTGCTTAGGACAAATGCAGCAGAGAAACAAAAGCAATCGCTCTCTGGCTATTTGGCAGCAAACCTATTTGATTCTGTCATTATTTATCTTCATTATTCTTTGTGGGCTTCTCAAAATCATTAACATACATATGTATATATATTTGCAGGTTATTTTTTATCTTTTTCTCCCTATACTTTTAGATATTTGCATAAACTTTACAAAATTTCATTTCAATTTTAGAAATAATATCCTGATAATATAAGAAGAGCTGTCTTCGGCCATTCCGACGTCTTTATACCTTTCATGAACAAATGTTAGTGCAAAAACCGAATTTCGATGATTTTTCTTTTAGATGCTCTTTGACGACTTTTTGACCATATCTGAATAAATACATGCTAATTGAAATAGTATTCCAATTTCGATAATTTTCTATATATTATACTATTAATGTGAAATTTATGATATATTATATTTGTATATGTATATTCTATTCTACACCATTTCTTGTACATGAAAGGTATACCAATTTAATCAATTTCCGCAAGTTAAAGTGATTTATTACTGGGAAATAGTAGTTTTACTTTATTCTTTGCTTTTTTCATCATGAAACCCTCAGAAGCTTAAAACCAAACTTTCTCCATAGTATAAATTTTATATTCATCCATTTATTGGAAAAACATTAAGAGGCACACCATAAATTGGAGAATGAGCTCGGCCGAAAATCGCTTCAGCGGTTACAAAACGTCAATTATATATATATATATATATATATATATATATATATATATATATATATATATATATATATACGTATATATAGATATAAATATATCTTTAAATAAGTAAATATTATCCTCACCTTTCGACTCATATTTTTTTCGCTCATAAGTAATGATTGTTTCTGATTGAATTAAATTGGGTCATACTTTATTAATTATGTTTTTCAATCCGATTTAATGATGTTTTTTTATTAATTTTATATAGCTTTTATATTTAACAAAAATAAAACTAATTTTTTTCGGATATTTCTTAGTGAGAAATAAAAATGTGTTTTTTAATTTATTTGTTTTTTTTTTATCCCGAGTTCCTTTTTACCTTTTTTAAGGGCCTTGTAAATGAAATTAAGCATAATATATTAAACATTCGTAAATAGTAATTTGCATTTCATAATTTTTTTATCGCCGCGCCTGAAACATTTAAACGTGTAAGTCTAGCCAAAAAACATACTGGAATATATTCTAAAATATGTACACAGCGCATATTAGATGTGTACAGCTAACGGTTTTGTATAACGGCATAAAATAACATATATGGACAAGGGAATATGTAAATATATGCAACTTTATGGTAAATAAGAATTGAGATATGTTGGCGAAACCATGTTCACTTGGGTCAGAAGTACGAACAACATTAGAAATGGTTGAAATCGGACCCTCATATAACGCTAGTTTTGAAAAGGGCGAAAATCGTGTTGACTGAGTACTGAATTTCAATTAAAGTCATTTTTTTATGAACGATCGCATCGAAAATATTAGAGGTGAAAAAGAATTTCAATGCGCAAGTACTATTCACGTTTGGTTAAAAATATAACTCAGAAAGCAAAGTGCAGAATTCTATCAAATTTGACACTTGTAATTCCCGTTATCTCGAATGAACTCGAATTGAATATGGGCGTAATCGGGGAACAACCTCTCAACCCAAATTGGTATAGATGCTAGCTTGAATAGAAACTTATTTATGTTTGGCATTCATAGTTCCAAAAAATCCAGAAATAGACCTGCCTCTCATATTACACTTTTTCTATTGATTACCGATTTGTGGACTTAATATAAAAATCAGTCGACAGCTTGTTAATTGGTTCCTTTAAAAACACACGTTGTAAAAGTATGTAAATATGTAAAAAATATATAATTGATTGCATTAAAATTTAATGTGTAAAACTTTATTGGATATATATTTTTTTACTTCAAATAACATGCGATTGAGTGGAGGAAAAATTGCCGTGTGTCTCACAATAATATATTATCTGTTTTTAATAAATTTATCATCTAATTAACTACGATCAATAGAAAAGCTATGTCATTATTAACATGTTTAAAATAACAAAAAACCTTTTTTACCATCCTTTCCAAATCTGTTGGTGGAGTGTAAATAAGAAGCTGAAATGAAATTAAAGGCCAACAGCAAAATTTTAGTTTTAATTAAGTTATTCTACGCCTCAGTTGAAAGGCACGTGCAATATGTGAACAACTATTCCAGGGAACATCAATTTATACATATGTATACATACTCGTATATACATATATTTGATTCCACAGAGTATGCAAAGTTTAAAAACATTAACTAATTTAATAATTTATACTTGGTTGTATACATGAAAGCACTTTTACCCATCTCTAAATTTTCAGTCTGTTGTTAAATTTCAAAGATTGCAAAAGCTTGCTCGCACTTGATAGGATGAACTTTTGAAACAGTTACCTGGGCTGACTTTGCATTTCTACGTACAACCAAATTAAATCACACTTTGGTATTCTGTTAAAAGAGTTTGTTAAAAATTGCTGACCACGACACACAGAGTCAAATACACTTAGGGGAATTTCATTACTCTCTCTGCAGTTCGTTTTCCTTGTGAGGCAAAGCAGTGTGAAAATTATGGAAGCAAAGACTTGAGGCATAAAAGATTAATTTCGAAAAATTAATCCCAGTTATGAATGTTCTGATATCAAGTGACCTTGGTCAATGAAATGTAAAAGGAATATTTTCTACTACAACTTACTTTTCACGGATAACAATTTTTAATACAACTTATTCCAAGGTGACTTCGCCCAAAAAATGTGTTTTTAATTTATATATAGCTTAAGTTGTGCTGAAGACTAACTAAGGAATTTTACTCTATCTCAGAAGAAGAATTTGAATAAATACTTCATATTATGTGCGTTATTTTTAAATTACGTCATTCTAGTCCATACATGGTACGAACCTGCTCATTTTCTTTCTATATTTAAATAAAAGAAAAGATGAACATATTCAACGAAAACTCTGAAGGTAAAAATTCTATAAGATACCTCTTAATTAATCCTTCTTAAATAAAGTCTAAAATAATTTTAAAAAAATAACGAAGTGCTGTCTTCTGGCCATGTTACAGTTTATAGCTTTCATGAACCTATCAGATTAATTGCAAAAGGCAAAATTCGATGACTTTCAGTGTTAATATTTATTTGAAATTTCGTATGCAGTATACCGAATTGCATGCTTTTAGAAGTTTTTTCCATGTCCAATACATCACAAAATTTACTCGAATGAACTTTCATTCAAACATCTCAAACTCTGATAGGCTAGTGTGTATTCAAACAGACGAACGGACAGACGGATAGACGGACTTGGCATAATAAGCAAAGCTCGTCATTCTGATACGCAATTGTAGTGGTCTATCGCAAAGTTGCGAGGTAAGCAGCTTGCTTTATATCCGATGTCACACGGTAATCCTTTTCATACCTGCTATTCTTTAGATCTGTACGAAAACCAATAGTGATTGCAGCTTTCCGACTTCGAACCTTCACTGTGCTTGTTGACGCCTGTTCTTGGCTATGCAGAGGCGGATTCGTTGCTTGGCTGTAACAAGATAGTGATCCGCGTCGAGAGACATGCTTTCCGTCCACCATAACTTGATCAATCTGATTTCGATCATGTGACAGCCTCGTAGCTTGATTGATTCTTTTGTGTCTGAATCTAGTATTACAGATAACCACATTTAGGGATTCTCTTCTTTGGGAATGTTTCGTGTTGAATTTTCTGACTCTTATATCAAAGGTGCGTTCTTTTCACACTCTGTCTTGAACGTCACCAAGCAAATTTTTGATGTTGTGACGGAGTGAGGAAGCAACTTTGGTCACATTTTCATTCTCTTTCATTGAGGAAGAGCATGTTATAGATGCATGGCCTTAAATTATAGTTTTTAATATTTTTTAACGAAGTTTTTTTATTTTTCATTTCTTTTCAGCCACACTTTGGTCAAGAGCTTAAACAGAGCTATAAAAATTACAAATTTTTATTTTAGAAACCTTGAAGGAGTTAATTCAAATACTTTGAGAGAAAGTAAAATACACCGAAAATTTTCTGTGCCAAGCTCACTACAAGAGTAATTAATTACTTTTTATTCTTCACACAGCATCATGTATATCAACAATATTAAGCACTCTCGCCGTATAAAGCCAATTTAAACCAATGAAATCAGAAATATACAGCTTTTGAAACTTTAGAATTGTTACAAGGCATTTTTAACTTGTAAAAGAATAAAAAAAACAATTCTTTCCTTCCGCCAAACTCAGTTTGCTGCATGATTTTTTCCTTTTTTTTTTTGCCATAGCCAGAGCGGAAAAAAATTATAGCACTCTTCTCAAGTTCTAGTCATATTTGCACACGGCTATGGCTGCAAGGTAAAAGTACGAGTTCATTTTCTTTTTTCTCGATTTGCTTCCAATTATGCCGAGTGCAGCGCAAGTATGCATTTTTTAGTGCTAACGTAAGTAGTATATTTTAACTACACTTATTACAACGACATCTGTATGTCGAATTGTAACATTCCCCCCACCCCCACGTAAACTATTGATGCCAATCATCAAGGTTTACCCAGACGAGGCCAATTTCGCTAACTTAACCACTTGACGTGTCATTAAGCCATTCGTTGTTTTCACAACTGCACTGCGGACTTGACCATCCTTTGCTCGCAAAACATCAATTATAATTCCCTTGGTCCAGGTACTGCGTTTGCTACCTTCGTCAACGATGATTACCATATCACCAATGTCAACAGGAGCCGGTGTAGGTTAATACCACTTTGCGCTCCTAGTTAAGTGCGGCAAATATTTCCTCACCCACCGCCTCCAAAACTGATTAGCCAGTTGCGATGCTACCCCAAAGTTTTTACGAAGTACGGCACCGCTGTTGTCTTCTATAGTACGTTCTCGTAGACTGCTTGAGCGCTTCGTAATTCGGTGCATCCATAGGAATGTATGTCAACAGTCTGGAATCAGGAATGTTCTCGATATCTGCTAGCGCTGCTCGCAATGTGTACTCATGTGCGACGGTTGAACCAAGTATGTCTGACAGAATCGATTTTACTGAGCGAATCATCCTCTCCTAAGCCCCGCCCATATGTGGCGCCGCTGGCGGTATAAAATGCCATTCTACTTCTGGATACATTTGCTGAAGCTCATCTGCCGAAAGTCTTTCCATTTCCGTTTGTAGAATTCTACTCGCACCTCTAAAATTCGTAGCATTGTCGGAAGTAATGCTTCTCGGCATACCTCTGCGGCTGATGAACTGCTTCAAAACAATTAAAAACGCGTCTGTGGATAAGGAATGGGTAATTTCGATTTGAACTGCTCGCACCGTAAAGCACGTAAATAACACACCCCGTCGTTTTTCGTGACGTCTACCAACAATGACATCGATTGGTCCGAAGAAATCCACGCCAGGGTAAGTGAATGGACGAGTGTTCAATGCGAGGCGTTCAGGTGGCAGAGATCCCATTTCAGATGGGTGTGGTGTTGCTTTGCGAATCTGACATACTGTGCACTTGCGCCCGATGTTGTTTACCAATGCTTTCAATCCGCTTACCCAATATTTCTGACGTATTTCGTTCACTACAACTTCGTTGTGATGATGGTGATATTTTCTGTGGTAAAAATCAATTATTAGAAGCGTCACTGGATGTCGTGAAGGCAGAATTATAGGTCTCTTTACGCTCACAGGAACACCCTGCATAGAATCGATTCGGCCTTTGATTCTGACAAATCCAAGTTCATCTATGTACGAGGAACACTTAAATTAGGAGCTTTTTCGATTTACGGGTTGACCCTGCTGTAGCACATAATAATGATCAAGCTCTCAGCGCTATTTACTGTAGTGTCCTGTATCATCTTTCGAACGAATTCTGATTTAATCGACCTTTTGCATATTAAACGAATGAAACGCAAAGTACATTTAGTTGCACCTCGCAGTTTCTCCCATTTGCTGAACCTTGTCACGATAGGTAGTGCTTCTGTGAAGAATGAGGAAGTGGTTACTGTACTAATCTCAATGTAAGATATTGATTCAGTTTCTCCCATTTGCTGAACCTTGTCACGATAGGTAGTGCTTCTGTGAAGAATGAGGAAGTGGTTACTGTACTAATCTCAATGTAAGATATTGATTCAGGATTTGCGGATTCAACAAGGATTGTTTCCGGCCACTCTGATTCTGGCAATGATATATATGGAGGACCTTTGAGCCGTCTCAAACCGCCATCTAGCTTTGTCCAATTTTTAAATTTCGAGGCGTCGTCTGCTACGTTGTCTATTGACGGCATCCACCTCCAGCTACTGATGTTAGATGACTCCAAAATTTCTCCTATTCGTATGCCAACAAATTGACTAAATTTTCTTGTTTCAGAACGAATCCAGTAGAGGACGTTTTTTGAATCAGTTCAGTACACTTCCTTATTTATCGGCAAAGTCAATTCCTTTCTTGAATTTAGCAAGTCGCACGCTTAAAATGGCACCCATCAGCTCTAGGCGTGGTATGGAAACGGGTTTCAATGGCGCTACTCGCGACTTGGATGCAACCAGACAACATATAATTTTACCGCCAACATTGGCTCGTAGAAAAGCAGCTGAATCATAGGCTGCATTGCTGGCATTGCAGAATATGTGAAGCTGAACATCGTGGCTGGGACTGGCTAGAAAGTAGCAGCGGGGTATGCGAATACCTTGAACAATGATCGAAGCCGCAACTACCATGCTTCAGATTCAGCTATTGCCGCATCCAGATCGCCAAATATTTTGCATTATCATTTTGCTTGAATCATGAAGAAGCCCAATAAACCAAGAGGGTCGTAGACAGACATAATTATTCTAAGAACGCCTATTTTTGTTGCAGATTTTATGTCGTTTAGACCGGATTTAGCAAGTTTTATATAAAAAGTTAGTTCGTCTGACTGAGGCAGATTACTTTTAGCGCATTTTTTGAGTTTGACAGCCAGTTTCGCATCTCAACGCTCTGTAACCAGTCATCTACGTAGGTGTTCTGGTGAATCGCGTATCATCATGTGCGCGATACGTTTTCCGCACAGAACCATTATTTTCGAAATAAAATTGCACTATTTGCAAGCGTTGTTCAGGCGTGAGTCTATTCATGATGAATTGCCAAACCAAACTGAGAATAAATCACTTGACAGCTGTTAAATCGGTCGCCATCTTGAAAAGTAATGCCAACTTAAAGTTCTATACCTCTATAAAAAACACCCTTTACATTACTCTTTTCGGCAAGGACGTCAATTTCTTACTGCTCCCATATACTAATAAACCTAGTCTGCAATTAGTTGCAATGAAGTTGTCACCTTTTACTTCTTTTACCTTTAGTGGAACACCAAGTTCTGCGTTATCGGCGCCAAGAATAAGTGTAGCACGTATCGCAGTATATGGATCAATAGGTAAATTTTTCAAATGTTGGTGTGAAGAGAGTACTCTTAGTGGGAGCGACTGCTTCGGTATATCAAGGTTAGCTACCGTGAGTATATTGCGGAGATTAAATCGAGGCGAAGTTTTGTGGACGGACGAAATCCCGACAGTAACATTTTTCGAGTTTGGCTCTATCTGCGTTATATCGCCCGTCCATCTTAGGCATAACTCATCTTATGGACCATCCAAACCAATATCTTCAGCTATGTGGTTCTCCAAAATCGAACATGTGGATCCTCTATCTTTTTGCCATAAAATGTCACTGGAACGTAACGCAATAAATTTTTCGCATTATACCCCTCCTTATGTAACATCACCGATGCACCTTCCTTTGATGCATGGGAGTTGTGTGTATGGAGCAAAACATTATGCGGCCTCATACGACCGTCAATACCAAAACGACTGTGCATTCCGCAGTTCTTTAAAAATGTTTCTTAAAACACCTGATGCACAACGTATTATTTCGAACAAAACACCACCTATCGTTGGTTGACAGAGAATGAAATTCTTTGCACCTCTGAAGTTTGTAATTGCCACTGCATTTAATGCATAAAAGCTGTAAATCGTTGGCCTTATCGCTACGCGCTACCTCGTGTACCAGTCAGTACCCTCTTATTTGGCTGATTGTTGCCGATTGAGATATCTTCGTCACGATTGCTTATGGAAACGACTAGACTGGCATACGTGGTCAATTTAAAAAGCCAGAGGTCAAAGTTGCTGATGTCGACATGAATTAGTGAAACCCTATAACGCCCCATTCCAATTTTAAATCGCTTGTACGAATAACTTGAAAAGCTGGCCTACCCATGTCAGCTCGAAACTTTTATGAAAAGATGCGTAACTTAATTAAGATTTCAAGGCCGGAGTATACTCAAGTAAAAACGAGAAAAGCGATATGGTGCTCGATGTTCAGAGCACAATGAGTTCATGATATTCCAGCCTGCTTAACCCTTTCGCCCCGACTTTTTTCCTATGATTTCAAAATTTTTTTTTCATCATTGTTCTTATTATATATACTCCAGAAGTATACTGCCAAATTTTGAAGTCGCCACCCTAACCGTTTGGGCGCTACAGAAAGTTGCCTGTGGGCAACATTGGGCAATCGTGGTATAAAATTAAACACATTTTCTATTTGCATTTTGTTTTATTTATAAGAAAATATTAGGTATGAAAAGACAAGAAACAGTTTTTATTGTTATTACTACACAGACGGATTTTACATTTAAGGCATTTGGATGTTGGAGTTCCAGTTTTGCATAACCTACAGCGCCCTTTTTCACCGTATACTACCCAATGATCCGTCTTATCATATCGTTTTGTTTCTGGAGGGTTCGGCTGGAACCCGCACTTTTTTGAGTTCTGCGAAGAGACACTGCTGGATGATGAGTTAACATCGGAATCCGTAGGATAGTTACTTTCTGCGTTGAATGGCCTATCTCTTTTTCTTTGGATAGATACTGAAGAAGATTGCAAAAGGGCATCAGCGATTTCTAATTGAAATTTTATAAGAGGAATGTGTTTCTGTTTCGGATATAACATATTTAAATGTTTTCTATAAAGCAACCATGCATTTGTAACGGACGTTCCAAGACACCAATAGAAAATTCGTATATACCACTTCCTTGAGCGGTGGTTAACTTTGTAAAGTTCCATCAACATATCTGCCAAATCTACACCGCCCATGCCTCTATTGTAACAAGCTACTATTGCAGGTCTTTGAATATCTACGTGGGTTTTTTCTTTCGGGTTCCAACGTTTGCAAACCCAAACTGGTTGATGATCAATATACGAAGATATAAGTTGGACCGGTTTATTATCGAACCATCTTATACACACAATGTTATGATTGATTTCGCATTTAATGTCAAAAGATCCTCTTCCCCGTTTTTTGAGCTCGGTCTCTGAAAGTAACTGGCAATTATTTATACGGTTTTTGCGTATAGTTCCTGTTGCGAATATGCCCATTTCCTTCAATGCAAGCAGAAGGCTTACCGATGTAAACCAGTTATCAAAATAGAGTTTGAAGTTCTTATGTTTGGGTAAATTTTTCGCCAGGTAGAGAACTATATTCGAAGAGAGACCCAGTCCATATGATGGGCAGGTACCTTCACCAACATACAGCGTGAAATCGTATACCAGTCCAGATGTTCCAGCACGTGTAAACATTTTGAAGCCCCATTTATTAGGCTTAGCTGGATTTTATTGTTTGTACGTTGATCGACCTGTAACCGAAGAATTCAGGAAACCTATTAGGGAACCGTTATATACATTCACATAAGAACTGATATATACCTTTGAACGCAATTATTTGCTCATCAACACTTTGATGTTCTTCCTGAGGGAGTTTATTAAAGTTTTCTCTAACGATGTCTAGTAGAGGACGTATCTTGTATATCTTGTCATAGTTTGCATATTCTTTTTTAGGTTGTTTGCTGTTATCATTAAAATGTAAACACTGTTTAATTTTTTCAAACCTATTGCGAGATAGTGAGTCTATTATAGTCATTAACTTCATATTTTCAGACCACGCCATTTTAAATTGGGGCAATTTAGCAAGTATAGCAGAATACCAATATATCGTTGTATTTCTACGTTGGTGATTTTAAGTTCAAATCCTAGTTTTTGAAGTCCATATAAGTCAGTTTGCTGGGTGATCAAATCGATACATCGAACATCAAAAAATTGTGAGAAATAGTCCACTGGTTTCATGACTTCGTGAATTTCCAAGATACAATCTTCCTTCCACATACACTCGGGAGCTTCCAATTCCTTTGACCTCCATTTTAATGCGTTCGAATCAATTTTTTCGATACACATGTTTTGAATTGAGTGAGGTTCTTGTCCATTATCTTCTTCAATTAGATTGTCAAGAGGGTCAATTTCTATACTCTCCCCTCTTTCCAGAATCCCCTCCAAATTTTGTTCCAGCACTGCAGACACATCTTCCATATCATCATCACTTTCTTCATCCGAAGAAACTTCCCAATCGAAGTTTAAAATTTGTTCTATGTCCTGTTTTGACAAACCTTTATCTTGAGGTCTCATAACTAAATGCATACAAATATATTACCACAATTGCCCAAAGTTGCTCACAAGCAACTTCACAAATGTAAAAATTACTTACCTGATGCTGGTTTACAATTACACAAAATGACTTGCAAAAATATTTCACTTAACTATTGCTGAAAACTAGTTGATTCACACATTTATCACTAATGACAAATTTATATAAAAAAATGCACTTTTAAAAATTATCTCTTAAATGAAAACACCACTTTTAGCTGACACTGCTGCAAACTTTTTCAAATAACTTAGCTAAACGATTGAGAGGTGACTTTGTATTTAGTCACACTTCGTGCTAATTTATTATACTACCGTTATCACTTCGGTTTAATAAACAAAAACAAAATTAACGCCTGTGATAAACCTATGATTTCGCGAAATTGCTCTCAGGCAACGTTGGAGTCGAAAGGGTTAAATATAGTGATGAAAAAATAATAGATGGTGAACTAAACCCACAATTGACGACGTTAATATAAACGAAGTTCGAGTAGTCATCGAATGATTGAATACTAACAAAGCTACGGGTGTCGATCGAGCTATTCAAATACAGTGGTGAAGAACATGAAAGGTGCGTAAATCAGCTTGTTTAAAAAATATGATCTGATGAATGTTTGCCTGACGATGAATATCTAGGTGTTCCCTTGCAAAAGATTTGTGAGAGAAGAATCGTGGAACATCACTTATTCGTTAACTTTAAAGCAGCCTTCAATACCATGAAAAGGAATTGCTTTTACGCCACTGTGCCTGAATTTGAGATCTCTGACTAATGCTGAACATGCGTAGCATGAACATGTTTTAGTTTTCCAATAAAAAATCAGTAAGATGATAAAATTTATAAAAAAGATAATTAAAACTCATATTAATCTCTGAGGTAAAAACCAATTTTCACTAATGTGAATTAATACGATTAGTGCTTATAAAAGAAAAGGTGAAAGTTCTGGAAATAAATATATGCAAAATTACTGCTCACAGACATTTCTATACGTTGCGAGTGAATTAGTCACAGTTCACAATCAACAAGAATTTGAATGTGCTAAAAGCGCTCGTTAATCACTTTGCGATTTGTAGCAGACTTTCATTGTCTATCTTCTAGTGCTATTTCTATAGGCTTGCCTCCTTGACCATACTTATAAGTAATAAATAAGAAAATGAACATAAATGTATTAAAAGTAGCAGATATTATTGGTGAGTTGCTATAAGTTGCTAAAGGCTTTTGTCTGCATGTTTAAACGCTGAACGTTGGTTGCTTCCTACGGCATTTATTGTTAGGCGTTCAATAATTAGTTTTTATAATACTTATTTCCTGTATGCTATCATAATTATTTTTCAATTTATTATATAATAGTTTTAGTGTGTGCATTATTAGGATTATTTGGCAATAGTTGGATATGTGTTTCTACATGAGTATGTTTGTTGAATTCCATAACTTTTCGATTTGTAACATTTCAATTGTTTTACAATTATTGGTCAGTACTTATATACTAAAATATACAAAATAAACAACAACAATGCTTTACAAATTATTACGTGGAATCAATTTAATTTTCTGTACGTATTTATCATAATTACTACTAACCATTTTAGGCTTTACAAGCTTCTGTGGGGAATAATATATTCAATTGAAGCAATTTTTAAGAGTATAAAAACATTTAAACGTGCACTTATTGTTGGCTTAAGTATATATTTATTAAACGCTACATAGCTGTGGATTTCTATATTTCGTTTTAGATATAATAATTGGTAATTTAAAGAAGGTGATTAGTACAGGCTTTTTATTTAAATTTCTATAATTTTCTGTTCATTTTTGAGCTGCCAATTACTTTTCGCCTACTAAAAGTCTATAATTAAAAATGCAAACGGCCGAAGAGTTATTACAAGGAGTTTTTTATGTCAGAAATACACTCATAGTGCTTGAGATTTTCTGTCGAGGGATGACCGTAATTAGAAAAATGAAATTTGTATAACTTTAAATGTTTCTCAAACCTGGCCTTCCGAATTGTAGTAAGTAATGCTAACCACTCGGCTATCACGACCACCGATTTGAAAAGAATACCTTCACATAAAAATTCATTAGAAATTTATGTCATTACTTACTAATACGTGTGTAAGTTTGAGCACACACGAGACAGGCACATAGTAGTACAGGTATCAAACATCCTTTCCAAAAGTCGTAAAAATTATATAATTAAACAAAAGGAAAGTCATTTTGAAAAGAGATCTACCTCGCTTTTTTTATCCTTCACTCATTCTATCATTCTTTAATTATCTCAGTCCTTCTATCATTGTCGTCATGTCATATATACGGACATTTTAATTATTTATTTATAAGCAGTAATTAGTCAATCCTCCGTATTTTTATCGAAAAGTGATAATAGTTTTGCAAAAGGTAAAAAATTCAAAAATTCTAGATTCGTTTATTAAGCTTCCCTAGGGTCAGGTTAAATTATTTCGAAAAATTGTGTTTTAAAACAATTTTTGCTTTCATTTACTCCATTTTTTGTTTCATCAATCTGTAATTTATAGCACGAGTAACTTAGAGCAAACGAAACAGGACAAAATATAACTATGATATGATCACCGGACACAAAAAACAACTTAAATAAAAGTGAAAAGAGAAAATATTAATTTATTAAATTAATATTAAAAAATATAAACCAATCAAAATTTTCTTAAATACTAAAAATGTCGAACATTTACATTCGGAAATTGTTGTCCGAAAAGTATTTTTCTGTCAGCTGTTCTATTTTGCTCGAACTTCAGCTGCTCTACAATATTTTCAGCTTCAATAAACAAACCTATTGATAATCACAGTTTCCGGCTACAAATACAAATAATGTATGTAGCTATACAACTAGCATATAATATACCAACAGGAGCCACATTGTTGACATTTGGTTTTGGTATGTTGGTTGGTACCAACAGACAATATCACCCACAACGTTTTTAGTCATTCAACCGCGAACAACAACAATGCAATGCTTTAACTCTAAGCTAAATACATCAATGCTTTAACTCTAAGCTAAATACATGCAGCTCTTGTTATTCCATTTTGTAAATAAAAAGCTTTTACGCATGTTACATATGTATGTACATTATGCTGACTTGCGGTGATGAAGTGCAATACAGCCACGCAGCTTACGAAATGGCTTAGTGTGCCAATACCAAAAATGGAAAAACGTAAAAAGCATTCGGGTGTGAAAACTACCCAACTGCGGTTATTTTGAGGGAAAATTAATTTCATTTAGCCCCAACACAGCAGCGGACTCCACCAGCGGCATATTTCATAACAGCGGCAGTACAGAATATTTTGAGCTCTTCCGAGAATTCCTAAAATAATTTTTTTTAATTTTTTCTCAAAATTGTAGGAAAGTTATCTGTCTATGATTTCACCATTATTTATATCGTTTTTGTTTTGTTATGAGATAAATTATGTGAAATACGTTATTTATTACCAAAAAAATTTTAATTTCTATAAAATCTCAAACTTCTCACCTTATTAATTTTCAAAACTTTCTCTTCTACATAAAATCTAGCCAATTAGGCAAGCAGTGCTTTATCATGTAAATTCAGGATAGCGAGCGACCAGGAAAACTGCAAAAAGTCAGAGAATTTTGGTTGAGGTCAGAGGAAAACTTCCGTTTGGCATGAAAAAACTTATTTAAACTCGTCGCAAATACAATTTAAATGTTTATTGTAGCTAATTTTTTTCACGATATAAGTTGGTTTCTTATTAATTTCGTTCAACGTTCAGCAAACTTTGCTCCTTTTCTCCGTTCTATTATATATATGTATACTAATGAAGGGACCTATAGTTTTTTCTAAGCCGCCTCGGAACAGCCGATGGATTTTTATCAGGAGCTTATATTTCATGTCAGAAATACACCCGAAGAGCTTGACATTCCCTGATGAGGGGCGTTGGCAAATAGACAAATTAATTTTCTATAATTTTGGATGTTGATCCAACCTGGACTCGAACCCATGACTTCCTAATTGTAGTGCACAATGTTAATCACTCGGCTATCATGGCCACTCTCCATTCTATTAATCACTTTTATTTGCCTTCTTTACACGTTTACCTGTAATCACATTTTCAAATACCTGAATTTTTATCTTTATCTTAGCTTTTAATTGATAGATTTAAAGATTTGTTTTTTTAATTCCTCAATAGTTGGATATTTACCCCTTCTGGTTACATAGTTGTGCACCAATCCCCATTTTTTAATTAGCGTAATATTCAATTGCTTTTACACTCGAATGCTAGACAAAGGAATGATTCGGACGTCAACGTTGTTGGTCATTTGCTCTGCTTCATCAATTATAAATCGACGTGTTTGTCTTTATTCAATTTGCACTTGTTGATTTCGTTCATATTGTGCCTCTTGTAAATGTGATACACGAAATTACGCCACTCACATATATTCATTATCGTGTGGCATTCGTTCGTATGTTTCTCCAGAACTTGAATTTTGCACGTATGTAGGTTCAATGGTTTGACGATCCAAATCAAAATCTTTCCGTATTGCTGGCGTTGGTACAAAGCTCATGACAAAATTAAATTGGTGTACTTATAAGTAATGCTGGAAAATAGAATATATTTTTATTAATTTACCTTTAAAAATTATAAAAACCTTACATATTTCTCATCAAAAATTCCCCAAAATGTTGCTCGTCCTGAGAAATGGATCTCTATTTGCCATTCAATAATAAATAAACTGTTATTGTTGTGTGAATTTTTAAAGCCAGCTGTTTACGAGGCGAAAAGAAAAAATATAAAAGCGTTTGTTGATTGTATGATTGCCAAAAACGAAGGATATGAAAAATAGTTTAAGCCCTATTCTTAGTCCTAAATATATATATATATTCCTACTTTTTTAGAGAAAAACCACAGGAAATACAAATTTAATGGGGAATGTTCGTTTTCATTCGAAAGGGCATTTTTTTATTTTTTGAAGACTATCTTTTTCAAATTTTGGCCTCGGCTATGTCTCAGATGGTCCATCCATTGAGTTCAATTCTCGATGACTCGAGCATTTTGACTGATAACTGGCAAATGATGGTAATGTTTTATTCTAAGGCCTGCATCGGAGCGGGACTGTCCTCATACGCTTTAGACTTTACATATTTCCACATGGAAAAAGCCTAACGGTGTGATATCACACGATCTTGGTGGCCAATTGACTGGCCCAAAACGTGAAATTATCTGCTCACCGAAGTGTTCTCTCAATAAATTAATTGATTGATGCGATGTGTAGGAAGTGGCGCCATCTCGTTGTAACCAGATATCGCGGAGATCACGAGCTTCAATTTCAGGCATCAAATAGGAGGTTGTCATGGCGCGATAACGGTCGCCATTGACGGTTACGTTCTCACCGGCATCATTTTTTGAAGAAATATGGACCAATGATTCCGCTGGGCCACAAACCACACCAAAGCCGTTTTTTTCTGGATGCAGCGACAGCTCTTGAATATCTTCAGGTTGCTCTTCGCATCAAATGCGGCAATTTTGCTTGTTTACATACCCATTGAGCCAGAAATGGGACTCATCGCTGAACAAAATTTGGCTCCAAAACATCGGATCTTCTTGGAACTTTTCAAGAGCGGCTTCATTTCTTGTACAAGCTGTATTTTTTACGCTTTTAGTTTAAGATCTCGACGTAAGATGCGATAAGTCGTACCATACGTCAGTCCGAGTTGCTGCGAAAAGCGCCGAATTGACTCTCCACTGTGTTCGTGTACACTCTGAGCTACGGCCGCTATATTTTCTTCACTGCATGCTGGACGTACTCTATTTGGTCGAATATTATCCAATAATGAATGCTGGGTCTCAAGATGGGTGTTGGTGTTGCGAATAATACGATCGGTAGGCCCATTATGTTGTCCATAAGTTGAGCGAAGCGGGCGAAACACATCCTTTACAGAACGTGAATTTTCGTAATAAAGTTGAATGATTCGTAAACGTTGTTCAGGCGTAAGTTTTTCCATGATGAAATGCTAAACATTACTGAACAAAAATAACACGACAGCTTCACACGACTCACGCGTGATCTCTCAAGAAAAGGCTAATGAAAAAGGTACCTCTGCTTGGATCGCGCGTTTTTTATTATTTTTATTTATTCACTAATATGATTGAAAATTTTGAAGAAAAAATCGGAAATTAAATTATTTGGGTTTTCATATTGTCGGGATTATAGAGTGCTGCCATAAAATTTTGACTTGATGAACACCTAGTTGTTTACCACGCCTTTTTCTTCGAAATTTATTATTAGCATATCGGTTGTATTACGGGGCTTCGTGGTATAAGCGGTTCATTGCGAAGACATCTTTTTCGATCGAAAATTATAATATTTAATATATTTTCCTATATATACAAATATTCTATGTGTGTATTTGTGACTTAATTTCTACTAAACAACTTAACTGACTTAGATTAAAATTTGTGTGGTATATTCAAGAGAATTCGAGTATACTTTAATTTATAATTCAGCAGAGTTACCACTCGTTTTGAAATAGTTCATATAGCATAAGATGTATTCTGTAAGTGAGTCTATGACTGAGGGTTACAACCCTTTATTTACAAATAATAATAAAATAAATGAAATAACACAATATGGGTACCAAACTGAAGAGATTAAAAAAGGCTTAAAACATATTTTTGAGCAACGTTGCGACCAGTTTAAAAATTAATAAAATAATAATTGATATAACACATTATACATCTACATTATTATATTGTTATCGAAATGATTAGTTTTCAAATGCTTTATGATGAAGAAACTTTTAGGCGAGTTACCACCTGTTTGAAATTTTATATATGTATACTCAGATCGGTAGGTTTAAGGAAATTTAATTTTCAGTATGTTGAGCCACAGAGAATATTAAAGGTTTGCTTAAAGCGATAATATTTTTGCTAAGGGTTCTGAAATTTTTATTTTTTAAAATTGGTTACGTAATTACAGAGATTTCAAAAAGCTTTTTAAGAGTTATGTAGCTTTTTTTTCAAAAACGAGACAAATTGCTTGGAGAAATTGCTCAATGAAACATAAAAAATCTTTCGTGGATTCCTGATGGAAATTTTTGTAAAAGTGTTCAGCCATTCGAGAATGATTTCAAATGAAAATCCTTAAGGAATAAACAAAACTTATGAAAGAGATTCGCTCCTTTATTGTCTAACCAGAATACAAGGCTAAGCTTGTCCCTGTCGATTTCAGGTACCTTCACGACCAGAAAAATAACTAATTGGTTTTATTTATTTCTTTGCCGCCACCATCTTACAGTTAGAGATTCAATTAGGTCGCTAACCCAAACTAATAAATCGAATTTTATGAGATGCACATCGAGGCTGAGGTCTTTAAATCAGTTTTGAAAAAGTTGGTGCAGAGGAGATTCAAAAAACGTACATGGCGTTGTAAGCAAAAGAGGGTTAAATTTTCTAAATAATACTACTATAATTTTCGAAAACAAATACCAGAAGTTGGGAAATTTCAACTATTAGTTCAACATTTATATATTTTTACATTTATTTTAATTTTAATATTTTTCTCAATTTGGTTAAGTAATTTTAATAAGTTCGTTAAGGGTTCATTTTAATAGCCAAAAACTTGAGCCCTGAAAGTTTTTTAAACGTTTTTCTTACATGCGTTATCTTTCACACAGTCTTATTTCTGGTGTACCTCATGCTGATTTTAGTGCTACAAATTTACACTTTATTTCTCTATATTTTGATGCCTTGTAAAACTTTGAAGCGTCAGGATTTCGCTTTTATACTCATGAAAGCTTCTTTAGTACAAATTTATACTCATGAAAGCTTCTTTAGTACAAATTGTTCAAATATTATGTTAAGAATAATTTTGTTCATACATATAAGACTACCATATAATCGTAACAACTTAAACTTAGTGCAACAAAACAAACGCCATCTGACAACGGAAATATACGTATATATTCATACATACATATGTTGTGAACTTTATTCTATGAATAGCATTATTTTGATATATTTTAGTCTGCGATGTCACACATCTATAGCAAATTTTTTTATTTAATTAAATTTTTTTTTTTGGGCACGTGAGACACAGATACATTTGCTGGGATGCATGTCAAATCAATTTGCTCTTGTCAGAGTTTTATTAAAAATCTGTCAAAAATAGAGTGCAATTTTTACAACTTAAGCAAATGTTAAGCATTAGACTTTAAGCTTAGAAGGTTCGGGCTATGAAAATAAGCATAAAGCTTGAAATAATGTCAAGGTTTGCAGTTTGCAGTGTTTGAGAAAACTTTCCGCTAAGGACAACTTGCTTAAAATATATGAAATTACATGTGAAGAAAATTCAAAGTTCTAATACATATATATCTGAATTTAAAGGAATTATTTGTACCTCACAAAGCCATTCGTGCCATTTGCTATGAATATTTAGTCCTGAGATGATGTTTTGTCTCTCGAATAGTTCTGGAATGTCTGAAAATTTCGCTGAAGGCATTCTAGAGAAAGTCAATTCCCATCCCAAATAACTGCTGATAAGACTCCAAGTGAGCCGAAGCCGAAATAACTACCCCAAAGTCGATCCAAAGCCGAGGAAACTATTAGATATTCAGAAAAAAAAAAGTAAAATCTGAACCCTTTGATTAAAGACGAATAAAACAATAGCGTGCAACTCGTTCCTTCTCTTCGTTTTTTTAGTCAGTTGGAAATGCCATGTGAAATCAGGTCTCTCTCTACCTTATCCTTCCAAAAGAGTGGATATCTTCTTCTTCCTCTGCTTCTACCAGAGGATACCCCATCTAATACTTTCAAAGCATGACTGCTTTAATTTATTCGGACGGCATGACCAGTACAACCGCTGTGTAATATTTCGTAAAACTTTATTAAACAACTCATCATTCCAAGTCTGTGGTATTCGCAATTTCTAACGCACAAAGAACCACAAATCTTCCAGAAGACTTTTCTTTCGTACATCCTTAGTACCATCTCATATTCGGCAAAGGACTTTACTTAAGAATTGCTATTTAGCAGGGTGGAAAAGTGTTCCCTCCCTATACTAAGTATGCTCTGGATATTTGTCACCATATTACGTTTTGATCCCTACATGAATATGCTCCGGTCTTGAAACATTTACGAAAACCCGTTGTAAGATAAACAGTCCGTTATATTTCTACTGTAGTCCTACATTCCTCATAGTACCTGCTCTTTTTCTGACACTTTTGAAATCCAATAATTTCCGTAGCTTCAACACATAGGAAATTTGATATTTCCTGCGCCCACCCGGGCGTAAAAATCGCCAAGCGCCTATTGTTACGGGGTCAGATGCTAGGCGCTCGTAGAAAGCATCTTTGGTTACATCGTCCTTTTCTTCCGTCGGGTTCAGACACAAATTAGCGAAATTGAAGAACTTGTCTTTAATGCGGATTGTGGCCAGACGTTCGTCCACCGGTGTGAAAGCCAGTATTCCGTGATGGATTCTCTCTCAAACCAGTGAACCAACACCAAATTTGCGCTTTTTTTATTAGCCGCTTTAGTAAATTTCACAAGGTGGGTTCTCCTTCCGTCCTTGTCCCGTCCACCGCACTTCTTGAGCGGCGGTGATGTCATTCTTTTGTCTTACGCAAACATCAACCAGCTGGATGCATGTCTTCAAATCGTCATCAAAAGGGGAGTCTCTCACCCGAGACATTTTTCGATTTTCATGTGGTAGGTTCCAAACTCAATGAAAAACTGCTAGGGGATTCGCCTTCTCACATTAGTTAATTAAACCGAAGGGAACTTTTCTAAATTTAAGAAAGTAAAAAAAAATACAGCATAATTTGGCCGGTCTTTTAGTATAAATATAAATATATTTTATATATAAATTTATATTTTGAAATGTTCTCAGTTAAGAATTAGTACCCATTGCGTAAAATTTAATTTAATTACTTTACTCTTCCTTTGTGAAAACTCCTCTCCCAAAGCTTTTAATCCCACTTTTATGGAAGTAATCGGATTACATTTCTATTTTCGCGCAAAATTCGTCAAAGTTTTCATCTTTGATTTTATATAAGTATACAGCATAATGTGAAAAGATAAAAGGTAAACAAAATTATATTTATCTCACTTTCCTGCACCATATACAAGAAATAAAACTTTGTATATACTCATAAATTTATTTATATTTTATATACTGTAGCATTGCCTCCTTATCGGATACAACCAGGTAAATAATTTCTTGAATAAAGTGATGGTCATTGAATTGCTTTGTATTTGTGTATCCACATTTTGTGCCTTTGCTTCTTGTCACGGGGTGCATTTCCAATCTCTTTATACCTTTATGTACATGAAAATAAATGATATATTTTTGTCCTAAGTATGTTATTAGCAGAAGGAGGAAAAAAGACCCACTAAAATTTATACTTATCGGATTAAAACGACGAGCTAAGTATATCCAGTCATGTCCGTCTGTCCATCTGTTTGATCATAAATTAGTTCCTCAGTTTTTGAATTAATTTTACCAAACTTTGTGCGTAGATATATTTTTACACTTGACTGTCGTATATCAAAACCGGCTACATCGGACCACTATAACATATTTACGACCAATTTGTTCAGGTATGAGGTAATGGATTAAAAATACATCAAAAAGCTTCATTTATCTAAGAGGCTGTAGCACAATTCAAAAAATTAATTTGATGACAACGATGGCAAACGTTATCATGAAAGGCACAATGATGCTACTAGATACAAGTAAAGGGTTTTCCAATAGGGATGATGTGATTTCTAAGATCTGCCATTTCTTTCATTGTATTCAATAATGTTTACAATTTCATCATGACTACTTCCTGTGGGGTTATTTGAAGTCATTGGTCTTTAGCAATAAACCAGACTCTCTTCAATCTTTAAAAGTCAATATTGAATGTGCTATTCATGCCATACGACTTGATTTAGTGGTAAACGTGTTCAAAAATTGTGTTCATCGAATTCGTTCCTGCAAAAGAAGTCGTGGAGGCCATTTGAATGATGTTATATTCAGAACTTAATTGTATCGATTGTACTTCATATTAAATAAAAAACATTTGAATTTCCTTAACAATTAGTGTGTTTTAAAAAAATCATGTCGCTCTTTTTGTAAAACCGTATTTATGTATATATAGAAGGTAATTTAATTCAGTTTGGGATATTTTTTTTGCCTACAGGATTTTTTGATGCATGAGGAACACGAGATAGTGCGTGCTTTAAGTTGGCCTTTTTGGTTAAAGCTGTGCACGTCCTCCTGGTCAGCTACTACATCATATCCATTGCCTGTTTAAAGGAAAGTGACTTTCTGTCGCCCTAATTTCTTACTTCTTCTCCATATTGTGTCTCCTGTAAATTTGCACGTTCGCTTTCTTGTTTTGTGGTGGCTTTGTTTTGTTTGTGGACCGATTTTTACGCTTTGCTGACTTTCCCTTCCATAATAATATGTGAGCTTATAACTGCTTCTGTTAATCTACCATCAAATGAACTCAACCACCTTGCTTTGTTCTATTTGAAAATTCTTCCTTGCTTTCCAGGAATATGTCTTTCTTCTACAATACCACATATTATGTGCTGTTAAGCATTTATTTTTCTACCTTTTTACTGTTATTTACCGTTAGCAAATATTATTTAACGACTATTAATGTGAAACACTTGAACATATTTTAAATACATAACAAAACAAACCTTTGCATTTTTCAATATTTGTATGTGCCTATAACTTTTCTTGATTAAACGGCAAGCAACGAATTAAACAAAATAAAATGTTTCATTTGAATTTTATTTTAAATACATAAATTTTTGTCTAGACACTCTCTGATATTGAATAATCAAGTACCTCTTGGGAAATTGAAGTTGGAATCTTTATCAGAATATTCCCTTTTGGAGTCAGTAATGAATTCAGTTTCATGCAATTATTACAATTTTTTATAAATACAACAGTGTGAAATTATTAAATAAATATTTTAAATTAATTTTGCTGTAACTTATGTTGTAAGGAAACTACTTTTAAATGAAGCACTTTGTAACTCACAATGTAGATCGTAGAAAGCGTTGTAATAATTTACTATTGTAATGAATTTTTATTTAAGAAAGAAACACAAAACCCACAGGTTACAGAATTGGTTTTATAAAAAATTATTCAACTGGAGATTTGACTACCAACAAAATACAATTTCAATACATGGATAATTCAAGTGATAGCGCTTATCATCGGATATGACCCTTGGAAATATGTACATATGTGTCTGGAGAATCTATGAAACCAGAAGGACAGGCAGAAGATAAGGACCAGTTCAATCAGCGAGAATTTAGAATTTGGGTAATAATAATTCAACGAAAATTACAGAAAAGTTTAGAGTAAAAATTCAAACGTAGGATGGTACAAATTTTCATGTAAGATTTACAAGGCCTATCGGTATTTCCCTCAAGCTTGGACTCAAGATAAAGTTATTTTTATCCGAAAAGAAGGCAGCGCTAAACACATTAATCCAAAGGACTATTGACCCATCAGTATCACCTCTATTTCCATAGAAATCTTTAAAGGGCTGCTCGATAACTATATACACCAAAATCTTCCCCAGAGCAGCATCTCAAGGAAACAACACGCCTAATCTAAGGAAAAAAATATGTCGATACAAGACTATGTAATATAGTTGGGTGTATCGAAAAAGGGTTTGCCTTGAACGAGTATACGTTTGGAATCTTCCCCAATATAGGGGGACATTTAACAAAATTCTTCGAATCAATTTTTTGACTCATCTAGCGAAATATCGCGCTGTGTTTGGGACCCGTCCGCTCCAAAGAAAAAGTTAGCAAATCACCTGATGAGTAACTCCACTTTTGGTGACTGGTATTGAATGTCTTTTTGGCGTTTTGAACCAAAATCTCATAACTGATAAATCGGTTTTAGTGGTATATGACCCATAGCTTTTGTTTGATATGAAGTGTCAGTATTAATTGAATTTTACGTGTACAGGATACCAAATTTCTCCCTTTAAGATAATTTTTTGACACATTTTTCACCCAAAAACTTCATGTATGAACAAGTCGATTGTATGAGAACTATATGTTATCGTGATCGGATTTCAATACTGTTAAGTACAATTTATTTAGTTTGGTTTCTTTGAAATAACTCAAGAACTGAGAGACAACTTGGCATTCAAACAGACATACGGACAGTTTATATATCACTTCGTGTGCCTAAAAGGCATAAAAATGAGATGACATAAAATAAAATAATATAAATATAAAACTACAAAATGTAATAAATATTAAAAAAAAAAATTAAAAAACTAAAATAAAATAAAATGAAATAAAATAAATATCAATAATTTATTTATTTTATTACTTTTATTTTATTAATATATGAAATAAACCATTTTCAGACTCTTACGCACTTATCATATCCTAAGGTAAGAAAAAAATATTTATTTTTTTCTCTAAAAGAAATAAAAACTACTCAATTCTTCTTAGATAGAAACAATATTTATTTATGAAAATTGAAAAAAAAAAACTAAAAAATAATTATCAAAAAGCAACAGCGTCGATGCGTATGCAATACCACCTATCTACCAGATGCAAAACCTCCCAAATGACGAAAGTGGCAAAAATGAGTTTTGGTAACCCTGCATTCCAGGCATCGAGTTTCATCTATAAAAATAAAAAATTTCGTATTCCAGCCGAAAATTGCCGAAAAAAACGGTAAATGCAAAACCGCATGTAAAGTGTGTAGTCAAATTTTATTTGCAAAACCAACCATCATTTAGTTCTGTTCAGCAAGTTGATCAACCAAGCGTCAGTACTACAGACAGGGAGAGGCCTAATTTTATTGTATTCTTTGCTATTAATTTTTTTTAACTGTTTGTGAATATACATACCAGAAATGGCTTCAAATGAAGGAGGTGATATAATTATGGAAAATTTTTTGAAAGGTAACAAAAAAAGAAACAATGTTATTTATGTACATATATAATATCTAAGTGTTTTTATGTACATTATTAAAATATAAATTTAGATGTTTGGGCGACTCCACCAAGTTCTCCTGGAACTTCCAATTCAGAGTTGGAATTGTCGCCGCACACGCATGGGATGCGCATCTCAATAGAGAATGATGAAGAATTTTTCAATTATGCACAACAACAATTCCATCAAAGGTGGCTGTGATATTCATACTTTCCCCAGCAATGAACACCTTCCAGAAATACAAATTTTGGAAGAAAACAAAAAATTTAACACGATTAGAAAAAAAGAATGATACCATACTTGCCAATTCTGGAGAAATTCATTTAATTACCGTTGACCTACAAGCTGTTAAACTATGCCCAAAATTAAACGCCAGCTCAGCTTATTATAAAACTAATCTTGCTGTGCATAACTTCACAGCTTACAACTTAGTTACTAAAGAAGTTGTTTGTTATTGGTTTGATGAAACTGCAGCCGACTTAAAGTCTTCAACGTTTGCCAACTTTTATGTGGACTATATATCATCAATACTTCGTAAAGATGTAAAACCTGTAGTGATTTATTCCGTTGGTTGCACATATCAGAATCGAAATTCTGTTGTCGCAAATTCACTCCTTAGGCTTGCCATTGAATACAACGTTGACATAACTCAAAAATTTCTAGTAAAAGGGCATACACAGATGGAGGTAGATTCGGTTCACTCTGTAATTGGGCGGAAATTAAAGAATCGGCAAATATAATTACCTAGCCAATATATTTTGGCAACACTGGAATCCAGACGCAATCCGTTTCCGTATATCGCACGAGAGATGGACTACACATTTTTTAAAGACTATGATAATAAAAAATATCAATTATATGACTTCATACGCCCAGGTCGTAAAAAGGGGGATGAAGTCTTTTTCGATTTACGTGTCTTGAAATACTCTTCTGATACATCAATCAAGTATAAGTTGTCTATCGAAAGCAATTTTCTAGAGCTTCCACACCGATCTAAACGCAAATGGAACAAAAGCACTCCTAACGCTCTTTATTTGTCTCGTATACCAATAAAAAAATCTAAATACCAGCACTTACAAGAATTGAAACATGTAATTCCTTCAGACTGTCACTACTTTTATGACAACTTACCTTACAAACAATAGATACTAAGATTTATGTGTGTAAAGTTAATTATAAAAAGATAAAAAGAAAGAAATTAGCTTTTATTCTACATATATGCGGATTAAAAATATTTACGTGTAAAAATAATAGGAAAATTTATTTGCAAAACCGTCTATAAAAAAAAACTTACAGAAACAAACAATTATGATAAACTTCAGTTCAATACTAGTTTACTGAGGTAAGTTGCACCTATTAAAAGTAGAAAAAAGATTTCAGTTCAAACTTCATTCAAAAGATTAAAAGAAAACTCGTTTTTTTCATCTTCTGTAAAATTTGATTGCCGTCAGATAGGTGGTATTGCAGTTGGTAGATAGGTGGTATTGCATAGGCATCGACGATATGTGAAAGCACATATTAACATATATAAACAAGATGGAATTAATTTAGTGCCAAAGTCATATGCTCTGCACTTTTTCACTTTCACAAATCACTGAATTTCCAACTTGTGGTAATTAGAACAAAATTCCATCAAGAGACGTGCATTTATTATTTGCACATACTTACACACCTACATTCATATAGCAATGATGGTATATCGGAAGCATATATTAAATATACAATTATACCCAAGCGTCCAAGATGTTTAAGATTAATATATTCAACATTTTATTTTCCCGACTAAATTTATCATGCATTATGTGATTGCATAGAGAACGTTGTTTATGCATTAACGGCTGTGGTAGCTGTTGCTTCCACCAGCGTTTGATGCAGCAAATGGCAATTAAATTTGTATTTATAGAAATATTTGGAAATAAATTTTTGGAGCATATTTTATATCATAATCAACATTTTATTCAGAAAGAAATATCTAATTTCACTTGAATTCATTGTTATTCATTCGCTTAATTCAGTTTTTACTGAGACTTTATTTTATAAAATATTCAATCACAAAATTACATGCTGGCGTCTGTCTTGACTTTCCTTTTCCTTGTTCATATCCCATTTTACCAATTTGAGGAAATAATATGTTAAGGGTTAAGCATCGCTGATGATATAAAGATTAATAGTGTCTACGCGATCTACCCTTTGCTCATTTTATCTTCACATCTCATTCGCCGCAGACAAGTCCAATGAAAATAATGTTTTTATTGTTTATGCGCTTATATATGTACATGAATATCACATACATAATTATGCAGGCCTGCGTGCATATGTCATATGTACCTACATATATGAATGAATGTAATTTGCATTGAAGTATCAAATATGTACTTATATTTATACCTGGCGTTTCTCTAATGTAGAAAACATATGTATATACTAACGTGAGTGTATAAATTACTTCTTTTAGTTCCTGGAGTCAATGCGTATGGCCGCTTAGTTTTTATTTTCGCACCAGCTGGCAAAAAAGCTTGTCAGCTCAAAACATAATAATAAATGATAATAAAAGAAGGCCAATTTAATTTTTAATTTTCTTTTTGCATTTTATAGAATAACTACAATAAAATATGATTTTCAAAATCAAAAATGTATTTGCATGATTGTTCTAAAATGAAATAAATACATCAATATTATTGACTGCTGTATTCTTTTCTACCTTATTATGGTATAAATTTATTAAAAAAAAAACATATTTACGTTCCTAAAAATTTACAATACAGAAATCTTTTTTTTTTATTAAATAAAATTATTTTATTTTATTTATTTATCATATATATCATTTATCACAATCATTTCACATTTATAAAATACACACAAATATAAATAATTTTTTTTACTTTCAATTTCAAAAATTCATATTTTTATACCTTTCATGTATGGTATACTAACTATGCTCCCAAGTATGTAGGTACCAGAAACTTATCGAAGTTTATACAAAATCACTAGCTGAATTGTTTTAACCATTCCCGTTCGTCCGTCAGTCCGTCTGTCTGCTAGACGCAAATTTGTTCAATTTTTAAATATTTAAATCAAACTTTGTTTGTCCGAACCGGCCAAATCACACCACTAAAGCATATATTCGACCCATTTAAAATTTTCGACCAAAACTTAAAATTTTGAGTCATAAATCCGTCAAGCAAGTACCTTGGGAGCGATATTTGGTATACTACTCATACATAATGAATTGCATATCTTTTTTTTTTTTTTAATTATAGAATGTGGACTACTATATCGTACAGCCCCCATAAAACCGATTTGCCCAGATATAAGGTTTTGCGTACGAACGGCGCCAAACATTCATTTAAGCCCTTTTTTGTTTTTGTTTTGAGTCTACATGATTAAAGTATTGAGTTCTTCTAAATGTGAACCTACTTTAAAAGTTGCATAACTTTAAATTATTAAAATATATATTTCCACAAAGCAATTAAGGGAAAAACATATTAATTATTAGTCATGATTCCAATTTCTGAAAGTATGATATCCTAAAATTTTAATAGAGTATTCATAAATTTTAATTTTAGTATAATAATACATACAATTCCTTTTTTTGCCATTACAAGGTTAATTTTGTTATTTTTTTTAATTATGAATAAGAAAAATATATACTAACGCTACAAACGAAGTAAAATAAAAGTAAAAATAAAAATAAAATTCATAATCTTGCTGTCGAAAAATAGGAAAAACAGTCACAACACATTAAGCAGTTGTAAAGTTCCCAAGCACTAGCTGGTTGTTGATTTAGAAAGCTCTTTTAAACAAAAGTACTAATAAATGAAAAACCTAAATATTCTTTAATTGAAATGTGACAATTCCAATAGTTTTGCCAGGAAATATATTGACAAAATAAATAATAGAATATACAGATACATATTTTAATGGTATTGCTGGTTTCATTTTAAAACTTATTATACGCACATATATATGCCTCACAAAGGCCACAAACAAAAAATCCACAGGTGTGATTACCTATTTACCCACCATTCATTTGGTGCTTTTAATGGACTTTCGTATTTTTGCCTTTCTCTCTTTCGAGCAATGCGTTTTGCGTCACAAACCATGCCTTGAAACGATAGCAAAGGAACTGGTCTTATATCCTGTTATGCTTTACATTATTCTCTCACATTGTTATAAATATTATTTTTCATCATTTTACATATGCACTTAGAGAACGTAATGTAACAGAGAATATGAATATAATTAAAAAAAAAAAAAAAAACAAGAAAAAATTTGGTGCTTAACTGTGCTGTTCAGAGATCATTTACCTTTGCTATTTACAAATTAAGAATTGGAAAAAGTTAAACGCAAATTAATTAGGAATAAAATAAACTAATAAAAGGTGGGAGCATAAAAATTGAAGATTGAAGAAAATTCAAAAAATAAATAACTATAACACGAAATATTTGCATTTTTTAATTAAAATAATAATTTTTTTTTAAGTAAAATAATATTAAATAAGAATCCGGTTAGCAATTTAATTCACACTTCTCAAAATCGCCCGAATCGTAGAAGTATCGACACTTAGGCATGCCAGTAGAAGAATCCAAAAGCTGTAGTCTTTTCACCTCTTCTATGGGTCAAAATAGTTCACCAATTGATGGTGGGTACGGAGGAAGAGGAGGAATAGTAGTTATAGGGAAAAGAAAACTCTTTTAAACTTGATATAATGTCTTGCAAGGCTGACTAAGGAGGTAAAAAAATTAAATGCTTGGCTAGGATTAATAAAACGAATACGGCGCTTGCTCTCTTTAGTACGTGGTAAAACACTCTGAAGTTGATTCAAATATAAACACATATAAATTCAAATTGCATATGAAAGTCACACATTTCAAACAATAACCAAATATGTCAACACCGCTGATGAATACATTTGTCATAGCAACAGAAATATATTTAAATGCAAGGCATTTCTCCGAAACAGCTGTCACTTCTCCCAAATTACTCTATGATGTATAATAAAATATTCAATTCAAAAAATTCTAACAAGGTAGGCATTTGAATAAAGCCTAACTAGCTTATAACCACAAACAATTACAGGCCACATTAAACAATTCATAATATAAATATTTACTTATGGATGGCAGAATCACCAGGTTAAGCTGTACATTACATATACGCCCCGTTGTATACTTGTAATTTATGCTATATATAAATACCGTTCGCAGTATTTTTTTTTTTCTAATTAATAATCAAAAGATGGGTTTTAACTAAAGAACGGAAACGCAACTAGGAAAAAATAATTTTAATTTTTTAAATAATCATTAATTTTTTAAATAATAACCAAATTTTGCGACATTCTCATAATTACACACTTTCTTACTTTCCAGCTGGTCACTGTCAGGTTTTGAGGCAGAAGCCAAAACTTTTAATTTCCCGCCGAGTAATCAACTCACTTATCGTCCTTAAGACGGCAGCAAAAGCAAAATTAAAGTTGAATCAGGCAAGCATTCAGCTCTTTCGCAGAATATTTGACTTTCAATTAAGAGAGTGCGTGTACCAAAGAAAAACTTAGAAGAGCAATTACACAACAAATTACTTTTTGCAACTGTGAATATTAATAAAAAAACTTTCGGCAAATGACAAGCAAAGGTTAAGATAAGAACTGAAGCCTAAACACAGTGTAATAAGAGACAATTAAAGTTTAGTATAGTCACCTTAACTGCGGACAAAAGACAACTTCATACAGACGACATACTCTCATGTATACAAATTTCGTTTTGGCCAACAAGAAGTACAGCAAATAAACGCCTATCCAACCATTTTTGGACATTTGGTTGCTGCTATTCATGCTTAATCAAAACAACCTCAATTTCGTGGGTTTTTTTTGAATGTAAGTGCTTTGAAATGAAATATTATTATTAAGGCTATGGAGATTTATCTATATCTGTATATGGATAAATTTTTCTCACACCTACCAATAGTTGAAATCAAATCTTCTTGATTTTGGCGAATTACCAGTGGGTGAATAACCAATTATATATACATGTATATATAAATTTAGCACTTAAAAACCGCTGAAGCGATTTTTGGCTAAGCTACTCCTCCAATTTTGCGTCTTTATTTTTTTACCAACAAATAAAGAGACCTATAGTTTATTCAAAGCCGCCTCTGAACGATCGATGGAGTTTTATGAGGAGCTGATTGTTCAAATATATTGAAAGAAACATTTTGGAGATAGAGCAGAGTTATTACTTTGATAGTTGGTTACATTAGTTTCTTAAAAATTGCTGAATCTTGGGTGCTATTTTAAATTCGCTTAACATGTTTGTCCAAGTTTCACTTTTTGCCGAAAAAACGACAAATAGCGCACTTAAAAATATATATATATATACAAAATTTCTAGAAAGTGAGAGTGAAGTTGTTAAATGTGAATTTTTGAAGTAAAACGAAGTCTGAATGAAATTTTTCTTTTTTTCTGTCAAATATAACAAAATAGATTATGTAATCAACTTTGAAAAGCTTTACGATGAAAAAAGTTTAGAATATTATATACATATATATATTTTTTTTCTTTATTGAAATTAATACGATCTCTAGAAGCTTTCTCATAACGCACATTAAAAAATTCTACTGATAGTACCACTTGTTGACTTTTTTTGCTAATAACTGCTCAACCCTGTATATAATTTTCATACAGGGTTAATGTTTCATACATTTTCTAGTCATACTTTCAAACACGCCTGGTTAAACATAATTAGCTTCCAGTCAAATTAAGTATTTAAAAACCAACGAACATTAGCAATAAATTTCACTAAGTAACAGTAGTAGGAGCGCATTTGAAATATTCATATTATTGTTTAAGAAACATGCGAAGTAGATTGTGAAAAATCCATACAGCAAGTATGAAATTAAGTATGTAAGCATCAAGGAGTAGGAACTTAATTATATCAGAGTGAGCTCATATGACTGCTGATGTATGGAAACATTTGCAATAAGAGAGTACTACTAGTAACTTACGATATAACATGCATAGTTAGTCATATGTTCCGTTAATGTTTCTTCTTTACGCACCTATATAATCAGCTTGCAGTTAAATGGTGCATACATATGTATTTAATGGTGGCTGCCGACAGATGTTAAGCATCTTTATGTCTTATTTTATTCATTTGCAGCTTTTGACCAGTTTGACGTCGTCGTGATTAGAAATGTTCAGTTGCATTAGTAAAAAGTATCAAACTTATAAGAAAAACCTGTAACATTGTTGTTTCTAAAAAACGGTTATATATTTTTCAATATTTTTGCCTTTGTTGAAATGCCTGAATATTCCGGTTTATGATGCACAACTTAACTTATATGGCTTTTGCGTATGGCCCAGCAGTAGCTCGTTCTGATTTCTCTAACCACCTAATTTTTCAACGTCACAGTTATTTGTGAGTTTTATGAGCCCGAGATGTAGCAGTTTTGCTTGCTAATGTAGCCGTCGAGGTGAAAATGAGCTTAATCGAAAAACGCAAATTTTCAGAAAAAAACTATTTTTCTGCCAAGCGATCTCCAACCCATTTGGCGAAGCGAGATCTCATTTGATGGTCACGAGACACCAGCTTTTTGACCAATTGGACTTTATCAGACTTAATAACGTTGTCCTTAAGCAAAATCTTAGCCAAAGAATGGCGAGAAATGTTTCATTCCTGCGTCGATGATGCTTATTGCTGTTTGAGCATACTGAGCTACAACGGCAATATTTTCCTCTAACCACACGGGATTAGCACGTACGCGAGTTGCTCTGTTGCTAACTAGCCAGTTTGCCAAACATCCTGCACAAATTGATCTGCTAACTTAAACTTGAAAAATCACCCAGCGTTTCCCAACCGACCGAAGAGTGACCGAAAATCAGGTACAGCAGGGACTGAATCCGAATCCGATAGCAGACTTGATCAGCAGTTGATATAAAATAAATAAAATAAATTGCGATTAAGAAACGTTGAGACATAAAGTCATTATTCATTATTTTATTTAAAAATTCCAGTAAATATTCCTTAATTCAAAAAAGTGAGTCGAAATAATCAAAGCTGGCGGAATGAATTTAAAATAATTATATAAAGATTTGAATGGGCCGCGCATTTCAAAGTTTGTTTTGTATAAACACAAAGAAAGTGTGTATATGATCTCAAAAATGATACTTATCAACTGGGTTAAAAATAAAACTTCACCCCTCTCCCTACATTTATGGAGTGTAGGCTGATTAACAAGCTTTGATCGAAAGAAGGGATATTTTTATTTACATCCTAATATAAATACCCTTAGGCGACTACTAGAAATTGTTTTTTACAGATTCTAATTTAGCATAATGCAATTGATAGTGTGCATTCTATACAAAATGGGCCTTATTTAGGAAGTGTAGGGCAATTTGGTAATATGTGGGTAAGTGAACTCCTTAGGGGAAAGCTTTTTGAATCATTAATTGATTTTGAATCATTAAGACAAAGGATTGGAAATATTTTGAAAAGAAGGTCATATATTTACACTTATTTAAGTTTAATGATATACAACTAAGTAAGTTTTCAATATTCCCAATATTCTTCAGACGTAAACTTAAAAATTCCGTAAACTGCAAACCCTGTACTGAGCTAAGATAAACCGATGTTCAAAAAGCAAACGTGGATGGCATCTTCTTGTAACTGAAGTATTTTTTCTGTGATTTTTTTTTAATTGTTAAATTGAAATCGAATGATTTGGTAAAATATTTCTCTGTTTCAGTGAAAAAGTGTTTTTGTTTTTCGTTACGACCCAGCAGCTTAAGAATATTCATAGATACCAGTAGCCCATACTACCCGCATGATTGATTTTCTTCCTGGCTTCTACGAACTAAATCCAGCCTCCTTCGTGCGCAGGAACTGTAAGTGCCTCGCGGGACTATCAATTCAGATATTACTTTGCGAGGCAGGCAATGGACTTTATTCTGTCCTATCACTCAACGTGGGATTTCATGGCGCACTTTGCGGCCTTATTGTTCTAGACGATTCATTATTTCAGTAATGATATGTGCGAACTTCATCCATATATCTCCCCCACACAATATTACCTTCAACCAGCTTTCTGGAGTCAATGTGCTCCCTACAAAGTTGGCTTAGTTTCTCATATTTAAATATGATTTTATCTGCACCAGATAGGTGCCGTATACATCAGGATGGGCGTACTAATGCACGCAAGTAGTTTCCTTCTTTGTTGTTTTGGACATCCGAGATATTTAATGGCTTGGCCCGAGTTTATCGTGCAGTTATCAACTCTTATTTGTACCCTTTTCTGGCTGTTCATTAGCCAGGCCTCTGTTTTCTGGTCTGCTAACTCCAGCCCAGCAGTTAGAAGCCACGTTTTCACGAACACTATACTTTCATTTCATACACTTGGTTAATAGTTTTTGAAAATTTTATTTAGAACTTTTGGAAAATTCTGTTTTGCAGACCTAATTTCTTATCAGACAGATTATTTTGATATTAAAAAACTAAAATTTTCTATTAGGAAACACTTAAAGTTCAGAATAAAATTAAATAATTTGCTAGCAAAAAATATTCAATAATAAGAAAAAAGTCATTTGTAATGGTATACATCAAAGTCACACTCTTTTGTGGTTAGTGCCATGAATTATTAGGAAGCTCTTAAAGTTCGGAATAAAGTTTCAGAAGTTGTTAGGTAAGAATTATATTAGCAACGAGTACAAAAAAGCCTTCAAAATTAGTAATAATAGGAACAAATCATTTGTAATGGTATAAATCCAATAATTCAATATAAACATTAACAGTAATGAGATATTATAAATATCCATATAATTCTGAAAGAATAATATTTTTATCATTCGTGCATTTGCAGTGTGTTAAGTTTCCTAAATGGTCCACTAATATATGTTATTTGAATTTATAACTATTGAAAATCAATACTTGTTGCTTATATATAACACAAATGGGTACGTTTGTGGTTATTGCTGTGAATAGTTGATTGATTTTCTGCTGAAGAAGTATTGAAAGATAGTGAGCATATCCTAACAGCAACCGACACGTTTTCAATTTACCAAACAATGGCAGAACAATATATGTATGTGAATACATTGTTCACAAACGAACATGTGAGAATTTGTAAATGGTTAACAAACATACATATTTTTCATACATAAATTTATTATTGAAAATTCTGTTCTGTTTTCACATATATGTATATACAAATACAAGCGCAGCATATTTATTAATTTTAAAGGTCTATGATAATCTGTGATTTACAAGTATAATAGTTCAATAGAGTAAATATGAGGAAGAAGTCATGTCATGTGAAAAAGCGTTGATAATTTTGTAGAAGACTGAAAGGAGACTAAAATAAATTTCAACTTTTTGTTGTATTAATGCCATTAACTGAGCCAGTCGCGCCACAAAGCAGTGCATTGGGTTTGAAGGCAGCCAGGTAGAAACCAACTAGATTGAAAAGAACCCTTCCCCCAATACGATGCTAAAATTGTGCTATTCGACAAACGCTAGGGTTAGCAAGCAAGGTATCTTTGCTACAACAGTAGACATATGGTTGTCTTTGGTACAAGATTCGTGAACTAGAAAATTCTTCAAGCTACCTGACTGTCTCCGGATCGTAAAACTCGCGACCAGAAAGATCATGTTTATAGTGTTCTAGGACCTAACGGCTCATATCACTATCTTGTAGGAGCAATGCACTCGACTCTTTGCAGAAAAGAACGCCCGTCAAGAAACACAAAGCATTTTCGATGTCGAAAAGCTCCAATCGCCAAAGATATCAAACGGTTTTCTATTTTCGTTGCGCTCCTGCTCTCTGAGAGCACTCATTAGCAACTGTATAACGACATTTGAAGTTCCTTACGTACAGTGCAGACGAAACTATTGTCGCTCCGTGAAAAGAGAAGCGAGGCGCATTTACAGACAGAAAAGATCGAGAAGCTAGTTGATTGAACTAATGTTAGAAAATTCTATGAAGAAATGCAACAAATTATGGAAGGTTTCAAAACCGGAAGATACTCTTGCAGAATACAAGTGCCTTGGAAAAGACTCGACACACACCATCGAAGTAAAGTTGCTTTCCACTTCACTAAAAGCAGATGATGTGTAAACTAACGTTGAACAACAAAAAAGATCCGTTGGCATCGGCAAGGACCTTATCGTGTTGTTCGGAGCAAACCGAGATTTCAAACAAGATCACTTTTTGTGGTGTGACTTCTTTAACGTAATGCAGGAGAGAATAGTATACGCTGTTGAGATAAACAGAGATAATTCTGGCATATGATTGTGATATTGACATCATCGGCATCAAGAAATGTGCTATTAATTCTTCTTTCAATTAGAGTCAAACGGCTTAGAGAAGAAACTTATGGCGTAGTTACGTCAGAAATCGTCGGAAAATGCCATGGAATGATATTGGAGCATCGGAGAATAAAAGTGACTGAGATGGCTGAGGCTGTAGGTACTTCACATTTTACTTGAATATTTGGACATCGTCCTCATTGATATATTCTCAATATGATTAAAAGAATCCAGGATACGCTTTAACTATTTACTACTAAGCACCAGACATAAAAAGTGCTAAATAATCTGAATTATTACATTCTTTAAAAAAGTAGTGACATTGAAGATCATGGAGAGTTTAAGAAAAATCCTAGAGCCAGAGACTTTAGTTGTCAAGCTAATCCATAAATCCAAAAATTTAATAAAAATTTATTGTAGAATAAATTACTTTATGTTACTTTATCTGTTATGTAATCAGTTCTTACATTTTTCTTACCGATTTACACCTCTTTGTGTAGATAAACTTGTTTTGTTATAAAAAAAACATAAAAAAATTAGAAGCAAAATCTATTGATAATGATCTATTTCGGGGTTCCCTACTTTTTAAAGAAAAAAAGCACAGAAAATCAAAATTTAATGGGGAATGATTCGAAAGACCGTTCTTTGGCATTTATTTTTTGAAGATTATCTCTTTCAAATTTTGGCCGCGGCTACAACGCAGATGGCCCATCCGCTGAGTCCAATTTTTGATGACTCGTTCGAGCATTTCGACTGGTAACTGGCGAATGACACGTGTGATGTTTTGCTCCAAGGCCTGAATCGAAGCGAGATTGTCCGCATAGACTTTAGACTTGGTACATCTCTACAGGAAAAAGTCTAATGGTCGATATCGCACAATCTTTGTGACCAATCGAACTGCCCAAAACGTGGAATTATCTGCTCACCGAACTGTTCTCTCAATAAATCCACTGATCGATGCGATGTGTGAGAGGTGGCGCCGTCTTGTTGAAACCAAATGTCGCGGAGATCACAAGCTTCAATTTCAGGTACCAAATAGTCGCTTATCATAGATGGTTACGTTCTAACCGGCATCATTTTTGAAGAACTATGGACCGATAATTCCACCGGCTCAAAAACCACACCAAACCGTTTTTTTTAGAATGAAATGGCAACTCTTGAATCTATTCATTTAGCCAGAAATTGGCCTCATCGCTTTTCAAGAGCCCATAGAGCGAAGCGATGTCGCCAAGTTATTCCATACGTCAGCCCGAGTTGCTGCGAACGGCGCCAATCGACTCTCCACGGTCTATTCGGTCGAATATTATCCAAAAATGAATACTGTGTTGCGAATAGTACGCTCAGTAGGACGATTATATTGATCATAAGTTGAGCGAAATGCGCGAAATTTTTGTAATAAAGTTGAATGATTTGCAAACGTTGTTCAGGAGTAAGTATTTCCATGATGAAATGCTAAACAAAACTGAACAAACATAACATGACTGCTTTATATGACTGTGGCGTGATCGGTAAAAAAAGGCTACTGAAAAAAATATCTCTACTTGGATCACCCGTTATATACACATGCAAATGATGTTATGTAAGTGTACGTTTTGAATATGTGTTTTTAATATTTGAACAATGTCACTACTCGTGTTGGCACCATATGTGACACGTCTCATCGACACAACAATGAACTATACAAACGCAATAGAAATATTTGCATTTGTGTTATACAACCTTTTCGAAAAGTAAACTATGTAAAAGTGAAAAGAAATAAGCTCAAATTTATTGATGGAGTTGTACGTGCTGCTGACACTTCAAGTCCAATTGCAATATGAGAGACAAAGTTCTATACCTCTATAGAAAACACCCTTTAGCTCGTTTTCATTTCAATCCTGGGAAAATGCTATTGACAGGTGTACTGAAATCGTATTCGATATAATATTTTTTTATACATGTTATGAAAATTTAATTGAAAATTAATGTGCAGATAATACTAACATACAAACGCTTAGACAATGTAATTTAATTTTTTGTACGTGCTTTTGTGGAGCCATTTACGTGCAGTCAGTGTTGCCTTCACTATCGATACCCAACTGCGCGCAGTTACTAAGTCATAAAATACTGTAGCTCAGCAGGAAGCCTTTAGTACTACAAACGAGTGTGTATATATAAAATACTAAAAAGTGGTATTTATGAACGTTGAGTGACTTTATTTATTTTTACTTAGAATATCCATGCCCCATAGCTTGGTAAGAAGATCAAGCCTTGTACAAGATTAGAAACCAGCATATTTGAGCCTAGTGTCACAAATTAAAAAGAAATGAAGCTACGTTGAAGCTATTCTGACTCATTCGGCCTGAAAACTCACTGCACTCTTACAGCAACGTCTCTTAGGTTGAGTAATTAAGACCGCGGGGTAGTTCATAGAGGAGAGGATGGTATGAGGGAAGCTTCAATCCCGGTAGTATGGCAATGGGCGTCCTAAAGGCACGTCGACAAGCATCTACTAAACATTGATGCCTATGGCAACGTCTGTTCAACAGAAATGCAGTTATAAGTATTTAGTGGTAATTATTTTCTGATTTTTGATTCGGTGGTGGTAGCCGAATTAGACCAAGGTTCTTCAATATTTTCATGATTTGCGTTAATGCTCTGTTCAATTCTCTAACTATAAGGGGCCACAATGTATGAAAAGAATTAACTTACAATGAAAATATTCGAAGCTTTTATTATATCTTAAATTATTCTAATTATTTTATTTAATCTTAATATTATAAGTTCCGACTCAAACCGTGCTAAATAAAATTGATTTTCAATGTATTCGATCTACTTTTTCGATTTGGGAATGGGAGTTTAATTTTTCTATTTCTATTTTTTTTTCAGCAAACGTTTTAAATGAAATGCAATACCCTTAAATTTCTATCGTCTAACTGCGATTTTTCTTTCTGTCTGTGGCTACCAAAAAACATTTATTTTCAGAATACCTTATGAAGTAAGGTACATTTTACATAAACCTTATTTTGCCCATCGTCAATCGCTTTCCAAAATTTTTATTTTTCATACTCATTTATAGCTTTTTTCAGTCAAGGTACATCTTTCTTTCTTCTTAAATAAATATGATTAAGTGATTGAAAAGCAATTTCTTTAATGAAATATTCATATGCTCTTCGTGGGGGTAAAAATGTCGTTCTACCTCTTTTATGACCTTTTGATAAACTCCCTCTAAGTATTAATGTTCTTTATCTTATTTTTAATTTCTTCTTTCTTTACTACCTGCTTCCTCTACGCAGTTTGATAAAGTCTCCCATTTGCACAGATTTGTTTTTGTTTTATATTTCACTACATAATAGTTTGTCATCAAATAAGCATCAAGTACAGCCGCTGCACCATGAATGTGATATGCTGAAATCTCATCCACTTACTACGCCACTTTATATAAACTTTATCGTGAAATTTTATCGTCTGCTTGCGTTTATATACATATATTAAACAAGTTTACTGCTGATATTATGTTAAGCAGCAGCAATAGCCGAGTATTTAGCATGCATACTGCCGTTTTGAAGACCAAGGTTCGAGTCCTGCTAAGATCAAAATCGTAAATTATATAAAATTAATTTTTCTAATTGTGGTCACCCCTCGGCAGGTAGTGTAGAGCCCTCCGATTGCATTTTCTGAAATGAAATAATATCTCCTCAAACAAATTCATCTACCGTTCGGAGGCGCATTTGTTGTAAAAACATCAAGAAGCACACCAAAAATTGCAGGAAGAGGTCGGGGGAGAGTCGCTTCAGAGGTAACAAAGACCCCATTACATGTATTACATTATTATTATTTATATATAATATATACACATGTATATGTTATTGCTTTTAATTATTTGTTAAATAAACTATTTATGGAAAAATCATCTTTATTTTAAAATAATTTCTTTTTTAATTTATATACTATTATAATCTTTTATTAAATTAATTTCTTGTATTTTATATTAATTTATTTCACTTTGTTTTGTTTTTATTTTTTATTTTACATTATTTCTATATATTTTATTTCATTTTATTTTTTATGCTTAATTTTATTTTACTGTATTTTTGTCCAAATGAAATGCCAAATTTCATTTTTTATTTTGCTTTTCAATTATTTTATTTTATTTATCATATTTCAATTTGATATTTATTGTTCTATTTTAACTTATTTCGAATTAATATATTTTTATTTAATTAATTTAATTTAGTTTAATTCATTTTTATATAATTTTATTATTTTTTTGTTATTCTATATTCAATTTTAAAATTGTCAGGAAAGACAAATCGAACAACCCCATGATGATTGATAGCTAAATAATCATTTTTAATATACAAATTTTAAAATATGCGAATTAAGCTTTCTACTTTCGGTTTTAGTAGCGAAAACTGGTCATGTGTACAGTAACGCTTTTCTTTCAATACTAACACACTTGCATAACCTTAGGGATACTAAGGATACCTTGGTATTTTGCAAATAATTTAAAAATAGTCGATGGAGCTTTATGAGGTGCTTTTATTTCATGTCAAAAATACACTCGGAGGGCTGCTATGTCAAGGGGCGCCCGTTGTTACAAACAAAAATTAATATTCAATAATTTTGAATGTTGGTCTGATCATAACTCGAGTTCTTGGATATTACCGCTGCATATAAATATATATTTTCTATAAATTGAATGTAGTTGTTTTTGTCTAACCAATCGATTTTGCCTTCATCATCTATTTTGTTTACGTTCTTTTTAACATACATTCTCATGCTGAAAGCCACTTTTTCTCACACTCTGTTCTTAATCTGCATTTATTCTTGCTCATTTTGCTTACCGGAAATATTTCAATTTTCTATTTTATATGCTGACATTTATTTTCCGATGTTCGTTTTTTCGAAGTTTTACACGCACTTTTAATATCATTAGTTGCCCTTTTATGCTTTCTATTTGATTTTGGGTCATGGGATTCCGGCAGCTGATCCGTAAATGCATTTTTTTACTTGTTTCCGCTTCTTTTTATTTTCTCGGTGTATGCAAAGAATGGTGATTTCTTAAAATTTTACATATTCTCGTTTTGTAGGGAAAATTATGTAGATTATATGTAAAAAGAGAACGAAAATAAATAAAATTTGTTAGCACTATTTATTATCAAAAATATGTGCAAAATATGTGTAATGTGTTGAGTTGCACTACGGATTAAAATAGTTTTTTATTATTTTTATATTTCGGGTTAGCCAGAAAGGGTTATTTTCCCAGTCAGCCAAATGGGTCTTTATTGCTTAACCGGTTATACAATAAACAACAAACTATTGAAAGGAAACATATTTTATATTTACTTATAAACTTGTACCTACAAATATGTAGATGAATATCATGTTTTTTTTAATACTGACAAACAATTTATATATATGTTCAAACGTGGTGATAAAAATATTTAACTTAGTGTTCTTAAAAGCTAGACTCGGTTAAAAGTAAAACATCCTATTCAAACATGCAAAAAAGGTAAATTTTTGTATTTCGAAAACAAGATAATTATAACAATGGAAGAAGTTATTTCAGTAAAGGAATTTAAAATTTTGAAAAACAATTTTTGTCGTAGCTTAACACTATTTGCCCTATTTATATCTTTTTCGAAGTGTAATTAGTTGAAACAACAGAATGGTACTTTTAATCATTATTTCATCATGCTTTTAATATAAAAATTGACATAAGAATATTATTGAACAAATTTCAGTAGGTTGTCGGTGGAGAAAATAAATTCAAATTGTGGATATATAATTTAAATTAATTATTAAAATAACTATTGCGCTGTGCTAGGGAATAACAATGTTGTTATGAATATTTGGCAATTATGCGGTAATTTTCAATAGGTGAAAAAATATAAACTTTTGCTTTTTCGACTTTTCAAATAATAAGAATTTTCTTTCTTAAAGTAATTAATTTCCTTTAAATCCTTTCGAAATGAAATATTTTGATGGCAAGTATCGAATATATGAGCATAATATACAAATATATTTAGTCCGCCTAAAATGTTACTCATATGACCTGACGTACCAACATTTTGCTTTAATTTCGAACAGAGAATAATGCAGTGATTAAAACGAAGTATTTGTTTTAAAAATGAAATTAATTTAAATCAACAATTCTACTTCCAATTTATTAAATTTTCATATGAATTGGCAAGGTTCAACTCAAGTTTCCATACATACAAAAGAGAAAATAATTATTCGGTTGTCTTTTCATTGCTCGTTAGATATATATATTTTCATTTAATTAAATTCCCTAAAATTTAATAAAATAACGAAATAAATCAATTATACAAATTTTTCAGCAAACTGCTTTATTGTAGTTATTTATTTCGCTTTCCTTTACATACTTGAATTGTATATATATATATATATATAATAATAAATGTACAATATTCATATAAGCTGATTGAGGCCCTGCATTTACGTATAATTGAAAATAACACACACAAAATAAAATCCTTCTGCTCCAACAACTGCCATCATCCACATATGATAGCCAACTGAATTCCATTCACTCTGAGGCCTTTACTGAAATATCCAACATAATTTTATCACAGAACGTTGAAATTTTGGCAAAGAAACGCATGCGCATAAAAAATGAAATACAGAGTAGCTCTCGAGAGCATATGGTTGCTATGACGATATTAAAAATGAGAATAAATAGTTATTTTGTGTTATTAATGCTCTGGCTCTAAAAAATAATTATTAACCAGATTCGGTGTAAGTTAGTAAAGCTGCTCTTTGATTTAAGGGCACGAGTGTATATTTCAAAAATACTATATTTAAAATTAAAATAATATAAAAATTAACTGGTTTAACTGGTTGTTTGCTGCCTCGCATATAGCTCTCTTGGTCTTCTGTATTGCAAAAGTGTTTAATCTAATAGGAGGTTAGGTAGTCGTCATATAGGGCTCCAACGCTTTTTTCGAAACCCAACAGCGTTTCGGAACTTAGCTTAGCCCGAGACGAGTTATCGATATATTTTATCGTGTTTCTCTTATACTTTGTGTATTACTGTAGCTGATGTGTATTTTACGCGCTTGAGGTACCCAAGGCTTAGGGCTACCATCGTCTTGCAGTCTCTTCGCGCACATGTAAGCAGAAATTCGATTTAACTTGCTGCTTTTACAAACGATCTTGGCTGTCTCGCAGATCATTAGGCCATTCAATTTTTTTGAAAGATCGTCAAATCCGTCTTTGGCATTTCCTGTTGCGTTTCAACCGCGAGAAGAATGACACTTTGAACCCAGCAGAAATATAAGTACATTGACTTCATATGATAAGCTTATTTCGCGATGTTGGTTGGCGTAGTTACTTTTTTTGGCGTGAAGAATTTCGCTGCAAAATACATCGGCCCTCCGGCAGCTTGAGTGGTTCAATAAAGTCCAACTGGGTATTAAAATTCCGGAGTCATATTCACCCGTTCAAATGGACTAAGTTCCAAGCGCTTAATTTCTGCGGTTTTCCAAGAGTTTTCGGTGTGAAAATTTTTAACCCGGTCCAAAACATCAAAAATCATAGACAATAATTGTCTTGTCCACGGCTATGAAGCACTAGTATATTATCTCGGGTTATACCCAAATATAATACTCAACATCTTCACACATGCGTAAAATATACTAACAACCTGTTTCAATCTCTCATCAGTATTACGAATCAACAAGAGCTAGCTGTCAAGAATTACTCCAAGATTTTGTTTCAGCCTCAAGATCGTTCTTATTACATATCTAAGTGTATTTGGGAACTTATCTTTTACCAAAATAGCTATGGCTGCATAGCGTAGCTTGGCGTACAATACTGCGAGTACGCAAGTTTAGCCCAGTCGAATTAGAAAGAAAAATGTGAATGAAGGTACAATACTTCGTACCTGACTGAACGTTCTGAGTACAGTTCAAAACATTATTACATTATTTCTACGCTTATAACTCAAAAACGTCTGAACCGATTCCGATGATTCGCATTAATTCGGATTGGTCTCGGGCCAAATAAGAAGGATCAGAAAGAAAAATCCGGCAAGTGGATCAGGGAGCAAAAAAAAAATGTTTTTTGTTTGAAATTTTTAAATTTAATAAAATTTGATTTACCTGAGATTATTTTCATCCCAGAACCACATAATGATCCTTTTGAAAACTAAAAAAAATTAATGTCAAAATTATATTTATGGTTCAATTTGATTGAATTTGTAGACGAAGGTTTCACTTTTATTTCCAAGAATGGACCAGGATGGGTTTGCTTGAAATTAACTACATTGGTAGCTTTTTGCCCAAGTTAATACATAGTAACTAATACAAAAAAGGGGTTCCCAGATTGAAGAAATCTGGGATGATATTAATATGATACGGCTTTAGGTTGTTTTGAGTTTCACATTTTTATTTACATGCCAGTAACACTATTAGTCCTTTTATTTCTTAGTTAAATTTTACAACTTCAAAACTGGAGTAATACAATAATATATTAAATAGCAATAATATATGTAATATTCTTTCCAAAAATACGATAATACGTCCAGTGTACAATAATATAGAGAGTAATTATGTTAACAAGAGACATTATGTGACTTGCTTATATGCATGTCCATGTGCTTATCGTTATTGTGCGTTAGTATATGTTGGATAAGAAGAATGGCTTTCACTTTACTTCGAAGTATTTATATTCAAACCTCCCTAGAATCATTTTTTGATAGACACTTTGTCAATCGCATTTTTTCAACTGACAATTATCTCTACTTAACCAAAATGTGCAGATGATTGCTATAGAAAAGGAGTGGAAAAAAAATTGCAGACACACAAGAATGTAAAGTGCTCTGAGGTTAAATTTCTCCTAATATTATCGAAATTCTGCAATATGGTGTAATTTTGGTAACCAAAAACAACTAATATCAAACATGTTAAAAAACCAACTGAACTCAGTTTTGCTGCTTTCATTTTGTATATTTTTTTGTAAACACAATCAGCTGATTTAAATTATTTTTATGAAGTATTCAAAATAGAGAGTTTTGATGTCTACATTCTTTCATAATGCCAACGATTTGACTTCGTGAACATTTTACAAATTTGACGAATGCCTATATTTTTTGATGAAGGCAATAGAAATTTTTTTCCCTATACATAAAATCGTGTAAGAATTTTATTTTGTTTTTTTTCATTTATAACCATGGATTCATTTGATTGTATATCTATTCTACCTGTCACATTTGATTTTGATTTATGCACATCCCGTTTTTAACGTTTTCAACAATTACCGTTTTCCATTTAACAAGTTCATAATAATTGCTAACCAGCCGTTTGAAGATTGAAGGTCGAAAAAAGTGGGTTGAAGGTTATTTTAACCAGTTTTTCGCGCGTCATCATTCAGTTGTCGAATTGTGCGCTCTTGTCTATTCCTGGTAATTATTTGTTTAACAGCACTCAACTCAAATGGGCTTTGTCAATTGCCTGCGATTGAGTTAAATACCTTTTTATTGGTTTTGAAAATATAGTGGCAATCTACTACGTTTATTTTCTTATTATCTAGACATATACAAATATATAATTACTGTTGATTCTTTTTTTACAGCTTATATAATTTTGTTGCTGTATTTATATTTATTTATTATTTTATTTATTCATTGGTTTATTAAAATTTTTATTTTTAGGCTTTTGTTTCATTATTTCTTTCGTTTAGGTTCAAGTTCAATTTTCTTTGATTGTAAGATGTATTATTTCTCCTCCTTATTTATGTATTCTTTTTTAATTTTATTTTTAAGGTCTGAAGCAAAGGTATTTACTTTTCACGAACTCTATTTATTACTTTCGATTTAGTAGTGCACACAATTTAAGATATAAGTAACGTCATTTATTTACCATTTATTTTATTCATGCATAAATATCCTATTAAGTAACACTTCTTGAGATTTCGTTCGCTCATTTAACTTGTTTATTTGATTTTTTAAAAGAAATGTTTGTGTATTGTGGATGCCTCCACAGTAGCCTTGTAATGCCTCTAATTTAAATTTATACTATAATCTCTAGACTATGATTTATATTTATTTTAAATTCATTGAATGAGATTTATAAAGTTAATTTTTAATGAAATGCAGGTTCACTTATATTTAGTGATAAAGTTTTTTTTTTTGTGAATATATCTCTTTTGTTTGATGCTCATTTATATATCTAGTAAATAGCAACTTTTTATTTATTTAAAGAAGAAGATAATTCAGTAACATATGAATGTATATACGAAGTATTTTCAAAAGCCACCAAAAATTTAACAAAATTTTGATTTATTCGTGTATCATCATGCTCTTGTGTGAGCGTTTCTTTCAGTCCCCGGAAAACTAGACAAGACGGTCAGTAGTGAAAACTATTCAAAGGAACTTGGGATTAGCAAATTCTTTCAGCTACGGCATCACTATGGTATTTTTTAAGCCATAATTGGCGGCTGTTAATTGTTTGGGTCTAATGGTACTCTGCAATAAAATGAAATATGCCACAGTAAAATCAGAAACGGTAGACAATTGTCACTATCACCATCACTAGACGGGATCACAAAGCAGTTTTCACTGAACTAGTATAATTGTAAGGGAGCAGTAATGAAATGGCGGACCAGCTCCACCTTCACCATGATGAACGAGTCGGAACATATTGCTATCCAATTCTAACCTCACTATAAGAGAGTTATTCATAGCAGATGCTAACCCAATATGGAAGATTTTCAATTATTGAAATTTGACAAGGGTAATGTGAACACGATAGAATAAAAACAGCCCGGAAGAGCTTATCTTGCGGGAAAGAAAGGAGATATCCATGATAATGGGTATTCTTTAGGGACATCGGCTATTAGACACGTACACAGAGGCTGGGAGTCACATCAAACGACTCCTGTAGGAATTGTAGGATGTAAACACTTTCTTTGACAACTGTTATTTCATAAAATTTCTAGAGTCATGCCGCTGATAATCGTAGTGAAATTGATAAATAAATATTTGTACATACTAAATATATGTTTTACAAAAAATTTAATTTTTTATTGGAATATATACAGAGTCATACGAATAAATCAAAATCAAAATTTTTAGAAAAAGTAGTAAATATTTTCGAAAGAAATTCCTAATAAACATACCTCTTAGAGAACCACAAACAATAAAGTATAGAAAACAAAAAGTGTTATACATAAATATATAGATTAAAAATATTTAAAATTTGTTAAATTAAAAATTTGAGCAATGAACTTTGTGAAGGAACGATTTTTATATTCAATTACGATTAAACTAAATCAATACTCCTCTTCTTTTTATTGGCGTGGGCAACTGTAACGAGAGCCTGTCGACTAGTAACAGTATCTACATTATAATGAGCCACTTATTCGAAATAAGAAGCTCTTTTGAAAAAAATCATTTCGAAACCCCAAGTAAATATCTCAGTGTAGGGTTGCAGCTGATGTCTGTGCTACAGAAATTAAATAAAAGACCACAAAATCCAATTAGTAAATTATTTATTTACAAAATCATCGGAACCTAACTTGCGCACTCGTTATGCTCCAAATCGTAGAGAAAGAAGTTAAAAAAGTAATGATAGAAAAAATAATAATTAAAACAAGGCAAAGTTGGTTGAATTTTTAACAGCTTGAGCTGCAGTATCGTTTGCGAATTAATCAGTATTGGCGATGGGATTGCATAAAAGTGGATGGGATGATAAAATGATGATACTTAGGAAAAAATGATGGAAGGGTAGACGAATGGACATATGTCACTTTAGGTGGTGCTACCAATGTATTGCAGGCAGCGCAGAATGGATGCGGAAGTCACGCGCAGAAGGTGGAACGACTCCACCTGACAAATTATAGAACACATTATAGAACGTCATACTAATTTCCTTGTTTAGCCTTTTTTAATTTAATTTTTTCATGCAGTAATTGAATTCATAATTCATACACTTACACTTAGGCATGATGCAATTGTGTATACATAACTAAAGCCAAGATAGGAAAGAACCTCTCATCCGACGAGGTAGCCAGGGCCTGCAGCATGCCTACCATAATTTCACCTTGGCCAATGCTACACAACGCCTATGGGATTATAACCTAGTTAACAATAGCGCGTAATTTATTTCATCTCGCAGTTCAGAGACGCTAAAAGAAATTCGGTCCTTTTCTAACTGATCTTTACAGGGGATTGGATGTCTTACTCTTCCTCTGCCTTCGCAAGTTGATGCTGCGTAGACAACTTTTAAAGTTGTGGTGTGCATGTCTCATATAGATAATTTTTCCATTGTCTGCAGTATGCACCGTCTCCAACTTGCAAAATCAATCGGGAAACATTTCTCTTAGAAAATCCTGCTAGCGACTCATCAGATATCGAATTGTCCACGTCTCTGCACTATTTGGCAGGACAAAAATCATGAGGGACTTGCAGAATTTGGTTTTGGTTCGTCGACAGAGATAATTAAACTAAAGTATATACGATTTCAAAGTTATGACTTGGGACCCAAGTCCCGAATGTGTTAAGCGAAACTGGCTTGGTGACTGGAATTATTTCACAGTATCTAATGGAAATAATGTCAAAAGTATGCCGATGTCAGTTATACGCCTCTGGAATTTCGGGTATATGATGTGGCCAAGATCAGATACGAAATAGGATTCGTATGACTTTCGAAGAAACTGAGATGTAAATACAAGGCAAAATAATTACTCGAGATTCTTTAGGGTTCTGAACATCAAGTTCAAGCAAGATCAAATTCATATTCAGGATACTTTTAACATTTATGTTAATTATATGAGTTTCACAAAGGCAAATTAGTTCTGAGGATCTCTTGGATTTTCGGGTATATGAGGAGTGAAAGGAAAAAAGGATACTTTAAATTTTATGGCATTTTTATTTAAACATATTGATACTAATCTGTGCTGGGAATATAATAAGGTGTAGAAACTCCATAAATGCACTGTAATCGATATTGGCTTCTACCGAGAGACTAAAAGACAATAAAATAGCAATTGATACGGAAGCACAATTTCGAAATACATTAAGCGCTTCATGCATTTAGAGGAGAGGAGAAGTTGCAGCTTTAGTTAGATTTAGTGTTTACGTTGTTCAACGTTGTTACGTTGTTGTTGTTAATTTTTTGTTGTTAATGCTGGTCGCATTATTATTTTGTATATTAGTTTTACAACATGGCAATGCCCATTGACCATAGAAAGTTCTACATACTGCTACGCAATGTTTTGCAGGTTTTTCTCCTCTCGTTTCCATTATGAGCCGTCTCCGGATCCGTTGATATAAATTTACAGTTTTATAGCCTTTCGACCCCATTTTCTGTGGTTTGGCCGAAACTTTATTATGTGAAATTTGTTTGCTTCGTATAATATTTATTGTAATTAAAGAAATTTTAATATTTTAATTTAGAGAAATATATTTTTTAAGGATTTTTAGGGGTCTAGAAGCTTGAATTTAAGGTATTTTTTAAAGTTTCGTAAAAAGAGGCAATCAAAAATTTTACTATCCAGTTTTTTAAAACATATTTATTCATATTTTCAAAATTGAAAAATATAGCAGCTGATGAAGTGAGGGTCGAAAAGATTAATAATCTAGAGTAATGTGGTTATCATATGAACTAGGGGATAGATAATGTTTTTGAATGACAGCTCTATGTCATAAATGCTGTGTAACGGTAAGCTGTAGAAAGTACCAATTATAATCCAATGTTAGTTTCTAACAACGCATTGTTGTAGTATGTTGTGTTGTAGATTTAGGTTAAAGCACAAGCACATGTTCCCATATATACATATAACAGCTTATCTCTGCACTTATATAGAAATATGTCTATATCTAATGAAATATTTACGACTAAATGCAAAGAGTGTATTGGGAAGTTATTGCTGTTGTAATCAATATGTATTATTGATTGTTTTGCTGGCAAACCAGCATGGAAAACTACTGAGTGCATTAGAAGAGCATCGGGCGTTTTTTCAATTAACCCATACAGAGTATGCACATGCATGCACTTCATATTTATTACTGACCCGTAAGTTAAATAAGTTGGCGGCCGCGATAGCCGAGTGGTTAGCATTGCGTACTGACATTCGGAAGGCCTGGGCTCGAGCCCAGGTTCGAGCAACATCTAAAATGATAGAAAAAAAAATTTTCTGATTGCGGTCGCCCCTCGGCAGGGAGTGTCAAGCCCTCCGAGTGTATTTCTGGCATGAAATAAAGCTCCTAATAAAAATCCATCAGCCGTTCGCAGGCGGCTTAGAATAAACTGTAGGTCCCTGCATTTGTTGTTAAAAACATCAAGACGCAAAACCACAAATTGGAGGAGGAGCTCGGCCGAAAATCACTTCAGCGGTTACAAAGCGCCAAATATATATATGTATATAAATTTCAAAAATATATGAATGTGTATCATCATACCGATGCCAGCATATTGTGTACTGAAAATATATTTATGAAGTGCTGATATTCTTAAGATTCGATGTTGTGAAATCCTTCGGTATATTAAAACTAAAATACTTGAAAAGAAGTCATGGTAAATTTATGTTGCTAAATTATAGCAATTAATTTTTTGATGATATTTAGGTGTGAAAACTAAGGAAGGTGTTCTCGCGTTAATATAATGTAACATCTCTCTTTTACGTTTGCCCAGCTCAGGCGGTATCCTCCCATTTTGATTGCTGACGGCAGCAGATATCCGAATCAGAAGTTTTCCTAAAAGCTGTTCAGAGTTGCATTTTAGTACAAAATATTTTTCCTTTGAAAAAAATATCTGGAAGGGCGATCTAGGGCAAGAAAATGGCCTAACAAAATCGATGTCGATAGAAGAGACTTTCCATTACCCGATCTATTGGAATGTTATTGGAAGTTATAATGAAATTGAAATGTCAAAAGAAACAATGGAATTTAGAACAATCATGTATATGAATAAACTTTTTCTCTCTCTTGCTTTGCCTCCTAAACTGTGCGGACGTCTTTTATTCCTGGCTTGGATTAGGTAAATTCCCTGCGTAATCAACTTAAATCTTACAGGTTATGGGCCATCCGCAGCCTATTCTAGTCCAAAATAAAGAAGATCAATTCTACGTAGTTAACGAATTAACAACTTTTGGTTATTTTGTAAGAATACAAAGTTTTTTATCGCCTGTACAATGGCAGCACACCAAATAGCATTTAATCGTCTTAAAGGTCGAGAAAACTACGCGGAATGGAAGGTCGGTGCTAAAGCGCACATGATAATTAAGGGCCAATGGAAAAATTGCACAAAAGAATTGGCGGAATCGGCGAGTGAGAAGGAAAAAGAATCTGATCTTAAAGCGATAGGGGAATTAACGCTATTGCTGGAGCCGTGTACTTACGCTCATATTGAATCGGCTGAAACAGCATACGAGGCATGGAATTGCATTTCAAAAGCATTTGATGATATAGGTGCCGGCCGCAAAGTGGCACTTTTACAACAGTTCGTGTCGCTTAAGCAAAGAGAATGCAACTCAATGGAAGAATACGTAACCAAGATGAGTGCATTGTGGGCAAAAGTGAAGACACATTTTAAAATTGACGAGGAAGTCGCAGGCTTCTTAATGTTGGTGGGCTTACCAGCCGATTATAAGCCAATGATTTTGGCGGTAGAAAATTCCGGTGTAGACATTACGGTCGACTATGTAAAAAATTTGTTATTGCAACACCTGGAGTTGGAAAATGAAATAAGCGAAACGAGTGAATCAGCTCTCCTTGCCAGAAACAAACGTAAGTATGAAAAAGCAAAAAGTAGACATTGCTTTGGTTGTGGTTCTACGAAACACATTGTAAAAAATTGCCAAATGGCGAAACAAAAGAAAAGAGAGCAACGAAAATTTGATAAAAATGAGACAATGCTGTTTTCTTCGCTACTCGCTCAATCAAACGAATTGCACTCCAACTGGTTTATTGACAGTGGCTGCACTGCTCATATGACAAATGACATATCATCCATAGAAAACAAAACAAAAGCAAATCAAAAAGAAGTAATAGTTGCTAATAATGAGAAAATTAAAATAGATGGCGTTGGCAATGTCAAACAACTTGTTATGAATGAGGGCGTTGCAACAGAAATGCAAATAAATAATGTGCATTTCGTACCAAATATTTGTGCGAATCTTTTATCAGTTAGCCAAATAGTGAAAAACGATAATGCGGTCTTATTTACTAGGAGTGGATGTAAAATATTCAACAAGCGCTCGAAAGTAATTGCAACAGCGAGTTTAGTAAATGATTTGTTTAAGTTGGACGTCGCTGAAAAAGTCAGATCGTTCACAGCTAAAAAACCAAGCTTCGTAGAAAGACCAAAAGAGAGTTTGACATTGTGGCATCGTCGCCTCGGGCACGCAAGTTTTGATTATATGAAATTTCTGCAAACCGAAATAAAGAATTTTGTAGTTCCACAAAGCAGCACGTGCAGTACTTGCATAAAAGGCAAGCAAGCCCGTATTCCATTCAGCAACGTTGGCAATCGTGCAACACAAAAGCAGTGGGTGCAAATACTTTGTGACATTCGTCGACGATTTTTCCAGACAACTATTTGTGTATGTAATAAAAAATAAAAGCGATGTTTTCAACAGTTTTATTCGTTTCAAATGGCGGAAAAGCAAACTGGGTGCAAATTGAAAAAGTTGAGGACTGATAACGGCACAGAGTATTGCAATCAACAATTTCGAAGGTTTTTCGATGCAAATGGTATTTTGCATCAAAAATCAGCAGCATATAGTCCGCAACAAAATGGACTAGCTGAGCGAATAAACCGAACAATTATGGAAAAATTGCGGTGCTTACTAATCGATTCAGGTTTGCCAAAAATATTTTGGGCGGAAGCAGCAACGACTGCTGCATACATTATTAACCGCATACCGTGCAAAGGTACAGGAGAGATGTCTCCAGAAGAGGTGTGGACAAACCATAAACCAGATTTATCTTTGATGAAAGTTTTCGGCTGCCGTGCGTTTGTTCAAATACCCAAACAAAAGTGAAATAAATTAGGTGCAAAATCGACTGAATGCATTTTTATTGGATACGCTTCTGATTTCAAAGCGTATAAGTTGTATAACGAACAGACAAAAAAGGTGATTATAAGCAGAGACGTTTTGTTTTGGGAACTGGACAATCGAAGTCAGGTTACTACTGATGGTAACACTAATCAATACTGGTTGCAATATTCTGAAAATGACAATTTTGAATAAGTGGGGCAAGAAGATTCGACTAATATAAGGTTGAAAGAATTACCGTCTTCAGATGATTCATCAATTGTCACATCTTCGTCGATTGCAATCGAGTCCGGCACTGAGGTGAAGGTTATTCCAACTAATATTGAGACTGACTCAATATTCGAAATGACGAGTGATGAGACAGAATGGGAACCAAGTGAAGAAATTGACGAAAATGAACTGCTTCAGTTGGAGCCGCGTCAAAGATCATCTCGAAATACCGACAAGCCTAAGCCAAACTATAACGCTTTGGCATACGCATTTAGTGCGTGCGATCCCATTACATTTAAGCAAGCCATAGCGAGCGATTATGCTGATGCATGGAAGCGTGCTATGAAAATTGAGTTCGACTCACTGAATGAAAATAAAACTTGGGAATTAGTCAAATTGCCTAAAGATAAATCACTGGTGAAATGCAAGTGGGTATATAAAACTAAAATGGACAGCGAAGGAAATGTGATTAAGCGAAAAGCGAGGTTAGTCGCAAAAGGGTTTACCCAAGTCGAGGGAGTTGACTATCACGACACGTTTTCGCCAGTTGTTCGCTTTACAACCATACGTTTCCTGATGGCCATAGCAGTAAAGTTTGACTTAAACATTCGCCAGCTTGATGTTGTCACCGCCTTTTTACACGGCGAACTCGAAAAAGAAATATTCATGACTCAGCCGGAGGGGTTCAATGACGGAACAACCCGTTGTTGTAAATTAATGAAGTCCATTTATGGACTGAAACAGTCGAGTCGGGTTTGGAATTCAACACTGAACGAAGCACTATTAAGCTTCGGACTGAAACGATCATGGACTGATCAGTGTGTCTATTTTGCCGTTGACTGCCAGCATATTTTTATCGTCACTATTTACGTCGACGACATACTGATTTTTTTCAACAATAAAGATATGGAGAAAAGGCTGACTGCAATGCTCTTTTCGCGATTTAAGATGAAAGATATGGGCGACGTGTCATCGGTACTTGGAGTTAGAGTTACGCGCGATAGATTAGCCGGCACTCTATCATTAGCTCAAACTCAATATATCAAAGACATTTTAGCTCGCTATAAAATGAGTGACTGCTACTCAGTGTCAGCACCTATGGATATTACCCAAAAATTGTCCAAAAAATTTGCCCAAAAGACAAAGAGGCGATGGATGAAATGAGATATGTTCCATATCGACAATTGGTTGGTGCATTACAGTTTTGCGTTCAAGTAACTCGTCCAGACATTTGCTTCGCAGTAAATGTTCTGAGCCGGTACAATGAAAATCCCGGCAAAGCTCATTGGAGTGCAGCTATGCGCTATCTAAAAGGCACTAAGCATAAAGGCATTACCTATAAGAAGGCATCAACTCAAATACAAGGCTATTGCGACTCCGTTTGGGCCAGCGACGAGGACGAACGGCGATCGACAACGGGGTATATATTCACTATGAAAAATGGTGCAATTTCATGGTGTACAAAGCGCCAACCAACAGTTGCGCTTTCCACAAGCGAAGCCGAGTTCATGGCTATGACAGCAGCAATCCAAGAGGCCACTTGGTTAAAGCAACTGGAGAGAGAAATCTTGCCGCACTCTCCAAAAACGATTGACCTGTATTGTGACAATCAAGGTGCCATCAAATTTGCAAGTAATAACTCTTACTCACCGCGAACGAAACACATAGATGTGAAGGTCAAATTCACACATCAACAAGTCAGAAAAAAATTGGTAAGGCTGATCTACTTGAAAACAAATGACATGCCAGCTGATATGCTAACAAAACCAACATCCAGACGTAAACTAGAAGCATTTGCCAAAGTTTTTGGTCTTGAATAAATAGTCTCCAGCCTTCAGCTAGTTAAGTTCAATTATTTTTGAACACTAAAGGAAACAAGAAAAATAAAAAAAATGAAATAAATAAATACAATACGCATATATGTGCTGACATATGTACCAACTCATTCTTTACTTATGAAATGTAATTATTTAATTATATCGTTTGAAAACAAAATGAAATGTATTATCTTTAGTTAAGAATTTCAATTTAGGGAGAGTATTGGAATGTTATTGGAAGTTATAATGAAATTGAAATGTCAAAAGAAACAATAGAATTTAGAACAATCATGTATATGAATAAACTTTTTCTCTCTCTTGCTTTGCCTCCTAAACTGTGCGGACGTCTTTTATTCTTGGCTTGGATTAGGTAAATTCCCTGCGTAATCAACTTAAATCTTACACGATCACGTCCTCGATTATAAAGCTGAATTCGATAGCATCGATAATCCATCAAAAAGACCCATCAGGAGTAGTTCGATGCTAAATGAGCTAAAAGAAAAGGAGACTCTTTGCCGTGTGACCTCTTAAACCTAATGTTAGAGAAAATAATGAGCCATTGAGCAAAATAATAATGTTATAATCTTCTAAATGAGCATTCAACTGATGCTGATGATAGTGATATCCGCACCGCTAGTTCCGAATTTGCCAGACTGGGTAAAGAAGCAAGGCGAATGGATCTGGTAGCAAACGAGAAACAGTCAGTTCATTCATGTCTTGGCTCCCATGCCTCTTTTGACAATCATAACTTCGAAGTCTGGTAATAAATACGAAGTCGATCAGCCTCAGCGCTTTAGAGATGTTTCTTCATGGAGACTGAATTTTTCGACTGTTGTGCCAAAAATACGGTTTTCCAATAGAGATGATATTATTTCTTAGTATCGTTTTGGCCATTTTTAATATGTCATGATCCGTCATTTTTTTCATTGTTTTCAGTCATGTTTGCAAGAACAACGTTTACAAATTATTCAATATTATTATCAAAATTATCGTTCTGCAAATGCAACTTTTTTTGCGCTTTTGCCATTTCATGGTCGTAATATTCGTCCACCTGTGCTCACATTTCGTCGAATTGCTGATAACTTTGAGCGCACATTTTTTTTACATAAGGTTCAATCGCTGCCTTTCAGGCAAGTGTTGCTAAAGACCGCAATTTGTCGATTCCAAAACGTTCTCAAGAATTAGGACTATCTCAAACCACAACTTGGAGGATTTTCAGAAAGGATTTAGGCTTGCATCCGTATAAAATTTATCTTACTCAAGAACTGAAGCCATTAGACCATCATAATCGTCGTGAATTTGCTGATGTTGCCTTGGAGCAACGTGAAAACGCTAACGATTTTTTTAAGAAAATCATCTTTTGCGGAGGCTTACTTTCATCAGAGTAGTGCGGTAAATAAAAAAAAAACGGTCGATTCTGGTGCGAAGAAGATCCACAAGTTATTCTTGAAAAACCACTACATTTACCTAAATTGACAGTTTAGTGTGGTTTTTGATCTGGTGGAATCATCGGTCAGTACTTCTTTCGAAATGAAGCTGGTGGCACCGTTACTGTCAATGGAGAGTGGTATATATCATATATACATATATATGAGAGTAGATCGATGATAACCAACCTTTTATGGCAACAATTGGAAGACGTTGATCTTAACAACATCTGGTTAAACAGCAACAACCGAATTATTGCGAGAAAGGTTTGGAGATTCGATTATTTCAAGAAATTTTGACATTGAATGGATCAATGCCAGGACTCAGTGACGGAATCTCTCTCCCACTACAAATCCAACACCAAATTTGCGCTTTATATGACCGCTTTAGTCAATTTCACAAGCACCTTCTGTCGTCCTTGTCCCTTCTATCGCACTTCTTGGACGGCGGTGATGTCGGCCTTTAGTCTTACTAGGATCTCGACCAGGTGGGCAGCTTCCCAATTAAGGGACCGGACATTTCAGGTGCATACCCTCAAATCGAGATTATTAAAACTTTTACAGGGATCGTCATCAAAATGGGGTCTCCCTTCAGAGGCAATATCAGCCTTTATTACCTTTATTTGAGATAAATTAAATTATGACTAATAAGACTGTAAATACATTTCAGAAGGTGTTAAAAACAAAGTGCGCCCATTGTATTTCATTTTCCTTTTACCACTCTAACAACCGTAAATTCAAGTGCGCTTTCTTTTCTACCTAATATCTTTTTATTGCTCGTGTGAATTTGCTACATACACCTTAGATTGCTTAAACTAATCACCATGGCATTTGCGCTAAAGTGCTAACAGCACTGAGCGCTAAAAAATAGCCAAAACAAGAAAAAAAATTCTGTCGTTTGCAAGCGACAATCTAAGAATCAAAATGCAAACGGAACAACGAAACTATCAAACCGAAAACCGAGCTCACATGTCACATTCACTTTATTGCAGAATTTCGTTTGTGGCGACTTTGAATTTTTCATTGATTGGTTGTGAGACCATAAAGGTCGATTTATATGACACGAAACGCAAAGGCTAGGATATGTGTCACTTCAATCAAATGGAAAACGAAAAGTAGAGATTGCAATCAGAGAGTGTAGATGAACTAGTTTTAATTAACAATGTATATGGTTTTGCATAATCTTTGGATAAAGTTTTGGCGGCTCATTTTATAATGCAAATTTCGGAGCACATCTATTGCATGTAAGTTCACACATACATATATTCTTTATAGGGGATCAAATTTTCAGCTTAAAACAACTAACTTCACTCATACTAAATTGTTTAAAATCTTTCAAGTAAAGAGTTAAACAAATTTTGAATACAAATTTTTATCTTCTCTCAGCTGTCTGCGACTCCACTGGTGAGAATAAAATTTGTTGAAATACATTGAAATCAAAAATTGACAATTTTTATTTTCTTATTTTCAAGCCATTCACTCAGCTGAACATATACCCAGAAGGCCACAAACAATGCTAGTACAAAGCGTATCGTATATATAAGTGTGAACAAGTGAAGCTAATATTCAAAGTAGGATGGCACAATTTGATTCAAATATCACAAGTTGCCACATAACAACTGGGAACAGTAATAAACCTATATGACCTTTGGTTATGCAAGCTTGAAAAATGTTTGACGCTGTCTAGCTACAAATTTGAATTTTTGGAATTGTTTGTATGTGAGATTACACTCCAAAAGCAATTGAAATAAAAAAACAATTCGTAAATGTGAGGTAATACAAGAACCAAGATCCAATATGGAAATTCTACATATTGTGATAGTTGTAAATTTTGAAAGATTTAATGATCACTTTTAAGGATTTAAATGAAAATTCTTTCAAGAATATGGCTTAATTATTTATATTTCGTTACATTTTTCATTCTTTTTTTGTATCTTATGTTCATCCACCAGCAAATATAATGTAATAAAATTGTTTTATATTATTTTTTCACATCTATTATGACAACACAGAGATATGTTATAAAAAAAAATAATTAATTTAAGAGCAGGGTGAATCTATATACACGTATGGATATTTGTAATAGATTTCTTAGTGGCTTGAAAAATAACATTTGAAATACATATTTCTTTATTATGACCAGAAATTAATTTTAATTTGTTTCTTATTTATATTTTCTTCAAATAAAATTTTTAGTCTTTTAAGAATTATTTAATGCATACATTTTTCAGTCCAATTAATAACAAAATCGTGTAATTGTTTGTTTTTATGAAGAAATATTCTAAATTACCATTATATGAATTTATTTATTCATAAAAAAAATGAAATTGCTCTTACTTACACTCTAGTGACCTATAGCCGCACAATGTCTACTTAGTTACATTTTTGTATACACATATACTTACATATATGCTCATGAACTCATATATATTGTTATTATGGTAAAACTATATATACATCAGTTACTTCAGACAAATGATCGTTTAATTGTGTAGGTATATCTGTCTACTTATTTCGGTTGAAATATCTCAAAAACTGTTGGACTAGTTTGCATTAAAACCTCCGGATATACGGACATGGCTATATCAACTCAGCTTGTCATTCTGAAAATCATCGAAATCGAAATTTGCAAAAAAATTTTATATGGTAATGAAAGGTATAAAGACTTTCTTGTAACTATAGACTTTATCTACGACAGCCAATAAAGTTAGACGTATTTTTATGAACTCATTGATTTTTGAAAAATTTAATTAAGTGTAACAAGGTGTGTGAATATCTAAACGGGAGTTGGCGTAGTCGTTAAATATGTTGGCATATTGATTGATTGGTAGTTTTTACAATGTTCCCGGTATGAAACTCGTAGCAGAAAAATTTGATACTAATTATTGAATTTTGAACAAAAGTGGTGGCGATTAGAAATAATTGCTCCGAAATCACTAAAATGAGTCAACGATGATATAGAGCTACAGATACACATTAAAACGGATTGGACGTCAAAATTAAGGCTCAACGATAGCATTGAATCCATTTATTTTAACAAGCGAAAAACTGATGAGCTCACAAAATTAGCTGACAGCTGATTCACATAAAACTTGCTTTGCTTTGCTTGATAGACAGAACTTTGACTACGAAGCGAAACAAACCAAAGGTATACCACAATAATAACCTTAAATTTCTGAAAATTGGAAAACATTTTATATATCTGTTGCTTAATAACTTTGTTGAAATTAACAAAAATTAAATTTACCTATAATAAAAAAAAATTAGAGTTATTTTTACTCTTCTGTGAAGTTCAACAGTCATGTTTTGTATTTGAGAACCTAGGAGGTGTTAAAAAGATGAATGTTAGGCAAGCTTTTACTCCACCTCCACTGAAACTTTCAAAATGTAAATGAAATATCAATGTTTATTTCTGTGTAACATTGTGGATTTACAATACATATATCAAATATATACCATTTTGAAACATATGTTACAAAGTATTTTTCATACAATTAAGTTATTTATATAGGAAGGTATCACTTATAACAGAAGACAATAGCTTTGATATTAAACCATCATCTCATTTAGAGCACACAAGATTAGATTTAGTGAAATATTTCCGTCTAAGGCTTGGACATACTAGATTGACCCATCCACATTTGTTTGACAACTCATATTCAAAATTTTGCTGTTTTTGTAATTATTCTCAGATAGCCTCAGTTGAACATTTACACTTTAATTGTCATAAATTTTCTCATATAAGAAAAAATATTTTCCATAACAAAAATCTTTTCAATTTACTGTCCTAACCTAGTAACGAAAATGTCAAATGTATAATTAAATTTAAATGTTTCGAGTTAATACTATTTATTGAATTTTTGTATATTCGGTATTAAGAAAAAAATAAATTTACACAAATTATTTTATAAACAAGTGAAGTATTTTTAGAAAGATATCTGTTCGTTTTAAGATTTTATAAACAAAGAAGAAGAAAAATTAAAAAAATTAAAAATTTTAAAATAAATAAAATAAAATAACAGAACACAAATTAAAATTAGACAATATATTATGAACTGAGCGTAAACTAGATTAAAATTCGAATAACTAGATGCCGGCTTACTCTGCAATAACTCTGAAATAAATTTAAATGCATTTTATACGCTCGCTTGGAAATTACTGTCAATTACGCTAAGAATAATACTATAATTATCAATAACGAATCAATCAAGCTTCGTGAAAAAGTAGTACTCATTGTAGTAGTTCGGCGAATATTTGCGTCTTATCTGTTCTAAAAATTTAAACAAAGAAATTTCTTTTACTACAAAACTGGTGTGATTTGTTAAAGAAGACTATTGAAATTTATTTCTTTATTAAACTATTTGAATAAATATATATATTGACGTTTATATTGAAGTCTGACTGAACGCATCACTTTATATTTTTATTTTTTAAGCAATGACCAAAAGGCGAGAAAATATTTTGCGCAGCGTAAAATAATTAACTTAATAATGTTTTTAAATATAAAACATTATGTTGAAAAATAACTAAAATAAATATTTATATTGCTATTAGTAAAAAATAGAAAAAATATAATACAAAACCTGTGAATAATAATATTCATTTAATTTTTATTTATTCTCTTCATATACATGAAATGGTATATTTACTTTGGTTCGAAGTATGTAATTACCGGAAAGAGGAGAGATAGGCCTACCAAAATTTGTACATATCGTTGATTGGTTTAGCCATGCATGTCTGTCCGTCTGTCCGTCCGTTCGAACTCAGTTTTTGAGATATTTTAACAACACATGGAAATCAGTTGCTCTTATATATTTTAACACATTTTAACGATCATTTGTCGAAACCGGACAGATCGGATCACTATAGCATATATACTACCGATTTCAGATTTCAAGTTTTCGGTCATAAATCCTTCAAAAAAGTACATAAGGACGTGAAATTTGGTATACTATACGAAACATAAAATAAATATGTGTAGTGAAAATCATTGAAATCGGAATATTATGCATGCCACCACATTGGCCAAGCAGTAAGCAATGGGTACTACCATGAATTAGGCTCGAGTCCTAGCCCGACATCCAAAACTATAAAATGTTAATTTAAATTAAATAAAATAAGTTAATTGGGCATAAGGTAAGTTTTCGATCGATTGGTTCTGAAAACCCTATATTATTTTCGAAAACTCAAACCTGTATTATTTTCGAATTGTGAATCATATAAATGACGCTGAAGACATGATGAGACTGACCAGTTCGAACCGCTTTCTCATAAAACGATGTTCATGAATGTTCCCATTGAAAGTGGTGATAAAACATAGGGTTAAGGGTTTCATATAGTTACTAGTCATCAAGCTTCGGAATCGGGTAATCCAACTGAGCCGAGGTCGCATAAAATACACTAAAAGAAAGGTAATGACGACTATTTTGTCTGATGACAACAGACTTGTACGCTTGGAGTTCTTACCGGTAGACGGTAGCTAAAAAATATTATCTGATCCGTCCCGCAAGGATTGGTTGTGATAGTAACATCGTCAAAAATAGGCCTGGTTTGTTACGATTAACATTTTTCTTTTTTCAAAACTACTTCAATAAAGCTGCGTGCGGTAAACTGAATATGATTTCACAAAATGCGTTTGAAAAATGTTTTAATGATTAGTTTATTCGTAATATTTATTATATCTTTTATGATTTTAACAAAAAATTCAACTTCAAATTGAACATCAAATTAATAATTAAAATCGTGCATTGCAAATTTAAATGCTTTTCTGTTTTGTAAATTTCCTTTCTCTATCTAATTATTAGTTTTCTTAATTCCACTTTTAATGTATGTCTAAATCTAATCAGTTTTATCTCTTCAGAGCACAAGGTCTATCTTTAGAAGGCTTAATATTCCATGTCATCAAAAAAATCAGTACGCGCCTTAGCGTGTTGATTTCTATGCCACTACTGACAGTCATAACTTGGATTTCGTAGATTTTTTAGTCCAAGAACTTAAACGAAAAAACACCCTCGCCAACAGGTGTAGGGTACATAGGTATATATTGAAAAGTAAACAAAAAAAAACTAACTCTAACTTATTGAGCAGAAGCTTGGACGATGTCGACATCCAATAAGTCCACTTTGAAAGTTTTCGAGAGAAAAGTTTTGCGGAAGATTTTGGTCATTTGCGTATTGACAACGTTTTGAAATATATTGCAGAACGATGAGCTGTACTAGATATGGAATAACATTACCATAGTTTATTAAGTATAAAGACAGTGACTACGCAAAATAAGTCAAATCGTTTGAATGGGTGAAAGCATTTCAGCCTTTAAGTTATCCGATATGGCTTCCACTCCATTGGAAAGAGCTGGTGGAAAACGACTTAGCTTAGCTTATAATTTTCAATTGGCATCATACTGCGGAAATGAGAATCGAATGACGCCGTATTGTTGATTCGTCTATAATCGCGTAAGCGGTGCCTAACACAATATAATGGCAGTAATTTTCAACGAAAGGGTTTTGCGATCGCAATATTTTATTTTTACTTTTATTATTTTCACCCCTATCCAGGGATGCATTATTTGTTTACGAGATGATAATAGAACTAAAGTTCGCAGAATTCAACAAATTAATAAGAATTTAATTTACTAGTTGTGTTGGAGATTATATTTGTTCCTTTAAATGTTAAATCCTAACAATTAGACTGATTTAAGCACGACTTCCTACCACTTTTCTTAGGGAATGAATTAAAAATGCTCTACTAATCGACAGTGATCGATAAACCCAATAAATTATCCATATCTATGTTGACGTCTTGATTTGGCATTCAGTACAGGTAAGCAGCAGGGCGTATACGCAACATTTATCATTAGCTTTCACCCACATCATTAAGCATAGATGAAAGATATATCATTCTTTTCTTATTTTTCGTACTACTTTTGTTACTATTTTTATGAGTAAAATGCAAAACAATGTTGACAAGTTGAGAAAAGGAACGGAAATGTCACTTTTACTGAATGTTAAGGAATCTTCTATGTTTACTGAGATTTATATATATCTGTACATCAGTATTTGAGAGGCTTACAAGAATATTTATATTGAAGGAAAGTTTCGTTTTACCGAAATAATAATCAAAGTTAGTGATAATTCTGTATATTCTATGAAATTTCAGCAGGGGTTAGTAATTATTTAATACAATTTATTTCTCGAAGTAAGTTAATTCTATGTCAATCATTTCAATTACATTGCAAACACTTATTATATTATTTATTATATTACAACATGCTCTACATGCTAGTCCTATATCCTAAAATATTTAAAACATATTGAGCAATAAATTTAAAAAATATTTATATAATTAAATTTTGTAATATGACAAAATAATATATTTAAACTTTGTTCAGGCATGTGACATAATTCTATATGCAAAATATAATTTAAAAAAACAAGAAAGGAGGAGCTGACTTCGGCCTTCCGAAAACTTTAGACCTTTCATGAAAATATCAAATTTTTAGCAAATTTCAAAGCTCGATTTCGACGATTTCAATATTATATAATATATATTATTATACTTCTATATCATACCAACGTTTTTTGGCGTGCAGTTTATATTATGAGTGTAAAATACCAAATTTCACGCCCCAAGATAACTTTTTGGCACATTTTTGCATAAAAGCCTCACTTCTGAACAAATCGGTGTATTGGAGCTATATATTATATATATAGTTTCAATATAGAACTCATTATGTATGTGTAGATCACTGAATTTCTGGCCTGTTCCGACAAGTGATTAGACAAACTATTGACTGACATATGAACAGACGGACAGACGGAAAGACGGAAAGACGGTCACACGGACAGGGCTAAATTAACTTAGCTCGTCATTTTGACATGATCGGTATACAGTCTGGTGAGTCTTTTTATCTTCACCTCCTGGTACTTACGTTACATACTTCGGATCAAAGTTGATATACATTTCCTGTGTATGAAATGTATAATGAGAGAAATTAGGTAAAATAAGTTAATTTAAATATTATTATTATTATTATTATATTTTTCACACCAAGCTGATCAAATATTATTCTTTTAACCAGAAAGTTTACATGCCAAGCTCATTAATTATTGACTTACAGAAAGAGAATTGTAAGTTAATTTTTTTTACTCAGAGGTAAAGAACTGCGGCTGCAGGTTAATTTAAAAAATAAAGATATGTAATGGCAATTTTTTTATTTTATCACTCTAAAAACAATTACATCTAGTTTATTATTATATTTTTAATATTGTTAAAGTAGTAAAAAATAAATTTTTAAATAATTTTAAATATCATATATATACATAACTTGCATTCAAAAATACTGACTCGAGCATTTTTGTAATTCTTTAATATTTTTCAGACGTGAATGTCTACATTGTTATTCTTAAAGTCTGACTGATGCTGGCTTGTGTTAAAAATGGTATAAATTAAAGTTTGACAAAAGTTATTGAAAAAGCAAACACAGAAATTAAATTAAAGTTCGTCACAATTTATTTCACAGCAGCAGGGAATATTTTAATTAAAAGTACACTTTTTAATTCCCAAGTACCACTTCAATACTTAATTTGAATTTACCAAAAGAGCATACTTAGGGCAAAAAACAAAAGAAACTGAAAATGGAAGTTAAAATTGAAAATGAAATATTTTGAAGATAACTCAACACAAGTGCCTTGACGCTAAATTAAGCACTGCTGAAAAGAACAGGCCGATGCGAACAGAAATACATTTAACAGTATTTAATTAAACTGAAAATATATGTAAGGATGTATTTTAAATTTAAAATAATGTTTTTCGTATTTAGATTTTTTATAAGTAATTTTTACTAACGGTATATAAGTCTGACTAAAATGAAAGATTTATTGCCACAAAATTAGATAGAAGGCTGACAAAGAAAAAGATAAAAGAAATATGTTTAGTTGTAAGAAAACAACAACAAAAAAGGGAAAACCGTCAAGTAAAACAGACGGAAGTACTTGGGGTCGCTTAATAGTAGGTCAGCAGAAACAATTATTATAATAAGTGCGCATACTAATGGCTTAAAGGGAGTAACTAGAGAGTTCAGGCAAGCAAAACAAGCAGACAATATGAAACAAACGAAGCCAATCAAATGACAGCGCAATTGAGTGAACGTGACTAAAGCCACAGTATAGACAAAAGCCAACAAGGTGGACTGTCAGTTGTTGTGATTCATGCAACCGTAATGATGATGGAGCAGCCGCTCTGTTATACTTATTGACTGTGACTGTGACTTTGTTATACCCACAATCGTTTTCCGCTTGTCGTTGTCTGTGTAAGCGCACATATTTTTAAACTAAAGATTGCACAACTCGTTGGCTAAGTATGTAACTTCGCGAACGCTTCATTTAAGATTATAATGATCATCTACATTCGTTGATTTTATAGACATGCTTTTGTGTATCAATGTATGTATAAAGGACAATTCTTTGAATCATCGAGTGGTAGGTACGCAGCGTTTAAAAAATTATTATTATATACATAATTATTAATCTCAACGGTTTGTTTCAGTTTCAGTTTGCAAAAGAAATGCGTTCAAAGATCCAGGCGACACAGAGTTGGACAAAGAGTATGCGAATGTCAATCAGTTAATTTTGAATGCTAGTATGTGATTACTACCAACAATACCGTCGTAAATATTCATTTCTTTACTGCTTTCGTTTTTTAAGATTACTTTATTTGTATAAATTAGTTACAAATTATACTTATCAGTTGCAGATATTCTTTTTCTTTAATTTGTGTTAAGAAATAAAATCAGCAGACAAAACTGTGCCTTAAGTAACCCGAATTTTCTATACGAGCGTATAACACCTGTCGCATGACAGTGACATTAATATATCTAATTGGACTCAGCAACCACATATTTCCATTTCGTGAACGATCTGCGTTTATATGCGCTTTGGCAACGGCGAATACCGCAGACTATGTAACGATGAGTTGCATCATAATACCAGTTAAATTACTTCTTCGTCGGCCAAGTCAAATCTGCTGTGTTCACTTAATAAGTGTATTAACATATATATACTTTTTCTGTGGTCAAATTCAACAAAAATGCTTTCAGAAGTTGTATTGCCTGCAGTACACGTAGAAAAGTGGAGTTTGGGGTGTTGTCGAATTCAACTGATTTTCTAAGGCGGTTGAGGCATTTAATGCAACTTTGCCTTCGAAGGCAATATGCTTAGCGGTATTTCGCTGTTTTTAATGTAATATATAACAACAAATATTTTATAAAGTAAAATATTTAGTTATATGAATTTTAGTTGATAATTTTTTTTAGGATATCAACTGGTAAAAAGCTTTGAACATTTCATTTTTAATTTTTTTAATTTTTATCTTACAATTATTATTTGTGCAAAATGCACAACGGACTTTATGATGCTTTAAAATTTTATATTTCACAATAATTTACCTTGCAGATTTCCAGTTATTTGTCATAACTTGTTTACCAACTGTGTTCTTTCAAAGATTTATCAAGTGATGTTCACAGAAGAGTAATATTTGCTCTATATGTTTAGTAAAAAGCAGAAAAAAAACTGTGTTTTTTATATCAAGGGTAGTATAAAATTATGTTAAATAGGTAACGCTGTAGTCTAACTGAAACGATTTTGTTCCAAACACCTCCGTATCCACAAATGTAACATGCAATAAAGTGGCTGACGTAAGATTCTTAACTTTTCACTGTTAAAGATTTACTTAAAGAATAAGATTATGTTAAATTTAATTTAAATCGGTTATAAATATCACATATCCATTAAAAAAAAAAGTACGAAAACGAGTTAAAGTGAAAAAAAAAAATGCCGAAGCTCTTAATTTATTTGCATTTCTCAGTGATTGAAGTCAATTTGCCTGCGAGTAAATAATAAAAGTAAAGTGGATTAAAAAACATATTCTTGAATACACATCTCATAAAAAATTCAACATTTGTGAGTGAAGGTAAGTATAGTGTAAGTGTAGTGTGTGCCTATTTGTGCTTCACCGCTCAACCACTTTATGCTCTACAGCCAAATTTTGTAAATGTTTCGTCCAGGTGTGCGATATAAATTAAATGCAACTTCCATGTAATATGATGTCTAGCTGCTTACTTATTTTATACTTCCGTGCATAACTCAAATCTTTTCAACAACGGCAGTGCATTCATTCATTCATTTAATCTCTCATCCGCTAGTTAACTAGTTCGCTATTCACTTAATTCGCTATAAGTTCAGAGCTTACTAATTCTATTATTTATCTCCATAGAGAATATAACCCGTTAACTTAATTTACTTGGTAAAAAATTTTTCAAACTTCACATTCAAGCTAATTTAGTCCAATTATTTTTATATGAAATTATTTATGTAATTTTTTTCTTTGATTTCACTGCTGCTGGTTGTTTTCAATGATTCTAAGGCAATAAGATTTTAATTGCACAATATTTGAGGTAGTTCTATTAACTTTGATTTTTGTAAGTAAATTAGTATTTAAAGTGTAATAAAATTCGCTGGTTGCATCATCCTGTAGATAAACTACATTATAATTTCGTAATAATGGTTTTTCTATTTATGTAGCTTTGTACACATTAAAGAAATAAGTTTAAGCCTGGAAAAAATTTGAGAAATATGAGGAATAATCGACTAATAAAACCTTACCATTACTTTTAAGGCTTTTATTAAAGCTCTTTTTTTTACAAAAGTGCACTGGTAAAAAAAAACAGCATTTTCTAGCGTGTTCAATTATATTATGTTGTGTTTCTGAATTTTCCTGTTAAACCGCACTGCAGCATTGTGGGTACTTTACTCTTAACCTCACCGAGAATTTTTTTTACAAAATGGTATAACGAAAATTGCTTGATTTTACCTTTGGACCATATTATTGCATTGTTTGCGGTAATAATTAGATTTTCCTCGTATACAGGCTTGATTGGTGCATGTATGGTGGATGGTAGTGAGTAGTGATTGTCTGTTGGTGCCGCAACGTGAATGTCAACAATGTGCTCTATTTGTATATGTGGTAAGCACGTTTATGCACATGAAAGACAACAGACTTTAGGCTCACAACGCCATATCTCCACATAAACAGAATGCCGCAGAACATTCTCAATATGGCTTCTAAAACCACGCAATCAATTCCATTTTATTATTATTTAACCTTTTGAAAGAGTATTATTATAATGTTCGGTATCAAATATGTAGGTGGCATCTATAGAAGCACCTAAGCCGCAACTTTGTACATTCAGCAATTTTTTCAGTACATAAAAGGAGTACACTAAATATAAAAATAAATTTGTGGATCACATGAATATGCATGTACGTATCAATGTGTAAATAGCAAACACGTTTCTCAAATAAATATGCTGGTGAACATATAATAAATGAAGATTATACTTGTACATAATAAGATGTTAAGCGATGTGACAATATATGCAAATTCAAGCGGATTACTAGATATTATGTTGAAAGAAAATTATATGGAAACAGCTAAAACATACATGAATAAAAATTGTACGGTAAGCCAAATGACATACATAAGTTCATATGCTTATAATTATATATATATGTATATATATGAAATTATGCTAAATAGTTCAGACGAGATTCAGATTTTGTCGAATTATTCTTATTTCCTATTAATTTGAATTTGATAAAAGTCAGCCTTTAATCCATTATTTATTTTATTTTACTTTATTTCATTTTATTTTGGACGGAATATCAATAAATTCTACCGATAAAACTGTTTTAGTAATTCTTTCTGATCCAGTTAAAAAAATGCAACAATGTAATTGACCTGAAAAACATATAACATAACACTTCTTTTGCCAGGGATCGAGTGCGAGTGCTCTACCACTAAGCCAACATCCGCCATGTAATCTGTTGTTATAATATTTCATTCAATACCAACCAACAACTATTAATTAATTAATTAATTAATCCCAACGGTTTACCCACCACCAGCCCATCCGCATGAGGGGCGCTGTCCGCATGATGTACGGAGCTTGTTTTATTTTTCCATCAGTGCCGAGTCACAATGATGAGAGGTTTGTTTAGTGTCGAGAACTAAAAGAGTTCAGCTACAGAACAAAACTCATCAGCTGATTTTTAATAATTATTTTAAATATAAAATGTAATGTAACGATTAGTTGAGAGTCGACAAAATAGTTTTCTTAATATAAAAAATCGAGTCAGATATGACAAATGTGCCTGAACGAGAGTTGAAATCAAGACACAAACAATGCAAAGGCTCGTGAAATTCAAAATTCGTTTTACAAGTTTTCAGAAACAAGGAGCAAAAATGTCTGAATATTCTGAACGGAACATTAAATTTGATTTCAGAGGGAATAAGGGGGCTGCAAATTGAGCCTGTTATTATTTTAACCATGAAAATTACACCAAGCATTTCCCGACGACTGGCGATAGTAGGGAGATCGATAAGTTTCAGACGACTAGTAAAGGGTGTTTTTTATAGAGGTATAGAACTTTAAGTTGGCATTACTTTTCAAGATGGCGACCGATTTAACAGCTGTCAAGTGATTTATTCTCAGTTTGGTTTGGCAATTCAACATGTATAGACTCACGCCTGAACAACGGTTGCAAATAGTGCAATTTTATTTCGAAAATAATGGCTCTGTGCGGAAAAAGTATCGCGCACCACGTCCATTTTAGCGATGTTTAGCGATTAAGCGCACTTCTGGTTGAATGGCTACGTCAACAAACAAAACTGCCGCATTTGGAGTGAAGGTAATCCTCAAGTGTATGTTGAAACACCGTTACATCCAGAAAACCTGACTGTTTGGTGCGCTTTATGGGCTGGTGGAATCATTGGTCCGTACTTTTTCAAAAACGATGGTGGCCAGAACGTTGCATTCAATGGTGATCGGTATAGAGCCATGATTACTAACTTTTTCATTCCTGAATTGAATAACCATGATGTCCAGGAGATGTGGTTTCAACAAGACGGCGCAACATGTCACACAGCTCGTGCCACAATAGACTTATTGAAAGACACGTTTGGTGACCGCCTAATTTCACGTTTTGGACTTCCAAAATCTTGTGATTTAACACCGCTAGACTACTTTTGTGGGGCTATGTAAAGTCATTGGTCCATGCGGATAAGCCACAAACGCTTGACCATTTGGAAGACAACATTCGCCTTGTTATTGCTGATATACGGCCACAAATGTTGGAAAAAGTCATCGAAAATTGGACGTCCAGATCGGACTACATCCGCGTCAGCCGTGGCAGTCATATGCCAGAAATCATATTTAAAATGTAATGCCACAAGATTATCTTTCGGATAAATAAAATTCATGTCAATCGAATAATCCATCGTTGTTTTATTGCAACTTAAAGTTCTATACCTCTATAAAAAAAACACCCTTTATAAGGGGGAAGATTGTATTGAGAGTCCCAATGCAAATTTTTTAAGGCAAATAGGAGAAATTGTTTTTGAATAGACTCTAACTTGTCAGAGTAGATTTGATACCTAGGGTTTGAAATCACTGAGCTGTATTCAAGAATTGGTCTCACTAATGTTACATACAGAGCTTTTGTAACATAAGGATCATTAACCTCCTTGACCAACGTTTTACAAAAGCCAAAATGCCTTTGGCTTTGTTGATTATCACATCAATATGATGTGTGAAGTTCAGTTTAGGGTCCATAGTGATCCCCAGGTCAATAAAATTGTGAACCTGCTCCAAACTGTAATTATCTATAGTAAAAGTAATTCTCTGTGTAGATCTTCGGGAGAAACACATAACTTTACATTTTTTAAGATTTGGGGGCATCTGATTTATTTTACACCATTCAACCATGCTGTTTATGTCCATTTGCAGTAAGATACCTTCATTTGCCGAAGTGTAAGATTTATAAAGTTTGACATCATCCGCAATTATTACAATTTTTGAGAATTTTATCTCAGAAGATAAGTCGTTTATAAATAGTGAAAACAGAATCGGACCTATATGGCTTCCCTGGGTACTCCTGATGAAACATTAACGGTATCTGATATATATTTTCTTTTTCTTCAATTAATTTTATTTTGCTCGCGAATGTACATTGATGATCTCTTGTTCTAATCACGCCTCTTTTGTAAATTAATGTAGTTTCTAGTAAAAGCAGAGAAACACTGACTTACAGCTACAAATATAACCATTGTTCTGGGACGGTAGGGTTGTGGTGTTGACATAGCACAATCTGCACTCAATTTCCATACTATTTTCATGAAACCTTTACGCCGCCTGCTCAAATGGTGAGCTACATGAGTGTAGTAAATGTCTTTGTTGTTATTCGGTAATTGTTGAGGTTTATGTGGCTTTTTAGGGAAGCGCAATATTCAACACGATGGTAAGTTAAGATGAATCATTATATGAAGAGAGTTTGCAGCAACCAACTGTTTGTGACAAGAAAACTAACGCAAGATGTGAACAAAACAATATAGAGGGGTAATAATGAATGAAGCAGTATAGATGCTGTTGCTGTTATACAACTTTTATTCTTTTTTATTGAAAATGACGCTCAGTAAAAACCAGACAATAAATATTAATAAAGTAGTGCAACTTGCTAAATCCTCTACTGCATTTCAGTAGGGTTATTTAATATAAATATTGTATAAAACAATTATGATACAAATATTAAAAAAAAAAGAAATCTTTAGATTTAGAAAAGTTGGCAAGCCTGAAAATATTTGATTTTTCAAATCAATATTATTTATTGTAAAAATTTCCTAATTTATACTTTAAAAAATTTGCCAACTCTGCCAATGGATATGTCCTGGTCCTGGTATGCACACACATTAGTTACATATACTTTTTAAGTTGTATGTTACTTACTTTATAGCTTTGAGACATTGCTCACTACTTAAGCGAAAGTCTCATAAACCTGTCAACACACTACAACCACCACACATAAACTAGGTGTCGACATTACAAACATTTAAATAATGACAGAGACATTGATTTATGCATAAAGGATTGCAATGAAATATGGATGACCAGAACTGAATTTTGCGAACAGAATTTTGCGAAGGAATTTTTTTTATAGCAGAATACAACAATGACTATGAAAACCAGGGATAATGCCTCTGAAAAGCAACCTCTACGAGTCTGTCATGCACTTACTCCCACGGCTTTGATACAGTAAATATTGCTACTACATACACTACCTGTTAACTGTTACCTTTGTTGCAACCACAAACTGAAGTTGAAAGCACTGAAATTCCAGTAACACACTGACATGCATACATATTAAAGACCTGTGAAGTAAGTGCTTGCGTACAAAGGAAAGAAGACCAAAGTAGAAAACAACATCTACACGTCGCTGTTGTTATTACTTTGTCATTGTCGTCTTGAGTTTGTCAAGGTGAGTTAAAGTCACGTAAATTCATACATTCCCCATATAACACTCACGGGTGATTTTTAGATAAAAGGTATGCTCGTATACGGTAATATGTGGACAAAGTAAAGCGTGTGATGATAAGCAAAACTGTGATAAAGCAAAAAATAAAATAAGCACCTATAATCATAAGTTATGATAGAAGAAATTAATAAATAAAGTTCATGAAAATCTAAGAAAAATTTAATGCTTGAATTAAATGTACGGGAATGGTTAAACAATACTAAAGGGTGTTTTTATAGAGGTATAGAACTTTAAGTTGCAATAAAACAACGATGGATTATTTGATTTACATGAATTTTATTTATCCGAAAGATAATCTTGTGTCATTACATTTTAAATATGATTTCTGGCATATGACCGCCACGGCTGGCGCGGATGTAGTCCAATCTGGACGTCCAATTTTCGATGACATTTTCCAACATTTATGGCCGTATATCGGCAATAACACGGCGGATGTTGTCTTCCAAATGGTCAAGGTTTGTGGCTTATCCGCATAGACCAATGACTTTACATAGCCCCACAAAAAGTAGTCTAGCGGTTGGTTTTGTTCAGGTTTGTTCAGTTGAGTCTAGCGGTGTTAAATCACAAGATCTTGGAGGCCAATTCACAGGTCCAAAACGTGAAATTAGGCGGTCACCCAACGTGTCTTTCAATAAATCTATTGCGGCACGGGTTTTGTGACATGTTGCGCCATCTTGTTGAAACCACATCTCCTGGAAATCATGGTTATTCAATTCAGGAATGAAAAAGTTAGTAATCATGGCTCTATACCGATCACCATTGACTGTAACGTTCTGGCCACCATCGTTTTTGAAAAAGTACGGACCGATGATTCCACCAGCCCATAAAGCGCACCAAACAGTCAGTTTTTCTGGATGTAACGGTGTTTCAACATACACTTGAGGATTACCTTCACTCCAAATGCAGCAGTTTTGTTTGTTGACGTAGCCATTCAACCAGAAGTGCGCTTAATCGCTAATGGACGTAGTGCGCGCGATAAGTTTTCCGCACAGAACCATTATTTTCGAAATAAAATTGCACTATTTGCAAGCGTTGTTCAGGCGTGAGTCTATTCATGATGAATCACTTGACAGCTGTTAAATCGGTCGCCATCTTGAAAAGTAATGCCAACTTAAAGTTCTATACCTCTATAAAAAAAACACCCTTTATAACTATTTGAATTAAATATATTTTTTAATGCAAATAAGCGTCTTATAGCTATATACATATAGTCCAGCATTCTTCCAGTTTTTGTGTTCCTTCTAAATAATAGAATTGTTTAAGTTCCTCAGAATTTGCGTATGCTTCTGTGATGACCTCTTCATTTCACCCGAGTTTCTTAACTCTCATCTTTTTCTTCATTTGAGGAAACAAAAAATAGTCGCAGAGGACTAATGGGGTAGCAGTTCGTAGCTAAGTTTTTGAAGTTTTGCCATGTTAACTACACACGTGTGCACTTGTGCTTTGACCTGATGGAACAGCAATTTCTGCTTCAAAAACTAATCGACTCTGTTCAAAAGCTCTAAATAATATTCGCTGCTGATCGTTTTACCAATGTCAAGGTGATCGATGAGAATGATACCTCGTGTATCCCAAAAAACTATGGTTAGTACTCAAAAATTCGAATGGATTGTGATTGAACATCGTCAAACACTCCTTTGAAGTGGCTACACGTTAGCGTCACATTCATGTTCAAATATTATTTTTCTCTTAACCTCAGGCTCAGGCAGTTGTAAAATTATGTCATTCGCGCCGTATTATTTTATGTGAGACGTCTAACTGGTAGCAATTTTTTTCATAAAATTTCGCGTGCTACAAAACTTAGTTGTGAATAAAGATTTTGATTCGAAATTTTAAGTAAAATGGAACAATAAATGTAGTTTTTTTTTTACATTTGTAATAACAATGGGACATATAATCCCATTAATATATTTAACTAGGATAATAACGTCCCAATATTTTTTTATACCAATAGATATATAGAAAGGGGAAATGAAATTGAGTTATAGTCTTTAGATGAAGAGTTTTGGCCGATAACTTCAGTGCATTGGTGTCTTGATTTGGGTAATAAGTGAATCTGGACAAAATGTAGTAATGAATTAACTTTCCAACAAGTATAAAATGCCAATTGATAAAAATGCTAAAGTTTTTATTGACTTTCTTCACGCACATGCTACCAACTGGTGATTATTGTAGTAAAAATGTGTCTATGGGGAACGATTTTATAAAAAACAAATTTCTACATGAGTCATTTGTTGAATCTATTTAGTGGTCAGTAAATATAATTTTAATTTAATTTGCTTGCCTCTTCCTTTCAATTTCTTCTTAGCAGACTTAAGTAAGGATAAGATGTCATAATAAGTCATTTCAAAGCTTTTTTTTTTCCTTTCACACTAATTATTCTCTAATTTCAGATTTTTATTTTTTTGTAATTTAATTTTTTGCTTAATTTATTATATTGCTATTGAAAAAATAAACCATTCACTTTATTTGTGTTAAAGTTTCAACAGCGATGGACTATGCAACAGTTTTATAATGACAAAGCGCTGAAGTTAAACACTCGTTAAGTTGTTATAAATAAGTTTATACAAATATATTTGAATTGGTTATGTAAAAGAGTGCGAATAGTGTTTAAAAGGATGGAAAATCGTCATTTTCGTTAATGAGTATTAACAGCAGCTTTTTGGTTACATAATGCAAAAATTAAAAAAAAATTTAAAAAGGCTCCGAGTTCGAATAATTAAGAGCATTTAATCCGCGCGAATTGTCTTTTCTGTCGTCTTCCGACTGAAAATGAGGATCGCAAAGTGGTAAGTTGTATTTTAGAAAAAGGAAATAGTCGGCCAGACTCATTTGAAAAATGAAAACTGAAATTAATTGACAACAATGAGCGCTGTAAACAAATTAAATGACATATCATTCTCATTTCAATGTCAATATAAATGACATTTGGGGGATAATAGCAACAGAAATGATTTTGGCAATCAATTTAAATGGGTTTTTTAAATGTACTTATTTTACAGAACTATAAGTTGAGATGCACTCGAGAAATCGTACATATTGGTCGCTTAAGCTGACAAAATTCATAAACTGTTTACAAAATTTTCCATTTCTTATGCTATATTATATTATATATGTATATATGTTGGCGGTAAATAGTAGTTTGCGGGTGGGAAAATATATATACTTGCCGATTAGCGCGGATTAATAAAAAACACGACCATTCATTTGTAGAAGAATTTAATGAACAGGAAAAAGAGGAAGTAAACAATGTCTGACAGCTGAAAGGGCAGTGCTTCCAATGTTAGATAATGCCATTAGGAAAAGTTAATATATACAAGGTTGCTAATTAGGCCAGAACATGCCGACCACCTTGAACAACTGTTCAAAATTAAAATAAATATAATAAGTTAATGAAATTTTTAATTAATTTGAAAATATATCAGACTTCGTAGGCAGCAGCGATAATTTAGCAATAGGTCGTAAGAATTCCTCTTCTGATGTTCTCAACTTCACTACGCGAACATGGTCGTCTTTCCCAGGATGGGTGTCGAGTACACGTCCCAGTTTCCATTTAGTAGGAGGCGCGTTATTATCGTGAGCCACTACGATGTCATCTTTCTTTGGGTTTTCCGTTGATCTATGCCACTTTGTTCGTTGTTGTAAGTTAACGAGATACTTAATTAATGTAATGACTTGCCAGAGTTGAAAAAGTGTACCTTTATATACTTCCATGTCAGGGTCAGGTAGCCCCTTTAGCGGTTCACCAATGGTGAAATGTCCTGGTGTAAGAACCTCGAAGTCATCAACATCGCCAGGTATTGAACATATAGGACGCGAGTTTACGCAGGCTTCGACTTCGGTGAGTACAGTCGAAAATTCTTCATACGTTAGAAGGGTAGAGCCCAACGCTCGCTTAAGGTGATATTTGATCCGCTTTACGTCAGCTTCCCAAAAACCGCCCATGTGAGGAGCGCTGGGTGGATTAAAGTGTCAAGTAGTCTGAGCATCAGCGAAGTAAGCGGTTAGTTTCTCATCTCGGATACATCGTTCGTAGGCCGCGCGTAACTCCCTCTCGGCACCGACGAAATTTGTTCCGTTATCAGAGTACATGTGTTGGCAGTACCTTCGACGGAAACTTATCGATGATAGGTCACTTGCGAGTTCCAAGTACATTGCGCCCGTGCTCAGACAAATAAACGAGCAGGTGTACGCCTTTATAAACTTGGCGCCTCTGCCTTGTGAAAACTTGATATTGTATGGACCTGCGAAGTCAACTGCGCTATGTAGAAAGCTGCGAGCGCATGTGACACGACTTGGCGGAAGATCGGACATGATCTGACGAAGTGGTTGGCGGTTTAGTCGTTTGCACCCTACGCAATGGCGGTATATCTTTCTGATGAGATTTCGAATGCCCGGTACCCAAAACCGACGTTGTAAAGCGGCTTGCATAATCTGTGGTCCAGAATGCAATGTTGTTATGTGTATTTCTGCAGCGATGATTTTAGCGAGGGATGAATTCCTTGGTAGTATTATAGGGTGTTTGACGTTAAATGCACAGTTCGAGTTTTTTATGCGGCCCCCTGTTCGTAGGACACCTTGGGAATCTAGGAATGGATGAAGGCATACGAGGCTACTCCGCACCGGTACTGGCTTATTCAATCTGCAATTATAAATTTCTTGTTCGAAAGCGTTAGACTGAGTGTATCTTACCAAGACTAATTCTGCTTTGCCTAGTTCGGCGCAGGTTAAAATGCCTATAGCACGGCCCCCAGCGTTGATGCGTGAGTTGTTAGCGAAACGGATCAAATATGCAGTCACCCGTTTCAGCTTGTTGTATGAGTGGTAATGAGTCAGTAGATCCCATTCCTCAGCGGTTTGCGTTAAGTGAGCTGCCTTTTTGGTTGACTTTAGCTCCATATCAGTAGTATGTTCGGGGAGTGGATGAACCCAAATGCTATTGTTTTCGCGGAGACAGATAGGTCCATTCCACCAAAGCGGATGTAATAGAAGTTGCGAAGCTGAGATTCCTCTCGAGGCGCAATCAGCAGGATTGTGCTCTGACGATACATGCATCGAAGTTTTCGGTGCTAATACCTCTTGTACGTTGGATACGCGGTTTGCGACGAATGTAGACCAGCGGCTTGGAGCTCCTTGTAACCAAGCCAAAGCAACCATGGAATCAGTCCATGCGTACAACCTTCCCATTTCGCCGTCGAGACTTGATTGAACTTGGCGTACTAATTTCGCGCCAAGGTGAGCAGCGCAAAGCCCCAGGCCCAGTAAAGACGTAATTTTAAGCGGTGCTACTCGCGTTTGGGCAGCGAGTAATAAAACCTTCACATTCCCGTTTGGATCTTGAGTGCGACAGTAGAGAGCTGCCGCGTATACAACCTCCGAGGCATCTGTGAATACGTGAAACTCGGTAGCTGAAGTGAGACTGGTACCCAACCACCGATCAGAGTTGAGCGAAGAGAGCTTAGTCAGCTCAAAGCGATGAGTTGCCCAGTTTTCGGCTATTTCAGATGGCAATAAGTCTTCCCAGTCCACATTCGAGCGCTAAATTGCTTGAAGCCATATTTTAAAGCGTATTGTACACAGAGCAACTAATCCGAGCGGGTCGAATATTTTACTGGTGTCGGATAGAAAGGCGCGTTTCGTAAGATTTCGAGGCAAGTCGTCCAAATTGACTGCTATGGAGAGCATATCGTTGGGTGTGTGCCAAATGCACCCTAGCGTGCGAACTTCATTGCCCTCCGCCAAAAGATGAGACACTTGTTTGGGAACGTGCGGTATTTGTTTTTGTAGTCGTTTAGAATTCGTCGCCCATTTACGAAGCTCGAAGCCACTCTGAGATAGCACGAATGACACATCCTTTTGAAGAGCAACAAGTTCTTAAAATGTGTCTACGCCTGTCAAAAAGTCATCCATGTAAAAACCAGAAATGATTGCCTTAGCTGCGACTTTGTAGGCGTCGCCAGCGTCGAGTGCTGCTCGATGTAGAGATTTTACTGCAAGGTGTAATGCGGAAGCTACCCCGTAAGTAACTCTTAGAAGGCGGTAGTCGCGAATTGGCGTTGCTGGATGTTCACGCCAAACTATACGTTGTAGATCCACGTCCTGTGGTGCAACGTAGACCTGCCTGTACATATTCTCGATGTCGGCAATGATAACGAAGCGATGCATTCGAAAATGCACTAATATGGAAAACAAGTCTTGTTGCAGCTGCGGACCTACCATCAAAGCGTCGCTTAGCGATTTCCCACATGATGTCTTCATCGATGCGTTAAATATCACCCTTAGCTTGGTGGTAGAGCTCGTATCCTTCAACACTGCATGGTGTGGCATGTAATAGGTAAGCGTTTCAGCTGGGCCCGCCAGCTCCATATGACCGAGATCAATGAGCTCTTGCATAAAGTGGCTGTAGTCGAGTTTGAGTTGCGCGTTAGCCACGAATCGTTTCTCCATACAAATTAGTGCACGAACTGCGGCGTCTCTGGATTCACCGATAGGAATCCCCTGCTTAACTAGCAGTCGCACGATATAGCGACCGTCTGTAGCTCTTTCGGTTGTGTCGTCGAAAAGCTTCTCGCAAAGCATTTGTTCATGCGTATAGTGTTTTCGCGGTTGCGGCTTTTCGAGCTCCCAAAATGGACTGACGAGTTTGCTTAGTTGAGTGTCGCAGAGGTAAGTTGAGACGGAGACGGCGTGGGTTTGTAAGGCAGATGCGTTGCCAAACAACACCCAGCCAAACTCGGTATTTTGAGCCATAGGCGTACCGAATCCACCCTTTCTAAGACCATTTAACAGAAATTTGTCCATTTAGTCCATGCCGATGAGGATATCGACTGAGCCCGGTTTTGAAAAGTTAGGATCAGCTAATGGTATGTCTTGAATATGCGGCCAAGACGGTGTTGTTACCTCGCAATTAGGCAGATCATTAGTTATTTTTGATAAAATTAAAGTACTCACATGAAACTTTGTTTGCAATGAGCGCGGAAATATGCATACCTGAACTTCACTCTTTGTACGCCCCCCTTGTAGGGACCAAATACCTGTGACGCTAGTGCGTGATGAAGTTCTAGGGAGTCGCAGGCGCTGGACGCAAGCTTCGGTGATGAATGACGCTTGAGAGCCATTGTCTAATGGTATGCGAGCGGGTTGCCAACGGCCAGTGCTGTCTTGTATAGGGTGTTTTTTTTTTATAGAGGTATAGAACTTTAAGTTGGCATTACTTTTCAAGATGACGACCGATTTAACAGCTGCCAAGTTATTTGTTCTCAGTTTGGTTTGACAATTCATCGACTCACGCCTGAACAACGCTTGCAAATAGTGCAATTTTATTTCGAAAATAATGGTTCTGTGCGGAAAACGTGTCGCGCACTATGTCCAATGATACGGACCAATGATTCCACCAGCCCATAAAGCGCACCAAACAGTCAGTTTTTCTTGATGTAATGGTGTTTCAACATACACTTGAGGCTTACCTTCACTCCAAATGCGGAAGTTTTGTTTGCTGACGTAGCCATTCAACCAGAAGTGCGCTTCATCGCTAAACATCGCTAAAATGGAAATGGTGCGCGATACGTTTTCCGCACAGAACCATTATTTTCGAAACAAAATTGCACTATTTGCAAGCGTTGTTCAGGTGTGAGTCTATTCACGATGAATTGCCAAACCAAATTGAGAATAAATCACTTCACAGCTGTTAAATCGGTCGCCATCTTGAAAAGTAATGCCAACCTAAAGTTATATACCTCTATAAAAAAAACACCCTTTAGTAAGTCTTCTGCTGTTGCTAATAAGGTGATGCGATCGGCGTCAGCGCAATGCGATGAAACGTTGATGCTTTTATCAATGAGGTTTGTAGCAGGTGCAGTGAATTGATTGCTATTAAAGCTGGCACATAGTGTGATGGCGTCGCTGGCATATGCGACACGATGATGTATTTCGACATTTGTCAAGCATGTGGCCCTTGCTGAGACAGTTTAAACATGAATCTTGTTGTTTAATAGCGGATAGCTTAACCTTTGGGGTAAGTTGGCTAAACTTCGAGCAGCTGTATATTTTAGGATCGCTTTCGTAAAATGAACATGATGGCTTTTTAGCAGTATCGACCGTATTGTCATTTGATTCGAACGTAGTGTGGAGAACATTCTTAGCGGTGGTTTTTGTGCTAGCGGCAGCAAGGGGTACCCTCTCTAGAGAGCGGGCACGAGTTTCGAGAAATTCCTGAAGCGCATTGGACGATGGCAGATCATCGACCACCAGAGATATCTCCCATTGCTTGCGTGTTTCATGTGCTAATTTTGAAACTGTTAAGTGAACGAGCCAATCGTCCCAAAACTCAACTGGCCGTTTGAGTGCCCGTAGTGCAGCAACATGTTGCAGCGTGAGGTTAAGTACGTTCTTGATGGTTTTAGCCGAATCTTTTGTTGCCCTTTCAATTGACGATAGGGCCTTAATGTGGCTATCCACAATAACTCGAATCACCTTATACCTTCCAATCAACAAACCCCATGCTTCAGCGTAATTATCGTCACTCACTGCCAAACTGCTAACCAAATCTAATGCTTCGCCCTTAAGACAGTTGCGAAGGTAATGTAGTTTCTGCTCATTAGAAAGACTAGCATTTGCATTTAAAAGTGAGCAAAATGCATCGTGAAATGGTACCCACTCGGTGGGATCGCCGTTAAACGAAGGCAATTGTAGTTTTGGTAGCGGTACTGCAGAGTGTATGACCGGAGAATGTGCGGATTGATTTGCAATTTATGGAGGCGTTTGGTTTGTAGCAGAAATAAGGCGCTTAAGGTTTGATTTTGTAGTGGCATACCACTCTTCGCCTTGAATGCGCGATTGTTCCTCCACATCTGCAGACTCCAAACCACACGTTAACTCCACTTCTTGTTGCGCAACGCAAAAGCGCGCCCGCTGCTCTTCTAGCATCTCTAAATAGGTAGCTATCATTTCGCGATCGGCTGAAAGTGGATCAGATTTGCTTGATTGTAAGTAGCGTTTGATTGCTTTTAATGCGGAGTCTCGTACTTTCAGCGTAGACATTGTATTAGCGATGTAAAATATTAAATTGCGGAAATCATGCGGGTTTTTGATTATTTATTGAAAATAATGCGGTATCCGGCTCGAAGGACCAGCTTGTTGGCGGTAAATAGTAGTTTGCGGGTGGGAAAATATATATACTTGCCGATTAACGCGGATTAATAAAAACACGACCATTCATTTGTAGAAGAATTTAACGAACAGGAAAAAGAGGTAGTAAACAATGTCTGACAGCTGAAAGGACAGTGCTTCCAATGTTAGATAATGCCATTAGGAAAAGTTAATATATACAAGGTTGCCAATTAGGCCCGAACAATATATATCAACTCCTTTAGTTTTTTTTAGCGTTTTCTATATACCAATACAGATGTTAACAACATTTTTTATTTTAAGAGTCATAGTGCCTTAAGAGTCATACCCTTTATATCAAATTTTTATGAGACATAACTTTAAAGCTCTATATACTGCACATTCCGAGTAGTTTGATTGACTCCCTTCTCCTTCTATTAGTAGTTTGTATAAAAGAGATTAAGTATTAGTTCCGTTACTACTGACTCACTGCATATTTTCCATCAAATAGCAAACTTACATGATTTTATCATTAAATTACTCGTTTACAATAACAATTTTTATACACCAGTCTAACATTTCACTGTAGGGATATTTTTGTTCGCAGCTGCCAACGACAGAAGTGAAAATTGTTCTGGGAGTTTTTAATTGCGTTAAATGTCATCATATCTTCTGCATATAAAGTGTCGTCATTAAATCTAATATCAACGAATGAAAGTATGTTTGAGTATAATTTATGGTGTGCGTAAGTGGGTGCTTTGAAAAACAAACATCTGAAATCCCCTCCATTGCAATGCATGTCTTCGCAATTCGAGCAGTATTGTGAGAACAGATTTTCGTTGTCCTATTTAAGCTACGTATACAAGTTAACTCAAGTATATAATATTTATTTGTGATGAATAACTAGCTCTTTCATATTACTTGTATAAATATATGGTTCACATTATATGATTAAAACTTTTTTTAGTTTTCTTAATTTTTTTACTAAACAATTTAGAAACGATTTTAATTAACAATTTTATTACAATAACATAAATGCTTCTGATTGGTTTTGTTCAGTTGATTCTCCGACAGGGTGAAAAGTTGATGAATATTGGAACGAGTTCCCGTCGTCGAACGATCACGATCAACGACACTGAAGATGGCAGAACGCCGAAACCGGTTTGTCTCCAAACCAAATTTGACAAGGGACGACGGGAACTCGTTCCAATATTCATCATAAATGCTTCTATTACGATACTTAATCTATTTAGAACGATTTCAAAAGTTGTGGAAAATTTTTTGTTGAATTTTATTTTATTTTATTTTGTGTTTGCTTATGCTGAAACTTAACGTAAAAACCAAATTTTAATAGCCTTATATGCGTTAAGAAATATATTTTTTATATTTTTTATTTATATTTGTTTTTGCTAGTGATTAATTTGGAATATAGATATTTGTAAAACAAGATGCGGAGCTAGACAGAAAAGGTTTACTCCTCTATGAAAACGTACAAATTCTGGCGTATGTTGTTGATTTTGACATCAGGGACCTCAACAGCAGCGAAGTTAGTTCTCTTTTTTCGAGATTAGTAAAGGAAAGAGACAGGTAGTTAACGAGGATAAGATGAAATATCTCCTGTCAACAACCAAACTATATAAAATCCTCTCTCAATGAAAAAAATCCAACCGATAAAAGCGCTCATTATTTCCGTGCTATATTTTTGTACATATATGAGGCAGAATCATGCACGCTGACGGTAAGACTGGTAAGTCGGCGATTGGAATTTTCGAAAGAAATGTATTGCGTAGATTATCTAACTGACATAGTTCAATGAATTGAGATACAACAGCTACGCTGGCTGGTTCAATTCACCCTACGCCGTTGGAAATATCAAGTGGCAAAAAGCGAAAGGAAAAAATGACTGTCCTTATAGTTAACTAAAGTATGATCGCGTAATCGGTTTGTGCGGCAGTACAGAAAAATATATGTCTTTAGCAGCATAAATTTTATATATATATATTTTATTTTATTTATTTTTTAATATTTTTTTTTCAACATATACCGGTATTCAGGCATAGTATGAATCATTAAAAAAAAAAATTAGACTTTTCTTTATCATAACAAATTGAAGTTGATTTCAAGTCTTTCATGACTTTGATTTGGTCTTTCCAGCGATAATAATGAACTGACGGCTGTTGATCAGTTTGATCCAGTTATCTTTTTAACGTTTAGAGGCTAAGACTCACCCTTAGTAACGTTATTTACCCATTTGCCTTTCGTTTGTAATGAAAACTTTATCCATTCTCATTTTAAGATTTTTGTCTTTGTGCATATTTACTTCTGAGCTATGAAACAAAGTTCTGAGTAAAAGCACAAGTTTGTGTTTTTTAATTAAAATGAGATAGAAATTTTCTGCGGAAAACAAAATGTCTGAGAATATAGATGTCTTCTTTTCGTTGCTACTAACTCTGATGGCAACTCAGGCTCATTATTGCGAATGCTTCAAAATTAAGTGATGCAACTTTCAGCCGCTCTTTTTTATTTATATTTATTTAATGTGAAAAAGATTGTTTACCAAGAGTTGTACACATACGCTTGCATATTCCAGCATAACTTATAACATCATTAAAAATGAAGCGAAAATGTTGTCCCATATTTTGCTGGTTCTGTTGGTATGTATTGGCAATTGACATCAGCAGCTCATCAATTGTTAGATCTCGGGAAGGGTTATAAAATTTAGACAATAAGTCAACTCACTCAGATAATGAACAAAAATTTTGGAGTGTTAAGAATCGAATTAAAAGTATGAGGAAATTCGCACACGTTCGCCCATGTACGGACGACGTGTACGGATCTTGAAGGTAGAGGAGTAGGCCCTCGCAATTACCTTCCTCGCTACCTATAAATAATTATATACGGCGTTCGTAAAGGCTGAGAGTAGTAAAGGCGTGATACCTCACCTACTCTAAATGTCTGTTCTCGCGTAAAAGTGGAGAGGGAGAAGCTCCTTACCCTTCCGTTATGCCTAAAACAAGGAGTAGAACATCACATATTCGTGCCTAAACTAACTGAAGCTTTATATTTAGTAAAAGGTAATGTCTACAGAATTTGCTCTTAATGGCACTCACCTTCAAGTTGCCTAGTGTCGTATCTTTGTGGCTCTTAGAGCGTTTCTTATTGAGTACCTAATTGTATTCGGGAACTTACCTCTTAGAAACGTAGTGCGCGATACGTTTTCCGCACAGAACCATTATTTTCGAAATAAAATTGCACTATTTCATTCAGGCGTGAGTCTATTGTAATGCCAACTTAAAGTTCTATACCTCTATAAAAACACCCTATATATATATATTATTGTGCGTTAGTATATGTTAGATAAAAGTAGTGGCTTTCACTTTATTTCGGTGTACTCATATTCAAACCTCCCTGGAGAACCTTGAGAGGCAAAAAAACATATAATCTCCAACTATATCTGTCAAAAATTTTCTGAAATAACACACATAAAGTGCTAAAGTTGCAAAGATTTTATGGGTCATAGTATTATAGGTACACAGAGATCAACAGCATTATCTCCTTTTATCTGCTCTTGCGTCATTTTTACGTTCAATGTGTGTATTATATTCTTAGAGTGAAACATTTTTTGTTCTGAAATCAACAGAAGTTTCGTTAATCTCGTTCGTTCAGAAGAAATAAATATCTAAAAAGAATTGGCTGCGACAACTCATTGAAGCTTATTTCATATTTTTTACGGGTGACTAGACAATCAGAGTCTTTTTTCATACGCAGTATTGAATTTCAATTTTATAGGAGTTTGAATATTTTAGAATAAACCAATTATAATTTTTTGACTTTTTTGCAGGTATTCGGTATTGCCGAGCGACGATAAGCTTAAGCCTTTATCCCACAAGTTTATTTAGAAGCTCGTTTACTGCAAGTGGTAATGGAAGTAGTGTTAGCATGACTTCCTGAAGGATCACTCTGTAAGGAATCCTAATATCTCTTGAATTTTGGTCTCTATTTCGATTGTCTATATTTATTGGACAAAAAAAATTATATGTTTTAACAATATTGGTTATTAAATTTTTCACAATACTCGTATAAAAAGTTGTTCGTTGTTTGTTAGGTATTTTGTTAGTCGCGTTTTTTCAATTGACAATTATCTCTGCTTAACAAAAATATGCACATGATTGCTGTAAAGAACGATTGAAAAAAAATTTTGAGGACGTAAAAGACTCTAACGAGCTGCGAGGGTTCAATTCCTCCTAAGATTGTCGAAATACTGCAATATGAGGTGATTTTGATTAACAAAAACAACTAAATTCAAACCTGTTAAAAAAAACAACTGAACTCAATTTTGCTGCTTCCGTTTTGTATATTTTTTTTTGCTAACACAATCAGCTGATTTCAACTTTTTTATGAAATATTCCTAATAGAGAATTTTGATATCTACATTCATTCATAATGCCAACGAAGTCAAATGTGGAGAGTTACCAGTTTTGACAAATGCCTATATTTTGTGATGAAAGGATCAGAAAACGAGCTCATTATTAGTTTTTTTTCTCTATATATAAAATCTTGTAAGAATTTTTTTTTCATTTATAACCATGGAGTTTTTGACTGTATGTCTATTTTACCTGTCAAACTTTATTTTGGTTCATGCAAATACCATTTCAAATATCTTCAACAATTACCGTTTTCCATTTAACAAGTTCATAACAAATGATAACCAGCCGTTTGCAGGTTGAAGGAAGAATAAAAGTGGGTTGAAGGTTATTTTGTCCACTTTGTCACTTAACGCATCATTTAGTTGTCGAATTGTGCGCTCTTGTCTGTTTCCGGTGATTATTTGTTTAGCAATACGTTTTCCCACCTAAACTCATACGGGCTTTCTGAATTGCCTGCGATTGAGTTAGATACCTTTTGATTGACTTTGAAAATACAGTGACACTCTACTAGGTTCACTTCTCGTTCACCTAGCCATATATATATGTATATATACATATATATATATATATATATATTGTACATCTTGTATACTTTTGTTGTTGTTATTCACATTTATTCATTATTTGTTTCGTTTAGACTCTAGTTAAATTTTCTTTGATTGTAAGATGAATTATTTCTCCTTTTTATTTTTATATTATCATTTTTTATACATCTAAGGCCTAAAGCAAAGTTGTTTACTTTTCACGAACCCAATTTATTACTTTTGATTTAGAAGTGTACACAATTTAAGATAAAAGTAACGTCATTTATTTACCATTTATTTTATTCATGCATAATAATACTATTAAGTAACAGTTGTTGAGCTTTCGTTTGTTCATTTAACCTGCTTGTTTATTTTGATTTTTTAAAGAAAATATTTGTCTATTCTAGATGCCTCCAGAATAGTCTTGCAATGCTTCTAATTCAAATTAATAAAATAATCTCTAAAGTATGATTTCTATTTATTTTAAATTTATTGAATGAGATTTATAAAGTTAATTTTTAAGGTTGACATATATTGAGTGATAAAGGTTTTTTTGTGAATATATCCCTATTATCTGATAATCATTTATATGTACTAGATTAAGCAGAATTTTATTTATTTTGAAGAAAAATATAATTTTGTAATTTATAAATACGTATACGAGGTATGTTTAAAAACCAAAAAAAAATTAACAAAATTTTTGTTTATTCGTCTATATTAATGTGGCTGTGCTCCATTGGAGATTATGCTCTTGTGTGAGCGCTTCTTTCAGTCCCCGAAACATCTGAAATTTATTCCCAAAGGAATTTGGGATTAGCAAATCCTTTCGGCTACCGGATCACTATGGAGCTCTGAAATATATCACAGTAAAACCAGAAATTGTGGATAATTACCACAAATCACTAAACGGGATGGCAAAGCTGGGAAAAGTATTACAACAGGTAAAGAAATGGCGGACCAACTCTACTTTCGCCATTATGAACAAGTCTTGACATATCGCTATCCACTTGTGAGCTCACTATAAGAGGGATATTCATTACACATACTAACCCAATAGGGAAAAGTTTAAATTGTTGTAATTTAAGTATGGTAATAATAATATCAAATTGGTAAAGAAATATCTATACACAAACATATATTTTACACATTTTTTTATTTTTTATTAGAATGTATTCATTATTAGAATGAGTCATACAAATAAATTAAAGTCATTAATTTCACGCTTTACGCAATACTTTCGCGCCTTCTGGTGAATGAAAAAATATATAATAGCATTTATTGTTTTCTACTGTGAAAATATGATATTCATCTACACAGACGTAAATGAAAACGAACATTTATATTAAAAACTGACATGTCAAGAGTTGCGCTTGAGATTTCTCGAAGAGAATTATTAAATAAATTACTTTATTTTTGTATAAAATTTTATTGATTTTTCTGTAACTACGTAAATGTGAAATAATTTATATGATCGACAGTAATTGGCATAATAATTCTTAGAAAAAACTTGAGAATATTTTCGAAAGAAATTCCTAATAAAAATATTCCTTAGAGAACGTCAAAACAGTAAAGTATAGAAAACAAAAAGTGTTATACATAAATATATAGTTTAAACACATTTAAAATTTGCTAAAATTCATATGAAGCGATTTGAAGTTAAATAGCAAAGAACTTTGTGGAAGAATGATTTTTGGATTTAATTACGATTAAATTAAATCAATACTCCTCTTCTTTTTTATTGGCGTCGACAACTGTAACGAAAATCTTTCATCTAGCATGTGTTTATGTATGCATGAGCCTGGATGTGAAAATGATTGTAATAAGAAACTTTGCTACCTGTTTGATAAATAAGATGCCAATCTTTATGAATGGGTACTAACTAAAGGCACATAATGAGCCATATCTTCGGTAGGTAGGTAGGCTGAAGAAATGGCAATGAAAAGAAATCTTTTCGAAAACCAAAGTAAATATCTCTGTGAAGGGTTGCAGCTGATATCTGTGCTACAGGAATTAAATAAAATACCACAAAATCCAATTAGTAAATTGTCTATTTACAAAACCATCAGAAACTAACTTGCCGCACTCGTGATACTCCAAATCGTAGAGAAAGAAGTTAAAAAAGTAATGTTAGAAAAAATAATAATTAAAACAAGACGAAATTGGCGGAGCATTTAACAGCTTGAATTGCATTTTCGTTTGCGAATTAAACATTGTGGACGATGGGATTGCATAAAAGTGGATGGGATGATAAAATGACGTTACTGAGGAGATAGTGACGGACGGGTAGACTACGGACATATGTCATCTTAAGTGATGCTATCAATGTATTGCAGGCAGCGCAGAATGGATGCGGAAGTCACGCGCAGAAGGTGGGACGACACCACCTGACAGATTATAGAACATATTATCTTCTTATCAATTTCCTTTTTTACCCTTTTTTAATTGTTTCATACCGTAGTTGAATTCATAATTCATACACTTACACATAGGCACCACCTCATCTTGCCCCATGTTACATAACGCTTACGGGACTATAGCCTGCTTAACAATAGCGCGTAAGCCATTTCATTTCGCAGTTTAGAGACACTAAAAGAAATTCGGTACTTTTCTAACTGTTCTTACCAATTGGATGTCTTACTCTTCCTCTGTTTTCGCTAGTTGGTACTGCGTAACAACTTTCATGACTAGAGTGTCCATGTCTCATACAGGAGTATGCGCCGTCTCCAACTTGTAAAATCAATCGGGAGATCTTTCTTTGGAAAACTCCTACTAGTTACTCATCATATGTCGACACTGCCCACGCTTTTACGCCATTTAGCAGGATAAAAATCATGAGGGACTTGCAGAATTTGGTTTTGGTTTGTCGAAAGATATAAATAGACTAAATTACCTACGATTTCAAAGTTGTGACTTGGGACCCAAGTACCGAATGTGTTAAGCGTTGCTCGTTTGATGACTGGAATTATTTCGCTGTCCCTTATGCAATAATATCAATAGCATTTTCAAATGACAACAGTTGTACGCCTCTGGATAAGGAATAGGATCCTTATGACTTTTGAATACATGAAATGTACATGCCAAATTATTTCTAGAGATTCTTTAAAATTTCGAGTATGTGAATTTGAATTGTTTATCAATATTTGATTAGTTGAGGCAAGATCAAATTCATATTAAGGATGCTTTTAATATTTATGCTAAGTATGTGAGTTGTAAAAGGAAAAATCGATACTTTAAATTTTATGGTATTTTTATTTAGACATATTGATACTAATCCGTGCTGGAAATATGACAACGTGTAGAAACTTCACGAATGAAGTGTAATCGATATTGGCTACTACTGAGAGATAAACAAATAATAAGATGATAATTGATACGGAAGCACTATTTTGAAATAAATGAAGCGCTTCATGCATTTAAGCTTATTTAGTGCGCCTCTCGGAATATGCTGTTTGTATATTTAACATTCATGTTTACATTTTCAACTCACTACCGTAATTAACAAATATACACATTTCGGTTTTGCTACACTGCAAGTGGAGAAGAGGAAAGGAGAAGTTGCAGCTTTAGTTATATTTAGTGTTTACGTTGTCCGGCAATATTGGTTGTTGTTAATTTTTTGTTGTTAATGCTGGTCGCATTAGTGTTTCGTATGTTAATTTTATCACATGATAACGCCCACCCCTTGGTCAGACTAGCTTCTAATATTGCTATGCAATAGTTTACAGATTTTTCTCTTCTCATTTCCATTAAGAACCGCCTCTGGTTCGGTTGATGTAAATTGACAATTTTATAGCCTTTAGTACTTCATATAAAATTTATTGGTATTGACAAAATTTAAATCTTTTAATTTAGAGGAATATATTTTTTAATCTCTTATGTGTGAAGTGGTAACATAAAGAGAATAGAATTTTAATTGTTTTATCTTCATATAGTTGAGTATTTGAAATGATAATTTTTAAAAGGAGTGAAAGAGGCTTACGCCTGCCCATGTAAAAAATTAAAAAAAGATACTTGAATATTAATAACAATGAAGCTCGATTGCTTTTGAATTTCATAAAAATAGCGTTTGCTATTTTAGGCGAGGAAAGTAGCCTCAAGAAGTTAGCCTAGCTCTGCCTAGAACAGCTCTGTGGCATAAAAGTTGTAAATGGTCTTTTTTTCCTCCTTATCGTTCTTGCAGCTTTTGCAACATCCCCTGTTCCTCTTACACACAGCTTTGCTGCATAACTTCTAATCAATCAGCTATTAAGACTACCTCAAACTTAGAGCTGTCAATCCTTTTGGGAGTGTTTATTTCATGTGAACTTTTCCGATCAAATTTCGTCAATATTTGTTTAGATGTTCTTAATTTGACATACCCATAAGTAATTTTTTCAGCAGCAGTTTGCATGTAGTGCTCTTTGACGTAAATAATCTACTTGGTCATGCCTAACAACTTCCTTCTCCGTCTATGTGCACAGCAACGAAAATTAGACATAATCTGTATTGGTCTCAGAACAGTTGTACAGGTTCAGAGAGTTTATTTGCTAAAAAATTCTTGAGGACAAGATTTGAAAAGCCCTGCAACTTTTTTTTTCTCTTCTAATTGTTGAAAGTACTCAAATATAAGTATTCAGCAGAGCACACTAAACGTATTTTTGACACGAAATAAATACTACTCATAAAAATCTATCGGCCAAATGGCCGTTCCCTCCATTTGTTGATAAAATGATCAAGGCGCAAATTGGAAGTGGAGCTTGTCCAAAAATCGCTTCAGTGATTATAATATATATATATATATCGCTTTAATAATAGTATTTCATTTCAAAGCACTTAAATTCAAAAGTGTGCAAAAAATGTATGATGTTTGATTGAGCATAAAGAGCCGTAACCTTTTTTTTGACAGTGTCCAAAGATGGTTGGATAGGCGTTTATTTGCTGTGTCCTCCTTGTTGGCCAAAATAAAATTTGTATACATTAGAGAGAGGTTGTCCTTTGTCCGCAGTCAAGGTCAATATACTGAATTTGTATAAATTTTATTTGTCTCTTATTACACTGCGTTCGTTTTCGGCATCAGTTCTTATATTTACCTTTGCTTGTCTTTGCCGAAAGTATTTTAAATAATATTCACTGTTGCAAAAAGTAATTTCTTCTGTAATTGCTCTTCTTCGCTCTTCTTTAGCATACGCACTTTCCTAGTTGAAAGTCAAATATACTGCGAAAGAGTTGAATGCTTGCCTGATTCAACATTAATTTTGCTTTTTGCTGCCGTTTAAAGTGCATTAAGTGAGTTGATTACTTATCGTTAAATTAAAAGTTTCCGCTGTTGCCTTGAAAATCTGACAGTGACCAGCCAGTGTGAAAGTGTGTAATTATGAGAATGTCGCAAGAAGTGGTTGTTTGGGAAACTAAATTTACTGTGCCAGTGTTATTTCGAAAATCCAAGTGAAAACTTTTAACTTTGATAAGTCCAATCTAATTGAACTCGTTTATATTATTTAAAAAATTTATGATTTTTGTATATTATTTTTCCTAGTTGCATTTCCGTTCTTTAGTTAAAAGCCAATCTTTTAATTATTAATTAGAAAAAAAAAATACTGCGAACTGTGTTTATAGTTAGCATTAATTACAACTTGACCAGGTTCTTCAGCCATCCATAAGTAAATATTTATATTATTCCCTCTGACATACAAATGGCAGTGATATATGTAATTTAAGCACTTCAGTGCGTTTCATTTAAATATATTTCCGTTGTTATGACAAATCTATTTATCAACCGAGTTGACATGTTTGGTAATTGTTTGAATTGAGTGACTTTCGTATGCAATTTGTATATGTATTTATATGTGAACCAACTGTAGAGTGTTTTATCATGTGCTGAACACGCTCCGTCTTTGGTCGGTTAATCCCAGCCCATTATCATTAGCCCAATTATTTAATCTCCTAAGTTCGCCTTGCATGGTTTAATTAAAGTTTATAGGAATTTTCAATTCACTATATCCGCTAGATTAATATTAACTATTGTCCGAAGTATGTAAGTACCAGAAGGAGAAAAGATAGACCCTCCGAAGTTTATAGCAATCGTATCGGAATGACGAGCTGTGTTGAATTAACAATATACGTCTGCCCGTCTGTCTGTTTGATTGCAAACTAGTCCCTCAGTTTTTCAGATATTTCAACCTTAGGAGGCAGATGCACGCATATATTTAAACAACGTTTTCCAAGTAAATTTAAATAAACATTAGTACTGACAAATTGTTCAAATCGTAATTCTATATCATATAGCCCCCATACAACGGAATTTTTCAGATATGAGGTTTCGGGTAAAAAATTCGCAAAAAGCATCAAGGAGCGTGGAATTTGGTATTGGTATTCACACATTTTAGGAATTACATAATAGTATTAAAAATCGACGAAATCGGAATACTTATATCATCTTTCCCCAAATCCTAATGCACAGATATGAGGTTTTGCGTCTAAAATCCGTCAAAACGTCATCTATGAGATTGAAATTCTGCATTTTTCTACAGACGTAAATTTAAGTTTATATTGACACTAAACTCATCGAAATCGAATTCCGCAATTTCATGAAAAAGGTTTACACCTTTTTCATTAGTAACTAAATTATTTTATAAATTTTTAAAAAAATTTCTTCTAAATCTTCAAGAGTGTCAGAAGTTCAATTTTTTTCTCAAAAAAAGATAAAGACTCAAGAAATAGTTACTTCAACATCAAATAACACAAACCTGCAAGCACCGAAATATTATTATTTAGCTATGAAATCTGATATTTGCCATAAAATTAAATGTTAAAAGTATTATTTAATACGAATTATTTGAAGCAAACAATTACTGAGATGTGCAGATATTAAAAAAGAAATGTATACTTTTAGAATAATTTCATATGAGCTAGTGAAGAGCATGTATGTATGTATGTATGTGTCATATGCCGAAAATTGCTTCATGGGTTCCAAAGCGCCAAATATATATGTATATAACGTGCCGCGCACAGCTGCGTAAACAGGAAATGGATAGAGTTTAATTTGTTATTTGATACTTTTTCGCTTGATTCTTACTAATTTTTTGTTGTTGATTTTTTTTTTTTTTTAGTAATTAATAAATTGAATTATATTTCATTTTATTTGGTTTGATTTACTTTAATTTTACCTCATTTTATTTATTTAAAATTGATTGAGTTTTATTTAATTAAACTTAATTAATTTTAAATTTATTTCGATTATATTATTTTATTTCATTTTATTTTAATTTATTAAATTTTTTTATTTACTGTTTTTAATATGTGTTTATTTTGTAAACGCGAAATGATTATGATATATGACGCAAATTATAAATAAATAAAATAACACAAAATAATTTAATAGCATATCGCGCACAGTTGTAAAACAGAGTTGGAAAAAGTTGTTTTAAAAAAGTAGTAAACAGTAAAAAAGTAAAAAAGTAGTAAAAAGTAGTAATCATGTAGCAATCTTTGCTACTAGTACATCTACATTCACGATATAGAGTTAGAAATTTAAGATAAAAGCGAGTTTATATACATCGATGTAATTTGTAACGTATACGTATACTTAGAGATTTCTATATTGGAAGTTTTGTAAGAACGTTTATAAGATTTTTTTTTAATTATGCCATATTAGAACAGAAATGAATTAAATAGATTAATATATTTATTTTATTTTAAAGCAATCATGTAAATAAATTTGTCATTTTGAAAATCAAATTTTGTACCGAAAATATAATGATTTTTTTAGTTATTCTATAAAATGCAAAAGGAAGGTTAAAATATTAATTTGTCTTCTTTTATTATTATTTCCTCAAATTTGTAAAATGGGATATGAACAATTAAAATCAAGATAGACACCAGCATGTAAATTTATAATTGAATATTTTATAAAATCAAGTCTCAGTAAAAACTGAAATAAGCAAATGAATAAAAATGTAAAATTAGAAATTCTTTTTGAATAAAATCTTAATTATTGTATAAAATATGCTCTAATAAATTTACATATAAATATTTTTATAAATACAAATGTAACTGCCATTTTCTGCATCCAACGCTGGTGGAAGAAACAGTTACCACAGCCGCTAATGCATACCAACGTTCGCTATGAAATGACATAATGCATAATAAATGTAGTGCGGAAAATAAAATGTTTAAAGTATTATTTTTAAACACCTTGAGCGCATATATGCTTCCGATATACCTTCGTAGCTATATTAATGTAGGTGTATAAGTATGTGCAAATAATAAATGCACGTCTCTTGATTGAATGTTGTTCTAATAACCGCAAGTTGGAAATTCAGTGACCTGGAAAGAAGTGTATCATCAAATAAAGTGACAAAGTAAAAAAATGCAGAGCATACCTTGGCACTAAATTAATTCCATCTTGTTTATAAATGTTAATATGTGCTTTCACGTATATTATTTGCCCAACGATGTTGCTTTTTGATTACTATTTTTTAGTATTTATTTTTAAATTTTCATAAATAAATATTGTTTCTACTTAAGAAGAATTGAGAAATTTTTCTTTCTTTTACAGAAAAAAAATAAATATTTTTTTTCTTAGGATATCATAAGTGCGCAAAAGTCTGAAAATGGTTTATTTCATATAATAATAAACTGAAAGTAATAAAATAAATAATGTATTGATATTTATTTTATTTCATTTAATTTAATTTTAAATTTTTTTTATACTTTTTTTAATATTTTTAATATTTATTACATCTTGTAGTTTTATATTTATATTATTTTATTTTATATCATCTCATTTATATGCCTTTTATGCACACGAAATGATATATAAACTGTCCGCATGTCTGTTTGAATGCCAAGTAGTCTCTCTATGTTTTTGAGTTATTTCAAAGAAACTCCATATGCGGCTGTATGTTTGTGATCTGTTGATCATTTGTCGGAACTGCCCCGATCGGTCGACTGATTTGTTCAGATGTGTATATCTGGGCCATAAATATTTCACTAAAGTATTTAATAATATTAAAATAGCTGTTTTACACTCATATAATAACTAAATAAATTGTACTTAAAATTATTGAAATCCAACCACTTTAACATTTAATCCTCATACGATCACCTTGTTCATACATGAAGTTTTTGATGAAAAATATGTCAAAAAATCTTCTTAAAATGTAAAATTTGTTTGTATCCAATACACTTAGATTTAAATAAATACTGACACTTATCATCAAATACTATGACTTATATCCCCCTAGAACCGATTTATCAGTTACGAAATTTTGGTTCAAAGCGTAAAAAAAGTATGCAGTACCGGTCATCAAAGGTGTCTCATCAGATGATTTACTAACTTTTTCTTTGGAGCAGGCGGGTCTCAAGCGCAGCGCCATATTTCGCTAGGTTTGTTAAATGTCCCCCTATGTTGAGGAAGATGCCTCATTCCAGGCAAACCCTTTTTCGATACACCCAACTATATTACATAGTCTTGTATCGACATATTTACCCTTAGATTAGGCGTGTTGTTTCCTTGAGATGCTGCTCGGGGGAAGATTTGGGTGTATATAGTTATCGAACAGCCATTTAAAGATTTCTATGGAAATAGAGGTGATACTGATGGGTCGATAGTACCTTGGATTAACGTGTTTAGCGTTGCCTCCTTTTCGGATAAAAATTACTTTAGCTTGAGTCCAAGCTTGAGGGAAATACCGATAGGCCATGTAAATCTTACATGAAGAATTTATACCGTCCTACGTTTGAATTTTTACTCTAAACTTTTCTGTAATTCTCGCTGAATTATTATTATATAGATTCTCCAGACACATATGTACATATTTCCAAGGGTCATACCTGATGATAAGCGCTATCACTTGAATTATCGATGTATTGAAATTGTATTTTGTTGGTAACTAAATCTTCAGATGAATAATTGTTTATAAAACCAATTCTGTAACCTGTGAGTTTTGAGCTTCTTTCTTAAATAAAAATTCATTGCAATAGTAAATTATTATAACGCTTTCTACATTGTGAGTTACAAAGAGCTTCATTTAAAGGTAGTTTCCTTACAACATAAGTTACAGAAAAATTTATTTAAAATATTTATTTAATAATTTCACACTGTTGTATTTATAAAAAATTGTAATAATTGCATGAGACTGAATTCATTATTGACTCCAAAAGGGAATATTCTAAGGATGATTCCAACTACAATTTCCCAAGAGGTACTTGATTATTCAATATCAGAGAGTGTCTAGACAAAAATTTATGTATTTAAAATAAAATTCAAATGAAACATTTTATTTTGTTTAATTCGTTGCTTGCCGTTTAATCAAGAAAAGTTATAGGCACATACAAATATTGAAAAATGCAAAGGTTTGTTTTGTTATGTATTTAAAATATGTTCAAGTGTTTCACATTAATAGTCGTTAAATAATATATGCTAACGGTAAATAACAGCAAAAAGGTAGAAAAATAAGTGCTTAACAGCACATAATATGTGGTATTGTAGAAGAAAGACATATTCCTGGAAAGCAAGGAAGAATTTTCAAATAGAACAAAGCAAGGTGGTTGAGTTCATTTGATGGTAGATTAACAGAAGCAGTTATAAGCTCACATATTATTATGGAAAGGAAAAGTCAGCAAAGCGTAAAAATCGGTCCACAATCAAAACAAAGCCAGCACAAAACAGAAAAGCGAATGTGCAAATTTACAGGAGACACAATATGGAGAAGAAGTAAGAAATTAGGGCGACAGAGAGTCACTTTCCTTTAAACAGGCAGTGAATATGATGTAGTAGCTTACCAGGAGGACGTGCACAGCTTTAACCGAAAAGACCAACTTCAAGCATGCACCATCTCGGCTTCCTCATGCATCAAACAATCCTGTAGGCAAAAAAATATTTCAAACTGAATTAAATTACCTACTTCTATGTATACATAAATACGGTTTTCCAAAAAGAGCGATATGATTTTTTTAAAACACACTAATTGTTAAGGAAATTCAAATGTTTTTTATTTAATGTGAAGTATAATCGATACAATTAAGTTCTGTGTATAACATCATTCAAATGTCATCCACGACTTCTTTTGCAGGAACGAATTCGATGAATCAAATTTTTGAACACGTTTTCCACTAAATCAAGTCGTATGCCATGAAAAGCACATTCAATGTTGACTTTTAAAGATTGAAGACAGTCTGGTTTATTGCTAAAGACCAATGACTTCGGACCAAAAACCACACTTAACTGTCAACTTAGGTGAATGTAATGGTTGTTAATGAATAATTTGTGAACTTTCTTCGCACCAGAATCGACAGTTTTGTTTATTTATCGCACCACTCAGATGAAAGTGAGCCTCATCAGAGAAGATGATTTCCTTAAAAAAATCGTTATCGTTTTCAAGTTGATTCAAATTTAATCATTCATAATTTGTAAACATTATTTTTGCGTATATCTTGTCATGATGAAGTTGTAAACATTATTGAATACAATGAAAAAAAGGCAGATCTTAGAAATCATATCATCTCTATTGGAAACCCCTTTACTTGTATCTAGTAGCATCATTGTGCCTTTCATGATAACGTTTGCCATCGTTGTCATCAAATTAATTTTTTGAATTGTGCTACAGCCTCTTAGATAAATGATGTTTTTTGATGTATTTTTAATCCATTACCTCATACCTAAACAAATTGGTCGTAAATATGTTATAGTGGTCCGATGTAGCCGGTTTCGATATAAGACAGTCTAGTGTAGAAATATATCTACGCACAAAGTTTGGTAAAATTAATTCAAAAACTGAGGAACTAATTTATGATCAAACAGATGGACAGACGGACATGACTGGATATACTTAGCTCGTCGTTTTAATCCGATAAGTATAAATTTTAGTGGGTCTTTTTTCCTCCTTCTGCTACTAACATACTTAGGACAAAAAATATACCATTTAATGTACATGAAATGTATAAAGAGATTGGAAATGCACCCCGTTACAAGAAGCAGAGACACAAAATGTGTCACTTTATTCAATAAATTATTTTCCTGGTTGTATCCGATAAGGTAGGAGTAGTACTACTGTAGTATATAAAATGTAAGTAAATTTATGAGTATATATTAACAAAGTTTTATTTCTTGGTGATTACTACATACTTGCTGCCGCAGGAAAGTGAGATAAAGATGCAGGAAAGTTAGATAAATATAATTTTGTTTGCCTTTTATCTTTTCACATTATCTCACCTATGCTGTATATAAAATCAAAGATGAAAACTTTGGCGAACTTCACGCGAAAATAGAAATGTAATCCGAATACTTCCATAAAAGTAGGACTAAAAGTTTCGGAGAGGATATATACAATATATTTATATTTATACTTAAAGACCGGCCAAACGATGCTGTGTTTTTTTTACTTCCGTTTAAGAACAGAGCTAATGTGAGAAAGCGAATCCCGTAGCAGTTGTGCATGAAAATCCTGCCCCAATGAAAAATCGAAAAATGTCTCGGATGAGAGACTCCCCTTTTGATGACGATTTGAAGACATGCATACAGCTGGTTGATGTTTGCGTAGGACAAAATAATGACATCACCACCGTTCAAGAATTGCGGTGGACGGGACAAGGACGGTAGAAGAACCGCGTTGTGAAATTTACCAAAGCGGCTATATAAATAAGCGCAAATTTGGTGCTGGTTTACTGGTTTGAGAGAGAATCCATAACGGAAAACTGGCATTCACACCGGTGGATGAACGTCTGACCACAATCTGCATAAAGTTCTTCAATATCGCTAATTTGTGCCTCAACCCGACGGAAGAAAAGGACGATGTGACCAAAATTTGCTTTCTATGAGCGTCTAGCATCTGACCCCGTAACAATAGGCGCTTGGCGATTTTTACGCCCGGGTGGATGCAGATATTATCAAATTTCCTAGGTGCTGATGCTACGGAAATGATTGGATTTCAGCAGTGTCAGAAAAAGAGCAGGTACTATGAGGAATGTAGGACTACAGTAGAAATATAACGGACTGCTTATCTTACAACGGTTTCTTGTAAATGTTCCAAGACCGGAGCATATTCATGTAGGGACCAAAACGTAATATGGTGACAAATATCCAGAGCATACTTAGTATAGGGAATGGTGAATTGCAATTCAAAAGTAAAGTCCTCTCCTGACTATGAGATGGTACTAAGGTTGTTCGAAAGAAAAATCTTGTTGAAGATTTATGGTGCGTTGTGCTTTGGCAATGGTGCATACCATAGACTTGGAATGATGAGCTGTATAATATAGTTTTGCGAGAAATTATACAGCGGTTGTACCGGTCGTGCCGTCCGAATAAATTAAAGCGGTCAAGCCTTGAAAGTATTAGATGGGGTATCCTCTGGTGGAAGCAGAGGAAGAAGAAGACATCCAATCCGTTGGAAGGATCAGGTGGAGAAAGACCTGATTTCATATGGCATTTCCAACTGGCGCCAAAAAGCGAAGACAAGGAACAAGTTGAATTACTCGCATGAATCCTCATGACAACACGATAATCACACATAATAGTTTCTTTAGTTTTGGAGCGAATTTGGAGTAATTATTTCGGTTTCGGCTTGCTTCGAGTCTTATCAGCACATATGAGGCATGGAATTGGCTTTCTCTAGAATATTTTCAGCGACATTTTATAGATCTTTCAGAACTAGTCGAGAGACAAAGCATCATCTCAGAACTAAATATTCCCACCAAATGACACGAATTACTCTGTGAGGCACAAAGAGTTCCTTTAAGCTCAGAAATATATTTATTAGAGCTGTAACTTTTCCTCACATATCATTTCATATATTTTGAGTATCCTAATGTATTAATGTATACTAAGCGGAAAGTTTTCCTCGAAAGCTGCAACCTTGATATTATTTTAAGCTTAATACTTATTTTCATAGCCCGAAGCTTCTAAGCTTAGCGTCTAATATTTAAAATTTGCTAAAGTTGTAACATATTGTAAAATAATGTTATTCAGCGTATAAAGCTTACAACATATGAATTTATGTACATATATACATATTGTGGCGAAAATGCGAAGCGAATGACAGATGAAAGAGAGGAGCCGACAACTGACATCTTCTAGAGCGTACGAGACGATTATCGTAACCGAAACGATTATCGTAACCGAGAGGATTATCGTATGGACGAGATTATTCCGGGGGTTTCGTTTTCAAGCAGCAAACAAGTATATAAGGGCGACGTACGGCTGCAAAAGCAATCAGTTGTGAATTAAACTCGTGGAGATTACATTACAGTAAAGTAATAAAAACAGCACATTGTGAAAGTTGTATACAAGTGATTGTAAATAATAACGTAAATTGTAATTGAATTGTGAATTACCGAATAATTAAAAAGGACATTAATTAAGTCTTTATAAATAAAGAGACTGCAAATTAAGTTGGCGATTTTATTTAACAATCCATAGGTCGTACCCGAAAGATTAAGGAAATCATCGAGGTTAATCAGCAAGATCGTAACAATTGGTGTCAGAAGTGGGATTGTTAAATAAATTCCAGACGATAATAATTAAAAAATGGTGAAGATTCAGGATTTGACGATACCTCTTCTCAAGAAGGAGTTGGCCAAGCGAGAATTGTCTATAACAGGAAATAAGGCAGAGCTGCAATCGAGACTGCGAGAAGCAATGGAAGTCGAAGGTATCGACTTGAACCAGTACGAATTCCGTCGCGAGGATGAAGATGTATCCTTGAAGGACAAAGAAGAGGCTATTGATTCTGCGAAGGGGTTGGAGCAGCCATCAGGTAAGATTCAAGAAAATGCTCCTGGCTCACCTACCGGTATGGACATGAACATGTTGCTGGCTGCAATTTCACAAATCAATGCCAACATGTCACAAAACATTTCACAAATCAAAGCCAACATGTCACAAAACATTTCACAAATCGATGCCAGCATATCACAAAAGATGGATGCAAAGTTTGATGGATTAGAAGGAACAATCGCGCAAATACAGCAAAATCTGGAGAAAGACAATGCAGAACTTAATGAAAGACAGGATCTAATTGAAGCCAAAGTCAACACATTGGAAGGTCGTTTCCGGGATTTGCAGTTAAATCGTCCAACCACTTCAGTGAACGCTCCCAAGGTAAAAACACCATCGTTTGACGGAAAAATTCCCTTCCAAGTCTTCAAGCTCCAGTTTGAGAAGACGGCTGAAACCAATAAATGGAGCATGGAGGAAAAATCTGCTGCACTATTCGTTGCGTTGGAAGGACCTGCGGCAGAACTTTTGCAAACTGTACCTGATTATGAGAGAAAGGATTACGACGGATTGATGCGAGCCCTGGAAAGACGCTATGGTAGCGAACACAGAAGACAAATTTACCAGATGGGAGATGGGAAACCCAACGAATCTCTACAGGAATATGCCTCGGAAATTGAGAGATTGGCTCATTTAGCCATCGGAGACGCATCGTGTGAGCATCTCGAACGGGTGAAAATACAAAAATTCATCAGCGGCATAAAAGACGTTTACACCAAGCGAGAGACATACGCGAATCCAAAGTTAACATTCGCTGAAACAGTGGCGTATGCTCAAACACGTGAAACGGCGGCACTCATAAGCAGACCAGCGTACAAAGTCAATAAAGTGGAGGTTGAAACAGCAGATGTGATGACCGAAATATTGAGAACTCTGAAGTCGTTGGAAGGAATGAATCGTTCTGGTGGCAAGAATCAGGCTGGAAAATGCTTTAAATGTGGAAAGCCTGGTCACTTCGCACGCGAATGCATCATCATTTGTCACTAATTTGTAAACAGGACGAAATTTTACAATATGATGTTATTTACAGCGAAGGTGGGAAATTTTAACCTCCATAAGGTCTTCGGGTCAAACTTTTACAATTTTAAAAAAAAGATTGTTTCATTCTGAAAAAAATGTGGTTAATATTTATGATAATTTATGACTTTCAATTATCATTTTCAAATCAAATGAGAAGAGGAAGCACACTATCTAGTTTTTATTTTTGCGATCGACCACAACACGTGCAGGGTAGTATAGATACCGGTACCTGAAGAGAGAAGCTTGACGCATTTACAGACGAAGAAAGGAAGAGGCCGAAAGTGAGTAAATTTTATTTTCCTATTTGATATTTAAATTTACTATTCTTAGATTGAAAAAGCTATATTATAATTTTATTCTATACACTTTATTTAAATTTATGTGTGTTATAATGCTTGCTAGTTAGTAGTTGTACATAAATATATTACGGAAGGATTTATAAAACATTTTAGTATTATAATTTATTTTCTACATATATTTAAGGCGCGTTTAAAATGATTATTTAACATTATAGTATTCTTAATAACTATTTATGGAAGCTCTGAGTGTCTAAATACAGTCTACTATGGTTGCAGGGAATTCAAATAAGTTTATAGTCTATTTACTCAAGTAATCTATTGCACAATTGGACAGAAATACGAACACACAAAGGCTTGAATAAATTGTTTTAACAGTAGTAGTTAATCAAAATTGAGTGATTGTACATGAAGCAACCCTGCCTAGCACTTGGAACCTCCACTGAGAGATGTCGCTGATAAACGTAGGAAAAATATTAATATTCGTTTTGCGAAATATTTCCAGAGAGAACCGTATTTTTTTTAGTCTATAAAAGACCAATAATGCCATTTCTAAAGCCCTTTTTTGATTAACAGCCCTATCAGCGACATCCTTTTGTTAGTGTGTTCTATGCCACATGTTTATTATCGCTTTATATTTTCATAGCTTGTGTTTGTTTGAAGTGTGAATAAACACAGATTTATAAGAAAATTAGTTTGCTTTAAACAAAGCATAACTTTCATTGCATGAGGAAGAAATTTTCTTGGCAGGTAGAAGTAAAAAATTTTATTTTTCAGCAGAAGATCGGCACCTCCTATTGCCCCTAAAAACCTCTCCTGAACAGTGATGGAAATCACAAGTGTAGGGTTAATCGATTGGGCCATATTCAGTTTTAGTTCTAAATAATATTAAATTTTATTAAATAAATTAAAATAATATATATCTATATATATATATATATATATATATATATATATATATATATATATATATATATATATATATATATATAATTAATATAAAATAAAATGAAATAAAAATAATATCAAATTAATTAATACAATAAAATTAGTTAATATTAAACAATATATAATATATTTTGCTTATTTAATTTAATTGAATTAAACAAAATTAACTTAAATTAAATAAACTACAAAAATAACTTAAAATAAAATAAAATAAATAAAATGAAATTAATTTCAATGCAATGAAATAAAATGAAATATTTAACAGATACTTTGTGACATAATTCACTAATTTGGTTTCTATAAACACGGAAAAATAATAATATCGATTTATACAGTAATTTTGAATATAACATATGTGAAAGCAAAATTGTAATAATGGTATCAGTTCCATTGATTGCTTTAGAGAAAATTGCTTTTAAGTTCATTTCAATTCATTAAGTTAAGTGATATAAATTGTGAATCTAATCTTATTAATTTGTGTAATGTTTTGCTGTTTTTAGTTTGCTTCAGTTTTCAAATGAAACATCAATTAAATTTTAATTCCCTTCGAAGGGAGGATGAACAGAAAAGGAACAAGTAATTTTTAAGCGCATTAAAAATAACTTGGCACAACAAAAACTACAAAAAGCAAAAGGCAAGAAATTTAGTAGTATAAACACAGTGTAAGTATTTATTACTAGTGCATACATAGTATTTGTGATTAGTATTAATAGAGTTATCAAAACTATATGGCAACTCTATGTACACCACAATCATACATTTATAGATAAAATAAAGTCACTCGAAAGTGAATTACGTAAAAATACGTGACTACGTAATAATAAAAATTTCACTTAATATATCAAAGACTTTAGTCAGGATAACAAATTTCAAAAATTATTTCCTCGCGTCAAAAATTATTTTTGAAAAGCTTAATATATTATAATAAAATTGTATATAAGCATTCAAATAAAGCTTTTTTTATTACTTAAGGTGAACGCGAAAATTCTATTAACGTCATTATTATCTCTCAGTGCTAAGAAAACAAGTTTAAATATGTCTCATTCTATAATCATAAAATAATAATTTTTCGATATATATTTGAAAAAAATTGAAATTGCCTTATATACATGATTATAATTTGGAACATTTTTGTGCTTTCTTTTCTTTTTTCCCAAATTATATTTTCGCAGCTGTAATTTTTATATGAAATGACCAATTAAAGTTACTGATTATCCCAAATTAGTCTCTATTCAAAAATACATCCTCTTAAAAAATGCATCCGTAAAACTCGTTAATATAAATACATAAATAAACGGCTTGTTCGAAAAGTTGGCATAGCCATTCATGCCATGCATTAGCGTTATATTTTGCATATAAACATATATAAAGGGTGTTTTTTATAGAGATATAGAACTTTAAGTTGCAATAAAACAACGATGGATTATTCGATTGACATGAATTTTATTTATCCGAAAGATAATCTTTTGGCATTACATTTTAAATATGATTTCTGGCATATGACCGCCACGGCTGGCGCGGATGTAGTCCAATCTGGACGTCCATTTTTCGATGACTTTTTCCAACATTTGTGGCCGTATATCGGCAATAACACGGCGAATGTTGTCTTCCAAATGGTCAAGCGGTTGTGGCTTATCCGCATAGACCAATGACTTTACAAAGCCCCACAGAAAGTAGTCTAGCGGTGTTAAATCACAAGATCTTGGAGGCCAATTCACAAGTCCAAAACGTGAAATTAGGCGGTCACCAAACGTGTCTTTCAATAAGTCTATTGTGGCACGAGCTGTGTGACCTGTTGCGCCGTCTTGTTGAAACCACATCTCCTGGAAATCATGGTTATTCAATTCAGGAATGAAAAAGTTAGTAATAGTGACTCTATAACGATCACCATTGACTGTAACGTTCTGGCCACCATCGTTTTTGAAAAAGTACGGACCAATGATTCCACCAGCCCATAAAGCGCACCAAACAGTCAATTTTTCTGGATATAACGGTGTTTCAACATACACTTGAGGATTACCTTCACTCCAAATGCGGCAGTTTTGTTTGTTGACGTAGCCATTCAACCAGAAGTGCGCTTCATCGCTAAACATCGCTAAAATGGACGTACTGCGCGATACGTTTTCCGCACAGAACCATTATCTTCGAAATAAAATTGCACTATTTGCAAGCGTTGTTCAGGCGTGAGTCTATTCGTGATGAATTGCCAAACCAAACTGAGAATAAATCACTTAACAGCTGTTAAATCGGTCGCCATCTTGAAAAGTAATGCCAACTTAAAGTTCTATACCTCTATAAAAAACACCCTTTATATTTATACACGATGTGTGTAAATTAGAAACGCAACAGAACATTCATGTTCGACAATGGAGCATGCGACAACACCAACAAGCACAACTAATGCAAATGACAAATGTGCACAGATAACACAATGAAATGTTGAGCTAATTAGTTGCAACAAATTACAAATTATATATATAGAAATGCGGTCGAAACGTTCGTAATTAAAATATATGCGAGTAATTTTGTAAGTAGGAATGCAAATGTTATGGTATTTAATACAATATATATATGTAAAATATAAAATGCTCCAAATAATTTTATACTTGCATTCGCTTTTATGTTTTAGGGCTCATTCGGTGTATAAGTCACTTCTAGTTGTTAATTTAGTTATCATGGTCGCGAAAATGTAAGTTCAAATTCAATTTATTTGATACGAAAAACTAGTACTAGTAAAAAAAAAGATGTACGACAAAAATTGTTTAAAATGGATATTTTAAAATAAAAAATAAATAAAAACAAAAAAAAAGGGCGGCCTTCGGCCATGCTTTAGTCATGCCTTAGCCAGCCAATAAATTTCGACTATCAGTGCACTGTTTTCCAGCATTAATTACTCCAATTTGTTATCCATACGTAGAGTGAATAACATGCCATATTTTTAACCAGCGTGTGTGTGAAACAGTTCTGTATTTTTAAATGCTTAGAAAATTGAATAAATATTGGAAAAATTTAAATATTTCGCAAGAGTCACGTTTCCAACCATGAAAAATTAAAATAATATTGTAATAATGTTTTTCTAATATTTTCCGCGAGAATAATATGTAAGTGTATATATAGCTACATAGTATATTACTACACATATCAATCAATCATGATATGGAAAATATTATCTTAGTAACTGCTAAAAAATTTACATTTTGAGAATATTTATCTAAATCAATGAATCATATGTATAACTGCACAAACATTTAGAGTAGTATTTTGTCTTCATAATATCTCTACAATAACAGATACTAGTTGTTAACTAGAATGCTACTAATTTGCATTCGAGCTGTAACCATGTCATTTCCCACCATTTTCCAATGTTACCGAATGATCCTACGAAATGGCAGTTGTCCGAATAAGCATCAGTTTCATACTAGTACAATACTAGTTAATTTATGCATGACAGAAACAGCTAATTCATCTTTAAACTTCAATTAAATTTAATCTCTTCATGATCTTTACTTTTTAGTGGAGAGATGTTTTTATCTATACATGTCATAAAACTAAAATTTTTCAACAACACGATCTCGGGCACTACTGAACAGATTGGAATGTAAGCTTGTAAACTTGTATTTATACTATTATACTTAGTAGGGACATAAATACTGTTACATACATTTTATGCTATAAAATAAAAAATAATGAATGTTTTTGGACCAATTTTTTTAAAGTATTATTTAAGTATTAAATTTCACACTAGGGACAGCATAGCTAAAATCGAGCTCGGAATCAGTGCTGTAGCAAGAATATGTATAATTTTGTGTGTATTATCTTCTTTTGGAAATATTCAAACGTTTGACATTAATGCATATACATATGTATGTATATACAAGTATGCATATGTAGAGGATTATGAGTTTGAACCCTGATCAAGCTTACTTCAAAAATTTAGAAAAATTATTAAAACAATAACTTTATACCTTCCATGAACATATCACATTTATTTTTATATATTTGAAAATTACATATTAATACTCATATATGAAAAATCAGTTATAGGGCAATATGATATAATATTTCGATTTTGATGATTTTAAGTACCAATATTTATTTTAATAGCCGCGTTTAGGATATGCTAATAGATGCTTGGTTGACTGAGTTTTGTCTAAAAACTAATATTTGAAGAAATCGGTGTATGGGAGCTACATATAAATATCTCGAAGTTGAAACGTTTTACAAACTGTAAGACAAGTTTACGTTCAAATAGTTGGCCAGACGGACGAACGGGCAATACGAAAATATTAAATTTGTTTTCATTTTAAACGAAATGTTTCTGAATATCTATATATAAAGCTGGATGTAATTAGTGAGCATAGTTACAGCCGTCTGCCTATGGCTACAACCGTGGTTTTATGGTATGAAAAGTCAATAGGTTGTCTAGCTATGTTTTTGTTTAGAACCTTAAATTTATCAGTCTCCACATCAGTCCCCACATGCACTATATTTTAGTTAATTATTTAAGAAAATCGTTAACTTTTAAGAAACTATTTAACAAAAGATATTTGATTGTCTTGACTAAATAGTTTGGACAACACAAAATCCGTTTCATATAAATTAAAGTCTATATACATATATTTAGAAATAGTAAAAAATTTCAAAGTTCTAAGTTCTTTTAATGACCATTTCGATTCCAATTTAAAGACAATGAGTCCATATTAGATTCCGTGGGAAAATTTTGGAATAATTGATTTTTAATTAAGATGTCAGTAAATCGTGTACACATTTTTCTGAAACTCGTCATTAAAAATTATTCAGATAATAATAATCTTTATTTACAAAAATTAATGGCTGTTGGTTTGCCTCCAGATTTATTGAACTGATTTGGCTTTTTTTGAACTAGAAATAATTGTGAAAGTGGTTACCATTCGGAAGCCCAGGTCCATTCGGAAGGTTTCTAACAGCAGTCACCCCTCGGCAGGGATTGTTAAGATTTCCAAATGTATTTCTGACATGAAATAAAAGCTTCTCAATAAAATATAATACTTGTGTATGTTCAGAAAACTTTGAAACGGTTATAAATATACGATAAATATATCGGGGACTGATTTATTCGAGAAACCCGTACTTTATGATTCAGGTTACTTGAATGTTGGTACACAAGTAGCATTTTGCTTAGGTATTCATGGAACTTTCTTCCGGGAAATGAACTATTCTATTTACAGGAAATTATTTTCTTTCCATGAATTGGACTCGATACCGATATACTTGTTAGATCGTCGTTTATCAAAACCATTGTTATTTGAATAAAATCGTAGATCAGTATGGTAGCGTTCGGTTTACTTCGAGGCCCTCATATTTGCATTTTAGTGAAAGATTTTTAGCAGCCGAAAAGCGACCGGCAGCACAATAATAAATAGAAAATTATAAAAATTTGAAAAAAGCCTTTACCAATCACCTTACTTCAATTACCAATTATCTTATACTTAAACGAAATACAGAAATCCATAGCAATAAATATTTTCTTTCCAGTCGAAATGCTCGAGCGAGTCATCGAAAATTGGACTCAACGCATGGACCATCTGAGACGAAGCCGCGGCCAATATTTGAAAATCTTCCTAAAAAATAAATATCAAAGAATATTCTTTCGAATAAATTAGAATTTTTTGTGGTTTTTTCTTTTAAGTAAGCGAAAAATATAAAAATAAGAATATAGAAGAATATAAGAAAATATTTATATGTATATAAAATTATAATTTTACCGCGTATTTAGGACTAAGAATGAGACCTAAACTATTTTTCAAATCTTTCGTTTTCGACAAAAGATACAATCAACAAACGCTTCTTCTTCTCGCCTCGTAAACAACTGATTTGGCTTTAAAAATTCACACAACAACAATATTTTATTTATTATTGAATGGCAAATAGAGAGCCATTTCTCAGGAGGAGCAATATTTTGGGGAATTTTCGATGAGAAATATAAATTTTTGAAGGTAAATTAATAAAAAAATATATTCTGTTTTCCAGCATTAAGTACACCAATTTAATTTTTTCGTGAGCTTTGTACCAACGCCAGCAATACGGAAGATTTTTATTTGGATCGTCAAATTATTAAATCTACATACATAGCGAAATTCAACGGCTGGAAAAACATACGAACGAATGCCACACGATAATTAATATATGAGAGTGGCGTAATTTCGTTTATCACGTTTACAAGAGACACAAGATGAACGACATCAACAAAGGCAAATTGAATAAAGACAACCCGATTCATAAGAGATTCACGCAGAGCAAATGACCAACAACGCTGACATCCGAATCATTCCTTTGTCTAGCATTCGAGTATGAGCGCGTAATTCAATATTACGCTCATTAAAAAATGGAGATTGGTGCACAACTATGGAACTAGAAAGAGTAAATATCCCCCGATCAAAGAATTAATGAAGCAAAACAAAAAAAAAACAAGTAGAGAAGGTAAATAAAGGTGATTAATAGAACGGAGGGCGGTCGTGATAGCCGAGTGGTTAGCATTGCGTACTTCAATTAAGAAGACGTGGGTTCGAGTCAAAAATTATAGAAAATTAATTTTTCTATTTGCGGACGCACCTCGGCAGGGAATGTCTAGCCTTCCGTGTGTATTTCTGACATGAAATATAAGCTCCTCATAAACATCCATCGGCCGCTCGGAGGCGGCTTAGAAAAAAATGTAGGACCTTCCATTTGTATATATATACATATATATATATATATATGTGTGTGTGTGTGTAATAGAATTGAGAAAAGGTGCAAAGTTTGCTGAACATATGTTAAAATTAATTAGAAACCAACTTACCTTAAAACAATTAGCTACACTAAACATTTTGTTGTATTAGCGACGATTTTAAATACGTTTTTCATGTCAACAGAAGTTTTTCTCTGACCTCAACGAAAATTCTCTGACTATTTGCAGTTTTCCTGGTCGCTTGCCATTCAGAATTTACATGACAAAGCAATGTTTGCCTGATCGGCCAGATTTTATGTAGAACAGAAAATTTTGAAAGTTAATAAGAGGAGAATTATGTGATTTTATAGAAATTAAATTTCTTTTGCATAATAAATATAGTATTTCACAAAATTTATCCCATAACAAAACAAAAACACGTTTTAAAAAATGGTAAGATCATAGACAGATAATTTTCTCATTTTTTGCAAGGGCACACCTAGTTGCTCATCGTCATGCAAACTTACGTCCGACCATATTTTGCAGACAAGCTGATGCAAGCACTTTGCGAGTTTTTCGCCGCTGTATTTGAATAGCTTGGTCAGCATCCCCAGCTTTATGTGTACTTAACCATTTGATGACTATTCGAACTTCGTCAATACTATCGTTATCTAAGAGTATTCCTCCATGAACTCATTATGCCCAAAACAATGGGGCATTATAGCGCCTTTCTAGTTTCTTCATGAGTATAGTTCGGGTTTATCTTCGATCTTCAATTTCTTGGAATTGAAAAGAAAATCAATCATCAAAAAAAGACTAGCAAAAATTAAATATTGAGAAGTAAACTTCAGCATATACATACATAAGTACTTGAACTTTAGTAAAGTGCCATACATTTTTTTCCGCTCTGGTAATTGCAAAAAAGACGTGGGGAAAAATCAGCTTTCTGCATGAGAGTTTGGCGGAATGAAAGATTTTTTTTTAGTATTATACAAGTTGAAAAGTGCATTGTGGCAATGCTAAAGTTTCAAAAGTTGCATATTTTCCATTTCATCAGCTTTATTGGCTTTATCTGGCTACCATCTTCGAAGAGGAAGTATTAGGTATGGAAAAGGCCTGTAGAGCTCAACTTACTTCAAAATACGGGAGGATACAAAAGGCAGATATATAAAACGCATGGATAGCCCGGCGCCACTGTTAGCATTTCGTTGTAAATGATGGAAGACTCTAAGCTCGTTAGCGGGTCAATTTGCTATCCTCATAATCTGGGTTCATGTCCTTACTCTCACTTTCAATTTTAACAAAAAGCACCAAACAGATAGAATTCCGTACTCAACTATAAGATAACCAGACAGATTTGACCCAAGTATGACGTGATCAGAAGAGAAGACCTAACAATTAGATCGAAGAATATTTATACTCAGGGCCACATTAACGATACACTAGATATTCGGAGAGCATGCAGCAAAAATGGGTCCGTCCCATAAAATCTGTTGTCGCAGCTGTGAATTAAAAGGGGAATACAGACACAAGACACTTGGAATTCATCAGCTACAAAATCTTGAATGGCTGTCTACAAAAAAGTCTATCGGATAATAGTTTCATTCAGACACCTAACACTAAATGGTTGGAACGGTCTTACGACTGCACCAAAATGGTGTACCCAACGCTAATAGTAATTAAGTCTTAAATCCCTTCGGTAAGCGCTCCTACCTACCTACCATAATGTCATGTATGCTGAGTAACGGTAAGCTGTATAAAGTATCAGTTATAATCCACTGTTAGCTTCTAACAATGCATTGTTGTAGTGTGTTGTGTTTGTGGGTGTAGGTGAAAGCACAAGCATATGTTCCCGTATATGCATAAAACAGCTTATCTCTGCCTTTATATAGAAATGTGTGTATATCTAATGAAATATTTACGACTAAATGCAAAGAGTGTATTGTAAAGTTGTTGCTGTTGAAATTACTTTGTATTATTGATTGATTTGCTGTCAAACCAGCATGGAAAGCTACTGAGCGCATTAGAAGAGCATCGGACGTTTTTTTAATTAACCCATACAGAGTTACATACAGGTATGCACTTTATATATATCATTGACACGTGATTATATAAGATTTCGTAAATTTCAAAGATATATGAATGTGTATCATCATTTCGATGCCAGCATATTGATTATTAAAAATATATTTATGGAGTGCTGATATTCTTAAAATTCGATGACGTTGTGCAATCCTTCGGTATATTAAAACTAAAACATTTTAAAAGAAATCATGGCAAATTTATGGTGCCAAGTTTTGTTAACTGGTTAATATTTTGATAATTTTCAGGGCGAAAACTAAGGAAGTAGTGTAGCCAGGCGTTATCATAATGTAATACCACGAATTTGCGTTTGCCCAGCTGACGACAAATATTCGAATCAGAAGTTTAATTTCATAAAAGCTGTTAATAGCTTCTTTTTTTTTTGGCACAAAAAATACTTTTTCTTTGAAGAAAAATCTAAAAGAGCAATCTAGGGCAAAAAAAGGGCCTAACAAAATCGATGTCGATGGAATAGACATTCCATCACCCAATCACTTCTTCGATTATAAAGCTCACTTCGATAGCATAGATAGCCCATCAAAAAACCCATCAGGCGTAGTTCGCTGGTAAATGAGCTAAAATAAAAGGTGACTCTTTATCGTGTGACTTCTAGAACCTAATATTGGAGAAAATAATACGAGCCGTTTAGCAAAATAATGATGTTATAATCTTCTAAACGAACATGCAACTGATGACGTCTGCCGATGATATTGATATCTGCACCGAGGATACAGACTGGATAAAGAAGCCAGGCGCATGGATGTGGAAGTAACAGGGGAAACAGTCAGTTCATTCATGTCTTGGCTCCCATGTCACTTTTGACAATAATAACTTAGAAGTCTTAGATAATACCAGGAACCAGCATTAACAACAACAACAATGTCAGCTTTGAAATACAAACAGAATAATATATCCAAGTGGTGCTACTTTTAGTGGGCAATTGAAAAGTAAAAACATTTTGATTCGCCGAGAGAATCAAAACCAAACTCTACAATTCGCTCATTACTCCTGTCATGCAGTATAGTGCAGAAGCCTGGAGGATGTAAATGTGATGGCACTAGGAGTTTTCGAGAGGAAGGATTTTCGGAAGATTTAAGCATTGAAAACGGGTGCTCTTTGCTGTACAGAGGCGAGTGCGTATCTACGCTACCAGAGGCGAATTTGGCTCTGCAGCTTGATATATTTTCTGGAATCTGGTAATAAAGACTACTATATTCCTGGCGCCGGCGAAGTTGATCAGCCTCAGCCCTATTCGAAATGTTTCGTCATTAAGGCTGAATTTTCCGACTGTTGCGCCAAAAATACATTCTTTACCCACCATGGCGTTGAAATCGTCTAGAACGATTTTCACATCGTTGCGGGGGCAATGCTCGTAGGTACGTTATAGGCACTCATATTTAAAACATCTTGGTCCCATCATTTTTCTCTTCCATAGGGACGGATTGTCGCTAGATGTTCATCCACGGTGATAATGCCAGTGACGGATTCTCTCTCCCAACACCAAATTTGCGCTTTATATGGCCGCTTTAGTAAATTTCACAAGGACCCACCTTTTTCCGTCCTTGTCCCGTTAATCGCACTTCTTCGACTTCGGTGATGTCAGACTTTAGTCCTACTAGGACCTCAACCAGATGGGCAGCGGAATTTTCCCACTTAAGCGACCGGACATTTCAGATGCGTAAATCGTGATTCTTAACAGTTTTACAGGGACCGTCATAAAAATGGGGTCTCTGTTCCGAGGCATCTCTTGATTTTTCATTGAAGTATGGTTTTTATGTGGTGGGTCCTAAACCCTACGCAAAACCGCGACGGATTTTCTTTCTCACTTTAGTTCGCCTCCAAACGGATGTTTGTTGGCTACCAAGAAGTTACTTGGTGTAAGACCGGAAGCCGTGAGCTGCTTGAACCATAAATTAATTGTGTCCGGCCACTCCCAGGTGAATGGCAGACAAAAGAGATTTCTTCCCTTGCGTTAACTTTTACACATGGCTCCATCCTCCAACCAACTTTATTACACTTTTCAATAAAAAATGTAATTTAAGAAATTGTATGTAAGAGAAAAGACAACAGTTACAATTTTTAAGTTATTCCTGCTGAAAATTTTCTCTGGTAAAGCTTTTTTACTCCGAGAAATAAGCAAATCATTCGAAAATTTTTCTGTTGCTTGCAAGCGACAATCTAAAAAGTAAAATACCAAATGGAACAATAAAACTACTAAAGCGAAAAGCAAGCCCACATGTCGAATTTACTTTATTGCAGAATTTCGTTTTGGACGATTTTGATTTTGTCATCGATTGGTTTTGAGGCAATAAAGGTCGGTTAATATGATCTGAAACGTAAAGGATGAGTCACTGCAAAAGCGTTAATAACTGCATGAACATGAATTCAAATCTGCGAGAAATGAGAATCAAATTGATAACGAAAAGTATAGATTTCAATCAAAAAGTGTAGATGAACAAGTTTTAATTTACAATATATTGGGTTTTGCATGATCTTTGGTTGAAGCATGGATGGCTCACTTTATAATGCAAATTTCATTGCACATCTATTGCATATAAGTTCACAAAAATATTGTGTGTTCCTACAATCCTGCGCAGCAGCTTCTAAATATATACAACTGCAGATGTCCCTGCTGCTAGTGAAATTTCACGACTCATCCCTGTTAACCCAAGTCCCGTTGTGCTCTCCATCCTTTGTGGAAAGCATAGAAGGCCGATGTTGCCGTTTTAGCCTCCTCTTTTCTCGCATCAGCAACATCAAGGTGAGTTATTTAACTTCTGTATATATATATACCAGTTTACATTTTAATACATACAAAACATGCATTATTGAGTTGATTTGGTTTTGTGTTTTTCCGACAGGGTGGATACTAGATTTATATCGGAACGAATTTTCGTCATCCCTTGTCAATTTTGGTTTTGTAACAAACCGGTTTCGGCAAACCGCCATCTTCAGTGCTTGATTTCGTGTTATTGTGGATTAATAAATGCATATTTATATTTTATAACTCTTTTATTTAACTTTTTGGAGGAAGCGGTTTCTTATTTTCAAAATTGATTGCTTGAAGGATCGGCCCCAAACACGATCCCCGACACGAATAAATATTCTTTATAGGGGAATAAATTGTTTTTGAATCCATTGCCAGCTTAAAACAATTTCACTCATATTAAATTGTTAAACATCTTTCAATTAAAGGGTTAAACAATTTTGAATACAATTTTCTATCTTCTCTTATCTGTCTGTCACTCACTGGTAAGAATAAATAAAGAAACCAATGAAAGGAAAGCGTTTTGCAACAATTGATGAGAGCAAGTCAGAATCGAAGAAAGAGCTTATGGCCATACCGAAAAGCGGATTTCAGAAGTGCTTCGAGGATTGGAAAAAGCATTGACACAAGTGTATTATATCCGAGGGAGATTACTTTGAAGGGTACGAAATGGATATTGATGCATAAAGATGTACTTTTCAAAAAGATAAAGATAAAGATGTACTTTCAAAAAAAATTAATATTCACTTTTTCTATGAGCACACCTCCTATGCCAGCCATTCTTCATGGTCCCAATCAAAAGTAGCATATCTTATTAGTATTGTTTAGCTTGAAAGACTAAAGCCCACCGTCAACAAATTGTTTGTGTCTGTGATTTTGGAGTAGTGTGGTTTCAGGCCTGACCATTTGACCAGATATTCATATTGCTCAAAATATTGAAATGGACAGCTCAGATTTGGTATCCCCCAAAACACAGACGGCTGTGCAAAATAACGCTGAGTTACACAAAATCTCTGTCAAAATCGAGAAGGATATCTCTCAGCCATGCTCAGGTTTCAGATAGGGTGATTCCTTATCATGAGATTTTTCTAATCTACTCCTCTAGAAAATAATACGAGCTACAGAGATGAAAAATACAATCTTTTGTAAGAGCACAGTTGTACAGTTGCTGGCGTACACCAATGATATTAATATCATTGGCCTCACTAACTGTACTGTTAGTTCTGATTGGTTCCTGCTACTTTTAAAATAGAGAATTTATATTTATCGAAGTGGCCTGATGAAAAAGACCAAAATCGATTCAAATAATTATGGAGCTTTTCGAGAGTAAGACGAAAGAGTTAATATATTATTTCAATTTATAGAAAGTCATTAGCTCATAAAAGCGAAAAGATCAATAATTATGATTATTCGAAATATTTAAATAATTTATTTATTGGGGGAAAAATAAAATAAATAAAAATCTACAAAAAAATTATAATATATTATTCAACCAGTTAATTTTTTTTTATTTGTCCAAAAATTTGAAATGTTTGCCAATATTAAAAATTAAGTTTTTTGTATTCTAATTTATATGCAATTTTTTAGTTTTATTACAAATATAAACATTTACTGGGTTCGAAATTGATAAATATTCGAAAATGGTTTTTAATTTCTGAAGTACACATGAGATATAAATATAAACTGCAATACATGTGCATGGAACACAGAAACATTAAATAAAATATTTATTTTAATGATTTATTTTATTTTTTATTCAATAAATATTACTTTTCAATTTATTTATTTTGAAAAGAGTTGTAAATTAATTATTTAAAGATTATTTGAAACATAGTTAAAGTCAAACCAGCAGCATGATTTTTGGTACAGTTGCCTTCAACATGGGCGCATCGACTGCAAAATCAAGCAAATTACAATTATTTATGTCATGGCCAATTTTGGGCAGACATGTTTAACAACCCAATTTTGATATTGAATAATATTGAAAATATTTATAAATTTACAAATATCTTTAGCATACGCAAATATATATACGAATATGGAATTTGTTCGCATGTGACATACATATTTATGTTTGACATTTCGTGCTCCAAGGCATTGCTCCGCTAAGGATAATCAGCAGTCGTAACAAATCAAATCTATGTGCAAATTAACTTGACTCCATAATAAAAACCTGCTGATGGTTGTATTCATATGTATATGAATAGATGCTGGCGCTTATGTTAATATTTATATATACATACTAATAAGGTACAAATAATGATTTTGAAAGTGCTGGGCTGTATTTTGAAATCTGTCAAGCTTAATTGAGGCACCAAACATGTTTTGTTTTAGTTTAAATTCAGGCATTTATGAAAATGGATTGCTTATTAACCGTACAATGCGTTAAAATTTTTGAAATCTACTACAAAAATGGTTATTCAGACTCAACGTTTTTGAAAATGAAATTTGAAAAGACCGGATCAGTTACAGATATTGTAAGGCCCCATTGGTTTGCTCGCTATACTTCAAAAATCCTTGCTGTAGTGAAATTGTAGCCGAAGACCCAAAGTGTATATTTCTTGACGTAATCACAACCTCCCAGATCAGCTCACACAACAACTGAAACCGGCTGAACATTCACAACGCCGTGGTTATGTTGTTTGGGTGCTTAAACAACAAGCAGTGGATCGCGATATGCCCCAGAAAATCTTCTTCAGTGATGAGCCACATTTCTCGCTCGGTGGATTTTTAAATAAGCAAAATTGTCAAATTTGTGGCTCCGAGAATCCTCAAATAATTGAATCGAGACCATTACACCCGAAAAACATCATCGTGGTCGTATGATAAACGCATTATTTTTGGCCTGCAATTGAAAAACACGTCTTAAACAATATGTGGTTCAAACAAGATGGTACCACATACCACACAGCACGAAGGAATGTGGATTTATTGCGAGAATAATTTTCCGGCCGCGTAATCTCGCGGAAAAACCTTTAACTCTTGAGCTGTAAAGTGCTCGAAAATTACCTTTAACGGATCAAATTTTTTTAAAATTCACGAGGAAGTCATTTGAATGATGTAGAGTTTCACATACAATCCCAAGATTCAAATTTTATACATAAATTGAAATTTCATGAAAAAATTATATTAAATGCATTTTATTTACTTTTATTTTGTAAACCCCAAAACGCATAACCTTATATATCCGCAGGTATATGAGTATTGAACACGTATCTATTTATGCATTATATTATATAGCTCTTGACACTGTTATTCCTACTGTTATTATATTGGTGTCCAACACATTGTTCCTTTGTGCGTTGCCAGAACGCCTAAAGGAATTTAATTAGTAACATATGACACTCATTCAGCATGAAGTGCTTTATTGGTTGTGGCTGTGTATGTAGATTTGACGTTATCATCATGACAAAATCCGTCAGTTATGAATCGAAGAAGTAGATGAATAGATGGGAAAATTAAAAATATGTTTGCTTGTATAAGAATTTTTTGAAATATTTAAACGAAACTTAGCATGTATTTGTATTTTTGTAATGTCTCCTATGTCATACAACTCCCATATAATTGTTCACTTAGACAAAAACCAGTTAAAAGCTTTTTATGGTACATATGTACCTGCATTTCTTTTTATGTCAGTATGTGAAATAGTGAACAGAGCTATGAAGAGATATGAAGAAGCTGCCAATGATAGAAAGATGAATGAATTAATTAATTAATGGAAAGCACGATAAATACTATTAGGGGAATATGGATTTAGTAAATAAAGGGTGATCAATTTCAAGGTTCCCTTCATTTTTGAAAAAAAAAGAAGAAAATTCAAATTTTATGGAGAATGCTTATAAACATTCGAAAGAACAGTCTTTGGCATTTATCCGTTGAGTCCAATTTTCGATTTCGACTCACGCGTAATCTCTCAAAAATAGGCTATTGAAAAAAGTACCTCTACTTGGATCATTCTTTATTAAGGCATATCTCAATTGTCAATTATAATAGACACATAAGAAATTTGTTAATGAGAGTAAAGATGTTCCTTAATACAAATAATAATACAATAGCCGGCTGCATGTGAACAGAGTATTTATGAATTATAGAGAGTGAAGGCAGAAATTCTATAAATAACTTTGAGTGAACTATAAGTTAAGTTAGGGACCTGATAAACCTAATTTTAAAAGCTAAAAGCAGATAAACTTCAACGACTGCCTTTCAAACTTTGACTAAAACATAGATAAGTTCGCTCTAGACATTTAATTTTCTGCAAAATTTCCTTCAACGAATAAGGAAAGAAGACATTGCGTGACGATGGCGAACAAACTCTTGCTTTTATTAGCTTGATAACACTCATAAGGGCGCAAACTCGTCACCCCAACTTCACGAAATATTACTGCTCTAGCGACTAAGGAACAATATTAAAAAAGCATGATGAACACTATAGGCAGACAGCTGGCTTGAAAGAAGCCAAACGGCTTGAGATTGTGTTATGCACACTCTGTGGTCGCAGTCTTTCGACTCCTGTCAATGGGTCTGCCTATCAACGTACTAAACAATGCCTTCCCAATGTAGCGATGCGAACTGTGGGTAGGCGACCGGGCTTTTAGGAGAGTGTGCATTCTGTATACTACAATTTACTTACGTATATAGGAAACAGTGAAAAGCGTATTGCATAATAGTACTTGTTGTTAAGTTGTTACTATTGTTGTAAATTGTTGATTACTTTGTGGATAACTTTTAGATAGTTATATACATCTTCTAACGATGGACGCATTTTAAGCCGATAATTGCTCAATTTATGATTTATTATAATAAGTTTGGTGAAATCTAATAGCAGATGCAAAAAATTAAGTTTTTTTTCTAGAGAAAGAAGCCATAGGGTTCTGACAAAATTTATTGCCGAAACTTTGGCTAGAGAGTAATAATATATTTTTTTTTAATAATCTTGGATTATTCGACTAAATCTCAACATTTTATAAAAAAGGCGTGCACTTTTATTCACCTATATTTATATTAGTATTGGATGCCAAATATGATATTTAATAGAAAGAGATATTATCAGTATAAAAATCTCTTTGAAAAATCAAAGTATAATACTCTCTGAAGTATTCTGCTTAATATTAGAAGTACCACAGACAGTAAATTTGGTATACGCCACGGAATTCTCGAGTAACATATGTATATACTTATTGCCTTCGATGAATGCGTCTGTATGGTAGCAGTATCATTGTGTCACACCCAACGAAAGAATTCACAGCGCGCTTAACACATAAATATGTTTATATTTATTACACACTTTCTATACACTTCTATATTTGTTAGTGTGCTTGTTCTTCGCCTAAGAAGTATTTATTGAGTGCAATTCCAAGTAATCATCAAGAATTCATGAATTATTTGACATTACCAGGAGTAGCTACACAAGTAGCACCAACAACCGTATGTCAATGGACTCTGAGTAAATGTTACAGTCTAACAAAAATAAATAGAAGTAATAAATGTAGAACTTCTAATTCAGTTGTTCTGCGCTAGTAGAATTTCATGCAGTCGCGGTAAGGGGTCAATAAATTGCTTCAATTTGTTACTGATAAATTAACGAAATTTTTCTCAATTGCATTGGGCATTGCATCTAACTGGTCAGCGAACCAGTTTTGAGACTACTTAATTAAGGAAAATTTATTTTCTTTTATATGAAAACAAATATACCTTTGAAATCCCCTTTGTTCATTCAAATTCGATCACCTTTAAAATTTTTTATGATTTTTGTTGGAATATTGGTTTAGTTATTTAAAAAAAATGGTTGTGGCCCTGCTTCTGAGAATGTGGTTACAGTTGCAAAGCAACACAATTCATATTTTTCCTTTCTCGTTCGAAAGGCGGTACCCAACCGTTGTGAAGCCTTGATCAACTGCTAATAAATAGGGAGCTTGAGTAAAGCCACTCCGATATATCCGTTCTACGGATTCACTAGAGTCTTCTTGAGGGTTCTGTTAAGGTGCAGTTGCGTTGAGCATAGCGGATTTCTATATAAATGTGCCCGCTGCAACTATTTAAAAATCACGATTTCAGAGCATGCACCGAGAGTTAAAGAAGTTAGCGACACATATTTGCAAACAAAACTAAGAAAAGGTGATAACTTTAGCTTTGCCGAAGGCCTTAAGGCTTTTATGATTAAATTAATTTTATTGAAAATTGCATAACTCGATTTCGATGATATTCAGTGTAAATATTTATTTAACTTTACGATTATAAAAAACACATGTTTTATGCTCTCAAATGCCATGCTGATGGATTTCTAATGCAAAGTCTCACATTTGAACCTATCTGAGCTACATATTATAGTCGTCCGATTTCGATTATCCTCAGAAACACTGTGCAAAAATCATTACATATATGTCTAGAATATTGAATTTCACGCTCCTAGATGCTTTTTTGACTGGTTAAGGATCAAAAATCTTAAATCTGAAAAATCTTTTGTATATACATATGTCAAAGTGATCCGACAAGCGATCATATAAATGTCCGAATTGCCATTATCTTTGCAAAATCTAGGAACTGATTGGTCTCCATCAAATTGGGTAAAACTAAGAAAAGCTACAATTGCGCCAAAATCTTAGAAACGACACGTAGGAAAAAAATTGATAAAAATTCAAACCATATCTCGCTCATAATTTCTGCATAGAAGTTTTATAAGTCGGTACTTGGGATTTTTGAGAGAGAGACTTTGTGAACGATTTGTGGACCGAATACCTCTGAACTGTACAATATATTTATATATACAAAATGTTCTACGGTATTCACACAGTTCAGCGAATTGAGATACAAAGCAGAAGGTGGAGAGAGGTCTGGCTTAACTGAGTGCATAAAATTAGCTCCCAACGTTTAAGTTAAAATTTTAATTATTGTTTTTATTTATTTTAATTTATTTTATTTAGTTAATTTTTAAATTAATTTAATTTAAAGTTTTTTTATATATTTTTTCACTGTTTTATCTTATTTTACAATGCCGTGTTGTTTTATTTTAATATATTTTATTTATATTATTTTAATTGTATATTAATTGCTATTTTCCAGGAAATATGTTCCATAATTGAGCAATAAAATGCCACATGTGTTTATGTCAAAAACACTAAAACAAATTCAATTAAATTCTTACGTCGTTACAATTACTTACTTCACACAGAAGTGCATTACAATTGTAATGTTAACTACATAAGTACATGTGAAAGAACTTGTTATTATTGCTGTAAAACATATTTTAATACCTTGTAAGATATATAAGATTCAAAAAGAAATTAAAGAGTAAGAGAAGAGAATGGGAGTAAAGTAACTCTATAAAAAATAGGAAAGGATAGTTTGCTGGAGTTGTCACACATTTAACACTTAAGTTAAGATTCTAAAATTATATAATATAACCTTTATTAAATTTTCCCGTAAGGCATGCACATCACACGTATCTAGTCAAATATTAAGTGAACTTGTTTACATCATCATCGCTTGTAGCCAAGTAAGCTTTAAAAGCCAATAAACATGAGCTGTAATTTTCAAAGCAGCAAGACTTGGGTATATGAGGAAAAACGAGAGGAGCATTATCATAAGGAGAATTTAGAAGCTCAGAATATTCCTTTAGAAGTATAGTGAACCAAATACCAAATAGCATATACTCGTATGTAGGTAAGCAAGTGAAAGCAGCAATTTAATTACATAAACTACACCGATAAAAGTTCTAAAGTACTACACGAGTAGTGCTACTCAGTGTATCTTCAGCGTCCTACTCCACGCAATCGTCCCATTAAAACGGTGTTTGCCGACAGATGATAAGCACCTTTATTTGTATGTGCTTCCACTTGCTGTTTGTGGCAAGCTTAAAGAAATACCGCTATTTTTCTTGTAATTTTTTAATTTTGATCTTATTTTTTAATTTTTGCATGTTGAGATATACGTATGTATATTGATGCATATGTAAAAATTAATAGATTTTTATGAATATGTCCATATGTACGTATACTGAGTCTTGCCCGTCCGCAGTCTATTTAATTTAACATAAAATATGTAAAAAACATTTAATTAAGTTATAAAAATGTGTTAATTCTTTCAGTTCTCCATTAATAAGTCCATATATACATATATATTTCAGATATACTTACAAGAGCATTTAAGCACGTTGTCTTGAAGTTTATTTCAAAGCATCACCTCACTCTAAGGTTTAAAAAAATTTAGTGAATAGAGTTTGCCATATAATGCTAAAATGTCTTAATACTTATAAAATATAATAATATTTAATAAAGTGTACGAATATAAAGTTCTTAGCGTTTTTTTTTTTTTTTTTAATTGTCTCCCTTGAAAATTTACTTTCATCAAATTCATATTCCATTAGTGTGGAAATTATGTGATTTAACAGAGAAGAACTTAGTCAAATGATTTCTAGCGACTCTTCGTTTAGCTAAAAAAAATTTACCATCAAGAGAGTTTTGTAGTGAATGAAAGAAATGGTAGCTAAATGGTGCAAAATTCGTGCTGTATGATGGATGCATTAAAACATTCCAATAAACCTCCGTCAAGGTTGTAGCAGTTCATAATGAACAATTCTCTTCCAATCCTAGGATACACTTAGCATCAATTTGTTTGTCGTCAATTCAAGCTTTGTAGTAATTTTGTAGCGATTTTACCTTTTTTAAAGTGAAAAAGCAAATTTCACTCATTTTCAAATCCAAATAACTTAACACACCAATGACGATTTTCAAAAATGTCTACACAAAAAAAAAAATTATAAAATGTGAGCATTCGAACACAATATGATTAACATTGCTAGAGATACATAGGTTTACCCACATTGAAATATTTCTATTAATTTGAAATTTATAATTACTATGCAGCCTTAGAATAATTAATTACAACAAAAAAATTTCCTTATATATTTTCAAAATAAATTGGCTGGAAATAACACATCGACTGACAAAGGGTAAAAACATTAAGAATATATGATGAATATGATATGAATTTGAAAATGTGAAGAAATAAAAATATATAATAATTGTTATAGGTTGTTAAAATGCTTGCCGCCTGCTTTACTTTTCTAAACTCTTTGAATAAGTGCTATTATCAAAATTTCTGCTTTACTCCGTGAAAATGACATAATTTCTACGCATCAGTTTTGTTTTCGCGAAAACTTGGCAAAACTGAACGAGTAAATCGTATGACTAAGGAAGTAAACAGAGCGTTTGGTTTCAGAAAGCATTTCTCGGCGGTTTTTCTTGAAGTGGCTCAAGCATTTGACAAGTTGTGGCAAGATGGTCTAATTTAAAAAAATAAACAACCATTACCCAACACGTTTCACAGTATTTTCCTACAAGTGACAAAGTAGCAGTGGCAACTTTTGCGGTTGACATTGCTATATTAAGTCGGCACAAATGACACATTACAGAAACAAAAGTATTAGAACAACACCTTAAGATAAATGCAGAATAAAATGAAGTGCAAACACATCATTTTTACTTGGAAGCCAAAAATGTGCCCCACTGTCAAGTTCAACATTGTAACTATTCCGCAAACTAACGAAATTACATAGCTAGGCATTCACGTAGACATGTGCTTAACCTGCAGATGACACATCTGCGCAAAAATGGTGAAGCTTAAGCTCAACCTTGTCAATTTGCATTGGCTTTTTGGCCTCAGCCTCACTAACAAAGTCCTACTTTATAATGCCATAATAAAACCGATATGGATGTATGGAGTCCAGTTATTGTGCAGAGTTTGCACGAACATGGATATAATACAAAAATTCCAACTTAAATATCTGAGAATGCCAACGGGTGCATTATTTTATATACCAAATAAAAATATCCATAAAGATTTACAGAAATCGTAACACAAAAAACAAAAATGCACGATCATCCGAACCCTTGGACTAACACCTTGGCCTCCGCAACAAATCAGACCCGCCTGAAGAGAAAAAACAGATCGTCCTTCTAAAGAGCAACACCCGAGCCAGTTCATAGCTAATGGGATACTATATTTTATAATTTAATTTTAGATTTGATTACCTTTTGTGGGGCTTCCGATGCCGAAGCAGATTCAACTAATAAATATAAATTTATACTTAGTTAACAAAATTTAATTTAATTTACTGTAGTCTATTTATTGCATTATTTTATTTAGTTACCAAATTTTTTCTATTTATCTATTGAATAAAAATAAAATATTTGCAGGTTTTTTAGAGAACCAGAATTTTAGTTTTTCTCTTACACAAATATATAACATACTTTTCTGCGTATTACTGGGCTTCAGTTTGTCTTAGAATTACAGTTATTTAATGAAAAGTTTTCTAACATTTAAAAATATTCCTCTAATATATACTTGTACATGCGTACAGTTTAACAATGCAGCAAGGAATAGATGTAAAGGGTATTTTTTATGGAGGTATAGGATTTTAAGTTGCAATAAAACAACGGTGGATTATTCGATTGACATGAATTTTATTTATCCGAAAGATAATCTTGTGGCATTGCATTTTAAATATGATTTCTGGCATATGACCGCCACGGCTGACGCGGATGTAGTCCAATCTGGACGTCCAATTTTCGATGACTTTTTCCAACATTTGTGGCCGTATATCGGCAATAACACGGCGAATGTTGTCTTCCAAATGGTCAAGCGGTTGTGGCTTATCCGCATAGACCAATGACTTTACATAGCCCCACAGAAAGTAGTCTAGCGGTGTTAAATCTCAAGATCTTGGAGGCCAATTCACAGGCCCAAAGGCGGTCACCAAGCGTGTGTTTCAATAAATCTATTGTGGCACGAGCTGTGTGACATGTTACGCCGTCTTGTTGAAACCACATCTCCTGGACATCATGGTTATTCAATTCAGGAATGAAAAAGTTAGTAATCATGGCTCTATACCGATCACCATTGACTGTAACGTTCTGGCCACCATCGTTTTTGAAAAAGTACGGACCAATGATTCCACCAGCCCATAAAGCGCACCAAACAGTCAGTTTTTCTGGATGTAACGGTGTTTCAACATACACTTGAGGATTACCTTCACTCCAAATGCGGCAGTTTTGTTTGTTGACGTAGCCATTCACCCACAAGTGCGCTTCATCGCTAATGGACGTAGTGCGCGATACGTTTTCCGCACAGAACCATTATTTTCGAAATAAAATTGCACTATTTGCAATCGTTGTTCAGGCGTGAGTCTATTCATGATGAATTGCCAAACCAAACTGAGAATAAATCACTTGACAGCTGTTAAATCGGTCGCCATCTTGAAAAGTAATGCCAACTTAAAGTTCTATACCTCTATAAAAACACTCTTTATATGTAATTCAGTTGTGTCACTGTTATTATTTTCCAAAGTAACACTATCATTGCGAGAGACCCAAAAGAATAAAAAAATAAAAATTTAAAAATAAAAATTATGTAACATTAATTATTTATAAATATATACAGCTAAGAAATTTCAAACTAATTAAATTATACGCGCACATATAACTATTTATAAATATGTTCATGTATGCATATAATCTCATAAAAGCTGCAGTCATAGTAAAACTATATTATAAAGGGAGATCCATTTCGGGGTTCCGTACTTATTTAAAAGAAAAAAAAAACACAGAAAATTCAAATTTAATGAAGGATGTTTATTATCATTCAAAAGAACATCCTCTGGCTTTTTTTTTTTTTTTTTTAAGATTATCTCTTTCAAATATTGGCAGTGACTACATCAAAGATGTTCCATCTGTTGAGTCCGATTTTCGATGATTATTTCGAGCATTTTGACTGGAAACTGGCGAATGACACACGTGTCGTCTTGCTCCAAGGCCTGAACTTTAGACTTTATATATCCCAACAGGAAAAAGTTTAACGGTGTGATATCACGCCAATCGACCTGGGCAAACCGTGAAATTATCTGCCCAACGAAGTGTTCTCTCAATAAATCCGTTCATTGATGCGATGTGTGGGAAGTAGCACCATCTTATTGAAAACAAATGTCGCGGAGATCACGAGCTTCAATCTATGGTGTCAAATAGTCGGTTATCATGACGCGATAACGGTCGCCATTGACGGTTACGTTCTCACTGGCATCGTTTTTTAAGAAATATGGACCGATGATTCCACCAGCCTACAAATCAAACCAAACCGTTGTTTTTCTGGATGAAATGGCAGCTCTCGAATATCTTTAGATTTCTCTTCGCCCCAAATACGGCAATTTTGCTTATTTACGTACCCATTTAGTCAGAAATGGGCATCATCGCTGAACATAATTTGGCTCGAAAAAGTCGGATCTTTTTGTAACTTTTCAAGATCCCATAGAGAGAAGCGATGTTGATTGGGAAGGTCGAACGGCTTCAGTTCTTGCACAAGCTGTATTTTGTACGCTTTCAATTTAAGATCATTGGTGGTCTACTCGGTCGAATATTATCCACTAATGTTGTGTTACGAATAGTATGTTCAGTAGGCCGATTATACAAGTATTGATCATAAGTTGAGCGAAGCGCGCGAAACGGATTCTTTCCATTTTGAAATGCCAAACAATACTGAACAAAAATAACACGACAGCTTGACACGGCTTTCATGTGATCTATCAAAAAAAGGCTATTGAAAAAAGTACCTCTACTTGAATCACCCTTTATAAATTGTGATTGCTCATACGCTCCAGTGATCACAGCCGGGCAATTTAAATGTAATTAAATTATTCGCACACATATAACTATTTAAAAATATATTCACGTATCCATATAATACCATAAAAGTTGCAGTTATAGTAAAAATACATACACATCATTGGACAACATACGTAATCCTTAACTTCTTGCACTTGTGGGATGTATAGTGGCTGTTAAATATCAACCACTTCGAAAATTTTAAGTTTCTAATATATATATTTTATGAACTTTCCAATTCAACTATCATATATATGAGACTTTGACAGCAGAAAACTCAATTTACTAATATGATGCAGTTCTTCTAACTCAAAGCAAGAAGCAAACGGCATGTAATCTTAAAATTCTTTAAATTTGGAGAAACTCCCTGTACATACTTAACTTTTGAAAGCTTTACTCTCTTTGTGTGCACACACCCATAACGCGCCAACGCCAATCTCTGTGGAAATAGACTTATCGACCGCAATTAATTGATTTAATTATGATGTCCTAGCCACGTAAATGCAATGTTTGGGTGTGTGGTATACAATTATAACAAATTGTGCTTGCATAGTGACGCTGCCACGTTAAAAATAAAAAAATACTTAGTTCGCTAAACCTTAATGGTGTCAATTGGTTAGTTCTCGTAGTAGTACCAATTACAAAATGTTTAAAAATATAATAAAATTTTATTAAATTATTAAATTTGAAAATATTTGCTAATTGGAATTCAATATTATTTTTTGAGTCCTGGTCACACACGTGAGTAAATTTAGGTCACGTCTAAAGTAGAGAGAACTTTTATGGAATCACTTCTAGTATTCGGTTGTTACAAAGTGTGTTCATCGGGTGTGCGGCTGTAGGCGCAACGGTCACGAAGTAAGCGAATCGCCATATATGTGTTTTTAATTTGTGCCTTTTTCGCTCAGGAAGGGTGTTAGTCGGATTTGCAAAAAAATTACTACTGCTGACTCGGCTATATTTGGATGATCAGTGGCACCCTCCACCAAAAAGCATAAACCATAAAAGCCTAAATTGTTTTGTAGGTAGATTGCAGTATGAGGTAGATAGTTATTTGAGAAGAGTGAGACAAAGAATATCCCTATTAAAAAATTGCTAAAAACGGAATAAAATAATTTTATATGCGAGAAAGCAGGGTTAGTAATGGGAACGAAGTCGATGGTCGGCGGTCGGTTGGTTTGAAATTTTCTTGACACAGTAAGCTTTTATTCAAGAATTATAACGACGAAAAATAATGAAGACTTAAGCGAAAATTTTTATAATTTTAACAACAATACGTTAATATTTGATGCTGAAAACTACTTTTCGATTATTTAATTTTTTACTTTTAGATAATTCTAATTTAAAACCCAAAGATTTTAATTTATTAATACTTAGCTAAAAAACAATATAACTGCAGGTTGTTTTTATTATCATATGCTTTTTATGTATAAATTTCTAAATATTTATCATTAATACAGAGAGACTAATCTTTCTAATATTTTATAGAACTTCCTTCACCGATAATATTTGAATACCCTTTTCTCTTATATTATTTTATCTCCACTTTTTTCCTTTTGTTCTTTGAAATTTATTTTTTTTTACTTGTCGTGATTAATTTTGATTTATATGCTTTCTTCTTTGAATGTCTTTAACAATTTATATTATACCTACACCTTGTTCGTAACGGATGCTAGCAAGTCATTTTGTAAAATGATGGTAATAAGATAGGTGATGTTAAACCTGAAATTTGCCACACGTTTAGACAGACGATCTGTATATCATTACTCATTCTTTTTTTGTCAAATGGTGCGCTTTTCTTTAATGTCTCCGGTGCTTATTTCATTGTTTCGCGTAAATCCTTTGTGTAAATCCTTTGTGGGTAATTGCCCATATATCAACCTCCGTTGATGTAGGAATGTTTCTTAGTGTGAGGTTTTTGAATCAGCCAAGATTAAGTTAAATTATATTTGACTGATTTCTTTAATATGTAGGCAATTGATTAACCTGTCTGTTATCTACTCTATACTTGTACATACCTTGCTGTGGGTTTCCTTTCAGTGCTATAGTTATTTAAGTTAATTACTATTTAATGCATTTGTTATGTTTGCGGATAAGGTTTTTACTAGTATTATTGTTGAATTTAGGTCAGAAAATGTTCGAGTAAATCTTTCATATCCTTAGGTAGGAAATTCCTCAGGATGTAATCTCTCAAACAGTGGAGAAGCTCCGCCAAATTTACACCAAAAGTTAATACACAATATATGTTATTTAAAAATGAAAGTTATTTTAAATTAAACTTGTCTAAGCTTACGCTTAACATTACATCAAATACCACCTTATCAAAACACTTATTTTTGTGCGCAGCTTAATATGCCTGAGGCGATTATCTACGCATATACATGAGTTATGGCAATAATGTTCTATATTTCTTACACAAATATCGCCAAGCGTGCACTAGGATACACCACATACGAAGCATATACAGAAACGAAGTGTACTGAATTCATGTAAGTTGTAATTTTTTTTATCCAAACAAATAAATTTCGTGTTACTTTTATACATAATATAAGCTATTTTTTGACATTGTCGCGATTTATCTCTATGCAGGTGGCAGAACGACAGAAAGAGGTTCCCTTATACAATTTTAATACAATGTTAAATTAACTATTTAAGTAATAATCAGGAAGAGTATTTAAAATTTACAAAAACATTTATACGTTTTTATGATACTTACATTTTCATTTTATTAAAATAATCTTTTGATTTATTAGAAAACCTTAAGTTTTAAGCCAACTTAGTTGCTATAAACATCATAAAAGACCGCAAAATCATCATCTTATATTACCTTTCCAGTTCCACATTATAATACATCCAATTTATAAGTTTGCATATTTGTATACTCCTTCTTTTCAGACCCTAAAAAATTTTCATTCCATTCAAGAGTCAAATCAAAACATAAATTATCATTAAATTACTTTATACTGTTTTCAATTTAGTAAGATTATAGGCTTTTGTACCACAAGGCTAAAGAAGAAAAAAAAACTCATGTATTTTTCTGTTGATATCCCAACAATTCACTTGCAAATTAGACAAAGGTTTTCAAATTTTTTAATCCTCAAAAGTGAATCAAATAAATTATCGTTACAAAAATTGCAAATTGAATTTGACTTATTGTATGTATAAATTTCAATGTTTTATTGAAAAATAATATTTTATTCATTTGTTGAACGACAAGGACCATTTGTCATAACACACTAGAGAAGGATAGACTTTTGGCGTTTTAAATAAAATGACACTGATTTATATGTATATAAGCTACGAATGAAAGTAACAATCGTAGTTAATTATGAAATTATTTATATATAATAGATCACCAGCTTTACTATATGCAAGTTCTGTTTTTTCCTCATCTAAAACTTGCGGACGTCAGGAAAATAGTCAACCCGAATTTAGAAAATTTCAAAAATGTTCCATAATAACTTATTATTTGGTCCAGCAATTCGACGCCCAAATATATTCGTTATATTTTCTAGCAAATAGCAATCCCTCCAAACGTATTTCTGACATGAAAAGAGAAGCTCTTCCTAAAAAAAACACAATTTAAAATTAGTAAAACGTATATTTTTTTTAAATTATTTATTTATTTCATTTTCATTTTTTTTTTTTTCAATTATCTTATTGCACATTTATCATCCTCCTTGTAATGCGGAATACATTCCACATTCCGATTTCAATTTATATTATCCCATTCCCAGCTAAAATGCTTTACATTTTAATTTTAATTATCATTATCACGAAAACTACTTCACTGCACAAATAGTAGCTTTTATGGGGCCGAACAAAGCATATTTTTTAATGACCAGACATGATCAACTTAACTCAAATAAAACAAAACCGAGTAAACGCAGCTGAAGGAAATTGAAATTTCGCTACGCATTTTAAAAATAAAGCTTTCAGCAAAGGCGAATGTCATTTTCGTTAAAAGTGTGCTACGTGCCAATTGCTGAAAGAAATGCTAGAGACGATAAAAAGCAGGTTGCTCGGTCTTTATAAGTACGTGTACTTTTATGTGGGACAGCCATTGACTTTTTGGCACATTTACGTTTTGCTGCAATGAATTTTTTGAAAACGAGAAGCCAGGGACTCAAATATATAAGCCAATTTTGATCCTAAATTCAGCAAGTTTTAATATATTATTTGTTAAAGTTTTATATCTTTTGTAATCTTTTTTGTATAAAATCCAAGATGACATCAATGCGAAATCAATAAAGTGCGAAGTGGGGTGAAGTGTTCATTCAGAAAATTTCGAAATTATATGTCGATCCATTTGTTAAAAAATAGCATTTCTTGATTTGGAAGTAATACCCGAATTTTCGATATAATCACTCCCATTGACAGTGGAATTAGTAAAAAATATAAGTAATTTTAAATTTTTATTTTATTATAATTTTTTCAAATAGCTTATTGTAAATTTACTATCCTCTTTGTAATACGAAAGACCAGCTACATTTCGACTTCAGTTGTTATTGTCCCATTTCTAGCTAAAATGCTTTACATTTTAATTCCAATCATCGTTAGCACGAACAAATAGTAGCTTTTATAGGACCGAACCAGGCATTGAAACATGCGACCAGACATGATCAACTTAACTCAAATAAACCGAAACCGTGTAAACACAGTCGAAGGCAATTGAAATTTCGCTATGCATTTTAAGTATAATGCTTTACTTTATGGGAAAATGTCATTTTCGTTATAAGTGTGTCACGTGTCAATTGCTGAAAGAAATGCGAGAGACGATAAAAAGCAGGTCCTTCGGTCTTTATAAGTACATGTATTTTGATGTGTTACAGCCATTGACTTTTCGACACATTTATACTTTTCTATAATAAATTTTTTGAAAAAGACAAGTCAGAAAAATTCTAAACACACATAGTTACATAGACGCGATTTTTGCGAGAAGTGAAAAAAATTAACAGATTTGTAATCCGTACGAGATCTTGGTGAGAAATCAATTTTCTTTTTTCGGCGGACAACAAAGGTAAGGAATTTTGCATTGAAAGTAAAGAATTTAAATTTTATTTTATTAAAAAAAAATAAAAGATATGTTAATGCTTACAATTTGATTCTCATGAAACATATATTTGGAGAAAAAAATAACTGATCAATCTAACGGATGGACTTTTAACTGAAAATTTATCTGTTTTAAACTTCCTTTAACTTTTTTTAATGTAGCAGCATTTTTGTTCCATTTTTATTGAATATTTTTCTATTCTATAATACATTTTAATAACTGAACTTTCAACAAGAGATTTTCGACAGAGCTGCTCCTAGATTTTGTGGTTTGCTTTTGCATTATATTACTCTCCAACAAAAACTTTAAATAATCTTTCTATAATTTTGGAAAATGCATGCATCAGCTTCTCTGCATAATATGATCGGACGTATGCATGCCTGAAGAATGGAACCTAAGTGTGCTCTGCCCAATACAAAAAATGTGAGACTCCACGGTCGACGCCAATTATCATGGCCTTAATATCGCCTATAAGGTCCTATCTAGCGTTTTTTGTGGAAAATTAAAGCCCACTTTCATCGAACTTATTGGACCTTATCAGTGTGGCCTTAATCCTGGTAAGTACCCCATTGACGAGATATACACCGTGCGCCAAATCTTGGAAAAGACACCACCTTTTCATCGTCTAGAGAAGAACTCAGTCCGGCAACGTTCTGCAATTTATAGCAAAGTTCAAATACCAATTGCACTTATAAATAACATCAAATCATAAACTATTCAAATACCACAGGGAAAACCTGTGTTTGTATTGCGCAGGACTCCTTTCAAAGAAGATATGCAATACAATTTTATTGTAGGTGATCTGGGCCCAATTACTGAATTGGTGCTCCACTTCCTGCATCATTTATTCTCCATATATTTAAAAAAAATTTAAACAAAGGAAGGTCTGAGTGATATAAAAGTAAAAATTTAAAACCGTTGTCGACCATTGTCCTTATTGTAGCTACTTTACGAAGCTATATCTGTATTTAGTTTTTCTACATGACATTTAGTCTTGTTTGAACTGACGTTGAGAAACATCAGAAGATCTTTAAGAGTAAGGGTAGTAAAACTCACAAGGAAACCAAACGAAAATGTTAGTGAACAAAAAAAAAGAAAAAATCAGTCTTTGATAAAAAAGTCAACTTACTAGCTTCTTGGCTTCCACGTCAAGGTTGAGAGGAAATGCTGTGACACCGGCAATATAGAGTGGTAATATAGAGGTGTAGGATGGGCAGTTGAATCTATGTGTAAAAGAGTAATATTGAAATAAAATATATTGAGAACAACTGGTCCTTCGAATGAGGTCACATCTAGGAACTACTTAACTTCCTCCCTTGATATGAATTTTATATTCGTAGAAAATATTTTTTCAGTTTCATAGTGCTCTCGGCCGTTGCACGTAAGTTTCTCTCGCTTCCCATAATATGTTAGTTAATGTTATGTAAATTTGGTTTTTCCATGCCACGCACAGATTAGAGGGCAAAAAGTTAAGAAGTGTGTTCCTGCTGTCCTGTAGCTGCGGTTTTTATTACGACAACTCATAATGGATTGGCAATGTTTACAACACTTCTTAGATTGTACTTTTGCGTTTCCAATAAAAATTGACTTCTCCTTTGATTTTGTCATTTTCAATGACAGTACAATTTATTGCCATTGTTGCAAATTCATTAAAGTTTTTCTGTATTTATAAAGTGCCTTTGTGAATAAATAAATTTTTTACAGATATTTAACTCAGCTATATAATATTTCTACTAAAACAAGTGTAATCAGCTGAATGTTTGAATTGATATTTCCAGAAGTCCTTCCAGCCACATGAAATATGTTTACTGATACATCTCTGTTAGATATAACTTTATATTAATTCTTTGATATAAAAAACTCTACTCTATATATATCCAAGTTATCCAGTCTTTTCGAACACGGAATGCAAAAAAATAATTACTCATACCTTACCAGATCCAAAATAATGGGAACAGACGAGTTAACCAAACACAATAGATGAATAACAGTACAGAAATGTTTCAGCAGCTTGTTTCTATGTTTTCTATGCATTTCTTTCATTGAAATACATACTTTTACTTGTATTTGTGTTAAAGAGAGGGAAGAAGAAGAATTTAATATTCGTTGTATATGCCTGAAATGCACTAAAGGACGTGCCGCTCTATTGTCCATATTACGTTCTCTCTTTCTCTTTTTCTCTCTCGATAAAGAAATGTATAGTTTATTAATAATAATAAATTTTGTTCAGCTCTCTTTCTACATTAATATTTTTTTATAATTTTTTTAATTTATTTATTAATTTTGTACTCAATATATATATATATATATAGAGAGAGAGAGAAATTCTATATATATATATTATTTTTGAGTGCAAAATTAATAAGGTAAAAAAATATATAAAAAAATATTAATGTAGAAAGAGAGCTGAACAAAATTTATTATTATTAATAAACTATAAAAATTTATGTAGAAAGAGAGCTGAACACATTTTTTTTTATACAAGTTTCCGTATATTCTTATTAAAATTAATTTCATTTTCTTGGTTTTTTTTTTTATTAATAAAACTTCAATTGTTTGTGATTAATTAAATTTTTTTAAAGTTTTGATATATTTATAATTTCGTTTCATTGTAGTATTTTGTTTTTATTTTTATTTTTATTTTTTTTATTTAAAGAAACTCTATATATGTTCACATAATTTCTTTATTAAGTTTCCATATGTTGATAATAATATTTTAGAATTTTCTTCATATCTTCGATTTTTTTTTACCATGGTATGACTTCTGCAAATGTTTTCTCTCAAACGTACCAAACTGTGCACGAACTTACTTTCCATCTGCTACTCTACATCTAATGTTCTCACAAACTAAGTAAGCTGCCTTACGTTCCTTGTGTTTTTACGTTGCGCAGCATAAAATTTTTTTCCCTACACATATAATGGCAAGCACGACAGGATATTGAATCAGTTTGTCGGCTATCGTAGGGAGCAACGGTGTGTTACGCGATAAAACTCGCAGAAGATAAACGTAACGCGACACTGTTAAGCATTCGGCTGTGGAATGTTGTGTTTATAAGTATGTTTTCTCCTATTTATTCTTATGCAAACAGTACACCTAAACGTACACATATACCTAAGGATATAAGTATGAGTATGTGAAGGCGAGAACAACAATAACATTGAAACATATATATAAGCTTGAAAACATATTTGTTTTTGTTTTTTTATATGTTTGTGTATACTTAAAGCACTCAATTGTGTGTGTTGACAGAATTAATGAATTTATCACACGTCACCGCTTTTAAATGAGCGAATTTTTCCACTTCCCGAATGCATTGTAGTTGAATAGCTTTTTAATTATGCGTGTATGTAAGCCAAGTGAATACTACAAATAATTTTCAAGCAATAACAGCTGTTAATGTCTGTGGATATATTATTGGGTTTTTACTGTAAAAAAATTAAAAAATAAACTTAAGATATTGACATGAAACATATATAAAAATAGCTTTTAGTTAATATATATTAATTTCGTGCTTTAGTGTTAATTTATATAGCAAGAATCGAAAAAAAAATTGCGACAAAACATTTTTTTGCTATATGACCAAAAGCCTAAATACCGCCGGTTGTGTTAAATTTACTCGCGTGACTCTAAAAATGTCCTTGTGTCATTAACTGTTGAAAGGGCCAAACTCGCCCACTTGTATAGATACCGGTCTGCGGAAATAACTCAGCTCTTTAATCACTTTCTTGTTTATTTTTACATTTATTGTATAAACAATCTGTTTGGTTTGCTTTGTTTTCAGTTGGTTATTTTTGTACCATTTTCCATGCCATTAATATTTGAAAAGCCCTTGGCGCGCCAATTTACCGTAGGCGGTGGTATATGTGAAAGGATTTACTAAAATGTGAAAAATAAATTTTGTCAAGCAATAATAGCAACAAAGGCACTTCAAACGATTAAAATACCAACAGCGTTGAATTATGGTTTGGAATTGTGTATTTCATAACATATAGAACACGAATAATTTTCATCGATTCCGACTTCCAGGGCAAATTAATATTTTTTAAATTTCTATCTATCTATCATATCAGGGAATTTTGTTATTCCTATATTTTATAACAGATCAATTAGAAAGTTCCCTGCCCTTATAGAATCAATTAATTAATTTTAATTAGCTTAACTGATTATGATATAATTTTTTATTGTGAAAATAATGGATAAAAAGGAATTTCGCGTGTTGATAAAATATTGCTTTTTGAAGGGGAAAGTTGAAAGTTGAAGCAAACACTTGGCTTGATGACGAATTGCTGTGCTCTTCCCTAGGAAAATCAAACATCAAGGTTTAGCATGCTAAGACATGGTGAAATGGGCACCGAAGACGGTAAAATAGTGGACGCCCGATTTAAGAATTAGAAAATCCTCAAAATGATTTTGAATGAGCGTGAATTGAAATTGAATGAAATAGCAGGCACTCAAAAGATATCCACTGAACATGTACATCATATCATCCACCAATATTTGGATATGAGAAAGCTCGGTGCAAACTGGGTGGCGCAGGAGCTCACTTTTGACCAGAAACTACGACAAGCTGATGATTCGGAGCAGTGTTTGGAGATGCTCAAGATTAACAAACCCGAGCTTTTGCGTCGAAATATGACAATGCATGAAATATGGCTCCATCATTTTACTCCGAAGTCCAATTGATAGTCACCCGAGTAGACTGCACATTATGAACCCGCTATGAAACGTGGAAAAATTGAACAGTTAACAGTTATGTCGTCTTTATCTTGGGATGCGCATGGAATAATTTACATTGATTACTTTGAAAAAAGGAAGGTTTATCGACAGCGACTATTACATAGCATTACTGAACGTTTGAAGGACGAAATAGGTGAAAAGCGACCGCATTTTAAGAAAAATAAAGTACTGTTTCACCAAGACAATGCACCATCCCACATGTCAGTGGAATCGATGTCAGAAATCTATAAATTGGGCTTGCAATTGCTTCTGCATCCACCATATTATCCAGATCTGGCCCCCAGCGACTATTTGCTGCTCTCAGATCTCAAAATAACGCTTGATGGGAAGAAATTTTTGTCGAATGAAGAGGGGATCGCCGAAACTGAGGTAATTAGTGTATCACTCTTGAAGGGAAGAATTTTGATAAAAACTATGGTAGAGTGGGGACACCAATATTTTATTAACTTATGTAATTTTTTTAATATTAAAAACTATAAATCTGTTGATTAAAAAATTCGAATTTCTTATACTCTAATATTTTTTTCAATTTCACAGTTAAATGTTGAAAAATATTTGAAAAGGAGTACCTGTCTTCGCCTATGCCGAAGTCTTTATACCCATCATGAATATAGAAAAATCTTCATTCGAAGAACTGGGACAGTTAATATCTGAAATCGTTTATCTAAACAAATACGGATCTGGTCGGTTCCGTCAAATGATCAAACATTACAAAAATACATCCGATCGATCGCCTTAAATGAAAAAATATGAGGGGTGTTAACAAGTTTTGGTTGGACGTGGCACCACCCACTTTGGTATCAATATTGTAATGGAAAAAATAAGTTTAAGAAAATCAGTTAATGCCGTTAAAGTTGTACTTTATAAAAAATTATTTTATTGTAGCGAATGGAGCTGCCAGTACATCAGTTTTTCATAAATAAATTGCAAACTAAGAAAATTCTTCAGCATAATAAATGCAAATGTGTTAAACGTAGAGTTACAATTTTAACTATTTGGAATCAGTGAATTGTATAAAAAAAGCATTTTCCTTCCGCAATTGGTTTTAAATGGTATGGTTCTCATTCTTCTTCAGTTAGATTATAGCTGAATTTTATTACTTAGCAGGATCTTCGTTTTAGCTCTCTATATAAAAATAATTCCATGACTTGTCGGTAATTAATGTAGTATTTTCAGAAAAAATTTTATACAATCAGCCTCTTGTTTCACCCTCTTTATTTATAATATTTTAAAAGTATTGCCTATTTCTCAGTTACTTATTATCAACAAATGCCCAGATATTATCAAGTTTCTCTTTCTTGTCTTTTTCAACGTTGTAGGAAAGTAAAACAAGATAATTCAACTCTTTGTTGAAGTAAAGAAATTTCAACTTTATATCATTTTCTACTAATATTTTTCAAAAATATATTTGATCATTTTTTAATTTGGTTTTCTACCAATCGCTTTTTCTACCCATATTATATAATGAAATTCTACTTTCATCAAATTTTAATCATTTGCTGTTAAGAACGAAGAAATATGTCATAATTGGCTGGCATATTATTCAACAGTAAATAAGCGAAATTAAGAATAATATTGGCTTACACTTGTAATTAGTAAGGCAAGTGGTTGAAAACGAAACATTTAATTGGTAAAAATGGTACAATTTGATATGAGTTGGGTAATATTATAATTACAAATTGTATAAAGAAAAGGTAACGAGAGAATGAGAAAAACCAAGATAATATAATACAAATTAATAAGCTGACAACATCATATGCGAGACAGAGAAAGATTATAATTGAGCATGCACGCATGATGCAATAAGGACAGGTGTTATATGTTCGCCTCCCTCTCGTTCTTATTACTGCCTTAAACTCCCTTACAGATTTCAATTTGCCTCTTTGACAAACTACTTTTTATGCTAGAATAATTTTTATGAAAAAGTACTAAAAATAGTACTCACCCCAGCACAAATATAGATCAAAAAGCGTTGGCTTCACTGATAAATTTTTTCGTTTCTTATGCTGTTGATATTCGTTAACAATTAGAATTGAAATATACTAAAATTTGCATATTTCCAATAAAATTCAATAGAATTAACCAAAAGTCGCTGGATTTTTTAAAATAATTGGTCACTTCGTAAGTATTTTATGTATTTGCAAAATAATATCTATAAGAAAGTCTATTCAAAAGGTTTTGTGTTGGTTTGTGCTTATCCAAGAAATTTCGTCGGCTCTAGGAGGTATTTCAAATATACTTTTCAACTCGTAAGTATTTTTGCAAAATTTATTTCACTAGCTATTAATAAAATTTTTTCAAAGGTTTTCATCTGTATCGTTTAGCTTTCCGAGAGCTTTTTGTACAATAATTAAATTATTTAATTTTTAGGATTAAAATAAAAGTACTATTGTACTTTGGAAACAAAAAATAATTTCTTAATAAAATTTAGGTATTTAATTTTTAAGATTAATATAAAGGAGTAATTAATTTATTTTGTATAAATAAAAAACTTATTGAAATAAAGAATTAATTTTTTTTTAAGAATTAACTTTCAACAACAATAAACTTTTATTATATAAATAAATGTAGATAATCTTAAACCTTATTGCGTTTTCAATTTTCTGAAAATGCCTAAAGCAAGTTGTGCCTTATGTCATAAGACGTGGAACATTGAAGGCATAAAGATGTACCATGAACCAAAAATGAAATTAAAAGAAAAAAATGGGCGGAAGCTTGCGGTGTGGTGCTAACACCCGGGGCAAAAATATGCAAGTACGACTCACTAAGTGACACAGTTAGAACGTCGAGTAATTATGTTCAAATAATAAATGCTCGAGGTCTTAAGCGCTCCTAGAAGCAACCAGTGTTTTGCGCGTACTGTAGGATGACAAAAAATATATTGTTCAACATAATTTCAGTTCTCGGTGAAGCAAAAAACGTTTAGAAAAAACGTAGTTTATGAATCCGGTAAATGGTTCAAAAGTTTCCGTCTTGGCTTGAGCGTTTACAAAGTCGTGGAAAGAGCAAGTTTTTTTGAAACTGCTAACGATTGGTTCGATCTCCTGAACAGAAAGCTATCGACAATCGACCTTTTGGTATGCAACTCGACGAGCAGTTAAAAATTCTCTCCAAAATGAATGAATGTGCGAAGGAGATGCATGTTGCCTTTTCAGAAAGGTTTACTCTAACATTGATGAGTCACCACGAGTTAATAATATCGAAGTTTTACACGAGGATGGATTGGAGTATGTAGCAGTCTATATTATTAGAAAGTTAGGACTCTCCCACTATATAAGCAAAGAGAATACATACACATTAAATAAAATAAAGGCACCTGAGGAATTGTTTTATCAATTTAATGGTCAAGTCATCGAGATCCAAAATAAATATATTGAAATGTTATTTAAAAAAAACGAAGGCTGTGATTGTGAAATTGATGTAAAAAAACTGTTTTTTAAATGTCGAATGAATTTCACATCAAAAAGTTAAATACTTTAATAAAACGTTCATAAAATATGCTTATTTATCTCGTTTTATTAAGTACGTTTGATGTTATAAAAGTTAGGGTACACTTTTTGCAATAAACTAACGGTAAACTCGTTTTCAAAACAAAATATACTAAAAAATATTGAAACATAAAAAACGAAAAAAAGTATTAAATTTTGATACTTTTTCGCAAAGCGCCCTTTTCTCTTCCCTTTTTTCTCCTGTTTCGTCCCTCTTAAAATACAACCTTGAGCTAAGGGAGCCGACAAAACCAGCTGTCACTACGTATAGCACCTTGTCTTATTGAATCATGGCATGCCCGTACGTTGCTATGGAAAGTTACGTATACGCCATGACGGACCAAATTAAACTGTGTTTCGCTACTCAAAACCTTGAATATGATTAAATTTTTATTTCTACGAAGTAAATAAAATAAAATTAATATTTAACATAAATAAAGTATTGTGTAAATTTTTTTCATTTTCAATAAAGAACAACTTTAACATGACATTTTACATGAAATGGAATAAATTATTAACGATCAAATTAAATATGCTATTTTCAATTATATACTTTTATATATTTTTTAAAAACTATATTTATGTGTAAAAATTATTTCTACACTGAAAACGACAGAACATATCAGCAAATAATATCAGTAATATCATATATATCTAAATTAATCTGCAATTAAATTAAAAGGTGTATACGTCCAAAAGGCGGCAATAACTCTGGCACTCAGGGTAAGTTCAAGAGTATCTAGAGGTGATTTATTTTTAGCAATGAAAATATAAAATATAAAAAAAAAATATTGAAATCTGGATATTTTGTGAAAAAGGCCGAGTTGGAAAGAGTAATTATTACAAATATTATTATACATAATTATTTACATATATAAAAGATTGATCTTGAAATTATTTAACTAAATTACCAGATTTTAGCATGATCTCAAGCAGTGAGAAGAAGTACAAAATGTAATTTAAATTTGCTAAAAAAGGGGACAGTCAGACCGTTAATAGCACAAAAAGTCATTTCAGTCGCCTTTTTGTAATTTTTATTGTATTAAATATTTGTTTCATTTTCATTTTTTTTAATATGGTGTAAAGTGATTCTGGAGTATATAAATTTTTTAAATAATCAGAAAAACAGGTTTCATAGCAAAGCTAGGTATTTTAGCACACGAAAAAAAAGATTTTTGTATATTTTGAAAGGAATCACGTGATGCTAAGTTCTCAGTTATTAAAAACGGATAAGGAGCTACGTGCATGTGGGTTAGGTGTTCTAAAATGAAAAAAAAACTTAATGTAAATTATTATATTTTAGTGACAGAGTAGATATTCAAAGCGAATGATAAATGAAAATAAAAAATGGGTAATATCAAAATACTGACTGCCTATCACATGACCACTTACTCATCCTAAATGATAATGTGACGATTATATGGACGGACATTTTTAATTTGAAAACATGAAAGAAACACACAGTCCTCAGCACCTGTACGCTTCAACTCTTTTTGAAAATATTCAAATTACATAAAGTTTGCCTTTGGGATGACGTTTTTGACAACGTGACTTTTCCATTAGTTTAAGTCATGCTGAAATTACCAGGCTATTGAAATATACAGTTTTCTGCAAGTACTTAACTTGCCTCAATATATTGCGCTTGAGTTTTTCAGAATAACAATTTTGTTTTTAATAATTTGACCGGATTCAATCAATCCCTCACACTCCATTAAGTGTTCTTGCTATATAGAAGAGGTTCAGTACAATGTGAAAGCTGACTCCTTATATAATTTCGGATATCTTACTTGGTGCCCACATTCTTAAGCCATATTCATTTTAAGAGTATATTGAAATATTTTTTTTAATGTTAGACCATAGAAATCAGTAAAACAAAAAAAGATAAATTTGTTTTTGGACCCATATAAAATTTTTTGCAAAGTGTAATTATTCAAATTTAAAAATTTTGCTTTATTATAAACACACATATTTCTCAACATAAAATTTTTTCTTGCATGCTTTAAAAACAGTAAAAGAGTAAATGTAAATATTTTAAAATATAACAAACCCTTGGGTATAATTACATATTTAAATTAATATATCATTGGGACGAGTGTATACATATTCACTAGTATGTACGTATCATGTGAATAATGAATTCAAACAAAGCAAAGCGTTGTTCAGTAACGAGGGGATAACTTGGCTTTGAATAAAAAGTAAGTAGAGGATGAAATAAACGAAAGAAAACTTGCAAGAATTTTTACTTTTACCTTGGAAAATGCTGATCACTTGATGCTGATAAAATGTAGAATATAACTAGTCGAAAATTTTAAGAGTTGTTTGAGCATTGAAAAAAATGTTATTAAAAAAAGAATTCATTCTCTCGTTTCGAATTTTCAAAGTGATTTTTAAATCTTTAATTAAAAATTTTGTTTTAAGAACATAAATAAAAAGTTTCCATTAACTTCTGTAAAAATAACTGAACATTTAACAGTTTAGTTTATTTTTTGCTCGCAGTGGGATGGTTTTCAATACAAAATTTAATTTGAACTTAACAAATATTAAAACAAAATTATTACGAAAACTACATAAATTGATCCGAAAAATTATTTTTGTTTTCATATTTTTTAATTAAAATGGTTTAATGACATATAAGGGGCTAAAAGAATAAAAACAGAGTATAATATATATGAGTAAGGGACCACTAAATAATTTCAAACAACAGACTGAGTTAATACGTATAATTATTGCTTATAAAGGGTGATCCATTTCAACGCTCCCTACTTTTTTTAAAGAAAAAAGAACACAGAGATTTCAAATTTAATGCGAAATATTTATTATCATTCGAAAGAACATTCTTTGACATTTATTTTTTGAATATTATCTGTTGAAATGTTGGCCGCGGCTACGTCTCAGATGGTTCATCCGTTGAGACCAATTTTCGATGACTCGTTCGAGCATTTCGACTTTTAACTTTCGAACTAAATGCGTGATGTTTTGCTCCAAGGCCTGAATCAAAGCGGGATTGTCCGCATGGACTTTAGACTTAACATATCCTCACAGAAAAAAGGCTAACGGTGTGATATCACACGATTTTGGTGGCCAATCGACCGACCGGCTCAAAACGTGAAATTATCTGCTCACCGAAATGTTCTCTCAATAAATCTATTGATTGATGAGATCGTCTTATTAAGATCACGAGCTTCAATTTCTGGCAGCAAATAGTCGATTATCATAGTGTGATAAAGGTCGCAATTTACGGTTACGTTCTCACTGGCATCATCTTTGAAGAAATATGGACCGAGGATCCACCGGCCCACAAACCACATCAAACCGATGTTTTTTCTCTTGAATCTCTTCCGGTTGCTCTTTGTCCTAAATGCGGCTATTTGCTTGTTTACATACCCATTGAGCCAGAAATAGGCCTCATCGCTTGATGAAATTTGGCTCGAAACCGTCGGATCTTCTTGGACTTTTTCAAGAGCCCATAGAGCAAAGCGATTTCGCTTGGGAAGATCGAGCGGTACACTATGAGATACGGTCGCTATATTTCCTTCACTGCGTGCTTGACGTGGTCTTTTCGGTCGAATATTATCCAATAAATAATTCCGGGTCTCACGATGGGTGATGGTGTTGAGAATAGTATGCTCAGTAGGCCGATTAGCGATACGGGCGAAACACATTCTTTACAGAACGCGAATTTTCGTAATAGAGTTGAATGATTTTCGTTGTTCAGGCGTAAGCCTTTCCATGATGAAATGCCAAAGAATACTTAACAAAAATAACATGACAGCTTGACACAAGTCACGCGTGATCTGTCAAAAGAAGGCTATTGGAAAAAGCACCTCAACTAGGATCACCCTTTAATAGCAGAGGGTAACTAAACAGCTCTAAAAAGCGAAGTCATCAATTGAGAATATAACAGAATCAGTAAAATCGGTAACAATCAATTTAGTGGCGCACTTATTATTATTTTTACATGTCGTCTTATCCATCATCTTCGACTCGTGTTTCTTTTTCACTGCCATTCAGCAGGCTGGATATATATTCTCCATAAGCATCAGTCACCAGATCACAGCCTTAAGTTCAACATAAGTATGCATAGCTATTGCTGGCCAACTTTTTTCCATACTGATGAATTTCAACCTCTCTCTTTTTCTGACTCCAATGTTTTTCCATTCTAATTCTCGACATTTTTTCCACACATCGTGGGTTGCGGTCGATCGCAGACTTAGGATGTGAGCAGCCTCTTTTCTCTACTGTGTTACGAGCCAGCTCTTCTCTAGTTTCGTTAGCTACTTGGCGTAAGAATCTGGAAATGGCGCTCCGAAATCCCCTTGTATTGAATTACTAATGAGTGCTCTCAAAGATCATGATGTCAAGTTGAGTAGAAAACCGTTTGGTTTTCTTTTGTGATTACAGCTTTTAAATGTCAAACCTTAATTGTGTTTGCTGACTACTGTTTTCTGCTGCACAGAGGTGAGTACGTAGTGTGGATTTTTCGAAAGTTGGGACGAAGATGCCTACTTTACCACCTTGGAGTTAAAGTCAACTTCCACAAAATGCTGTTGTGGCAGGACAAGTATGTTCTGAACGCTCATAAAAGGCATCTTTGTTCATGTGGTCCTTCTCATTCATCGGTTCGTGTTATCAAATCAACTTCGCTTTAAGGCGGATTGTGGTGAGACATTAATCTACAGAAGTGAATGATAGCACTTATACTTTTTGTTCTTGTTTTGATCTTGTCCCGAAATTTTTGAGTCGTGATAATGTCTGCATTTAGTCTTACGAGGACTCTAACCAGATGTATATTGACTTGTACACAAAAAATGTGCCGAACATTTCAGGAGCATACTCTTAAATCATGGTTCTTAAAAAAATACTTCATCCGAGATATTGGTTTCTTTTTCAAGCTGGTTATTACGTGGCCAACTTCAAAAACTCATGATTTGGCTGTACGATTATGTAAGGATTTATTTATATTAAAGCTCGTTATATTAAGGTTGAACTGAAGTAGTAAACTAATTTTTTTTTTAACCAATCTGATATTGAAATGGAGGGTAACAGAATTTTGGTCTACAAGGTTGTGGTTTATGTCGAATACGACATGTGTTATTTTCGTCGATAAATAGAAAGATTTCATTTGTATCAATAAAAAGAACTTATGTTAAGAGAAGGGACGACCCTTATACTTTTGTCGTTAACTTTCAAAGATAATACATAATTGAAATTTTTAAATTTTTGAATACATCTCCATCACAGAATAGTCGAATTCTAGAAACAAGCTGTATTTTAAAAATCAAACAGATAGGTATTCCTTAAAGAGATATACTGCTTTTGTAAGAGACCTTTTTGTTACGCAAACTCTTCCGCTCAGGTATTATTATTATTTTTTGTTTGCAAACGTTTGCATTCCTTTATTTATATTTGTGGCTTCTTACTATCACAGGTGCCATCATAATTTCAAACTTTTCATGACAGCAGACAATAAAAAAGGTTCTTCAATAATTTTTTATCTACAAAAACAAGTAGCTGTAAAAGCAGGACAAAAAAATTAAGGAAGAATAAAAAGAAGGAAAATAAAATAGCACGAATAAAATGTTAGCGTGTACTTTCTACGTAAAAACACATAAATAAATATTTATGTTTATGCGTTTAGCTATAAATATTGTGCAACTTTCTTATTTTGGCGGTGAATTTAGTCGTATGAAGATTATCTTTTAATATTTATTTTTTCCGCCCCAGAACTAATGTTAAATTATTTCTAAAGGATCATTGTTTCAGTTTTGAAATATTTTATGAAATTTTTTCGGTAATAAATTTATTTACGCTTGTGTTTATGTTACAAATATATGTGAATCTTGAATTTAAGGTAGAACCGTACTAATATTTCTCATTCGACCTTGGACATTTCGTTAAAACTAAACTATATATAAGTGGAAAGCACCCTCAGAGATTTGAGATTGAAAATTTAAATACATATTTTTGATATACATGAATGAAAATAAATGATTGCTCTCCCCAACCTAATTTCTTATAAACAGGTTTTTTGAGGTTTATATTGTTTCGTTTATTTCTGTCTGAAAAAGATTTTTAAAGAAAAAATACAAAAAAAACGGAACTTCTATATAAAAAGAATAAGTCAACTTCATTAAGGAGATTAAAATGTTTTAAAGAGAAATTTTTTTAAAGAGTTTAAGAGCCACTGATAATGTTCACCGGGCTATTGCCATTTTGCAATAAGTTCACAAGTACCGGTGTTTCCCAATTATAATATGATAATAAAAGCAAAAACCGAATACAGATTCCACTTTACTAAAATTGGACATCGCGTTACTGTCAACTTTAAACCCTGAGATCATATTTCTTATTTTGAATATTATAAAGGTAAATTTAAGTTATTATTCAAATAAAAGTTAGTACATTCACTAACATCATCATATATACATATTTCTGTGTGTTTTATTTAATTTGCTGAGTGGTTTCGTACCAGTGTGTCTCTATGCGCTGACAGTCCCCATCTCAAAATATATCAAATATACATTATGAAAAAACATGTATATGTAGACACAAAGGAATTTAAAATTTAAAAGGTAAAACGCTGTAAAAGTAAAATCAGCACCGAGTGACTATTCTGAATCACATGCAAGATGTCTACTAGCTTTTAATGAAATTTGTGTAGCCAAACTGAGCACAAAAAGAAATAAAATACATTTTCATAATTTTCTTATTATTATTTCATTCTTATATTTATAAAGTAGTATATGTGTATGCGTTCTTTGGCTTAACGTAGAAAATTTAATTTAGCTTAGGAGTTTTATGGTTCAACTTTCTCCTCGAATACCATGGCTTTATTTAGCCTAACAAATTTTCTAGTAATATGAAGGGATTTTATGCGTCAATGAAAAAGTTCATTCGTATCATTACTCTTATTAAGCCATACCGCCAACGCAAGAATGACGTGCGCAAATATAAAAATGTTAAGTAATACTCATTAAGCCTTTTTGTTTGTATACAATATTGTACACACGCTTTGTTGGGTAGAAAAAAGGTAGATAGTGTGCAATGGATGTTAATTAAAGGTTATAAATTTACATTTGCGTCTATTTTATTAGTATTTATTTATTTTTAGAATTTATGGGAATGAGCTGGTATATTTTTTGCCGTATCAAATAGACTAAAATGTGAAAAGTAAGAAAATGTTTACAAGTAATTTTACACTATAAGTAAAGTAAAGTATTGTAGTAAAATTTGTATTAAAATTTCTTTTTTAAATATATAGTTAAACTTTTCGCAGATGAAACATCAACATTTATGCTATATTTTCAGTCATAGCATACCATATTTATTGTCGTGGTTCAGTTTGAAGAGACATTTAAGCCTAAGGAAACTTTGCAGCTAACATTTCACGCAAATACAAAAATATAACTGAACTCCAAATGGCAAAAACTTGAAAAAAAAAACTTTTTCAAAGAATAAGTATAGGAAGTAGGTATATAAGTATATAGGTGCAACAAATCGCAAGCATATAAGCAAATTCGCATCTTTTCCGTAAAATATTACTTTTTATTGCTGACAATCAATTTACAATTTTCCGCAGCCAATTAACCGGCTTTCATAACGAAGAAACAAAAGCTTTTGTTTACCACATTATACATATGAATCTACTTTTTTATTTATTTTCTTTTGTTTTCACTAGAAAATGCTTTTACCTTTTGTTGTGTGTTTTTTATTATGAACAAATAATATAATTTTCTTCAAATTTACATATTACAAAACCGGAAAAATATGCATATAATAATCAAGCATAAGTAAGCTTAGATAATTATGCAGGGTTTTCTAATAAGAGTGGTATGATTTCTTAAAAAAAAACACACTAATTGTTAAGGAAATCCAAATTTTTATTTATTTAATGTGAACTAAAATAGAAACAATTCAGTTCTGAATATGACATCATTCAATTGGCCACCTCGACTTCTTTTGCAGGAACGAATCGATGAACCCAATTTTTGAGCACTTTTTCCAAATCAAGTCGTACGTCATGAATAGCACGTTCAATATTGACTTTTAAAGCTTGAAGAGTATCTGGTTTATTGCTAAAGGCCAATGACTTCAAATAAACCCACAAGAAGTAGTATAATGGCGTTAAATCAAAACTTCTTGGAGGCTATACAAGGTCACAATTTCTTGAAATAATCGAATCTTCAAACCTTTCTCACAATAATTCGGTTGTTGCACGTGCTGTGTGACACGCAGTCCCGTCTTGTAGTAACCAGATGTTGCTAAGATCAACTTCTTCCAATTGTGGCCATAAAATGTTGGTTATTATCAATCTATACCGCTCTCCATTGACAGTAACGGTGATACCAGCTTCATTTCGAAAGAAGTACCGACCGATGATTCCACCAGACAAAAAACCACACCAAACTGTCAATTTAGGTGAATGTATTTAGTGGATTGTATATATATTTATGTATTTAGGTTGTTCATGAATTATTTGTGGATTTTCTTCGCACCAGAATCGTCAGTTTTGTTTATTTCCCCACCACTCAGATGAAAGTGAGCCTCATCGGAGAAGCTGATTTTCTTAAAAGAATTCTAAAATACAGAACGATTATTTTGATAATAATATTGAATAATTTGTAAACGTTGTTCTTGCGTATATCTTGCCATGATGAAATTGTAAACATTACTCAATACAATGAAAAAAAAATTGAGAGATCTTGACATATTAAAAATGGCCAAAACGACACTTATAAATAATATCATCCCAATTGGAAAACCCTTTAAATGCCAGTTCTAGGTACTTAAGAATTAAAATAAATAAGAAACAAGATTTTAAATATATATATATATATATATATATATATATATATATATATATATATATATATATATATATATATATATGTACATCAGCAGTGATCCCTTTGGTTCGTTGGTAAAAGAAAAATTATATATATATATATATATGAAAAAAGTTCTTCAAACTACTACCACTATACTTCCGTTGATCAAATCTGAACACAATGTTTTTATGTGTATTTAAAAAATAATAATTAAGTCTATTTTCAAAAATTAATGTAAGCAAAGATCTACACATAGGTTTTGTCCTGAACGGCTGAGGGATCAGCCACATCCTAAACCGCTGAGCGTAGAAACCTAATATTTTAAGTGAGTGTTTTTTGTGTAAAGTGTGCATCAGATAAGAAAGGACTTTCCGGAAAGTGATATATTCGAAGAATTCATTTAACGATTTGAATTGCTTGATATTTGGAACGAAAAAAGTTGTTACATACATTAATCTAACATAATAATTTATATGTTATCATAAAATAAATAAGAATGATAAAAGTTCCAATTCCGATATTTCTTATTTTGTTTAAAACGACATTGAATCCTGGCTACGTCTCATTTTTTTTCTATGCAGATGATCTAAAAGTACTCGACTGTGATTCAAGTCGAGCTAAATAACATGGTGTCTAAGGATTCATTTCTTATTATTATATTATTTAATGTTATCTAGCTATTAGACCAAGCTTCAAGCGGAACCCGTAAGTGAAATAAAGGGCCTTGAGACCTAGTTCAAATCAAAATTATCGTTTTACAAGCATTATAACTGACCGCGAAAGCTGAGTGGTTGCGTTTAACCAGACAAAATGACAGGGTTTGTGTCCTGGTTCGACCAACATACAGAATTATAGATAATGATTTTTCCAAATGAAGTTGCCCATAAACATGGATAGGCAAGTACTCCGATTATATATACGAAATGAATTAAAATATCCTTATAAAAGTTCATTAGGTTTTCGGAGGAGGGTTAAAATAAACTGTTTGTTGGAAAAAGCGTTAGGACACTGGTGGTGTGGAGGAGGAAATATATTCAGTCGAATAACTAACGCAATGACCCGGTCACTTATTCACCTTTACGATCATTGAACTTTAAAAATGGTAAGGTTAACTTAATAGTTCGACCCAAAAATTTTCGATTACTTCCCTCTTGTAAGTAAAATTTCTAGTATAAATCGACGAATTCGAAGAACATTGGAAAAATAAATTCTTTAATACTATAGACTTCGATATTTCTTTGCCAAAGACTACTAACAAGAGTTCTATTAAGAATATTTTGTGCAATGACCCTGCATAAGGGCTTAAATTAAATTTTTAAATAATATTATTTGAATTTAAATTTTATAATAATTTTGCTTAGTGTCAGTATGACCTTGATATCCTTAGGCTCAACACACAAAAATATATAAATATTTTCAAACGTTTAAATTTTCATTCACGTATATTGGAAGGTCTAACCAATTCTATACTATTCTTATATTCTTCATCTGACGCTTTTATAAGCGTAACGAAATTAAAGTAATTGAAATTTTAATATATATACATAAATTCGTGGGGAAATTTTCCTTTCTAAAAATAAGTATTTGGTTCACTTTTACATTCCTTTTTCGTGACTCGATACTTATTCAAAGCACAATATACAATGGCATGCGTCAAATAACACCACAACGTAAATCACTGAATTTTTTATGTATTTGTTTAGTCGCTGAAGTACACATTTTGTTTTATGTCCTCTTTCTTATATTTATTGTAGTTAATTTTTTAAAGTTTATTCGTAGATAAGAAAAAAATTTCTTTCTGTCACCAAAACTCGCATTTGTGTGCATATAGGTTTGCAAAGTTTGCACACCTGCAGCCGAAATTAGTTGTCAAAAAAAGACTATTTTATAATACTAGTAAACAGCCAAATAAAAATATATTTATACATTGTGAGCGGTTAATATTTTCACGTAGGTGCATTTAAAACATACATACATAATATGTCTCACTTAAAGGCCGCCAACAAAACATTTTCTTAACATGACAAAATATGTATACAAAAACAAACCACTAAAGAAAGTTTTGCTGTAATTTGTTGTCCATTTATCAACAATTAAAAAGTAGTAACACGAAACACAAAGCGTGCAATTTATATTTGAGATTTTATGAGTATAAAGTAAAAATTCTGGCGTTTTTATGTTTCTATGAGCAAAATTTATGAAGCTAATTGTGTAAATTCTAAATATTGAGATGGTTGTAACAATTTATGTGCAGGATTTCGAGTCCGTTGCTAAATTCAGCTATGTGAATAACAATTGTTTGCGAAGAGAGTTTGCGAAAAAGGCTGAATAAATTTTATATATGGAAATTAAAAAAAAAGAAAGAATTGTTGTCTTCGGCCATGCCTGAAGTCTTCATATCCTTCGTGAACATTTTAAATTTATTTCAAAATGCAAAACTCGATTTTAACGATTTTCAGAGTTTATACTTTAATTTACGAGAGAAGCATTTAAAAGTTCTTACGATTAGATGCGTTTTTGACCAAAACCTCATATCTGAACGAATCAGTGGTATGAGGGCCATCTGATATGGTCTTCTGATTTCGATGATTTTCTATACCAATATTTATTTCACGTTCTTAGATTTTTTTATTAAAGTATGTATGGCAGTCGCGATAGCCGAGTTGCTAACATTGCGTACTGTCATTCAGAAGGCCTGGGTTCGAGCCCAGGTTCGAGCAGCATCCAAAATTATAGAAAATTCATTTTTCTATTTGCGGTGGCCCCTCGGCAGGGAATGTTAAGTCCTCCTAGTATATTTATGACAAGAAATAAGAGATCCCTATAAAAATCCATCGGCCGTTCGGAACCGCCTTAGAATAAACTGTAGGTCCCTCCATTTGTCGGTAAAAACATCAAGACGCAAAACCACAAATTTGAGGAAGAGCTACCAAACATTGCTTCAGCGGTTACAGAGCGCCAAATATATATGCATATATATAAGTGGCCCGAATTCCAACAAATTATCAATGCAATTCAAAAATACACCCATATTCTAAATTTCGTTTGAATATCTCAAAAACTGAAGGAACTGAATAGTTTGCTTTCAAAGAGACGGACGGACAGACGGACATGACAAACTCAGCTCAGCTCTTCATTATGGTACGATCGGTGTAAATTTCGATGGGCCTATCTCTTCTCCTTTTCGTACTTACATACGTAAAACCAAAGTTAATATACCATTTCATGTCTATGAAGGGTATAAAAACAAATATAATAAAAAAATTGCTCAATCTTGTGTCTGATAAAAAAATTAATACTAGTGTGTACGAAGAGTCCTGAGTTAAAAGAATCGAAAGGTCTCTTAAAATATATATCATTTATGTGACAGATATATGAGATAAGCTAGCCTTCTGAACGTTTTAGTATACTACAATCCAGATATAGAGATCTATTTCCGACAATATATTAGGTCTTTAACAGAGCTATAGCTTTTTTAGATCAACGCACGTCGACAGTTTATATACAGTACGAGTAGGCAAGGGCAAAAAAGAGCCCACTTTTATCAAATAAAGACCAAACTCTATGAGTCGCTCATTATTTCCATTCTAATTTATGGTTTAGAATTGTGGACGTTGAAAACATCCGATAGCTTAAAGCGTCTTAATCTTAAAGGGTATTCCTGAGAGAGGTTCCCACTTCGTTGGAAAGATCAGATGGAGAAGTTCCTGGTTTCACTTTACGTCTCCAATTGGCGTCGAACGACTAAAGGAAAAAACGACTGGCGCGCTATTACTAATTAGGTTTTAATCGCGAAAGCGGTACCTACGCCAAAGAAGAACAAAATAAGTCAGATATGTTTCATTTTGCGTTGATCAAAGCTTGTCCCCACGTTTTCAATTATTAAAAAATATATCAGAAAATCAAAGAAATCAGAGAAAAAGGTAATACAAAAAGGACTTTCCGGAAAGTGGTATATTCAAAGAATTCATTTAACGATTTAAATTGCTTGATATTTGGAACTAAAAAAGTTGTTACATACATTAATCTAACATAATAATTTATATGTTATCATAAAATAAATAACAATGATAAAAGTTCCAATTCCGATATTTCTTATTCTGTTTAAAATGACATTGAATCCTGGCTACGTCTAATTTTTTCTTAATTTTTTATTTGCCAATTAGTTTTAGTATCCTGCTTTATTTGTAAATCATTTCAAAATTCTTTCAAAACAACTTTACTTCTGCTTAGCTGCAAATTACATTTTTGTCTAGTCAATTGGAAATTTTTACATGACTACAAAGTCGTAGGATACATTTTAAAATGAAATTTTATTTATTCCAATTTGGACTTTATTTAAGAAGAGATATAGATACGTTATGGAAAATTTAATAACGTTCTTATTTCAAACAAACCTAAAATGATAAGGTCAATTAAAAATTTATTTCAAAATGAGCAAAAACTAGTTCAAAACCTTTTTCCATTCCGTTAACTTCGACATGGAAATTAATTTGATAAAATATTAAATACATTTATTATTTACCTTAGAGCTTGGATATAATGGAGGGTTCCAAAAAATCATCGTTTTATAACTTGTCATGCAAGATAACCTGCAGCTGTAGCATATTAACATCATAATAATTTTCATCAAACTGTTGCTCAGTGATCCTCTTTTCGGAAATAATTCATTCTATATGTTAATCTAGGTAAAAAAAATTAATGAATTTAATTTCAAGAATACCGATCATCGTCCATTTCCGAGATATGAAAGTGCTATATACATTTATGTAGATATAAAGATAACTTCGTCCAAAAATTCAACCAAATTTTTTCCTAAAGGATTGTTATCTGATCCTAGAAAGAAAAAATCTCAAGCAAATCATGTAATAATTCAATTTTTTTTTCGAATAAGTTGGCCTCTAGTCCACTTCCGGGAAAGAACCAGTGTTCATATTAAAGTGGCAAAAATCAAATTAGATACCGAATTTCAGGTAAATCGATCAAATAATTTTGATTTTTTGGAATAAAGAGTGTTCTCTAAGATAATATAGGAAAACGACTACCTTTGTAATAAGTTTTAAATAGAGCCAAAAATACCATATTTTGTAATTGTTCGGACCAGGTCCACTTGCCGGAAGGAAATTTAGTGTTCGTGCTAAGCCTAGCGAAAAGCTACGAACGTACCAAATTTCAAGAAAATCTAACCCAAGTACGATTGCTTCGAATATTTCCGTCCCTGATCTACTTCCTGGATTCTTCTTGTTTGGTCGGAGAACAATCCGAATTAGTGTGAATCATCGAAATCGGTTCAAGTTTTCTTTTGTTATATGCGTAGTAGCTAATATCACTTTCTCTTATATAAATTATTTATAAATGATTGGTAAATGGTTTTGTTTTATTTTCAATTTATATTTTATTGAATTATATCTTCGGTGTCTTAATTTTATAAAATTATTTAAGCTTCGGTGTCTTGCATCCGCGAGTTCTGTTAAGAAACTGCAACTTAAAGCTAAGCTTAACACTAAGGAAGAGTCGGTCGCCATTGGCATACGTGACTGCTTAAAGGACGCTGACGTTTGTAGTTTGCTAATCAGCGTTAGAAAGCTTCTTTGCCGACTCAGGTAACGCGCGGACTTAGGACTGTAAGTAGCTCGTGTTAACTTATATACAAAGATTTAAATATTTGTAAAAGAATTCCGTTGGCCAAGACATAATTAAAACCTACTTATACACATTTGCAACTTCTCCGCAACTAGCTGATCTTTCAATCGTCTAAGGTAATTGCTGACACTAGGCATTCACTTCGTTTCTTTGCCTGGCATGGCCAGAGCAATTGGTTGTACCTTCTCTGGATAGTTCTCCCGTCTTAGGTGGAAGTCACAAGGACTCACCCTGTCAGAAGCCTGCTTTAATATCGAACCACTTCGGATTCATCGAAATTATTTGGTTAAAAAAATTCACTCCACATACTCGGTATACTTTACACATCTTCTCATAGAATTTTTGAGAATTAAATTTTTCTCTCTTCTTTTGTCTGCAAATGTACTGTTGAGTTTAAATATGCTTTTTATAAAATATGTACGTACGTAATTTGTACCTTGAACTAAAAGTTGTTTACTTGCTAAAATATTGCTTATCAGAAGACCCACACAAGGGTTAACGCTAAATATCATCTTTCGCTATTCCGTTTTGCATCCCTGCATTAGTGCTGAATTCCATTTACATAGATAAATCTGCTTATAATTGCTTTTGTGTTACCGCTCTCGTTTTTTATACCGCTTATATATTGTTACAGTTCGTTACAGTACGCAAAAGAGTGCAAGTGTGCAGATCATTTTTCTTTCGCTAATAAAGTTCATTTTGCAAAAAATACAAAAATCGCATTTCATTTTAATTTACAGTCCACTTATTTAAATATCGAACATTTTTTGGTCCTTCAAACCGAATAAAAAATTTGCTCGCATAAAAATACGTGTAATTTGTTCGCAGAGAAAAAAGCTATATTCGCATTTAATACGAAGACTTTATTGAAAAATTACTATCGCTTGGTTATATAGCGAAAGACAAATAAGTACATATGTGTTAATAAAAAACAATATTTTGCCGGTAATAAATATACACAAACAAGTGCATACATTGTGTAAAATTCCCAGTTTCATCAAAAACAAAAAAAAAACAAAATGTCGAATTCAGTTAAATCACGCGATTCTGCTCTTAAAGCAATCAAACGGTACATGACAAAAAGTGTAGATGACGCCTTTACATTAGACGCAGAAACAATAACAAGTTATTTGCAACTGTTAAATGAACAGTGGGCTCGCTTTAGTGCAAATCAGGATGCAGTTGAAAATTCGTGCGGTGTCGACAATACCGAGGTCGAAGAAAACGTTCGTATCCAAGCCGAGACTTGGTATTCCACAGCTTTGGCGAATTTTAATCGCGTACAGAAGTGCAGAGCGGATACATCATCCCCAAGTACTACCGTGCCTGCAACTGTGTCAGCTGCCATACGACTACCGAAAATGGAACTACCGACATTTTCGGGCGACGCTACTGAGTGGACGGGATTTTACGACGCGTTCAGCTCAATGGTCGACGTCAACACTTCATTGACAGACGGACAACGGATGCATTATTTACGGAGCTGTTTAAAGGGCGACGCTTTAAAGTTAATTAACGGGTTTAAAATCTGTGACGCAAATTATAAAGAGGCATGGGATTTGTTGAAATCGCGATTTATGATAATGCGTGTTATTGTGGAATCGCACCTCAACGCGATGACAGGGATTTGCAAAGCGCAGAGTGATACAGCCAGTTCCATTAAAGGTGTTCTGGACGCATATCAGCAGCATATTCGTGAACTTAAGGCATTGGGTCGACCAGTGGAGTTTTGGGACGATTGGCTAGTTCACGAGATCGTGAATAAACTTGCATACGAGACCAGGAAGCAGTGGGAGCTGTCACTTGTCAACGATGAACCGCCTTCTTTCGAACAGCTATCTACGTTTTTAGAAATAAGATGTCGGTCATTATCCATGTTGACCAGTTCAGGTTTGGCGACACCACTACTACCAAAGGCAAAAACGCAATCATCCACAAGTAAGTCCACAAAAACATACCACGCTCTGTCCGAGCAAATTAGTGTGAGTTGTCCATGCTGTAAAGGTCCACATAGAATTTACACATGCGACAAGTTCATTCACTTAGATCCGTCCGCAAAAATGAAATTAGTCAAGGAGTTGCGCCTCTGTTTGAACTGTCTTAGTTTTGGCCACTACTTACTCCGATGCAATAGTACTTCAAAGTGTCGAGTTTGCGGTCAACGCCACCATACTCAGCTACACAATGCCCCAGCCGAAAACAATGCCACACCGCCTACAGTAAATGTAAACCAAGTCCGATGCAACAACGCTCCCGTGAATACAACCGCTGCAACCGCAGATATCCCGCTAAGTTCGATAGGTCAGTCCGTTGCATCTTGTTTAAACTCTGACGCTATCTCGCCAAACACGAATCAAACAACTATTTTGTTGGCTACTGCTCTAGTGAAGATTCGTGACTACGCTGGGCGTTGGCAACCCGCACGCTTGCTATTCGACTCTGGGTCGCATGCCTCTTTCGTGACCGAGTCATGTGTTCAACGCTTGGGTCTACCTAGGGCATCATCCGCTGTCATGATCACTGGAATCGGATCTTCTCAAGGTGGACGATCCAGAGGTGAAACGTCCCTCACACTTTCATCCCACTGCTCAAATAAACGCTTTATGATAAACGCTTTAATTTTACCAACAATTACTGGCGATTTACCCGTGCAAACTTTTACCGCAGCAACATGGCCGCACATTCAAGGACTGTTTTTAGCTGATCCAGAATACAAGAAGCCTGGTCACATAGACATTTTAATCGGGATGGACGTGATGGACCAACTAGTGTGCACTGAATTCCGAAAGGGGCCTCCTGGAACGCCCATGACTCAAAGGACGGTTTTCGGTTGGATACTGTTTGGAAAAATTGATAGCACGCTTACTACCAGTATCCAGTCCCTACATTGCAATGTACAGCTCGAAAGAGCTTTAACTCGTCTGTGGGAATTAGAAGAAGGTCCGCTCAAAAAACACTTCACCGCTGAAGAGCGTCTCTGCGAAGAGCATTTTGATGCTACACACCGAAGGTCGTCTAGTGGTCGATTTATCGTCGAGCTGCCGCGGAAACCCGAAGTACTGCTAGGTGATTCCCGAAGTCAAGCTGTTCGCCAATTATTACGCATCGAAAGAAAGTTAGCTTCCGATACACAGTTACGATTACGATACAACGAGTTTATGCAGGAACTCACGGATATGAATCACATGGAATTAGCCACGGACGTCGCGAATGAAGAATATTACATGCCGCATCATCCTGTTCTGAAGGAGTCGAGCGTTACGACGAAGCTACGCGTAGTTTTTAATGCATCCGCTAAAAGTTCATCGGGAAATTCTCTAAATGACGCATTGTTTGTTGGCCCGCAACTGCAAGACGACTTGGTATCGATTTTAATGCGCTTCAGGACTCACAAGTTTGCAGTAACCGCCGACGTCGCCAAGATGTATCGTCAAGTCTGCGTATCATCGAAACACGTGGATCTGCAGAGAATTGTTTGGCGCTCTGATCCCTCAATGCCGATTCAAAACTACAGAATGCTTCGAGTTACCTATGGCGTAGCAGCTGCATCACACTTGGCCGTCAAAGCCATGCAACAGAGTGCGAAGTGTTCTAACAACAAGAACAAAAAGGCAGTCTCCGTGATACTTCAAGACTTTTACATGGACGATTTGCTAACCGGTGCCTCCTCTGAAAATACACTGCTGGCTTTGCAGCGAGATGTTTCTGATATCCTGTCTGAAGGTGGCTTCGAGCTGCGTAAGTGGGCGTCAAACTGCACAATTTTAAACCAGACTGTCTGCAATACATCTCAAACAATAGCTCACTACATAGCTGAAGATAAAGACGTACATGCCTTGGGTCTTATATGGAACACAGAAGAAGATTGTTTCACTATCGCGATTAATATTAAACCACCGCCTGCTCTTTGGACCAAGAGAGCATTCTTATCTGACGCCAGTTCGCTTTTCGACCCACTAGGGTTGCTCGCACCCACCACAATAAAGTCAAAAATATGGTTTCAGGATATTTGGCGCGCAGAAGTTGGTTGGGATGATCTCATACCCGACACAATCGCATCGCACTGGATCGATCACCGCTCCGATCTACATCAGCTGTCCAACTTAAATGTAATTCGCTGGCTTGGGTGTGGCACGTTCGGATCCCTAACTGAACTTCATGTATTCTCCGACGCATCAGAACGGGCTTACGCTGCCGTAATCTACGCACGAACTACGCAACTCGATGGAAGAGTATCGGTTTCATTGATATCGAGCAAAACTAAGGTAGCTCCAATAAAGCCAACTACATTACCGCGTTTGGAGCTGTGTGCAGCACACCTTGCTTCGAAACTGGTACGAAACGTATTGAGTAGCTGGAATAATCTCAATTATCCGCTACATGCATGGACGGATTCCACAATCACGCTAGCATGGCTGCAGGCGAATCCGAGTCGCTGGGTAACCTTCGTTGCGAACCGTGTTGCCGATATTCAAGAAGTTTTACCTTCTGAGTGTTGGAACCACGTCAGATCCGAACAAAATCCCGCAGATTGCGCATCAAGAGGTGTGTCGCCAGCTGATTTACTCAATCATCAGCTATGGTGGACAGGACCTCAGTTCTTGCACGACTGCAATCAGTTCTGGAAGCAAACCACAACCAAACATTTTACTGAAGTAGGTACACGTACCAAAACTACAGTCAATATCGCTACTCCCGACGACTATTGGTCAATAGTCACTAAATTTTCATCATTTTCGAAATTACGTCGAATTCTTGCATATGTCTTGAGGTTCCTTCGCAACGCAAAGGCTAAGGCACATCATTCTACCAAAAAATTATCTGGACTACCATCGAGTCAAGAGATTGCTGATGCCGAACTAAGAATAGTTAAGTATACACAACAATTTTATTTTAACGATGAAATTTCTCATTGCAGTGCAAAAAGATCACTACCGCTTCGCAGCAGTCTCTTGCGTTTGCAACCGTTTTTGGACAAGGAAGGTGTTCTGCGAGTTGGAGGCAGGTTGAAACACGCTCAAGTTTCTCCTGACGTAAAATATCCGATCATCTTGCCCAAGAACTCATCGTTAGCTAAGTTGATCATCGCCGATATTCATAAGCTCACCCTGCACGCTGGGCCTCGCATAATGCAAGTTGTTTTGCAGCGGCGTTATTGGGTCATTGGCGCCCGCAACCTGATCCGTAACGTGTACCGCAAATGTGTAAAATGCATCTCTTTAAATCGAAATCTCGCTACACAGTCGATGGGGGATCTACCCGCCATTAGGACTATCTACGCTCGATGTTTCACGCACAGTGCTGTTGACTTCGCTGGGCCATACATGTACAAATTTACACACGGCAGAGGTGCCAAGGCTACCAAAGGGTACATCTGTTCCTTCGTTTGCATGAGCACTGGAGCTATGCATTTAGAGTTCGCAGGCGACTTATCAGCAGCAGCATTCCTTAACGCGTTCAAAAGATTTATCAGCCGCCGTGGTTATTGCAAAGTCATGCACTCCGACAATGGTACAAATTTTGTCGGAGCTGAGAAGATACTAAACTCCAATATTCAACAATGTATGGCAGATGAGAAACTTCGGTCGTTCTTTAATGATTCTAGTATTGAATGGCATTTCAACCCGCCTAGTGCGCCTCACATGGGAGGTTATTGGGAGACCGGCATTAAACGCATAAAGTACCATCTGAAACGTGTGCTTGGTGAAACGATTTTATCATACGAGGAGTACTCAACGTTATTGTCAGAAGTGGAAGCATGCGTTAATTCCCGCCCGCTTTGCGACAACTCTACGATTGCCGGTGATTTCGAGGTGTTAACGCCTGGACACTTTATAATTGGAGAGCCACTGAAGTCCATCCCAGAACCTGAGGGTCAAGGGTTCTGCGGAAACCTTCATCAGCGATGGCAAATTATATCTGCAATCAGAAGGCATTTTTGGCGTCGTTGGAGAGACGAATACCTAACTAGCTTGCAACGTAGATCTAAATGGTTACGGCCCTCACGCGACTTTAAGGAAGGTGATGTCGTCGTTGTTCTTAAAGAAACTGCCCCACCAACAAAATGGGTGCTTGCCAGAATTATTAAATGCCACCCCGGTGCTGATGGGCGTGTGCGAGTGGTCACTCTGAAAACACCAAATGGCGAATTGGTCAGACCAATAGTAAAACTATGCTTGCTACCAACGAAAGGAGACTTGTTTTCCGAGAACGACTTCTGAATTCTTATGCATAAATTTTTTCTTAATTTAAGTATTTGAACTAATTGCATATGTATTAAAATTAAGTTAAAGCTTTCTAAACTAATTGTCAAACATTTTTTTTATCGCTAAAATTTGAACAATCAAGATAGTTCAAGGGCGGCGGTATGTTGAGTTTAAATATGCTTTTTATAAAATATGTACGTACGTAATTTGTACCTTGAACTAAAAGTTGTTTACTTGCTAAAATATTGCTTATCAGAAGACCCACACAAGGGTTAACGCTAAATATCATCTTTCGCTATTCCGTTTTGCATCCCTGCATTAGTGCTGAATTCCATTTACATAGATAAATCTGCTTATAATTGCTTTTGTGTTACCGCTCTCGTTTTTTATACCGCTTATATATTGTTACAGTTCGTTACAGTACGCAAAAAGAGTGCAAGTGTGCAGATCATTTTTCTTTCGCTAATAAAGTTCATTTTGCAAAAATACAAAAATCGCATTTCATTTTAATTTACAGTCCACTTATTTAAATATCGAACATGTACATTATTCACGGTGTCTTTACTGTTTGCGTTACATTCGATAATAACGTTGCGATTATGCAGTTTTTTCCCTCCACTCCAGTGTGAAAATCCTCAATCGTTCTCTTGCTGTTTTTTCGGCATTGCGAAAATCAAAAATATCTCTGGCAGCAACGTATAGTGCTTGAAAAACTATCCCACAATTCTTTTATAATTAGTTGTTGATGAGCTATTATTTGAATGCATTTCTATAGTTTCTTGGATTAGGTTGGTTTAGTTTAAGTTAAAATGGGTGCTGGATATCAGCTCACTTAGGCTACCAATAGGCTGGCTAGTTGAACCGATGTGTGGAGTTAACAAAACAGAATAGTGAACTTGTCTTTGCATTCAAAATGTTGCCGACATTGAAACTTTAACCTACTGCTCCAAAGTGTGGGACACTCACAAAGGAGGAGCCTTAGGATTTCAAGCTATACCTTCACTCAACAGCTCCTGCAGAAGTCGTTTGATAGTACACCCAGCCTCTTTGCGCGCTAATATCTTCTTTCTTTTTATCAATATAAGCTCTCTAGATCTTTTTTCATTCCATAACGGCCACATTACCCTAACCAAATTACAATAATTGAGACTCTTCCGTTTTAAGTTACCATCTGTGATAAATAACTCTCTCACGTTGAGCTTACAAGTGGAGAGCGACGTGCTCAGATTCTTTCATGATGACGAATGTGGAATGGAGGTGCTCTTTCTATCATCTCGCTACCACGAAGCCAGAAGATCCAATATAATATTCATAGTCTCAGTGGGTGTGATCTGCATTTCTTCAATAATCAGTGCTGCCTTCTACACTCTATATAATTTACTGGTTATTGATAACAAGCTCCGTTTCTTCTGAGTTATTCTTCATCTGCTCTTAAAAAAAAACTTGCATTGTCTACCCTTATGCGTCGTTTTCGACGCATATGGGACTACTCAGTGTTTTTAGTAGGTAAAGTGAAATCATGCACGTTGAAAACTAATGAAAATTTGGGTTTTTATTTATTTAACGAGAAAATTTTTTTTCTACCAGTCTTAAATAAGCTTATTTTCCAAACACTTAGCACATACGTTTCGGTTGTGGACGTTTTTACATGCACCTTTCGAGCAGAAGCAACAAATGGTAGTGTGCATGTTATTTTTCGAAGCCAAATAATTTTCACAGCACATCGAACATCTTTGCCTGCCTTTTATTTGTGGAGGTACGGTTTGCGATCTTTTCGGTGCGTTCGATGAAGAAGCAATTTCAACCAAATTTGTCGATGAACTTGTTCTTGGCTTTGTGGTTCTATTTGCCATGTATGGTCTGGCAAGTAACAATCCTAATTCTTTTAGAAAATTCCTTCTTATTGTTGTTTTTTGGATAGGTTGCCAATTAGGGTTAATTTCTTTGAAAATTATTAATGCGTTCAAGGCAGATATATCGATTATATTTGCAAATACAGCCATTGGTCATCTATGAGTTTTCCTTTTGCAACTGTAGCAGGAAAGCATCTTATCAACCGTATCTACACCTCCTGTATATTGAATGAAAAGAAAGATTGGATGCACACTTGTACAAAAACGTAAGCACATCGCACCTCTGTGAACAAATCTTTGGTTTTATTATAGTAATTTATAATAGTTGGCAGCTTTTTAGTCCCGAGTTCGACATCTTTATTGTTGTGTAAAGTACTTTGTAAAATTGTACATTTATTTTTCCTCCCAATGTATGGAACAAGCGTTGAATTGCTTGTAAATGCAAATGTTGACTTGTACAAGGGTAGTTTTTTGCATTTTAGAAGATTTGGATCTCTTGTTTTTTCTCATAGTAACACCTCTTGCCAACAATTCCTGGCCGAGACCATATGAAGAAAAAAAATTATCCATTGTCACGTTGTGACCTTTCAAACCGCGAACCAAGTCCGAAACAACACATTGACCCTGATTTTTTTCACATTAACTTGCACCGACTGGTTTCCCCAAATATGGCTAAATTTTCCACACGTAGCACGTCTCAGAACAGACACATAACCAGAACTTGATCCCATATTTCTCTGGTTTCGAAGGGATATATTGCCGGAACTTGCACCGACCTCTAAAACCTAGCAGCTGTTCATCAACCGCTACACATTCGTGTGGGTTGTAATAGTCAGCTAATAAATTTTACCATTTTTCAAACATTTCTCGGATGGGTGCAAACTTATCTTCACATTTTTGTTGCCTTCGCCTTATGGCGTCATTAAATCGAATTACTTGAGTAATATATTCAAAAGTTTTTCTCGACACAATAGCCCTAAAAATAGGGTGACCACACTCTGTATCAAATAAATCAACCGTTGGTTCATTTTTGGATCTAGAAATATATTTATTTTGTATATTGGGTTCCTAAAAAGGAAAAGATATTTTACCTATGCACACCAGCTAAAATCAAAATACCGATATAAGCTTGAAGCAGACAGGAATCAATTTGCATGAAATCGTCGCCATACTTAGCTTTGGCAAATGCATTTGTATACTTCAAAATAATATTTTCAAGATGTGGAGGTAAAACTAGAAGAAAAGCATCTCTGATATCGTTAACACGAGCTTTTGCAAATCGAGTAACGCCAGTGGGAAGATTGATAAAATTTTCACTCCTAAATCTACCATACTGCGGCTGAAATGTTTCTGGCTGCCATATTGTGCCAAACTTTGATAAATACAATGGATCGATATTTGCAATATCACCAATATCATTAGCCTCATTTGTAGGAGTGTTATCCTCGTCGTCAGAACCACTATCTCTTGAAAAAAGATCACTTTCACTACCTTCTGGCCCTTCTGGCACATACACCTCATCACTAATGTCGGAGAAGCTGTAGCTATCTTCACCCCTTTCATTTAGAAGAGTTTCTATCTCTCCACTTGACAAATATTTTGGTTGGCACATCTTATTCTTCTTTTATATCTCTTTTATTATGTATTTAATTCACAATTCAATCACAAATAACTTCTTCACTCGCAAAAGCACATTGACATTAAGTTTCCCTTTTCTCATATGCGTCGAAAACGACGCCAGAGGGTAACAAACGTAACTTTTTTAATAAACTCCATATACAATTTGTTTTTTTAACGAAAAATAGTATAAATTAAGCAAATTAATTACATTTTCAAAGTCGAGAAAATTAATGAATATCAAGCTGCCCGTTTTCATAAAATTAGACAAATTTTATAGCTTTTGTATAGTTTTCGACGCGAAGAGCAGATGAAGGTTAATTCGTAAGCCAGTTTTATTAACACATTTTTCTATGAAATGAGATTTATAATAACTTCGCAAGATGTTCTTTTTAGAAAGTATATGATATAAATAAAATGACCAAATGTCAACAAATATTGTATTATTACTCTGGAATATTTATATTTGTGGATTTATCGCTAAGCACGAAAGTCAGGTATTATAGGCTTTATGTATTTGTAAAAATTGCAATTTGAAAGAGCACACGCAATCGTGTAAAAAAGTTTTCGCACAAAATGTTCAAAGTCACAAACAAATAAACAAATATAACATTGTAATACATATATTTGAGACGACCTTGCTACCATCCAGTCATAATTGAAAGTCTCACGAGCTGGCTTTAATGTGCAAAAACTGTGCACTAAAACCAAAAAAAAACTTCGTGTCGAGGACATGTCTCTGTTTGTAGCTATATACAAAACCTTTTGAATGAATATCGAAAATCGCTTTAATTAACTGCCGGCATGCACAAAACAGAGTAGAAAAACAGCACACGCACGCCTGATACAACTCACACATACAAATACATCACTCATACGTATGTTTGCGATGTAATAAAAGCCGCATTTCCAATCAAGGCTACTCTAAGTACTTGCCTTCTGTTGGTACTAGCGGTGGCGATTGGGTCATGAAACAATTTTTTTTTGTCTCGGCTGATGTCAAGGCATATTTTTATAGTATCCAAAAGCAGTTTACAGACTTGTTTATTGGAACTTTTTACTAGCACTGAATGCTATAAAAGCGCTATGTTAGGCGTATAAAAAAGAAATGCAAAGGATTGATTTGATATTTGGTGGGCAACCAGAGTACCTTCCCACTCGGCTCGGCCTTCGCGCGACATTTTAAACGCGTTTTTTTCGAAACTGTTTTTTTTTTTAACCGATAACCACGATTTTTAAGTTGTTCTGAACCAAATTACTTGAAATGGTCTTCATCCCCTTTTTTAAATTTATAATTTTTTAAAAAATTCCGTAAACTCAAAAAGAAGAGGAAAGCTATTTTTTTTTTAAACAGCTGCCATTTTGTGAAAAAAATTTTATTATTCTTTATTTTTGAAATATGAATAAGTATCTTATAAAAGACTGGATAGCAAAATTGTTGATATCCTGATTTTTCCGACCCTTCAAAAATTACCCTAAATTCAAGCGTCTAAACCAAAATACGCCTTAATGACCTTGACATTAAAATTCGATTTTTCTGAACACCGTTAAGGTACCGTTACTTTAGAAATCAAATTGTAGATAAAAGAGTGCAGTCACACACTGTAATTTTCATTCGCAGATTTTCTAAACTATGTTTAAAAGATGATGAACCAGAAAAATAGCAAAACTGTTTAATTTCTTTTACAGATGGGTAACAGTAGTCTATTTAAGAGAAACATATACATTTCGGAGTACAATTTCAAATAATTTTTGTAAGTTTGAAAATATGATTATTATTAATTACTGTTCAAAGTGGTTTTTTTTTTTTTTTTGTTTGTTACCATAGTAGAAAATATTTCGGTACAAAGATATGTGATATTTTTTGTTCTAACAATTCAGAAAACGGGCTGTCTTTATATCCTTATATAATATTCATTGCAAATTGCAAAATTCGATTTCAATTATTTTCAATCAGTATAATCTTCACTTTATGTCTGTAAAATAAAAAATTTCACACCTGAACAAATCGGTTGTATGAGACTTATGTCGTATATATGCTATAATCGTCCGATCTGGCCGGTTCCGACAAATATACGTGGGTGGGTCTATCTCTTGTACGTTTTCCGCACAGAACCATTAGTTTCGAAATAAAATTGCACTATTTGCAAGCGTTGTTCAGGCGTGAGTCTATTCATGATGAATTGCCAAACCAAGCTGAGAACAAATCACTTGACAGCTGTTAAATCGGTCGCCATTTTGAAAAGTATTGCCAACTTATATTTCTATACCTCTATAAAAAAACACCCTATACTTACATACTACGTCCCAAAGTTCATATAGCATTTCATGTACAGGAAAGGTATGAAAACTCAGTTACACTGTGCGTCGAAGTCGATTGATTGAATATTTACACAACCGTGTTTGCGATATTAGTTTTACTGCGTTGAGTTTAATTGCGTGTTTCCCGAATTGTACTGTTAATACTTCATTTGCGTAAAAAGAAAAATCTACGAAAACTTGTGTGTTTAATTAAAAGTTGAATTGTTTTTATTTTTATCGCTTCATTTGCAGATAACTTAATAGCCTACGTAACTTTAAAAAAAAAATTAATTATAAACTTTGACTTACTGTGAGCTGTAAAAAAATTTCATACATAATTTTTTTTTTTTTGTTTTTACAGCACGGAAGTAAGAAAGTCTCACAAAAAGATCAATGTTTTTTGGGACCAAATTCTTGCGTGGTTATGCTCTTAATTAAGTTGGAAGTTAAATTACTATCCAAAGAAAGAAACTATTACCGTTGTTAAATGTCTACGACTGCCTTTCGGTGCTAAATAAGAATATGGAAAATGAAAAGAAGTCGCAGATCTAGCAAATGTGATAGCTGATACAAATCTTCTCTTTCGTGCAGCAGCAGCATATATAGGGTGTTTTTTATAGAGGTATAGAACTTTAAGTTGGCATTACTCCTCAAGATGGCGACCGATTTAACAGCTGTCAAGTGATTTATTCTCAGTTTGGTTTGGCAATTCATCATGAATATCACGCATGAACAACGCTTGCAACCAGTGCAATTTTATTTCGAAAATAATGGTTCTGTGCGGAAAACGAATCGCGCACTACGTCCAATGATACGGACCAATGATTTCACCAGCCCATAAAGCGCACCAAACAGTCAGTTTTTCTGGATGTAACGGTGTTTCAACATACACTTGAGGATTAACTTCACACCAAATGCGGATTGTTTGTTGACGTAGCCATTCAACCAGAAGTGCGCTTCATCGCTAAACATCGCTAAAATGGACGTAGTGCGCGATACGTTTTCCGCACAGAACCATTATTTTCGAAATAAAATTGCACTGGTTGCAAGCGTTGTTCATGCGTTATATTCATGATGAATTGCCAAACCAAACTCAGAATAAATCACTTGACAGCTGTTAAATCAGTCGCCATCTTGAAAAGTAATGCCAACTTAAAGTTCTATACCTCTATAAAAAAAACACCCTTTATTACATATGTATGTTACGACAATTTCATAATAAATTTTTTGTATTTCACTTGCACGTGTTCAAACGTACAAGTAAGTAACGTACAAGTATACAAATATGTACATAACTGTGTACATATTTATGTGCATGTACATATATTTATAGTATAAGCGATTTTGGCACACTTGTGCAGCATTTTGTGCTTCTATATTCACTTGCGCTATTCTGGAGTTGACTTGTGGCAACAAACAAATGCATTAAGAAATTATATTTTATACACAAATGCACTGCAAAGTGAAGTCTTTTCCTTTATATCCTCTGCATCGTTTAGTATCATGCCTCGTCCGGTTGTGTGCACATTTATTGATCAAAACAAATACAAACTTGAACTTTGCCTTGTTTTAGATATAATTCATTGGAAACTTTGTATATGAAAAGTGAATACAAATTGTATCATTTGCTTGCTTAAATTCATCCCATTTCATATCAGTTTGTTTCAATTGCCAGAGTATTCCAGAAGATTGAACGAAACTATCAGTGGGTATGCGCTTTGATACTTTACTATAACGAGAAAAAATATGTTTGTTAAGCAGTCCGTTGCAATACAACTTCTACTTTTAGTTATTGGCGATATTTTTTTAAAATCTTTATCCCAATTATTAATATTATAAGACTTAGTATTTTGTATAATGAATCATTGAATAAAAATTTTAGTAGAATATTCATTAATACCGGCCGAAAATTTAATTTTTGTTTACGAAGCTTACTATACAAAACAGTTATTGGCTCTGCTATGTCTTATACTTTTATCAGATAAAAAGAGGATAAAGAACTTTTATAGGTCTAAGTCTAAGCCTTTTAATAGCAAATATTTAAACCAACTTATAAGCCGGAGCATAAATTATACTATAGGGTTGTAGGTTAATTTATTATATTTTACTTTATTTTATTTAAAAAAAATGTAGATAGTTACTTTTGGATTGACGAAATGGTTATATGTACGGAATATATGTGCATAAAAAAATGACGCCCTATAAAGTTTACTCTTTAAATTAAGTGGTGCTTATTACCAACCCATTAAATAAAAAATAAAAAAGTATTAAAAGGCTATCTGATGTTTACTACAGCCGAAAAAAATTAGTAGAAGAAAATAAAATTGGATTCAGGTAATTGTTTTCGATATATATACAAATGAAAGTTTATAACAGCTCAAACTATATTCGGCCGAATTTCTTTTTTCTATTTTGGTTTCATAGTACATATCGAAAGATTTTCTTTATACATCTTCAGATTTCAAAGAAAGGAACAATGAGCAAATAAATTAAAAACTGGTAAAACAAGAAAAACATTTAATTAATTTTCCGCTTGCCACAAGGTGCGGCTGGTTTCATGTAGGTAAATGCAATTCATACGATTTATGCCAGATTTATTGGCCATTTGTGGAAGGGAAGTCATCAAAATTACACATATCCTTACTCAACTACACACGCCATAGCTCTGGCTGTAAATTAACTGCCACTGTTTTTTTAGTACTTCTCTTGGCGCCAACAACTCTAAACTCAGTTAGTGAAAATTTTATATTTCCGCGCAAATTTCAACTTTGCCCTTCCATGGAATTCAATTAATTCCTCATTTGTTTAGTAAACCATTCACCCATTCGTGGTTAGTTTTATTTTTGTTAATTCCCTTACTTAGGACATTTAATTATTTAAAATAATGCTGAAGAAGAGTACATGTAAATGCTGTATGTATCACATGAATATAATACTGCTGCTTTAACCCTATGAAGCAATTTTATTTAACGAATTATGTAATTTTTTTACTAATCACATGTTACATATAGTAATTGCTACGGATTAATTTAAAAAGTTCTGCAGGAGACCTGTCATACATATGTACCTGTGTATGTGTACAGTGCGTTTATTGAAAACGAAAGAAAAGGATTTAAATTATAAAATTTCAGAATAAAAATGTTTATTTATTGTTTTTAGATCACTTTAAAAAAAAATTATTAAATTTTTTTCTTCCTGGCTTAAAAGTGGTTGAATATTAGAAGGTGACTAATTGAAGCACAAAAATAAAATAAAGTAATATTACTTGAGGAAAGGGAAGAGAAAAATGCTATCCAGATCCAATCCATCCTTCTCCAGCTGCTATTCAGTTTTGAACCTACTATAATGCATAGATAGGATACATCTTTCAAAATCTATGAAAATTTTGAGGCAGATCGTACTGCCAGGACGGCCTGGGCTCGAGTTCTGTTCCGACCAACATTCAAAATTATTGCAAATTATTTTTTCTAATTGCGGTCGCCCCTCGGCAGAGTAACTAAGAACATATGATATGAAACAATTAATTTAGTTGTTCTTATATTTTGCAGATCATGAGGAATTTGGCCAGAATGACACGTAGAGTTCATCTAGCAATGTTTGTTTGTCTGCTTATCTCTCAGTCCGTATATTTGAACGCAAATTAGTCTCTCATTGGATGAGATACTTCAAAAAATTTTGTAGATTTTTAACCGCACAATACACATATTCTTTACCAGAGCAGTTTAATTATTCTTGATATAACGTTCTTTTATGGCCATAGGCTACACCTTTTTCAAAATTTTGAGATTTTTGAGGTAAAATTTTTAAGGCGCGCTGGACATATAAGTCTGTCGGAAGAAAATTGTGATCGGCCCAGGCGGATGAAAGTTGAGAGCAGATATATATTTTGCGCCTATTTTCAGTCATATTTCTCTCATTGCATGTTCATAAAATACATATACTTATAAATCATAAATTATACGTCGACAGGAACACTCCGTTTTGGTTTTTTTATTTAAAAAATTTTCTTTTTTTAGATAATCATTTTTTTTTTTTTTTAAATTCACCAAGCGAGTTATATTCGATATATATGGACAATGTTCCACATTGAAATATTTTTTACGCCTTCAGCAATATCTACTTTGTTCAGTTGAAATAATTCGCCTTTAGAAATTTTTGAACTGACATAGTTCGTCCGATTTTCAAAACACTTCAAAAAATGTTATAAATAAATAGCCTTAAATTTTAAATTTGGTATACGACAAAAATTTCGTATACATCATGGAATACCACAATTAACAACGAACGATAATGCAGTCTGGATGTAAATACACATAAGTAATTATATCTACCAATGAATGTAAGTATTCCACACATAAACGCCATAACACCAGAATAATTGAAATTTCAGCACGCTCATATACATACATACAACGAGTATATTGCGGTTAATTGTTAATTTACTCCATGCAACCGAGAATGGATATTCGCATTGTTGCCATTTAACACATGCACATGCCAACGGTGTCAATCGAAAATCGCGGACCAACAGAGACTAACCGAAAAGCATTGATTTCTGCCGGGAGAGTGCATCGAACGGCTGGCGCAGAAGAACATGATAATTTGCTTTTATTATGAAAGTGGCCAGAGACCCGTCCGTACCTGTGTTGCAGCTAAACGAAATTAATTTTCCATCAATACTGTCGCAGTTCCCCTCCTCCCTTTTTTGAGTATTTCGCAAATGAGGCATTCAATGTCCACTTCCGAAGTGGTAATACGAAACCTTAAAATGTATAAACATTTTGTAGACTTTGAGTTTTTTTATTTCTGTAACAGATCTGTAAAGCTAATGTTTTCATGAAATCATCGAGCTGCGTAAATTCAAGACTTGTCTATTCGGCGAGTCCATTTCAAGCTCAGAGTGCATTTATATTTTACAAATGCAACTAAGTTTTACTTATTTTGAGAAATCGACCAACTTATCATTCAATATTTTTTCCCAGTTAGTTATTTCTGACTGCTCCCGAAACTGAGGCACCATATCGGCGTCATGATACCCCACGGTTATAATGTGATTTGGCTGATGATCAGAAACCTCTTAAATGTACCGGTATGCAGTTTATACTTTTTGCTCATTTTCTACGCATTAATGAATTGGTATTTGTTTACATTCGCATTTTTTTTTCACAGACAGCTGTTTCCTTAGCCTTCGCCTGTGCTTACACGGATGGGCACTTCACGCTCAACGCGCTAATCACAATGAACTGATGTATTCCCCCTTTTAGCTCACCACTATGACGCTTTTTGCTGCACTCTGCTAAGTACTATTGTAAATTTTTTGTATATGCATAGAAAATTTTGTTGTTTTTGTTTTGCTTTGAGAGCTCATTTGGTGTACTCATACTCGGAGATGTGCAAAACTCATTAAAGTGATAGCTTCAAGTGCATTGGAACCATCTTTCCTTTGGTTTATGGAAAATATATGAAAAAATTATAATTTCTATAATATGTATGTATATATAAATGTGCATGTTGCACGCAAAAACAAAATTATCATAATTACATTTCGCATTCTTAATCAACTTCCGGTGTAAATGAAGCATTTATTGGAACATTTTTGAGGTGTTTTTTTTTCAGTTAACTTTTTAGGCTCCTTAGCAAGTCGTTGGCGAGAATTTTGGTGGTATTCAGGGATATTAAAGCCTTAAAACTTATTCAATTTCATAATTTTGAACGTACTTTAATGTTCATCTCTTTAACATTACTCTCTCTTCAACATTTTACTTTTGCTTTTTATAATTGTTTCTTAAAAATACTGTTAAATAACGAGGATTGCTTATTCAATATAACTAGTGTACGTATTTTTCAATACTAACCTTTATCCAAACGTGAGTTCACAAAATTATATTGAATTCCTTTCACACTGATACGTATTATTACCACTTTAGCGCCTCTGACGGCTGCTCTGGCACTTTAGCACTGCCATTGCCACAACACGTTACGAATTTACTCCTTCTCATACTGCTTCTTTTTCAAGTGTTTTGTTGGTGTTGTTTTTGTGCAACAGACGCTGTCATAAGATGTTGACCCTGTTACAGCGCTGGCATTTACTTAAGCTACAGCTTTCATTAATATTAAGGGAAAAACTGGAATGCGAAGTAGCTTTATCTAAAATTATCGATAATTTATTTTCTATCTTATCGTTTTTTTTTATTGGAACGACATATGTATGAAAGCCATAAAAAAAGCTTGGGATCAGCCAACGAGAGTGGCTAATGGAGATGTCCGCGTAAGATATAATCCATTTGATAGAAATTTTGCTATATATAGTAGTATAATATCATTTCCATAATGTTTTTTTTCATTAAGAGGAACTACCTACATAATTTTCTGAGCCGCCTTCGAACTTTTGAGGGCTTTTTATGAGAAACTTTTTTTTATTTCATACCAGAACCCCTAGGAATGTATTTCCTTGCCGAGCAGCCGATTGCAATTAGAAAAATTGCAAAAAATAGATTGCAAAAAAAAAAAAAAAAACAACCTAACCACTTGGCTTCTGTGGTCGATGGTTAGTTTACTTATTAAAAAGCTGCAGGATTAATTTGTGTATTTGAAACTGCAAAATGAATTTTATGGATTAAAAAGGGATATAACTGGTTAATCAATATCGTATTTCTGAATTGCAGTAGGTACGGCCTAAGCGTATTAGCCAAAACGACAACAACATGAGTAAAATTTTTCTCTCGAAACCGAAAGGTAAATATGTGAACTCAGAAATAATTATATATTCTTTAAAGAGAGAATTTTACCAAAATCTTATGCTATGCTATGATTGCTCAGCTTGCTCCTTCATTGGAAATTACTAAAACAACAATTTCAGGATTTAGCATATACTCATTTCAAAGCTTCAAATGAATAACTTCAGCTTTTTACTTTATCTTCACACAGAAACCTCAGAGAAAACAGAGAAACTGCAAGTTTCGCGAAAAGGCAAGTACACTCACTGCCAGTGGTTTACAATGAGATAAAGTACTGGAAATAGCGGAGTGGACCTCTCCAAATATAAACGCAAAACTGTCTAATGCAAACGTCAACTTCGCTAGAATTATCCCCCTGCATGTGTGGCACATTCCAAACGAAAGCCTGCAACGGATCTGGCGGTCGGAAAGGAATGAGTGCAGCAGCAACCACAAATTGTATTAATGGACGCATTGCTAAGCGTGCAAGAGCAGTGGTAAAAACAACAACAATAACAACAGCAAAAACACCATTCACACAATCGCATGCGCCGCCGACATGCTGAATAGTGAAACTTTTATTAAATCATTAATACCACGTGATGACTTGGCAGGACTCGACTTTGTCGGAAAGCTTGCGCAACATCAGCCGCAGCCGTGTTAAGATTATGCGCGGCCCATTGATTCACCCGGCTCTAAGGCGAATTCTATGCAATCGACCAGCGTAAGCACCTCCGCCGATGGCCAGCTACTCATTACCGCCGGCAACATCTTAAAAGGTGGTGCCTGTGGTGGGCTATTAGCGGCTAGCTCAAATAACAAGCCCAGAAGGACCAAAATCAGCATTTATTGCAACCACTTGCTGAGTCCATTTCGACGGATGCAGATGGTGGTGTCGGTTATGGTATACTGACTTATGACGTACGCGACTATATTTCGCTGGATGATGGTAACTATAATGCGCTCCTGCTAGGTTTTCCACGCTCGGCCAACGAGCTACTAGCAGCTAACGAATTATGTTCGTCAAATTACCCCAGCACAACTACCAGCAGCATGAGTGCTGCACGTATTTTTAATTCGGATACCACAGCAATTGATAGCTACGGAAATTACGCGCCCCAGCAATAAATCGCCTACAATTGTGGTGCCTCATACACAGAGATCTGCAATTCACTGCATTCCATTGGTGTAATTAACTAGATAGAGTCAGCAATTTCGTTTTCTGGAAGCGGTAACAAAATACTCGCCGCCTGTGCTATGAAAAAGTATGCACCGTCACATCCCAATTACTTAGCGTCGACTTCGTTAAGCTCTAGTGCCATTGATCCCAAGAAAATTGATTCTTATGGATCAAGTGATGGTGCCACTCTCACAAGCCGTCGCATCACAAGTGCATCCACCATCATCTGCCATAGAAGCGTCTGCAACAAGTGTCTTTTGTTCGACCATAACTAAAGCCCCACCAGCTGTAACTGCAATGTTGGGTAACAGTAGTACCAGCTCATGCATAACATCATTAGTTGGTAGTGAGCTAGAGAGGAGCTCCGGTGGTGGTGGTAGCTCAAACAGTAATTCCGGGAAATCCTTCACCATGTGCCATGTACCAAGAGGCTTTAGAGCTGTAGCCGCTTAATCCGACATCCTCTAATAATAACAGCGATAGCAACAGCGTCGATAGCACCGAATGACATTCGCAGTAAATATAGTATGAATAATAATAATAACAACAACAACAATAGCAATAGTGAAAGCAACACCGGTAATTGCTTTTATAGTAGATCTGCAGTAGACATTGACGTGACGCTATTGTCACTAGGCTCAGGCTATCACCAGCAGTCATGGACAACACCATCTTACACAGCAACACCAACAACAATAGCAGGCAAAATTACAGTCCTCATCACATCATCAAGCACAACCTACAGAACATCAATATCATCAGCAACAACAGCAACAATATATGTGGGGTAGTTACGTCAGTCCGTAATCAGCTTTATTTGGTGCGTGGCCAGCTGATCCGCTTTAAACATCTGCTTATTTTCACCCTCCTACTAACCATATCATCATCACATTTCGCTTCAGCAGCTTTGTTGGCGTGTCGACGCGATTTTCTTCCTCGAGGCTGGCTGTTGAGTATGTATGTATTTGCAGTAACTACAATGCCTGTCTGCGGCTTTTGGTACTATATTAGCTGATATTTTTATTGTCGTTTATAATTCGTTCGAACGTTTGATCTCCAACTGACATAATCGCAGTCCACTTCACCTGATTGGTCGGATGTTCAATTTACCATGCGATTTTCCAATTCTAACCTGTAAGAAAATTTTGCAACAACGATGAGAGTGCTGGTATTATACTCTAGTGAGAATGGTGAGATATTCAAGAGTCTATCAAAATTTTGTACCACTGTTTAAATTATAGAAAACTGTAAGTTCAAATTAATTGAGTTTATTTGATATTAAGCTGAAGCTTATAAAGTAATTGTAACTGTTAAAGAAAAACATATTTTCAGAATGTCAATAAAATCAACTTTGTTGCTTGAGTTATTTTGTTCTATATTCCAACCTAGAAAAGAACATAAGGTATGTTATCGAATTACATGAAATATAACCGCGAATATAAGCTAGTTGAGTTCGTCTAATATTTCACTTTAGAGCATATTACTCTTTTACTCTTAGAAAAATGCAGTCTTAAAGTGTTAATTTTTCTTCTAAAGCTTCATAGCCCAATCGCACTTAAAAATGAGTTGTGTACTAGGCGAGGTCTGCTTTTATAACAAAAACAAGATAACATATTGGTAAGCACTGTTACCTGCACAGAAATGCAAGAATGAAGAGGAAGGTTTTGAGATCACATCAGAATATTTTGTTATAACCATTGGATGATGCAACACTTTTTAATGTCGAAGTATGAAATGATGGAATACAAACTAAGCAAGAACGAACGGCTGACTTTGGCCATGCCTTATATCAACATATCAAACTGCAAATTGCAAAATTCGAATATGGTAATTTTCAGTGTCAATATCAACTTAAACTTACGTCTGCAGAATACCAAATTTTACGCTCCTATATGCCTTTTGTGGGGGATTTTTGGCCTAAACCTCATATCTGAACAAATCGGTTGCGTGGGGGCTATATGGTATAGCATTCCGATTTCGATGACTTTCAGTACAAATAAGCGGTTCATTATGTATGTGTAGTATACCAAATTTCACATTCTTAGGTATCTTTTGACGGATTTATGACCAAAAATTTCGGTCGTATATCCTTTAGTGGTTCGATCTGGCCGGTTCCGACGAATGTTCGTTTAAACGTATAGGTGCATCTTCCTGTCAAGTTTGATTGAAATATCTCAAAAGTTGAGGGACTAGTTGGCGTTCAAATAGACAGACAGCCAGACGGATAGACAGACAGACGGACAGACGGACAGATGGACATGACTAAATCAATTCAGCTCGTGATTCTGATACGAAAGATATAAATTTCACTTCTCCTTCTGGTACTTACAAACTTCGGACCAAAATTTATATATTTTTTCCTGTACATGAAAGGTATAAATATATAGTAAATGAACAAAGCAGCTTATAAGTGATTCTTACGAAATTAGATGAAATATAAAGCTAAGCTTTCTCCTATTTTTTTTTTTTTTGTTATTCTTGTTTTTTATATATTTATTTATCAATATGTCTTTTAGTTTTACAAATTTCCTGAGAGCACTACGAATGAGATTTTAAAATAATGTATTTTTAATATATGTTACATATGTACATACGAATGTGCGCAATTGGAAAAAAATTTAATAAATCATCTTGAAAAATAAATAATTTCACAAAAACTCATTTCAAATGTTCCACAGACATTTCTGAATATCACGATTTTATCAATTTTTTTCAAAACTAGCAAATCAAAATATACAAGCACAATAACAAAGCAAATGTTTTTTAACTTAAATTATTATGAAGGAAACATTTATATTTATTAATATTTTAAGATATAAAAAATTGAAATTTAAAAAAAAAATTATGATGTGTAATATAACTTTTATATACATTATTATATGTATATAAATTAGTGAGTATCTACTTATTTAAATGCAAGTTGTTCTGCACATCGTTTTTCGTTCTGTTTTTTATAGAGGTATAGAACTTTAAGTTGCAATAAAACAACGATGGATTATTCGATTGACATGAATTTTATTTGTCCGAAAGATAATCTTGTGGCATTACATTTTAAATATGATTTCTGGCATATGACCGCCACGGCTGGCGCGGATGTAGTCCACTCTGGACGTCCAATTTTCGATGACTTTTTCCAACATTTGTGGCCGTATATCAGCAATAACACGGCGAATGTTGTCTTCCAAATGGTCAAGCGTTTGTGGCTTATCCGCATAGACCAATGACTTTACATAGCCCCACAGAAAGTAGTTTAGTGGTGTTATATAAGCAATAAAAAAAGCTATATAATTCATATTTTACGAATTTGAGAAAGATTTTAGTTATTTTAGCAATGCGCTTTCAATGTCATCTACAGCTGTAAAAGGACGGCCTTTTAGGTTCTGTTTCTTTTTGAAAACAGTAGTAGGCTACACGGAGACAAGTGATGAAATGTGAGCAGGTTTATAATCGTCATTCGGAAGCCCTGAACTGCGTACCACATATCAGAAAGTTTTTTACAGCTTGTTTCACGCCAATGGCGTTGAAATTATTGACCATATGACCTTGTGACAGGAATGCATGATGCACTATGTCATTCCAATCAAAGAATACAGTGAACATAACCTCCACGTTCCACCAGAATTGTTGATCATTTTTGGATCTTACCTCCACTACGTTGACTGAAAGTGGTTTTGAGGACATATTCGTATACCCATGTTTCGTCGCCTATTAAATACGTTTCAGTAACTCCGCATTGTCGTTAAATACATTTTGTGACCCCTGAGCAACTCATTTCTACCCTAAAATGTCACGACAGAATAAACAATTTCACACACCTTACGAATATTGCCGAGCTTACAGAAATACGACTAACCCAAACAATTTCAACAATGAAAAAAATTAAAATTTTATCACATTATATAAAAAGTGTTTGACGAAAGGACTCTGCAAGCCAGTTAACACTATTTAGTAATACCAGGAAATAGTAGTACCAGGAAATTGGAGGGCGTTCAGAAATCCTTTAAAACATTTACAATGTATACGGATTTTAGGAAAACATTTTCCAACATATGTTAGATATTTAGTTAGTGTAAAAAGAGCGATTTTGATATTTTACAAAGAACTTTATTAGCGAAGAAAAAGATGATCTGCACACTTGTACTCTTTTGCGAACTGTAAAAAGTGGGAGCGGTAAAACAAAAACAAATATAAGGAGATTTATCTATGTAAATCTAATTCAGCACTAATCCAGCAATGCAAAGAGGAATAGCAAAAAATGACATTTAGCGTTAACCCTTGTGTGGGTCTTCTGATAAATAATATTTTTAGCAAGTAAGCAACTTTTAGTTCAAGGTACGAATTGCGAACGTACATATTTCTTATAAAAAACATATCTAAACTCAACGTACCGGCTCCCTTGAACTATCTTGATCGTTCAAAATTTAGCGATAAAAAATATTTGAAAATTAGTTTAGAAAGCTTAAACTTAATTTAGAATACATATGCAATTAGTTCAAATACTTAAATTAAGAAAAGATTTCTGCATAAGCGTTCAGAAGTCGTTCTCGGAAAACAAGTCTCCTTTCGTTGCTAGCAAGCATAATTTTACTATTGGTCTGACCAATTCGCCATTTGGTGTTTTCAGTGTGATAACTCCCACACGCCCATCAGCACCGGGGTGGCATTTAATAATTCTGGCAAGCACCCATTTTGTTGGTAATGCAGTTTCTTTAAGAACAGCGACGACATTACCTTCCTTAAAGTCGCGTGAGGGACGTAACCATTTAGATCTACGTTGTAAGCTCGTTAGGTATTCGCCTCTCCAACGGCGCCAAAAATGCCTTCTGATTGCAGATATAGTTTGCCATCGCTTAGGAAGATTTCCATAGAACCCTTAACCCTCAGGTTCTGGGATGGATTTCAGTGGCTCTCCGTTTATAAAGTGCCCAGGCGTTAATACCTCGAAGTCACCGGCAATCGTAGAGTTGTCGCAAAGAGGGCGGGAATTAACGTACGCTTCCACTTCTGACAATAATGTTGAGTACTCCTCGTATGATAAAATCGTTTCACCAAGCACACGTTTCAGATGGTACTTTATGCGTTTAATACCAGTCTCCCAATAACCTCCCATATGAAGCGCACTTGGCGGGTTGAAATGCCATTCAATACTAGATTCAGTAAAGAAGAACCAAAAAGATCTCATCTGCAATACATTGTTGAATGTTGGAGTTTAGTATCTTCTCAGCTCCGACAAAATTTTTACCATTGTCGGAGTGCATGACTTTGCAATAACCACGGCGGTTGACAAATTTTTTGAACGCGTTAAGGAATGCTGCTGCTGATAATTCGCCTACGAACTCCATATGCATAGCTCCAGTGCTCATACAAACGAAGGAACAGATGTACCCTTTGGTAGCCTTGGCACCTCTGCCGTGTGTAAATTTGTACATGTATGGCCAAGCCAAGTCAACAGCACTGTGCGTGAAACATCGAGCGTAGATAGTCCCAATGGCGGGAAGCAAGATTTGGATTTAAACAGATGCATTTTACACATTTGCGGTACACGTTACGGATCAGGTTGCGAGCGCCAATGACCCAAAAACGCAGCTGCAAAACAACTTGCATTATGCGAGGCCCAGCGTGCAGGGTGAGCTTATGAATATCGGCGATGATAAACTTAGCTAACGATGAGTTCTTGGGCAAGATGATCGGATATTTTACATCAGGAGAAACTTCAGCGTGTTTCAACCTGACTCCAACTCGCAAAACACCTTCCTTGTCCAAAAACAGTTGCAGGCCTAAGAGATTGCTGCGAAGCGGTAGTCTTCTATTTGCGGTGCAATGAGAAATTTCATCGTTAAAATAAAATTATTGTGTATACTTAACTATTCTTTGTTCGGCATCGGCAATATCTTGACTCTACGGTAGTCCAGATGATTTTTCGGAAGAATGATGTGCCTTAGCCTTTGCGTTGCGAAAGAACCTCAAGACATATGCAGGGATTCGACGTAATTTCGAAAATGATGAAAATTTGGTGACTATTGACCAATATTCGTCGGGGGTAGCGATATTGACTGTAGTTTGGTACGTGTACCTACTTCAGTAAAATGTTTGATTGTGGTTTGCTTCCAGGACTGATTGCAGTCGTGCAAGAACTCAGGTCTTGTCCACCATAGCTGATGATTTAGTAAATCAGCTGGCGACACACCTCTTGATGTGCAATCTGCAGGATTTTGTTCAGATCTTGAACGCCGGCAACACGGTTCGCAAAGAAGGTTACCCAGCGACTCGGATTCGCCTGCAGCCATGCTAGCGTGAGTGTGGAATCTGTCCATGCATGTAGCAGGTAATTGAGATTATTCAAGCTGCGCAATACGCTTCGTATCAGTTTCGAAGCTAGGTGTGCTGCACACAGCTCCAACCGCGGTAGTGTTGTTGGCTTTATTGGCGCTACCTTAGTTTTGCTCGATATCAATGAGACCGATACTCTTCCATCCAGTTGTGTAGTTCGTGCATAAATTACGACAGGATAAGCCCGTTCTGATGCGTCAGAAAATACGTGGAGTTCAGTTAGAGATCCAAACGTACCACACCCAAACCAGCGATTTACCCTTAAGTTTGACAGCTGATGAAAATCGAAGCAGTGCTCGAGCCAATGCTAACAGATCGTCCCAACCAACTTCTGCGCGCCAAATATCTTGGAACCACATTTTTTACTTTATTGTGGTGGGTGTACGTCTTTATCTTCAACGATGTATTGCGCTATTGTTTGAGATGCATTGCAGACGGACTGGTTTAACATTGTGCAGTTTGACGCCCACTTACGCAGCTCGAAACCACCTTCAGACAGGGTATCGGAAACATCTCGCTGCAAAGCCAACAGTGTATTTTCAGAGGAAGCACCCGTTAGCAAATCGTCCATGTAAAAGTATTGAAGTATCACGGCGACTGCCTTTTTGTTCTTGTTGCTAGAACACTTCGCACTCTGTTGCATGGCTTTGACGGCCAAGTGTGATGCAGCTCCTACGCCATAGGTAACTCGAAGAATTTTGTAGTTTTGAATCGGCGTTGAGGGATCAGAGCGCCAAACAATTCTCTGCAGATCTACATGTTTTGATGAAACGCAGACTTGACGGTACATCTTGGCGACGTCGGCGGTTACAGCAAACTTGTGAGTCCTGAAGCGCATTAGTATCGATACCAAGTCTTCTCTTAGTTGCGGGCCAACAAACAATGCGTCATTTAGAGAATTTTCCGAAGAACTTTTAGCAGACGCATTTAAAACTACGCATAGCTTCGTCTTTACGCTCGACTCCTTCAGAACAGGATGATGCGGCATATATTCTTCATTCGCGAAGTCCGTGGCTAATTCCATGTAATTCATATCCTTGAGCTCCAACGAGCATAAACTCGTTGTAGCATAACCGTAACGGTGTATCGGAAGCTAACTTTCTTTCGGTGCGTAATAATTGGCGAACAACCTGACTTCGGGAATCGTCTAGCAGTACTTCGGGTTTCCGCGGCAGCTCGACGATAAATCGACCACTAGACGACCTTCGGTGTGTAGCATCAAAATTCTCTTAGCAGAGACGCTCTTCAGCAGTGAGGTGCTTCTTTATTGGACTTTCCTCTAATTCCCACAGACGAGTTAAAGCTCTTTCGAGCTGTACATTGCAATGTAGGGACTGGATACTGGTAGTTAGCGCGCCATCAATATTTCCAAACAGTATCCAACCGAAAACCGTCTTTTGAGTCATGGGCGTTCCAGGAGGCCTCTTTCGGAATACAGTGCACACTAGTTGGTCCATCACGTCCCTCCCGATTAAAATTTCTTCTATGTGGCCAGGCTTCTTGTATTCTGGATCAGCTGAAAACAGTCCTTCAATGTGCGACCATGTTGCTGCGGTTAAAGTTTGCACAGGTAAATCGCCAGTATTTTTTGGTAAAATTAAAGTATTTATCATAAAGTGTTCATTTGAGCAGTAGGATGAAAGTGTAAGAGACGCTTCGCCTGTGGATCGCCCACTTTGAGAAGATCCGATTCCAGTGATCATGACAGCGGATAATGCCCTAGGTAGACCCAAGCGTTGAACACATGACTCGGTCACGAAAGAGGCTTGCGACCCAGAGTCGAGTAGCAAGCGTGCGGGTTGCGAACGCCCAGCGTAGTCGCGAATCTTCACTAGAGCAGTAGCCAGCAAAATAGTTGGTTTACATTTACTGTAGGCGGTGTGGCATTATGTGCGGCTGGGGCATTTTGAAGCTGAGTATGGTGGCGTTGACCGCAAACTCGACAGGTTGAGGTGCTATTGCGTCGGGGTAAGTAGTGGCCAAAACTAAGACAGTTCAAACAGAGGCGCAACTCCTTGACTAATTTCATTTTTGCGGATGGATCTAAGTGAATGAACTTGTCGCAGATGTCGAAGATGTTCTTCTCCAACACCCGGATTATTCCAAACCCTTCGAAATTACAACAGACGCTTCATCCGTGGCTTTAGGTGCCGTACTGTCACAAGGTGGTAAGCCAATAACGATGATTTCGCACACACTTTCAAATACTGAAGAACATTCCGCTACTAATGAGCGAGAATTTCTTGCCATAGTATGGGCTTTCCAAAAGCTGAGACACTACCTTTACGGTGTAAAGGATATTTATATCTATACAGACCATCAACCATTGACATACGCATTATCCGAAAAAAATCCAAATTCGAAGCTGAAGCGATGGACTGCCTTATCGATTCTTATTCTCCTAGGTACTTTTATAAACCAGGCAAAGAAAATATTGTAGCTGATGCTTTGTCACGACAATACATGCACAACCTCTCGGACGATACAGCCCATAGCGAAATATCTTCTAGCGATGCTATAAAAACAGTTAAGTGTCCAGTAAGTCAGTTTCTCAATCCGATTTCAATAGTAAAACCACAAAAATTTTATTCAAAAAATTTCTCCGACATACAATTAGGTTCAATTCCCCAGAATATCTTTTACAAACGCTTCGTAGCTGTATAAACCCGGATAGCGTTAATGGAATTTTTTGTGAATTTGAAGTACTAGGAAAAATCCAATCCTTAATACTATCCAACTTCCCCGGCATTAAATTTTTACACACAGAAAAATTAGCAATTGATCTAGTCAATAAGGACGATCAAATAGAGGTCGCAACAACCGAGCACAATAGGGCACACGGTTCAATATCTGAAAATTACAAGCAAATCACAAATGAATATTACTTCCCTGAAATAAGGAAAACTCTAATGACGGTATCCAAAAATTGCAAAATCTGTTTGGAAAATAAATACAAACGACACCCACCGAGACCAGAAATTGGAAAAACTACCATCCCAGAATTTCCAGGCGAAATCCTGCATATCGATATATTTTCAGTTGACAAACATCATTTCCTAACATGCATCTGCAAATTTTCCAAATTTGCAATAACTCTTCCAATACAATCAAGGTCAACCATAGACATAAAAAATGCACTATTAATTTTACTCAACAAATTTAAAAACAAGAATTCTGGTATCGGACAACGAAAAATCTTTTCAATCAAAAACAATTTCCCATATGCTTTGAGATTATTTTCAAATATACCAGTTTTTCGTACCGCCTTTGCACAGCAAAAGCGATGGACAGATAGAACGTTTTCATTCCACAGTAAAAGAAATAGCACGCTGCATAAAATCCGAACAAAACCCAACTGACATTACCGAACTTATACTACTTGCAACATACAAATATAACAACACAATACATTCCACCATTGAAGCCAAACCAATAGATATAATTAACGATTTTTCTGCATTTCATTTAAACCAAATTAAATCAAAACTAATTTCAGCCCAAGATAAAATTCTAAAACGCTGTGGCGATAAACGAGTTGTCAAAGAAGGTGAGGTAGTTTTTGTCCGACGTAATAAACGATTAGGAAATAAACTAAATAAAGTTTACATTTAAAACACCGTTCAAAAAGATTTGGGTACGACCGTAATGATAAACGGTAAACAAATACACAAAGATAACATACGTTAGCTGTATATTACCTTAGTTGAAAAAGGATTCACAAAATTCATTGAAATTTTGAACGCATTACTAAAATGAAAATTTAAAAAATACCTGTTAATTATTGTAACAAAAAGTACCACAAGTGTTAAAAAAATACACATATAAATTAATAAATAATGTTGAACCTTTGCCTAAGACAAGTACATAAAATGTATAGGCGGCATTTCACAAAAAAATTTGCAATAATTGTATAAAATAAATACATAATCCTACAATATTTTTCTTGTAACAATACTTAAGACACAAACGTAAAATATAACTTTTGCCTAAAAAAAATAATCAATCTTACATACTTTTCACATAATTTTCCGAAAAACATATCTTTTGCCTAAAACAAATACGTATGATGTATACTGTAAAAAAATTTTGACTAATTTATAATACTCATGTGACAACAATAAAAAGTCCAAATGATTTACGTAATAGCACAAACAACTTTGCAGGACATATCCAACCTCTGCCGAAGGCAGACACGTATTTATAAAGTTTAAGTAATTTTTCAAAAAAAAAACAACAAACTACAAAATTTTTAAATTAAAGAATTTGTTCTTACAATTTAATAAAATTTATAATTACTTTTTAAAAATAGCGAGAATGTTGGTTTTAGGGTGCTCAAGAGTTAAAGGTTTATCCTATCCGCATAAACAAGGGCTTTCGTATATATATATATATATATATATATATATATTGGCGCTTTGTAGCACAAATACAAAGCACGCAAACACATACACCAATGTACGTGTAATAAGGATTCAACATTATAGCGATAATTGCCATCACAAATTGGCAACTTAATTAATGTGGTCGTGTGTGTTTCTTGCAAGTGGTGAAGTTCAATGTTGAGATTCGAAGAGGAAACTAACGGCAATGAAAAGTCATTCATCATGGTCATATTATAGTTATTACATTACACAGATGTGTAAGCATAGACAAATACATACAAAAATTCCCGGTACACGATAATGTGTGTGCAATATAAAATATTTATGAAACTCAAAATATTGCATACACGCAAACGACTACACGTGCATAGAAATATGTTTCTGTTATGAGAGATCCAGCTATTGTGAAAAAGTTGAGAAATGATGTCGATGTTCATTCAATGAAAATTCTTCGTTCTTATTCATCATCATTTATACCCGAGAAAATTCAAATTGTTGTCACGTACCAGAAATATACTAGTAAAATACTAGTTCGTTCGTAATTTTTAGAAACCCAGTTCAATTAAAGAAAAACTACATATAAATCTACCAGAAAAATTCAAAGGATGAAAGTTATTTCTGCTGGCGGTAGTCTTTATTCACTCAGGTATTATGACTATGCGACAGTAAGCAGAGCGTATGGCGCGAGGTCATGTAGGAACATCAGCAAAGAAATTTTTTGGGAACAACTTCTGCTAAATCTGGTGCATTTATTAGCTCGTTAATTAGTTTTTCCAAAATATCTTATATTTTCTCCTAAAGCAGCTCATACAGTTGTTACTGGAGCCACAAAATCATGTCCGATAGATACTTTTAACATAGTTCTGCTTTCAGACTTATATAATGGGGCTGTGGGAACGATTTGAACTTAGAGACGTACAAAATTAACTCACAGTAACTTTAATTAAGTCAAACTATATCCTCTCAAAGTTATATTTTAATAGTCGTTTCAAGGTGAGGATTTCTACTAAGACGTTAACTGAGAAGAGAGTTTATAGGAAAAAAGGGCACTATCTTAATCTACACTGATGGATCCCAATGGGCTGCGGTGTAGGTACGTGAATATTCTCCGAATATCTCAATATTTCCCATTCTTTTCATATACCAAATTTTGCTAGTATAATCCTAGCCGAAATACCAGGTATATAAAAGACCTTTAGAGCTCTAATAAACAACGGGAGGATACAGAAGACAACTAAATACGCGGAGAAGACAACTATATACGCGAAAACTAGCTGGTGAAGCAATTCGTCACAGATCTGTAGGAATCTATCAGAAAGCAAACCTGGTAAGGTTGTTCAAAAACAACATAACGAATATAAATAATTTCATTGCGAACGCTAGATGGTTTGAACCATGGCCATGAAGCGTGAGGCCTTTACGATAGTGAATCAAAATTGCGCATTAATCGCTATTTGTGTCCGAGGCCGTACAAATATTCGGGCTGCACTATAACCTCTATTTACCTAAAAGTCATATTAATACGAATATTGTTTTTTATTTTGATACTATTCAACACTGGTTTACATATAACTGGCACTTTTGCAGCCACTGAATCACTGAAAATTTTCCGCTGAGCTTCTCCTCCAAACTATGGTGTGCATCTTAATAACATTTCCAACAAATGGAGAGGCCTACAATTCATTCTAAGCCGCCTCCGAAAGACTGACGAGGAAAATATAAGTTTGCTATTTCAGTCGTTCAATCAAAGCTAGCGGAATCACTGAAGCGATTAAAAACTGATTCTGACAGGTATGCATCAGCTTTGCAGAATATGATCGGACAAAAACATGCCCGACAATTGAAACTTATGTGTGTTCTGCCCCATTAAAAAAGCAGCCTTCGACAACATGACAAGAAGCTGCCTCTTCGGCTTATATGGTTGTGTAAAATGACGTTAAGTAACACCAAAATTTCGGTCAGGATCGGGGAGGATATCTCTGAGCCGTTCAATACCAAACGAGGTTTCAAACTTCCTTAATTTAATGCTGTAGAAAACAATGGTAGCTGCAGTGTTAAGTAGGACAGGGTACAATATTTTATAATATTTTACGAAAGTGTAGTGCAAGTTCTCCCGACTGGATAGGAAAGCGACTCGTATGGTTCTGATAATGAACGAGGACAAGGTGAATTATCTCATGGCGTTGACTCGACTCCCACGTCACTGTTGACAGCCATAACTTCGAAGACGTAGATAATTCCGTCCAACTCGAAACCAGCATTAATACAACAACAATGTCAGCATCAATTGGGATTAAGTAGGCAATTGACGAACAACGACCTAGCTCTACAAATCCCTTCGTGCTAATATATAGGTCAGAGGCATGGAAAATGACAACGTCTATTAATTTGACGCGAGGAGTTTCGAAGAGAAAGGATAGAACGATATGATCTACAAAATGTTGCCCAGATAAATTGGAACGCGTCAGTTTTGAAAGTATTGGATATAGTACCCGTAGGTGGACCCGAGTTGTAAAACCAGGTAAAGAAGGACGAGCGGATAACTCAATGTTGTTAACTTGGTTTTAGTAGCGTGTGCGGTGCTACGCCTGTAAAGAATAATATGATGTGAAAATTAATGGAATTTGAATATACTGGAATAAAAATTCATACATTTGGTTATATTCCCAAAGGGGCTCTATCAAGATTAGCTAAACATTTTTATACAAAACTGCCTTTTTTTCAGCTCCAAATTTTACTATCTACTTCACCCGGCTTCCACTCTAGGACATCAATGCGAGTTGATATGCCTTTTGTTGCGCGCAAACTGTAATCAAGAAATTATGATGATGCTTAGGAACATCCTATACACGATGGCGGCTCGCAGTCAATCTTGTCATTGAGAATTATTCGAAGTAGGAAGGGATTATAAAAAATGTACTATAGAAGATGCCGTATATAATTAAAAGACGTGGGTTCTCTTCGAAGACCAATCCAGAAAGAAAGTTTGTTTTTAATATGAATGATTTACAAAACAACATAGAATGAATATACGAAGCAAAATGTCAAAACTTATAGTGCGCATGGTTTTATTACGGAATTAAAAACTTTAGAGGCTTATGGTGCTGCCACATGTATTAAATAAAAACAATAAAAAAATATAAAAGGCATTATTTGAAAGCACCACAAGGTGGGAGTTCCCTTTAGGTGAAGTTACATAATCTTTAGGCACGACGATGATCCTTCATTCGGGGCAGGGAAAGATGATATAATTGGGAACTATTTTCCTTAGCGGTCTGTCCAATGTAGCAAACCTAAAAGGTAAATAACCCAATAAAGTTTAAAACGCGAATCGAAGTGCATACTCGATTTTTTTAAACGGTTGTTGCTACTTATACTAATAGATCCCATTAAAAATTTTGTGCATCTTTTCATTGTTTGTTAGGAAAGTAAATCAAAGCACATTATTCGATTTGCCTAATTTTTCATTTACTTTTAATTTGACTAGGTGATTAATTATAAAAAGATTTTACTCATATAGTATTGATAAGAAGCTAATTAGAATGATATAAAAATGAGGAGGATTTTACAATCGGAGAGCTTGACATTCACTACCGAAAAGCAACCGCAATTAAATAGAATTAGACAGTTTGCCATTGTAGCACTCTCTTTGCTAATATAAATAACTGGTAGTGATTTATTTCACACAGTAATAGTACAAACTCATCCATAAGAACGTAGTTCAGAACTATAATAAACTAAATTGATACGCTTAATGTAGGGTATTACCGAACCGGCGCTTAAATGTCAATAAAGCCATTGTAAGCTGTGTTCTCTATTGTTTCATAAATTCCAATAAACACCACTTTATTGTTGCTTGAAGCTGATGTCTATGTTCACTTTGAAAACTCAATCAACAACTTTCCGCTTGTATGAGTTGCTGAATCGATTAGTTGATCAGTGGAATAAAACCAAAAAAAGACGTGCTAGCACACATTACCCATGTAATGTAAGAACAGTAAACCAATAACATATATTTAATTTTCCTTTTTTTCTTGTAATTGTATTTAAGGCTCTTTTGATGGATTTTTTGTGGCTACAGAACTAATTGTTCTTTGGATCTCTTTTGTTTTTGAACTTTTTCGCTTTTTTATGTTGTATTTTTCGACGTATTGAAAATACGTTTGAATATTATTTCTCATCTGGAACGCATTAGTTTTCTCGTTTTCTCGTATTTTATTTCTGTTGCTACAAAAAAAAAAAAAAAAAAAAAACAATTTAATTATTTATAAGTAGTAAGGGGAAGAGTGTTGCAGAAGTTTTGTAACGACAAAACTTTTAATTGACCACTTGTTTAGCTTTTGCTGATAATGGTGAAATTTTTTTAAGTTATATGGTGGTATAAAGTGGAAACGATAATCGAAAAAGAAAATTGTACATAATTTTCGATCAAAACTTGTGGCCTGAAGGCCAATGATAAAACTATTATCAACATAACCAGTAGTTGTACACTCTTACAGAAGATTGCACATTCTCTTGTTAGTTCTGCCGATCATATAAATTTTTCCAGATGACACAGCTTTAGGCGAGATTCTGTATCAGCTTACACAGTTATACGACTGCGTGAATATTAAATTCAAATACAGCGCCTGTACTTTTCTCTCGGGTTATTTTTTCAAAATTTGCCGCTTGGTTAATCTTCTTTTGATAGAGTTTTTGAGCCAACCTCCATATCCAACCATTTCATCCCCTTCTCTATGCCGAATTTCGGGTTTTTCTTTTTCTCTCTGTAAATGCGTCTCGAGTGTGCGTGACGGTAGATCACAATCTTGCAAAAGAAATGGTATTTTTCTCTACAGGCATTTCTCACTGTTGAAGCCAAATCTTTCGTAGTTTAAGAGCCACTGTGTGATTGTCAGAACTGCCAAATTGCAGATAATCTGATAATTACGGGTATTGTCGCTTTTCTTATTCTTAAATACATAAAAGGAAAAATGAATTGAGAATACCGTTATAATAAATAGTTGTATTCTAGAGTTCTAATGTCGCGCATATTCTAAAGGTTTCACTTAAATGCAGTGATTTTCATCATAAAAACAATTGTTAGAGGTTACAGTTGTTCAAAATTCAATAAACGTTAGTTCTTTTACTAACATCTTTTTTATTTATTTTTTTCTTTTGGATTTGTGTTGTGGATTCGTACCGGCGTTTCAATTGTTGAGAGTACCATCTTAATACTCACCGTACTATCTCTTCTTGCAACATAGTTGAAAATTATTTTTTTTCTAAGGCATCGATGCACAGGGAGCTTGAAATATTATTTCACGGAAACATTCACTTGGACGTTGTAGAGAAGAAATGTGTTTGGTTTCGAAAAGATGTTACGATCTTGGACCGAACGCAAATCTATAATTCTGGTGACATACATGTTTTTCGTTGATTAACTTCTTTATTATGTAATCTCGTATTCGATAAAGGTAACTACATTTCGAGTCCCGGTAAAGTCATTCAGTCTCATACCATTATTAGCTGAAAACACCTTTTTGTCCTTCTTAGAATTAAAATGCTAAGCTCAAACGTGGCAATGGGAGCGCTCATACGTCCCAAAAGGTATCCATGGATACATTATTATTATTAATTTTTATGAGGAGCTTTTTATTTCATGACAGAGACATATATAAAGGGGTTGACATTCCCTACTAAAGGCAACAGAGACAGAGCGTGTTTATTTCATAACAGAGCCCTCTGCAAAGCATACACAGATTTAATCAGATGTAATGCTATGGTCAAAACCAAGTCAAAAAAGCATCCAGGAGCGTGAAATTTGTTATTCTATACAATTAGGTAAAAACATTGATACTAAAGATCATCGAAATTGCCCCCATACAACGGAATTTTTGAGGTATGAGGTTTTGGGTCCAAAATTCGCCAACCATCCAGAAGCGTAAAATTTTGTATTATACACATATGTTGCATATTAATAGTGAAAATTTAATTGAAATCGGAACTCTATATCTACCAGAAGTGCGCTTCATCGCTAAACAAAATTCGCGTATAAAAACCGGGAACAACGGTAATCTCGTTCTGTGCCTTACTGGATGATCGTTTGGCTTCAATTCTTGCATCGAGTTAAATTTTGTAAGCACGCAAACCAAGATCCTTCCGCAAAATCTTCCATAAAGTGGATGGACATAGATCCAATTCCTGTGCTCGATGGCGGATGGACTCAATCGGGTCTTCCTCAATGCTACGCTCTACAGCATAGTATATACATAATAGCTTCTTCTGTACGCTCCGTACGGCGTCTCTGGGGATGCGAGTTATCAATAAGAATAAACGTGGTGCGAAAACGTTCCATGGTTAATAGAATTAACTGCTCTGATGGACAATTTTGTCGACGATAAAATGGACGTAGTGCGCGATACGTTTTCCGCACAAAACCATTATTTTCGAAATAAAATTGCACTATTTGAAAGCGTTGTTCAGGCGTGAGTCCATTCATGATGAATTGCCAAACCAAACTGAGAATAAATCACTTGACAGCTGTTAAATCACCATCTTGAAAAGTAATGCCAACTTAAAGTTCTATACCTCTATAAAAAACACCCTATATATACTTCACGATTATGAGGAGTTGACAGGTTTCTAGCAGACTTAAGTTTCAATGTCAAAATGTGTCATATACTTTGAATGTAATGAAATTTTGTAAAAAGTTTATTTTATTGGATGTCCATATTTTCAAATATATATACAAATATATATATTAATATATATATATATATATATATATATATATATGTATATATATATATATGTGCGGATATAAACATAAATATCAGAAAATTAATGCTAACACGTACATCTGTTTCTGCGATTTACACACTTTCAACCAGGCATAAATAAATAACATTTCCCCAATGTGAAATTTGAATAAGATGGGATGTTAAATTCACGTCACACAGCAGAGTATGACAAATTCAGTTTAGCTGCTTAATGTGCTGATGGCAAACGTACTAGTTTATACATGAGTGTAAGTTTTTATGTGTATAAAATAAAAATATATTCATAAACCCAAGCTACTCTTTTGTTTACAGATAAGGCATGTAGTAGTAGTGTAGAGTAGATTCTTAAAGTTATTTCACGTATGTCACTTTCAGTTAGAGAAATCGTTTAAATATCAATTAGATAATCAACATGTTTCTTCTCATGAAAATCAAATTCTTTTCCAAACTTGGATTTCAATTAGAAAAAAAATGGAAACAAATTTGAAAATTTAATAAATAATTGACATATGACAGTATCTTTATTGGATTAATGATTTTATGTCCAAAACCAACGCACGAAAATTGTCTGGGGATTATGAAATTCACTATTTTTGAAATAAAAACAAATAAAATCGAGTGAAAAACATAAAAGCGTAGGTGCCTTCGCATTTAATTTTTGAATAAAGTATTTTTGAAGAATCTAAGATTCTGAAAAGATTCCGAAGAGATTATGATTTTGTCAAAAAAATTTGATAATCGCTAGAAAAATATATGTATATTTTGCATGTCAAAGTTTTATCAAGTGGAGAAAAAAGAAAATTTTCCTATTAAAAAATTTCCTGTTGTTTGAGATGGCGTTAATTAGACTGGAAAAACAAAATTGGTAATTAGAAATCGAGTTGGATCCCCAACTGACAAATTTCTAACAAAAATGTTTTTTCGGTATGAACGATTTTTAAAGTGTATAAGTTAGTAAAATGTGAAAGTATAAGAAATAAGAAAATCTTAAAAATGTATAATAAAATTTTACGTGTCGACATTTAAAAGAAAACAAAAATGAAGAGTGGAGCTTTGAAGCGAAAGCAAGGAAAATTAATTTCAAATTATTAAAGATACAGATACACTCGCATGCGTAATATTGATTTTAATTTATATAGATGTACAATGGAAGATTTCGTATGAAAAGTAATCCTTTTTTAATGTATTCAATATATTGGCGACGGCAACAGCCGAGAGGTTAGCGATGAGACGTTTGGTATGTCAGTGATTGCTACTTTTAAATTACTATAATTCTATTTTATTATTGTGATCGCAACTAAAAAATTTATTTATTTCAAAATTTGTAAAATTCATATATATATTTTTTAAATTCATCAGATTAGTTTAGGTATTTGGTTTTGACAAGAAACAAAAACATAAGAAGAAAATTAAATTATAGAAATATATTTTATGAGCAGTGGCAACTTCTTGTTACTTCTTATAGAAATCTAACTTTTAAACTTTTAAATTTGCATTAAAAAATATAGGATTTTAGCATTTTAATCGGCTAAGCATGTTTGCCTTTCGTTAGATATTATTCTGGCCGTAGAAAATAACCTTTCGAAGGCAAATGTTATTGGTTAACCCCCAACTCCTCAGTAACCCTCTTCAATTCAATCAACAAATTTTTGGAAGTATGTGATTCAGTCATTTTACAACATTCCAATAATATACTGCACATATCAAATTTTTCACTTACAAAATGAGTGTAATGACAATAAAGCTAACAGTTAATTGAACGAGGGCTAAACAACTGAAAGAACTGGGTTCTCGGAGTCCCTCATCCTATAAATACAATGATAAATGAATTCAAATTCTTTATAAATAGCATAGACCGTGCGTTATCGAAATCGTTTTTTGTTTTCATATACGTTTTTGTCCTATCAAAACCAGCAATTATTTTTGTGCATCGTATGAAGTTGCAGTTAAAAATAAAAGCGATTATTTAAAAAAAATTTAACATCTCCAGACCCACTTTATTGCACCCGTTCTTCAAGCGGAGGCGTAAAGCGCGATTGAACAGTAATAACGCATTGCAGTACTACTCCTTCGTACAGAAATATAGGCCTAAATACTTCTCTCTCTTCTTTGGCCACTAACGCTCGAGAAAAAAGACCACCATCTCTAAATTTCACAGAGTGAAAAGGACAACACTCTTATGCAATAGATTAGAATTACGGGCCACAGATACTAAGGCAATGAAAGCCCTTTTGAATATATCCACATTGACATTATGTTGCTTTTATCTGTAGTAAAACAATTAAAGGTGCCTGAATCGAATCTAGTAAACCAGGGTCATGCTAATATTTTTAGATGATTCCGCCTATTGGAAATAAATTAAAATTAAATTCGTGCATTTTAACGAAAATGAAATGAAAAATGCTATGGGTTTTTATTTTTTTTTTTTCATTTCGATTAGAAAGGGTAAAACGATCACCGCGATTATTACCAACGATTATTCAGAGCTTTTGGATAGATTCGATATTGATTTGAAGAGAAGTGTTGTTCCATCAGCATGTAAATATTGGAAATTATGCTTGCCTAAATATATAGAGCTAAAATGAAACTACGGTGAGAAATAAAACTTTTATTTACCGAAAAAATATACCAGTCTCGTACCATCAAACGACGTCAGCAGATGGGAGATGAAAAACCTGAAACCTTAAGACACTCCCTGTGGTAATTCTCCACGCTTTAGAGGAGTAGATTAGAGACCTTTAGAGATTTGAGCGAAATAGTGGGGCAAGGATAAGCGGATAAATAAGTATTGATAACTTCACACTAGCGGATTGACTCTTTTGATGGTACCACAATGTGCGTGTCTGGGGATCGAAGAAAGCTGATTTTCGACAACCAATTCAATTTAACTTTACCTATAAAATAAATTTCTTTCACCAATGATGAGATTTTTGTCAGTTCAACCATACTTAATGTCAAGCAATATTTTTTGTATACCAATAAGCATCAAATTAATCTTTATTATTTTTATAATTTATTTACGTTAAATAAATATTTAGAAGAAAAAACTCAAAGCCTTGAATACATATCTATTTAGAGTGTAAGTAATACTTTTTCAAATTGGTACGTGTGCATATGTAAAACTTAAGAATTATTGCCTAACGTACTGAGTCTTGCAAGTAATCCCCAGATGCGTATGCTACTTTTGTTAAGAAGAAGTACTCCGCTAATGGCTATCTAAAGAGAGAATAAGTTTAGGATATCACTCAAAGATTTATTTGGTGTACATATATACATATATTTATTTACATACGGACATGAGAGTATATAAGTACTTAGCCAACAATTTGAAATATATTGGCGAGAACCTGAGCGAAATACAAATCGACCACTTAAGCATACTTCAAAGCGCGTGGCAGCTATAACATTCCTCTGAATTCATTAGAAGTTTATTTATGTGAGTAATGATTTTTATTTAGACAAACAAATGGTATACAAAATACATTCTCCTATCCTAGTAGGAAAGAATGGGTGGAAAGCAAAGCCGATCGCACTTAAATGTGATTCGTGAATAATTGACCACTCAGTATTGTCCAAAAAGTTCTAAGGGCTGTATTAAATTTCTATCGAAATTGATTACGATTCGATATGGATTTTCGAATTGGTATTAAAAAGGTGTTTGGCAATTCTTTTAATTTTATTTGTGAACAGTTATACAAAATGAGTTTTTTACTTGCAAAAGGCTTTGACATTCAAAACGGAAAAAAGTGAAGAATTTTGCGTGAACATAGACATGAAATCAGGCTCATGCATTAATGAATGAAAAATTTATGCATTATAAGTATGTAATTTAAATTAATTTTTATTGAAATGTTTCGCTCAATTAATAGATTAAATTCTATATTTTATTCAATTGCCTTACACACTGTGGCTTCTAAGTGAACATCCATACAAGTCGGCTACTGATCGATTTTCGCCCAATCGAACTTTGATCAAGTCCTGATTGAGTCCTGAGCGGCTGACCGCTTAATCAAACATAAAGATTTATTAAGAAAAAACTTTAAAAAAAGCATTATACTTAGATCTCTAAGCTTTTCGTACATCATGCATATGAAACCTGTAAGAAACAAGCTAAATTTACCAATTAATGACTCGGCGGCTGCAGTAGTCGAATGTTTAGTAGCATATATATGAGCATGGACAGTTATAATTAAAAAAATTTATTTAATGAATTTTTTCCCTAGTTGCGGTCGCCCCTCCGCAGAGAATGTCTGCTTTTTCGAACGGCGAGAATACAGAGGATTGTGTAAAAGTTGTGATCTTAAAACCTGTGTCTCTTGACCTTCTGAGGATAATTTTGGGTTAAATGGATCCCAAAACGAATATGGCATTACTCGACAAGTGTTCACCGGGTCTGCAGTTGTAAATTGGGAAACATTGCAATAGAATACATTAAGCAATATTTAGGAATCATTTACAACTACTACTAATTGGAAGAAGGCCATTGAAACATTGTGATATAAGTAGGTTTATCGGTATGTTAGCAGACCCCATTACATATAATATATGTATTTGAGTCTGTTCATCTTCCATATATCAATAATTAACTCTGACCACATTCTGTGGACCTAATTACTAATATATGCATTTAATTAAAGATAGAGAGTTAAAGGATAGGAAGAGGATATAACTGTAAAAAATATTACTTGAACAGCAGATACTGCAGTTCAATAGTTAATTATTGTTGAAATTTGCACAAAACTCACAGGGTAATAAGAAAAACATTAACATATAAAGGGTGTTTTATAGAGGTATAGAACTTTAAGTAACAATAAAACAACGATGGATTATTCGATTGACATGAATTTTATTTATCCGAAAGATAATCTTGTGGCATTACATTTTAAATATGACTTCTGGCATACAACCGCCACGGCTGGCGCGGATGTAGTCCAATCTGGACGTCCAATTTTCGATGACTTTTTCCAACATTTGTGGCCGTATATCGGCAATAACACGGCGGATGTTGTCTTCCAAATGGTCAAGGTTTGTGGCTTATCCGCATAGACCAATGACTTTACATAGCCCCACAAAAAGTAGTCTAGCGGTTGGTTTTGTTCAGGTTTGTTCAGTTGAGTCTAGCGGTGTTAAATCACAAGATCTTGGAGGCCAATTCACAGGTCCAAAACGTGAAATTAGGCGGTCACCAAACGTGTCTTTCAATAAATCTATTGTGGCACGAGCTGTGTGACATGTTGCGCCGTCTTGTTGAAACCACATGTCCTGGACATGGAATGAAAAAGTTAGTAATCATGGCTCTATACCGATCACCATTGACTGTAACGTTCTGGCCACCTTCGTTTTTGAAAAAGTACGGACCAATGATTCCACCAGTCCATAAAGCGCACCAAACAGTCAGTTTTTCTGGATGTAACGGTGTTTCAACATACACTTGAGGATTGCCTTCACTCCAAATGCGGCAGTTTTGTTTGTTGACGTAGCCATTCAACCAGAAGTACGCTTCATCGCTAAACATCGCTAAAATGGACGTAGTGCGCGATACGTTTTCCGCACAGAACCATTATTTTCGAAATAAAATTGCACTATTTGCAAGCGTTGTTCAGGCGTGAGTCTATTCGTGCTGAATTGCCAAACCAAACTGAGAATAAATCGCTTGACAGCTATTAAATCGGTCGCCATCTTGAAAAGTAATGCCAACTTAAAGCTCTATACCTCTATAAAAAAACACCCTTTAGTACATATAAAATGAGTAGATAATAATGATGAGCCTTTTCATTTGTGCTGCGGTCCTTTCAAGAATCAATAACCTTCATTTCATTTCCAACAGCATGTTTTTTCATCAGATTTAAGCCCTTTTCCTTATTTCACCTTTTATGCTTACTTATGGATATGGCAAAAATAACGGAAAAGTCTTCGCGATTTTTATCATTTTTTTGGTTAGCTTCATAACTGCAGCAGAGTAGAACTTAAAAAAGCATGTTTTTATGAGATCGGTGATATTCGCTTCTGTTGAAATTTGTGGTCTGCTCTTTGGATGGGCGAACCTACAGCTTGATTATGCTGCTTCCAAACGGGGTATGAATTTTAATGAGGAGTTTTTATTTCATATCAGATATACACTCGGAGGATTGAGGCTACCACAATAGGAAAATTCAGTTAAAGGGCTTGTCCACAATAATAATTCTACAAGATTTATATATCTTTTCCTATATGTTCAAATCGATCGAAACAAACATTTAAGAGATAAAGCAAAAAATTTGCTTTGGTATTTGGTTGTCTAAATTTCTTAAAAACTACTGAATCATAGTTTTTATTTTTAATTAAAATTCATTTTAAAATGTCTGCTCAAAGTTCTAATGGCCGTTTTTGCCTTTAGTAAAATTTAAAAGTATTATTATGAAAAAATAAAAAAAAATAAAAAATATATATAATTATATTTATGTTTAAAACCAATACGATTTCTAGAAGAAAATGTTTCTCATGAAGCACATTAAAAATTATTTAAGCACCTGATAGTACCATTTGCTGTCCATTTGTTGCTAATAACTGCTCCACCACAAATATAAACTTCGCGTAGTATAAATGTTTCACACTCCTAACCATACTTTTAAATAAGCTTCATGTAATATCATTAGCTTCCAGTAAAATTAAGCTTTTGAAAGCCAAAGAACATTAGCAATAAATTTCACTAATAAGAGAGTACATGGAGTATTTAAATTTTTGTTTAAGAAAGATGCGAAGTATATTGTTAAAGAGCCATACAGCAAATATGTAATTAAGTATGTAAGCATCAAAAAGTAAGAACTTAATTACATCAGGGTGAGCTCATATGACTGCTGATATATGGAAAATTTTGCAATTAGAGAGCACTCCACCTGTACTGGGTATTTGATATATTGGGAATGTCAGTGCAAATCTCAAAGCTCAGATAAGCCGTAGTTCAAAAACAAAACGGTAAATTGAATTTTGTTGTAATTGAAGTGTTTTTTCCGCGATTTTTTTTTTACATTTGGTAAAATATTTCCCTGTTTTATTGAAAAAGTGTTTTTATCTTTTGGTTACGACCATGTAGGTGAGGATACGAGTAGACCGTGAATTTCCTTCTAGCATCTACGGACAAAACCAAGCCTCCTACAAAGTCAGGGACTGTGAGTACCCCGCGGGACTATCAACTCAGATATTACTTTGCGAGGCAGGCACTGGAAGTTATGCTGCCCCATCACTCAACTTAAAATTTCACGGCGCGATTTGGTATTTTTATTTGTATTTTTATTCATTTGTTTTTTCATGGGATCAGCACCTTCGTCTATCTTAATTTCAGAAACGAATCCCACCTTCATAGGCTCTCGTTTATGCTCATAATGACAGGTATTAAATATTTCGGAACATTCATATTATTTGTGGTTGTTATCATTTGGTCCAGAGTTGCGCGTCACTATGATACAGATGTGAAAAATACTTTGAAGTGAGTGAAAACTGTGAATTCGCCGATCTTTATGGCTGAAGGAATAATAATATTGAGGGCACTTACGGTGCACTATATAACTTTTTTTAAGTAAGAGCAATAAAATATTCTATTATTCTCCATTAAAAGGAATTGCAATACCGAATGGTTATAGCAAGGTATTCTCGTAAATGATTTCAAAAGTTTTCTCTTTTTTCTTACATTACTGTGCGCGCCACATTGTTTACCAATATGTTATCTTGTTTATAAGAATCTATTTATTATTTATTCCATCGCATTATTAATAACAGCCTTGCATGGAGGAATAATAAAAGTAAGATCCATTAATGTCGTTGCGTGTACGCAAAGTACAGAAACATTTATGCAGCTATTGAGATGTGCTATTTACGATTAATTGCCAAGTTTTTATTAATGTATGCAAACCTTGTATACGTGTATCGAACAATGGAATATTTTCAAGTTGAATAAATATGTGGAGAGTATTTATGAGAAAAAACAGTGCTTGAGTCGGCACATGCGCTACCCATAGGCAAGAAAAAAGCAAAAAGGAAATTTTATATCTCACACTGTACAAAAAAGAGAATAATAAAAATTTATTAAATATCAAAAATAATAGTAAGGTGAAAAATAAAATTACTTACTAATATTTTCAATTATGTTTATGAATAAAATAGTCAATATTAAGACTCATTTCGACAATCAAAAAGAAAGAACAGCCGTCTAAGGCCATGCGGAAATCTTTATACATTTCATAAACATATCAAATTTATTGCAAAATGCAAAATTCGATTTTTCTCAATTGCACTTGAGCTTACGTCTGTAGAATGCGAAATTTAACCTCCTAGATGCTTTTTAACGGACGTTTCAGCCAAAATATCATTTCTGAACAAATCGGTTGCATGGGACCATATAATATAGCATTTCGATTTCGATGATCTTATTTACTAAAATGCAATTCATAATATTTGTAGATAATACCAAATTTAATGCTCCTAAATGCTCTTTTGACTGAGTTTTGACCAAAACCTCATATCTGAAAATATCGGTGTATGGGAGTATGTTATAACCATCCGATTTCGATGATTTTCAGAACTAAAATGTAATTCATTATGTACGTGTAGTACACCAAATTTCTTAGGAATTTTATTTACGGATTTATGGCCCAAAATATCAAATCTGAAAAATTCGTCGTATATATGCTATAATGGTCCGATCTGGCATTCAAACAGACAGACGGTCAGACAGACCAACGGATAGGCGGACAGACGTACATATCTAAATCAATCCATCTGGTTATTCTAATACGATCGGTATGAATTTCGGTGGGTCTATCTCTTCTCCTTCTGATGTTTACATAGTTCGGACCAAAGTTAATATACCGTTTCATGTACATGAAAGACATAAAAATAAACAATTGTTTGCAAGACTCAAAACAGCACCATATCTTTCTTTATACATATATATGGGACATAGTTGAGACACATGTTTGGTAAATATGTTTTGAAGATTATATTTAGAACTTTTTGAAAATTCTGTTTTGCAGACATAATTTCCTATCAGACATTTTATTTTAATATTCAAATCTAAAATTTTCTATTAGGAAGCTCTTAAAGTTCGAAAGCAAATAATTCCATTAGGTACAAGTATAAAGAGGCCATAAAAATTCGTAATAATAAGAAAAAATAATTTGTAATTTTATAAACATTAACCGTAATAAGATATTATAAATACCTATATAATTGTCTGAAAGAAAAATATCATTTTTTAGTGTATTTGCTGTGTTTTAAGTTTCCTAATGGGCCCACAAATGTATGCTATCTGAATGAATATCAATTGAAATATAATACTTGTATAAGTAGCTAACATATAACAAAAATGGTTCGTACTTCTTTTGTGGTTAATGCTGTGAATAGTTGATTGATTTGTTCCTGAAAATGTATTGAAAGCTGTTGAGCATTTTCTGAGAGCGGATATGTTTTCAATTTACCAAACAATGGCTCAACAACATATGTGTGTGAAAAAATTATTCACAAGTGAGAATTTGTAAATTGTTAACAAACATACATATTTTTCATACATACATATATGCATAAATTTAGTATGGAAAATTTACTTCTGTTTGCCCATATATGCATATACACGCGCATCATATATATTAATTTTAAAAGTATATGATAATCTGTGATTTACAAGTATAATACTTTAATACAGTAAATATAAGGAAGAAACGTTGATATATTTGTAGAAGACTGAAAGGAGACTAAAATAAATTACACCTTTTTGTTGTATTATTGCCATCAACTGACCCACTCGCCCCGTAAAGCAGTGCATTGTTTTTGGAACCAGTCAGGTGGAAACCAACTAGATTAAAAACACCTCTGTCGCACTACGATACCAAAATTATTCTATGCGACTAACACTAGAGTAGGAAAACAAATTGTATTTGTTACATGTCTTCGACATAATATGACTAAGTCATCCAGGAAAGTAGAAAGTAGAAGGAAAGTACTTTTCGATTTACTGGGATAATGTATAACAAAGACACAAGAACGCTACCTTGAGCAATATCAGTGTCTTCAGTACTACATTGTATCGCCCTCAATACTATCTTGACTTTGATTTATACTCGCTCCTGCCGTTGAACAGTCCACAATCTTAGCTATTTGAAAGAAAGTTTGGTCATATCAACTTCAATAAAACTACATACATTTTGATAGCTAAAAATACCTCACTCGCTTAGTTTTCAGCTTTAATTGTAGCTCATAGTTAATTTTTATACCTCACTCGCTTAGTGTTCAGCTGTAATTGTAGCTCAAAGGTAATTTTTATCTTTTTGCTTTATTGCATTTTATTTATTTGTTTTATTTTTGGAAAATTCCATTGGATCAAAAAGCGACTATGCAATTTACTACGGAAAGCTAAATTTGCGAAAAAAATAGTAAATGCAGATTTTTATTTGACTCACGCTACATGGTAAATATTTGCTATATGGATCTACATTGATTAGATAACGCTTATGTGCAAATCGTCTTCATTGAAATATTCTTAATATGATAAAAAAAAAGTACAAGATACGCTTTCACTGATTAACTACAAAGTCCCAGATACAAAAAGCACTAAAGAATATTGATTATTACATTCTTTAAAAAAGTAGTGACAGTGAAGATCATGGAGAAAACCTAGTTTTGTTACAAATAAAAAAAATTAGATGGAAGTTCATTCAACTATTAGTTACATATGTATATAATGTTATGTAAGTGTATGCTTTGAATATGTGTTTTTAATATTTGAACAATGTCACTACTCGTGTTGGCACCATATGGGGCACATCTCATCGACACAACAATAAAGAATACAAAAGCAATACAAATATATTAATTTGTGTTATACAATCTTTTCAAAAAGTGAACTATGGAAGTGGAAAGAAATAAGCTGAAATTTATTCATATAGTTGTACGTGCTGCTGACACTACAAATTCAATTGCAATGTGAGAGACAAAAAGGTAAACTAGCAGAGGAAGAAAAGGTACAAAGGTAATAAAAAAGCTTTACAAATACATTTGATATGAACAAGACTTGGAAGAATTTCGATATAAAAATTTATTTTATTTGTTTATTTTATTCCACTATGAATAAAAAATGAAATGATGGGTGACTTGCACAGTTTTTTTTTTTTTTTTGCCGTGAGTTGCCTGTTGCCAACTCGGTTTAAAGTAGCAATTCTTGGCAAGTGCGATTTTAGATAGATTAGACTAGGAGTACGAAGACTATTTGAAAATATCTCGCGTTAGCCTCGTTTCCCTCTCTTCTTTATCTAGTCCCGAAAAGGCAGAAATAACGGTGCGATTGTTGAGCCCAATTACATCAATATCTAATTGTACTTTTTCTATTTAGCCCTGCAGCTCATATAATTTTATCCAGTGATAGATTAACGAAGTCGCACAATAAAGAGCCACCTTGTCTGTAACCTCGATTAATATCGGACAACTTGTAGAGGTCCCTCCCGAAGTCTACTTTAAAATCGACGAAGAGGTGGTGTATGGCGATCCTTTTCCAAGATTTGAGGCATGTTGAGCATATATTCTATCGTAGATCCAACAGGTCTGAAGTCATACTGTTAAAGTCGCATCAGTTCAGATAATACGTTGTATAGAAAGTCATATCCTTTGGCAGTCCTTCGGCATCATATATAAATAATTCAGCCATTGCCGTTTTCTTGTAATCGTACTTTGTCGTAGTCGGGTAATGGAATATCAATTCAATCTTCATGATATATGGAAAATTTACCCAAAATTGAAAAGTGAAGCGAAACGATTTTATGGTAGAAAAAGCGAGAAACCTTAATGCGTGAGTATGAAGAGCTTAAGGGACAGGGATAATGCGATTTACAAAAGGTTTCACCGGAGCATCTTTATGCAAAAAGAGGTGGTCTGGTAACCAATGCAATGTGTTGTGTTTGAGTATCATTTATTAAATTTATTTGCAGTGGAATCTGCTGGGTAGTCTCGAAGATGCCAGAAACAAATATTCAAACAATTTTTTATATACATATATAAGAGAAGATATAAAATTGTTTCTATGTTTATAAGTAGCTCGTTTTCATTTCAATCCGGGGAAAATGCCATTGACAGGTGTACTGAAATCATGTTCGCATATTTAATATTTTTTTATAAATGTTATGAAAATTAAATTGAAAATAAATTCGCAGATACTAACATTCAAACGCTTAGACAATGTAATTTTATTTTTTGCACGTGCTTTTGTGGAGCCTTTTACGTGCAGTCAGTGTTGGCTCCACATAAAATATTGTAGCTCAGCAGGAAGCCTCTTGCACTTTAGTACTACAAGCGAGTATGTACATATAAAATACTAAAAAGTGGTATTTAAGAACGTTGAGTGACTTTGGAATATTTATATTTTACTTAGAATATCCATGCCCGATAGCTTGGTAAGACGATCAAGCCTTGTACAAGATTATAAACCAATATGGTTGAAGTCTGGTGTCACGATTGAAAGAAATGAAGCTTCAGTGGACGCTCTCTAAATTATTCCGCCTGAGGACTCAGTGGACTCCTACAGCAGCGTCTTTTAAATTAAGTAATTTTTTCAAGGGCCGTTCATAGAGGAAAGGATAGTATGAAGGAACGGGCATCCTAAAGACACGTCGGCAGGCATCTACTAAACTATGATGCCTATGGCAGCGTCTGTCCAACAGAAATGCAGCTATAAGTGGCCGTCAGCGAGTTTACTAAAAGATGATAACTCTACGGAAGTTTCTAGGAATGTAGTGGTAATTATTTTCTGAATTTGAATCGATGGTTGTAACGGAATGAACCAAGTTTCTTCAAAATTTTCATGATTTGCATCAAAGCCCTGACCAATGTTGTTCTCTCTAATTATAAGAGGTCACGCTGGATGAAAACAATTGGTTTACAGTGAAAATATTATCATATTATGTGGTAGTATCTTCAGTTATTCTAATTTTTTTATATAAGCTTAATATTATATGTTCCGACTTAAACTGTGTTAAATAATACAGGGTTTTCCAATAAGAGTGATATGATTTCTTTAAAAAAAAACACACTAATTGTTAAGGAAATTCAAATGTTTCTTATTTAATGTGAATTATAATCTACACAATTAAGTTCTGAATATAACATCATTCAAATGGCCTCCACGACTTCTTTTGCAGGAACGAATTCGATGAACCCAATTTCTGAGAATTTTTTTCCACTAAATATAGTCATACGGCATAAACAGCACGTTCAATATTGACTTTTAAAGCCGGAACAGAGTCTAGTTTATTGCTAAAGACCAATGACTTCAAATAACCAACCAAGAATTAGTCTAATGATGTTAAATAACAACTTCTTGGAGGCCATTCAATGTCAAAATTTCTTAAAATAATCGAATATCCAAACCTTTCTCGCAATAAGTCGGTTGTTGCACGTGCTGTGTGACACGTAGACCCGTCTTGTTGGAGCCAGATGTTGTTTAGATCAACTTCTTCCAATTGTAGCCATAAAAAGTTAGTTAGCATCGATCTATATCGCTTTTCATTGATGGTAACGGTGCTACCAGCTTCATTTCGAAAGAAGTACGGACTGATGATTCCACTAGACCAAAAACCACACCAAACTGTCAATTTAGGTGAATGTAATGGTTGTTCATGAATTATTTGTGGATTTTCTTCGCACCAGAATCGGCAGTTTTGTTTATTTCCCCCACCACTCAGATGAAAGTGAGCCTCACCGGAGAAGATGATTTTCTTAAAAAAATCGTTGTCGTTTTCAGACTGTTTGTTGAATAGTTTGTAAACGTTGTTCTTGCGTATATCTTGCCATGATGAAATTACAAACATTACTGAATACAATGGGAAAAAATTACAGATCACGACATATTCAAAATGGCCAAAACGACACTTAGAATCAGTCCATCCCTATTGGAAACCCCTTTATAATGCTAATACTTAAAATGCTTTATCAAGTATTTCTCCTAAACCTCCCTCAAAATAATATAAAAATCCTCAACACGTGAAAAAATTTAATACTTTTTCATCGAAATTTGGGTCAAAGCACTTTACAAAATTCAATGTACGCATCTGTAAGAAAATCAAAGAATTAAAAACAAATGTAATAATAGTATACCAAAAACGACTAGAATACACAGAATGATTGCCGGCATACACATTTGAATTAAACCCACATTTTTTATCATCAGTAATCGTTTTAAATGAAATGCAATACCCTTATGTTCTATCGTCTGTCTGCATTTCTTCCTTATGTCTGTCGTTACAAAAAACAAACACTTATTTTCACAATACCTTACGAAGAAAGGTACATTTTACATCGTCAATCGCTTTTCAAAAATTATATTTTTTATACTTACTTATAGCTTTTTTGCAGTCAATGTAAATCTATCTTTCTTCTTAAATAAATATGGTTAAGTATTTATTTATTTATTTATTTAAAAGAGAAACAATTATTAATAATTATTCCACTTACGTACTAAAGCACTGGCTGCCAGGGCCTTCGGCTTATATTTAAACTAATATCTACAGTATAAGAGAATTAAAGTAGAGGTGACAAGTACTGTTTAAAGTTTACTAATTACAATTTATTCATTTCTTATTGGGTACGTATAGGGTGTTTGTTATAGATAGTAAATTAAATTTGATAATCGGTATATAATTATATGTTCATTTTGGAAAGAGTTACAAATTTTGCAATTAGTTTAATGTTACGGTCGTTTGGAAGTTTAAGATGATCTGACGGCTTGGAGTTGTTGAATACTGCATTTCTTATTTCTTGTAGGTCTGGGTAATTGTCAAGGATATGCATAACATTGAAAACTGTAGAACCACAACGCGTGCAACTTGGTTTAGGTAGGCCTTTCAATACATGTGCGTGTGTTGTAAGTGTGTGTCCAATCCGGAAACGTATAAATGTTATTATATTCCTAGAGTAGGAATGTGAAGGGTAGACTGGTTTTGATCCCGTCGTGTTAAAGGTTTTGTAGTGATGGTTGTAGTTACTCCACTGATTTAAGATTTTTTCATCAAGAACTTGGTTAACTAAATTTTTTATATCTTTATCGGTGAAATGCTCAGATGTGTACAATGGTTCACCACAAGCTTGTTTAGCTCTTCTATCAGCGATTTCATTGCCTTGGATTCCTATGTGCGCAGGCACCCACATTAATTTTATTTCACTTGTGTTATGGAACAGAACGTTGCGTATCTTTATTATGATGGGGTGTCGTTCGTTTGGTTGAAGACAGCTTCGATAACAGATTTGCTGTCAGAGCAAATAACAGTTTTTCTACCGCGTTGCGATGAAAAAAGTACTGCTTCTAGTAAGGCAGCTGCCTCGGCTGTAAATGCAGAGTAGTATGATGGAAGAGAATATACAGCAATGGTAGCACCAAGTATGTTTGTCACAGCAAATGCAGTACCGGTGTCTGATTTAGAGCCGTCTGTATAGAGCACCTCCCAACCTTTGTTGTAATGCTCTAAGGTTTCATTATATAGTTGGATATATTCACTATTACTGGTAGTACTCTTAAGGTGATGTTGTAAGGTATTGATATATGATGGCTTAAGTTTAGAGACGAAGGGGAATATCGCTGTTTCAACCAATGATGGGATAGCAATGATTTGTAGTTCTTTCGCTATGGCTAAGGCGCGTATTATAGTAGATGATTTATGATGATTTATGTTTTTTCAATTATTAAGAGCGTTTTTCACTTGTGCGAACAACAATTTGTTCCGGATATTTAGCAACTTTGGAATGAGACCCATCGTTATCTTGGCAGTCCTTTGGTCTATAGTAGGTAACCCGGCTTCTGTTAAGATTGGTTTGATTGGTGAAGTTGGAAAGGCTCGAATGGACCTTCTAGCTGCCGCATGATAAGGAGCGCAAAGGAGCTTGATATGACTTTTAGAACAATGACCATATATTGAAAGACCGTAATCTATCTTTGATAGTAATAATGCCTTGGTAATATTTACTTGCTTGCCACTTCCAAATGGTCGATGGAGTTTTATGAGGTACTTTTGTTTTATGTCAGAAATACACTCGGAGGGTTATATGTCAAAGGGCGACCGTAATTACAAAAATTTATATTCGATATTTTGGATGTTGGTCTGACCAGAACTCGAGTCTTGGCCTTCCGATTGGTAGTACGCACTGCTAGTAAATCGGATATTACGGTTGCCTATAAATATATATTTTCTATAAATTGCATGTAGTTGTTGTTTTTCGTCCAACCAATCGATATTGCCTTTATCATCTATTTTTTTTTTTTGCGTTCTTTTACATTCTCTTGCTAACATCCGCTTTATCTCACGCTATGTTCTTAATTTGCATTTGTTCTTGCTCATTCCCCTTACCGGGAAAATTTCAATTTTCTTTTTTTAAAACGCTGACATTCATTTTCCGACATTTGTTTTTCTAAGTCTTACTCACAGCATGAACTTTTAACATCTTTAGGTGCCCTTTAATGCCTTCTATTTGATTTCGGGTCATGGGATTCCGGCATTTGAATAAATGAATTTTTTTACTTATTTCAGTTTGTTTTTATTTCCTTCGAAAATTTGGTATGCGGAGAAAGGTCACTTTTTCAATTTTACATATGCTTTACTTGTAGGAAAGGTATGTAGATTGTATGTAAAAAGAGAAAGAAAATTTATAAACTTTATTAAAAAAAATTTATTATCAAAAATATAGCAGCAATACTTAATGTGTTGAGTTGCTCTACGGAATAAAATAGTTCCTTTTTATTTTTATATTTTGGGTTAGCCAGAACGGATTATTTTTTCAGGTCAGCCAAATTGGTCTTTGTTGTTTAATCGGTTAAACAATAAACAACACACTATTGAAAAAAACTAATATATTTACATACAAACTTATACCTAAAAATATGTAGATGTATATCATGTTTTTTTAATACTGACAAAAAATTTATATATATGTTCATACGTGGTGATAAAAATATTTAAATTAGTGATTTTAAGAGCTAGAACCGGTTAAAAGTAAAACATGCTATTCCAAAAAAGATAAATTTTTGTATTTCGAAAACAAGATAATTATAACAATGGAAGAATTTATTTAAAAAAAAGTCTTTAAATTCTGTTAAAAAAATTTATTATAGCTTAACACTACTTTTTATTTTTATAACTTTTTTCGAAGTGCAATTAGTGAACCCTAAATTTTTTTTATAAACAAATTGATATAAAATTTAATTTAAACAAAATACTAATTCGGGGATATAAAATTTAAAGTAACTATTAAAAAAACTGTGGCACTGTACTAGGGAATATCAATTCTTTTATGAATATTTGGCAATTTTGCGGTAATTTTCACTATGATATAAGATATAAACTTTTATTCTTTCGAATTGTCAAATGATACGTGTTTGCTTTTATAAAGTGGTGATTTTCCTTTAAATCCTTACGAAATGTAATATTTTGATGGAAAAGATCGAATATAAGCCAACAACATACGAGTATAAGAATATTTGGTCCATCTAAAATATTACTCATACGACCTGACATACCAGCAGGATTTTTGATTTCGAGCAAAAAATAATGCGAAGTATTTGGTTAAAAACAAAACTAATTTTAGCCAAAAATTCTACGTCCTATTTATTAATTTTTTTTTTTTTAATTTATATTATTTCGAAAAATTCAACTCAAGTTTTCATACATACAAAAGAGAAAATAATTTTTCATGTGGTCTACGAGTATTCATAAAAATAATATAATTAAATTCTCTAATAAATAAAATAATTAATTAAATCAAATAACCACCTCTTTCAGCAAACTGTTTCATTCGAGTTATGTATTTTTCTTTCTTTTTTTACATACTTTAATTGTGACACTGTAGGCGAGGCTTTCTGTAATGATGTACAATGAAGAGAGTACGAGAAGGTAGACCTAAAATGTCTGAGTCGCCAGTACCAGAATAAATGTTTAATTTTCATATAAGCTGATTGACGCTCTACAATTATGTATAATTGAAAATAGCAGACAAAAAACTAAAATCCTTCTGCTCCAACAACCACCATCTGCCACATATGATAGCCAACTGAATTCCATTCAATCTTACTCAACGTAATGTAATCACAGAACTTTAAATTTCTGGCAAGGAATGGCATACGTATAACAAAATGAAACACAGGGTAGTTTTCGAGAGCGTATGGTTGCTTGCAATATTAAAAGTGGAAATAAATTGTTATTTTGTGAAAGCGAGCGAAATAATCATCAATATGCAGGCTATAAAAATAATTATTAATCAGATTGGGTGTAAGTTTTAAAAAGATTCTATTTGTTTTATGGGCATATTGAGCGCGGGTGTATCTTTCAAAAATATTAAGTTTAAAATTAAAATAAAATTAAAAATTAAAAATTAACTGGTTGTCTGCCGCCTAGCATATAGTTGGTCTTCTGTACTGCAAAATTGTTCAATCTAGAGGTAGCTAGTCGTCATATACAGCACCAGCATTATTTTCGAAACCTTACAGCATTTCGGAACTTAGCTTTGAGACTTCCCTGAACTGCCCGATACGAGTTTTTGAAGTATTTTTTACCGTGTTTCTCATTTACTGTATTTCCAACTTAGGTCATGTTTATTTTACGCTCTTGAGGTACGCGAGGTTTGTGGCCTATCATTAGTAACCACAAATTTGGTGTAACTCTCTTTGCTATTTTTTGCCATGATCTTGGCTCTCTAGCAGGCCGTTGGACCAATAATTTTTTAGTATGATTGCCAGATTCTTCTTTGGTATTTCCTATTCCGGTTCAATCGCGTGGCCCAGCAGAAATACACTGACTTCATAGACAAGCTTTTTCTGCTACATGGGTTAGCTTAGCTGCTTTCTTTGGCGCGAGGATCTTCGCTTGAAAAATATTGCAGTTCTCCGGCGGCTTGAAGGGCTGAATGAAGTCCAAATGGGTATTAAAATTCCGGAGTCCCATCCACTCGTGTAAATTGACTAAGATCCATGCGCTTAATTTCTGCGCTTTTCTACGACTTTTCGGGGCGAGAATTTTTAACCCCGGTCCGAAACACCAAAAGTCTAAAATTGGCTTGTCCACGGCTATGAAGCACGGGTTATATCCAAATTTAGCAATCAATATCACTCTCTCTTTCCTGAATGTTCGTAAATTTATACTCTGAATCGGAAGTTAGAATCTTTTGGATTTCTAAGTGTTCGTCTGTGTGTGAATGGATTACGTTTTTTACATATTGTTCGTGATTCATGTAAGTTTTTTCATCAATGTTTGTAGAGGTTGTATTAATTTCGGTCCTTCAATGGGGTGTCCATTCCATATGTGTTCTCCATCTAGTATGATATTACCGTGATCCAATACAAGTATAGGCTTTCTTACCTTTTAATAGAGGGATAATACAATTATCCTCTGATAATTTTGTGCATATGTATACTCCTACATTATTTTTATGTTATTCCTACATTATATGTTAGTGGGGTTATATTAAATAATTTACAATTGTTCGTGATGAGGGGATATTTATAGATTGTTAATACAATATTTTGGTATAGACAAACATGTATATCTGCATACTCTAGTATGTTTATTACAGGTGTATCAAACTCTTCGTTTCTTATGATGTCTTTGATGTCATTTATGTTTAATGTGCCTGAATAATAATTACCATTTTTTGCGAAATTGATTGTATTCGTGATGGTTACAAGTTCTTGGTGGACTTCATTTAGCACCATATTTTCAGTTATTGATTTAGGATCTAAAGTTTCGAATATCTTTTCAAATTGTGAATTTATTTTTCTTTGTTGGTTGTTATTTTTTATAGGTTGATTTATACTGGCTTTGATTTCTATTAAATCATCATATGCAACCCTAATTTGACGAAAATAAGTCAACTCTCTTCGGTTGAGTTGAAAGTTGTCCTTGGTGTTAGTCGTAAAACGAAAATATCAGTTGTACTACTGAGTGCTTCAACATTTTAATATATTTTAATTGAAAATCGTCTAAGTTTATAATTCATTGACTTAGTTGTATTTTTAAACAAAATAAAGTATTTTTAAATAATAAAATTTTGTTTTTCTTCTAAAAGATCCCTAAAGATGTTCATTTTATTACATTTATTTTATTTTGTTTTGTTTCATTTTATTTTATATTAAATTATTTGGTTTAATTTTATTTTATTTCTTAATTTATATTTTTATTTAATATATTTTATTTTATTCAATATTTTAAATTTTATTATTATTATTTATTATGTTCAGTATTATGTACATATATATATATATATATATATATATATATATATATATATCTAACATTTTGCTTTAGATTACTTTACATTGTTTTATTTGATTTGATATTATTTCATTTTTAAACCTTTCGCGCACATAAAAAGGTATATTGACTGTCCGTCCGTCTGTTTGGACGCAAAGTAGTTTCTCAGTATTTGAGATATTTTAAGGAAACTTAGTGTCCGGGTTTACTTTTATAACATATCGGCCGCAGTAGCCGAGTTGTTAGCATTGAGTACTACAATTCGGAATGTCTGGGTTCGAGTCAAGGTTAGAGCAACATCAAAAATTATAGAAACATTTTTTTTGTAATTATGGTTGCCCTTCGGCAGGGAATATCATGCTTTTTGAGTGTATTTCTGATATGAAATAAAAGCTCCTCATAAAAATCCATCGGCCGTTCGGAGGTGAGTTAGGATAAACTATAGATCCCTCCGTTTGTTTTAAAAATATCAAATCACAAAACCACAAATTGGGGGAGGAGATGTCCTAAAAATCGTTTCAGCGGTTACAAAATGTCAAATATATATATATATATATATATATATTTATATATATATATATATATTTACATAAAAGCGATTTATTCAGATGTGTGATTTTAGGGCATAAATATTTCAATAAAGTATTTTATATTGTTAAAATATGTATTTTTCACTCATATAATAATTAAATGAAAAACATTCAATACAAATAGCGGCATATTTCGCTGGGCGAGCAGGCTTAGATTTCGAACACATTAATATTACCTAATCAGCCCTCCCTACTGAAAAAATTGAATCGACCTTATCAGTAGGAAGTATTTTGTTAAAAGCCCCTCTCTATCGGGGAAGATGGCAATTGTGTATCTATTCAAGACAAGCCCTTTTCGATACACAAACTATATTATATAGTGTTGTATCGACTTCTTTGCCCTTAGAATAGGAGTGTTGCTTCCTTGCTTTAGTCCAAACTTGGGGCAAATTCCCTTCGAGCAGACAGCTCTGTAAATCTTACATGGAAAATGTATACCTTCCTTTGCTTGGATTTTTACTGTCCAATTTCCTTTAATTTTCGTTGAGTTATTATTTTTGCTTATTGAACTGGTCCTTTGGCTTGTTATACAGCATGCATATCGGCTAATATAATATTTTGCGTAACACAACTCTTAATCTGTGTCTATTATGGTCGCGAAATAGTAATTTAATCCGCCTGTCCTTCTGAATTCATACATTATCCAGATACACACATATTTTCAAGTGTCATTTATCAATGTATTGAAATAGTTATCAATGTATTGAAATTTTATTTTGTTAGTAGCTAAATCTTGGTGTTAAAAGAGGTCATTAAAAAAATTTAACCGGAAAATTTTTCTTCTTCTCTCAGTTAAATATTTTTTTTATAAAACCAATTATATTCAATAACCGGTTGGTTTTGAGCTTTTTCCTGAAAATATTTCATTACAATAATAGATTATTAATACACATTCTACAATCTACATATTTATTAGTAGCAAAGTGCTTCATTTAAATATACTCTTCTTAAAATAAAAGTTAAAGAAAAATTAATTAATTTTTTTTTTAATTTCACTCTATGTTTAAATATAAATTGTCTGCAAAACCGGCCAAATTTAAATCTAAAATATGATTCAATTTTTTACTCCAAAAGGGAATATTCTAATTAAAATGCACACTTCAGTTTCACAAAAGGTATATATTAAATATTTCTATTAAATATTTAAATATCAGAAAGTGTCTAGGAAAAAATATATGAATTTAAAATAAAATTAAAATGTTAATATGAAAACTTATTTATGTTTAACTCTTTGTTTGACGTTTAATCAAACAAAGTGACAGGTTTCCACAAATACAAATATAAAATATTTAAAAATTTGTAAATATGTGAAATACGTGAAAGTGTTTTACTTAATAGTCACAAAATTTTATCTACTAACGGCAAATAACTGCAAAAATAAGGAAAAATAATTGCTTAACAGCAGATAATATGTGGTATTGTAGAAGAAAGGATGCAAATTCACGAAGAATTTTCAAGTGGAACAAAGGAAGGCGTTTGAGTTCATTTAATAGTAGACTCACAGAAACAGTTTTTATATTAAGTGTTTAAAGGAAAGTCCAGCAAAGCGTTAAAATCTGTCCACAAACAAAGCCAAAACCAAATAGTAAAAGGGATAGTGCAAATTTACAGGAAACACAATATAGTGAAAAGGTAAGAAATTAGGGTGGGAGAAAGTCACTTTTTCACTGGGAGTGAGGATAATGTTGTAGCTTATCATGAAGATGTGCACTACAGCTTTAACCAGAAAGCCATTAACTTACAAGCCCGCACTTTCTCGGCTTCCTTATGCACCAAAATATCATAGTATTGACTGTAGGAAAACAAAAAATCGAATGGAGTTACTTTAACTGCTTCTATACATACATATACTTGTACCTAGCAGCATTACTGTACCATTCAGGATGACGTTTATCATGTTTGTCATCAAGTTTATTTTTTGAATTGTGAAACTGTGCGCAAAATACTAAACATAATGGATGCGGTAAGTAGAGCGGAAGTTCGTTGAATATTTTTACATTGTATTCTATAAGGTTTGTTGTGAGTATAAGGTATGAACACCTTACGTCAACGCCATACAGTGTTCGTTGACTAATGCGGTAAAATAAATATGGCAAAATAAAAATGAGAAAAGAACTTATTCGAAATTTGTTCTGTAAGCCTCAGATTAGATAAATGAATTTTGAGGACTACAGAAATTGTAAATAGCGAACACCCAGTAATCGTGATTCAAAGAGTGCCCTACCTAAATGTTCAAAAATTAAATTTTCCATACAATGGTAAGACGATGTAATCCATTATGTCCCTAAGAGCGCATAGTATATCAGATATTCCACTTTTATGATTATAGTAGAGTGGGGAGTTTATTTTAGCTATCCAATAAAAAGAAAGTCTTTTAAAATATTTTTTGATGTATATATAAAATGTTTTATGTTTATATATAAACATATTTATATAAATAACATTATATAAGGGTTTCCAATAAGAGTGATATGATTTCTTTAAAAAACAACATACTAATTTTTAAGGAAATTCAAATGTTTTTTATTTAATGTGAAATACAATCCATACAATTAAGTTCTGAATATAACATCATTCAAATGGCCTCTACTACTTCTTTTGCAGGAACGAATTCGATGAAACCAATTTTTGAGCACTTTTTCCACTAAATCAAGTCGTTTGTCATGAATAGCTTGTTCATTATTGACATTTAAAGCTTTAAGAGAGTCTGGTTTATTGCTAAAGACAAATGACTTCAAATAACTACACAAGAAGAAGTCTAATGGTGTTAAGTCACAACTTCTTGGAGGCCATTCAATGTCACAATTTCTAGAAATAATCGAGTCTCCAAACATTTCTCGCATTAATTTGGACGTTGCACGTGCTGTGTGATACGTAGCCCCGTCTTGCTATCATCGACCTATACTGTTCTACATTGGCAGTAACGGTGCTATCAGCTTCATTTTGAAAGAAGTACAGACCGATGATCCTATCAGACAAAAAACCACACCAAGCTGTCAATTGAGGTGAATGTGGGTGGTGGATTTTCTTCGTACTAGAATCTACAGTTTTGTTTATTACCGCACCACTCAGATGAAAGTGAGCCTCATCGGACAAGAAGATTTTCTTCAAAAAATCTAAAATGCGGAACGATTAGTTTGATATTGAATAATTTGTAAACGTTGTTCTTGCGTATATCTTGCCATGAACTAATTGTAGACATTACTGAATACAATTAAAAAAAAATGACAGACATGACATATTAAAAATGGCCATAATGACATTAAGAACCCCTTTTTAAAAAATCGTTATATAAATTTTTATAGCAATTTGCTTATTTTAGCAATATCGAACTGTTTTTCCTGCCAAAGCTACGACGAAGAATAAAAATTCATCAAACTTTTAATGACGTTGTCGTAACTCCTATGTTTAGCTGGTTTTTTTTTTTTTTGTTTTGCTGACGGTTGATCTTTTTATTTATATTCACGTCAACGTAATATAAATACTGCAATTGTGTTTTCAAATTTAACGGAACAGCAAAATCAAATAAAAGTTAACTTAAAGGTTGGTACGCACTTCACGCGAAAAAAACGTATAAAGACATTCACAAAAACTCTGAGAGGAGTATTTTTTTCAAAGCCGTACGCCCCTTAACAAAAAAAAAGCTTAATTTTCTTCTGTCTGTTTCTAAAGTATTTAAACAAAAACGTTACAAATCAGAAACGGACTAATTTTCAAATTTTTACACATTTTAGTTTTTTTATATTAATTTTTAATTCTATATTTTATTTTTCCACAACATTATTTTGTCTTGTTTACTGCTGTTACTTGATTTATACTAAATTTTTTTTTAACTATTTCATAATGAACAGACTTACTGCTACACGGCCTCAAACGCTGCAAAAAGTGGTCAAAAATTTGGCATTTTGGCTGGAAGACCAAAGGCCATGCCAAAGAGTTTATAATTTTCGTGAACTTATCAAATTAAGTTTATTGAATTTCGGGATTACATATTAATTAACATATCTGACTTCGATGATTTTGAGTAGCAATATTAGCTTGAATATCTGTGTCTATAATATCAAGCTTCACGGTCCTAGAGGCTTTTTTGACGAAGTTTTAATCAATTACCTCATATATGAACAAATCGTTCGTAAATATGTTATAGTGATCCGATCTGGCCGGATCCAATATATTACATTCAAGTGTAAAAAATATATCGGCGCAACAATTTTAGTTAAAATATCTCTAAAATTGAGGGACTAGTTTACGTTGAAACAGTCAAGCAGACGGACATGACTAGATATACTTAACTTAGTGGGTCTTTTCTTGTTCTTCTGGTACTAACATACTTAGGACAAAAAATATACCATCTAATGCACATGAAAGCTATAAAAAGGGTGGAGATATACCCAGTGATAAGAGAGGCACAAAATGTGGATATACAACTACAAAGCAATTCGATGACCACCACTTTGTTAGAAAAATTATTTGCCTGTTTGTATCCGATAAGGGAGGCAGTGCTACAAATTTATGAGTATATAAAAAGTTTTATTTCCTGGTGATCTTTACATGTTTGCTGTCGTAATTACGGTCTAGCTTTTTAGGTTGTGGAAAGTGGGGTAAATATAATTTTGTTTGCCGTTTATCTTTTCACATTATCTCGCCTTTGGTATTCTTTATATAAAATGTGGATGATGGAAACTTTGACGAAATTCGCGTAAAAATCGAAATTTAATACCATTATTTCCATGAAAGTAGAATTAAAAATTTTGGATAGGAGATTTGGCAAGGGAAGAGAAAAGTAATTAAAGTAAATTTTATGCAATGGGTACTAATTATTAACTGAAAACCCTTTCAGAATGTAAATTTATATATACAATATATTTATACTTATACTAGCAGGCCGGCCAAATGATGCTGTGTTTTTTTTTTACTTTCTTAAATTTTGAAAAGTTTCCTTCCCTTTAAGAAGAGAGCTAAAGTGAGAAGTTGAATCCACCAGCAGTTGAAGCACATGAAGTTCCTATCCCAATGAAAAATCGAATAATGCCTCGGATGAGAGGTCGTCACGCTTTGATGCCACGATTTGAGGGTATGTATTTGGAATGTCTGGTGCCTTAATTGAGAAGGTACCACTTCCGCTGGTTTATTTTTTCGTATGATAAAAGCATGTCATCACCGCCGTTCAATAAGTGCGATGGACGGGACAAGGACGAAAAAAGGACCCACCTTGAGAAATTTACTACAGAGGCCATATAAAGGAGCTCAATTTTGGTGTTGCTTTGTTGGTATGAGAGAGACTCCATCGCAGAGTACTGGCATTCACATCGATGGATGAACATCTGGCCACAATACGCATTAAAGTGAAGTTCTTCAATATCGCTAATTTGCGTCACATTCCGAAGGAAGAGAAGGACAATGTGACCAAAGTTTTTTTTTTTAGCAGATAAAACGCACTTATTAGAGCTACTTCCGCAACAATAAGCGCTAAGCGATTTTTACGCGATGGTGGGCAAAGTAGGAAGTTTTGGTACAGCAGTCGGAAATTTCAGCCTTCGTTATGAAATATCTCAAAACGAGCTAAGGCTGATCAACTTCGCACTGGTTGGATATACGGTTGTCTGTGGTACTAAATTCCAGCAAACGAAAATTCACCAAACTAAATGGTTGTCGAGGATCAAAAAATACCCAAGCAAATCGATCGTGTTGTTATAGACGGAAGAAGTATCTCCAGTGTTCTAGACGAGCGTACGTTCTGAGGGCCAAATATAGACTCGGATAATTATCTCCCCTGTAGAGCAAAGAACACCCATCAACAAATACAAGGAAAGTTTGCTGTCGAAAAGCTGAAATCACAACAGATAGTCAGGAGGTATTCTACATCATTTTCTCAACTGCCCTCTGAGAGCAATTATCAGCACCTCGATATACGGGCGCTATAAACAAATATCAAACTTCCTACGTGCCGACGCTACGGAAACAAATGGATTTCAACAGTGTCAGAAAAAAAGCAGGTACTATGAGAAATGTAGGAATACAGTGGAAAGATAACGGGCTGCTTATGTCGCAACGATTTCTCGTAAATTTTTTAAGACCGGAGCATATTCATGTAGGGACCAAGAATGTAATATGGTGACTAATTTCCAGAGCATACTTAATGCAGTGAGGAAACACTTCTCCAACCTGCTGAATGGCAATCCCGAAGTAAAGTCCTCTCCCGATTATGAGATGGTACTAAGGATGTTCGAAAGAAAAGTCTTGTTGAAGATTTAAGGGTGCTTTCTGCGTTAGCAATGGCGAATACCACAGCGGTTGTCCGAATAAATTAAAGTACTCAAGCTTTGAAAGTAAGAGATGTAGTACCCACAGGTAGAAGAGGAGGAAGAAGAAGTCCTCTACTCCGTTGGAAAGATAAGGTTTAAGGAAGTCTGATTTCACATGGTATTTCAAATTGGCTCCGAAAAGTGAAGAGAGAAGGAACGAGTTTCGCGCTATCGTTTTATTCGACTTTAATTAAAAGTTTCAGATATTACAATTTCTTCGTCTGAATTTCTAGCATGAATTCTCATAACAACGCAAAAATCAAACAAAGTGGTTTCCTTGGTTTTGGATCGACTTTGGAGTAATTATTTCGGTTCGGCTCAGTTGGAAGATGACATTTCACAGCTTATTAGCTGGTAACTATATGAAACTCTTAAACTAATGTGTTCTAAGCGGTAAGTTTTCTACAAACGCTGCAACCTTGATATTATTTTAATAAAAAAATAGCTTCTAAAATTACCTTTGAAACTTTTCTCACATTTTTGAAGCCTACTTGCATAGCCCGCACATTCTAAGCTTAAACTGTAATGCATAACATTTGCTGACAGATTTTTAATAAAACTTTGACAAGAGAAAATTCCTTTGATATGCACACCAGCATATGGTTCTGTGTGTCACCTGCTAAAAAAAAACTTATGCCAGAGATGTGTGACAGACTAAAATATTGCCCAATAATGCTATTCAACGAATAAAGTCCACAACCTATGTATGTATGTATATTTTCGTTGCCAGGTGGCGTTTGTTATGTTCTACTAAGTTTAAGTTGCTACAAATGTAGTAGTCTTATATGTATGTACAATATTCTTAGTAGAAGTACATATTAATCAGTACCGCAATCCCATTAAGTAGACATAGGTATTGCTGTAAAACGTTTTTTAACCTAGCACAACACATGAACATACGTACACATATATAACCCACATGTTGTCAACAAAAACAAAATATTAACACAAAATTGACCATGAGTATAAAAACGAGATTATTGTGAAATATGGTATTTTAAAGTTTTACAAGGCAACAAAAAGTAGAGAAATAAAGTGTAAATTTGTAGCACTAAAATCAGCATTATGTATACTAGAGGTAAGAATGTGTGAAAGTATGTAAGATACACGTTTAAAAAACTCTCAGGTCTCAACTCAGGGATGCAGTTGCAAATTTTTGACAATTAAAACGAACCCTATATGAACTTATTAAAATCACTTTACCAAATTGAGAAAAATATAAAAATAAAAATAAATGTAAAAATACATAATAGTTGAAATAAAAGATGAAATTTTCCAACTTTTGTTTTAGAAAATTGGAATATTATCATTTAGAAAATATAGCGCTCTTCTGCATATATACCAACAAAATACAATTTGGAAAACTTCTATTACTTTTTGTTTTGCATTATTATGCTTTTAATAGTGGAATAACAGGTCGTCACAATCTCACGCGTAGTAAAACTTAGGTACTACGCAACATTGTACGCATAGAAAGCCGCATAGGGCGTCTTTGTCTTGCAAAATATGTATTGTCAATTTTTTTTTTAAATACAAGCAATACTGCGGTGTTTTTCGATACAGAGAAAAGAGGATTGTAAAAATCAAAAAATTCTATTATTATTGATATTTGATATTAACATTTTAATCATTTGTCCTATTTCATAAGTTTTGTTTATTCGTCTAAAAGTCATTCTCGAATGATTGAACTCTTCTACAAAAATATCCATAAAGAATCCTGGAAAGATTTTTTTTTCTTCATTGGGCATTTTTTCCAAGTAGTTAGTGTAGTTTTTGATTTTTTTCTTACTATTTTTTTCAAAGTTTTTCTTTTAAGTTAAAGTAGTAAAATAAAGTATACGTTACGGTTGCGAATTTAATACATTGTTTGTGAATTATCAATCTAACTTTCAAGCCGGTGATCATCTGCGAATTCACGTTCATCACTTCTAAAACCGCAGAAAAATATTTGGCGTTGAAGTTTCTCGGCCGGAAAAAAATAAAATGAAATCAAAAAGGATTTTCGAGTTGGAAATTGGCTTTATTCATTAACGTTAACTCCAACAAATCCTAAGTTTCAACAATGACTTCTTTATTCAAGCAAAAAATTATAACAGTTATATCAGTGAGCATTTTTTTGAGGTCTACGAAAATCCAGTGGTTGTTTTTGACGAATACAAAATGTTGGGATCGACCGCAATGCAAATACTGAAAAGGGAAGCGTGCTGATTTTTTAGACCAACAAAAGGGAGAGAGGTTTCGAAATTCGTTAGTATAAGGAACTTAAAGACAGCAACAAAAAAAATTTGCTTGCAAATTCTACGAGGCATCTTTCAGCGTGTCTCAGAACCGAAGCATTCCTGAAGGAGCGAGAAAGGAGATCAGGTGACTGATGTTCAGAAGAATCGTATATTGAGGTTTTGGACGAAAATTTTTTCGAGGATGCTGAATGGCAATTGAAATAAAACTCACGGCTATGGCGAGTCCAAAACCTCAAGCTGTCAAAGTTAACGCGAAGTTTCAAATGTATAAACAAGGACCAACATTAACGTTAACAATACTTCCAATTGTGCACAAAGAACAGCTTTTCAATGACGACTATGGTCACAAGTATGTAAGTACCAGAATGAGAAGGGATAAACATGTCGAAATTTATACTAATCGTATTAGAATCGCGAACTGAGATGATTAAGCCGTGTCCGTCTGTCCGTTTGTCTGTTTGAAGGCAAACTAGTCCAAAAAATTTTAGAGATATTTTAACCAAACTTGGTAGGCAGAAGCATCTATGAGTTTAAACGGTGGTGAAAATCATCATTCATAACATCTATGAACGTGAAATTTGATATTCTACAGATGTATGTAAATTCAAGGATATATTGATACTGAAAATCATCGAAATTTAATTTTACAATTTTTTATAAGATTGATATGTTCATGAAATGTATAAAGATTTCGGCATTTTGTTTAATAAGTTAGTAGTTATTACTCCTGCAACAACTATACTCGTATTTTTTTAACTCATTTCCGAAATGAAAATAGAATGGTTGATAATACCTGCCAAAGGTATCCTCTATTCTAATTTGTGATCCATAGTATTTGCTGTTAGACCGGCCAGGTAGCATGCACTGCTAAACACTCGGCTGTTGCCCCAATAAAATAAATTTTTCAAAAGAAAATTCTGAACGTTTTAATTTTTTTTTTTTTAATTTTGATAAGAAAAATCTAGAGTCGGGAAGAAATGTTATGGATGAAGTCGTATACGACCATAACGACATGACATATGAATAACCAGATGTACAAAATCTTTACATATGAAATAATTCCTGTCCAAAGGATCGGTAATGAAATGAATTATGGCACGGATAGCTTGTTATCGTGGTCTTCACGGTGTCAATATAAATGAAAAGAAAATTAGCCTATCGAAAGAGTTTATCTTTTGACGTATGCCAGCATTTAAAGGAATCTTCACGAAATTATTTCAATGTCGACAAAGGAGAAAAATAAAAAATAAAAAATAAAAACACACAAATCTTTCGAAATCCTATATTTTGGTTAAGCGATTGCGGTACAGAAACAAATATTTAAAGGGCTTTATGACAACAAAACGTATACGATATATGACTAAATTTTATATTAGTTTGGAGTAATTAAATGAATACTTCTTTGGCTGGTTTAATAATTTTAAAATATTTTATTCTTACAGAAATATTTTAATATACATACATATTTGACTAAAAAAAAATTTTTTATTAAAAAAAAAAAAAAAATCTTAAGAACTAAAAATATCAAATACATATATACATACATATATATATATATATATATATATATATATATATATATATATATATATATATATATATACACATATACATATACATATATATATATATATATATATATATATATTTATACATATATATATGTATATGTATATCTATATATATGTATGTATATATGTATTTGATATTTTTAGTTCTTAAGATTTTTTCAGAAATAATAATATATATATATATATATTCCCCCTTACAATTTGTTTCATTTTCCTGTGAAAAATTACTAAAGTTAATAAAAAGCTTTTTTAAGTGATGCTGAATATTATTTTTCACTTGACTTAAGCCAAATCGGTTTTCGTCCTTTTTTTAATTTAACCTGACCTTGTACTTAAATATTTTCCAAATATTTTCCTTAAACTATTTTCAAGCGTTTTCTGTTACTTTAACATTTGTTATGAAAGAAAAGTGCTGACTGGCAAAAATCACATTCATCATTCTCTTTTAAATAAAATTAAACACTTACCAAATGACCAAAACTAAATATTTGAAATTCTGAAGAAATTGTACTTAAATAAATACGGAAACTTCGGAGGGTGACCAATCGATTGACCGCTAAATTAATTCTCCAAAAATAATTCTGTATTCTTTTAGCACAAATTGTGCATCAAAACAGAATTTTTATAAAATGTGCAAAAAAGGTCCCAAAGTTCCAAAACATGTTCGGGAATTGGCCTTAAAAATGCATCAGAATAGAAAATTGAAACAATGATGCAGCATTTCAGTACATAATTAACAATTTAAAAAAAAAAAAAACGGTAAAAATTGGTTGCAATAAATACAAAGAGAAACTTTTACGTAATCAAATGATACATACAGTCAAAGAACTAAAATTTGTAAAATATTCTTTCCTTAAATTTCTATTTTGCAAAGTTGCTTTTGATCAAATCATAGCGAATAGATTGAAAACGACGGCCAAATTTTCCATTGCATAACCGAATCCCTTTCATTCCTGCCGGCATCTACATGAACATTTCTTGTGTAGTGTTCTCTCACTTTATCTTGCGTTGTCCTCGTAGATACCTTTTTGCCACTTTCCACAGCTGCTGCTGCCTTCAGCGATGTTTTTACGTTATTCCCTACGATTTTATTTGGTTTGTGGCTGTGTGCTCATTTATTTTCTCATTTTAGTATTTCACTTTCCCTTTTAAGTTGCTCCGAATTGAATGCTTCAAACTTTTTTGTCGTTGAATTTACTTACTCACCATAAAAAGTTTTTGATTTAATTTTTTTCGCTATAATTCATTTGGAAATTTTTTTTTTTTTTTAAATTTTGTTTTGTAAAACAAACATTTATAATTTTGTGGTCATTAATTGTTATGCGATGATATGGTGAGTAATTTTTTCAATGTCATATTTTTTCACCAAATTTATAAACAGGATGAAATTTGTTCAACGCTGCCCTGCAAAGTTAAAAATACTTGTTTACAAGTAGAGATCTTTGGAAAAGTACAATATGATTTTATTTACAGCGAAGGTCAGAAATTTTAACCTCCTTAGGGTTAATGGGTCAAATTTTACCTATTTTAAAGAAAAGATTGTTTCCTTCTAAAAGGTGTGCTTTTGATATTTATGATAATTCATGACTTTTATTTATTTTAGAAACTAAAAGGTACTATTAGTTTTGTACATGAACTATCTAGTTATAAATATTTTACATGAAGTATCAAATTTTACCAATTGTAAACAAACAATGATCTATATTTTTCTGGTCGGGATGCTCTGCTTCATATTATTACTGATAGATTTTGGCCTTCCGAAAAGCTTGTAAATTCAAAATAAACAAAGTACCTTGTAGCAATATATATGAAAAAGCGCCCATAAAAAGATGTTACCAACATAACTCCACGTGTGATTCACACCTGCACCTCTCTGAGAATTTCTAAGAAACAGATGTCAAGCTTTCAAATATCATTCTCAAATCAAATGAGGAGAGAAAGCAGACGTAATCAAATGTATCAATTCATCTCATAATTCTGCTTATATTTCGGTGGGTCTATCTCTTCTTCTTCTGGTACTTACATACTTCGGACCAAAGTAATATACCACTTTTCCATGTATATAAAATGTATAACAAATAATATAAAAAAACTTAAAAAAAATCATAAATAAATATATATAATGAAATTATTTAATACAAATTAAAATATTAAAAAAAAAATTAATTTAATTAATAAAAATAAGTAAATAAAATAAAATAAAAAATAAAATAAAATGGAATATCTAACAGATACTTTGGGGCATAATTCACTAATATGGTTTCTCTTAACACAGAAGAACAATAATATCGTTTTATACAATAATTATGAATATAACATATGTGTCAGCGAAATGATAATAATTGTATCAATTTTATTGATAGCTTTAGAGCTAATTGCTTTTAAGTTAAATTTATTTCATTTCATTTCATTATGGTAACTGATACAATATGTGCCGCTTATCTTATTAATTTGTATAATTAAGGAAGAATAATTTTCTTAGTAGAGTTTGTTTTCATAAAAATCAGTTTTCAAATAAAAGTATTACTTGTGCCTATCAATTTTTTTTCTTTTTGAAGATAAAGTGAACAGAAATTTAATATTTTCTTTTAAAATACATGAAAAATAGGTTGGAACAAGGAAAACAAGAGGCAAGAAATGTAGTAGTATAAGCGCAGTGTATGCATTTATTACCAGTGCATACATAGTATTAGTGATTAATATTAATAGAGTTATCAAATCTCTATGGCAACTCTATATACACAAACAGCATATATATATCAACAAACTAAATCCACTCGAAAGGGAACTACGTAAAAAAATATAATACTAAAAAGCAAAGCTTTTTCAAGCAGTATTAGGAGTAGATTATTTGGTTAAAAATACCTTTTTTTCTAGAATTTGCAAAAATTTGTAATGCAGCTTATTATTTGTATTTTGCAATTTATTTATTATGTACAAAAACATTTAAACAAAAAGAATTAAGAATCCTTTAAGTCAATATTTCCAAAACTATTGTTTTACAAATTACATAAATGATATCTTCGTGTCAAAGATTATTTTGGAGAGGTTAGACAATTTTTCCTAATTTAAGTTCAATGCTATTAAGCTTATAATGGTTACTTTATTATTATCTCTCAATACTGAGAAAACCAGTTTAAATGTGTCTCATTCTATAATTATTTCATAACATTTTTAATTATATATTTAAAAAAAAATTAAAATTGCATACATATGTACATATGTCATAATTATAATTTTTAACATTTCTGCATTTTCTTTTCTCATTTCAAAAATTATATTTTCCCCAGCTGTAATTTTTATATATGTAATTACCAATTACAATTATTGATTACCCCAGAATTAGTAGCTACACATAAAAACGCATCCGTTAAACTCGTTAATATAAATACGTGAATGAAAGAGTTGTTCAAAAAGTTGGTATGAAAATTAAATTCGATTTGTTCATGCAAGCAGACAATGGAAAATGAGAAGTGTATACGCAATGTGAACATAGCCATTCCTGCCATGCATTAGCGTTATATTTTGCATATATACATATATATATTTATAAAGGAGTGTGTGTAAATTAGTCGCGCAACAGAACATTCATGTTCGACATGTTGGAACATTCGACAACACTAACATCAAACACACAAACACAGCTAATGCAAATGACAAATGCGCACAGATAACACAATGAAATGTTGAGCTAATTAGTTGCAACAAATTACGAATGACATATGTAACTATATATATATATATATATGCGAAAATCCCATACCAAGGACAAACAAAACTATCGACAATGTAAATACCATTTCCCGGAAGGACAGAAAATAAAGAAGCGGCCGTATAATGCAAATTACCCATACCAAGGACAAACAAAACTGTTGACAATGTAAATGAAATTTCCCGGAAGGACACAAAATAAAGAAGCGGCCGTATAATGCAAATTACCCATACCAAGGACAAACAAAAGGGTAGACAGCGAATACACGCTGTTGAGGTATAAAAGGAGCTGCAGCAGCTATTTGAAATGAATGAAGTTGAAGACTCAGTCCTAGCGTGTGTTTGAGAAACGGATAAAGCTGAGTGAAGCAGATAATAATTGTGTATGATAAAGATTTGTTAAATAAGAAAATTGTAATTACCATAGAAATAAATTCCTGAAAGACAAAAAGCCGAACAAATAAATCTTGGGTTTGTTTAGTAATCCAGTGATCGGACTCGAACAAAAAGGAGAATAATCGAGGTGAATTTAGCAAGTTCGTTACAATATATATATATTAAATATATATGTATGTAAAAACTGGAATGCGGTTGCAACATTCATACAATACGTCAGCATGCAAATATTGGTGGTTTGAGAACGAATTTATTTATTTAAAGCATTACGTAATTAATGCGAATTCATAATTAAATTAAATATATGCGAGTAACTTTTTGTGTGTTAGTGCAGTTGCTATGGTATACAATGCATAATATATTAGTGCTCTAGAGGGATTTTTAGTTGATTTATATCGGAACGAATTTCCGTCATCCACCCTGTCGGAAAAACACAAAACCAAATCAACTCGGATTTTTAGTTGTTAATTTTAGTTGTCAAGAGCGCGTAAATGTAAAATTGTATCCAATTTATTCGACTTGAAGAATACAAGAAAAAGATATAAGACTAAAAAAACTTATTAAAAATGAGTATTCCAAAAGTAAAAATAAATAAAAAAAAAACAAGAAAGGAGGGCCTTTTTCGACCATGCCCAAGTCTTTTTACCTTTCATAAAAATATCAAAATTATTGCAAATTACTAAATAAAATGATTACGATGATTTTCCGTGTTAATATTAACTTGATTTCATATCAGTAGAATACCAAATTACACGCTCTTATATGCATCTTTGGCGGATTTTGTATTCCGATCTGGCTGATTCGGATAGTGATCGTTTAAATGTTAAATGCATATGCCTAGCAAGCATGGCTACATAAATTCAGTTCGTCTTTCTGATATGATCGGTATAAATTGTAAACAGGTCTGGTATAAATGTCTGTTTGGAAATACCCGCACTATGATAAACGGCAATTTGAGCGCCTTATCCGAGCTCCTCCTCCGATTATCGTGTATGTATATCTTAATATTCTTCCTACCATTGAAGGGATCCAAAACTTTATGTCTTCTTAGAAATGAATTTTAATAAAACCTTTTACATTCATACAGAGGAAGGATTGCGGAAATGCGACCGCAAATTTTTCGTATTTTTTTAGATGCTGGTTTAACTCCAATTCATATTCGGCTGCTTCAGCCCTCCATTAGGCACTTTAATTAAAGCGGCTATAATTTAAATTTCTGTTTCGCCTTATTCGTGTCAGTGGAACTCGCCTTTTGTTGTATATTTGAATTTTCTATTTGCATAATTTTTTTGTCGCATATTTCATAATTTAAAGCTTTGATATATTATTTAAAAAGTTATGTTATAAATTTCACCAAATTTGGGAGTTAAAAAGGGATATTCGGAGAAGGGTTACTGTGTAAGCTTTCATGAGATTGGCTCAACCGTTCCAGAGATGTGACAATTTTTGTGACCATTGGTCGCTACCCATAAAAAATATATGCTACAACAAAAAATGCATCTCAAATTTTAAAATAGCGTACATTCGTTGTATTTGGTGTTGAAAGAGAGAGCAAAAGAGTGAAAAGAAAAATGAAACTTAAAAAAAAAAAGATCTTGTTTAAAAATAAAAAAAATTCCATTAAAACAAATATTTTGACATTTCTTCATACAATTTTAGCAGTTTACATTAGATTTTCTTCATTTTTTATAGGTGCAGCAAAGCATGCTGCGGCCCTAGTATATATAACACCCATAAAAATTGTTGACTCTAAATGCTTATGCTTTTTCCTGAATATTCTCAGCTTAATACTAAGTATACAACAAATTTGTAGGACTCAATTTCCATTATGTGGAAGTTAATGTCCTGTACAGAGACACGGATTTTTCCACCCTGCTGGTATCGTTAACATTCTTAGCAGACATATATATAATTCGAATCAAACTTTTTTCATCGATTGAAGTGTACTTACTTGACTGATTCGATGACGAATATTTTAAGGTTATATTTTCTTATACTCTTCATTAAATTCCTGGACAAAATATGAATTGTCTTTTAAAACAAAAAGCTAATTAATTAGAACGTAATCTATATATTACGAGGAGGACTTTTTGTGGATGTACTGGCTGGTTGTATTTTTTAGCTGCAGCAATAGAAGACTTTCGAGTATTATTTTTACGATAATTTTTATTTGCTGACACAACTTTCTGGTTTTTAAGATTTTCTGAGAATTCATCTGCTCCTTCAATAGTTCAATAGTAACAACGTAACTTTCTGTTAAAAGTTTAGCATAAATAAAACAATATTCGGACATTTTTGTTATAAAACTCAAAGCAGCACGATATAGGTTAGGATAAACACGTGTTTTCACTACCATATAATATCTATTATTTAGCAATAGTTTAAAATTAAACAGGATCACAAGTGACCCGTGGATTAGGCCTACTGGGGAAACCACGTTAAAAATAACGCGCTAAGTACACTACCTCGTAGATGGCGTGGAAACGTGTGCATATTATGGCGATTACAACTTTTAAAATTTTTTGAAACGCTATATCTCAAAACCGGTGGCTCGCAGGAAAAAAGTATTCAAAGATTTTTTGTAGATAATTTTATTGTCTACAATTTTCTTCCAATGTAATTTTATGATATAACTTACCGTTTTGCTGAAAAACGCGGAAAACGAATTTTTTGACCTTTGACCTTGAATAAAAATGTTTCCTTAAAAGGGAAAGATCGGGAACTTTCAAATTTTATTTTTATTTGTATTTTAAACAATAATTCCGATTTTCAGCTCGGTGGGAATTTATGTAGCTATACTCTTATTTTTTTTGGTTTAATTTGACCGGACTATATGGAAATATAACTAATTCTATTTTTTTGTACTTGGAACTTCTCACGTCATGTTGATTCTAGGACTGAGAATTGGTCGTAAAAAACTAAATTTTATGTAGATGAGAACATTTTTACCGTTAAAATGGTGAGAACTATATGACTTTATAGAAATTAAAATGTTTTTAATAGTAAATAAAGTATTTCACAATATTTATCACATAAAAAAACAAAAACACCAAAATTGAACATCGATTTCACGGTTAAAGTGATGAATTGTCTCCGGCTGGTTGGCAAAGCACTTAACCTTAACGGCTCTCTAGGCAAAAAGAGAAAAGGAGCAAAGTCACAGCTGTGAGGCGTCCAGTTGACATCGCTGTTTCGGATGATGATCTTTCAGCATGACACGGTAACGGCTGACCCTTCTAAGTTTGCGAATAAAAACGCACCAATAATGCCGACGGATCACATGCCACATCAAGTAGTCACTCGTTGACGATGCATTGGCCAATTGAGTGAAGAGAAATCTCATTGGATAGTCATGAGCCTTTTGTTCTTATGAACTGGACTTTATTATCCTGCATATCGAAGTCCTTTTACATAATCTTAAGCATAGAAGAAATGTTTAATTCCTGTCAATAGTGTCAAGTAAATGTTGATGGCTGTTGGAATAAGCCGTGTTTCAAAAAAAAAAAAAAAAAAATGGTATATGACTCACTCTTTATATGTTTTATAAAATTTAACCAAGTTTACAACAAATGTATTCTAAGCTTGATGCAGGATGAATTAACTATGTTAAATTCGAGATGGTGCGGAATTACTATTTAAGCTCTGCGGCCCCTTGAAATTAATGGCACGACAATAGCCCTATGAGTGGTTTTGTAAGCTTATCCACCCAACACTGAAGAATTTTTCGTTGATTGTGATTCAATTAAATCCAGTTCAAGTTCTATATTTTCTGTAACTCTACGAAATTTTGATCACTTACTACCCTCAACAGTTTCCGAATTTTGCAAATATTTCCAAGTAAATGATAATTTCCATAGCTCGAACAAAAAATCTGTTTTATCTCTGATACACTGTTCGGTTTGGAATATATATATAATCTTACATACGTACTTATTCGTGTACAGCATACCTTCATATTTTCCTAAAAAAATTCCAATGTTCAACCGGAACATACAATTTTATGACAGTTAAACAACTACGTGACAATTTTGTTAATATAAAGTACACAAGTAAATGTATAAATGACCGCAAACAAAATTTTTTTCTTATTGACAACACACAAACAATAATGTGTAGGTGCTTAACAGCCATGAAATTTTTTGTTTCATTTACCTTTAAAATTTTGTATTTAACCTTTGTGCTCGCAATAAATATATATAGTGCGCTCGTAGTTAGCTCACACTCAACGTTACCATACTAATTATAATTGCTTTTCTTTTCTATAAACTTCCCTTCTGCATCTAATTTCCGTAAATTTAATTTTTAGGATTTCAAAATTTCATCAAAAAAAAAAATCAGTGGTCGCCTTCGCGTGTTGACACCTATGCCACTTCTGACAGTCATAATTTTGAACACGTTGATAATTTCATCTAGCATTAACACAAAAAATAATATCAGCCTAGAAATCCAGCGAAGAAACACTCTTGCCAACAAACATAATTTGGACTGAGTAGGCAATTGAAAAGTAAAGTCACCTCTCGACAAACAAAGAACCTAACTCTACAATCCGCTCATCAAGCCCGTCCTAACTTATTGTGCAGAAGCATGGACGATGTCGACATCCGATGAGTCGGCTTCAGAAGTTTTTTAAGGAAAAGTTTTACGGAAGATTTTAGATCTTTTGCGTGTTGGCAACGGCAAATACCGAAGACGGTCAACGGAGAGCTGTGCGAGATATATGACGACATTGACATAGTTTAGCAAATATATAGAAAGCTACTACGCATAATAAGTCATGCCGTTTGGATGGATGAAACACCCCAGCTTTGAAAGCATGCGCATATGTCAGCAGAAGAAGAGGATCGCATCCACACTATTGGAAAGAACAGGTGAAAAACGACCTGGTTTATGGTGGTATTGTTCATTCGGCTATAATTGCTTAAGCGGTGCCCATGCCAATGTAGTGGCAGTAATTTTCGACGAAATGTTTTTTCGATTTCTAGATTTTATTTTTTTTGAACTATTTTGAAGACAACTCAACACAAGTAACTTGACGCTAAATTAAGCACTGGTAAATGGCGCATAAAATTACATTTAACTGTTTTATATTAAGCAGAAAATATTTGTGAGAGTGTGTTGGAAATTCAAATAATGTTTTCTTATATAGAAGTTTTATAAGGAGCGGTACATAAGTTCGACTAAAATGAAAGAATTATTGCCAAATATTAGATACGATGCTGCAAAAGAAAAAGAAAAAAGAAATATTTTTAAATGTAAAAAAAAAAAAAAAACTAAAGGGAAAAGCCATCAAGTAAAGCAGACGGAAGTAATTGGGGTCGCTTAAAAGTTGGTCAGCAGAAACAGTTATTGTAATAAGTGCGCATACTAATGACCTAGAAGGAGTAACTATAAAGTTCAGCCAAGCAAACCAAGCAGATATAGGAAGCCAACCAAATGACAATTGAGTGAACAGCACTTAAGCCACATTATGTAGGAAAGTCAACAAGGCGGACTGTCAGTCGTTTTGATTCAAGCAACCCACAATCGTTTGCTGCTTGTCGTTATATATGTAATCGCACCATATATTTAATAATGATTTCAAAAAATAATAAAAATAAAAAATTAAAAAAAATTAAAAAATAAAAAATTGCAAAATAATATTACTACTTGGGAATAAAAAGGTAGAGTTTGAGCCGAATTCAGGTGGTTTTCTAAAGTGGCTGGGGCATTTAATGCAATTTTTCCATCGAAGGCATTATGCCTAGCGGGATTATGCCATTTCTAATTTAATATATAACAACAAATATTCTATAAAGCAAAGTATTCACTTATACGAATTATAGTTGATAAATGTTTATTTTAAGATATCAACTGGCAAAATACTTTAAAGATTTCATTTTGAGTTTTGGTAATTTGCCTCTTCACATTTATATACTTATTTATTATTCATGCAAAATGCATAACGCATTTTATTATATTTTACTATTTTATGTTTTACAAGCATTTACCTTGCAAATTTATTTATCATAAATTTTTTATCAACTGGTTTTTCAAAGACTTGCTAAGTGCTGTTCAGCGAAGTGTAATATTTTTATTAGTTGCACTGAGCAAATATAAATAATACAGTCACACATACAAGTATATATAAAAAGATATACAAAGATATATATATATATATATATATATATATATAAATCTATATCTCTTTCAAAAAGCAAAAAGCTGTGACTTTTATATAAAGGAAAGTATAAAATTATGTTAAATGCATATCGCTCTTGCTCTCACTTAGACGATTTTCTGCCAGCCGTCTCCGAACTTTACATGTAATAAAATGGCTGACGTAAAGTGAAAAGTTAAGTCACTTTTATATATTTTCTTAAAGAAGAAAAGTATGTTAAATTTAATTTAATTCGGCTTAAAATGTCACAAACCCATTACAAAAGAGTGTGAAAACGAGTTGAATTAAACAAAAAATCTTTTAAGTTATTTGCATTTTTAAGTGGATGTAGTCACTAGTGCCAAGGAAAACATCTTCTGGAATACACATTTCATAAATAAAATCCAACTTTTGCGAGTGAATGTAAGTAAAGTGTAAGTGTAGTGTGTGATATACTGCTCAAACTCTTTACGCTCTACAACCACATTGCGTATACGTTCAGGTGCCCGATGTAAATTAAATGCAACTACCTGGTTATATTCTCTCACAGTGCAACATCTGTTTACCTATTTTATACTTCGTGCATAACACAAATCTTCTCAACACCGGCAGTGCATACATTCATTCATTTAATCTCTAGTTTAGTTCGTTATTCTCATCATTCGCTCTAAGTTCAGATCGTACTAATTCTATTATTTATCTCCATAGTGACTGTAATCCATTCACTTAGTTTACTGTGTAGAAAGTTTGTCAAACTAAACATTCAAGCTAATCTAGTCCAATTATTTTTTATATGAAAAGAGTTATACAATTTTCTTCATTAGCATTTCACTGGTGCTGGCTGTTTTTAAAATGATACTAATACAATAAATCACTCGCATTATAAGATTTTAATTACACAATATTTGAGTTTGTTATATATATATATATATATATATATATATATATATATATATATATATATTTAAATAAATTATTATTTGTAATGTAAAAAAATTCGCTAATTGCCAAATCCTGTAGGTTAACTATAAATTAATTATTTAGTACCCTTATTTATTCTGTATATATTTTTCAGTAATTTAGTTCAAAATAATTCCATCAGAGTTAAGTGCTTTTTTGGTATTTATGTTTGGATAAAATAAATAACAAATTTATATCTGGAAAAATTTGAGACATTTGTTGAATAACCGACCAATAAAGCCTTCTTAAATTTCTTCTAAGTCTTTACCTAACATGTTCCTTTGCAAAAAACTGGCTTATTAGATTATTTTCCCATCAACACTGCCGCAGCTCGGTGGGTTTCAGATGCGACAATGATATGTTTCTGATTTTTACTTTGAAGAAAAAGATATGCTTAATGAATAATTAGTGCATTCGCATAGTCATTTTTATGGTTTTGATTATTTTATGCTAAATAGGAGCTGTTAAATCTTACATTTCATTAAAAAACTTAAGAAAACCTACCTGATTTAATTTCATATCGAGCCTATATAAGTTAAATTGCACAAAAATAGTATCTTTTGTCAATTTAAGGGCACATGATAATTTTTTTAAATTGTAAAAAAACTGTCGTTTTTTTGACGAATGATGACTTTCCAGGATTAATATCTCTAGAGCATAATTAAAAAAATTTTAGGTTAAATAATTTATTTTATTTTTTCAGCAAACAATCGTTCACCTAATTACAAACTGAGTGATTAGCATAAAATGTTATTATATTTTGCACTATTTTCATGGAGTGTATTAGTCAAGCTGAGAGAATTAATACTGAAAATTTACATTTTTAGATTAATAAGTTTGTCTGAACATAAGCAGACAGTTCAACTTGGGAGCATAGTTAATATATTTTATTCTCTGATATTTTAACCCACGAGATGCGTTATTTCATATAAACAACATTGGTTGGATAATCATATAAGTAGTTTCGACTAATCGACTAATTGAGTATCCTACTAAATTTAGTGCTTTCTGATTTTGCTTGAAAATATTTCATTTGAAATCTACTGGAATGTTAAGAAAATCGCATTTACCATAGAATCTTAATTATTCGACCACCAAATTGACCCCAGTTCCTTATATATATTTTAAATTTAAAGTAAATATAAATTGCCAATAGCACATTCCTTGCGCGGCAGTTGTTGGTGATATATACGGGTTTATATTTAATTACAGTTAGGAAGCTTCGAATGGCTTTTGCTTTTTCCTTCTAATAAAATTATTTTAAATCTAGAAATCTATTCGAAGATATTGATTTTTTAGTAAAAATAAATGTATGTATGTACAAGTATATACTTTCGACCGACCATATGCTGCAAAGGCTTGGCAAAAATGTTTTGTTTCTCACTTCAGCTCCCGGTACCCTGAAACAGTCATTTAACTTTTTGACGTTTCTCTTGTGGAATCTGGTGCTACAGACAACCAATTGCGCATTTGCTCTGCCTTACCTCAGTTGGGGTTATTTTTCATGGTGGTTGAATTTTCCCACTGTTACGCTACATATAGATTATTTGTTTACTAATATAAAAATCAGAAAAAACCTTGTGCCTCCTCAATTTATTTATCATTTATCCTATTCCTACTGTTTTCTCCAAAAAACTGTATAATTTTTATAAGAAACGACAGCCTAACAGTCGTATAGAAACATCTGCAGCGGCAATGTCATTTATAAAATGTATACAATAATTATGGAAATATATTCTCTGCAGGTGCTGCGTCATATCGATGCAAAAATACATATAAAAAACATAAATTCTGATAAATTATAGTGCTTGAGCGTTCATAATTCTAGTTCACAAAGCGTCACTGAGCACAAGCAACTTCAAAGAAAAAACATCCCACATGTGTTAGTTATGCTTATTGTTATGAGTGACTAACTGAGCCATTTCCAACTGCTTACTGTCACCCTGACCACAGCCGCCTCATCAACGTAGGCTTTCTGTGGTATAAATTCGATTTTCTTTCAGGTTATTTGCTTATGCTTTGTGAAAGCGAGCATCACGTTTTCAGCATTTAGCCGAGCTTATATACCGCATACATGAGCATTCAACGTTGATAACAGTCACTTTAGCTGTCCAGTTGGTTTGGCGCGTTTCAGTTTAGCGTTTCGCTCTTTGGAATATTTTTCATTCTGTTGGTCTTTTTATTGCCGTTCGTAATTTCTTAGGGCGTTAGGTCAGCAACGTAAGCTCACCAAGTTATTACTACTTCAATTGAACTGGCGGATATCAACATTTCAGCCACATACAATTTCTTTGTACAGGTCATTTAAAGACATTTTGATCATTAAAGTATTTAATTTTATCCACTCTACGTTTTTTTTTCTGAAAAGTCAGCTACCTTAACAAGCAAAAATGGGATATTTGGAGCTAATAAGACTTACCCGTAAGCATGGAAAAGGAAATGCATTCTCAGCGAGTAGCTTTTTGGTGTGCATGTGAACTGCCGCCATCATTTCTGTTCGTCTTCGAAAACAAGAAAGGAGCTACCGTTACCGTCATTTCTAACCATTACCATGAAGATAATGACATGAACGATATAAGGTTCAACAGAGAAGGCAACGTTTCAATCGATCTTTTGAGCGCTGTGTTCGAAAATCTCACAATAACCGAAACGGCATTAACAACGTGGGACTATTTTGGTAGAGGGCCGTTAAGCATAAGTGCTACCTCAACCATCCAGAGACGATTCGTGAGTTGGAACACGAAATTGAAGTGGCCTCGCAATCGAAAATGTGTTAAGAAATTAGGTGGGCATAAAAAAAAGACTACTGCAAGAAAAGACTAGGCCATTTATGCCTTCAACTTAGTTATTATATTTAAAGATATGTTTTTATTTTTTTATTTTTTACATTTATGAAGTTTGAAGATGTAATAGTTTCATTTTCTTTTTTTTCCTTTTTTCTTATCTTTCAAGTTGATTGTTGAAAAAAATGGCACATTTCCTTTATTTTCTTTTATCCAGCTGTGCTTGTTGCATTTGAAAAGTGTGTGGGTGATAAGACTTTTTGACATTTGCACTTCAGTGTCTAGCTTCAACAACACGACTTTTGTTGCACTGGAAAACACATATATGTATAAAAACATAAACAGTTTTTTATACATATATAAAAAAAAAACTTTTGTTCAGAAGTACAGCCGTAGTTTGTATATGAGACTTTCTGAAAATAAAATAAGGCTTATACATACATATATTATTAAAAGCTACCGGATTTGTTTACATTTACGCATATATAGGCTCAGATATATGAACTCATACATTTTCTTATTTTATATAAGAAACATAGGCGCAAGTCCACTTCCCAAGTACTACAGTATTCAAAAGGGCGAAATCGAGACAACAGCTTCTAGATGGAAACTCCCACGACAAATGCACCAAAGACTATGATTTGAGGCTTGCCCTTGGAATATCTAGACATTTAATTTGAAGCAAAGGACTGCAAATTAGGTATTGGAATTAGGATGGAAGATAGACTATGTCGACTAAATTATCATACACAACTGCTGACGCACATTTCGCCACAATCCCACTTGAAATAAGGATTTTCAACGTTTCACTGATTAACGTCCAAGTCTCGATGATAAGAAGAATGATAGACACCGAACGCTTGGAACGCTAACCATTTGGCCAGCTGTTATCAGACCAATACTGCTCTGCCACCTAACTTCAAATACGAATTTAGCACCGCTTCTGTTTTGGCTGCTTAAAACATATTGGGGTGTTTTATGCTTGCGAATATCTCACATATTTGTATTTAAAAGTAAAATAAATTTTGAAAAATAAAGGACTATCCAGTTAGCGATTTCGAAGATACAGGGCTGTATTTAGACATCTAAAAATGAAAAAGCATTTATGAAAAAGAATCGCTTAACAACAAAAATATGGTGATTCAAACTCAAGCAATTGGTAAGATTTTAGATAAATTTAAAAAGACTGAATCGGTTACAGATATTGTAAGGCATGTGCATCATCGTTTTGCTCGTTTCACATCAAATGTCGCTGCTGTGTAGTGTAGCCAAAGACTGAAATGTGTCTCTTTCTCGACGTTCCCAAGTGCTGGGACTTTCTTACAATACATTATGGCGTATTCTGCACTTAAAATTACAGAAAGCCCAGCTACTCAACAACTAACCCGATTTTTCCAACAAAATTTTCTTCAGCCTTAAGTCACATTTCTGGACAAGGTCCTTAAAAAGAATTATTTGCTCTTCTATGGAACATCGTTCTTCCTCTTTTCTTGGATTTTTCAAACAGATTTTCCAAAATATATTGACTCTTACGTGGAATTCAAGAATGTTGCTTGGAAAAACGACGTAAAATATTTCTCCCAACTTAAAAAATTTATCGAATTCTAAGAACGCGAATGCAACCCATGGCGATCTCATCCTCAGCTCAGCTCTTTTCATCAATACTCATCTCATCAAATCTTAATTTTATCTCAAACCTTTTAGATTTATCAATGTTCTTGTGATATATATAAACTAAGTTAAATAAAAAATTTACCGATCCTATGTATATTCTACAAGAAGCCGGCATGAAAGAAAAAATTGTTCAAAAGAATTGAAAATTTAATGGAAAAAATGTTTTTTTTTTATAGGAAGCTTTCAATGCTCAGGGATTTCTGCTTTCTCCGTAAATATGTTGATTTAAACCCAAGAATTCGGTCGGTCATTTTTTGTCTGACCCTAATATATATATTTAGTGTATTTTTTGGAGCTGCATTATGAGTTGAATACCATTTTAGATCTGCGTGCTTTTTTATTGAGCGCCATGTTAATGAACATCCTCAATTTCCCAACACAATTCACTACATCAAAAAACGCACCCTAATGTGATTAGACTTCATTTTACTTTATAATTCTCTGACGAAAATTTATTATTTTTTATTATGCTGAGTTTTGCAGAAGGAAAACAAATCGCCATTAATCGCAAAGCATATGTAATTACATAAAAATATTACTCCTCCATAGGTAAATAGCACTAAAGAGTAACAAATTTGTAATTGGAGTGAAAAGTTTTAATATTTTTGAGAGTATGTATATGTGTGAGTGCTTCTTTCGGTGGATAAGAGAAGTTTTGTTAAACATATAGGCATTGTGCCATATGAGCGATCATTTCCACATGTGAAAAAAATATATATCGGCTATGTAACATTTCGAAGTGATTAATTTTGGTCTGTGTTAGTTATATAAAAATCTGAAATGAGGCATTTTTCCTGAAATCTTTGTCGATAATTAGCCAATAATCGTGGTCCAAATTGTATTTTCAGAAATATGGAAAGCAAAAAATTAGATTCCAGTATAATTGAGAAAAATGTACAAAAAAATACATGCATCCGAGATTTCAGAATATTTTTTAGAATTTTCATTAATTTGACAAAATTTAATTTTAGTTTTCCAACTTCCCAAAAATATTATTTACTACTGTAATACAATGACAACATATGTTATAACAAAGCATTTGTTTTAAAAACCACAGTGTTGATCGAAGCTAATTCATTTTTGATGTAAACTCTTGTGGACATATATACATATTTTACATCTGTATATTTCTTACGAAAGTAAACGATATTTTCAAAGCAAATTGTCAGTGAGTATATGCAACGTGCTCCCTGATAACTTTACGCAAGTTACACACACAATCACTGATTTATCTTTCAGGTACAAATACTCACGCTTTATTTAAAGGAGACGCAACTCATAAAAAAAAACAGTTAAACAAACAAAAAACAATTTTCTTTTAATTGTCAAAACATTATTTTAGCTATGAATCTATTCAAAACTTTACACCAAAAATTGCATTGGCCTGCTAACAATTAATTTTTTTAATGAAAATTTATACGTAAATATAATACAAGAAAAGTCATTTGAAAGTTTTCGCAAAGTGAAAGGTTGCACGCAATGTGCTCAAAATTATAAATTTTCGACTTGTGCTTATTTCTACATGAAAAGTACATTTTTCCTCTGAAGAAATTCATTAAATATTCCATCAGCAAGGTACATGCGGTTTGCATATTTCCTTGAAGTGCACTTTGTGTACTTTTCACGTGTCTTCCGAAAGGATATTAAAAGTTGGTATAGAAAAAAGAGCTGCGACAAATACTGAAGTAGTAAAAAAATAAAACTAAGTTTTTTGTGAAAATAATATGACTATTTAAAAAGTTTAATAAAATACAAATAATTATATATAAAATAAATTCATTTTATACGTTTGCGAAAACTGACAAAAAAAAACAAAGTAAAATTGTAATTCTTCCTCCTTTAAAAAGTGTTACCAGTACATAACACTGAAAAATAGACATTACACGTTAGACGATTTAAAATTAAGATACTGTTGAATAAGAATACTGTAGTTGTCTACGCAAAATAGAAAAAAATAATATAAAATTAAATAAGGGAAGACCCAAACATTAAGTACTTGGGTGATATTTATATTAGGTTCACAGATTGATCAAAAATAGAAAGTTTCTTATATGGGGGGGTAATAATGTGGTGACAATCAAAAGTAACATATCTACCTAGTCCTGTTTAGTTTGAAAGACTAAGGCCCACCGTGAACGAACTGTTTGGACCTGTGATTTCGGAGGAGTGCGGCAGACCTGGAAAATCCACATTTGATCAGATAGTCATATTGAGTGATATTTTTCTAATATATTCCTCTAGAAAATAATGCGAGCTACAGAGATGAAAAGCACATTTTCATTAAAACATATATTCAATATACCAATATACTATCATATACAAGTACATGCACACATACTTAAATATATTGTAAATAATATCGTATGTTTGTATCAGTTTTTCTTATTTGGAAGACACAATAGGTACACACATAAAATCTTTAAATGAAATTATTTACTTTATTAAATTTGCATTTAAAATTTGGAATTTAAAAAGAATTTTTTTTTTAATTTAATTATTTATAGAATTTTTACATATGATTTATTCTGAATTTCGAAATTAACAAAAAAAAATAACAGTTAAACAAACAAAAAACAATTTTCTTTTATTTGTCGAAAGATTACTTTTAGCTATGAATCTATTCAAAACTTAACACCAAAAATTGCATTGGCCAGCTAACATTTAATTTTTTTTAATAAAAATTTATACGTAAATATAATACAAGAAAAGTCAGTTGAAAGGTAGGGGTATACCACGTAAAAGACACATTTATTTCCTAAGTACTTGACCATAGATAAATGTTAGTGCATGTGTTTGTGTTGTTGTTTACTACTTGACCAAGAAGTGATCGTATTTGTTACCAGGGCGCGTGAAATTGACCAGTATATATATATGGGTTTGCTATATTCAATTCTTTGACGAGCAAGTAAAGGAATAAAGGTCATGAAATTAGAGTATTCATAACAAGACAATGCCCGACTGCTTCAGTTAGAATAGGCGAGACTCTCAATTTCAGGGTCATGGGTCGAAGCCACACGTTGGACGTGAAATATGCAAAAGCTCGGCTGCGTTTTAGTTTCTTTTCCGCACACGCTCCATGTCGCAGGCGTCATCGGCGGATGCAAGCCTGCAACGACAGCCTTTGTTGAAAGAAGTGTGAATCTGTATGTGTCTATGACTGAGTTTAAAAACGAATACTACTGTCGCTTTTAATCGGCAGTTTTGCTTCTGGTGTTTTCCTTCAAGTTCACACGGCGAAACTATGTTCATGGCAATTTTCTGCCATTCCATCTCATTTCATTTTCGCAATTTCCTACGCACTCCAACCCTGTACAAGTGTTTACATATTTTTCAATATAATGCGTTATCATATTGTGGCGAAAATGCGAAGCGAATGACAGATGAAAGAGAGGAGCCGACAACTGGCATGTTCTAGAGCGTAAACGAGACGATTATCGTAAACGAGACGATTATCGTAACGACGCGATTATTACAGGGTTTCATTTTCAAGCAGCAAAAATTTATATAAGGGCGACACACGACTGAAAAAGTAATCAGTCGTGAAATAAACGTGTTGGTAATTACATTACAGTAAAGTAATAAAAACAGTAAGTTGTGAAAGTTTTATACAGTGATTGTAAATAGTAAAGAAATTGTAAATTGAATTGTGAATTACTGAGTAATAAAAGGGCATTAAATAAATTCTTTATAAATAAAGAAACTGCAAATTAAGTTGGCGATTTTTATTTAACGATCCAGAGATCGTACCCGAAGGATTTGGGAAATTATCGAGGTTTAATCAGCAAGATCGTAACAATGTGTATGCAACTGTGCAATATAACAGCAACCATTCAGAGAATGTAAATATAAATGTGAGAAGGAATGACAAATTTTACACCAACGAATAAGATAACAAAGCGTAACAACCGAGCAGAGCAGTGTCGGTACACTGCTCTCTTCGTCGTCACCCGCTCCCCTACAAACTAAGTATCCTTCGACAGAAGTATTCGTGTGTAAACTCAGTCTATACGCAAATCTGTGTTTGCCCGTATTTGTATGTATGTAAAGAATTAGTATAATGATATTGTTTGAATGTTGTCCGAATTGTTTATTGGGATATATCCAAATTACCCATTGTATATTCGCATGAATAAACACGCTCATACATGATTTGAGTAAACAGCTGCGATTGACACGATAGATTTTCTATGTTTTTTACGAAGGTATTTGCGCTAAGCAAAAGAGAGTAGAGTTTTAGTGAGGACAGAGAAAAGATAGAAAGTATTTGGGTGTTAAAGGATCCATAAGTGCGGTTGGACAATTTTAATGAGTAGTCTAGTTTCGAATAACGCGAAATACCGTGCTCCAATAAACAGTAAATCTGATGATATGTAATGAAAAGTGCAATTTAATTGAGTGTCTGGAGTGTTAAAACACTAAGGTGCAATTGACAGTCGAGTTTCTAAGACCGCGAAATACCGTGGGCCGATGAACAATTAATTAACAATGTATAATGATAAGTGAAAGTTGCCCGCGTGGCTAAAGTGTTAAATCGCTTTTGACAGTAAAGACGGAAAAGCATTAATACAACTTGTAAAGTGTAACCGAACTACATATATACATACGTGCCATTTGCCACATCTTAACGGCAATCGCACCGACTTCTACACGTCCGACTTCTGAAAGTTATCAGTGGCCCTTAAGAACAGAAGCCTTTACGGAATACCAGAAGCAATAGCGATAGCCCCACCAACAAATACAGTGGCGGACAAAAGTCCACATACACCTCCTGCATTCGTCGTCTATAAAGCATCTGGTAAAATACCAATAGCTTCAGTGTTCTACAACAACAAAAGAAAGGCCTTACAGCTGTTCACGTTAAAACAGCAGATGCGTGTCAGTGACCACTAGAGCCTGTTTATAAAATCGTTGAACTATTGAGAAAAGGAGGAAGGAGAAATCTGGGGAGATTCGGAGTCTACGGAGTAGAGGAGAAGCAGAGAAGAGATTCACAGCACAGCATATTTGAGAGAGCGAAGCAGATCACCGCCCCGTCGGAAGCGTTAAGGAAAAGTTGTTCAGCGCTCGCAAATATTCCTCTTTTGGTAAGTTTTGCGCTCTTACTCTAATTTACATTTTTTTTACTTTTATTTCCATTCGTTAAATTTTATTTTTGCGAATATTTTTTCATATAGTAGTTTTTTGTTTTTATTTATTTTTGTTTTAAAAAGAGTAGCCTTTTGTTAATAAATTATAACTTTATATCCAGATTTATTTATATTTATTTCAGATATTCTTAATTTTTTTATTTTTTTTTATATTAGTTTAAACGATTGTAGGCTAGAAAAAACTTAAGTTTTTCTTTGCTTTGCGGAGTTTAGTTTTTTTCACATTTGTTCTGTTCGGTGTTCTTCGAATTAATAAATATTAGTGACCCGCATGAGCGAGTGATCATCGAAAAATCGACACTAAATAACACAAGCGAATGTAAAGGTATTTCGCGTATTTTTTATCTCCTTTACTTTTTAGCATTTTATATATATATCTCCTGAGTATGCTGGTACCACCATCGATGGAGAAAAAGAGGTGAGTGATGATATTTATGCTCTAATTATCTCATTTACTTAAGGACTTTTCCCGTTCCTTTCCCACAATTCTTTTGTTATTTATTTTTTGGCTCTTTTTGGAAACTTTATTTTTTGTTGTGTAGCTGTGAGTGTGAGGCAGTGGCAAGAACCCCGACCACCGCCGAGCTCAGCCTGGGCTACCACCATGCCTCTACCGCCACAACTTCTCACCCGCTGACAGCTGGATACATAACAAAAATAGCGCCCGACGTACACTCAAGTTCCCTTCCTACCCTTCCATTCCTTTAACTTCCTTCTATCTTAATCCTGCGGACATGTTAGGGTTCACCAAATAAGCAGGCATCGTATTCGCGATTCGACTTCCACGTCACTGTTGACACTCATTACTTTGGAGCCGTATATAATTTTGTTTATCTTAAAAAAGGTGATGCCCTCTCTCGACGTAGAAAGAACAGACTCTACAATATTTAGTCATTATCCCCGTCTTGCCGTATAAAGCTGAAGCGTGGACAACGTCGACAACCGATGAGCCAGCACTAAAAACATGAAGAAAAACATCATTCACAATATTTTTTATTTGAATTTTTGAACCGTTTTCAATAGCAAAAAAGGACATAGCCTTTTTTCTTTTAATCTTTTTATCGTTGAGAAACTGAGAAAACTGACATGGAATAAAACCAGAAGATCCTTAATGTAAAAAAAGGCAAGGAACTTGCTTAAACTAAAGGCAATTATGACTTAAATTTTTTATATATTTTTTGTGCCATTTTGGACTGAACAGGTATTCGAAGAAAAAAATTAGTTAAATTTTTTATTCTGGGCTTAAAATAATCCTAGTGATATCCTCTGGATATAAAAAGTCACCATTATCTTTTCATTTGAAAAGCTCATTTAAAACTTTATTAACTTCGTAATTAATTTTGTGTGGGGAAAAAGTTTAATCTTTAAGTTTTGCGATTTGTTAAAAAAAAAGGAGAACGAAATAAATTTTTTATATCATTAAATTTATTGATTGGACCTTTTATTTAAAATAATATTGTTCACCGACAAATATATATTTTTTGATTGAATTTTATTGAATTTATTTTTATTTTTATTTAAGTTACAGCAAAGAAAGTATTTACAGAGTAAGATAGCGAGATAAAACGGTTAAATAGTTTAATGTATTTGATTACAGTATAAGGATAATTTAGAGCAGTTTTGAAAATTGGGAATTTAAACTTAGTTAAGTGGCCTGATGAAAAAGACCAAAATCGACTCATAAAGTTTTGGAGCCCTTCAAGAGTAAGACGAAAAACTTAATATTTTATTCCAATTTATAAAGAGCTGTTAGCTCATAAAAGCGAAAACCTCAATAATTATGTTATTCGAAAATTCTTAATTTTCTGTTTTTTGGGGAGACTAAATTTTCGCTTTTTCAAAACATTCACGGTAAGAGAATGGATTGGTTATTTTAAATTTTGAAGAATCTAAGCTAACTTAAAATCAGCAATACATCATAATAAAAGCATAATTCTACTACTTCATTTTGTTTATCAAAAGGTGTTTAGCTTTATTAAAAGTTTTAAACTATACCAGGTCCAAAATTGATGAATAGTAAATAGTTTTGAATTTCCCAAATACATATGATATATAAATACTAACTACAATTCATGTACATGGAATACATAAACATGTAATATTAATTAAAAATTTTATTTTAAAGATTTTTTAATTTCATTTTTTAAATTAATTTAATTTTTTTTTAATTAATTTTATTTTTAATTTGAATTATTTCGAAAATAGTTGTAAATAAATTATTTAAAAAGATTACCTGAAACATAATTAAATTTAAACCAGCAGTATGATTTTTGGTACAGTTGCCTTCAACAGGGGTACATCGACTGCAAAATCAAACTAAATACATTTATTAATGCTAATGCCAATTTAGGACAGACATTTTTAACAACCCCATTTTAAATTGGAGAATATTGAAAATATTTCTTAATTTACAATTATTTTAGCATACGCAAATGTATCTACTAATTTGGAATTTGTTCACATATAACATAGATATTTATGTTTGACATTTCGTGCTCCAAGGCATTGCTCCGCTTCGGATAATCAGCAGTCGTAACAAATCAAGTCTATGGCAAATTAATCTGGTTACATTCCAAAAGCTTGCTTGTGATTATATTCATGTATATACGAATAAATGCTGGTGCCTTTTGCTTATATTTGTATATAAAGTGTGTTTTTTATAGAGGTATAGAACTTTAAGTTGCAATAAAGCAACGATGGATTATTCGATTGACATGGATTTTATTTATCCGAAAGATAATTTTGTGGCATTATATTTTAAATATGATTTCTGGCATATGACCGCCATGGCTGACGCGGATGTAGTCCAATCTGGACGTCCAATTTTCGATGACTTTTTCCAACATTTGTGGCCGTATATCGGCAATAACACGGCGAATGTTGTCTTCCAAATGGTCAAGCGTTTGTGGCTTATCCGCATAGACCAATGACTTTACATAGCCCCATAGAAAGTAGTCTAGCGGTGTTAAATCACAAGATTTTGGAGGTCCAAAATGTGAAATTAGGCGGTCACCAAACATGTCTTTCAATAAATCTATTGTGGCACGAGCTGTGTGACATGTTGCGCAGTCTTGTTGAAACCACATCTCCTGGACATCATGGTTATTCAATTCAGGAATGAAAAAGTTAGTAATCATGGCTCCATACCGATCACCATTGACTCTAACGTTCTGGCCACCATCGTTTTTGAAAAAGTACGGACCAATGATTCCACCAGCCCATAAAGCGCACCAAACAGGCAGTTTTTCTGGATGTAACGGTGTTTCAACATACACTTGAGGATTACCTTACCTTCACTCCAAATGCGGCAGGTTTGTTTGTTGACGTAGCCATTCAACTAGAAGTGCGCTTCGTCGCTAATGGACGTAGTGCGCGATACGTTTTCCGCACAGAACCATTATTTTCGAAATAAAATTGCACTATTTGCAAGCGTTGTTCAGGCGTGAGTCTATTCATGATGAATTGCCAAACATACTGAGAATAAATCCCTTGACAGCTGTTAAATCGGTCGCCATCTTGAAAAGTAATGTCAACTTAAAGTTCTATACCTCTATAAAAAAACACCCTTTACATGCATACTAGTAAGGTACAAATAGTGACTTCGAAAGTGCAGGACTGTATTTCGACATCTGTCAACCTTAACTGTGAAACCAAACATGTTTTGTTTTAGGTTATAAGTAATGAGCTGTATTCAAAGGCTTATTTTTGTTAGAAACTTTAATTTTTCACTGAATATTTTGTTATACAACAAAGAAAAAAGGGTAGAAGTGGCAGCTGTTTTAATTTAAATTCAGACATTTATGAATGTGAATTGCTTATTAACCGTACAACGCGTTAAAATTGTTGAAACCTACTACAAAAATGGTGATTCATACTCAAGCAATTGGTAAAATTTTAATCAAATTTGAAAAGACCGGATCGTTTACAGATATTGTAAGATCTGTGCATCATTGGTTTGCTCGCTGTACCTCAAATATCGTTAGTGTAGTGAAAATGTAGCCGAAGACCCAAATGTGTCTATTTCTCGACATAATCAGTCTGCCACACCATCTCACACATCAACCGAAGTCAGCTGACCGTTCACAACACTGTGGTTATATTGGTTGGGTGCTTAAATAACAAGCAGTGGATCGCGATATTTCCACAAAAAATTTTCTCGCTCGGTGGATATGTAAATAAGCAAAATTTGCCTCAAATAATTGAATATAGACCAATACACCAAAAAAAGGCGTTATGTTCATATGACAACGGACCTTTTTTTAGACCTGCAATTGCACAACACGACTTGGACAATATGTGGTTCGAACAAGATGTGGTACGAAGGAATATAAGTTTATTACGAGAATAATTTTCCGGCCACGTAATCTCGCTGAAAAACCTTTACCTCTTGAGCTCTTGAGATCAAACTTTCGTCAATTTATGGCTGAGATAACGCCGAATATGTGCCAAAAAGTGGTCGAAAATTACCTCTAACGGATAATTTTTTTTTTTTTTTGATTCACGAGATAAAAAGTCATTTGAATGGATAACCCTATATATCCGCAGATATATATGTATAGAACACGTATCTATTTAAGCATTATATTATATAGCTCTTGACACTGTTCCTGCTGATCCTGCTGTTCTTATATTGGTTGCTATCATTTTGTTGGTTTGTGCGTTGCCAGAACGCCTAAGGGAATTTAATTAGCAACAAATAATACTCGTGCAACATTGAGTGTTTCATTGGTTATGACTGTGCAGGTAGATTTATTCGTTATTATCATTGCGAAATTCGTCAGTTATGAATCAAAGAATATGGAATATAAGGATGAATAGATTGGAAAATCGCAAATATGTTTATTTGTATATGAGGAAGAATTAAAAAATGCAATATATATATCTTTTTGCTCCGAAGTATGCAAAAGCAGAAGTTTTTGAAATATTTAAACGAAACGTATTTTTGTAATTTTTTGTAATTTCATCTATATCATATAGCTTCCATAAAATCGATTTCTTCAGTTATGCGTTTTTAGGTCATAAATAAATAAAGATAATAAGAGGTTTCTCGTCATAGTTTTGTATTCTCATTTTCGTTTCATCTCATCGAACGAATGATTCAAAAAAAGTTTGGTGTCAAATTTAATCAAATTAATTTTAAATTAATTGTAAAACAAACTACCTGTTCTAAGGCAAAACAAGGAATAATAATAATTATTTCCGGCAACTTACAACGACGCTGAGTGGTCAACCTCAAGGCTTAAAAACTAAAAACCGGAATCTCAAAAAATCTATTTTCATTCAATTTTTTTATTACTGTTTATTTTTTCGTCCTCACAAACTCTGCAAAGACTGAGTATACTCAAATCATTTAACTTATGTCTTGCGTGCAATGTGTTCAAGCACGACACTTATCACCTCTTTGCACTTAATTCTCGCCGACACAGACGGAAATTTCTTGCTCCTATGTAGGGTTGAACGAGTCATTATAACAGCAACAAAACAGCACACCTAATAATATAAAAAAATAATCCATCAATTATCTCTTCCATCTATTTAGTCGCTAATCAAACCAAGGTACTGCTATCTGGTTTTTAATTTGCTCACTTAGGGAAAATCAATTGAAAGCTATTTATCATATATGTCTGTATTACCTTTTATGTCAGTATGAGAAATATTGCAATAAGCGCAATAACGGATTCTCTCTCAAGAGTGTGAAGCTGCAAATGATTGATAGATGAATGAATTAATTAATTGGGAGCAGGATAAGTACTATTGGATTATTATTATTATTTATTAAGGCATGTTTTAATTGCAAATTACAAAAGGCACATAAGAAATTTATTAATGAGAGTAAAGATGTTCAAATATGAATAATAATACAATTGATAAACTACCGAGGGTGGCATTTTTGCGGCGTATCGTATGGTGGAGTTCAAGATTCTCTGAGTAGTGCCATTATCCAAGAGCTGGCTGCATATGAAAAGAGTTTTAAGTAGATCTAAACTATAGAAAGTGAAGTTAGAAATTCCATAAATATTTCTTAGCGAACTTTTAGTTAATTCATGTACCTGATAGACTTAATTTTTTTAACAGCAGATAAACCTCAACGTCGGCCTTTCAAACTTTGACTAAATCATAAAGAAATTCTCTCTAGATATTCAATTTTCTGCAGGAGTAATAATGGAAAGTAGATATTGCACGCCAGTGGCGATCAGACTTTTGCTTTTCTTTCGCTTGACAGCACCCATAGTAGGGGTAGATATGACTGAGGGCAAGGTAGGTTGTCAAAACCATTGTCATATTTCGAATTTCAGGATAAAACTCGTTAACCCAACAGCATGAGTACTCGTTGTGGAGCGAGAACAATTAAATATGCTCAGCGATAACAGTCAAAATTTCATTTCTGTGATGAATTCTAGTAACACCGACCAAACGAGCGCTGAAGCGACCAAGGAGCAGTGTTTTAATAACTATAGGCATTCAATTGGTTTGAAAGCAGCGAAACGGTTTTATGTTATGTTATGCACACTCCGCGTTTGCACTCTTTTGATTCCTGTATAAGTTTCCGCCTATCAATGTACTAAACAATTGCCTTCACAAGTATCAATGTGAGCTGTGGGTAGGCGACCAGGCTTTTAGGCAATTGTGTATACTGAAATTTACTTACGTAAATAAAAAGCAGTGAAAAGCATATTGCATAATAGTACTTGTTGTTAGGTTGTAGTTTGTTGGTTACTTTGTCGATAACTCTTAGATGCTTATTTACATACTCTAATGATTCACGTATTTTAAGCCGACAAAATCCCAAGTTATGATGCATTTGAATAAGTTGTGTGAAATCTGATAGCATATACAAACAATATTTTTTTATGGTTTGTTTAATGCGGCCTATAATTGTTTTTGGTTATAAGTAAATGAGCTGTATTCAAAGGCCTATTTTTGTTAGAAACATTAATTTTTCATTGAATATTGTTATACAACAAAGAAAAAATGGTAGAAGTGACAGCTGTTTCGGAGATCACCACTTCTCCTCATTAGACTTCTTTTGCCAGGTTTCGAACCGACAGATTCTGGCATCACAGGCGAGTGCTCTAACGACTGAGCCAACGTTTGCCATGTTTTTCTAACAAAAATAGGCCATTGAATACAATATTTTCTGACAAAAATTTTTGACAACACTTTGGCTAGAAAGCAATAAAATTTTGTGTTTTGCATTTAAAATACAGATAAATAATTTAGGATCATTCGACTAAATCTAAATATTTTGTATAAAAGAGCATGTACTTTTACGCACCTGCATTAATATTGATGATGGTATTTAAAAAAATGATATATTATCATTATAAAATCCTCTTTGTAAAAAAAACTATCATACTCTCTGAAGTATTCTGATTTATATTAAAAATTTAAAATCACTAAATTGAAATTTACAAATCCACTTTTTAGGGTTTTTGACAGAAGCTCTGTGAACGATTTGTGGACTTTACAAGTACAATATATATGTACAAAAGGTTGGACGAATTTCACATAGTTTAGCGAATTGAGTTACAAGGCGTACGTTGGATAGATCACGTTGTCCGTATTAGTGCAACAACCAAAATTTCGTTGCAGTATCAACCGGAGAAAACAGGAAATATGAAGACCCCAACTGTGTTGGAAGGATAAGGTGGAGAAGGCTTTGGCTTTACTTATTGTCCACAATTGACTCTGAATGACTAAGTTAAAATTTTTATTATTATTTATTTCAATATATTTAATTTATTTTTAATTTAATTACTTTTTTTTTAACTGTTTTATCTTATTTTACAATGTCCTTTTATTTTATTTTATTATAAATTTTTTTAATCTTATTTTTATTGTATATTAATTGCTGTTTTTCCAGGAAATGTGTTCCATAATTGAGCAGTAAAATGCCACATGTGCTTATGTCAACAACATCAATTGAATTTTTAAGTTTTTACAATTACGTACTTCTCTTACACATATAAGTGTATTACAAATGTTATGGTAACTACATAATTACATGTGAAGGAACTTGTTATTATTGCTGTAAAACCATTTCTGATGCCTTGTAAGAAATTTAAGATTCAAAAAGAAGTTGAAGAGTAACAGAAGAAGAGAAAGCATAATTTTAATAAGAATAGAAAATTCAATGTATTCACTTCTAGACAGTTATAGGCGCAGCGGTATCGAAGTAAGCGAATCGCCATGTACGTGTTTTTAATTTGTACCTTCTCGCTCGTTCAAGATCTGCACCAAGTTTGCTACATACAATTCAGTTTCAACGATAACAAACAACAATCGAAAGAACTGAAGAAACCACTACTGTTGACTCGGCTATATTCGGACGATCAGTAGTCACATCCACTAAAAAGCGGAGGCTGGTAAAGCCTAAATTATTTTGTTGGTAGATTGCGGGGCGAGGCAGATATTTATTTAAGAAGAGTGAGACAAAGAATATATCTATTAAAAAAATTCTAAAAACGGAATAAAATAATTTTATATGCGAGAGGGCAGGGTTAGAACGGGGACGAAGTTAGATGGTCGGTTGGTAGGGATATCACCACACAGATCTAATATGAACTAATGAAAGTATCATTAAAGATGAATTCAAAAGTTTCTTGACATTCAAGTATTATAACGACGAAAAATAATAAAGACTTTAGCGAAAAATTTAAAACTTTATTTTACTATTTATATATTTGTATACCTAAAAAAATTATTTTCAAATAAATTCGTTTTCTTATTTTAAATTAAACAATAGAACAACAATGCGTTAATATTTGATGCTGAAAAGGTTTATTTAAAATTACTTTTTGACTATTTATTTTTTTACTTAATTTAAAAACCAAAAATTTTAATTAATACCTAGCTAAAAAACAATATAACTACAAGTTGTAGAGACTAATCTTTCTAATATTTTATAGAAATTCCTTCACCGATTATATTTGAATACCCTTTTCTCTTATATTAATTTATCTCCACTTTTTTCCTTTTGTTCTTTGAAATTTATTTGCTTTACTTGTCATGATTGATTTTGATTTATAGCTTTCTTCTTTGAATGTCTTCAACAATTTACATTATCCGTACACTTTGTTCATAACAGATGCTAGCAAGTCATTTTGTAAAATGATGGTATAAGATAGGTTATGTTAAACCTAAAATTTGTCACACGTTTAGACAGACAATTTGTCTGTCATTAGCCAATCTTTGTTTTTCAAATAGTGTGCTTTTCTTTATTGTGTCCGATGATTATTTCTTTGTTTCGCGTAAATCCTTTGCGGGTAATTGCTTATATTTCAACCCATCTTAATGTATGAATGTTTGTTAGCGTTGGTTTTTTTGAATCAGCCACGATTAAACTGAATTATATTTGACTGATTTCGTTAATATACAATTGATTAACTTGTCTTTTATCTACTCTATACTTAACTTGTTGCGCTCTTCGCCTCAATCCTTTTCCTTAATTTAATTAATTACCATTTAATAAATTCGTTATTACAGAATATATATTATTTATAAACGAAAGGTATTTCTAATTAAACTTATTTAAGCTTATGTTTAACATTACTTTGAGCACCAAGTGATCACAACACTATCGTTTTTGTACACAGCTTAATATGCCTCCTGTGGATATTTAAGCCTGTATATGAGTTATGGCAATAACGTTGCGCGAAAAACTTTTTATAGAAGCATTACGCACCTCGAAAGAAAAAAAATCCATTTTATACTGCCTACTTCTAAAGTTTTTAAACAAATTCGAAAGGACAGCAACACAGGTTTCCGAGTGATATAAATATTCTCATATATATTTCGCAACAAATAAGAGAAAGACTAATTTTCAAATGTATTAAAGCAAGCTTATAAAGAAATTTATGTAATATTTTTAGTTTTTTCATCAATTTCTACACCTTTTATTTATTTTTAGACATGAAAAAGGTAAGAATACATAATCAGCGATAAATAGTTATCGCGCTCTACTCATGTTATTCGTTTTGTTTATTTACCTTTGCATATCTTCTTCCTTTGTAAAGAGCTGTTCACAATAGAAAATCATATGTCATATTTTCGTGCCCATTACGTTTTTCAATCTACGATATATATGAGTTTTTTCTTTTTGGCTAGCGGTGTATACCGACCTTAACAATGAAAAAAACTATGTATTTTTCTGTTGTGTTTTTGCAAATATTGACTAAATTAATTTTTAAATTAATCAACAAAGTAAGGAACAAACTTCTTTTCCCGCAAAGTGTTTCAAGAGTTCTCTGTTAGCCATTGTCGTTTCCCAATTCTGTGCAATTGGTTAGGAAGAACTAGGGTTTTAAAAAGTTTGTTTTACGTTTGATAAATAAATAAATAGGCATATATGCATATATGTACATACCGTCTCATTATAAAGTTACACTTCAAAATACAAAATGCTTATTCAATTAAATGTTTAATCAATTAAATTATCGTTACAAAAAATTGCAATTTTGATTGGAGTTATTGTATGTATAACATTGAATGTTTTATCGAAAAATAATATTTTAATCATTTATTAAACAAAAAGGAACATTTGACATGAATCACTAGAAAAGGATTAGCCCAAGAGATTTTAATTAAATGACACTGATTTATATGTATATAAGCTACGAAAGAATATAACAGCCATCATAACTAACATTAAATTATTTTTGTGATATTTTATTTGAGAATACAATATGACAAAAAATATAATAAATCATGCGACTTCTTTTTTTCCCTCGTCTAGAACTTACAAACCGACTACATAAATTTCCTTTTCTCTTTTAAAATGTATAAATATGTATTTCCTTTGGTGTATATTAAATATGTTCGAGTAAGGCATCCTTTGCTTTTACATCTCGTTTTAATTATTTTCCCGTCATGAGTAGGAAAGTAAACCTTCTTATTCGAGTATAAAGTATAAATTTTTTTATTCCGACAAATTTGAAGTGTAATGAATAGAAACAATTATAATTACCTTCTTACTTTACTGATTGGTCTTACGTCGGAATTCAATATAGATATTTGCAGTTTTAAATATAAAGCCAACTTTCATCTCAAATTCATCAAGTTTCAATATATTGTTTGTTAAAGGCTTATTTCTACTGTAATATTTTTTGTATAAATACAAGATGAAACCAATACGAAATTCATAAAGTGCGAAGTGAGGTAAATTATCCATTTATATGGTTTCCAAAATATTTCATAGTAACTAATTATTTGATCCGGCACCCCAATCAATTCGTTATATTTTCTAGCAATATGCGGTCTTAGCATTTCTATAATATGTTCCATTTTCGTGCAGAATATTTTAGCAACTTCTCTATTTTGGATTTGCGACTGCAGTAGCCGACTGGTGAACAGTGCGAGTTTTAAGCTTTTAGTAAGTCTTTCGACTTCTGGTCAAACCAGCAGTCAAAATTATAAAAGAGTATTTCTGCCCGTCGTCGCTTCTCGGCGGGAATGTCATTCCCTCCGAACGAATTTCTGACATGAAATTAAAAGCTCTTCTAAAAAAAACACAATGTAGATGCATTTGTTAAAAAAAAATACCCTCTCTTGGTTTGGAATCAATACCAGAAATGCTGATATACTCACTGCTATTGACAATAAAATTAGTAAAAAATATAATTTTTCTTAATTTCTTATTTTGTTATAATTTTTTTTAATAGCTATAGTGAATTATCTAGCCTCTGTGTAATTCGAATTACCAGCTAGATTCCGAATTTAAGTTTTTATTATCCCGTTTACAGCTAAAATGCTTTACATTTTAATTTCAATCATCATTATCAGGAACATTACTTCACTGCACAAATAATAGATTTTATGGGGCCGAACAAAGCATTAAAAATTGCGACCAGACCGAAGCCGAGTAAACGCGGATGAAGAAAATTGAAATTTCGTTACGCATTTTAAATATCATTCTTTACTGTAAAGGAGAATGTCATTTTCGTTATAAGTGAGGCACGTGTCAATCGCTGAAATACTTGTAAATGCGAGAGACGATAAAAGGCGTGTTGCACGGTCCTTATAAGTACATGCATTCTGATGCGGGACAGCCATTGACTTTTCGGCTTTGCTTTAATAATAGCCGCAATAGTGTTCGAAAAGTGAAAATTGTATCATGACCAACATTCCGAACGGAGGACTTTACTTAATCGCTGCAGCCATATGTTGGTATGAACTTAGTTCATCGAAGTCACTGAAGCCAAATAAACGGAGGGTGTTGATATTAAATACAATGACATTGACATTTTTTACGGCAAATTAAAAAATTATTATATTTTGGAAAAAAAATGCAACATCGTTTTTAACTCAATGAATTTCGGTGTAAGTATAATAAAGCATGATTACGCTTGGAGCAGATTATATTTTACCTCAATTCACTACTGGTTTTACATGATATTTTTTTATTTCTTACGAAAACTATTTTGAAAATCATAGCCTATGGTGAACAGATGTAGTACGATTATGTATTTCAAAAGCCAATATTTCAAAGCTTGGAATACTAAAAATGTTAAAAAATGTTTGTGGAATTTCTATCGATCATTGAAACGTTTTACTAGTTTAATCTTGGCATTATATCAGTGTGGATTCATAAACGCCATTTAAGGAAATAGTTATAATAATTCAAATTTGGAGTTAATGTAATTCGAAATGACAGTCGGTGTACAGTGGTTAGTGGAAAATTTGATACAGAAGAATAATCAGTTATTAAAACAGTGCTGATCGTAAAGACAAAGTTGACAATTAGTATTGCAACCAGTCATCCTATATTGAGCAGAATTCTTTGAATGATTACCAAAAATTTGCATATGATTACGTCACAGAATGATACGCATTCAAATCGAAACGTGTTAATTTTATATATTAGTTGTGCTTTTCCTGACACATCTGGGAACCTATGCAAGACGAGAAAAGAACTCCGTTCGGAAGCCTTTTGCAAAATTTTGTAATGTATCTCAGCCTTGCAGCTCTCAAAGAGTTGTTTTTTTATTATATATGTTCGTTGCTCTTGAAGGCGGCGTCGTAACATAAGACTTCAGGACGAGATCATCTGAGATGAATCTTAAGAGGTCTTGTGTTTGATAATGTTGCTGCATTGCAAAGCATATATATTTGTTCTGTGCATTGTGATAGTGTTTCAAAAGTCTATTAGAAGAAGGTATGCTATAAAATTTGATTACAGGTGATCTCAGATCAATGCCTATAAGTAGTGCTTCTCGTACAGCATCAATTATTCTCCATATAGTTTATAAAATTTAAACAGGCTTGCAATGTGAAAGAACGAAGGTCTGAATGATATAAAAGTAAAAATTTTAAAACTACTTTACTAAGCTATATCTGTATTTAGTTTTCCTACAAGACATTTACTGTTGTATGAACTGACGTTGGGAAATGCCAGAAGATCTATGAGAGAAAGGTCAGTAAAACTCACAATGAATCCAAATGAAAATGTTAGTGAACAAGAACAAGGCGAACTAAGATTTGATAAAAAAAAATTCAGCTTTTTAGTTTTTTGGCTTCTACGTTGAGAGGCAATGCTGTGCTACCAACAATATCGAGCGATAATGATGAGATTTGTAGGATGGGCAGTTGATTATATGTGTGAAAGAGTAAGCTTCTGATAAAATATAATGAGTACAACTGCTTCTTCGAATGAAGTCACATCTAGAAACTACTTAACTTCTTCCTTGGATATGAATTTTATCTTCATAGAAAATATTTTTTCTATTTCATAGATCTCCCGGTTGTTGCACTTAAGCTTCTCTCCCTTCCCAGAATATGTTAGTTCAATTAATGTTAATAATATATTGGTTATAATTGTTGTTGTTATTGTTACTAAAGTCCTCAAACAACATTTGGTTTTTCCATGCCATACACAGATTAGAGGGTAAAAAGTTATAGCATTTAGTTACCTTTAGTATTTATATTGTTAGCAGTTATTGTTGCTGCTTTCAATTACTAGTTTGGCTTTATTGGTTCTGGTTGAATTAGTGTGTTCCTGCTGTCCTGTGGATGCGGTTTTATTACAGCAACGATGAATGGCTTTGAAATGTTTACAACACTTATTGGGTTGTATATTTGTGTTTCCATTAAAACTTGACTTCTTTTCTGCTTTGGTCATTTGCAATGACATTGCAATTCATTGCCATTGGCTTTAGTAAGTTTTTCTGTACTTATAAAGTGATATTATAAATAAAGAAAATTTTAAATAGTTGTTTGACTCAGCTATATAATATTTCTGCAAAAAATTTTTAGGTCCAGGAATGATAATTGAACATATTTTTATTGATGAATATTTTTATTATTATATTAGGGATTTATGAAGTTAAATTTTGTAGATAAGTATAATCAGCTGAGTGTTTTGAATCGCTACTTCCACAAGTCCTTCTTGCCACATTAAATATTTTTACTGTTAGATATAACTTAATATTAATTGTTTTTTGTGAAAAACTCTACTCTATATATATCCAAGTTATCCAGTCTTTTCCCATATGGAATGCAAAAAAAAATTACTCAAAACTTACCAGATCTAAAATAATGGGAACAGAAGAGTTTGCAAATAGATGAATAACAGTACAGACATGTTTGAGCAGTTTATTTCTATTTTATCTCTGGTTGAGATTTCTTTAATTGGATTTGTATTCTATATCTATTATATTCTATTCTTTTGTATTGTATTATATTTTACTTTTTTTTGTGTTAAAGAGAGAGAATAAGAAGAATTTAATACTGTTAATCGTAATTTATATAGGCATGGAATGCACTAAAGAACATGCCGCTCTATTGTCCATATTACGTTCTCTCTTTCTCTTTTTCTCAGCTTTCCACATAAATATTTTAATTTTTGTTTTCTTACTTTATTATTAATTTTGTACTCAAAAATTATTTATATATATATTTTTTTATTTTCTTGGTTTTGTTCGTGAATTAATAAAATTTCAATATGTTTTCGTTCAATTATGTTTTAAAAAAATTTGTTATATTTATAATTGTTTTCTTGAATTCTCTTCAATAAATATTTTCCATTTTATTTTTTAGCTCTCACATTATTGCAATATTTATAGTTCTTTTTAAACTGTACTAAAAAATCATATTTATGTTCACAAGATTTCTTTATTTATTAAGTTTACATATGTTAATACTAATATTGTAGAATTTTCTTAATTTCTTTGAATTTTTACCATTGTATGACTTCTGCAAATGTTTTCTCTCAACCATACGAAACTGTGCATAAACTTACTCTCCATCTGTTATGCTCTCACAAACTACGTAAGTTGCCTTACGTTTATTTAACACAAATATAATGACAAGCACGAAAGGATATCAAATCAGTTTGTCGGCTATCGTAGTGAGCAACGGTGTGTTACGCGATAAAACTTGCATAAAATAAATGCAACACGGCACCGTTTGGAGCTCAGGAAGCAAAAAAAAAGTATTACTAAAGTTTTCATTACAATACCAACAACAATCCAGCGTACTGCAGAAGTTTATATGCTAAGCATTCGGCTGTTGAATGTTGTATTTATAAGTATGTTTTCTCCTCCTAATTCGCTCATTCTTATGCAAACAATCTGCATAAATGTTATGAATTCATATGAATATAAGTATGTGAAGGCGACAACAACAATAATATTAAAACACATATATAAGTCTGAAAGCAAATATTTTATTGTTGGTATTTGTGTGTGTGCATTTGAATCACTCAATTGTGTTTGTTGGCTGAATTAATGAATTTGTCACTCGTCAACGCTTTTAAATGTGCGATTTTTTTCACTTTGCGAATTCATTGTATTTGAGTTTTTAAATAAACTGTGCCTTTTAATTATATGTGTATGCGTATGTAAGCCAAGCGAATTCTACGAATAATTGTCAAACAATAACAGCTATCAGTGTCTGTGGATATATTTTGTATCTTTTACTGTAAAACAAATTCAAAATAAACTAAATATTGACATAAAATATATATACAATTAATCTGTAATTAAATTGCATACATTTCGTGCTTTAGTGTTAATTTATATAGCAAAAATTGAAAAAGAAAATTGCGACAAAACATTTCTTTTTTGCTTTTTGACCAATAGCTAAATACCGCCGGTTGTGCTATATTTACTCGCGTGACTCTAAAATCGTCCTTGTGCCATTAACTGTTGAAAGGGCAAACTCGCCCACTTGTATACCTACCGGTCTTCGGAAATAACTTGACCCTTTAATTATTTGCTTGTTTTTCTTTACAGCTATTTTAAAAACAAAGTTTAGTTTCCTTTGCTTTTGGTTGATTATTTTTGTACCATTTTCCGTGCCATTAACACTTGAAGCGCCCTTGACGTGCCAATTTACCGCGGCCGGTGATACATGTGAAAGCATTTACTATAATGTAAAAAATAAATGTTATTTATTCACGGCATTGCTGAGGAATTACTTGAGTTTACTTACATAAAAAGTAGAGCTCAAGATTTCGCTCAAATATTTTCGTACTCGCACAAATTTTTCGAGCCGAGCACGAGCATTTCGAGTATTTTGACAAACTCTTTGAATTATCACTTTGAATTTACTTATGCAAAGTGTAAAAATCATTATAATGCCAAAGAAATTTTGACAAATAAAATTAATATTTTTTGTTGTTCTGCTGAGCAGTTGATTTTGCGAGTATCGAGCGAGCATCGAGCTGCTCGCACTGCTCGATATCCGGGTATCTGGAGCTATAATAAATAGTATAAAATACATTCGTTAGGTTTTGGAAATAGAAAATAAAATGCTTTGTCAAAAAATAATACCAACAAAAACACTTCAAAGGGATAAAATTCCAACAGCGCTAAATTATGGTGCAGAATTGGTTATTCCATTACATATAGAACACGAATAATTCTCATCGATTCCTCTTTCAACTAAAAATCATTTAAGGTCAAAAGTTAATACTATCTGGGTGTTTTGTTATTCCCATAATTTATAGCAGGTCAATTGGAATGTCACGAATGGATACATGGATTTCGCTACTAGAATTAAGTGATTAATTATAATTAATTTAATTAGCACTAACCTTCAGAAGACGCGTGTTTAAATTTGGCAGCTGTCGGATCATTAGTTTGTGAATTATAGCATTTTGAGTGGAGTAACTTTTTTTGTGAAAAAATGAATGAAAAGTTATGTCGCGTGTTGATAAAATATTGCTTTTTGAAGGGAAGAAATACAGTTGTAGAATAAAATTTGGCTTGATGACGGGTTTCGGCACACTTCCCGAGGAAAATCAACCATTAAGGATTGGTATGCTAAGTTTAGATGTGGTAAAAGGAGCACCGAAAGCGGTGAACGCATTAAAGGATTAAAAAAATCTACAAAATGATTTTGAAAGACCATAAATTGAAATTGAATGAGATAGCCCTAAAAGTATCAATTGAACGTTATATCATATCATTCACGAATATTTGGGTATGAGAAAGTTGTGTGCAAGGTGGGTGTTCAAGCATGATAAACCCGAGTTTTTGTATCGCTATGTGTTAATGGATGAAAAATGGCTCCGCTATTTCACACCAAAGTTTATCTGAGTGGAATGAACATGAGAACCTGCTCCATAGCGTGTAAAAACGCAACAGTCGGCTGGTAAGGTTAATGCGTCGTTTTGGGATATGCATTGAATAATTTTCATTGATTACCTCAAAAAAGGAAGAACCATCAACAACGCGGATTACATGGAGTTATCGGACGAAATCGCAGAAAGATGGCTGCATTCGAAAAAAAAGGAAAGTTTTGTTTCACCAAGGCAATGCACCGTGTTACAAGTCAGTGAAACCGATGTCAAAAATCCATGAATTGTGCTTCGAATTGCTTCCGCAGCCACCGTATTTTCCAGATCTCACCATCACAGACTATTTTCGGTTCGCAGATCTCAAAATAATGCTCGCTGGGAAGAAGTTTTCGTCGAATGAAGACATGATCGCAGGAACTAAGACCTATTTTGAAGCGCAGGACACATCCTACTACAAAAAAGGGTACCGAAAAGTAGGAGGGTCGCAATACCTTATTAACTTATGTAGTTTTTTTTTTTTAATATTTGAATCTATAAATCTGTTGATTAAAAAATTCGAATTCCTTTATCTTTAATATTCTTTTCAATGTCATAGTTAAATGTTGAAAAATATTTGAAAAGGAGTACCTGTCTTCTCCTATGCCGAAATCTTTATACCTTTCATGAATATAGTCAAATCTTCATTTGAAGAACTTGGACAGTTATTTTCTGAAATCATTTATCTAAACAAATCCAGATCTGGTCAGTTCCGGCAAATGATCAAACGTTACAAAAATACCTCCGTCAAATTTTCAAAATCAAAATTTTTACATTTTGTAAATCCTTCTATGTGTTCATTTTATATTAGGTTTGTTAAGCTAACGGTTATATGTAACGGTAAATGATATAACGAGATGAATCGATTCAACCATTTGTACATCTCCGTCTTCCCATCCGCCTGTGTACACGATAATTCAAATAAGGATTGGTTCATACACTTCTTATGTTATAGGTACTGACACTATTGCAAGTGGGTGAAATTGGATCTAGTTCATATCCACCTCCATTTTACGATATTTTTGAAAATCGCTATAATTCAGTTACTAAAGTCCATTTAAATTAACATTTGTTTATGACTCCACCCATCAATATTGCAATGGAAAAAATAAGTCTAAAAATCAGTTTATGCCGTTAAAGTTTTACTTAGTGGAAAATTGTTTTATTGTACATCTTTTTTTGATAAACAAAGAGTAAATTAAACAAAGTGTCATTCTTCTTCAGTTAGATTATAGTTCAGCTTTATTACTCAGTAGTATCTTCGTTTTAGCTCTCTATATAAAAATAATTCCATGACATATCGTAAATTAATGTCCAGAAACCTTTTTATACAATCAGCTTTTTGTTTCACCCTCTTCATTTATAATATTTTAAGAGAATTTCCTGTTTCTCAGCCACTTATTATCAACGAATGCCCAGACATCTGGCCCGTATTGGGTTTCGCTTCAAATTATCCTTTTTAATGTAGGACGAAAGTGAAATAAGCTAATTGTATTCTTTGTTTAAGTATAGAAAATTCAACTTCACATCATTTTCTACTACTATTTTTAAAAATGAGGAGCTTTTATTTCATGCCAGAAATACACTCGGAGGGCTTGACAATCCCTGCCGAGGGGCGACCGCAATTAGAAAAATTTTTTTCTATCATTTTGGATGTTGTTCGAACCTGGGCTCGAACGCAGGCCTTCCGAATGTCAGTGCGCAACGCTAACCACTCGGCTATCCTCGGCTATCACGGCTCCTTTTGTTTGTAAAAACATCAAGACGCAAAACCACAAATTGGAGGAGGAGCTCGGCCGAAAATCGCTTCAGCGGTTATAAAGCGCCAAATATATATATATATATATATATATATATATATTTAAAAATATATTTCCTTATTTTTTAGTTGAGTTTTCTGCTAATCAATATTTCTACCCAGATTATATAATGAAATTTTAATTTCCATCAAATCTTAATTATTTTCTATTAAGAACGAGGAAATATGTCATAATCAACGGCTGGCATATTATTTGACACAAATTAAGTGAAAAGAAGAATAGTGTTGGCTAACACTTGCAATTTGTAAGGCAAGTTGTTATTGAAAACGAAATATTTAATTGGGAATAAATGGTAGAATTTAATATGAGTTGGCGAATATTATAATTAAAAATCGTATAAAGTAAAGGTAACGTGAGAATGATAAAACTCAAGAAAATATATTACAAGTAAATAAACTGACAGCGAAATATAGGAGGCAAAGAAAGATTATACAAGTAATTGATCATGCAGTGGGGTTGCTATGGAAAGTTACGTGTACGCCATGACGAACCAAATTAAACTGTGTTTCGTTACTCAAAACCTTGAATAGAATGAAACTTTTATTTCTACGAAATAAATAATATAATACTAATATAAATAAAGTATTGCGTAATTTTTTGGAAGCTCATTTTTGTGATCAAACCTTTATTTCCTATAAAGAATAACTTTAATATGTCATAGCCAGGAAAAGTGTTAAAAAAAAAAAATAAGAAGAAAAATGGAATAAAATATTAATGAATAAATTAAATATGCTTTTTCAAATATATATTTTTAAGTATTTTTTAAAAACCAAAATTTCGTGTAAGAATTATTTCTACACTGAAAATGACAGAACATATCAGCAAATAATATCAATGATATCATACAAATCGAAATTATTCGGCAATTAAATTAAAAGTTATATTCGTCAACAAGATCTTACAAAGGTTTAACCCAGCAAACATGTTTTCGATTTTACGTCGCACTAGTGCAGCAAAGTTTTTCAAATTCATCAAACAATAATTGCAGCACATCGAAAGGCGGCAATAACTCTGGCACTCAGGGTTAGTTAAAGATTGATTATATATAGAGATACTTTATTATGAGCAATGAAAATATAAAACACAAAAAGAACTGATTGAAATCTGGAGATACTGTGAAAATGCTGCAGCTGGAAAGTTCAATTATTATACACAAAAAAACAGACTGTTCTTGAAATTATTTAACTAAATTAGCATAATTTAGCATGATTTTTAACAGTGGGAAGAAGTACAAAATGGAATTTAAATTTTCTAAAAAGAAGAGGATAATCACACCGTTAATAGCACAAAAATCACTTCAGCCGCCATTTTGTAATTTCTATTATATTATATATGTTTTTCTTTTTAATTTTTTTTAATATGGTGTAAGGTGATTTTTAGAGTATATATATTTTTTAATAATTACAAAAAAAAAGTAAAAAATGTTTCATAGCAAAACTAGGTATTTTAGCACACAAAAAAGAAATTTTTGTATATCTTGAAAGGAAGCACGTGATGTTAAGTTCTCTGTTATTAAAAAGGGATGAAGAGCTACATGAATGTAGGTTAGGTGTTCTAAAATGAAAAAGTTTAAGAAAATTATTATATTTTAGTGAGAGAGTAGATATTCAAAGCAAATGATAAATAAACACAAAAAATTGGTCATACCAAAATACTGACTGTTCATCACATGACCACTTCAGTTTTATGTAAGGATTATTCAATTTGACGTCTTAATCATCCTAAATGATAATATGAAGATTATATGGACGGACATTTTTAATTTGAAAGCGTGAAAGAAACACACAGTTCTCATCACCTGTGTGCTTCAACTACTTTTGAAAATAGTTAAAATACATAAAGTTTGCCTTCGGGATGACATTTTTGACAACGTGACTTTTCCATTAGCTTATGTCATTTTGAAATTACCAGGCTATTGACATATACACTTTTTTACATGTATTTAACTTGCGTTAATATTTTGCGCTTGAGTTTTTCAGAATAACGATTTTGTTTTTTACTAATCTGAACAGATACAATGTGAAAACTTATTCCCTATATGATTTTGGACATCTTATTTGGTGCTCAAATTCTTAAATTCATTATAAGAGTATATGAAAATTTTTTTTTATCAGTGAAACAATAAAAAATAGATAAATTTGTTTTTGGACCTAAATAACATTTTTTAGCAAAGTGTAATTATTCAAATTAAAAAATTTTGCTTTATTGTAAACATACATATTTCTCAACATAAAATTGTTTCTCAGCCTTAAATGAAAAATAGTACAGAATTTTACTATGGCATAAATATAAAGCAGTAGAAGAAAAGAGTAAATGTAATATTTTAAAACATAATAAACCCCTGGGTACATGCTTAAATTAATATGCCATAAGTACGAGTGTATGTATATTCACTAGTATGTAAGTACTTATATCATATGCATAAGGAATTCAAACCCGGCAAGCGTTGTTCAGTAACGAGGGAATAGCTTGGCATTGAATAAAATGTAGTAGAAGATGGAATAAGCGAAAAAAAAATTGCAAAAATTTTGACTTTGAAAGACATGTCACTTGTTAGTTACTTGCAAATTATTGATAAAATGTTTAATATAACTAATCAAAAATTTTAAGAACGATTTAAGCCTTAAAAAAATATTATTAAAAAAATTTAGAATTTTCAAAGTGATTTTTAAATCTTCAATTAAAAATTTTAGTTTAAGAAGATAAAAAAAAGATTCCCTTGACTTATTTAAAAAAAATTAAACAGTTCAGTTTATTTATTGCTCGCAATAACATAGTTTTCATTAAAAAAATTAATTTGAACATAACAAAAGAGAAAAGAAAATTATTAGGAAAACTATATAAATTAATCCGAAAAATAATTTTTTTTTCATATTTTTCAATTAAAATATTTTAATGACATATAAGGGGCTAAAAGAACAAAAAAAAGGAAAAGTTCAGTATATATGAGTAAGAAGCCACCAAATAATTTCAAAAACCAGAATAAGTACTTATTGTACTTGCTTACAAAGGGTGATCCATTTCGAGGTTCCCTACATTTTCACACAACACTCAAAATTCAAATGTTTATCACCATTCGATAGAACACTCTTTGGCATTTAATTTTTGAAGATTATCTCCTTGAAATTTTGGTCGCGGCTACGTCTCAGAAGGTCCATCCATTTAGTCCAATTTTCCATTACTCGACTGGTAACTGGCGAGTGACACGCCTGACGTTTTGCTCCAAGGCCTGAATCGAAGCGGCATTGTCCGCATGGTCTTTAAACTTTACATATCCCTACGGGAAAAGGTCAAACGGTGTGATATCACACGAAGTGTTCTCAGGTATCAAATAGTTGGTTATTATGGGGTAACAACGGTAGCCATTGACGGTTACGTTCTCACCGGCATCATTTTTGAAGAAATATGGACCGATGATTCCACCGGTCCACAAACCACATCAAACCGTTGTTTTTTCTGGATGAAATGACAGCTGTTGAATCTTTTCAGGTTGCTCTTTTTCCAAAATCACGGTCTTTTTCTACACTATATTTTCTTCACTGCGTGATGGACGTAGTATTTTCGGTCGAATATTATCCAATAATGAATGTAGTTTCTCAAGATGGGTGATGGTGTTGCGAATAGTACTCTCAGTAGGCTGATTTTTTCGACCATAGGTTGAGCGAAGTGCGCGAAACACATTCTTTACTGAACGTGAATTTTCGTAATAGAGTTGAATGAATTGTAAAATTTGTTCAGGCGTAAGTGCTTATATGATGAAATGCCAAACAATACTGAACAGAAATAGCATGATAGCTGGAACACGTGGTCTATCAAATGAAGACAATTGGATAAAGCACCTCAACTTGGATCACCCTTTAGTAGCAGAGAGTAACTGCATAGCTACGAAAATCGAAGTGTGCAATTGAGAATATTACCTATGTTAATCCACAATCAGACAATAGAATCACTAAATTCGGTAACAGTCAAGCTATCAATTTGATTTAAGTAACCATAAGAACTAGTAGCTGTGCTTTTATTGCTAGTTCTTTTCTCAGTTACTCACTTTCCCCATTTTTATATATTTATATATGTAATATAAGTAGCTGTCTGCTTGACTATTTAACTGAAACAAAAATATAGTGGCGCAATTATATTAATTTTTAGATATCGTCTTATCCATCATCTTTTATTGGTGTTTCTTTTTCACTGCCATTCAGCAGGCTGTGAAATATCTTCCATGAATATCAGTCACCAGATCACAGCTTAAAGTTCAACATAAGTATGCAACATAAGTATGCATGTATGGGTTGCGGTCGATCGCATACTTAAGATGTAAGCAGCCTCTTTTCTCTACTGTGCTACATGCCATCTCTTCTCTAGTTTCGATAGATATTTTACGTTATTGAAATGGCGATCCAAAACTCCCTTATACTGTCTTGCTAGTGAGTGCTCTCAAAGATCACGAAGGCAAATTGAGTAGCGAATCATATAGCTTTCATTTATTTTACAGCTTTTCAATATTGAACTTTCCTTGTGTCTATTGACGACTATTCTTTGCTCTACAGAGCTGAGTGCATGTCGTTGCAGCTACAGTTAACTTTTAGCCCTTCTATTACAATTATTTGATTTGGAGCTTTTCGATCCAGAGTCAGCAGAATAGCTTGAAGTATTTTCTTGTAATAGAAAATCATAGTTGAAGCCTTGGTCTGAATTTCCCGACAGTTGGGCCGAAGATGCTTCTGTTCTTGTGACGTATATCGCAATTTTTTATTGGTAGTAATGTTAACCCTTAAGCGGCTTCTACTCAATTAGAATACACACCCTTAAAACGTAGGATTTAAAATGTCGTCATCAAAAAATGGAGTCTTTCATTCGAACCATTGCTTTCTTTTTCATTGATGCTGGTATGTACTTGATTTTAAAAGCACACAGATTGACGGTGCATGTTTGTGTCGACACATTTATATTCAAGCTCGTTACATTAAGGTTGTACTGAAGTAGTAAAGTAAATGTTTTCCTATCCAATACGAATAAAACATTCGTTTTTTTTTTCGTCGGTAAGTAGAAAGATTTCATTCACATCCATAAAAGAGCTAATCCTAGATATGTTAAGAGAATAGACTTCTCTTATAGGGTTTTCATTATATTTCAAAGAGAAAATATAATTGAAATTCATTTTTTGGAAATTTTTAAATTTAATTAATGTTAGTATATCTTCATCACAGACTAGTCGAATCCCACAAACAAACTGTATTTAAAAATCAAACAGATAGGTATGCCTTAAAGAGATATGCTGTTTTTGTAATGAAGAGACCTTTTTTCTTCGTAAACTCTTCCTCTCAGTTATTATAATTTTTTTGCAAACGTTTGCATTGTTATATTTATATTTGCGGATTTTACTGCTACAGGTGCCGTCATAGCTTCATACTTTTCATGACAGAAGGCAGTGAAAAAAGTTCTTCAATAATTTTATATCTTCAAAAACAAGTAGCTACAAAAGCAGGACAAAAAAATATTAGGGAATAATAAACTTGTGGAAAATCAAAGAGTTCGAATAAAATGTAAGCGTTTACTTTTTACACGAAAACACATATATAAATATTTCGGTTTATACGTTTAGCCATAATTATGGTGCAACTTTCTTATTTGGGCGGGCAAATGTGTGAAGATTATATTTTAATATTTTCTAGCCAAAATAATAATGTTCCATTATTTCTAAATAAAATCACTGTTGCAGTTCGAAATATTTTATGAAATTTTTTCGATAATAAAAATATTTGTGCTTGTATTTATGTTAAAAATATTTATAAATCTTGAGTTTATGGTAGATGCGTACCAATATTTCTGATTCTACCTAGGATATTTCATTAAAAATAAACAATATAAAAATGGAAATCACCCTAGATACATATTTTTTTATACAGGTAAGAAGATAAATAATTGCTCTCTCCAACCTAATTTCTTATAAACAGGTTTTCTATGGTTTATATTATTTCATTTATTTCTCTCTGAAGCATATTTTTAAAGAAAAAATATAAAAATAACGAAGCTTCCACATCTGTAATATATGAAAAGGATAATTTAACTTCATTAAGAATATTAAATTAAAAAGTTTCATTTCAAATTCCATGAATTCCCAACAATAGATCGCTAATAAATAACCTGATATTAATCGTTCACTTGTTTCAGCCAGGTTTTGTTCATTTCTTGTGATGAACAGAGTGCATTTTAAACTGCACTAGTTATATAATAAACATCATTTAAAATTGACTAATTAACTTACTAGATAATGTAAATAGTTTTTTAAAAAAATTAAAAATATATACCTATAAGTATGTACATACATAAATATGCTCTCTAAAAAGTACTGATTTTTAATATTTTTATTTTATTTTACTAGTATTAAATAGTATGTGTAAAATGTAAGGTGGTAATACCATATTCATATTCACATGTTTTGGCATTAATTCAGAAACACATTTATTAATATTTATTTATTTTATATTATTTATGAGCAAAAGCGGCAACTACATGTAAAAATTTATTAAAAAATATTTATTCCATATTCTGTCACCCCCAACACGGCCCTCACTAAGCCTGAGGATTTCCAGAATCCCAGAAAAAAAAGCTTTAAAGGAAAAACATACAAAACAATGGACAGCAGGTGGTTCCAAACTTCACCTTGCATTAGGCGGATGATCCCCAGGCGGTCCCGATGAGCTAGCCTAAATGAGTGAGGACTCAGGGACCAGCATTTACGAAAGTGGCAACGGAGAGCATGCTTCTGGGAGTAATCGATGACAACCACGGGGATGAACTAGCGTTGAGGGCTCAATGAAAATGGGATAAAACAGAATTGGAGGGAGTACCCAAAATAATCTGGCTCTTCTTCCGACTTACTGGAAGGTTGTAAAAGATGTAGCTAGGTATGAAAACGACGCGTCAAGCGGAAAAAATAAATTTAGGATCCGACAAAATCATATTTCAAATAATATTCGAGTTGACGGGCGTTCTTTGCCGCAAATAGGTGGGTGCGTATTTTTGCTGCTACAAGATAATGTCGATATTTGGCCCTCGCAACGTCCGCACGTCTAGAACACCGGTTACATGTCTTCCGCCCATCACAACATGATCGATTTACTTGCATGTTTTATGATCTGGCGACAGCCATGTAGCTTGATGAATTTTCGTACTGGAATCTAATACAACTGTATTTCGGGCACCGGCGAAGTCAAAGAGCCACAACCCGTTTGGGGATGTTTCACGGTGAAGGCTGAATTTTCCGATCTTTGCTGCAAAAATACCTTCTTTGCCCACCCTGGCGTTGAAATTGCCTAGAACGAATTTGACATCGTTGCGGTGGCAACGCCCATATGGGGAGATGGTGGAATATACTGTTTTTGGGCAGGTAGTGGCCGACCACTGGACCTCCTACACTTCAAACATTTAACTAATTTTTCTCAGAACAGCTTTTTTCTGCACGGCGCAGGTATTCGTGTGATCTGAAATTTGAATATGCTATTCAGTACACCAAAATTTTTTATTATTTTGATGACTTCTTACTTTTTTAGCTCAAAAAGTGATAAAAAAATTAACCTGCTTCGGTTATCGAAATTCCAAAGTTCACTATTTTGGCAATATAATTTAGTTTTTTGTTATAATCTTCAGCTTCACTTGTACAAGTTATTAATTTTCTTGGCTTTTGTGTTTCAGATAAGCACAAGAGCCAAAATATCTTGCGCCACCCACATTCAATTTTTTGAGAAGTTCAACTTCAGAACCATTTTTGAAAAATTTAAAAATATTATTTTTTATTTATCAAAATGTTTTTGTATTCAATATAAATTGCAAAAATTTAAATATTGTTGTTTATTATGATCACCTTAAAAAATATTAAAAATGCTTGAAATTTACGGTCTCTAGACCACCATCTCCCCATAAGTGCGTTCTAGGGTCGCACAGAAAGCATCTTTGGTCACATCATTCTTCTCTTCTATCGTGTAACGGGCACAAATTACCAAATTTGAGCTCCTTTAAATAGCCGCTGTAGTAGATTTTACAAGGATCCACCTTCTTCCGTCCTTGTCCCGTAAATTTCATTTCTTGGACGACGGTAACGTCAGCGTTTAGTCTTACGAGGACATCAATTAGGTGGGTAGCTTCACCTTCCCAATTAATGGACCGGACCAGCTGCATTACCTCAAATCATAATCCTTGAAAGGTTTTTTTTCACGATTTGTAAGAACATCACTTTGATAAAAATTGCGGCTATACGTTCCTCAAGCGGGTGAATGCCAGGACTCGGTAGAGTCTCTCTCCCACCACAAGCAAACATCCTTTAAATAGTCGCTATAGTAAATTTCACAAGGATCCACCTTCTTCCGTCCTTGTCCCGTCAATTTCATTTCTTGGACGACGGTAATATCAGTCTTTAGTCTTACGAGCTGGGCAGCGGCACCTTCCTAATTAAGGTACCGGACATTCTAAGTGCGTACCCTCAAATCATGATCCTTTTAGTGTTTTCAGGGGCTGTTATCAAAAGGGGGATCTCTCATTCGAGGCATTTGTTGATTTTTCATTGGAGTATAGTTCTTGTGTGATGAGTACCAATCTCTACGCACAACCGCAGGTGATTCGCAATCTCACCTTAGCTCGCCCCCAAATGGATGTTTGTTTGCTACCCAGAGGATACTTGGTCTAAGAACGGAATTCGTGAGCTTCTTGAACCATATGTAAAATAATCATTCCTGGCTACTCCCCTGTGAATGGCAGTCAAAAACTTTCCTCACTTGCGTGAACATCAACATATGGCCCCATCCCCCCATCAAAAGGTATAGTAGGGGCTAAACATCTGTCTTAAATACAGAATGCTTTAACTATAGGTGTAATGTAAGGGTATTTCTTTGCATATACTCTCTTTATGCTTTGCTAGTTAAAAGGTAATATGTATGCTTGGTTCGTTTTATATTTATTTTCTTTATTTGCTTGTTTTTTCACTTCCATCTTCTTCAATGTTAACAGCCAACCGCGGAGTACACCACAAATCTGTGGCTATACATATGGATTTTATGGTCATTTAGAAATAATTTATACCTCTTAGTAATTCACGTCTCAATAGGATTGGTTACTTTATAACTGCACGTGTGAATAGGTTAGTAATTCATTTCGAATAAAATTACCAGCATATGTAATGTAGCGTAAATTTTGTGTTTTTTTCGTAAAATCAATGTGTTTTCATTGCGAGCCTTAAATGAAAATGAAAATATTTTACTGAAATATAAATTATTCTCACTTTATTCTTATTTTATCGCTTTTGATTACCACATATGGATGGCAAACAACACTTGTGATTACTTTTTTTCTGTGTTTGTTTTTCACATCATTTTTACCGCATGCAGCGCAATGAGCTTTTTGTTGTTAATTTCTTTGTAAACACATTTCTTGCAGAATGATTGTAATTTCCCTCTTCAAAAGAATTTGCGAAAATTGTAAAGAATGAACATAATTGTATGTGTATACTAAAATACCAGTACATATAGCAATTTAATAAATTGTTTGTGTGAAAGTAATAAGATTTGGAAGTTCTGTAAACGTAGTAAATTTTCATATTTCACTTGCACATATTCAAACATACAAGTAAGCAATCCTGAAGGAAAAAAATATTAGTTATTAACTAGAATCCAACTAGTTTTCATTTTTGCACTAACTAGTTTATGTTCCATATATTTCCCATGGAAACATATGTCATATATACATAAGTGTATGTTGAATTTGTAATTTAACAAAAATAAAAAATAAAATAAAAATTAATTTGCTTAACGTTGTGAGACAAAGAGTGACGACTAACTGCGCACTTCAACAGAGCTTATTGGGAAATGAAACTCAGTCGTGGCATTCTAGAAATAACAACAACACGCGAATGGCGCAGTAATTAAAATTAAATTTATTTCCGGATTGTTTAATGCGGCCTGTAATTGTTTTTGGTTACAAGTAAATGAGCTGTATTCAAAGGCCTATTTTTGTTAGAAAAATTATTTTTCATTGAATATTTTGTTATACAACAAAGAAAAACTGGTGGAAGTGACAGCTGTTTCGGAGATCACCACATCTCCTCATCAGACTTCTTTTTGCCAGGAATCGAACCGACGAATTCTGACATCAGAGGCGAGTGCTCTAAAAACTGGGCCAACGTCTTCCATGTAATCTGTTGTTGTATTATTCAATTTTTTTACTAACTAACAACTATTAAGTGCGCTAATATTTATACGATATTTTTACTTAATGTTGGGTTAGCGAGTTTTGCAATATTACATACATTCAGGCATTAATAATCTGAGAAATGTATATAAGTAGGATTGCTTGTCGGGCTCGACTTATATATAATGGATTGTTATTGGTGAACTGTAATATAAATAACGAACTGGTGTGATTTTAACATAAATTTTATACTTGTATTTAACTAGAGTTCTTGAAAAGTAGTTTACGTTTTCACTGCAGGGAACATACAAATATACAAATATGTACATATCAGTGGACATATGTATTTGTGTGCATGTATATACATATATTTATGGTATAAACGATTTTTCAACACTTGTGCTGCATTCTGTGTATCTTCATTCACTTTAACTGCTCTGGAGTTGACTTATGGCAACCAATAAATGGATTAAGAGACTATATTTTCTACACAAATGCATTCACTGCAAATAGCAGCTTTTTCTCTTATATCCTTTGCATCGTTTAGTATCATACCTCATCCGATTGTGTGCACATTTTTAAATCAAATCAAATACAAAACGGAACTTTGCCTTGCAAACAAGGTATTGATATAATTTATTGGAAAATTTGTGTTTGAAAAGTGTGTACGAAAGTTATCATTTGCGTTGGTTAAACTCATCCGTGTTCACATCAATTTCTTACAATTAACAGAGAATTCCAGAAGACAGTAAGCACCTTCGTTCTTTGCAATAACGAGAAAATTAATTGTTATAAACAGATGATTCAAGAGGAACGTGGGACTTAATATTTAATGTTGTTATGAAAGTTTTAACAGAATGGAAAAAAAATTATTTGCACATGACGTTTCATAGATTCTGAGGCTTGTTCTTGATTGTTATTTTCTCAGTATGATTATTACATTAACGTTGTTGGTGTATTTGTTGCATAACATCTTCTACTTTGAGAACTATTCTCTGAAGCTATAAATATACTTAAATGTGCTACCAGAAGGTTTTGAGTGCAAGAAACTGCAAAACTTGCATGTAAGAAGATGTGCAAGTCTTTATTTGAGTTTCGTATGGTGGGATAAATTAACATGAGAAACGGTAATTTTTAGAGACTTCTGCTACGTATGTTGTTATATCCTTGCTAAAATTTCGCTTTGTGAGCGTTGTTGAACAAAATTTGGTGAGGGATTCCACGTCGGTAAACCAAACAAAGAAATTCAGCTTTAAATGCTGCTATGCTTAAGTCAGAGCAAAACTCCAAATGATCATTCATTATGAGAAATATCATTTCTTGGTTTAAATTGTTGTGTTCAAATTATTGAAGAGGGGACAGGATGCCCACTACTCTTATTTATAAACTGAAGCATAAATTATTTTATTGGGTTGCAGGAAACCTGGCCTAGGATATCAATGTTTTCGACATGCGACTTATTTCATTTAATTATTTTATTTAAGTCTGTCACATATCCGAAGAACAAGTATACCTCTGAATGCTGATGTACCACATGAATATAATCTAAATGTAATTAATGCTGCGTGCTTAACTACTTTATGGAGTTAAACATTTTTACTTGACGAAATGTGTCATTTCTTAACAACCATATATTGCCTATTTCATGTATGAACTTTTTAGGTTAAATTCAAAAACGTCTGTTCATTATCATATTAAAATTGGACGCTTATATAATTAACATTTGTACGTGCCTGCAAAGCATTAATTATTAACAAGCAAATCAATAAATTCTAAAATTTTAACATATAAAAAAAACTAAGTAATTTTTTAAAGTATATTTTTGTAATAAATTTAATAATATTTAATAAAATAGATTTTTTTGGCAGATCACGCATGAGTTGTGTCCAGCTGTTACGTTATTTTTGTTCAGTATTGCTTGACATTTCATCATGGAAAGACTTACGCCTGAACAACGTTTACAAATCATTCAACATTTATTATGACAATTCACGTTCTGTAAAGAACGTGTTTCGCGTGCTTCGCTCAACTTATGGTCAACATAATTGACCTACTGAGCGCACTATTCGCAACATCATCACACATCTGGAGACCCAGCATTCATTATTGGATAATATTCAACCGAGTAGACCACGTCCAGCACGCAGTGATGAAAATATAGCGGCCGTAGCTGATAGTGTGCTTGCAGACTGTGGAGAGTCGTTTCGGCGCCGTTCTCAGCAACTCGGACTGACGTATGGAATGACTTGACGCATTTTACGTCGATATCTTAAATTGAAAGTACACAAAATATAGCTTGTGCAAGAACTGAAGCCACTCGACTTTCCTAAGAGACATCGGTTGCTTTATGGGCTCTTGAAAAATTCCAAGAATGTCCGACGTTTTCAAGCCAAATTTTGTTAAGCGATGAGGCCCATTTCTGGCTAAAAGGGTATGTAAAGAAGCAAAATTGAAGCATTTAAGACGAAGAGCAATCTGAGGTGATTCAAGAACTGTCATTTCATCCAAAAAAAACCGTTTGGTGTGGTTTGTGCACCATTGGAATCATCGGTCCATATTTCTTCAAAAATGATGCCGGTGAGAACTTAACCGTCAATGCCGACCATTATCGCGCCATGATAACCGACTATTTGATGCCTTAAATTTAAGCTCGTATTCTCCGCGACATTTGAAAAAGACAGCGCCACTTCCCACACATCGCATCAATGAATGGATTTATTGAGAGAACAATTCAGTGAGCAGATAATTTCACGTTTTGGGTCGGTCGATTGGCCACCAAGATCGTGTGATATCACACTGTTAGAATTTTTTCAGTGGGGATATGTAAAGTCTAAAATCTATGTGGACAATGCCGCTTCGATTCAGGCCTTGAAACCAAACATCATGAGTGTCATTCGAAGGAGTCAGCGGAAATTGGACTCAATGGATGAACCATCTGAGACGTAGCCGCGGCCAACATTTGAAAGAGATAATCTTTAAACAATAAATACCAAAGAATGTTCTTTCGAATGATAATAAACAATCTCTATTAAATTCGAATTTTCTTTGTTTTTTTTTCCTTTAAAAAAGCAGGGAGCCCTGAAATGGATCACTTGTTATTAAAAAAATTTTTTTCGTGGCATGAATATAGGCTTAAATATTAAAAAAACGAGTAGACGAAAAATAGGATTTGATAAACTTACATGAATAAAAGGAAGAGAAAAATCTTATATGTATTCATTCCATACCTACCCAGCCAGTATTCAGTTTTTGCTCTGCTTTAATCCTTTTTGAAGAGCAATTTATAGTAAATAAATGTCTTATCGATAGTTCGCAGTAAACGCGAAAAAAAAATTGTTTTGGTGTTTTTGCACCAAACAAAAGTTACGTAATACATCGTGGAGCATTACAAACAACAACAAACGATAATGCATTCTGAGTGTAACTGTATGCCTTCCACACATAAACGCTTTAGCGCCATAATAATTGAAATTTCACCACAGGCATACACACATACATATATCACGGTTAATTATTAATTTACTGCATGCAACCGAGAACGGATATTCACCTTGTTGCCATTTAGCACATGCACATGTCAACGCAGGCAATCGAAAAGCTATGAAGTCTGTGAAATGAGTGCATGGAACGGCTGGTGCACAACATGATAATTTGCTTTTATTGTGGAATTGACCAGAGACCCGTTCGTACCTGTGTTGTAGCTAAATGAAATTAGTTTTCCATCAACACTGCCGCGGTTCGGAAATATTTTCTTTTTTTTTTATTCTCGACATATTCGACCATGTGGCTCTAGAAATCCAATGCAACAATGCAACGGTGCGTAAAGCCATTTACGAAATGGAATAACAAAAAGCTTCACATATTTACCTTCGACGCACAACGCTGCATTTTTGGTGGTAAACATTGCATTTCCACTATATTCACGCTTGGTTGCTACGAAAGGGTTCAGTGTGGTTGTGGATAAAGAGAGTGGAATGTAGTGGGGTCTGTTAGTTGTTGCCGAAGCCCGTGAGTCAAGAATGTTTCGTCCACGTTATTGCATGTACTTATATATAACCGTTAAGGCTTGCTTACATAAGTGTATTGTTGTATACTTATATTAACTTATATCGTACATACATACATGAGACTTATGTGTACCAAATGACGAGAGTGCATTGGCAAGCAATAAATCGGGCGTCGGATACCACGATCAAAATGGAGGATAAAATCGCAGATTTATCTCTCCCCCTTCACCCATTTTTCATGAATTTCGCAAATGCTACATTAAATATGTACTACCGGAGCAAAAATATATAATCCCAAATGTATACCAAATGATCGATGTCAGGCCATTCCAGGCTCCAAGTATGTATTTAAAATATAGAGTTTAGTATTACCTTGGAAAACTCTTCAAATTTAAATGTAAATTTGTGGCATACAGCTACACTCTATCAATGGGTTTTAAGACTTTTCCTCTCAAATTCTCACGAACCACCCTTTTGTGTGGTGCAGGGTGGAATACATTGCCATTTGGTGCCTTGAGGGACACATATCAGATCTTGTTCACAATACCGGTTTTTGCGCTGGTGAATGTCTTCGGTCGTATATTCGTATTTAAAAAAAAGCTACATGTGATACTTCTACGCCAATTTTGGGAAAGAACTAAGACACTACATCGATGACTGTAATTTTTCGGGAAACCCTGCAGAGAGTCATTAGGAGCAGACAGTGATTGTCAAACCGATTATCGACGTCTTTTTATTAAAGATAGAGACTCTACTACATCATTTTTGGTGGAAATTGGGTCCGATCTATCTGTATTTTCACGTACATGGATGAGAACCCAATTATCTCCAGTTGAATACAAACTTCAGGCAACAAACGAAACTTATTCCAACCTATGGCATGAAAACGCTTCTATTAAGCTTTAGACACTACTTAACGTTGAACTTCGTCATAGCGATTCTTACGAAACCAAACATCGGAGCCGACTTTTTGAGTTAATTTCATTAGCTACACGACATCAAGAGGAAATGCTCTCTCGACGGACCCACCGGTTTCACTTCGCCAGCATTTCTCTCTGCTGCAAATGGAGCTTCATCATTTAAATCAATCGAAGGTAGCACCAACTGCTACGTGGATATCCCGAAATCACGATGCCATAAGACGTCACCAAACACTAAAAATTCGCAACACCACATCCAAATGAAGAAAACAAAAACAAAAAGATTGTTCACAATAATCGATTTGGCGCGTGCATTCAATCAGATTCCAGTAGCATACTTTCATATTTGTATTCGATAATCCAATCGCATCAGCTAACGAAGCGGAACATATTCAGCACCTGGAAATTATTTTATGCGACTCCAGGACCACATGCTGGTAATTAATTCTTCGAAAAGTTACATTCCTGGAATATATGGTAAACGAGAAAGGTATTAAACCGTTTGCCGACAAAGTAAATGTAATCATCAACATTGAATAGGCTGCTATATCATATTTCTACGTGGTTTTTTTCGGAAAAATTACGCTTTCCATTAAATTAACTGGACTGAAGAACAAAAAGCAGTGTTTCAAAACTAAAAAAACTGTACACATCGTAACGTTGAAGCACAATGAGCCATATTCACAGATGCGTCAGGCTATGAAATTGGAACAGTTCTGCGGAAATACGTCGATAACAGCTGGCAACCATTGTCATTTTTCAGTGAAATCGCCATCTACAGAAAAAAAGCTGTCAATTTATGAACGCGAACTATATGAAATATTCGAGGCCGTCGGATACTATCTTCACATTTTCGAAAGTTGTGTTGAAACAATCTATGCAGTCTAAAAACCTTTGCAACATGCATGACAACAGCAACAATAATAAAGCCACTGAGAGACATTTAATTTAATGGTTTTCGATACGAACAACAAAAGCACTGCTTTCCTGCTCTCAGTATAGAAGTACAATCAATTCACTTTGTAGTTTGTCGCACCAATTCAGCATTTCCTGCCATCGTTAACATCTCACACGCGCTGTGATCATATGCTTGCTCAGCTGGATATACTTATAGACTCAAGTAAGGCGTCGAATGGGCCCAAAACGAGATTACCGTTGTTACCGATTTTCATAAGCGAATTTTGTTTAGCGATGAAGCGCACATCTGGTTGAATGGCTGCGTCAACAAACACAACTGGCGCATTTGCAGTGAAGGTAATCCTAAAGTGTATGTTGAAACATCGTTACATCCAGAAAAACTGACTGTTTGGTGCGCTTTATGGGCTGGTGGAATCATCGGTCCGTACTTTTTCAAAAACGATGTTGGCCGGAACGTTACAATCAATGGTGATCGGTATAGAGCGATTATTACTAATTTTTTTATTCCTGAATTGAATAACCATGATGTCCGGGAGATGTGGTTTCAACAAGACGGCGCAACATGTCACCCTGCTCGTGCCACAATAGATTTATTGAAAGACACGTTTGGTGACCGCCTAATTTCACGTTTTGGACCTGTGAATTGGCCTCCAAGATCTTGTGATTTAACACCGCTATACTACTTTCTGTGGGGCTATGTAAAGTCATTGGTCTATGCGGATAAGCCACAAACGCTTGACCATTTGGAAGACAACATTCGCCGCGTTATTGCCGAAAATGTTGGAAAAAGTCATCGAAATTGGACGTCCAGATTGGACTTCATACGCGCCAGCCGTGGCGGTCATATGCCAGAAATCATATTTAAAATGTAATGCCACAAGATTATCTTTCGGATAAATAAAATCCATGTCAATCGAATAATCCATCGTTGTTTTATTGCAACTTAAAGTTCTATACCTCTATAAAAAAACACCCTTTATATATATATATATATATATATATATATGTCGTATTGGAAATATGTATATGAAAAAGGACTCCTCATATAAAGTCCAATGATTAATTAATTGGTGTTTCATAACCAGGTCCTTATATGTATAATATATATGCTTCTTAGTAACCCCTGAAGCGATTTTTGGCAGAGCTCCTCCTCCAATTTGTAATGCGTTTTGATTGTTGTTTTTCCAACCAAAAGAGGAACTTATAGTTTACTCTAAGCCGCTATCTCTGATGCTCAAGCATTGCTATGAGCAGCTTTTATTTCACGTCCAGAATACCCTAGGAGGGCTGACATTTTCCTTACGAAGAAAGATTCGTAATAACAAATAAAATTGGAATAAAACTCATGTTTTCGATATTTATTTAAATTAAACTTTATTACAGCTCAAACGATATTCGGTCGAGTTTTTTTCTATTTCGGATACGCATAGTACGAGCACATAACTAACAACGTAGTTTTTGTTTTAATATTAAATAATAATATAATAATTTATCAAAATTCAGATATCAGGGAAATATAGTGGTTAATTTCGAACATATTTTGTAGGCTTTTCTTAATTAATAGTAAAAAATTAGCATTTAAAAATGAATATAGAAAAATCGAGTCAAATTATTAAGGAATTTCAAATTCAACCTCTAATCCAGAAGTGTATAAATAAAATAAAAATTGGTAAAAAAAGAAAAACATGTAACTCATTTTCCACTTTTTTCAAGGTGTGTCCAACTTGCATGCAATTCATGTTATTTATGCCACATTTATTGGCCATTTGCGGAACGGAAGTCATCAAATGTGTACACACCCTCACTCACACACACACAACTGCATTTTGTCACGCTACAACACACGCTTATAAATATAAAATGTGTGCACTTGTTCTACTGCATCGATGAGTAGGTGTAAGGATATTTTTTATACTTTTGAAATTGAGTGCACTCTATTCTCATACATCAAGCTCAGGCTCAATACTCTACAGGTAAATACGAAATGACTCTGGCTGTAAATTAATTGCCACTACTTTGTTATTTGTTCTCTTGGCGCCAACAGCTCTAAATTCGGTTAGTGAAAATTTTATATTTCCGTGCGTGTTTCAACTTTGCCCTTCTATGGAATTCACTTATTTAGTTCACCATTCCCCATCCGTTGTTAGATTTATTTCTGTTAATTCCCTTACTTATTCCATTTAATTATTTATACTAAGGCTGCCACTTTACCATTTAAAAAAGAGTACATGCAAATGCTGTATGTATCACATGAATATAATACTGCTGCCTTAATCCTATAAAGCAATTTCATTTATCGAATTATATAATTCTTTATTAATCACATGTTACATATAGAAATGGTAAGGGTTTATTGCAAAGTGCTCTGCATATTATTATGCGAGTATTATGGAGGAGAGCTTACATATGTACTTGTGTATGTAAAGAGTGCGTTTAATGAAAACGAAAAAAACATTTTTACAATTTCAGAACAAAAATGTTTATTTACTTTTCGCTTCTTCGACATCTTCATCGTAAAATTTGACATTAATGATATTATACGTACTCAGGGAATTCTGGAAAACCATCCGACGGGCTCTCACACATCGACTAAAAAAGCTGCATTTTCGACTACTCAAAACATCGCTTTGATGATTCCATCCGTTTAGTCCTGAATTGGCACCGAAAGCCTTTTTATTCCTATAAGTAAAAAATAAACTAAGAGTTCAACGTTTTTCGGTACATAAAGAGGCAGTTGTTTTGGAGATTCCTCAATCAAAGTGGCAAAAGTGCTTCAACAATTGTTACAAACGAATTTAATATAGATCTATAGGATAATACTTTGAATAACAATAAAATGATTTTAAATTATTAATAATGATGTATGTTCTATGGTCCCGAAATATATAGCGTAACACTCGTACATCGAAATTTCCGAAAGCTATGTCGACCTAATATCAACTCAACCCAATATCAGCCTAAATCTCTGTCAGAGTTGCAAAGATCGATCGCCTGCAAGCACAACGAAACTCTTGGGAATGTTCTCTAGTGGAGAAAAAACCAAGTAAAATTTTGCGTTCATAATTTTTTTTAGCATAGCGCTGACCAGGTAAAGAAAAAATCTGCAATGATAGAATTGTGGTAGAAAAGTTGTTAATATGTTTGGTTGCTGCTCAAGTTGAGACATACCTTGTGGCAATAATAAAGTTTCAAAGGACAGGTTATTTTCAATTTGATTTGTTGAGTATTATATTTATTCATGCTTTTGCTTCGTGATGAGATTATGTTTTATTGCACAGTGCTATTGCAGTCAGCACTGTTAAATATGAATGCTATCAGTTCAACTTCTAATTTAAGATAAGTTGTGAACTAGATTTGTTCCTTACCTGAACCCTATCAGTTATAGCATTTTTTGGAAATAGTACAAATAAAATAAATTACCTGCGCTTGTATTTGTATGTGATGGTTTTGCTGACGGAAGATTCGATGAGTTTAAATTTCTCACGGCATTTAATTCTAATACTGACCAGTGTTTACATTGGAAAATTGAGAAATTCACATTCACATTCACATCGCTCGTTATTTTCAAGAGCTGGCCCAAAGCAAAGTTGAAAAATATAAAAACTGTGGAAACTGCAATCTCTTAAATAAGAATGTGCAATTCATAGGAATATTAGATAATTGCGTTTGATTTTAATTTTTTGAAGAGGAAATCTTTAATTAGTGTACTAATTTTCTTAAGAACGAAAATTTGCTGAGTTTTATTTTGAATTCCAAGAGAAAAAATATAAGAGATATTGCTTTGTAAGGATATCTGCGAATTTTTCAGTTTTCCCGAAGTATTAAAATTTTCAAAAAGGAAAGTTTGCTGAATAAGTAACTTGCTTAGCTAAACTACTACTCCTAAATGGTTTATTGATTTAAGGTAAAACTGGTGGATATACTGATGACGCTGCGATGGATGACAACACCGCGCAGAAACTCTTTTGTCTTACTACTTTCTGTCAACTCTTTTAAAGTTGAAGATGCAGTAAGAACTTTGATGATCATGAATTGGTATTTTAAATAGGATTCGAAGTATGTAATTACCAGAACAAAAAGAGCGACACCCACCAAATTTATACAGATCGTATCAGAATGACAATCTGAGTTGATTTAGCCTTGTCCGTCTGTTTGATCACAAACTAGCAGCATAGGTTTTGAGATATCTCAACCAAACTTAGTACGCAGATGGATTTTTATACCTGCATTGATCATTTGGTGGAAACGGCCAGCTCAGCCACTGTAACTTGTATACGACCGATTTTTCTGATTAAGGTTTTAACAAATCCGCTAACAAAACATCTGAGCGCGTGAAATTTGGTATTCTACTAACGAAAATTTAAATAAATATTAATATTGAATACGGAAATATACAGATTTTGGCATAATCGAAGAAAGTACCACCGACGATTTTTAAATCTTATCGATCCCTAGCCGCAAGAGTAATGTCTGAGAAATCCTTTATGGCATATCTTTAAGACAACAGTGAGAAGCCGGGTCAACATGGAGACAACAACAATGATTGAAAGTTTTGAGAGTTCGAAAGCGGTTTTTATACATATATCTGGTAAAATGGTCATAAGGAATTCAGTAGAATTATCGAATTATTCGACCAGTTTTAAGCCCACAAGCGAATAATATCTAGAAAAATATTTAGTATATTGGAAAATACGTTTATTTAATTATATTTTATGAACATATTTAATATTTAAATATTTTTTTTAAAATGTTTTTTAAACATATTTCTTATGATGCTTCATACAAGCTAACCTTTTAATTTTTTTGTATTTGATTGCAGAACTGTTTTGTTTGAAATTCTTTTAATCTCATAAATCAAGAATTAAACTAAAAAAATAATAATAATTTTTGCTTCATATTAAATTTTCACGTCGAAGCGTAGATTATTTATAAGCCGCAAGTTTTTTGGTTAATTCATAAAGCTTCGGAGATAAGCTTATGCAGCCATTAGCGAGCTGAAAAAATATCAACAAGAAAGAAGAATGTAGGAAGCCAAATGACTACTTGTGACTTATAGATTTTTATTTCATATCAATTTTAGTTTTTTGTTTAGTTCGCTTTAGTCTTTAGCACGCTGCAGCTGGGATACGACCGGCCAACATGCTTCATTGGCTTTCAACACTCGCATTTTACAATTAATAAACACAGTTCAAATAAAATTATTTGTTTTAAAGTATTTTTTTTTTTTGTTGAGATAAGAATTGCAAACAATTTTTCGAACTAGAGAAAAAATAACAAGCTTTTGTTTCGTGCGCACGTCATACACTTTTGAAAAATGTTAGTTAATTGTGAAAACAGGTTGATTGATGTAACGTATGAAATTCTTGGAAATAGGTTAGTTACAAAATGGGTGGAAATTAAAAAATTTATAAATAAAATGTTTACTGAAGATTTTAAAATTTTTGTTGCATTTATAGAAAAGTATTTAAAACCCGAGCATGTGGAAAAAATACAACATTTAAGGTCTAGTTGGATGTATGAATTATCATGAGTCAAATTCGGGTGGAGGGTTTTGATGAAAATTCTATGTAAAAGTGATTAATTTTATTTAGTATCGACCGAGGTAAGTACTTTTTACCCCAATATGCGGGTTCAAGTTCAAGTTCAGTAAACAACAGCGTAATTTCTTTATTCTCTGCTTTCTTAAATACTATTATTTTGCTTCTTGCTGCATTTTTGTTAGCGGAAATGCAGCTATAAAAAAATACAAATTAATTGATTAAAATAAGTATTTACATAATAATTCTAAAGAAATTTGTTTGGTGCATTTTGCTGATTGTTGCATTTTCGTTAGCGGAAATGCGGCCAAAATAAAATTATAAAATAAAATGTTAACGTTGCATTTTCGTTAGCGGATATGCACCTAAGCAAGTGTAGCGATTCGTTGAAAAAAATGTAATTATAAAGTTAGCAACATATGTATGTATGTAATACTATAACAGTAAATCGCAACTGCAAAGCTTATAGACCCTTATTTTCGCAGCTGCTTTAAATAAATACTGTTAAATCGCCTTATCACATTTACACCTAATACTCTTTATACACGAATTTTTTGTACACTAATTTAATATAACAGGATTTCATATATATGAATTTCAGGCGCTTTTTATATATATATTACTTTTTTTTTGTAATAAACTTACTAAAATAAATTAGGTAAACTTTAAGAATTTTGAATATTGTTTACATCACATCGTGATGAAAATATTCGAAAAGTCATTGATTTAGAATTAAAAAATGTACTCATCTTTCAAACCAATCTTTTTTATTTTCAAACTACATAAATTAAAAATAATAATTTATGAGAAGAAAAACATTTAAAATAAACCATATTCAAAAATTAAGAATCTTGCCTAAAGGACGTTTTTTGTTGTTAAACAAACTTGGTAAATGTTCATGTACGTGAAAAATATTACTTATAAATTTTTAGTGTTTTGATTTTGAATTTCTTTAGTTTTTGAGTTTGAATTTCCCGATTAAATTTAGTGAAAAGTTGAACCTTACGAATGTTTTATTATGGTTTATGTCTAATTCTATTTTTACTCGAGTTTTTTACGCGAATTTTTCGTGTAAACTAAAATATTTATTTATTTGAAACAAAATAATTGAAAATGCTTATTTAATGCTTTAGAAGTTCAGGTTAGAAATCAGTTGCTCAAAGATTTGGTAGTTATATCATGATGCATATTTTAAATGCCGCTATATTTTCACTGCTAATTGTATAGCTTCGGAGTCGTTTTCCAATTCTTTATTCCGCTTCTGTCATCAGTTATAGTTTCATCCAAAAGCGTTTAATATCCCTTGATTCAAGGTACAGATTGTTTAAGATCAAATAATGTAGAAATTTTTCTTTTATTCACTTTGAATATCTCTCATCAGGGGAAACAATTTCTGGATCAAAAATTCAGTTTATTCGCGCTAACAGCTTTTCGAAACCCCTTCTACTTATTTTCAAACTAAGTAAGTGTAAGTCTTGTAGTGCTTATATAACTCCAAATTTGAAACTCTTTTATTGTAGAGTTTCCACAATGCAATTATTTATAAGGAAATAATTTTAGTTTTGTGTTTTTTCCTTGGCAAATAGAGGTTGTGTTGGCAGGAAGAAATATTAAATATTAAATTTATATTTATAATATAATGTCCCTAGATTACAAAGTAGTCTTACCTAAAAATATCGAAACATTTATTTTCTATCTTAACCTTTTTTAATCAAATTGGTGCCGCCACTCTGGCATTATCTTATCTAAGAGTTGATATTTTGTGTATGCGTCAGTGAAAGGAGCGGCCTGTTATTAGAGCGACGTATGTATGAAATTCATAAGAAAAAGTTTTGAATAAAACCATGGCATAGAGACTTCCGCGTAAGAAAGCATCCGTTTGATAGAATTTTTGAAATATATAATATTATAAATCATTTTATTGATGTTTTTTCATTAAAGGAAACTATCCGAATTATTTTCTAAGCCGCACTCGAACTTTTGAATTTTTTTATGAGATTAATTTTAACATTTTTTAAATTACGTTTCTATAATTTTGAAAGTAGGTCTGGCGAGAACTCGAATTCCACTGTTAGTGGTGCGAAGCCCTAACTACTTGGCTTTTGTGTTCGATGATTTTCTAACTTATTAAGAAGTTTTAGGATTAACTTCTGAATTGCAGTAGGTACGGCTTACATATTCTAGCCATTTCAAAAATGGCATTAATAAATTTTTTTCTCTCGAAACCGAACGGTTTTATTCTTCTCAGATGGGTTCTTATATATGATATGAAGTAGATTTATATTAATCAGTAGGCGTACCTTGAGTAGAAGCCGATGAGTAAATATGCGACCTCAGAATTAATCTTATATTCTTTAGAGAGAGAATACTTAAAATTTACCAAAATCCTATGCTATGCTCAACGGAACTTTGACTTGCCTATACAATTAAACACCCTATGATTTCTCAGCTTGACTTACTCCTTCCTTGGAAATTACTAAAGCAACAATTTCAGGATTTACTTATACTAATTTTGAAACTTCAAATGAATAACTTCAGTTTTTTGCTTTTCCTTTATACAGAAACCTCAATGAATCGGAAAAGATATCTTTCACGGAATTTAGAGAGAAACTGCAAACTTCGAGCGGACCCAAACAAAAACAACCGAAAAATTTTCTAATGCAAACGTAATTTCTCTACATTTATCCACCGACTGCATGTCCAACACATTCCAGACGAAAGCTTGCAATGGATCTGGCGGTTGGAAAGGAATGAGTGTAGCGGCAACCACATATCGTATTAATGGCCGCACTGCTAAGAAGTCGTGCAAGATGGTAATAGAAAAAAATTGAATATCATCAGCGGTTACAATCCAAACGGAAATTTTCAGAACAACAACAATTACAACAGCAAGAACATCATTCGCACAATAATATGCGCCGCCGACATGCTGAATATTGAAGCTTTTATTAACTCACTGAATACCACGTGATGAGTTGGCAGGACTCGACTTTGTCGGACAGCAGCTGCAGCATCAACCGCAATCGCGTTATGATTATGCGCAACCCATGGATTCACCCGGATATAAGGCGAACTCTATGAAATCGACTAGTACAGGCACCTCCGCTGATGAACAACCACTAACACCGCCGACAATACCTTAATAACTAAGTGATGCCGGTGGTGAGCTGTTAGCAGTCAGCTTAAATGGCTAGCGCACGCCGATGCAACAACAAACCCAGACGCCACAAACTCAACATTTATTGCGACCACTTGCTGAGTCCGTTTCGACGGATGTAGATTCTGGAGTCGACTATGGTATACTGACTGGTGGCGTACGCGACTATATTTCGTTGGATGATGTCAACTACAATGTGCTTCTTGCTAGGTTTTCCACGCTCGGCTAGCGAGCTAATAGCGGCTAACGTATCAAGTTAGACACATTATACGATCACTTCTACAAGCAGCTTGAGTGCTGCACGTATTTTTAATTGTAGCGCCTTGTACACAGATATATGTAATTCACCGCATTCGTGTTCGACTACGTGGAGTCCGCAACTGCCGCCTATGCTATGAAGAAGTATACACCGTCACATCCCAATAACTTAGCGTCGACTTCGTTGAGCTTTAATGACATTGATCTCAAGGAAATTGACCAATATCTCATGAATCAAGTGATAGTGCCACTCTCATAAGCCATCGCATCACATGTGCCTCAGCATATAGCATCCGTTTTGTCAACGGCTACTTCATCACCATCCGCCATAGAAGCGTTTGCAATAAGCATCTTGTGTTCGACCACAACTAAAGCTCCACCAGCTGTAACAGTAGCATCAGCACGTGCATAACATAATTAGATGTTACTGAGGTAGAGGAGCTCCGGCGGTGGTGGTAGCTGAAACAGTAATTCCGGGAAAACCTTCACCTGCGGCGGCTCATTTCAACTGTTCTATAAATCACAACAACAAAATGAGGCTTTAGAGCTGCAGCCGCTTAATTCGACATTCTCTAATAACAACAGCGATATCAACATCGTCGATAGCACCAAATGTCATTTACAGTAAATATAGTATGAATAATACCAACAACTACGACAAAAACAGCAGCAACAGCAACAACAATACCAGCAGCAACTGCAGTAGTGAAAGCAACGCCGGTAACTCTTTTTATATTACATCTGCAACAGACATTGATGCGACGCCGTAGTCACTTGGCTCCGACTATCACCAGCAGTCATATGGACAACACCATCTTACACAGAAACAACAACAACAAAAGCAGGCACAATCACATCATCAAGCACAACGTATCGAACATCAATCGAATCAGCAACAACATATGTGGGGTAGTTACGTCAGTCCGTAATCAGCTTTATTTGGTGCGTGGCCAGCTGATCCGCTGTAAACATCTGCTTATTTTCACCCTCCTACCAACCATATCATCATCATATTTCGCTTCAAAAGATTTGTTGGCGTGTCCACGTGATTTTTTCTCGAGGCTGACAATAAAATTTGCTGTCACTATAATGCCTGCCTGCGGCTTTTGGTACTTTAGCTTCGCATTTCGAAATTTCTGACATTACTGGTATCAGATGGTATTTTTATTAGAATTCGCTTGGACGTTTGACCACCAGTACTGACGCAATCGCATTCCGTTTCACCTGATTGCGAATTTCCAATTCTAACCTGTAAGACAATTTTACAGCAACGTCACTTAATGCTAGCTGAGAATAAAAAATTTAATTGAGTAAAGTTAGTTAGTTCAAATTAATTGAGTAAAGTTAGTATTAGGCAGAAGCTTATAAAATAATTGTAATTGTTAAAAAAATATTTGAAAATTTCCAGAATGTGAATACAATCAACTTTGTTGCTTGAGTTAATTTAAATTTAGATCTAACTAAGATTCTTGGAAAGTAACTACGAAAGCATTCCTTCTTTCCAGCCTATAAAAGGACTATAGGTTTGTTATCGAATTACCTGAAATATAACAGTGAATATAAGCTAGTTAAGTTTGACTAATATTTCACTTTAGAGCAGAATGTTTTTTCCCTCTTAGAAAAATGCAGTTTTAAAGTGTTTATATTTTTTCTGAAAAGGTTGGCTTTTATAACCAAAACTATATGGTAATTGGTACAAAGCAGCTTATAGTGATTCTTACGAAACTAGATGTAATATAAAGCTTAGCTTTCTTCTTTTTCTAATTTCTTTATTATTCTTGTTTTTAATAAATATTTATCACTAAGGCTTTTAGTTTACAAATTTCCTGAGAGTAAAGCGAATATGACTTAAAAAAAATTTATTTTTAATATATGTTACATACATACGTATGTGTTCAACTGGAAATAATTTTAATAAAGCATCTTCAAATAATTTCACAAAAAAAAAAAAAAACATTAAGCTACGTATTTCAAATGTTCCATAGACAATTTTGAATATCACGATCTTACCAATTCAATACTAGCAAATCAAAATATATAAGCACAATAATAAAGCCAATGTTTTTTAACTAAAATTATTATGTACTAAAACATTGTAAGTGTATGTACATAAGTATATCAAGAAGTGATATAATAGTTTCTGCAGACCGAGCGCCCCACGCAAAATACTAAAATTAATGTCAAATTATTATGAATGACAAAATATTTACTACATTATACTGCTTATATTTTAAAACATAAAAAATTAAATTTAAAAAGTATTATAAAGATGTTTAATATAACTTTTGCATATATTATTATATATGTATATATTAGTGAGTATCTACTTATTTAAGAGAAGCTGAAAGGAGAAAAATATTTGTGCAAGTTGTTCTGCACATCATCCTACATATATTATTATTATTTTAATTAAGTTTAAAAAATTCAATAAAATTTGTACCAAACGGAACTTGTATTTCATTAATGCAAAAAAGGTTATTAGGTGGTGGAAAATGGTTATGCGTGAGATGTTGTGGCTGGTTTCCAATATTATATAAATATACATCAAGGGTGTTTTATTTACATGTGTTTTTCAAAAAGAAACAAAATGCGTATAATTCTATTGTAAATGTCAAGAATTTAGCTATATATGATGTTTAGATAATGGTTTTCCATTATGTTTTCAAAACAATTTTGGGCAAGTGACAGCACCGGCTGGCTCGAATAAATTCCAGTCGCGAGGTCCAATTTTCGACGCACCGGTGCGTTATCAAATGGTAAACCATACTGAGTATAAAAAAGAACCAGTTGCAAAAAAATGTCGACTCCAAAAAAATTATTACCTCATTCAAAACCAAACGTTTTAAAATACCTATATAAGCAGTTAAAAAATAAAAAGACATATCATTTATATTTTTTTACAAATTTACGTCATTCATTCATTTATCTTCCAATCATCAAAGTAAAAAGTCTAACAGTGTGTACTGTATCGACTAAAAATTACCATTTCATGGACCATTCTGTTAGAGTGAAAGCTACTAGAATTCAGGTTCAAAAAGTAAAGAAAATTTTCGCTTTTTGAACAAGTCTTTCATTTATTCATCTATATTCATGTTCTCTTTCTTTCCAAACAATCCTCCCTTGCATAACTCTGCAGTTTTGCCAGAATCTCGAAATACTACCCAAATTCGATTTGGGCTGTAAAAGGACGGATTACTTTGAAGGGGACAAAATAGATATTAATGGATAAATAAGTACTTTTCAACAAAAATTCAAAATTCATCCTTTCCTTTGAACACACATCGTATATATTTTCCACACATCACATCAATCAAGGGATTTTTTGAGAGAACACTACGGTGATCAGACAATTTCACATTTTTGGCCGGTCGATCGGCCACCAAGATCGTGTGATCTCACACCATTGATAATTGGACTCAACGGATGGACCATCTGAGACATAGCCGTGGCTAATATTCGTAAAAGATAATCTTCAAGAAATAAATGCCAAAGAATATTCTTTCGAATAATAATAAACATTCCCCATTAGATTTGAATTTTCTGTTTTTTAAGTATATACCATACACTCAGATGCTCAAAGCTGTCCAGTCCTTATACACAAAAGTACGTATAATGCAGTTTGTCATCTCACAAATGCACATATATTGATTTCGATTTTCCACAGTGAATTTTGAATTCCATTGAAAATAAATAAATAAATAAACCGACAAATGGTTGGTCATTTACTTTTCAACAATTCAATTTCCTATCAGAATGCGGTTAATACATTTTACCAAAATGTTATTACAATCCTGACATAATTGTGCGGTATTTTTTATGGCGTATCGAAGCAAGAAATTAATGGGCAACATAATATATTTAATGTATTTATTGCTCTTCACATTTTAATATATAGGGTGAGTCAAAAACTATCCTTTCGCATTTATGGATTAAAATGAACATATTTCCTTGAAAAGCAAGATTTTGGTTCAGTTTAAGAGGTTCGGCTAGCATTCAAAGTTCCCCATGTAAATAACATGTAAACAACTTTTTTGGTAATAATTAACATAAATTTTTAACCGTTTAAGGTAAACATTTTTACGGGGCGGATTCTTCTACAGCATAAAATTTTCTTATGACATTTAATTGGAAATCAATAAGTTATATATTCAGAAGCCTTAATAAATAAATAAAATCACAACAATATTGTACCTTTCAGTACTCCTAATTATACGTAATATTGACAAACAAAAATTCTTCAAATTTTACAAGGGAATTGTTTCTTCTAGGATATTCTTCGTACAACAAAAAAGGCTTTTTTTTTGCTTTTAATTTATTGTTAAACAATTTATTTTTAGGAAAAAATGACATATGCCAATAATTTTATGCTTTTCTTTATACCAACCCAAAACAGGAAAGATAGGTAGGCGTGACATGTCGACATTGTTGCCTTCATCTTTGCCGTATTAGACAGATCCTTAAGGAATGCAGCTCTTAACTTTTCCTTAAGTTAAACAGTGCATTAAATATTGTGAAATCGTACTTTCTTATTTTTATTCTTTCTAAGCCTCTGCAGAAGATAATCTGCGAAACCGAAGTTCCAGCGTCTAAAACAATGGTCTGAAAACGCTTGTATTAGCTTAGGTAACCACTTTAGACAGTTAGATATGTCTCTTCTGCCCAGTTAGTCACTTTTATATATTAGGTTGAGAGTAAGTAAATAAATTTTTTGGGTAGCGGTTTACATGTAACAAAAGGTTTGTTTACTTATTTCTTTATCGGAGAGAATCTTTTTGGCTGTGCAATGCTTCGTAATTTAATTTGCTTTATAGTCTCACTGGTCAGATTCCCCATGTCAGAGATATTTATTTCTATTCGGTTATTTATTGTATTCTTTTGACTCCTGTAGACATTGGTGAGAGTCTCGTACAATTATTCAGTTTATAGTAAGAGAAGATATATAAGATAAATATATATATAAGATATATGTGTAGCCAAGCATCTTAAATAATGCCTGACTGCCGTTAAATATGGGAAAACATCTTTCAAGAATAATAACGGTGTATATTCTCCCCTCGAATTTTCTATGAGTTAAGCTGGAATATCATAAACTGGGGGCAAAGCTGTTTATATTAATGAGATATTCAGCCTCGTTTACAACAATCCATCAAACCAAATAGGAAACATTTTTTTTCATCATTTTAGCGGCTTAGGCTTAAAGTAAATCAAATTCTACAAATTTTTTATAAGATTATTTGAATCTTATTAAAAAAATTTATCCTTAAGGTATGCAGTACCGGTCATTTAGTATTACAGTAAAAAATTGAATTGAACAATGGGACAAGTATTGAAATTTTGAATAAAACAAAATATCATTACAAATTGAAGACGTTACTGGCTAAAAATTATGTTAAAAATCTGTCTATGGTTTTAAGTGCAATTGGCGTCGAAAATTGGGGTGATCAACGGAGATATCTTCCGCTTTCTCATTCAATGCTGGAGTATTATGGGAATGATGATAGACTTGAGGCTTAAATTTCAAGTATCGTACATGCTTTCATGCGACCATATTCTGCAAATAAGATGAAACATTAATCCTTTCAGTTGTTTTCAGCTATATTTGAATAGCTCACCCACTAAACCATCGGCAATTGCTGCTTTACTTTCTTTAAGGGGGAAAAAGCTATTCAACCTCGTCATAGTCGAGTAATGGAACACCTTATCCATTGTCGTCGCTTAAGAATTCGGGTACCCATACCCGGGTGTTTCACCTGTTACTGCCATTCAGTAGACTCAAACTCAGTATACTCTTGGCATCGGTCACAAAATCAATTCTTTGGGTCCTACATTAGTATGCTCCGGGCTTGAGGCCTTCTGTAATTCGCTGCAACTTTTCATACAATTTTCGAGTATAAGTAGTGTCGGTCAGTTTCTCAAGCTTTTCATACTTACGCATTTCGGCCTCTTTTTTTCTGCCAATGCATCTCCCCTTCTTCTCTCGGAATCTGCAGTGGTTCGCCGCCAAACCCCCCTTTTATTTGTTACAGGCGTTATTTGCTGCTACTAGATGGTGGTACGAGTCGACGTTAGGTTCTTGGAGGATATGCTCGCCTAAAACACTGGAGAGATGTTCGTCTGTTACAATAAGATCGATATGGTTTCGAGTTTTGTTTGATACGGATAGAGCCAATTAGCTTCATATATTTTCGTCTGACCAAATCACTTACAACACCTCTTATAATTAAATATTTCGAACATGAATAGTCTACCCTGGAAACACAATGTGTGGAAATAAGTTCAATGCAATGGAGTAAATAAAAATTGAATAAAACATGAAAAACGCAATGACGGCTAATTAAAGATAAATGTTGGCATTTCTCCTGAAATCCAATACAGTTGACATGTGCACAAAAATAAAAGGGACGCAAACACAATGTACGTGTAATAAGGATTCAATATGCTAGCGATAATTGCCATCACAAATTGGCAACTTAATTAATGTGGTCTCGTGTGCTTTTCTCAAGTGGTGATAGATGTGTAATAGAGATACATAAAGGGTGTTTTTTATAGAGGTATAGAACTTTAGGTTGGCATTACTTTTCAAGATGGCGACCGATTTAACAGCTGTCAAGTGATTTATTCTCAGTTTGGTTTGGCAATTTTTCATGAATAGACTCACGCCTGAACAACGCTTGCAAATAGTGCAAAATACGTCCATTAGCGATGAAGCGCACTTCTGGTTGAATGGCTACGTCAACAAACAAAACTGCTGCATTTGGAGTGAACGTAATCCTCAAGTGTATGTTGAAACACCGTTACATCCAGAAAAACTGACTGTTTGGTGCGCTTTATGGGCTGGTGGAATCATTGGTCCGTACTTTTTCAAAAACGATGGTGGCCAGAACGTTACAGTCAATGGTGCTCGGTATAGAGCCATGATTACTAACTTTTTCATTCCTGAATTGAATAACCATGATGTCCAGGAGATGTGGTTTCAACAAGATGGCGCAACATGTCACACAGCTCGTGCCACAATAGATTTATTGAAAGACACGTTTGGTGACCGCCTAATTTCACGTTTTGGACCTGTGAATTGGCCTCCAAGATCTTGTGATTTAACACCGCTAGACTACTTTCTGTGGGGCTATGTAAAGTCATTAGTCTATGCGGATAAGCCACAAACGCTTGACCATTTGGAAGACAACATTCGCGGTGTTGGAAAAAGTCATCGAAAATTGGACGTCCAGATTGGACTACATCCGCGCCAGCCGTGGCGGTCATATGCCAGAAATCATATTTAAAATGTAATGCCACAAGATTATCTTTCGGATAAATAAAATTCATGTCAATCGAATAATCCATCGTTGTTTTATTGCAACTTAAAGTTCTATACCTCTATAAAAAACACCCATTACATACAAAAATTCCCGGTTAGGTAAGAAGGAAGGTATAGGATAATATGTGTGCAATATGAAGTATTGATATATGAGCATTTACATATGCAACATTAACTCAAAATATTGCATACAGGTAAAGCATCGAAACGTGCATAGAAATATATTTCCGTTATGAAAGATCCCAGCTGTTATGAAAATCATAATCCCAGCGGAAATAACAGGTATAGAAAGATCTGTAGAGCTCTAGTAAACAATGGAAGGATAAAAAAGACAACTATATACGCAGATAGAGAGATAAAAAAAAATATATTTAAATTAACAGCCTTAATAACGGTGCACTGGCCTTTCGCAGTGGCAAACAAGAAGGGATAAGGGTAAGGATAAGGGGTTCATTGAGAACACTAAATTGTTTGAACGTGGCTATGAAGCGTGAGGCGTTTACGATGGTGAATTAAAATGGCGCATTAATCGCTATTTGTGTTCGAGGCCGTACAAATCTTCAGGCTGCACTATAACCTCTATCTACTTAAAAGTGAGCCATATTAATACGTCTTTTGTTTCTTTCAACACTTGTTATACGTATTGGTATTTTACAGCCACTGAAGTGATTTTCGGCTGAGCTTCTTCTCCAAATTATGGTGTGCATCTCAATGATTTTTACAACAAATGGAGTGCTCTACAATTCATTCTAAGCCGCCTCCGAAAGTCTAACGAGAAAAAGATAAGTTTGCTATTTCAGTCGTTGAATAAAAGCTTCTAGGAAAGGTTAGTTGCGATTTTTTTTTTCACGAGATCCATCAATGAAGTATTTTTTAGATCACTGAATTACTGATAAAAGCATGTCCGACAATTGAAACTTATGTGCACTCTGCCCCATCAACAAACGCCAGTCACAGTCATCTAACTGATTGAACGTTATCAGTGGATTAAGTCCTGCCAAATCTACAATTGACCAATTTTTCATTATGCAACATGACAATAACCTCCCTCTACGGCTTATATGGTTTTGTAATTTGACGTTAAGCAACACCAAGAGTTCGGTCAACTTATGTTGAGTTTTGGAGAGAAAGGCCGATGGAACGATGTGCTCTACGAAATGTTGCTCAGATAAATGGAAACGCTTCAGTTTTGAAGTTATTGGATATAGTAATCTTAGGTGGAAAGGAGGAAGAGCTCCGTTAAGTTCGAAAAATCAGGTAAAGAAGGTCGAGCGAATAGCTCACTGTTGTTAACTTGGCTTCAGTAGTGTAAGCGGTGTCTACGCCAGTAAAGAAGAAGATATTGTGAAAATTTATGAAATTTGAATATACTGGAAAAAATTTGGTGCATCTTTTCATTGTTTGGTAGGAAAGTAAATCAAGATACTTTACTCGGTTCGCTAAATTTTTCAGCTTACTTTCAATTTGACTAGTTAAAAAGGTCCCTAATTAGAATAATATAAGTATGAGGAGGATTTTATAATCGGAGGGCTTGCCATTCACTGCCGAGAGGCAATCGCAATTAAATAAAATTAATTTTGTGAACCCTAACCCTGCCCGCGAAGTGGCAGTAGGCAATTCTAACACTCCCTTTGCTAATATAAATAACTGGTAGTGATCTGTTTCACAAACTCATCCATAAGATGGAAGTTCAAAACTGTAATCAACTATAAATTGATACTCTAACTGATCAACTAGTGGCACAAAACAAAAATACAAATTTGTGGCACTCTCCACTAAGTGAATTGTAACTTTTAGTATCTATTACCCATGTTATATGTGAACGAAAGCAATAAACTAAGAAGGCATATTTCATTTTAATTTTTTTCCTTCTAATTGTATTGACGACTTTTTTGATGGATTTTTTGTGGCTACAGAACTAATTGTTAAATCTAGAATACTGGTGACATACATGTTTTCCGTTGATCACAACAGGAGTCTTTTGACTCTTAATGAACTTCTTTATTCTGGAATCTCGTATCTGGTAAAGATAACCACATTTCGAGTCCCGGTAAAGGCATTCAGCCTCAGACAATTATTAGCTGTTTTTTTTAGATTTTTTTGGCTGCTGTGTCAAAAACACCTTCTTTGCTCTTCTTAGAATTGAAATGAAATAGTAGCGATCATACGTCCCAAAAGGTATCTATGGGTACATTATTATTATAAATTTTTATGAGGAGCTTTTTATTTCATAACATTCAAAATAAGAACATTTTTTATAAGTGTTAGTTAATAACAAATTTTTAATAAAAACTTTTATTTACTGAAACTTTTCTCAAGCATTCGTCTATATACCATAGCAACTATAGCATATAAACGACTGATTTGTCAAATTCCAAATTTCGGTCAGAAATCCATTTCAAAAAATAGCTAAGAAATTTGGTATACTACAAATACATAAAAAAAAAAAATTTATATTAGTTCTGATTATCATCGAAATAGGAAAACTATAACATATAGCATATAACCATACACAGATATGTTCAGATGTAATGCTATGGTCAAAACCAACTGAAAAACATCTAGGAGCGTGGAATTTGTTATTATACACAAGTGGATAAAAAAATTGGTACAAATATTATCGAAATTGCAGTAGGATGTCATATAGCCCCCATACAAAGAAATTCGCCAAACAAGCATCTAGGAGCGGAAAATTTGGGATTATACACATATGTTAAGTATTGCATAATAATAGTGAAAAATTGAAACCGGAACTCTGTACCATATAGCCCCCAAAAACCAATTTGTTCAGATATGAGGTTTTGGGTCAAAAATCCGTTAAAACTTATTTATGATCGTGAAACTTTGTATTATACACATATATTATGAATTCCATATTGACATTAAAATCATCGAAATCGGAATAATATACCTTATAACCTCCATATAACTGATTTGTTGAGAAAAAAACATCTAAGAACTTAAAATTTTGAATTCTACAGAAGTAAATTCAAGTTTATGTTGACACTGAAATAATCGAGATAAAATTTTGCAATTTGCAATACATATGATATATTCATGAAAGGTATAAAGGCCTCGGTGTGGCCGAAGGAATTCCCTTCTTGTTTTAATGTGCATTAATTCAAATATTGAAGGTATATTGTTGTGTTTGGTGTAAGAAAAAACATCTTTATAAGAACAAATTTCTTATATGCAATATGTACTGTACATTGGTAATTGGAAATCGAGTTGGATCTCAAACTGAACTCAAACAAATTTCCAACAAAAATTTTTATTGTAAAATGTGAAAGTATAAGAAATAAGAAAATCTTAAAAATGAAAACAAAAATGAAGAGTGGAGCTTTGAAGCGAAAGCAAAGAAAATTGATTTCAAATTATTAAAGATACAGATACACTCGCATGCGTAATATTGATTTTAATTTATATACATAGATGTACAATATAAAAATTTCGTATGAAAAGTAGTCATTTTTTTACGTATTAAATATATTGGCGGCAGAAATAGCCGAGAGGTAAGCAGTGCGATATCCATGATGTCAGTGATTGCTACTTTTAAATCACTATAATTTTATTTGATTATTGCGATCGCAAGGAAAAAAAAATGAATTTGTTTCAAACTTTGAAAATCCATATATATATATATATATATATAGATAGATATATATTAAATTCATCAGATTAGTTTAGTTATTTGGTTTGGACAATAAACAAAAACATAAGATGAAAATTAAATTATAGAAATATATTCCATATACAGTGGCAACTTCTTGTTACCTCTTATAGAAATCTAACTTATGTACAAAACTAACACATAATTTTTATATTTGCATTAAAAAAATATAGGATTTTAGCATTTTAATCTTCTTCGCACGTTTGTCTTTCGTTAAGTACTATTCCGGCCGTAGAAAAAACCTTCCTCAAGCAAATGTATTTGGTTAACCTCCAACTCCTCAGTATCCATCTTTAATTCAATCGACAAATTTTTGGAAGTATGTGACTCAGTCATTGGAGACCATTCCAATAATATACTGCACATATCAAATTTTTCACTTACAAAATAAGTGTAATGACAATAAAGCTAACTGTAAATTGACTGAGGGCTAAGCAAGTGGGTTCTCGGAGTCCCTCATCGTATAAGTACAGTGATGATTGAATACAAATGCTTTATAAATAGCATAGGCCATGCCTAAATGTATACAGATAAAATGAAACTACGTTGAAAAATAAAACTATTATTTACCGAAAAAATATATTTTATTTAAACCAGCCTCGTACCATCAACCGACTTCAGCAGATGGGAGACGAAAAACCTGAAACCTTAAGACACTCCCTGTGGTAATGTTCCACACTTTAGAGGAGTAGATTAGAGAATTTTAGAGATTTGAGCGAAATAGTGGGGCAAGGATAAGCGGGTAGCTAAGTTTTGATAACTTCACGGATTGACTCTTTTGATGGTACCACAATGTGAGGGTCTGGGAATCGAAGAAAGCTGATTCCCGGCAACCAATTCAATTTAACTTTACCTATAAAGTAAATTTCTTTCACCAATGATGAGATTTTTTTCGATTCACCAATACTTAATGTCAGCAATTTGTGTACACCAATAAGCATCAAATTAATCTTTATTATTTTTATAACATATTTACGTTAAATAAATATTTAGAAAAAAACCCAAAGCCTTAAATACACATCTATGTAGAGTGTAAGTAATACTTCTTCAAATTGGCACGTGTGCATATGTAAAACTTAAGAATTATTGCCTAACGTACTGAGTCTTGCAAATAATCCCCAGATGCGTATGCTACTTTTGTTAAGAAGAAGCACTCCGCTAATGGATATCTAAAGATAGAATAGGTTAGGATATCACTCAAAGCTTTATTTGTTATAAATATATACATATATTTATTTAAGTACGAGCATGAGAGTATACTTAGCCAACAAAGTGAAATATATTGGAACCTGAACGAAATACAAATCGACCACTTAAGCATACTTCAAAGCGCGTGGCTGCTATAACATTTCTCTGAATTCATTAGAAGTTTATTTATGTGAGTAATGATTTTTACTTACACAATCAAGAATGTCAATGGCTCGCAACATACTTTCTCCTTTCCCAGCAGGAAAGAATGGGTGGAAAGCAAATCCAAGGTAGTAGTGAAGAATGCGGTGCAGACAAGCGAAAAAACACAATGAATATCATCTAGGTCCAAGGTCACACGGATGTAAAAGCAATGAAAAGGCAAAATAGCTGGTTCGCGCTGTCATGTCTGTTACCATGAACGAACACTTAATTTCCCGGATTACTTGTAAGGTAAAACCTATCACTAAATTATTATTGGATAGCGCTGTAAGTAGACATCTGAATTTGTTACTTGTTTTAAGTAAAACATAGAAAAAGATTAATATTCTTGTGGATGTATTCACATCGCATCTGTCCCTGAAATATCATCTCCATGAGCTAAGTAAAGTGGAGTCTGATGAAAAATTTACGATTAAGACATATTCTTTATATCTTTTATGGGAAGAAAAAAGGCTTCATGAAATCAGGTGAAATGATAGCATAGAAAGCATACTATAGGGGCAAAATAAGACTACACAGCGGTTAATGTAGGCCTTCTTCTTTACTGTTTTAGATAACGCTTACGCGTTATTAGCTAAATTGAGACATTCCTTCTTTCTTTTCAATGTTTGGTTGCAAATGGTAATAGCAAGTATAGCTAGGACCTTCCCCACCGGCTGGTACTGCATCGTTAACTTTCAAAGCTGGAGTGTTCTCGTCCCTACGGACCACATGATTTAATCAATGTATCCACTGTCTCTTAATTCGATATATTTCATTAATTCCGCCATATATTTTGTACAGCTCATCTTTCCATAGTCTGCGGGATTCGTCGTTTCCAATGCATAAAAAATCATAAATCGCACGCAAAGCCTTTTTTTTCGAAAACTCCTAACACCGTCATCCATACCGTACCATATTGCAGAACCAGAACTATGAGTGGTTTTTTGAGCTTGATTTGGGTTCGTCGAGAGAGAACTTTAATTTTTAATTACCTACTAAGTCCTAAGAAGCACCTGTTGACAAAAGCGAATCTCTGTAGAATTTCAAGGCTAACATTGTTGGTGTTGTTAATGCTGGTTCCTAAGTAGACAAAATTATCTACGACTTCGATGTTATGACTACCAGCAATGAAATGAGAGTCAAGACGCAAATGCGCTGAGTAGTGATGACATGAGATAATTCGTCTTGTTCGCGTTTACTACCAGACTCATACGCTTCCTTATCAGACTGCAGAAAGCAGTAGTAAGAGCGCTAATTTTAAAGCCAATGATATCAATATCATCGGTGTACGCCACCATGCTCTTATAGAAGATTGAAACTTCTTTATTCTGCTCTCCAGTACATATTTTTACTGCAGCATTAAATTAAATAATTCTCATCATAAGGAGTTATCTTGCCTGAAAACTCGCTTGATAACGAACAGCTCGGAAAGGTATTACAGATCTTGACACAGCTTTTAGAGTTGCTTAATATTCGTTTATACAGCCGTATAAAAAAATTACCAATTATTATTAGGTGTCGCGTAATGCTGTAAATTGACGAAGAACCGATGTGTGTTGATAATCCTTTCACGGGCTAGGTGTTTATCCGGAGTTAATGCAACGACTCTGCAGTGCACTGTAACTGCATACCCAGAATCATGATTGTCTTATGTACGTGCGGTAGTGAAAACTGCAAAAGTTCATTAATGCCTTTGGCACATACATATAATGACACTAAAAATTGCAATTGAATAAGGTGATGAGCGAACATAAATGCAGCAAGGAGTATGTACTGTGGAAGGATACACGAATTTCCATTATTTCTTTAATAAATCCCATTATAAACTTTACTATTTCGTGTGCGCAGACAAGTAATTATATGTTATTTTACTAGTAAAAGAGACCAATTGTATTATTGGAATTGCCTTTTTATATACATACGACCGTATAGATATCAGCTTAATTTAACTTCAAATTTAAAAAAAAAAACTTTGTTTAATTGTCCTAAAATAAACAATAAAAGAAAGGAAACAAAAAAATCAATGAAATATAATAAGCCTCAATCGAATTACCAATTATTACTTAGAACCAAAAGCTAAATTACATTTAGTAAAGTAATAAATTAAATTTTTGTAAATTATTTAAGGCGCGTAATATTGGAACGATTAAGGTCAGGAAATTAATTGAGATTATTAGTACTAGTTTATTTCTTTCCGGACCAGTTCGATTTTATTCATTACATTCTTTATGTAAACTAGTATCAGGGTCATGTAGTATGTTTCTCGTTCTAAAACTGATAAAATTAAGAACAGTCAAAAGTTTTAAAAGTATAATGGATATTTATGATATAAATTTATCAGCCTTGATTACGGATCTAAAAGTAGAAGTAAAGTGACCTAAGAACACATAACAACGCACCCGCAATAGTCTTAGACTGATGGGTGCTAACTAGTGAAAAGATTACTTGTCTCGTTTACTTGTGTGAACTTCCGTTCTCTTGTCGGTAGAGAAGAGCTCATATTTTCGAATACCTATAAGATTGCCTACGGTTTATGTGTCGTTATCGGCATCTATGATAGCCGCCTCTTAAAAAAGTTTTGGGCTGACTTTAAGCCAAGTCTTTATAAGCAAGAAGGGCTCCCATATCTTGCCTTGCTTACAGTTAAGTTCGAAAAAAAAATGTAATAAAAATTTCGTTAACACCTTACTTTTTAGTCTTAAAATCGCTAGTAAGAGTTAATCCGATCATCTCTTTGATTCATTGCTCCGCCAGCTCAGGGAATTTCAAACGATAACATTTATCTTCATTTCCATTTCTTTCGCTTATTCGTTATGGCGCCTCCAATGCAATTGTGCTCCTTACTCTTGTTGAAAAATGCCGCCTTGTGAGAAATTAATGAGATTTCCCTCCAATTTTCACTGAGGAAATTTTACTGTTAATCATATTACCATGCCCTCGACAGAGTATCTCGGTGTCATTTGTCCTTCTCTTTCTTTCTTGATTTTATTTTTTTAAATCGATGTTTTATATATAAATGTATGCTGGTCGCCAGCTGTAGATAATGACAATATTATCTTTATGCACAAACACACTCGCATGTTATGTATGTTTGCACTTGCGTGAAAAAGTCCGCGTCTCCGCTGCAACTTTACAAACTAGTATTTTCACTTAAAATTCCTGATGCTTTTTATTACGTTTTAATTTTTTGTCAGTTTCTTTGTAACTTTAATTTAATGTGCGTATCTTAAGTCGCAACTTTCAGTTTATGTTAAAAAATTTTTTAAAGAAAGTTTATTCTCTGTCCTCTCGACAAACAAACATGGTGTGTCGGTCTACCATTTTATGATGTTATTAGCGGCGTTGATATTCGGTTAGCAACTAATCATACATATGATTTTCCAATTGTCTTATGGGTTTCAACTCCTCCAATATAATGATAAACTAAAACAGGTATCTTTATACAAAGTGCGCTAAAGGATAGTTCGGCACTTTTTCCCATATTTCCGTTGAACTATTTAAGAAAAGCTTAAAATATTAAATATATCGAGATAACTTTTTCAGCTTTCAATTCCAATAAGAATGTGAATTACATTATTATTAAACAATTACGTAAAAAAAAATTTTAAAATTATAAAAAATAATTAAAAACTATAAATAAAATAAAATAAAAAATTAAAATAAACTAAATTAAAATAATATAAAAAAAATTTGTACAAAATAAAATAAATTTAGATGATATATAATGTCATTAAATCAAATAGGAAACAAAATAAGAAAATTAAAATTAAATTAACTAACAAAATATAAATAAAATAAAATAAAATTAAATGAAGCTAAATGAAATTAAAATTATTTAAATAAAAGAGAATAAAAATTTAAATAAAATTAAAAATTTAAAATAAAATAAAATCAAATTAATTTATAGTAAATTAAATTAAAGTAAATTAAATAGAATAAAACTTAAAATAAGAAAATAATGATCATATAATATGGAACAAAATCAAATAACATGAATTCAAATAAAATTCGTGAATGCTAGATCACTCGGTATTGTCCAAAAAGCTCTAGGGGCTGTATTAAGCTTCGATCAAAATTGATTACAATTCGACTTGGATTTTCGAAAAAAGTGGTTGGCAATCCTTTAATTTCACTTTCGAACAGTTGTACAAGAAGATTTTTTTTACTTGCAAACGCCTTTGACATTCAAAAGGGAGGAGAAGTGAAGAGTTTTGCGTGAACACAGACATGCAATCAGGCTCATGCATTAATGAATGAAAAATTTATGCATTATAAGAATGTAATTTAATTTAATTTTTACTGAAATGTTTCGCTCAATAAATAGTTTAAATTCTATCTTTTATTCAATTGCCTTCCACACTGTGGCTTGTAGGAGAACGTCCACTTCAGTCGGCTGCTGATCGATTTTCGCCAAAATAAACTATCATGACTTCTTGGAACTTCGCATATCCGGCTGATAGCATAATCAAACATACTGATTTATTTGGAAAAAGCTATAAAATAAACATTATACTTACATTCCTAAACTTTTCATATTTTATGTATATGAAACCTGTAAGAAACGAGCTAAATTTACCAACTAATGGCTCGGTGACCGCAGTAGTCGAATGGTTAGTAGTATATATAAGCACGGGTAGCTATAATCAAAAATAATTAATTTAATTTAATTTTTTTCTAGTTGCGGTCGCCCCTCGGCAGGGAATATCTGCTTTAGCGAATGGCGAGAATACATAGGCTTGTGTAAAAGTTGTGATCTTAAAACCTGTGTCTCTTGACCTGCTGATATTAATTTTGGGTTAGGAGGATCTCAAAAAGAATTTGAGATTGCTTAACAAGTGTTCACCGGGCCTGCAGTTGTAAATTGGGAAATATTGCAACAGAATATCTTTACCAATATTTAGAAATCATTTATAACTACCATCGATTGGGAACAAGGCCATTTCATATTATATATGTATTTGAATCTGTGAATCTTCTAAATACCAATAACCAACTTCGACCACATTCTGTGGACATAAGTGCTACCAACAGCATTTAATAATGCACTAAAATGAAAACCAATACCTCTCCGGTGTAAAATAGTTATTGTAGAATTGTGTACATAATTGGTTGGGTGAGCCTTCTATACACTACAAAAGAGAGAGTTAATGGATAGAAACAGGATATAATTGTACAAAATATTACTTGTACAGCAGATACTGCAGTTAAATGGTTAATTATTGTTGCAACTTGTTGGTTGTTTTAATATTACTCACAAAACTCAGAGGATAATAAGATTAGCATTAACACATATATATGTATATGTTGATATCATTTTGCTCTCATGTATTTCACAATTGCTCAAATATGCTAACATGTACGCTTGCATATATTATAATTTATGTCTCTTGATAATATACTTCAAATCAACAATTAAGTGACACCTAAATTTACAATTAAGTGCTGAGGGTTGTAAAATATTTATGTGATGCTTTATTGCACAAATTACGCACTCGTAAAAGGGTAATGAGAACATATTTCTGCACAACATGAACTGTCCAAAAGAGATAATGATTTTTTTAAGGGCAGCAAGATAGTCGAATAAAGTAGAGATATATTAGGATGAGTAGTACACAGATTTTCAATTTCCTTCAGTAGAATTCTTTTAGTGTTTTAAATATTTCGAAACTATACATCTTCTTATTATTTATTTTCGTGGGTACCGCTTACATCATTATATCAAAATAGACAATGGCGCCAATTGGAAATTCCAAGTGAAACCAAGAATTGATATTTTTCAAGAAACGGGAGTATTCATCTTCCATTACTTTCAGAGCTAGAGTGTTTTCATCCATTCAGACGATATTATATGTCCCGAAAATATTTCATCATGTCCTTATTCACAAGTGTGTTTAGGTTTCTATTACTATTTTTAAATGAAATAACACTATTCCTTTTTTTTAACTTTAGTTTATCAATTTAGTCGTCATCATTTTACAAATTTTATTATTGTCTAAAATTCAGGTATCGGAGAATGAGAAAATTAAATTCAAAACTTCTATTTAGTGTGTAAGTAAGGTAAGTATTCTAGTTTACTAAGTAAGTACAATGTTTCTAATTATTTTAATGTAAAGTTGGTTTTGAGTTCCGGTTAAGACTCATTTCTTTTCCGGAGTTAAATTTTGCTGCCACCAGTGGATATTTTTTGTTGTTGCTGTGACGGCTCCTTCCAGTATCGATGCACCTTTGCGAACAGATATCGTTCGTCAGATATCATCACGAGAAATGTTCGGCAAAACCGAATGCATGCAGCATAACCGACAACACAGGACACACTCATAAAAATTTTGTACCTTGTACATGACAAATACGAAATAAAGTCACTCCCGTCGGGTTGTAGGTGCAAATCAGCAATATCTTGACGAACTAATTATTGATCCCTGTAGCACATATCCCAAGGAACTGGATATTCCGGAAGTCTGCCCTGAAGAGTGGTCCTTAGTACATTTACAGGGATCGTCATCAAAATTTAGATTTCTTATCCACAGCTGTTGTTTAATCTTAATAGAAGCTGGTTTCTACTTGACGGATTCCAAAAAACAACGCTGTGAGAGCAGGTTTACATTTTGGGTACATTTAATAGTAAGCCAAACCCGATGACTAATCGCAGTGGCACCTCTGTTGATCAGATGCTGTAATATAGGAGTGGCTCCGCTAAAACTCCCACTCCTTTAGCCGTAACCCAGAACTCAACAGGGGTTTTTAGCTCATGTTTCCAGAGTATGCAACTGTAACTGCATAGACAGAAGCGGAACTGATCCTCACTCTTTTTTTTTTTCTTTATATAGATAAATTTGAATTTGCGAATAAAGAATTCTTGCTAAAAATATTTAAAGAAACATAATTAAAAAGCAAGAGTCTGTGCTCAAAAAATTTCGAATATGTAGAACTCTAGTATAACTACTATACCAGTTACATAGCTTTATATATGTTGCTTACACGCCAAGATCAGCATTGTATCACTGTAGTATGCTATTCATCATTGTATCAGTATCATAGCACACGCAAGTATTCATAAAACGCATATCATATAAAATATTTGTTGTTATTACACACTTTGAATATATTCTTTGAAAAATGATGCGAGTGGTTCTTAAATAGAGTATACTGAATACTGATCTTTAACTTATACTTTCCGGTAAAAATTGAGTATTAATTAACTGTTGAGTATGAAGAATCTTTTGAGTATTAAAAAATGGTATTTTAAGATATTATATCTTCAATGATTTTAAAAAGTTATCACTTCACATTCGCACATTAATTGGCTCTCTTCAAAGGAAACACTCGAAATAAACGGGAAACAGTTGAGTCCATATAAGAAATGCAACGTGGCATTATTCACATATTCATTAATACGACTCGTTCCGGACACTTACCGTACTCGTCTGATCTTTTTACATTTTTTTGCGGATTATATGTAAGAAATAAACTTGTTCTTAACTCAAAAAATACTCTCTGATTATATTTCCATGTAATAATCAAGCATTCTTGATACGATTGGCATTGTAAAAAGCGCCAAGGACCCCAGCAAAACCAAAGTATACTATTAACATTGCTACCAACCATATGTCAAAGCCCGAATAAGTAGCAGTAGATAGTGAAAGGGAATAATAAGTAGTAGATACAAAATGAGTAGATAATAATGATGAGCATTTGCATTTGTGGAGTGTCTGTTTCAAGAAGTTATTGATTCATTTTTTTCCAACTGCACGTTTTCTCATCATGATCGAGTCATTTTCACCTTTTATGCTTACATATTTTTAATTGGATATTAAAAAATAACAGAGAAGCCTTCGCGAATTTTGTAATTTTTTTGGGTAGCTTCCTAGCTAAGATAGTTTAACTGAGAACTAAGCAAATTATAGTCAGACGGTGGTACGTCAATTTTAATAGTAATAAAGTATTATATAACTTATTTCCTCGAAGATTTCACAAACTTTCACTATCTTCTTGGAATGCCAGCTTTAAAATTAGTGTTAGTTAGACGGCGCCACTTCCCATATTCTTCTTCTTATTGAGATAACCCTTCGGTGAGCAGATAACTTTACGTTTTGCGCCGGTTGGTAGGCCACCAAGATTGTGTGATGTCATACCGTTAGACTTTTTTCTGTGACTATGACCATGTGACAGATGGACCATTTGGCACGTAGCCGCGGCTAGCATTTGAAAGAGATAATCTTCAAATTATAAATGCCAAAGAATGCTCTTTCGAATGATAATAAATATTCCCCATTAAATTTCAGTTTTCCGTGTTTTTTTCTTTAAAAAAGTAGGGAACCTGGAAATGGATCACTCATTATTATTGACCTATCTACATATTTATATTACCGGTGGCACTCAAAGTCTTCCACGAAAATGTAAATGCAATATGATTATCTGTAAATTAGCCGAATACGATTGAACGAATAAAATTAGTTTGTTAGCCATATGGATGTAATCGCATCGTCAAACTCAAAACGGGCCATATACTAACATGACCTATCTATATTTTTATCCAAATCATGCCAAATCATGCCTATTTTTACCGACCTACTGATTTGTAATCCCCTTCCTGGAAAGAAAAGATTGTTTATGTTAATCTAAACAAAAACCTACCAACGTAATATTTTTCAAAGAAATTGAACTTCGTCCCTCATCCATTTTCGGCATTTCTTGGTCAAGACAAAAAGATACTTTCGTAAGAAAAAAAAAATCGAACCATAAAAATATTTATCTCAATAAGATCGGTATTTGGTCCTTCTTCTGGAAAGAAATTAATTTCGAGTAAATCGAACGATAAAAACGATTTTCTTAATTTGATCGGTTCTAGACCCACTTCCCGAAAAAAAGTATTTCTTGTGTTAATTAACATTAAGAACTACTATAAATAGGATTTTTTCGGAAAAATGGATCCCTCGTTCACTTTTCGGAAAAACTGGAATTTTTTCATAAAAGCGTTCTCCTGGCAGCTTTATGAGCCAAATCGGCTAAGACGTTCTGATTTGTTAAATTATTTATATTTAAAATAATCTTAGTATTCTGACAGTTGGCAACTCTCTCAGAAAGTAGCGTTCTGGGCTCCATGGAAACCATTCTGAAAATTTTAACAAAATCCCTAAGTGGTTTCGGAGTACTCGGCAAACGAAGGAGCTACTCTCCACGTTTATTGGTATGCCGTGAACCGTCCCGCGCATTCCCTTGATCTAGCGCCTTCAGATTATTATCATTTTTCCTCCCTTAAGCTGTATATTGGTAGAAAATGGGTTTCAAGCGGCGAGGAAGTAATGGAAGAGGTGGAGAAGTGGAAGAAGGGGTTGGAGGGAAATTACTTCGAGGAAGGCATAAAAAAATTGACACCCCGTTTCACCACTTGCATAGAGAGTATATAATAAAAATTTTTTTTAGATCAAAATTTTTAAAACTTACAAAAATTCAATACAATTACTTTCTGGATTTGACATTTTGTGAAATATCATTGATAAAGAATAATATATGAAAATATTTCTGATTGAATTTTTATTTTGGGATAGAAAAATATCTGACAAATGTGTAAGCAGAATATTTTTGCATTTGAATAAAAAATTCAAATCAGTAAAAAAAGTCAAACAGAAAATAAATTAACTAAGAGTCTAACCGAAGCAGATAAGCCAACAACTTTGTACACTAGTTATGAAAAGTTTTTATCGCACTTTAATATCTTAATTTTAGTTTTGATTATATTATAAAGATTCAATTAGCAATTATCATATTTATTGTAGTTGAAAGAAATTTCAAAAAACAATAAGGGAAAGCAGAACACAAAGTTCTGCAAAGTGTGCATTCTATAACGCGAAAGAAGTTTTATACACTCGCGTATACATCAATCAGGTGGCAATATGTCCAGGTGATTTTCATCTCAAAAACTGGTGTGGGAGATTACTCTATACCGAAGGCATATATACCGATCATTTTGACATTCTCTCGGCTAAATTTATGGAATGGTTCTACGACGATTGGACAAATATTCCTCGAGCAGCTGCCATACCGCCAGCAGTCGCATCTATAAGGCAATTCGGTTGATACCAATCTGCAAAAATTTGTCGGGACAATAAGAACCTTTGCGGCTTTCGTTGACATAAAATAACAATCTAAACATTACTGCATTAATATCATCTATTGTCTCATTTGGGACCAATCAGGGTTTGATTGAAAGTGTGAAAATTATTAATGAAACCGCTTGTGGCAATCCACAGGTAAGCATTCTGTCTCTCCTACTAGGGATGAACACGATTAGCTAATTTATGCAGCTGCTTTTAGCACAGAACTTAAGGACATTTATTCAATCAGTTGAATAGAACATTGACCTTACACTAAAGAAGAAGAACAATATTAAACTTTTGAAACATGTGCAACGTACCTGATTACTGCTTATAGAAGAGGCTATGAGGACTACCACAAATAAAGGTCCTTGAAGTTATGACCAACATCAGGCCAGTCAATTTACAAGTAATATATGAAGCAGTTAGTTGAATTCCTGATTGACAGTGCAGCATATATAAAGTTTTAATAGAACTTGGATTAAACCTATGTTAACAGGTCAATTGAAAAGTCCCCGGCCTACCATAAATTTTTTTTTTTGCAAATTCAATTTTTTCATTGAACATACAATACACTGATTATAGCAACCTTCCAACTTTTCGGTACCATTTTTGTAGTACAATTTGTCCTTTGCTTCAAAATAAGCCTCAGTGGATAACGGAGAATCCGATTTTCCAAAACTTTTTTATGTTTGTATCATGCCCCTAAAATACGATAAAATTTTCAGCTCTTTTGAACCTAGGCGAATTTCGGAACCTACAGCCTGTTTAAGCTGATTCCAAATGGAGTATGAATTTTTATGAGAAGTTCTTATATCAGATATGCACTCGGAAGGATTGTCATTCTCTGCAAACCGGGTACAGCATTAGAAAATTTCAGCTTTAAGGGTTTGTCCATAATAATATTTCAACAAGATTTCTAATCTTTTTCTAAATGTTCAAATTGATCGAAATAAAATTTCTGGAGATAAAGCAGCAACTTTAATTTGATACTGCTGAATTTCTCAAAATCTGCTGAATCATACGATTTCTTTTTAATTAAAATCAATTCAGAAAAAGACGTCGAATGACAGAGTTAAAAAAATTACAAAATTTTTAGAAAATGAAAGTGAACTTGTTAAAGGTGAAATGTATTTTTTTGCCTTTTAAAGGGTGACTCATTTCGAGGTTTCCTACTTTTTAAAGAAAAAAAAACACAGAAAATTCAAATTTAATGGGGAATGTTTATTATCATCCAAAAGAACATTCTTTATCTCTTTCAAATGTTGACCGCGGCTGCGTATGCATGCCTTGTATACGTGTATCGACACAATGGAGTATATATAGTGGAGAATATTCAGGAGAAAAAATAGTGTAGGAGTCGGCAAATGGCCACACTTAGTCAAGCAAAAAGACGAAAAGGATTTTTATTCATATATCACAATTTGTGAAAATGAAAGCTAATAAAAAATTATTAAAAGTGAAAAATAATGGTAAACAAAAAAAGATGAAAAATAAAATTGCATTTCAACAAACAAAATACAAAATTGTTTTCAAAGCCCAAAACAGCAGCATAGCTTTGGGCCATATTTAAGTTATATATTTGGTAAATAGTGTTTGAAAATTTTATTTAGATTTTTTGTTAAATTTTGTTTTACAGACTTAATTTCCTATCGGACAGATTATTTTGAAATTAAAAAAATTAAATTTTTATAATTAGAAGTTGCTAGCAAATAATTCCATTAGTATGAGTACAAAAAGGCCTTCAAAATTCGGAATAATAAGACAAAAAAGTCATTTGTGTATACATCAAATAGTTCAACATAAACATTAACAGTAATAAGATATTATAAATATCTATGTAATTATCTGAAAGAAAAATATTTTTACTTTTGGTGTATTTGCAGAGTATTTAGTTTCTTTACGGGTATACAACTGTCTGTTTTCTGAATGTATATGTATTGGAAGTCAATACTTGTAGCTAACATATAGCACAAATGAGTCGTACTTCCTTTGTGGTTAGTGCTATGAATAGTTGATTGATTTGCTGCTGAAACAGTATTGAAAGCTGCTGAGCATATTCTACGAGCAACGGACACGTTTTCAATTTATCAAACAATGGCACAATAATATATGTGTGTGAATACATTGTCACAAGCGAGCATGTGAGAATCTGTAAGTTTTCAACAAACATACATATTTTTCATACCTACATATACATTTTCGGAACCAGTCAGGTAGAAACCAACTAGATTAAAAACACCTCTGTCCCCACTACGATGCCAAAATTGTGCTATGCGACTAACACGAGGGTGGGAAAACAAGGTATCTTTGGTACAGCTGTTGAAAAATTGAGCCTTCTCGACGAAACACATCCAAATTCGTTGAGATTGATCACCTTCGCAGGGGCCCAATATATGGTTGTCTTTGGTACAAGATTCCTGAACAAGAAAATTCATCAAGTTACCTGACTGTCCCCGGCTCGAAAAACTCGCAATCAGAAAGTTCGGATCACTCTCTTTTAGCAGCAAAGATATGCGCTCGCCTTTGGGCAGCAAAGAAAGCCCGTCAACAAACACAAAGGAGGCTTAACGGCAACAAAATCCAATCACCAAAGATATCAAACGGTTTTCTATTCTATTTGCGTATCTGCTCTGAGAGCACTGGCTAGCATTTCGGTATTATAAAGCTGTGTAAAGACATTCCTTACATATAGTGTAGACGAAACTATTGTCGCTTCGTGAAAAGAGTAGCGAGAAACATTTACAAACAGAAAAGTATGATTGAGAAGCTAGCTGGTATAACTAATGTTTGAAAATTCAAAGAAGAAATGCAACAAAATATAGAAGGTTTCAAAACCTGAGCATATTCTTGCACAATTCAAATGCCTTGGAGAAGACTAGACACAACATTGAAATGAAGCTGCCTTCGACATCGGTAAAAGCAGATGCTATGTAAACTGACGCTGAGCAACACCAAAAGCTCCGTCATCATCGGGAAGGACCTCACAGTGCCGTTCGGAACAAACCGAGATTTCAGACAAGGTGACCTCCATCATATGATTTCCTTAAATTAATGTAGGAGAAAATTTTACAAGCTTCTGAGATACAAATAAAAGAGACAATCTTCTATACAAGAGTGGAGCATTCTGGCGTATGATTATGATATTGAGCTGAGTGGCATCAACAACTGAGTCATTAATTCTGCTTTCAATTGGAAGGTAAGTGATCCCCTTTCGTTTTTGATACTTTTCTAGGATATATATCACGGCATAATATAGCTTTGTCATCGCCGAAGTGGATGTTTGCATTTTTTTAATGTATAATATAGATTCAAGGACGATATCTTGAGGAAAAGCAGCTTCTTTAACATTACATCATATCGCTCCCACTATTATCTTCATTTTTATTTCTACTCGAGCCTGTAGTAGAATAATCTACTGTCATAGCCATTTAAAAGGAAGCATAGTAGCAAATTAATTAAAACTACATATATTTCGATTGTTACAAAATACCCCACTCTCTTAGTTTTCGATTTTAATTGAAGCTAGAAACCAAATTTTTTTATCTTGTACTTTATTGCATTTTAATCATTAGTTTTGTTTTTGAAAATTCCATTCATAAGTTGAAAAAATAAAAATATATGATTTTCAGAGGCAAAACGAACTCACTTGTAATTTATTTATTGCGAGATTTCGTTTCACTTGTTTTTGATTTTGCCATTGGTGAGGATTGGCTTACTTCTTATGGCGATTCAGATGACCCCGAAAAAATTGGCCTCATTTAAACATTATGATTAAAACAGTATGAAGATACGCATTCTTCTTTCGCTGATTAACTACTAAGCACGAGACACAAGTAGTGCTAAATAATGTAAATTATGATATACTGTAAAAAGTAGTGGCAGTCAAGATCATAGAGGGTTTAAGAAAAATCCTGCGGCAGAAAGCTTTGAGCAGTGAAGTTTCTCTTTAATTCCAAAATCTTTAAGACATTTTATTGTAGAGTAAATCTTCATATGTTATCGTACCTGTTATGCAATTATTTTTACATTTTCTTTATGTCTTCAATACTCACGGTGGGGGAAATCCTTTCGGTTTTAAAAGAGAAAAATAATTAAAAATAAGATGAAAATTCATTCAATGTCATCACCTCTTATGTAAATGTGTATGTATATAATTGGACTAGTAGGTGTTTCTACTAATCGAACAATGTAGGTAGCAACACGAACCTTATGGGACACGTCTCTTCGACCCAACAATAAACAATACAAAAGCAATAAAAATATATGCCTTTGTATTATACAATCTTTTCAAAAAGTGAACTATATAAAAGTGGAAAGAATCAAGATAAATTTATTGATTGGATTGTACGTGAAGCTGACACTTCAAGTCCAATTGTAATGTGAGAGAAGCAAAGGCAAGCTTGCAGAGCAAGAAAAGGTACAAAGGTAATAAAAAAGCTTTACACATACATTTCATATGACTAAGGCTTTGGAGGAATTGCGACATTAAAATTTATTTTATATGTTTATTTTATTTCACTTTGAATATGGCTTTCTGTGTAAAAATATTCCGAATAGCAACTAGTTCACCCGTGCTTCTCACACCAGTGAGATAACTTATTTTTCTTCCTAATAAGCAGATGTACCGCATAGGGGATTATATGCAGAAAAACTTCCTAGGGTGGTTACTGCATAAAATGCTAAGCCTACCAGACCAAGTTATTGAAGCCGCTGTCTAATTCACTGAACAATATCAACTTCGTCGTATATCTCACATAACTCATCATTCTATCGATTGCGGTATTCGCCGTGGCCAATGCGCAAAAGATAATAAATCTTTCAAAAAACTTTCCTTTGGAAGACTCCTAATCATACATCGTTCATGCCTGCTTATAGCAAGATAACCAATAACCGACTTGCAGTTTGGTTTTTGATCGCCGAGAGAGGGATTTTTTTGTTGGCAAAAGTGGTTCAGTTTTGGATGTCAAAGCTAATATGACGAATATATACGAAATTGTCTACCAATTGAAAGTTATAACAAAAATTATTCTCTTGCTAACATCCGATTTTTCACACTCTGTTTTTGTTTTTGCTCATTTCCCTTACCGGAAATATTTCAATGTTCTTTTTTATATGCTGACATTCATTTTCCGACGTTCGTTTTTTCTAAGTCCTACTCGCAGCATGAATTTTAAATATATCAGTTGCCCTTTAATGCCTTCTATTTGCTTTTGAGTTGTGGGATTTCGGCATTTGATCCGAAAATTTAATTTTTTACTCGATTCCGCTTCTTTTTTATTTCCCATGCCAAGAGAGGTTATTTTTAAAATTCTAAAAATTATCGCTTTGTAGGGAAAGATATGTAGATTGTATGTAAAAATAGAACGAAAAATTATAAAATGTATTAACACAATTTATTGCAGAAAATACAGCAGCAACACTTAATATGTTGAGGTGCACTACGGATTAAAATAGTTTCTTATTATATTAATATTTTGGGTTCGCCAGAAAGAGTTTTTTTTTCATGAAAGCCGAATTCGTTTTTGTTGCCAAAAAGGTAATACAATAAACAATAGACAAAAAAAACCTAATATATATACAAACATACTTACACTTACAAATATATACATGCACATTTTGGTTTTTCACCACTGAAAAATTTTTTTTTTAATATATTTCATACGTGGTGATAAAATATCTAATTTAGTGTTTTTATAAGGCAGACAAAGGTAAATTGCTGTAGTTCTAAAACAAGATAAGTATAAAAATTAATAAGTTAGTTTAAAAAAAGATATCTAAATTAAAAAACAAATATATTAGTTACAGCTTAACACTATTTCTTTTTATAACTATAGCACTGTGCTAGGGTATATCTATATTTTATGAATATTTGACAATTTTGCGGAAGTTTTCACTATGCTAAAACATATAAGCTTTTATTCTTTCGACATTTCAAATAATAAGAATTTTCTTTTATAAAGTTATAATTTTCTTTTAAATCCGTTCGAAATGTAATATTTTGATAAGAAAGAATGAATATAAGCTCATATTATACGAGTATATAAGGTCCAACTAAAATGTTATTCATACGACCTGACGTACGAACAAAATATTTGTTTTAAAAAAGAAACTAATTTAAACCAAAAGTTCTACTTCAATTTTATCAAAATCTTATATGAAATTATTATAAATTAATTGGCAAGGCTCAACTCAAATTTCTATACATACAAAAGAGAAAATAATTCTTCGGTTGTCGATTCATAAAAACCATTGATCATTAGATGTCTATTATTTCATATAATTATTTTCTCAAAAAATAAATAAAATAACGAATTAAATCAAATAATCGCGTTTGTCAGCAAACTGATTTATTGTATTTATGTATTTTGCTTTCTTTTACATACTTGAATTGTGCTTTTAAAATACCCTTTATACACATGTGAGCACTGTGGTTGAGGTTTTTTTTTTGTTATGATGTACAATAAAAAGAATAGGACAAGGTCAACCTAAATTATCTGAATCTGTTATACTATAATAAATGTGTAATTTTCATATAAGCATTGAAGGAAAAAAAGTGGGGTGCATATTCTTTTATACAGTTTGTCGCTCGCTTAATATCTATACGCCCATCCGTACACTTGTCTGGCATCATGTTGTGGAATTGTGCTCTTTTGTCTGTTTCTGGTAATTATTTGTTTAACAATACGTTTTCTTACGCTCAACTCAAAAGCGCATTCTGAATTGCCTGCTATTGAGTTAGATACCTTTCGATTGAGTTTGAAAATATATATATATATATATATGTATATTTAATTTTGATTTATTTTGTACAGCTTATATACTGTTGTTGTTTATTTATATTTCTTTAATATTTTATTTATTCATTTTGGTTTACTAAATCTGTTGTTTTTGTATGTTTTTGTTTAATTATTTCTTCAGTTTTCTAATTCGATTTTCATTGATTGTAAGATGAATTATTTCTTTTCCTTATTTATGTATTCATTTTTTATATGTCAAAGGTCTAAAGCAAAGTTGTTTACTTTTCACGAACTCAATTTATAACTTTCGATCTAGAAGTGCATACAATTTATTTACCATTTATTTTATTCATGCATAATAATCATATTAAGTAACAGTTGTTGAGATTTCGTTTGTTCATTTAACCTGCTTGCTCGTTTATTTGATTTTTGAAAAGGAAATATTTGCCTATTTTGGATGCCTCCACAACACCCTTGCAATGTCTCTAATGTTAATTTATACTATAATCTCTAAAGTATGATTTCTGTTTATTTTAAATTTATTGAACGAGATTTATAAAGTTAATTTTTAATGAAAGGCAGGTGCACTTATATTAATGTTAAAGGTTTTTTTGTGAATATCTCTTTTGTTTGATGCTCATTTATATATATCCTTTTATTTATTTAAAGAAAAAAATAATTCAGAAATATATGAACGAATATAGGAATTATTATCAGAAGCCATAAAAAATTTAATAAAATTTGTTTTATTCGTCTATATTAATGTGATCGTCCTCCATTGGAGATTATGATCTTGTGTGAGCATTTATTTTTGTCCCCGAAACACTTCTTATACTCCATCTTTGAGATAGCCTTTCGCTCTTTTAGATATTGCTTTTTAATGTCATCCACAAAAAAAAAATTACGCTGGACCATGCCTGAATTATAGTGTTGTTCCGTTTATTTGTTTGAAAATAATGTGACATTGCATTATTCCTTTTCTAAGAGAATTTAGTGCGTCCTAAGTAATTACAAATTATTGATGGACATGAAGGAGGAGATGAGCTAAAAAATCATATCCTTGCGGTGGTGGCTAAAACTCGAGAAACAACTAATTAGCTGTAAATTCCTGAGAGTACAGAAGACAATACATTTATTAAAGCAGCATTACGGACCATACCAATTGAAGCTTGGAATAGATACAAATTCCCCATTGATATTATAATTTCCACGAATAGAACAAAATACTAAGCAGTTTCCGTTTTCCAGATAGAGCGAACTAACTAGCTTCCCAATCGACAAAAAAGTGATTATTTCGAATAAAAATAAATGGCACACACACACATTTATGTGGATGGGAAAAGCAGATGTTAACCCAATATGGAAGATTTTTAATTGTTGTAATTTGACTAGGGTAATATGTCCACAATGGAATGAAAGTCGCACGGGAGAGCTTATCTTGCGGGAAAGAAAGGAGATATATAAAATGATGGATCTTTTCTTTGCGAATACCCACCACGACTCTATACATTGGTTTGACTAGTGGATGAGGGTTAATAGTATTCACAGTGGTTTAACACTGGTCACTTTTGATGGCCTAGGTGAGCAGACATTTCTACCTAACCTAACTTAACATACGACACCATTTGTGGCTTATTATTATTATTATTATTATTTTGTCGATACCGTCGATGTTGTTTTGAAGGAAAATACGGACGAGAATGCGGTCAAATAGATCTAAAGTTGCACTTGTAAAAGAAAAGAAAAAATTCATAAAGTTCAAAATTGGTGTAAATATTCAGAACACCAATTCTCTACAAAAAAAATTTTAATACTTTTTTTTAAAGTGTGGCCATTTCCTTGTTATAGTGACTCAAACATAATAATTTATAATAGCATTATGAGCATGTAAGTACTTATATCATCATCGATATCTTTCAGATCTCTTCATATAAAATATTTATTTATTTATTTATAAAATGATGTCAACTTAAGTATAAAACCTAAATCTACATACATAGAATGAAGCCATGGCTACTAAGACCTTCAGCTTCATTAATTGCATTGTCTTATATACTACTTGGTATAATGAAATTGTGTGTACTTAACTTATGAATAGTAAAGGTAAAATAATATAAAAATTAAATTTCACATTTGGTATAGCAGTTTCGATAATTTAAGAAAATTAATTATTTTATATAAATTAAAAGGAGAAACATTAGATATTATATTCAATGGTTTTTCATTTTGAAATTCTGATTGTCGAATTTGGTTAAAGAATGAACAATGAATTAAAATGTGCTCAAGAGATGTCTCATTGTTTGTTTTACAGAATTGGCATTTATTTGGAGATTGTTTGTCAATATAGTGTTTGTGTGACCTATACGCAGTCGAATTAATTTGGTTTCATCATATCTAGATAAGTAGTAAATTTTATTTCGGTTGTTAATATCATAAATTGTGCTGCGATTGTTATTAATCTTTTTGTACCAGTTTGAAGTTTTTTGAAATACTTGTGCATTTTTATTGGAAAAATGAAATTTGATTAAATTTATTATATCTGATTTGTTAAAGTTATTTGATCCAATAACAGGTGAAATTGTTGCACTTTTCGCAATTTGATCGGCAAATTCGTTCTCTTTTATTCCGATGTGTGCCGGAATCCAAATAATGTTTTTTCTATTCGCACACTTGATAAGAAGATTTCTTATAGTAGATGCGTAAAAAGAATTGTTTAAAGTATTTGAAATGGCACTCAGGGATGAAAGTGAGTCAGTGCATATGCAAACCTTTTTTTAATTACTAATAGCTATCTGAATTGCCTCATGTATTGCTATAATTTCGGCAGAAAAGACTGAATATATTGGCAGTATCGAAAATTTCAAAATTTTTGTTTCAGAGGTAATTGCATATCCAATTTTTCCATGATTCAGGGAACCTTCTGTATATATAAAGTTATAGTCTTTATATTAGTTTTTAAGCATTAAAAATTTATTGATATAGATTTGGGGTGGGGTAGTAACCTTTTTTAACTTATCGAAGCTATAATCGATTATGGCATTTTTAAGACACCATGATGGAAGCTTACTTTTGGATTTCTTAATTGTTAAAAACGGTAGTTGAAGGTCTTGGCAATAATAAATAGTTTTGTGAATTACTGAGTAATTTTTCTGAGGAACTTGTCAAATACATTTTATTATAATATCTCTAAGAGGTGTATTAGCAGAGTTATATAAAATTGTAAATAATTTTGCGACTAAAATTTTGTACCTTGTTCCTATCGGAACAATATTAGCTTCAAATAACAAGTTATTGATAGGAGATATACAAAAGGCTCCTAGAGCTATTCTTATAGCAGAATTAAGTATGCTTTTAATTTTTTTGAGGTATGTATTTGGAGCAGATCCGTATGGTTAAAGGCCATAATCAATTTTTGAGATAAGTACAGACTTTATAACGTTAACAATAGTTTGAGTACTACAATTAAGTTTCTTACTCGAAAGACATTTAATTATATTAAGTTGTGCAAGAAGTGCTATTTAAATAAACAAATATTTAATAAATTGTTAATTATGTCGCCTGGAAACTCGCGGACAACCAGAAATAGTAAAGAAATCTGCAACCAATGCAAATTGCGCATAGAAATTGCAGATGAAATGGTGCAGTGTGAAAAGTGCATAAAATCCTTACACGCACAATGTTCAAATCTGGATAAGCGCCAGTTGAACAATCTTAAACAGAATCCAAATCAAAAGTATGTATGTCATTTTTGCGAAAACAACCCAAAGTCAACAATATCCCTTGGGTTGAGTGAAATCAAACAAAAATTAAATCAATTAGACGACATAAGCAAAACAATGCAGTTCATGTCGTCGCAATATGACACCATTTTATGTGGAGTAAAGGAAAATAAGAAGAAGATCAGCGTAATAGAAAAAGAAAATCAACATCTTCGTAAAGAGGTTGCAGAACTCAAACAATCACTAAAAGTGTTAAATGATGAAAGGGTACAAAATGATATTTTGGTAAGAGGAGTAACCTTGAGCGAACCCAATGAAAGTGCAATAAAAGTAGCTATGCAAATTTCTGACGAAATAGGAGCTGGTATTGAGCCAAGCGATATAAAGCAAGCTTTTTTCGTTGGAAATAAACGGCGTAAAACAAAAACAATGATCGTTAAGTTCGCCAGTAACACCAGCAAATCCAAGTTCATGACAGTCAAGTCAAAACTAAAGGAAATCGAAGCAAAGAAAGATGTGTTTGTCAGGAACTGCCTTAGTAAAGAGACACTTGCTTTATTCAATCATGCAAAATCCCTTAAATCAGTTGGTTTTAGTATTGTATTTGTTAAAGGCAATAAAATAATAGCGAAGAAAGATGAGCAAGCACCTGAAACAACAATAAAGTGTATGGATGATGTTGACAGGTTGTTACATGCCTTGTCGACAACAACAAATACAAGACAAGTTTTTCGCGGTCTCACAGACGACGATGATGATGCTGTTTACGAAGAGTGTGAGGCAACATAACGATTATTACAAATTAGTGTTACCAGATAGTTAAAATTTTCCCTTTTATATTTTTCTCATGATTTGCAACAATTATTTTAAATGCCTAAATTCGTATAGAGATTATTTTTCTAAAATTAATTATAATGTTCTAAATATTGTTTCATTGAATATAAGAAGCGCTTCGTCGTTACGTAAATTCAACCAACTTCGGGATTTTTTAAGCAACTTACCCAAATTACCTGATATTATAGCAATTCAAGAAACTTGGTTCAACAATGAAGTTTTAAGTATTTATGATATACCGGGATACAATAGTGTTCACTCATGTAGAGGGGATGGTTATGGTGGAACGTCGGTTTATATAAACAAGAAATTAAAGTATGTAGTGAACGGGATATATGATGAGAACTATATAAATTGTGTATCTATTACTCTTAGTGAAATCAAGATAGATAGTAAATCTCTTAACATTGTTTCCATATACAGATCTCAGAAGTGCACTGAAAATGTATTCCTTCAATTTATTGATAATCTTCTTTCCACTAATGCTAACGAAACCGTAGTTTATTTGGGTGATACGAACATTGACTTATTAGCTGAAAATTCATCTAGTAGTTGTTTTATCAATCTTTTTAGCATATATGGCCTTTACAACTGTCATACACTAGTTACTCGTCCAGCAAGCGAGGCGTGCATAGACAATATTTTTTGCAACTTAGAAAGGGAACCTACAATAGATTCTATCGAATGTACGTTATCTGATCACAATCTTTTAGTATGCAAAATTGATTACGAGTTTCCGGATATCCAGTTGGTTGAAAGAGTAGTTTGTAGTGTTGACTACGATAAAGTTAGAAATCAGCTGGAAGAAAAGTTAAATAGGTATGATAGAAATGATCAGTCCGCCTTAGCAGAACTCATGCATAATATTTCAAATACTTTAGAATTAGCTACGACAAAAATAGAGCATAAATCCCTTTTACGATATGAAATAGCACCCTGGATAAATAAGAACATTCAAGCTTTGCTGGTGTTAAAGAATAAACTTTTGAAACTCAAAAAAAAAACTAGTCGTGATAAGGAGGTATGTGAAAGACTTAGGAGAATAAGCCGGGTTATTAAAAGTGCAACAAAGTTGTCAATGAACAACTATTATTCGTCTATGCTTAATAAATGTGGCTCTGATCCAAAAAAAACGTGGAGATTTATCAACACCATTTTAGGCAGAAAAAAGAAAAAGTGTATTGTGCTCAATGACAGTGATGATGTTCCGCTGACGTGTGACATAGATAAGGCTAACTTTTTAAATAACTTTTTCCTAGAATCCGTAAGAGACTTACAAAACAGCATTGAAGTTCGAGACGATGATGACTGTTGCATGTTTAGAATGTCAACAAAGCTTCAAAACAGTTTCATGCTGAATGAGATTAGCGCCCAAGACATGGAACTTGCGTTGACAAACATTGTAATAAACAAAGGCTGTGGACACGACAATATACCACCAAAAGCACTATTTTTGACAAAAGATATTATAACACCCTATTTAACGCAAGCGTTTAATAACATGGTTAGAAGTTGTACTTATCCAGGAGTTCTCAAAATTCATAAAGTAGTACCAATTCAAAAAGTCACTCATGCAAAGAAAGCTGAAGATTACAGACCGGTTGCTGTTCTACCAATTATAGATAAAGTTTTTGAAAGGATTATATACGATCAACTTATTTACTTTTTGGAGTCAGAAAAGGTGATGTTTCCTTATCAATTTGGGTTTAGAAAAGGTTGTAGCACTGAAGAGGCGGTGGTCAATGTTGTCAATATTATTTGCGATGGCTTAGATCGTGGATATGCTGGTGTAGCTGGCATGTTTTACGATTTCAGCAAAGCTTTTGACCTTGTTGACCATCGTATTTTATTGCAAAAGCTAAACTTGTTAGGCATAAGAAATAAGGAACATAAACTTTTAACAGATTATTTTGAAAATCGAAAACAATATGTAAAGATCAATGGGTCAAAGAGTTTCTTAAAATCAATTAGTTGTGGTGTACCACAGGGCAGCGTCTTGGCACCACTACTGTTTAAGCTGTATATAAATGACATTAAGAATCTTAATTTGTATGGTCGTCTCGTAATGTTTGCAGATGACATTAGCTTATTTTACCCGTATAAACATCCCGCAGTTCTTAAGGTTCAGATTGAACACGATGCTATTGCTATCTCCGAGTATGCGCGCTTACATAAATTGGTGTTGAATGCAGGTAAAACTAAACTAGTCAGGTTTAGACCACAAATAACGCCTCAAACAAATCTGGAGTTCAGTGTATTTCTTGACGGAAGGGAGATCTTTGAGGTGGACACCGTTAAATATTTGTATTTACAACGAAAGTTAAGTTGTCCTTATACCAGTCTCTTATCCACAGCCATTTGTCATATCTTCCAATAATATATGCCCATAAGGTAAGCAATGAAATAAGATCCCTCCAATCGTGTCAGAACACCGCACTAAAACTTGTTTTTAACCTCCCAAGAATGCATTCCACATTAAGTCTCTTCAATGAGTATGCGAAATCGATATTACCAATAGTTGGCTTGTATAAAAAGCAACTTTTAATTTACGTTTATAAAAATATTAATAATGTGGGCTACCATGTTTTAAGATTTGATCGAAATCAATCAGTGTTCTATACGCGAAAATGCGAAATGCTTAGAGTAGTTAGATGCCGATCAGAGACTTCTAAACAAAGAATAGAATATGCGGGACCTAACCAATATAATAAATTGCCCAATAATATCAAAAATTTTAGTCGTATATCTAGTTTCAAAATTCAGCTAAAGCGCTATCTTCTAGATAGCGTCGAATTGCTTCTTAATTGAATCCTCAGATTAAATGCTAAGTAACTATTATTCATTAAATTTATATTTTATTTTTATATATGTATGTTTTCCAACCTAATACTTGTAAAAGCCAGATATCCTCTATCAAGCCAATATGGCGCAGAGGAACCGTACTATGTAATTGCTTAGATATATGCTTGTATTTATTTTACAATCAATTGTCTTTGTTAATAAAATTTTGATATATATATATAAATAAAAAAAAAAAAAAAAAATAAAAAAAAAGTGTTTTTGAGAGGGATAAGGAAAGTTCTTTTATGTGACAATTCCATTAGTACTTACTGTTCAAATATATACCAAGTATCTTTAAGTTAATAACAACCGGAAAACTAAGCATGTTAGTTGTTAAGGTACATTTAAAATTAGATTTTTTGCATATATGTAGTTGTTTACACTTGGTAGGTGAAATAGAGGCACCTGAATAATTATACCAATCTAAGATTTTTTGAAATAAATTAGTTAGATCAAATTTAATATTTTTTGTTTTTTTTTTAAGATCAATAATTAAATTAAAATCATCAGCATAAGCAGAAAACTTAATATTTTTAGTTAGTGAAATAATGTTTGAAAGTTTAGTGAATGCAATTAGGAATAAAATTACCGAAATTGGAGACCCTTGAGGAATACCGTTAAATAAGAGATATTTTTTTGAATAAATAGCAGCTAAACGTACATTTAAATTTATTTAATTTGTTGCCTCTAGAATTGTTTTTGGGAGAGTCCCAGTTATTGTGCCAGCTATTAAGGTCTCCCAATATAAGAGTTGGAGAACTGGCTGGATTTAAAACTGGTAGTAAATTTTTGGAAGAAAATTTTTCCTTGGGAGCAATGTATGCATTGATTAATTGGAATTTTAATTTGGAATATATTTCAGCAGCGATTGCTGTAAAATCGTTATTTAAAGAGAGAGGTTTACATTGAATTGATTTATGAATAACTAAACAAACACAATTGCAGGAGCTGCTGATATTGTTTGATAATACTAGATAATTTTAAGGTACAGGAAAATTACTGTTAGTTACTAAGTGTGTCTCTTATAATGCAATTATTTTAGGTTTGTATTAATATATAAGCAAAGAAAGTGAAATATAATTTTTACATAACCATTGAATAACACTTAGTCATAAATAATTAAATATTTGAAAAACTACATTGTTCATCATCAATATTCATTACATTTTCATTTTTTTCTTTTGAATTTTTATTTCTAGGTTTAGTTTTGTTAGTTTTAAGTTTGTCTACAAGCTTTAATTGTGCTCTTTGCCTATTTGTTAAATTTCTAGGATATATAGTTACTTTTTTATTAACGGGTTTGGGAGCCACTTTAGTCAATTCAGCTGTATCTGACTCCACATCGATGGAATCCGCAAGAGCGTCATGATATGTAACAATCTCTCTCTCTGGTATAACTCTCAGGAGTTGGTTGTTGTTCTCAGTTAAAAACTTTGTTTGTGTGTTACTCCTAGTAACAGATTTATTAGCAAGGTCGTTGCGTGGAAGAGTTGGGTGGAACTTGAGAGGGGTGTAGAATAATGGTTCACTATGAGAGTGATTGTTGATCTAAATATTAAGCGCAGTTTTGTGATTACATTTGTTTGTTGTTTTAATGCATTATAATTCTTATTGTTTTATGAAAGCAGGGCACTATTTTTCAAAAGCACTATGTTGATGATGACTTGTTATGTTAAAATGCCTACAAATAATGCATGATTTGCTTGCTGTGCGTAATTCTTTTTTCTCTGGATCAAGATGATATTATTATCTGCAGTTACCACATAACTTTTTGTTAGAACAAGCTTTGGATATATGTTCAAAATAAAAACAATTATTGCATCGCAAAGTAAGTGGAATATATGCTCTTAATTTTTTTTTGTGATAACCAATATTTATGTACTCAGGTAATGTGTGAGAGATAAAAGTAGTTATAAGAAGGCCAGTTTCTATTAATGCATTGTCAACTTTTTCTTTAATTTTTTCCACTTCATATACGTTTTGCAATTTAAGTTCATTACGAATGATGTCTTCACTAATATATCTTAGTTCATTTGAATAAATAACACCTTTGGTATAATTTAATTGTTTGTGTTCAGAGACACTTACGTGATACATGCTTCGGCAGATATGGCCATAGAAGTTAGTTTAAGAAGATTATCTGTTTGAGTGGAATTTTTAGTTTTCACTAAAATTAATCCTTCGCGTAATTTCTTCACAAATTCAACTTCCCCTTTACAGGTATAGTCAATTGATTTTTTAATAACAAACGGAGACACATTAGTAAATTTGTCATTTTCATTTCTAGTTATTACTAGAAAATTCGATTGGTTATAATTATAAGTACGACTCCAAATATCAGGTGGTTTCGTCATGATTAAAATATTTTCTATTTTTGAATAAAAAATTAAAACAGAAATCAAAGTTTTAAACAGTGAAGGTTAGATTTTAGAGGTCAAACTTGCTGTATAAAATTTTATACTAAGAATTGTTTTTGTTACTTCGCTTACTGAGTTCTCTTAAAACGTTAGTTTTTTATGCACTCGCGAGCACGTAAACGCAAACACAGGAACGGATGGATTAGAATGTCTGAATGGTTGGAACACCGATCGTAGACTGTCGAAATTATTGTTATTCTTGATTGTAACGAAATATATGTGAGACTGTTCATTTCGCTCGAAACCCCATTTTAACATGCTTTCTTTTGTGTTTAAAAATTTTAGAAAGTATAAAATTGAGGATTTCTCAGTTAAGACACGAAATGCTTTGTTTTTTTTTTTGAACTTTTTATACGTGGTTTTTGATTTTCGCATGAGATGCGTACCAGCCTTTAAGCTAACTTTTATAAGATTCTGCTGTTCCGCTAAATTTAAAAATATAATTGTAGTAATTATAATACGGAGCAGTGAACATAAATAAAAGGATCAAACGTCAGCAAAATATAAAAACACCAGGTACACAGGATTTTATACAACGTCATGAAACGTTTGCTGAATTTTTATTCTTCTTCGTTGCTTAGGTATTAAAACACAGATTTCTCTTGCTAAAATAATTAAATCGCTATACAAAATTTTTATTATGATATATATACTTGTATACATACCTTTTTTTTATTTATATTCTTCTTCTTCTTTGGCGTAGGTACCGCTTACGCAATTATAGCCGCAACAACAATAGCGCGCCACTCGCCAACACTTGGGTATGACACCCTTCGAATCGCGATTACTGGTTGTTCGCCCCTTACAATGTTTGTCGTTCTTAAGATTGTTTTATCTTATCTGAGGCTTACGGAGCAAATTTCTAAGAAGCTCTTTTTTTCCTTTTTATTTTACCTTAGAAGTCAGCGAACACTATATGGCGATAAACTGTTTATACTTTCTACTTACAATAAAACTTATAGAATACAATGTAAAATATAGTCAATAAACTTCCGCTCTACTGAACTCAACCAATATGTTTAGTATTTTGCGCACTGTTGCTCAATGCAAAAGATAAACTTGATAACAAAGATGACAAGCTTTATTCTGAGTGGCAGCATCTACTAGATACAAGTACATATATGTATGTATAGAAGCAGGTAATGTAACTCGCTTCGATTTTTTTCTTACAGTCAATGATAATGCATAAGAAAGCCGCGAAAGTGAGTTGTTAAAAGTTGGCATAATAACAATGTAGTGCTCGTTTTCATGGTAAGCTACTACATCATTCTCATTGCTTGTTTAAAAGAGAAGACTTTCTGTCTCCCAAATCTCTTACTTCTTCACCATATTTTGTCTCCTGTAAATTTGCACAATCTCTTTTCCCATTTAGTGTTGGCTTTTTTTTTTTTTTTGTAGACCGAGATTTACGCTTTGCTGAATTTTCCTTTACACAATAATATGTGCCTTACTATAATAACTGTTTCTGTTAATCTATCGTTAAATGAACTTAAGTACCTTTCTTTGTGCCATTTGAAAATTCTTTACGGTTTTCTATCATATATTTTACAATACCACATATTATCTGATGTTAAGCAATTATTTTTCTATATATTTTCCGTTATTTACCGTTGGCAAATATTATTTAGCGGCCATTAAAAATAATAATATGTGCAAATAATATTATTCATAAATCAGCAAATTTTTGTGTTTATTTATATATGAGTAGCGTCTCGATTAGTTTTATAAATAACTTGTAGCGTTTCTATGTTTTTGTTTCATTACAAAATTACTTTATTAAAATACGTTTGTTTGATCTGCAAAAGCTGTGGTGCGTTCAAAGAAAAACTAAGAAGTGACTAGCAAAGAGCTAAACAAAAATTTTTTTTTGATATTTACATTTCAATTTTATTTTAAATACATGTTTATTTATCTATACACTTTCTGAATTTCAGAGATTTAATATTCAGTTATTTATTGGGAAATTAAAATGTGCATTTTAATTAGAAAATTCAGTTTTGAACAAAAAAATTTTAATTTTATTTTAAATTTCACTTTCAGCCGGTTTTGTCGACAATTTTCATTTAAGCATGCAATTATTACATTTTTTATAAGTACAACAGTGTGAAATTATTAAATAATTATTTTAAATGAATTTTTCTGTAACTTATAATGTAAGGAGACTACCTTTAAATAAAGCACTTAGCTACTTGTAAATATGTAGATCGTACAATGCGTAGTGATAATCTACAATTGTAATAAAAAAAATTTCTGAAAAAAAAAATTCAGTATTTAAAAGTTATTGTCCAGAATTGGTTTTATAAAAAAATATTCAATTGAAGGAAGAAGAAAAACCATCCATTTTAAAATTTTGTTTGAAAATAATCTACATAAATGACAAGATTAAGCTTCTAGCAAAATAAAATTTCAATATATGGATAATTCAGGTGTTAGAGCTTCTAATCAGGAATAACACTTAGAAATATGTATGTGTCTGGAGAATGTGTAAAGCCAAAAGGACAGTGTACCCCAAGTGCGCATAGAAATTATTTTAACTATTTCACCACCAGAATTGAGATAGATTAAGGATTGTCTAACACAGCTTATATAGGGTGATTTTAAAGAGGTATAGAACTGTAAGTTGGCATTACTTTTCAAGATGGCGACCGATTTAACAGCTGTCAAGTGATTTATTCTCAGTTAGGTTTGGCAATTCATCGCGAATAGACTCACGCCTGAACAACGCTTGCAAATAGTGCAATTTTATTTCGAAAATAATGGTTCTGTGCGGAAAACGTATCGCGCACTACGTCCAATGATACGGACCAATGATTCCACCAGCCCATACAGCGCACCAAACAGTCAGTTTTTCTGGATGTAACGGTGTTTCAACATACACTTGAAAATTACCTTCACTCCAAATGCGGCAGTTTTGTTTGTTGACGTAGCCATTCAACCAGAAGTGCGCTTCATCGCTAAACATCGCTAAAATGGACGTAGTGCGCGATACGTTTTCCGCACAGAACCATTATTTTCGAAATAAAATTACACTATTTGCAAGCGTTGTTTAGGCGTGAGTCTATTCAAGATGAATTGCCAAACCAATCTGAGAATAAATCACTTGACAGCTGTTAAATCGGTCGCCATCTTGAAAAGTAATGCCAACTTAAAGTTCTATACCTCTATAAAAAACACCCTTTATATACAAGATTACAGCATATAAGAATCCAAAGTCAGTTCAATAAGCTAAATTACAAGAAATCTTACAGTAAATCCAAACGAAGGAAGGCAAAGATTTTTCATGAAAGATTTACAAATCCTGTCTGCGCGAGTGTATTTCCCCCAAGCTTGAACTAAAGCCAAAGCAGTTTTATCCCAAATGGAGGCAAACACGTTAATCCAAAGGACTATCGATCAGTTCCAACCTCTGTTTTCTTAAAAATCTTTTGATGGGTTTCTCTATAGCTATGTATATACACACAAATGTATCCTCGAAAAGCAACACTCCTACTCTAAGGGAAAATAAGTCAATACAACACTATATAATACAGTTGGCTGTATCAAGAAAGCGATTGCCTTTAATGGGTACATCCTCCCCGACAAAAAAATTTCCTACTGATAAGGGCTATCTAGAATACTGGAAAATATAGGAGGTCCAAAGCAGAGCAGGAGCGCACTTCTGGCCAAGGTTAGCAAGCCAATTCTAACGTATGCAGTACCTGTAAGGGATCCAACATTAACATAAAAAAAATTTGCCAGAATGGCAAAATCGGTGTTTCGGCTTAGTGCCATCAAAAGCTGTTAGTATTATATCTGGTGTAAAGGCACCACACTTAATGGCTAGTGAACAGAAGCGAATATATGACAAAAGCAAAAATGTAGGCAGAAAGCTAACATTGACAAAACGCAAAGAAGAAAGGCAAGTCTGTATCGTAAGACACATCAGTCAAGGGAAGATGGACGCACATATTAATCGAAAATGTACAAGCACGGGTGGAGCGAAGAGACGGCGAAACAGATTTTTACTTGACTTCCTAATGAGACACGGATGTTTCAGAGAGCACTTTCATAGGTACGGTAATAGATAGAGTAGCTTGTTTCTTCTGTAGAATAACACCAGAAAATGTAGTGCCTAATATGCCATGGAAAAGATGACAGCCTTGATACTACAGAAGCTGAGAAGAGCCGAACAAATAAGATGTATAATTAGAGCCGCGAATAGCGGGTAAATGACGTGAGCCGACAGGCTTAGCTAGTACTGCGATGAAATGCTTAATGGCGGTCCCACATGACCTTCAACCAAATCTACATTCGACGAAGGGCATGGTTTAATACGTAGGCGTATTGCTCCGCAAGTCCAATCTGGTAAGAGAATACTGATTGGACGTAGGCCCGAATGAGATATACCCTTATAGGGCAGTACGAATCGTTCATGCTGCATACTGTATGTAATATTCGCCCTTCGGCAACAAAAAAAATACGTCTCGCAAAGGCCCCTCACAAAAAAAACCGTAGGTGTGATTACCTATTTACCTACTATTCAACAATCGCGTACCACCTAATCATGAAATGGAATATTTGTTGCTTTTAATGGACTTCCGTGTTTTTGTTTTTCTCGCCTCTGAAGGAGGCGCTTTGAATCGCAAACCATGCCTTGCAACGATAGAAAAGGAACTGATTTTATATCCTTACATGCTTTCCCTTAAATGCGCTATCCTCACACATCCTTCTAAAAATTATTTTCCAACATTTTACGTAAGTACGTAGAGAACGTAACAAAAGTTTCAGAGAATATGAGTGTAATACTTAATAGACAAAGAACTAAGAATAAATTTGGTGCTTAAGTGTGTTGTTGCGAGAGCATTTACTTTGCTATTTGCAAATGAAGAAAAGAAAAAAAAATAAACTATAAATAAAAATAAATAAATAAAAAATAAAAAAATAAATTAATATAGAAATGAACTAAACTAATAAAAGGTGTTTGCTGCAAATATTGGAGAATAAAAATTTAAGATTGAAAAAAAATTAGAAAATAACTAATTATAACATGAGCCCTTTTCATTTTATGATTTTTCGTAAACTCCATGATCCCTTGGACTGAGTCGTAGGAGTATCGACAGGTAGCCATGTCAGTAGAGGAATCCAAAAGCTGGAGTCTTTTCAACTCTTCTATGGGTTAGAGTAGTTCACCAATTGATGGTGGACGTGCTAGTAGTTATAGGGAAATAAGAACTCTTATAAAATTGATATGATGTCTTGCAATGTGAACTAAGGAGGTAAAAAAATTAAATGTTGGGCTAGGATTAACCTACCAAATATGGAGCTTGTTCTCTGCAGTATATGATAAAACACTCTAACGTTGATTGACATATAAACACATATATGTTCAAATTGCCTATTAAAGTCAATAATTTCAAACAATTACCAAACATGTCAACACGGTTGATGAATAGATTTGTCATAGCAACAGAAATATATTTAAATGAAAGTGAAAAGTACGTCATTCTCTTAAATTATATATATCACTGCTATTTGTATGTCAGAGGAAATAATATAAATATTTACTTGTGGATAAATGAACCACCAGGTGAAGCTATAAACTACGTATACTCCCCGTTGTACATTTGTAATTTATGCTAAATATATATAATTACTGTTCGCAGTATTTTCTTTTTTCCAATTAATAATCAAAAGATGGGTTTTTAACTAAAGAACGGAAATGCAACTAGGAAAAAATAATATACAAAAATCGTTAATTTTTTTAAATAATATAAATGCATTCAAAAAAGTCCAATTTATCAAAATTAAAAGTTTTCACTTGGATTTTCGAAATAACACTGGCACAGTAAATTTACTTTTCCAAACAACCATCTCTTGCGACATTCCTATAATTACACATTTTCGCACTTTCCAGCTGTTCACTGTTAGAATTTGAAGGCAAAAGCCAAAACTTTTAATTTCACGATGAGTAATCAACTCACTTAAAGTACATTAGACGGCAGCAAAGAGCAAATTTAAAGTTGAATCAGGCAAGCATTCAGCTCTTTCGCAGAATATTTGACTTTCAATTAAGAGAGTGCGTGTACCAAAGAAAAACTAAGAAGAGCAATTACACAGTAAAGTTCTTTTAGCAACAGTGAATATTAATTAAATACTTTCGGCAAATGACAAGCAAAGGCAAAGATTAGAAATGATGCCGAAAACAAACGCAGTGTGATAAGAGACAATTAAAATTTATACAAATTTTGTATAGTCACCTTGACTGCGGACAAAGGACAACCTCACACATACCATATTCTCTAATGTATAAAAATTTTGTTTTGGCCAACAATGAGTACATAGCAAATAAACGCCTATCCAACCATTTTTGGACATTGTAATAAACAGACTACGGCTCTTTATACTCAATCAAACGCGGTGGAGATTTTTTTTATAATATCTGTATATGGATAAATTTTTCTCAAGTCTACCAATAGTTGAAATCGAACATTTTTGCTTTTGGCGAATTACCAGCGGGCGAATAACTAATTATATACTTGTACGGGAACGTCCGATAGATTTTAATGAGGAGCATTTATTTCATGTCAAAAATACATTCGGTGTGCTTAAGATTACCTGCTGAATACTTATATTTGAGAATTTTCAACAATTAGAAATAAAAAAAGAGGCAATCCTTTTTTTAGCAAATAATTTTTTGCAAGAAAATGTTTAGCAAATAAACTCTCCTAACCGTTAACATCTAACTCTGGACCTATACAACTATTCTAAGACCAATAAAGATTATGTCTAATTTTCGTTGTTTTGCACATAGACGGAGAAGGAAGTTGTTAGGCTTTGCCAAGTAGATTATTTCCGTCAAAGAGCACTACATGCAAACTGCTGCTGAAAAAATTTACTTATGGGCATGTCTACTTAAGAACATCTAAACAAATTTGGACGAAATGGAATCGAAGAAGGTCAACCGAAAAATACACTCTCAAAAGGGAATGACAGCTCTAAGCTTGAGGAAGTCTTAATAGCCACTGATTGATAAGAAGTGTTGCAGCGAAGCTGTGTGTATTAGGAAGAGGGGATGTTGTATAAAAACTGTAAGAACGATAAAGAGGGAAAAAAGATAATAATCAAGCTTCTTTTTTAATTTTTCACATGGCCAGGTGTAAGCCTCTCTTGCTCCTGTTTAAAATTGATCATTTCAGATACTTAAATACATGAAGGTAAAAAACTTTAAATTCCAAACTCATTGTATTACTACTTCACACTTAAGAGATTAAGGGGGTATTCTAGGCTAAAAATTTGGAAAAAAATGGATTTTTCTCTTATTTTCAGAGTATAACCCTTAAAGGATATGTGCATAAATGGTTTTTAACTTTAAAATCGTATTTCTACAAAGCGTCTTCTTTAAAACGATAAGAACGATTTCTCAAGTTTTACTGAATCGAATTACTTGAAATTTGATGCAAAAGAGTGGTAAAAAATTGTTTTTTTTTTTTAAAGAGCTGTCATTAAAAAAAAAATTAACTATTCTCTAGTTCATATGATAACGACTTTACTCTAGATTAATCGTTTTTTCGACCACCACTTCATCAGCTGCTAACTTTTTCAATTTTTAATTTTTTTTTCATTTTTTTCTGTGTTCTTGAATATGAATAAATATCTTTTCAAAAACTGGATGATAAAATTGTTGATTGCCTCTTTTTACGACACTTCAAAAAATATCTTAAATTCAAGCCTCTAGACCAGAATATCCCCTTAAAAATATGTTTCTTTAAATTAAAATATTTAAATTTCTTAAATTCCAGTAAATATTATACGGTGCAAACAAATTTCAAATAATAAAGTTTCTGCCAAACCACAGAAAATGGTACTTAACGGAAATGAGAGGAAAAAAATCTGCAAAACATTAGCTAGCAGTATGTAGAACCTTCTATGGTCAATGGGCGTTGCCATGTTGTAAAACCAATATACAAAACACTAATGCGACCAGCATTAACAACAAAAAATTAACAACAACCAATATTGTCGGACAAAGCAAGCACTAAATATAACTAAAGCTGCAACTTCTCCTCTCCTCTTCTGCACTTGCAATGTAGCAAAATCGAAATATGTATGTATGTTACTTACGGTAGTGAGTTGAATAGGTAAACATGAATGTTAAATAAACAAACAACACTTTCCGAGAAGCACACTAAATAAGCTTAAGCGCTTAATGTATTTCGAAGTATCCCTTCCGTTTCCGTATTTTATTAATTGTTTATCTTTAAATAGAAGCAAATATCGATAATACTGCATTCATAGATTTTTTACACATTATCATATTTCCAGCATGGATTAATATCGATATGTGTGAATACCAATACCAAAAAATTCAAAATTTCTGTAGTACCTATTTTCCTTTCACACCTCATATATCCGAAAATGCAAGGGATCCTCATAACTGATTTGCCCTTGTAGAACTCACATACTTAAATGTTAAAAGTATCCTGAATATGAATTTGATCTTGCCATACTTACTATCCAAATATTTAGAATTGAAGACCAATTCAAATTCATATACTCAAAATTCTAAAGAATCTTCAGTAATTATTTTGCCTTGTACATCTCATGTACTGAAAAGTCATAGGGATCCTATCCCTTATCCGGTTTTGGCCAAAGCACGTACCCGGATATCCAGGGGCGTATAACTGTTATCGTTTGAAAATGCTATTGATATTATTGCATTAGGGACAGCGAAATAATTCCAGTCATCAAACAAGTAACGCTTTACACATTCGGTACTTTTGTCCCAAGTCATAACTTTGAAATCGCAGGTAATTTAGTCTAATTATCTCTGTCGACTAACCTAAACCAAATTCTGCAAGTCCCTCATGATTTTTGTTCTGCTAAATGGCGCACAATTTCGATATATTTTATTAGACAACGAAAGAGTAATATATAATAATATTTGAGACAGGGAAACTCCAGCTTTAAAAATTGTCTACGCAGTACCAACTAGCGAAAACAGAGAAAGAGTAAGACGACCAATAAGTGGAAAGATCAGTTAGAAAAGGACCGAATTTCTTCTAGTGTCTCTGAACTGCGATATGAAATAAATTACGCGCTGTTGTTAACTAGGCTATAATCCCATAGGCGTTGTGTATCATCGGGCAAGATGAAGTGGTGGTAGGCATGTTACAGGTCTAGGCTAGCTCTTCGGATTGAAGGTTCATTCCTATCTTGGCTTTAGTTACGTATTTGTGTACGAATTATGAATTCAACTACGGTATGAAACAATTAAATTGCAAAGGCTGAAAAAAAGAAATTAGTGTGACGTCCTTTAATCTGTTCTATGATCTGTCAGGTGGAGTCGTACCACCTTCTGCGTGTTACTTACGCATCCATGCTGCTCTGCCTGCAATACATTATTAGCACCCCCTAAGGTGACATATGTCCATTTGTCTATCCGTCTATCACTATTTCCTAAGTATCGTCATATTATAATCCCATCCCCTTTTATGCAATCTCATCGCCCATACTGTTTAATTCGCAAACGATATGACTCAAGTTATTAAAAATTCAGCCAACGTCGTCTTGTTTTAATTATAATACTTTCTAACATTACTTTTTTAGCTTCTTTCTGTACGATTTGGAGCATCACGAGTGCGGCAAGTTAGGTTCCAATGATTTTGTAAATAAACAAATTACTAATTGGATTTGGTGGTATTTTATTTAATTCCTGTAGCACAGATATCAGCTGCAACTATGTACTGAGATATTTACTTGGGCCTCCGAAATGATTTTTTTCATTGCAATTTACGCAGCCTTCCCAAATGCTGTTTCAAAAGAGCTTGTTATTTCGAATAAGTGGCTCATTATGTGCCTCTAGTTAGTACTCGTGCATAGAAAATTAATTGACAACTTATTTTTCGAGGCAAAGGGATGGCAAGGCTTCTTATTACAATAACTCTCACCTCCAGGCGGTGCATACATAAACTCTCATACTAGACGAAAGGATCTCTCTTTGTCAACGCCAATGAGAAGAAGAGGAGTATTGATTTAATTGAATCGTAATTTACTCTAAAAATTATTCCTCCACAAAACTCATTGCATTTTAACTTTAATTCGCTTCATATGAACTTTAACAAATTTAAAATGTTTTCAATCTATATACTTATATATAACACTTTTTGTTTTCTATATTTTACTGTTTTCGTTCTCTAAGAAATATGTTTGTTAGGAATTTCATTCGAAAATATTCTCAAGTTTTTTCTAAGAATTATTATGCCAATTACTGTTGATCATATAAAATATTTTACATTTACCTAGTGACTGAAAAGTCAAAAAAATTTATACAAAATAAAGAAATTCTTTTATTAATTCTATTCGAGGAATCTCAAGTGCACTCTCTTGACATATCTGCTTTTAATGTGTATGCTATTAGCGTTTTCATTTAAGTCTGTCTAGGTGAATAACATATTCTGATAGTAGCAAATAATAAATTTCATTATATATTTTTATCATTCATTAGAAGGCGCGAAAGTATTACGTGAAGCGTGAAATTATTGAATTTGATTTATTCGTATGACTCTGTACTTATTCAAATAAAAAAAAATATATATATTTAAAATATAAATATATGCACGATATTTTATTATTTATTTAAATTAATACTTAAAATGGGCATAAGGTTATGACGAATTTCCATAGAGCTGAAAATTAATATACATATGTAAATACATCTTCAGAAGGCTATTTTAAATTATTATATTTGAACCACTATAAGAAGAAAAAAGCGACACTCACGAAAAAAAGTATGGAGAAATTTTTGTAGAGAATTGGTGTTCTGAATACTTACACCAAGTTTCAGCTCTATAAATTTGTGTTTTCTTTTACTGGACCGCATTCACGTGACGCAAATAGTGTTTTAATAATAGACCGAAAATGGTATTCTATGTTAGGTTAGATTAGGTAGAAGTGTATTCTGAACATCAACTCACCTAGGCCATCAAAAGTGCCTATTGTGAAACCACTGAATATCCTTTTAGGCTCGACTCTCTAGTAAAACAAAGTAATCGACGTATCTTGATGGGCATTCGCAAAGAATTTATCTCCTCCCTAGAAATCCTGCAGAAGTCATTTGATGTTACGCCCAGCCTTTTTGCGTGCCTACCTAATAGCCAATGTCCCCTAAGAATACCCATTATCATGGATATCCCCTTTCTTTCCCGCGAGATAAGCGAGATGAGTTCAAATTTCATCAATTGAAAATTTTACATATTGAGTTAGCACCTGCTATGAATAACTCTCTTATAGTGAGGTAACAACTGGATATAAATATGCTCAGACTCGTTCATGACGGCGAAGGTGGCATTTCATTGCTGCCGCCTGACACTTATAATAGCTTTGCCATTCTGTCTGTCATTCATATCCGAAAGGATTTGCTAATCCCAGGTTCATTTATTTCTATCCGAAATAACCACTTCTTCGTAGTTTGGGAAATTAGTTAGTTCGCCTTATCTGGAAAACGGAAGCTGCTTAGTATTTTGGTATATCCGAGGAAAGGATAATATCAATGGGGTATATATTCAAGAGGACATTCAAAGCCTCAATTGGTATGGTCCGCAATGCTGCACAAAGAAATGTGTTGTCTTCTGTACTTTCAGGAATTTACAAGTTATTGTTAGTTTCTCGAGTTTTAGCCAACATTTAATATAACCGCAACGATGTGACTATTTAACTCATCTCCTCCTTCATGTCCATCAATAATTTGTTATTGCTCAGGATGCCCTAAATTTTCTTAGAGTAAGAAATAAGGCAATTCAACATTATTTTCAAACATTATTTTCAAACAAATAAACGGAACAAAACTTAAACTAGAAATTCAGGAATGGTTCAGTTTACCTCTTTTTTTTTGTGGATGACATTAAAAGGCAATAGCTAAAAGAACGAAAGGCTATCTCAAAGATCGAATTTGTGAAGTGTTTCGGGGACTGAAAGAAACGTTCACACATGAGCATAATCTCCAATGGACGACGACCAAATTAATATAGACGAATAAATCAAAATTTTGTTAAATTTTTGGAAGCATGCTCAAAGCTTCGTATATTCATTCATATATTGCTTAATTATGACTTTCTTTAAATAAATAAAATGTTGCATATTTTTACAAGATATATAAATGAGCATCAAATAAAAGAGATATATTCACGAAAAAAACCTTCAACACTAAATATAAGTGAACCTGCATTTCATTAAAAATTAGCTTGATAAATCCCATTCAATAAATTTAAAATAAATAGAAATCATACTTTAGAGATTGTAGTATAAAATTGCATTAGAATAATATAGAAATATATCCTTTAACAGTCAAATAAAGGGAACAAGCAGGTTAAATGAACAAACGAAATTTCAACAATTGTTACTTAGTAAGATTGTTATGTATGAATAAAGTAAATGGTAAATAAATGACTTTGCTTTTATCTTAAATTGTATGCACTACTAAATCGAAACTAGTAAATTTGGTTCGTGAAAAGTAAACAACTTTGCTTTAGGCTTTAAAAATATAAACAAATGAATACATAAATAAGGAAAAAAAATTCATCTTATAATCAATGAAAATTGAACTAGAGCGATAAAATAACCTTCAATCCACTTTCTATCTACCTTCAATTTGCAAACGGCTGGTTAGCATTTATTATTATGCACTTGTTAAATGGGAAACGGTAATTATTGATGACATTTAAAATGGTATCTGCTTGATTAAAAATCAACTGTGACAGGTAGAATAAACATGCAACCAAAAGTATCCACGGTTATAAATGAAAAAAGAAAAGAAAAATTCTTACACGATTTTATATACAGAGAACAAAAATTAATAATGAGCTCAATATCTATTACATTCATCCCAAAATATAGGCATTTGTCAAAAATGTTATCTTTCCACATTTGACTTTGTTGGCATTATGAAAGAATGTAGACATCAAAACTCTCTAAACTAAAAAAAATAAATCAGCTGATTGTGTTTACAAAAAATACATAAAACGAAAGCAGCAAAACTGAGCTCAGCAGTTTTTTTAAACATGTTTGAATTTAGTTGCTTTTGTTTATCATTGCAGTATTTCGATAATTTTAGGAGAAATTGAACCTCAGAGCTCTTTAGATTCTTGTGTGTCTGCAAATTTTTTTCCCACTCGTTTTTCGCAGCAATCATCTGCACATTTTTGTTAAGCAGAAAGAATTTTCAATTGAAAAAAAGTGATTGTCAAAATGTCAACCAAAATGAACAACTGTTTACATTGTGAAAATTATTATAGCAATTACTGTTAAAATATAGAAACTTTTATATAGTCTACTAAATATAGACAATCGAAATAGAGGCCAAAATTCAGGGCATTCTAACGCCTGTTCCATTGTTACTTGCAGTAAACTACATTCTAAATAAATTTGTGGGGTAAACACTTAAGCCTATCATCGCTTGGCATTCAATACCGCATATATGCAAAAAAAGTCAAAAAATTTTATTTGGTAACCCTGACTAGAAAACATCGGCTGAAATAAATAAATAAATAAAAAATTCATCTTACAATCAATGAACATTAAACTAGAGCCTAAACGAAACAAATGATGAAACACAAACAAGGAGTTTAATAAACCAGCAGTAAATATATACATATATATATATATATATATGTCTAGATAAAAGGGAAGTAAACATAGTAGATTGTAAGTCAAAATCCATCAAAAATTATTTAACAGAAAAATTCTATTTTTGTGTGTTATATGTAATTATAGGGCGTCAATCAGTTTATATGAAAACTATACATTTATTATAGCATACGTCACTCAGACATTTTTGATCTACCTTCTCGTACTCCCTTTATTGTACGTCATTACAGAAAACCCCAACTTCTGTTTCCACATGTGTATATTGGGCATTCTAAAAGCAAAAAAATATATAGCTAGAATAAACCAGTTTGCTGAAAAACGTGGTTATTTGATCAAATTCGTTATTTTATTTATTTTTAGAGAATTTAATTATATGAAAAAATAGATAACTAATGGCAATGATTTTTATGAATAGACAACCGAAGAAATATTTTCTCTTTTGTATGTATGGAAATTTGAGTTGAACTTTGCCAATTAATATAAATAATTTGATATAAAAATTTAAATTAATTTAATTTTTAAAACAAATACTTCGTTTCCATGAATGCATTATTCCCTGTTCGAACTTAGAGCAGCATGTTGGCAGGTCAGGTCGTATGAGTAACATTTTAGGTGGACGAAATATAGTCGTATGTTGTTGGCTTATATTCGATCTTTCCCATCAAAATATTATATTTCGAAAGGATTTAGAAGAAAATCATCATTTTATAAAAGAAAATATACATCAATTGAAAATTCGAATATATAAAAATTTAAAGGTTTTAACATAGTGAAAATTACTGCAAAATTGCTAAATATTCATAAAAAAAAATTTTATTTCCTAGTAGAGTGCCATTGTTTTTTTAATAGTTACTTTAAATTTTTATCTCCGAATTTGTATTTATTATCTCCACAGACAACCTACTGAAATTTTTTGAATAATATTTTTATATCAATTTATATGTAAAAAAAATTGGGTTCACCAATTACACTTAGAAAAAAGTTATAAATATAAAAAATAGTGTTAAGCTATAACTAAATTTTTTTAACAAAATTTAAAGACTGTGTTTTTTTTCAAAATAATAATAATAGTATGTTTTACTTTTAACCGGGTCTAGCTTTTAAAATAACTAAGTTAAATATTTTTATCACAACGTATAAACATATGTATAAATTTTATGTCAGTATTAAAAAAAAACATCATATGCATCTGCATATTTGTAAGTATAAGTTTGTATGTAAATATATTAACTTTCTATCAATAGTGTGTTGTTTATTGTATAACCTATTGAAAAACAAACACGAGTCGGCTGACTTGAAAAAATTACCCTTTATTCCGCAGAGCAACTCAACACCTTAAGTGTTGCTGCTGTATTTTTGATAATAATTTTTTTAAATAAATTTTATAAAATATCTTTCTCTTTTTACCTTTCCCTACAAAGCGAGAATATGTAAAATTTGAAGAAGTGACCTTTCTCCGCATACCACATAAGCGAACAAAAAACTGAAAAAAGAAAAAAAAATGCATTTACGTATCAACTGCAGGAATCTCAGGACCCAAAATCAAATAGAAGGCATTAAAGGGCACCAATAATAATATTACAAGTTGATGCTGCGAGTAATACTTAGAAAATACGAACGTCGAAAAACGAACGTCGCATATAAAAAAGAAAACTGAATTATTTCCGGTAAAGAAAATGAGCAAGAACAAATGCAAATTAAGAGCAGAGTGTGAGAAAAAGTGGAGGTTAGCAAGAGAATATAAAAGAACGCAAAAAAAAAGATGACAAAGGCAATATCGACTGGTAAGACGAAAAACAACAACTACATGCAACTTATAGAAAATATACATTTATAGGTAGCCGTAATAGCCAAGTGACTACTTACTGCAAATCGGTAGGCCAGAACTCGAGTTCTGGTCAGACAAATATCCAAAATTATTGAATATTAATTTTTGTAATTACGGTCGCCCTTTGACATATCAGCCCTCCGAGTGTATTTCTGATATGAAACAAAGTACCGACCATTTGGGAGTGGCTTAGAATAAACCAATCGCCAATTTTATGTACTTATATTAATAAAAAAAAATTAAATAAATTTTTATAGTTAAAATGATTCTGTAGCAACCAATCATTGAGGGGTTGGTCAACAAAACTACAGAAAAATAAAATAAGACATAATAAATAAAATAAATAGAATAAAATATTAAGAAACAATGTAAAATACAAAATAAAACTAAAACAAAGTGAAATAAATTAATATAAATTAAATTGAATTAATTTAATAAAAAATTATAATAGAATTATAAATTAGAATAAAAGCGATTATTCTACAATTAGTTTATTTATTTAAAAAATATGTTGATTTTTTAGGATGCTAAGCAACATCATATACATGTGTATATATTATATATAAATAATAATAATGTAATAAAAGTAATGTGGTCTTTGTTACCGCTGAAGCGACTCTCCCCCGACATCTTCCTGCAATTTTTGGTGTACTTTTTGATGTTTTTACAATAATTTATGAATTTTATTTTTATTCTAATTTTATTTTAATTCGTTTATAATTCATATTCATATTCAATTCATAATTTAAAGAATAAAAAAATTAACGTTATAATGGCAAAAAAGTAATTGTATGTATATTATATTAAAATTAAAATTTATGAATACTCTATTAAAATTTTAACATACTAACATTCAGAAATCGGAATCATGACGCTTAATAGATTTTTTCTCGCTAACTGCTTTGTGAAAATATATATTTTAAAAATTTAGAGTTACGCAAATTTTAGGGTAGGTTCATATACAGAAGAACTCAATATTTTAATTAGGTAGACTTAAAACAAAAACAAAAAAGGAGGGCTTGATTTATGAACATATAAAATTTATTGTAAATTGCAAAATTTTTAGATTTTAACAACTCATCCTTTTAATTGAATTTTTGGCGTAATTTTTACGCAAAACCTTATATCTGGGCAAATCGGTTTTATGAGAGCTATATGATATAGTATTCCCCATTCTACAATTTTAAAAATCAATATGCAATTCATTTTGTATGAGTAGTGTACCCAATATCTTGACGCATTTGTGACCCAAAATTTTAAATTTTGAAAAATAAGTCGTATATATGCTTTAGTGATGTGATTTGGCCGGTTCAGACAAACAAAGTTTGATTGAAATATTTAAAAATTTGAGGAGCTAATTTGCATTCATGCAGACAGACGCACAGACGGACAGATGGAATTAAGGACAAACGGGCATGGTTAAAACAATTCAGCTCGTGATTCTGTATAAATTTCGGTAGGTCTATCTCTTCTCCTGCTGGTACTTACATACTTGGGACCATAGCTAATATACCATTTCATGAAAGGTGTAAAAATATGAATTTTTGAAATTGAAAACAAAACAAAAAATATTTATATATTTGTATATTTTGTAAATCTGAAATGATTGTGATATGTGATACATATGATAAATAAATAAAATAAAATAAAATTATTTAATAACACATCGTTTTAGCAAGAAAAAGATTTCTGTATTGGCAAATTTGTAGAAATGTAAATAAGTTTTTTTTATAAATTTATGCCATAATAAGATATAAAAAATACAATACTCAATGATATTGATGTATTAATTTCGATTTAGAACAATCATGCAAATACATTTGTGATTTTGAAAATCAAATTTTGTTGTAGTTATTCTAAAAAATTCAAAAGGAAATTTAAAAAAGAAATTGTTTTTTTATTATTATTATTTATTATTAATTCCGAAAATTTGTAAAACGGAATATGAAAATCAAGACAGGCGCCAGCACCTAAATTTATAATTGAATATTTTATAAAATCAATTCTCAAAAAAGTATTAAGCGAATGAATAACAATGAATTCAAGTAAAATTAGATAGATCTTTTAACAATAAAATGTTGATTCAAATATATAAAAATATAGATATAAAATACGCTCCAATAAAATTGCTTGCAAATACTTTTATATAAATATTTAATTGCCATTTTCTGCATCCACCGCTGGTGAAAACAACAACTATCGCAGACCATTAATGCATAAACATCGTTCGCTATCAAACCACATAATGTACGATTAATGTAGTAATCTTAAATATCTTGGACTCATGTGTATTTTTGTATTTGTATAATTGTATATTTCATAACGACAGACTAAAAAAAGTGCAGAGCATATAAATTAAACTAAATTAGCACTAAATTAATACCATGTTTATACATGTTAATATGTGCTATTACGCATATTATGTGCTCAACGCTAATGCTTTTCGATTAAAATTTTTTTAATTTTCAATCTTGAATATTATTTTTACTTAAGAAAAAATTAGAAATTTCTCATTCTTTTAAAATAAATTAAATATTTTTCGCACTTTAGGATGTCATAGTGCGTAGGAAAATGGTTTATTTCCTATAATAATAATCAAATGAAAGTAATAAAATAAATAAAGTATTGTTATTATTTTATTACTTTGTTTTGTTTTATTTTATTTTATATTAAATTATTTTATTTTATTTTATTCCATTTATTTGATTCAATTTATTTTATTTTATTCTATATCTATGAATTTTTTTTTGTTATTATTTTTTATATTTTGTATTATTATATTTATATATATATATATTTATGTTATTTTATATTGTTTAATATTTAATTTATTTAATTATAATAACTTTATAATTTGTACTAAGAAGCATCGAAATCCGACCAATATAACATTTAGTCCTCATACGAACGACTTGTTCATACATGTAGTTATGGATGAAAAATCCAACAAAAATTATCTTAAAGTGCAAAATTTGTATCCTAAAGCGTAAATTTAAATATATATAATAACACTTATCATTATTTTTCTAGGCGAGTAGGTTCAGATTTTTCCCTTTTTCGATACACCTAACTATTTTACATAGTCATTTACCGACCTATTTGCTCTACGAGTAGGTGTGTTACATCCTTGTGATGCTATTCGGGGGTAGACTTAGGTGTATATTTCTATCGAGCAACCCTTCAAAAGATTTCTAAGAAAACAGAGGTGGGACTGATAGGACGATAGTCCTTTGGACTAACGTGTTTAAATTTGCCTCCGTTTGGGATAAAGGGTACTTTAAATTTAATCCACGCTTGGGGGAAATGCACTCGGGCAGACGGGATTTGTGAATCTTACATAGAAAATTTGTACCGTCCTTCTTTTGGATTTTAACAGTAAGTTTTTCTGTTATTTTTGTTTAACTATTATTACCCAAATTGAAAATTTTCGCTTACTGAACTGACCCTTTGGATTCTTACATCTTGGCTCTTCTTACATGTTGGCCTTTGCGTAACACAATCTTTAATCTGTCTTAATTTTGGTGGTGAAATAGTTAAAACGATTTCTATGCGCACCTGAAGTCCACTGTCTTTCTGGCTTCATACATTCTCCAGACACAGACATATTTCCAAGTGTCATTCCTGATGCGAAGCGCTAACACTATGTCCTTTTCCTATCAAACTTGCCACTCACAGTAGAAAACTAATGTGTCAAACTTCCGTGTCCAACATATTTTTCCATCCATGAAATATATTATTTTCTTTTCGTGAGGGTTTTCATACTGTGTACCAACCTTAAACAAAAAAGGAGTGCTATATACGGCCATGCCGTAATCTGTATAACTTCCATGAACATATCATTTTTTATTTCGAAAGCATTTTAGAATTAAACACACATATAAAAATACATTTGCGTACCAAGTTTGGTTAAATATCTCAAAAACTGAGTGACTAGTTTACGCTGGAACCGACGGACAGACGGACATGGCTAATCAATTTAGCTTGTGGTTTCAATCCGATCGATATTAATATTGATGGGTCCATCTCTTCTCCTTTTATTACTTACACGCATAGACCAAAAAATTTATCATTTCATCTTCATGAGAGGTATAAAAGGAGTGAAATCGTACCCAGTGACAAGAAAGAGAGACACAGAATGTACTTATAGATACACAAGTATAAAACATTTTTTTTGTTCAATAAATTGTTTGCCTGTTTGTTATGTTAATGTGATTTTGGGCAATAAATGAAATGAAATGAAATGAAACACAAGTATAAATAAAGCACTTTTTTTGTTCAATAAATTATTTGCCTGTTTGTATACGATCAGGAAGCAGTTTATCCATATATATATAAATATTCTGTACGCGTGTTATTCATTGAACTCCTCCTAAACGGTTGGACGGATTTTGATAAAAAAATTTGTGTGTGTTTAAATGGGTTCGAGAATGGTTTCGATTCACAATCCGGTCAACCAGATATTGGTTTTTTACTTAAATTATTTATTTAGAAATTATTGTTAGCAAAAAAAGTTCAGTTTTAGGATTAACATTTTTTCGATTAAAGCAAATATTTTGACATTTCTTCATAAAAATTTACATTAGATGATTTATGAGTATATACGAAGTTTTATTTCCTGGTGATTATTACATATTTGCTGTCGAATTACGGTCTAACTTTTTAGGTCAAGGAAAGTGGGAGAAATATAATTATGTTTGTTTTTATCTTTTCACATTATCTTGCTATTATTATGCTTCATATAATCTATGATGGAAATTTTTGCGAGCTTCGCAAGGAAATTGAAATGTAATCGGATTATTTTCATAAAATTAGATATAGAGTTTTGTAGAGGAGATGGAGTAAAGTAATTAAAGTAAATTTAATGCAATGGGTATTACTTCTTAATTGAAAAGCTTTCAAAATGTAAATTTACATATACAATATATTTATACCAGCATAAGCTGCTATGAACTTTTTTTTCTTAAATTTAGAAAAGTTCCCTTCAGGTTATGCATTGGATTTGGGACCCGCCATATGAAAATGCTGGCCCAATGAAAAAATCTAAAAATGCTTCGGATGAGAGACTCCGCTTTTGATGACGATTTGAGGACATTCGTCTGGAATGTCTGCTTCCTTAATTAAGGAAGGGCCGCTGCCAAGCTGGTTGATTTTGACAACGGTGGATTTGCGCCTTACCCTAACGGAAGAAAAGGACGATGTGACCAAAAGATGCTTTCTATGTGCGCCTTGAACACACTTATGAGCACTGACAAAAAACATATTTAAAATTCGCTACGTGCCGATTGAATTTCAACAGTGTCAGAGAAAGAGCAGGTTCTATGAGGAATGTAGGACTACAGTAGAAATATAACGGACTGCTTATCTTACAACGGTTTCTCGTAAAGGTTTCAGACCGGAGCATATTCATTTAGAGACAAAAACGTAGTATGGTGACAAATATTCAAAGCATACTTAGTGTAGGGAGGGAACACTTCTCCAACCTTCTGAATGGCAATTCAAAAATAAAGTCCTCTCCCGTCTGTGAGATGGTACTAAGGATGTTCGAAAGAAAAGTCTTGTTGAAGATTTATGGTGCTTTGTTCGTTAGCAATGGTGAAATGATGAGCTGTATAATATAGTTTTGCGAATGACACAGCGAGTGTGCTGGTCAACATCATATTGCACGAATTGTTTTTTGAGCCACAAAGAGTTCCTTTAAGTTTATATATATATATATATATATATATATATATATATTAGAGCTGTAAATTTTCCTCACATATTATTTCTTTCATATATCTTAAGCAATGTATCCTAAGCGAAAAGTTATCCTCAAACGCTGCAGCCTTGATATTATTTGACTTATCTTTGAAACTTTCCTCACAAATTAGAAGCTTAATACTCATTTTCGTAGCCTGAGTTTTCGAAGCTTAAAGCCTAATGCTTACTTTGACAAGAGCAAATTGCCTTGACATACACCCCAGGAAATGTGCATGTGTGTCACGTGCCAAAAAAAAAGTTATGCGATAGATGTGTGACATCGCAGACTAAAATATTGCAAAATAATGTTAGTCAGCGAATAAAGCTCACAACCTATGTACGTATGAATATATTTACGCACGTTTCCGTTGTTAGATGAGGTTTTTTTACACTAAATTGAAGTTGCTACGAATTTATGGCAGTCTTTTATGTAGGTAAAAAATTATTCTTAGTACAAGTACATCAAAATCAAAACCAGAATCCCATTAAATGGATATAAGTATTGCTGTTGAACTTTTTTTAACCTAACATGTATGTGTATATCTTTATACTGCATTTTGTTTTATGTTGTTGTTAACAAAAACAAATTGTAGCACAAAACTGGCTAATTTGTACCAAAGAAGCTCCCATGAGTGCAAAAAACAAAATCCTGACACTTCAAAGTGGTACAAGGCAACAAAAAGTAGAGAAAAAAAGTGTAAATTTTAAACACATAAAATCAGCATGACGCACACTACAGATAAGACCGTGTGAAAGTAAACGCATGTAAGAAAAACCGTAAGTTATACCAAAATTTAATGCTTCCCAGTTTTTTGTCGTTGAATTTGCTTGCTCTTCATAAAAAGCTTTTGATTTAAATTTTTTCGTTATAATTCATTTCGAAATTTATTTTTTCTTTAAATTTTTATTTTTTTTTTGTATAATAAGCACTTACAATTTTGTGGTCTCTATTTCCTATATGATGATGAATAATTTTTTAAATGTCATACTTTTTCACTAATTTGTAAACAGGGCGAAATTTTACAATATGGGTAAAATATTAACTATTTCAAAGAAAAGATTATTTCCTTCTGGAAAATGTGTGTTTAATATTTATGATAATTTATGACTTTTATTTTTTTTTTAGAAACTAATAGATGCTACAGATTTCTTTTCATATATTTTTTAACTATATAGTTATAAATATTTTACATAAAGTATCAAATTTGACCAATTGTAACCAAACAATGATTTATATTTTTCTGATCGGAATGCTCTGCTCCATATTATTATTGATAGATTTTGGCCTTCCTAAAAGCTTGTTAATTCAAAATGGATATAAAATTGCGCACATAAAATTTTTTTCGACATAATTCGACGTGTGACTCACACCTACTCCTCTCTAAGAATTTCTAAGAAAGAGATGTCAAGCTTTCAATTATAATTCTCAGATCTAATGAGGAGAGAAAGTAGACTGTCTACTTTGCAACTCTGCGATCGAATACACCAAATGCCAACTGGGATAGATAACGGGACCTGAAGAGAGCAGTTTGACGCATTTGCAGACGAAAAAAGAAACAGATCGAAATGCGAAAGTATGAAAAGTTTGAAAAGCTGGCCGATATGTGTGACGATCAAAAATCCTACGAAAAGATGCGGCGAATTACAGAAGGTTTCAAAACCGAAGCATACTCATGTATAGCCGATATTTCTTGAGAAATTAAGGTAAGCAGTTTACTGCATCTTATATTAAACAGCTAAGAACATCGATAAGTCAAAAAATAGATGCGTGAGTTGTTCAACAGTCCTCGGCTTCAACAAAATCAAAAAGTAAGCTAAACACATATACTACAAAAATACCACGATATAAACCGTGTCGGCAGTCGGATAATAAAATTGAATTAAACTGTATTTCTTGTGAAATGTTTTTACGACAAAAGAATTCGATAAAGATTGTTTTATGTATCAATATTAAAAACTTTAATTGAAAATGTGTATATCTTTATACTGATATGAAAATTTAAATTTATTTTCCTTTAGTTAATATGATCAGTATTTTAATTTTACTCCAACCACTTATTTAAATTTATGTATGCTCAACTGCTTGCTTGGTTTTACGTAAAAAATTAAATAAATATTGCTGAAAATATAAAACTTAGTTAGTGGTTGTACCTAAGTATAATACGCCAGGATTTATAAAGCATTCTAGTAGTATAATTTATTTTCTACACTATAAATTACTTCTTGTGCCAAATTTCGCCCTAAAAACTTTAACGTCAGCAATTTTGAAGACCTGATGAAGGTTATGTAACTCCTTAGTTTTCTTAAGAAGTATTTATGAAAGGTCTGAATGCCTAAATATACAATCTGCTTTAGTTCCACAAAAATGAAGGTCATACATACTTAAATCGATAAAGTAAAAGATGAAGTGAACTATGTACAAAAATAGAACATTTTATGAAATTCATTATATTGTTCAAATTATTTTTTTTTCCAAAAATTTGCAAAAATTTGTAATGCAGCTTAATATTTGTATTTTCAATACATTTATTATGTAAAAAAAAATTTCAACAAAAACAATTTAGGATCTTTTAGTAAAATTGTAAATCAATATTACCAAGACTCTTGTCTTACAAATTACATAAACGATATCATCGTGCCAAAGAATATTTTGGAGAGCTTAATCAATTAATAACTTTCTAATTTAATCTCAGCACGAAAAATGCCATTGATGTTAAATTTTCGACTATATTATTATCTCTCAGTACTGAGAAACCCAGTTTAATTGTGCCTCATTTTGTAATTATTTCATAATAGTCTTTGAATATACATTTAAAAAATTTAAAATTTGCTTTATATATGTACACAACTAGCGGATCCCAGCTACACCTATAAAAAATCAAAAAATTCTACTGAAATTTTGAATTTTAGATTTTTTTTTTTTTTTTTTTTTTAAAGGAGACGAAAAAATTTATTTAAACTTTTTTATAAAAATTTTCATTTATTTTTATATAGATTAATATTTTTTACATTTCTGTATTTTCGTTTCTTATTTCAGAAATTATATTTTCCACAGCTGTAATTTTTATATGTGTAATTACCAATTACAGTTCCTGATCACTCCAGAAGTAGTATCTACACATAAGAATGCATCTGTAAACACGTTAATTTAAATATATGACTGAACGAGTTGTTCGAAAAGTTGGTGTGAAAATTAAATTCGATTTGTTCATGCAAGCAGACAATGGCAAACGAAAGGAGAACATAGCCATGCATTAGTGTTATATTTTGCATATAAATTTATACATGAGTATGTGTAAATTAGTAACGCAACATCACAGTCATTATCGACAATGAAACTTGCGACAACACCAACACCAAACAAACAAACACAGCTAATGCAAATGACAAATGCGCACAGATAACACAATGAAATGTTGAGCTAATTAGTTGCAACAAATTACAAATGACATATGCCCATATATATATATATTGTTACGATCTAAGTGGAATATATGCTCTCACTTTTTTTTTCTCATAACCAATATTTATGTACTCAGGTAATGTGTGAGATATAAAAGTAGTTATAAGAAGGCCAGTTTCTCTTAATGCATTGCCAACTTTTTTTTTTAATTTTTTCCAGTTCATATACGTTTTGCAATTTAAGTTCATTACGAATGATGTCTTCACTAATATTTCTTAGTTCATTTGAATAAATAACACCTTTGGTATAATTTAATTGTTTGTGTTCAGAGACACTTACAGTGATACATGCTTCGGCAGATATGGCCATAGAAGTTAGTTTAAGAAGATTATTTGTTTGAGTGGAGTTTTTAGTTTTCACTAGAATTTATCCTTCGCGTAATTTCTTCACAAATTCAACTTCCCCATTACAGGTATAGTCAATTGATTTTTTAATAACAAACGGAGACACATTAGTAAATTTGCCATTTTCATTTTCTAGTTATTACTAGAAATTTCCATTGGTTATAATTATAAGTACGACTCCAAATATCAGGTGGTTTCGTCATGATTAAAATATTTTCTATTTTTGAATAAAAAATTAAAAACAGAAATCAAAGTTTTAAATTTGTTGTTTTTGATTTTAGAGGTCAAACTTGCTGTATAAAATTTTATACTAAGAATTGTTTTTGTTACTTCGCTTACTGAGTTCTCTTAAAACGTTAGTTTTTTATGCACTCGTGAGCACGTAAACGCAAACACAGGAACAGGTAGATTAGAAGGTCTGAATGGTTGGAACACCGATCGTAGACTGTCGAAATTATTGTTATTCTTGATTGTAATGAAATATATGTGAGACTGTTCATTTCAATCGAAACCCCATTTTAACATGCTTTCTTTTGTGTTTAAAAATTTTAGAAAGTATAAAATTGAGGATTTCTCAGTTAAGACACGAAATGCTTTTTTTTTTTTTTTTTTTGAACTCTTTTATACGTGGTTTTTGATTTTCGCATGAGATGCGTACCAGCCTTTAAGCTAACTTTTATAAGATTCTGCTGTTCCGCTAAATTTAAAAATATAATTGTAGTAATTATAATACGGAGCAGTGAATATAAATAAAAGGATCAAACGTCAGCAAAATATAAAAACACCAGGTACACAGGATTTTATACAACGTCATGAAACGTTTGCTGAATTTTTATTCTTCTTCGTTGCTTAGGTATTAAAACACAGATTTCTCTTGCTAAAATAATTAAATCGCTATACAAAGTTTTTATTATGATATATATACTTGTATATACCTTTTTTTATTTATATTCTTCTTCTTCTTTGGCGTAGATACCGCTTACGCAATTACAGCCGCAACAACAAGAGCGCGCCACTCGCCAATACTTGGGTATGACACCCTTCGAATCGCGATTACTGGTTGTTCGCCCCTTACAATGTTTGTCGTTCTTAAGATTGGTTTATCTTATCTGAGGCTTATGGAGCAAATTTCTAAGAAGCTCTTTTCTCCTTTTTATTTTACCTTAGAAGTCAGCGAACAGTATATGGCGATAAACTGTTCATACTTTCTACTTACAATAAAACTTATAGAATGCAATGTAAAATATAGTCAATAAACTTCCGCTCTACTGACCTCAACCATTATGTTTAGTATTTTGCGCACTATTGCTCAATGCAAACGATAAACTTGATAACAAAGATGACAAGCTTTATTCCGAATGGCAGCATCTACTAGATATAAGTACTGTAATATATCAAGCATTAATTATGTAATTGCTTTTGAATAAATTCTTTTCCCACACTTTTTAACAATGTAGATATATAATAATATAAACAAATAATCAAACGCAGCAATAATAATTCCACTTGAAGTGTTTATGCTGAGAATGCATTTTTACACACTTGTTATATATGTATATGTGTGAGCGACCAATTGAATTCGAATGCGCTTACATATATACATAATGCGTTTATATATCTACATATACTTAATATATAGCGTTAAATATAATATAGTAAATAAGAATGTATATAACCAAAAAATTGTATAAAAGAAAGAAATTGAATAAAGAAATAAACAGTCAAATTTTGACACTCAACATAAAAACAAATATATTTTATTATAATATAATATATATTCCATTTAATAAAAATAAAATATTATATGGCGATCCTGCCAAATTCTTGAAAATATCGACAGCCGAGAAAAGCTAAATGGCGAATCCCCAATAACAAAACTGGCTAATTAGCCGAAAGTTATATGGAAGGACAGCCGAATGCTGTATAAGGCAAACTCTAAAATTTTTTATAGAGTACAAGTCGAAAAAACAAGAATATAATAATAATAAAATATTATAATAATAACAACAACAACAACAACATGAATCCTGTTAAGGATATATTTATAAAAAAAAAAAAAAAATTTTATTAAAAAAAAAAAAAGTTTAAAAAAAAAAAATATAATCAACAAGACGACACTGTATTCCAGTCACTGGCCAAGCAGCAAGCAAAATTAGCTTCAACTGGACAATACAAAAATTCGAAAAACAACTGAAAAATGTGCGCAAGGAACAAAAATCCATCAGCAGCTAGAAGTCGTTATTGTGTTTGGAGTTATCTACATACATAAATACAGTTTATACTGAAGCAGTGAAACTCAATCAACCACTCATCATACTTAAAAAACATTTCTTTTGTACTAAAATTGATATTTACTCAAAATTGATATTGAAAGCTAATAGTTATTTGTAAATTTTATTAAGTGCTCTATTATGAACAAGTTGTGTTAAGCATATATATACTTACTAAACCATATATATATATATATTATTATAATTAGATAAAAACTTCTGGCCAGCCTAACGGCAGCCTATTGACGAGCAAGAATTACATTCCTGCTGTTTAAAATAATTTTTTTTTCTCTCTCCGATAAAGAATACAATTTTAACATGAACATAGATAGACAGATTAAAGAAGATAGCGCATTGCCCGATGACCTCGATTACGAGGCTATCAACAGTGCCATTGATAATTTAGATTTTGAAAAGACACTTGAGGAAATCAGAAAATTAAGAAACTTAAAAGATTACAGCAAGGAAGAAAAAGAATATTTAGTATGGCTGAAAAAATGGTGGGAGCAAATAGGTATGACTAGGGAACCAACCCTTGAAGATGTTAGATATCCTACAACCTTGATAGAAGAAACTAGGAGAACGTTGATAAAATATAATCTATCGGAGCTATAGATAAAAGAATAATTACATAATTTTAAGCATAAGCTTGTTAATAAATAAAGAAATATAATAAAATTAAAATAAAAATTTATAAATTTTTGCATTGAAAAAAAAAAATTTTTTTTGCAATGGGAGGCCAAGAATCCAAATTGGAAAAGCCTAATGCTAATGTAATTAATTCAATCCAAATAGCTGACCACACTGAGACACTGAATTTTATTAAAATCTTGTTAATAATATTAACAATTTGCACTTGTCTCAATTTATTACTCAAATTATATTCGTCTCACAACAAATTTTTAAAGAAAAAATACATGAGCCGAGCAGATGGTCTAGACAAAGTCTAAACCCAAGGGAAAAATACCCCAATGGACAGATGGGAAACCATTCTAAATACACTGGTGGAAGAGAAAACTTTGGCAGAAAAATCATATAAGTGTATTAATAAGAATACAACTATACAACGAGTAACTGTGTTAAAGCATCTCAACACAATATTACAGTCATTAAATAACATAGGAAAGACTATACAAGGAGTCTACAAAAAATTAACTGCCAATCATCAGCTAGAAGCACAACAATATTTTTCCAGTGTCAGGGACAAATTAGTATCCTCACTAGGTAGATATAACATCGAGACATTGGTCCCAAATACATTTGCAAAAGAAATAGAAATAAATTTTTCTGTCTTATTACCCGAGACTCAACCCAATTTAGAGGAAACTTTAAAAATTGAAATTATTGATAAAAATTCGCAAACAGAAAGCGACAAAATGCCATTGACAAACGTATAATTTATTAAAACTGCATCATCGATATTACCAGATTTCGATGGAAAATCTGAAAATCTGTCCAGTTTTCTGGATGCCCTTGATATCCTGGAGCAAATCAAGGATAGTCATGAGGCCATCGCAGTATCTATGATAAAAACTAAACTAAGGGGGACGCTAGAAATATTATAAGCACTGAATCTTCCATTCAGGAAATTAAACAAAGATTAAAGTTAAATATTAAGGGTGAATCAGTGGAAGTTTTGACAGCAAAACTCCTGAACATCCAACAACGCAGTAAAACAGCAAATCAATACACTGCTGGGATTGAAAAACTCACAAAATCATTGGAAGGAGCATACATATCTGACGGACTAACACCAGAATTAGCAAACAAGTATGCTACACAATCAGCTGTAAAGGCTATGTGTAAAAATTGTTCCAACGATAAAGTAAAAACAATTATGCAAGCTGGAACGTTCACTTCAATGAACGAAGCAATATCAAAATTTACCAACAGTTGCACAGAAATAACTGGCAACCAAAATTCCCTCTTGCATATACGCCAACAAAATTACTTTCAAGGTAACTTCCGCCGAAATTATCAAAATAATAATTTTAGAGGAAATCAGAGGCGTACATTTAGCAGTTATGGCAACAACAATAATAATCACCGAATAAATAACCAAAGATCTGGTAGAAGCTTTGGATCACGAGGTTATAACCGTAATAACACCAGAAATGTAAGAAACGTTACCCAACAGGAAAACCAACAAACTCCACCTCATTAAATAAAAAATTATATGTTTTCAATTTACACCTCAATAGCTACATATCTTCCAGGACAACTTTGAATGATTCTATCACTTACTGGAGTATATAGCGGGAAAACAGAATTATGTAGCAGACGCATTATCACGCATAGATATCAAAGATCTAAAGGAAATATCTGTAGAAGCGTGTAAAATACTAAAAGTTACGACTAGATCGGAAACTAATAAACACTATAATAATAAAAATTCCAGTAACAAAAATGAAGAAATAAAGAGTCACAAAGAGAACCCAATAATATATGAAGCGCTAAATAAATGTGAAGTAAAAAGACTAGTCCAGCTCGTTTTCGATCCTCCAAAATTATGTTTAAAAAAGGGAAAGAAAATTTGTAGCAAAATTAATATAAAAAACCTAATTGTTGAGGCGAAGATTGACTTAGGTCAATTCTTTGCCAGGCTTATGGAAGAAGCCGGCAATTTGGGAATCGGAAAAATACAGTTGTCTTTAGGAGACAAATTGTTTAAGACTAATTATACCCGGGTAGACACATTTAAAGAAATTGGTACCAAAGTTCTCAAAAATTTAATTATAGTATTAACTCCGGAGGTTATACATGTGACAAATAACAAAGAAATTAAAGAAATTCTTCATAAATACCACGACGATCCTGTTTTTGGTGGCCACCCAGGAATAAATCGTACGTCAAACAAAATAATACAAAAATATTATTGGAATAATATGAAAAATGACATTAGAAAATATATAAAAAATTGCATCTACTGCAATAAAAATAAAATCAATAAACACCTGAAAGAACAAATGACTATCACGGAAACACCACCAAAAGTTTTCGATATAGTACAAATTGACACAATAGGACCATTACCAAAATCAATACATGGAAATGAATATGCGGTCACTATTATATGTGACCTAACCAAATATTTAGTTACAGTGCCTGTCCAAAGCAAACATGCTGTAGCAGTTGCTAAGGCTGTATTCGAACATTTCATTCTGATTTATGGTTGTATGAAAACAATTATAACGGATATGGGAACAGAATACAAAAATAGTTTACTTGAGGAATTATGTAAGCTCTTAAAAATAAAGCATAAAACCTCAACACCCTACCACCATCAAACATTAGGTACTGTTGAACGCAACCATAGAACATTCAATGAATATGTGCGTTCCTACATATCCATTGACAAAGATGATTGGGATGAATACCTTAAATATTTTTCGTATTGTTACAATACAACACCTTCAACAGTTCATGGCTATTGTCCTTTTGAACTAGTTTTTGGAAAGACACCTCTGACTTACGAATTTTTAAAAGAAAATGTAATTAGCCCAGCATATAATCATGAGGCTTATGATAAGGAAATTAAGTATAGGTTACAATTAGCACAACAAAAAGCTAGGAAATTAGTACAGGAATCTAAACAAAAACAAAAAATTAACTATGATAGAAATATTCAGTATAAGGAAATAAACATAGGAGATTTAGTATTAGTTAAAAATGAAGCAGGTCATAAGTTAGAAAGTAGATATAAAGGGCCCTATAAGGTAGAAAATATAGATAGAAATAATAATTACACTTTAATTCCATATAATATAAAACATATTGATAAGAATTACAATTATAAGTTAGGAAACATAGAACAAAATAGTAAAAATAAGAAAATTGTAATACACAAGAATAGGCTAAAGTTACTAGAATAATGTCATTTTTTTTTTCCATTATTGTTTAACTCATAAAAATATAAAGTAAAATTTTAAAATGTATACAAATATGAAATTCATAAAGACGAAAATGTTCATTGCACTTATTCATAAAATTTTACAATAAATTCTTTATTTACATTTACAAACAAACAAATAAAATTTGAGCACTTAAAAACAAAAATAAATGTAAACAAAACCACAACTTTGTAACATAAGTAATTACCAATTATAAAAAAAAAAAATATAGAGCAATAAAATATCAGTCATTAAATGAAATAGAATCGCTTATTCATTTATTAGAAACGTATAAACGATTCTTTTTGGGAAAGGAGGTGTAATATATCAAGCATTAATTATGTAATTGCTTTTGAATAAATTCTTTTCCCACACTTTTTAACAATGTAGATATATAATAATATAAACAAATAATCAAACGCAGCAATAATAATTCCACTTGAAGTGTTTATGCTGAGAATGCATTTTTACACACTTGTTATATATGTATATGTGTGAGCGACCAATTGAATTCGAATGCGCTTACATATATACATAATGCGTTTATATATCTACATATACTTAATATATAGCGTTAAATATAATATAGTAAATAAGAATGTATATAACCAAAAAATTGTATAAAAGAAAGAAATTGAATAAAGAAATAAACAGTCAAATTTTGACACTCAACATAAAAACAAATATATTTTATTATAATATAATATATATTCCATTTAATAAAAATAAAATATTATAGTACATATATGTATGTATAGAAGCAGGTAATGTAACTCGCTTCGATTTTTTTCCTACAGTCAATGATAAGATTTCTTGCTGCATAAGAAAGCCACGAAAGTGCGTTGTTAAACGTTGGCATAATAACGATGTAGTGCTCGTTTTCATGGTAAGCTACTACATCATTCTCACTGCTTGTTTAAAAGAAAAGACTTTCTGTCTCCCAAATCGCTTACTTCTTCACCATATTTTATCTCCTGTAAATTTGCACAGTCTCTTTTCGCATTTAGTGTTGGCTTTTTTTTTTTTGTAGACCGATTTTTACGCTTTGCTGGTTTTTCCTTTACACAATAATATGTTCCTTACTATAATAACTGTTTCTGTTAATCTATCGTTAAATGAACTTAAGTACCTTTCTTTGTGCCATTTGAAAATTCTTTACGTTTTTCTATCATATATTTTACAATACCACATATTATCTGATGTTAAGCAATTATTTTTCTATATCTTTTCCGTTATTTACCGTTGGCAAATATTATTTAGCGGCCATTAAAAAAAATAATATGTGCAAATAATATTATTCATAAATCAGCAAATTTTTGTGTTTATTTATATATGAGTAGCGTCTCGATTAGTTTTATAAAGAACTTGTAGCGTTTTTATGTTTTTGTTTTATTACAAAATTACTTTATTAAAATACATTTATTTGATCTGCAAAAGCTGTGGTGCGTACAAAGAAAAACTAAGAAGTGACTAGCAAAGAGCTAAACAAAATTTTTTTTGATATTTACATTTCAATTTTATTTTAAATACATATGTTTTTTTGTCTAGACACTTTCTGAATTTCAGAGATTTAATATTCACTTATTTATTGGGAAATTAAAATGTGCATTTTAATTAGAATATTCAGTTTTGAACAAAAAAATTTTAATTTTATTTTAAATTTCACTTTTAACCGGTTTTGTCGACAATTTATATTTAAGCATACAATTATTACATTTTTTATAAGCACAACAATGTGAAATTTTTAAATAATTATTTTAAATGAATTTTTCTGTAACTTATATTGTAAGGAGACTATCTTTAAATAAAGCACTTAGCTACTGGTAAATATGTAGATCGTACAATGCGTAGTGATAATCTACTATTGTAAAAAAAAAATTTCTGAAAAAAAAAATTCTATTAATTAATCTATTTTGTTATATTTAAAAGACGAAAAGAAAAATTTCATTCAGACTTCGTTTTACTTCAAAAATTCACATTTGACAACTTCACTTTAACTTTCTAGAAATTTTGTGTATAATTTTTCTTTAACTGTGCTATTCGGCGGTTTTTCGGCAAAAAGTAAAATTTGGAGAAACATGTTAAGCGAATTTAAAATAGCACCCAAGATTCAGCAATTTTTAAGAAACTAATGTAACCAACTATCTAAGTAATAACTCTGCTCTATCTCCAAAATGTTTCTTTCCATATATTTGAACATTCAGGAAAAGATATAAATCTTGTCGCCCGTCTGCAGGGAATGTCAAGCCCTCCTAGTGTATTTCTGACATGAAATAAAATCTCCTCATAAAACTCCATCGTTCGTTCAGAGGCGGCTTTGAATAAACTTTATGTCCCTTTATTTGTTGGTAAAAAAAATCAAGATGCCAAAAATCGCTTCAGAGGTTATTAAGTGCTAAATTTATATATATATAATTGGTTATTCGCCCACTGGTAATTCGCCAAAATCAAGAAGATTCGATTTCAACTATTGGTAGGCGTGAGAAAAATTGATCCATATACAGATATAGATAAATCTCCTAGATAATCTCTAGATAATATTTCATTTCAAAGCATTTAAATTCAAAAAACCCACTAAATTGAGATTGTTTTGATTAAGCATGAATAGCCGCAACCTGTTTTTGACAGTGTCCGAAGATGGTTGGATAGGCGTTTATTTGCTATGTACTCCATGTTGGCCAAAACAAAATTTGTATACATGAGAGTATATCGTCTGTATGAGGTTGTCCTTTGTCCGCAGTCAAGGTCGCTATACTGAATTTGTATACATTTTATTTGTCTCTTATTACGCTGTGATCGGTTTAGGCTTCAGTTCTTATCTTAACCTTTGTTTGTAATGTGCCGAAAGTATTTTAATTAATATTAACAGTTGCAAAAGGTAATTTGTTGTGTAACTGCTGTTGACATATTTGGTTATTGTTTGAAATGAGTGACTTTCATATGCAATTTGAATTTATATGTGTTTCTATGTGAATAAACTTTAGAGTGTTTTATCATGTACTAAAGAGGACAAGCGCAGTCTTCGTTTGATTAATCCTAGCCCAGCATTTAATTTTTTTAGAAGAGTTTTATTTTTCCTATAACTACTTTTCCTCCTCTTCCTCCGTATCCACCATCAATTGGTGAACTATTTTGACCCATATAAGAGGTGAAAAGCAGCTTTTGGATTACTCTACTGACATGCCTTAGTGTCGATACTTCTACGATATTATTATATTTATTTATTTTCTGAATTTTTCTTCAATCTTAAATTTTTATTCTCCCACCTTTTATTAGTTTATTTTATTCCTATACTAATTTGCGTTTAACTTGTTTCTATTATTCATTTGTAAATAGCAAAGGTAAATGATCTCTCAACAACACAGTTAAGCACCAATTTTTTTCAAATCTTTTTGTCTATTAAAAATTATATTCGTATTATCCGTTACATTACGTTCTCTACGTGCATATGTAAAATGATGGAAAATAATATTTATAAGAATGTGTGAGGATATAACACCAGTTCCTTTGCTATCGTTTCAAGGCATGGTTTGTGACGTAAAACGCATTGCTCAAAGGAGAGAAAAGCAACAATACGAAAGTAAATTAAAACCAACAAATGAATGGTAAGTAAAAAGATAGTCACACCTGCGGATTTTTTGTGTGTGGCCTTTGTGAGACGTATATATGTGCGTATAATAAGTTTTAAAATGAAACCAACAATACAATTAAAATATGTATCTGTATTTGCTTTTATTTATTTTGTCAACATATTTCTAAAAAAAAACTATTGAAATTGTCACATTTCGATGTATTTAAATCAAAGAATATTTGTTTAGAAGAGCTTTCTAATGCAACAACCAACCACGCTAGTGCTTGGGAAGACTTATATACAAAAATAATTACAACTGTTTAAGTTGTTGTGACTGTTTTTTCCATTATTCTACAACAAGGTTATGAATTTTATTTTTATTCTAATTTTATTTTAATTCGTCTATAGGGTTAGTTATATTTTTCTTATTCATAATTTAAAAAATAAAAAAATTAACGTTATAATGGCAAAAAAGTAATTGTATGTAATATATATTAAAATTAAAATTTATGAATACTCTATTAAAATTTTAACATACTAACATTCAGAAATCGGAATCATGACGCTTAATAGATTTTTTCTCGCTAACTGTTTTGTGAAAATACATATTTTAAAAATTTAGAGTTACGCAAATTTTAGGGTAGGTTCATATACAGAAGAACACAATATTTTAATTAGGTAGACTTAAAACAAAAACAAAAAAGGAGGGCCTGATTTATGAACATATAAAATTTATTGTAAATTGCAAAATTTTTAGATTTTAACAACTCATCCTTCTAATTGAATTTTTGGCGTAATTTTTACGCAAAACCTTATATCTGGGCAAATCGGTTTTATGAGAGCTATATGATATAGTATTCCCCATTCTACAATTTTAAAAATCAATATGCAATTCATTTTGTATGAGTAGTGTACCCAATATCTTGACGCATTTGTGACCCAAAATTTTAAATTTTGAAAAATGGGTCGTATATATGCTTTAGTGATGTGATTTGGCCGGTTCAGACAAACAAAGTTTGATTGAAATATTTAAAAATTTGAGGAGCTAATTTGCATTCATGCAGACAGACGCACAGACGGACAGATGGAATTAAGGACAAACGGGCATGGTTAAAACAATTCAGCTCGTGATTCTGTATAAATTTCGGTAGGTCTATCTCTTCTCCTGCTGGTACTTACATACTTGGGACCATAGCTAATATACCATTTCATGAAAGGTGTAAAAATATGAATTTTTGAAATTGAAAACAAAACAAAAAATATTTATATATTTGTATATTTTGTAAATCTGAAATGATTGTGATATGTGATACATATGATAAATAAATAAAATAAAATAAAATTATTTAATAACACATCGTTTTAGCAAGAAAAAGATTTCTGTATTGGCAAATTTGTAGAAATGTAAATAAGTTTTTTATAAATTTATGCCATAATAAGATATAAAAAATACAATACTCAATGATATTGATGTATTAATTTCGATTTAGAACAATCATGCAAATACATTTGTGATTTTGAAAATCAAATTTTGTTGTAGTTATTCTAAAAAATTCAAAAGGAAATTTAAAAAAGAAATTGTTTTTTTATTATTATTATTTATTATTAATTCCGAAAATTTGTAAAACGGAATATGAAAATCAAGACAGGCGCCAGCACCTAAATTTATAATTGAATATTTTATAAAATCAATTCTCAAAAAAGTATTAAGCGAATGAATAACAATGAATTCAAGTAAAATTAGATAGATCTTTTAACAATAAAATGTTGATTCAAATATATAAAAATATAGATATAAAATACGCTCCAATAAAATTGCTTGCAAATACTTTTATATAAATATTTAATTGCCATTTTCTGCATCCACCGCTGGTGAAAACAACAACTATCGCAGACCATTAATGCATAAACATCGTTCGCTATCAAACCACATAATGTACGATTAATGTAGTAATCTTAAATATCTTGGACTCATGTGTATTTTTGTATTTGTATAATTGTATATTTCATAACGACAGACTAAAAAAAGTGCAGAGCATATAAATTAAACTAAATTAGCACTAAATTAATACCATGTTTATACATGTTAATATGTGCTATTACGCATATTATGTGCTCAACGCTAATGCTTTTCGATTAAAATTTTTTTAATTTTCAATCTTGAATATTATTTTTACTTAAGAAAAAATTAGAAATTTCTCATTCTTTTAAAATAAATTAAATATTTTTCGCACTTTAGGATGTCATAGTGCGTAGGAAAATGGTTTATTTCCTATAATAATAATCAAATGAAAGTAATAAAATAAATAAAGTATTGTTATTATTTTATTACTTTGTTTTGTTTTATTTTATTTTATATTAAATTATTTTATTTTATTTTATTCCATTTATTCGATTCAATTTATTTTATTTTATTCTATATCTATGAATTTTTTTTGTTATTATTTTTTATATTTTGTATTATTATATATATATATATATATATAATTTATGTTATTTTATATTGTTTAATATTTAATTTATTTAATTATAATAACTTTATAATTTGTACTAAGAAGCATCGAAATCCGACCAATATAACATTTAGTCCTCATACGAACGACTTGTTCATACATGTAGTTATGGATGAAAAATCCAACAAAAATTATCTTAAAGTGCAAAATTTGTATCCTAAAGCGTAAATTTAAATATATATAATAACACTTATCATTATTTTTCTAGGCGAGTAGGTTCAGATTTTTCCCTTTTTCGATACACCTAACTATTTTACATAGTCATTTACCGACCTATTTGCTCTACGAGTAGGTGTGTTACATCCTTGTGATGCTATTCGGGGGTAGACTTAGGTGTATATTTCTATCGAGCAACCCTTCAAAAGATTTCTAAGAAAACAGAGGTGGGACTGATAGGCCGATAGTCCTTTGGACTAACGTGTTTAAATTTGCCTCCGTTTGGGATAAAGGGTACTTTAAATTTAATCCACGCTTGGGGGAAATGCACTCGGGCAGACGGGATTTGTGAATCTTACATAGAAAATTTGTACCGTCCTTCTTTTGGATTTTAACAGTAAGTTTTTCTGTTATTTTTGTTTAACTATTATTACCCAAATTGAAAATTTTCGCTTACTGAACTGACCCTTTGGATTCTTACATCTTGGCTCTTCTTACATGTTGGCCTTTGCGTAACACAATCTTTAATCTGTCTTAATTTTGGTGGTGAAATAGTTAAAACGATTTCTATGCGCACCTGAAGTCCACTGTCTTTCTGGCTTCATACATTCTCCAGACACAGACATATTTCCAAGTGTCATTCCTGATGCGAAGCGCTAACACTATGTCCTTTTCCTATCAAACTTGCCACTCACAGTAGAAAACTAATGTGTCAAACTTCCGTGTCCAACATATTTTTCCATCCATGAAATATATTATTTTCTTTTCGTGAGGGTTTTCATACTGTGTACCAACCTTAAACAAAAAAGGAGTGCTATATACGGCCATGCCGTAATCTGTATAACTTCCATGAACATATCAATTTTATTTCGAAAGCATTTTAGAATTAAACACACATATAAAAATACATTTGCGTACCAAGTTTGGTTAAATATCTCAAAAACTGAGTGACTAGTTTACGTTGGAACCGACGGACAGACGGACATGGCTAATCAATTTAGCTTGTGGTTTCAATCCGATCGATATTAATATTGATGGGTCTATCTCTTCTCCTTTTATTACTTACACGCATAGACCAAAAAATTTATCATTTCATCTTCATGAGAGGTATAAAAAAAGTGAAAACGTACCCAGTGACAAGAAAGAGAGACACAGAATGTACTTATAGATACACAAGTATAAAGCACTTTTTTGTTCAATAAATTGTTTGCCTGTTTGTATACGATCAGGAAGCAGTTTATCCATATATATATAAATATTCTGTACGCGTGTTATTCATTGAACTCCTCCTAAACGGTTGGACGGATTTTGATAAAAAAATTTGTGTGTGTTTAAATGGGTTCGAGAATGGTTTCGATTCACAATCCGGTCAACCAGATATTGGTTTTTTACTTAAATTATTTATTTAGAAATTATTGTTAGCAAAAAAAGTTCAGTTTTAGGATTAACATTTTTTCGATTAAAGCAAATATTTTGACATTTCTTCATAAAAATTTACATTAGATGATTTATGAGTATATACGAAGTTTTATTTCCTGGTGATTATTACATATTTGCTGTCGAATTACGGTCTAACTTTTTAGGTCAAGGAAAGTGGGAGAAATATAATTATGTTTGTTTTTATCTTTTCACATTATCTTGCTATTATTATGCTTCATATAATCTATGATGGAAATTTTTGCGAGCTTCGCAAGGAAATTGAAATGTAATCGGATTATTTTCATAAAATTAGATATAGAGTTTTGTAGAGGAGATGGAGTAAAGTAATTAAAGTAAATTTAATGCAATGGGTATTACTTCTTAATTGAAAAGCTTTCAAAATGTAAATTTACATATACAATATATTTATACCAGCATAAGCTGCTATGAACTTTTTTTTCTTAAATTTAGAAAAGTTCCCTTCAGGTAATGCATTGGATTTGGGACCAGCCATATGAAAATCCTGGCCCAATGAAAAAATCTAAAAATGCTTCGGATGAGAGACTCCGCTTTTGATGACGATTTGAGGGCATTCGTCTGGAATGTCTGCTTCCTTAATTAAGGAAGGGCCGCTGACAAGCTGGTTGATTTTGGCAACGGTGGATTTGCGCCTTACCCCAACGGAAGAAAAGGACGATGTGACCAAAAGATGCTTTCTATGTGCGCCTTGAACACACTTATGAGCACTGACAAAAAACATATTTAAAATTCGCTACGTGCCGATTGAATTTCAACAGTGTCAGAGAAAGAGCAGGTTCTATGAGGAATGTAGGACTACAGTAGAAATATAACGGACTGCTTATCTTACAACGGTTTCTCGTAAAGGTTTCAGACCGGAGCATATTCATTTAGAGACAAAAACGTAGTATGGTGACAAATATTCAAAGCATACTTAGTGTAGGGAGGGAACACTTCTCCAACCTTCTGAATGGCAATTCAAAAATAAAGTCCTCTCCCGTCTGTGAGATGGTACTAAGGATGTTCGAAAGGAAAGTCTTGTTGAAGATTTATGGTGCCTTGTTCGTTAGCAATGGTGAAATGATGAGCTGTATAATATAGTTTTGCGAATGACACAGCGAGTGTGCTGGTCAACATCATATTGCACGAATTGTTTTTTGAGCCACAAAGAGTTCCTTTAAGTTTATATATATATATATATATATATATATATATATATATCTATATATATATATATATATATATATATTAGAGCTGTAAATTTTCCTCACATATTATTTCTTTCATATATCTTAAGCAATGTATCCTAAGCGAAAAGTTATCCTCAAACGCTGCAGCCTTGATATTATTTGACTTATCTTTGAAACTTTCCTCACAAATTAGAAGCTTAATACTCATTTTCGTAGCCTGAGTTTTCGAAGCTTAAAGCCTAATGCTTACTTTGACAAGAGCAAATTGCCTTGACATACACCCCAGGAAATGTGCATGTGTGTCACGTGCCAAAAAAAGTTATGCGATAGATGTGTGACATCGCAGACTAAAATATTGCAAAATAATGTTAGTCAGCGAATAAAGCTCACAACCTATGTACGTATGAATATATTTACGCACGTTTCCGTTGTTAGATGAGGTTTTTTTACACTAAATTGAAGTTGCTACGAATTTATGGCAGTCTTTTATGTAGGTAAAAAATTATTCTTAGTACAAGTACATCAAAATCAAAACCAGAATCCCATTAAATGGATATAAGTATTGCTGTTGAACTTTTTTTAACCTAACATGTATGTGTATATCTTTATACTGCATTTTGTTTTATGTTGTTGTTAACAAAAACAAATTGTAGCACAAAACTGGCTAATTTGTACCAAAGAAGCTCCCATGAGTGCAAAAAACAAAATCCTGACACTTCAAAGTGGTACAAGGCAACAAAAAGTAGAGAAAAAAGTGTAAATTTTAAACACATAAAATCAGCAAGAAAAACCGTAAGTTATACCAAAATTTAATGCTTCCCAGTTTTTTGTCGTTGAATTTGCTTGCTCTTCATAAAAAGCTTTTGATTTAAATTTTTTCGTTATAATTCATTTCGAAATTTATTTTTTCTTTAAATTTTTATTTTTTTTTTGTATAATAAGCACTTACAATTTTGTGGTCTCTATTTCCTATATGATGATGAATAATTTTTTAAATGTCATACTTTTTCACTAATTTGTAAACAGGGCGAAATTTTACAATATGGGTAAAATATTAACTATTTCAAAGAAAAGATTATTTCCTTCTAGAAAATGTGTGTTTAATATTTATGATAATTTATGACTTTTATTTTTTTTTTTAGAAACTAATAGATGCTACAGATTTCTTTTCATATATTTTTTAACTATATAGTTATAAATATTTTAAATTCAAATTTGACCAATTGTAACCAAACAATGATTTATATTTTTCTGATCAGAATGCTCTGCTCCATATTATTATTGATAGATTTTGCCCTTCCTAAAAGCATGTTAATTCAAAATAGATATGAAAGTGCGCACATAAAATTTTTTTCGACATAATTCGACATGTGACTCACACCTACTCCTCTCTAAGAATTTCTAACAAAGAGAGGTGAAGCTTTCAATTATCATTCTCAGATCTAATGAGGAGAGAAAGCAGACTGCCTACCTTGCAACTCTGCGACCGACCACAACAAATGCCGACTGGGATAGATAACGGGACCTGAAGAGAGAAGCTTGACGCATTTGCAGATGAAAAAAGAAACATGTCGAAATGCGAGAGAATGAAAAGTTTGAAAAGCTGGCCGATATGGGTTACGATCAAAAATCCTACGAAAAGATGCGACCAATTACAGAAGGTTTCAAAACCAAAGCATACTCATATATATAGTCGATATTTCTTGAGAAATTAGTTAATATGATCAATATTTTAATTTTACTCCAACCACTTATTTCAATTTATGTATGCTCAACTGCTTGCTTGATTTTACGTAAAAAATTAAATAAATATTGTTGAAAATATAAAATTTAGTTAGTGGTTGTACCTAAGTATAATACGCCAGGATTTATAAAACATTCTAGTAGTATAATTTATTTTCTACACTATAAATTACTTCTTGTGCCAAATTTCGCCCCAAAAACTTTAACGTCAGCAATTTTGAGGACCTGATGACTCTTTAGTTTTCTTAAGAATTATTTATGAAAGGTCTGAAAATATACAATCTCCTTTGGTTCCACAAAAATGAAGGTTATACATATATATATATCGATAAAGTAAAAGATAAAGTGAATTATGTACAAAAATAGAATACCAAAATACAAAACGTTTTCATGCAGTATTATGAAATTCATTATATTGTCCAAAATATTTTTTTTTTCAAATATTTGCAAAAATTTGTAATTGTAATGTATTATGTACAAAAACCTTTAAACAAAAAGAATTTAGGATCCTTTAGTAAAATTTTAAGTCAATATTGCCAAGACTCTTGTCTTACAAATTAAATAAACGATATCATCGTGCCAAAGAATATTTTGGAGAGGTTAATCAATTAATAACTTTTTTCTAATTTAATCTCAACACTAAAAATGCCATTGATGTTCTATTTTCGACTATATTATTATCTCTCAGTACTGAGAAAACCAGTTTAATTGTGTCTCATTCACAATTATTTCATAATATTCTTTTAATATATATTTAAAAAATTTAAAATTTTGCTTTATATACATAACTAGCGGATCCCAGCTACACCTATAAAGAAAATCAAAAAATTTTACTGAAATTTTGAATTTTTTTATTTTTTATTTTTTATTTTTATTATTATTATTATTTTTTTTTTTTTTTTTTTTTTTTTTTTAAAAAAGAGACGAAAAATTTGATTTAATTTTTTTTTTAATTTTCTTTGATTTTTATATAGATTATTATTTTTTACATTTCTGTATTTTCTTATCTTACTTCAAAAATTATATTTTCCACAGCTGTAATTTTTATATGTGTGATTACCAATTACAGTTCTTCGTTAATTTAAATACATGACTGAACGAGATCGGATCGTCCCGATCAGACACATTCGCTGTTCCAAACGCAGGAAGCCTCTCTGGGTGGGCCACTTTCATCTTGCTCCTTGGCCTCCCAATGGGTTGGATTCGATACACTACGTCGTTTAGTCGTTTGATTATTTTGTATGGACCTTCTTAATTGCATTGAAGTTTTGGGGACAAACCTCTCTTCCATTGTAGATTGTAAAGCAACACCAAATCCCGATTTTGGAAGCCTTCGGAATTCATCGCCTTGTCATCCTTAGCCTTCATTTTGTCACTTATAATTTGAGTTCGCTGCCTCACAAGAGCATGTATCTCTCTTAACTCTTCCTAGAGAACAGTAGACGTTTCCTTCCCAATTATTCTCGCATCACCAGTTATTCCAAATTCTAAATCGCTGGGCAACCGAAGTTCACTACCAAACAGTATCCTCGCAGGTGTTTGACCTGTTGTCCCATTCACCGATATCCCATCAGGAAAAGCGGTATGTGTACATCCCAATCATCTTGATGCTTGTCCACTACTTTCCGCCAGTGCTCTTCCAGGGTCCGGTTGAATCGCTCTACCCATCATCGCCATCTGATTGAGGCCGATTCAAAGTTTCTTCCTTGGTCTGAGTGCAATTCTATAGGCGCACCGTATCTGGTAACCCAATTGTGAGTGAATGAATCTGCAACTGATTTCGCTTCCTGGTTTGGAATTGGGTAGACCTTAGGCCATTTACTAAAGTAGTCCATAACCACAAGAACGTATTTTTTCCTTGTCTGCTCATAGGGAATGGACCGGCTACTTCCGTGGCAACCCGCTAAAATGGTGCACCTGAGTTGTACTTTTTGATCTGCCCATGACTTCGTGACAATGGGCCTCCAGCTGTAATGCACTCCTTGCAGTTAGCAATCCACTCAGCGATCGACTGACGACAGCCAACCCAATAGAATCGCAGCTTGCGTATTACCCTTGCGGTGCTCGATGGTGAAGTCATAACTTTGCAGCCTCTCTATCCATCGAGCTAGCTGCCCTTCGGGATTCTTGAACTGTAGTAGCCACTTCAGCGATGCGTGATCCGTTCTAACTCGGAAATGTTGACCATACAAATATTTGTGGAAGTGTTTAAAGCAATCCACCAACGCTAATAGTTCTCCCCGAGTTACGCAGTAGTTCCGCTCTGGTTTCCCAATAGACCGGCTATAGTAGGCAACTATCTTCTCCTGCCCATCAATCACTTGCGAAAGTACACCTCTTATGTCATAACCACTAGCATCTGTGTCCAAAATAAGTGTTGCACCTGAAACCGGGTACGCTAGCATAGGTGCAGTCCATAGCCGTTCTTTTAAAGGTTGGAAAGCCTCCTCTTGTTCAGTTTTTCACTCGAACGATCTATTTTTCCTTGTGAGCTCATGGAGACTATGAGCTACGCTGGCGAAATTCGGAACAAAGCGGCGTTAGAGAGTACACAGCCCAAGAAAACTTCACCTCCTTTTTGAATAAAGAGCACTTCTTAGGACTTAGTTTAAGACCAGCGCCAGCTATTCTCTGGAAAACTTCTTCCAAATTACTCAGATGTTCATCGAAGCTTTTTCCCAATACGACGATGTCATCCAGTGTTGTCCTTTGAGCAAATGGTCCATTAATCTTTCAAAAGTGGCAGGAGCGTTGCATAAACCAAATGGCATTACCGTAAATTGCCATAGACCGTTGCCAGCACTAAAGGCTGTCTTTATCTTTATCTTCTTCACTCACTTCTACTTGCCAATACCCGCTCTTAAGGTCAAGTGTTGAGAACCATTCTGTGCCAGTTAACGAGTCTAGTGTATCATCGATCCTGGGCAAAGGATAGCTGTCTTTCTTTGTAACATCATTTAATCTCCGATAGTCCACGCAGAACCGCAACTGGCCATCTTTCTTCTTCAAGAGTACTACCGGAGAGCTCCATTTCCGTAATTATTTGACCAACAGCGTCACTTTTGGCTAGTGTAAAGCTTCGAGGAGCTTGACGAATTGGTCTTGCGTCACCAGTATCAATGCAATGTTTCACTACGTTGGTCCTGCCTGGTTTGTTGCCAGCCTTGTCGAATATGTTAGAGTATTTGCGGATAAGCTGGCTGGCCTTGTGCTTGTACTTGCCTTCCAACCCTTGCGTCTATGCATTGATATCTTCCTCCATCTCCTTGCTGCCAATAGAGTCGATTCCAGATGAATCATTGCTTTTGATGATGGCTTCTACCTCTAATTGCCCTAATACAGTTCCACTAGAAATTTTTACTGATGATCTATAGTCATTTAATACTCTCACTGGAATGCGTCCATTTTTTTGTGTCTTAGCCAGGGTTTTACCAATAAGTACGTCCGATGTAGAATTTTGTGCTGCTTCGACAACCCACAATTTGTTTGTCCCACAATCTCCATTAATTTTCGCCCAAACAACTGCTTTTGACTTCGGTGGAATCAGTTCACTGCCTTCTAAGACCACTTGTTTGCTGCTGTATGTGGAATTATAGCCAATGCTTAGTGGTACTTCCATGTTCTTATACTCCATAATCTTGCTAGTCGACTCCTATGATTAGCTCATCTACAATCTGCGCGACTATAAAACTGTGTAACATCGTCACATTCCCTATTGTGACCTCACATGCTACTTCTCCCAGCACTTGGGTATCCTCACCAGTCGCCGTTTTCAATATTGCTCCAGGTAATGGTCTCACTTCCTTGGCGATTAGGTCAGTTCGAATGATGGAGTGTGATGCGTCCATCCACATATCCACCAATAGTAATGATGCTCGTTTTTCTGCCAATTTGCGAGACGGAGATTATGGGGCATTCAATTGCAGGAGCCAGTATACGCTCCTTTAGACTGGCTAGTTTTAGTTTAACGACTGAGAAGTTGATGATTTATCCTCCTCAGCCTTCCGCTTTCGCTGTCCTTCCTGTATCCTGAAACCCGTTTAGCATTCGCGTGCGAATTGACCAGGCTTTCCACATTTAAAGCATTTTCCAGCTTGATTCTTGACACCAGAAATATTCATTCCTTCTAACGACTTCAGAGTTCTCAATATTTTGGTCATCACATCTGGTGTTTCAACCTCCACTTTATTGACTTTGCATGCTGGTCTGCTTATGACTGCCGCCGTTTCACGTGTTTGAGCATACGCAACTGATTCAGCGAATGACAACTTTGGATTCGCATATGTCTCTCGCTTAGTGTAAATGTCTTTTATTCCGCTGACGAATCTTTGTATTTTTACCCTTTCGAGATGCTCACCCGATGCGTCTCCGATGACTAACTGAGCCAATCTCTCAATTTCCGAAGCATTTTCTGTAGAGATTCGTTGGGTTTTTGGTAGCACTTTTCTTACTCCATCTGGTAAATTTGCCTTCTGTGTTCGCTACCATAGTGTCTTTCCAGGGCTCGCATCAACCCGTCATAATTATTCCTCTCATATTCGGGTATAGTTTGCAAAAGTTCTGCTGCAGGTCCTTCCAACGCAACGAATAGTGCAGCAGATTTTTCCTGTATGCTCCAGTTATTTGTTTCAGCCGTTTGGATCCAATTGACTCTTCAATTTTTTCTTGCTGACCTTCCAATTTGTTCACTTTTTTCTCATTACCTCCTCTATTTTGTCTTGTCGCCCCTCGATTTGATCCTGCCTTTCCTTAAGTTCCGGATTGTCTCTCACCAGATTTTGCTGTATTTGCGCGATTGTTCCTTCTAGGGATGATATCTACTCCCTTTGTTCAAGCATTTTTGCATCCAACTTTTGTGAGATATTGGCGTTCATTGCAGACACATTTTGTCAATTACGGGCATCCTGTGCATCCATCTTTTGTTAAATCTCTAAAATTTCAGCCAACTTTTGTGACATGTTGGCATTGATTTGTGCAAATGCAGCCAAAAACATGTTCATATCCATACCGGTAGATGTGCCAGAAGCATTTTCTTGAATCTTACTTGATGGCTGCTCCAACCCCTTCGCAGAATCAATAGCTTCTGCTTTGTCAATGTCCTTCAAGGATACATCTTCATTCTCGTGACGAAATTCGCATTGACTCAAGTCGTTGCCTTCGACTTCCATTGCTTCTCGCAGTCTCGATTGCAGCTCTGCCTTATTTCCAGTTGTAGACAATCCTCGCTTTTCCAACTCCTTCTTGAGAGGAGGTATCGTCAAATCCTGAATCCTCACCATTTTTCAATTATTATCCTTTGGAATTTATTTAACAATCCCACTTCTGATACCAATTGTAACGATCTTGTTGAATCAACCTCGATGATTTCCCAAATCCTTCGGCTACGATCTTTGGATTGTTAAATAAAAATCGCCAACTTAATTTGCAGTCTCTTTATTTATAAAGAATTTATTTAATGTCCTTTTATTACTCAGTAATTCACAATTTAATTACAATTCACTTTATTATTTACAATCACTTGTATGCAACTTTCACAATGTACTGTTTTTATTACTTTACTCTAATGTAATCACTAACGCGTTTACTTTACGATTGATTGTATGCTGCTCGAAAACGAAACCCTGGAATAATCGAGTCGTTACGATAACGTCTCGTTTTACGCTCCAGAACATGCCAGTTGTCGGCTTCTCTCTTTCATCTGACATTCGCTTCGCATTTTCGCCACAATATATATGTATGCAAAATGTGGAATGCGGTTGCGACTTCCGTAAATCAGCATGAAAATGTTGGTGGTTTCGGAACGAATTTATTTATTTATAGCTTTAGGTAGTTAATGCTAAACTTTTTCATTTTTTAAATAAAATATATGCGAGATATGTAGGTATGAGTGCAGATGCAGATGTTAATTTCGGTAAATGTAAATTTATATGAAATTCATTTGATTTGAAAAACTAATTCTCTTACAAGAACAAGATTAACGACAATAAAAAATTGTTAGAAATGGATATTTGAATAGTTGAAATAATAAAAACAAGAAGGAAGTACTGTCTTCGTACAGAAGTCTTCATACCTTTAATGAGCCTATCAAAATTTTTGAAATTTACTAAATTCGATTTCGATGATTTTCCGAGTCAATATTAACTTGATTTCACATCTGTGGAATACCAAATTTCACGCTTTTTTGCGCATCTTTGGCGGATTTTAGAGAGATCGTATATGAGATCGTATTCAGATTTTGATGATTTTCAATACAAATATACAGTTCATAATATAAGTGTAGAATATCAACTTTCACTTTCATAGGTGGTTTCTAAATGATTAATGAAATCTGAAAAATCGGTCGTATATATGCTATAGAAATGTTAACTGCATCTGCTTGTCAAGTTTGGTTGATATATCTCAAGAAAGACTAGTTTGAGTTCAAACCGACAAAGGGGCAGATGGGCATGGCTACATCAGCTTAGTTCGTCATTCTGATAGGATCGGTATAAATTGTATAAACGTCTGGAATAAATTTCTGGTTGGAAATATCCATAATATATGGCAATTTAAGCGCTTCTCCTCCGATTTTTATTTATGTATATCTTAATATTCTTTTTACTAATGGATGGTTCTATAACTTTAAGTCTTCTTAGAAATTAATATTTATGAAGCCTTTTATATTCGTACAGTGAGAGGCTTGCTGGTTTAGCTCAAACACTACATTATGCACTTTAATCAAAGTGGCTATAAATGAAATTTCGGTAAATGTTTGCCTTATTCATACCTTTTGTTGTAAATTTTAGTTTTCTATTTGCATAAATTTTTTGGTCGCAGATGTAATAATTGAGAGCGTTAATATCTTGCTTAAAAAGTTGTATTTTTGTAGTGTGCTCTATATATATAGATATATATTTGAATTTAAATTTTTATTTTTTGGTCAAACCTACCTTTACCTTGTTTATAAGTGCCTTTTTACGATTTTTCATTTTGCTTTTCCCAAATATTCTCAGCTTCCCACTAAGTATACAACAAATTTGTTGCACTCAATTTCCATTATGTGGAAATTAATGTCCTGTACAGAGAGATGGATTTTTTCTACTTGCTGGTATCGTTAATATTTTTGGCGCACATATATATATAATTCGTATCAAACTTTTTTTTATTGCTCAAGATATTTTAATGAAAAGTTTTGTGTTGATATTTTTATTACAGCAAATTCCAAAAATATGATGTATAATAAATATTATATTTTTAAAGTCTAACAAGCTTTACTGCATTTTTTTGCTGAAGGTCTTTAAAATCTAAAACCAGTCGAAACACATAGGTTAATGTAGAAATGTAACTAATTCCATTTTTTTTACTTTGAAACATCCATGTCATGGTATTTCTAGGACTGTGAATAGGACGTAAAAATGTAGATGGAATAGAAAATTTTTAAAGTTAATAAGGTGAGAACTATGTGAATTTATAGAGATTAAAATGTTTTCCCATAATATTGTGATAAAAGAAAAAATTATACGAAAATTTATATTTCAGGAATACTCGGAAGAGCGCTGAATATTCTCACCTACCGCTGTTATGAAGTATGCCACTGGTGGTGTCCGCTACAGTGTTGTGACTAAATGAAATTAATTTTCCCTCAAAATAACCGCAGCAGTAGTAGCAGGATCAGTTTTCACATGCGAACGCTTATTACGTTTTTCCATTTTTGGTATTTACATACTAAGCCATGCTGTGGACTGCATAGCTGTGCAGCACTTCATCACCGCAAGTCAATTTAACTTGCATATGTAGCAGTGCAACTGTGCGCAAAGGCTTTTTATTTTCAAAATGGAATAAAAAGAATTGCATGTATTTAACAAAACGGTCAACAATGTGGCTCCTGTTGGTATGTTACATGCAGTTTGTATAACATACGTACATAAGTATTTGTAGGTTTTCAGGTAAAGAGCGAAGTATTGATTGTGACACTGTGGTACAAGAATGTAAAAATACTGTCAAAAACTCTGATTATAAATAGGTTTGTTTATTGAATCTGAAAATATAGTAAAGCATCTCAAATTCGGGCAGAACAGCGCATTTTCCAGAAAAATAATTTTCCGGCAACAATTTTCAAATATAAATATTTGACATTTATAGTATTTAAAAAAATTTTAGATTTGTTAATATTTTTTAATATTAATTTATTAAAATGAACATTTTCTCTTATCAATTTTATTTAAGTTGTTTTCTGTGTCCGGTGGATATACCACATTCATATTCTATCTTCTTTCGTTTGCTAATCGCGTCCGTCAAAATATTTTATTACATGATCTAAGTTACTTTACCATCTTTGATCTATTTCTGCTAAGAGCAGATTGATGAATCAAAAATTGAGTAACTGAAAGCAAAAAAAAGTCATGGAACATTAACCAGACCTAATATAATAAACACCCCTAATATTGTTGAATTTTTTTGCCAATTTCAAAACTATTATCGTATGTTCTCAAACTTACCCATATATTGGTAAACAATGAGACAAATTTCTCATAAAATGGTGAATAAAGGGGTACAATCGCTGCAATTATTTAATTTCCTTTGCATCTTGGTGGTTTTCCTACAAATTTGGGAAATTCTGAACAGCTGATAAATTTTTATGTGAAGGTATTCTTTTATATCAGAAATACTTACAGAGGTTATGATATTACCAGGCAAGGTGCTGTGCAAGATGTGTGGGCTTCTAAAGATACAATATGTTTGGATAGCTGTGAAAAAGTTCTTAAACTCACGATTATCAGCATCGCTGCAACTCTAGTAGCAATTCAATACAGCTGAGGATCAGTAGTTTAGCGTTGACATTAAGGATATAAATATAATAGATTATCATACGCCAGACTTACCGGAAGCTTTTGAAAGCTACAATAGTTAAAGCAAAGGACTCAAGTTCGCGACCAAGGTTTTATATATCTATGCAAATGACTCTAAAATAAAAGGCGGTATGATAGCTGAAGTTTGCAAGGCTTGGCCAAGCTCCTTTTCCAATATGAGTTCCTAAAATTTTATATTAAATTTGCGGTCAACGTATTTTCGGCTTCATATAGAATATTATGGGAGACTTACCTTTCACCTTCTAATTTTTAAGTTTAACTTATCATGCAACATACAGTTAAACTCTTAACTTATTAATGTAGAAAATATAAATATGAAAAAATATTAATTATTATCTTAGATGAACTTAATTCAGCTATATTCTCTTCATCTCTTACTATACAAATACTCTTTTGATAGCTTTTGTTGTACGAATAAATTTATTTCTTTATAACGATTGAAAATTAATTAACAATTTATTATAGTTATTTATTTAGTATTGAATTATTGAGCAAATAAATAGACGCTCAGTTGTTTACTTAATTTTAGTTTGAAATAATAGTATATATTTATGCAGCTCTCTACATGAGTATATTTAAAGACCCATCAATTTAACTTTGCTTTGTGTTTACAAATCGATACCTTTCATAAATATTTATTTCGGTAAAAAATAAATAAATATAAATAAATGAAATTTGCATCGATAGGCAAATAATTTATAATTACAATAAATTTATTAACACTATGATAACTTTGACAAAAAAATCTTTTCATGCATACATGCAGTGAATATACATGAATGTAACAAGCATGTGTGTATGTGAATCAGTCCAAATCACAGAGAGAATAACGAAAGCTGTCAGCACCTTCAGACTCTCGTCAATTATGACTAATTCACTCGCACAACGTATAGAAATATCTGTGGCCTTTTTTTCAAAGACTCATCATATTAATTCACATTATTGCAAGACTGGTAATTAGCTGAGATATTAAGCTGATATTTATAAATTTTATTAGGTATATAGCTGTGCTAACATGAGCGCACCTGTCGTTCCTACTTTTCAATAGTTTGCGCCAATTGGAACTACCAACTGCAGCCAAGTTTTTCTCCACTTAATCTTCCTAAATGGAGTAGAAATCTTCCTTTTCCTCTGCTTCCACTGGCCGGTACTGTATCTAATAACTTCTTAATTTCCAGAATTATGTCAATGTCGTCATATATATTGTACAGCTCATAATAAACCTTCCGCAAAACCTTTTCCTCGAAGGCTTCCGAATCAGATTCATCAGATGTTGCTTGCCCTCTCTTCTACGCCATATGACAAGACGGGAATGATGAGCGACTTAGGTAGTTTAGTTTTTGTTAATTGAGTTAATTAAATTTGTTAACAAGAGTGATTCTGTCTTGGATTTCAAGGCTATTTCAACAGCGACGTAAGAGTTAAGAAGCAAATTCGCTTAGAGTTTGTTTGACAACGTTCATTAAGCAAACTAATGGCGCGGGTGTTAAGGCCAATTATATCAACATCATCTGTATGTTTCAGCAATTGTACACTCCTGGAAAAAAATTTACCTTTTCTATTTAGTTCAGTCTGTTTTTTCTCCATTGCGACACGAAACTACTCATCGTACCAGTTATTTTTTTGCTCTTGTCAAAAATCAATATTTTCAATGACAGCTGCTTGTAGGGAGTTTGAATGCCGTTCAACAGCTCATTGAGTACACAATTCTAAAATACTTTAGACATGTCTTTCGTGTATCACAGTATGATCGAGTTGGTTTCGTTTCTTTTGACATGGTGGATGGATTTTCTTATACAGGAATCCGGTGTTGCATATGATAATAGTTTGGCTACATCGTCCTTCTCTTCTCTTAATATAGTGAACAAAACCAATTAATTACTTTCATAACAATTTTAAAACAAATGAATAAATAATTGAAACAACTTTTCAAACAAGCATTTAATCCGAAATTTTTTACAAAATGCATTAATCACACCCACACTCTAATGCACTTCATCTTGGCTACTGATCCGCAATGAATCAATTGGTCAAATAAAAACAAAACAATTTAGATCAATAGAAAGAAATGCTAATAAAAATTTTATATAAAAATTGGCAAGTGCGAAACTGCAGCATTTACATACCTACTTAAACCTGAACAGAGGGCTAAACATATTTTTCCGTCCTGCCGCTTGTAAGAAAGATGGTTGAAAAAATCAGTTAGCTGAATAAGAGTGTGGCGGAAGAGGAGAGTTGTTTGGTTGTTATACAAGTGCCTTGTGACAATGATAAAGTTTCAAAATCTGGCTATTTTCCATTTAATTTGTTTAATATTGCAATTATTCTTAACTGAGTGGTTTATGTGTTGAGTGCTTAATATTGTTGGTATACAAAATGTTGAATGAAGTAATTAGTTACTCTTGTATTCGGCTTGGCGCAGAAAAGTTTCCATGTGCCTTAATTTCTCTCAAAGTTTTTGAACTTAATCCCTTAAAGTTCCTGCAATAAAAATTCATTACCCTTTTTAAGCTTTTGACTAAAATGTGGCTGCAAAAAAATAAAATAAAAAATAAAAAATTTCTGAAAAAGTCTTAAGATTTGGCGATGTGTTGCTCTTATTTTGGACCCCCACATAGAAACTAGCTCTAATAAAAAACTTAATAATGCCCCGGGTGAAAGACCCCACTATTGATGACGACCACTACAAACGTATTAAGGTCTATGATTTAAGGGAATGTACCTGGGATATTCATCCCATTAATTGGGAAGGTGTCGTTGGCTAGCTGCTTGACATCATCATAAAAAGTAAGGCTGAAATAAACGCCATCTAGGCAAAGCGATGAACGGGAGAAGAAAAAAAAAACGGACGGAAGATAAGGACGATTTTTCCGATTGGAAAATTCAGCCTTCATGACGATTCATCCGCAAACAGACTGAGTTAATCGACTTCTTCCATTCAAGAAATTTGGCTGTCTGTAGTAATAGATTCCAGTACAAGAGGATCAAGGCTGTCACCCGATCGAAAGACTATAAATCAGATCGACTATATTATGATAGACGGAAGACACGTCTCTCGACGGGGGCCACTTTCTTCTTGCAGCCAGGAACTAGCGTCAAAAAGGACAATCGAACGTTGTTTACTTGACTTACACTCCTGCTCTTCGATAGTACTCATTAGCAAGTCGGTATAAGGAAGCTGTGGAAGGCTTTTCAAGCTATTGGTTTTCGAAAAGGTCTAAATAACAGAAGGTGTGGTGAGAATTGCCGTGTCACATCGGATAGAAAGCAAGCTGCCTACCTCGCAACCTTGCGATAGATAGCAACACTTGCGTAACAGAATGACGAGCTTAGTTGATTAAGCCATGTCCGTCTACCCGTCTATCCGTCGGTCTGTTTGAATGCGAACTAGTCTCTCAGGGTTTGAGGTATTTGAACGAAACTTCATTCCCGTAAGCTTTCTGATGTATTGGACGTTTGTTGGAGCCGGCTAAATCAGTTGATTACATCGTATAGCTCCCATATAACCTATTTGTTCGGGTATGCGATTTTGGATCAAAGTCCATGGAAAAAAATTCGAAGGCCGTGCAATTTGGTATACAACACACGTAATTTCAAATATATATTGACACGGAAAATCATCAAAATCGAATTTTGCTTTTTGTAATATATCTGATATTGAAAGTTGTTAAGGCCTCGACATAGCCAGAAAACAGCACTTCTTTCTTGTTTTTATTTATTTTGGACTTTAATTAAGAATAATTAATTATTGGGTTTCAAATGGAATCTTTAATATCAGGGTTGAGGTAGATTATTTTCATCGCTTCCATTGGAAGACGTTCGTATCATGCTTTCTTATGATGGTATGGCGAAAGAACGCTTGGTAATAAAAAATAACGAAATTTTCAATTATTTTCCATATATTATATAAAGTATTTTATTCAAATTCTTCGTCTGAGATCGAAAAAAATACATCTCAGTACAGCTTAAGCTATATAAAAACTTGAAATACATTTTTGAGAAGAAGTCTCTTTGAAAATAGTTATATTAAAAATTCTTATCCGTGAAAAGTAAGTTGTAGTAAAAAAATTCTTTTATATTTCATAAACCAAAGTTACATGATCTCAGAACATTCATAGTTATTTTTCGAAATAAATCTTTTGTACCTTAAGTCTTTGCTTCAATAATTTTCATCACAAGGAAAACATCTATTAAGTACAACCGACAGTGAGAGTAATGAAATTCCTCTGAGTGTATTTGACTCTGCATGTCGTGGCCAGCAATTTTCAACCAATTCGTTTAGTAAAATACCAAAGTTTGATTTAATTTGATCTTAAGTTGGAATAGAAAGTCAGCCAAGCTAACGTTTCAAAAGCTCCTCCTATCAAGTGCAAGCAAGCTTTTGTAATCTTGGAAATTGAACAATAGACTGAAAATTTAGAAATGGGTAAGAGTGCTTTCATGTATACAACCAAGCAAAAATTATTAAATTAGTTAAAGTTTTTAGATTTTGAGTACTCTGTGGAATCGTATGTATAAATTACAGTTACCTGGCATAGTTGTATGTGGTTTTCAACTGAGGTGTAGGATAACTAAATTAATAACACTAAAATTTAGTTGTTGGCCTTTAATTTTGTTTCCGCTTTTTATTTAAACTCCACCAAAAGATTTGGAAAGTGTGGTTAAAAGTTCTCAGGTATTTTAAATATATTAGTAATGATATAATTTTGCTAGAAATAAACCAGGAAACGATTTATTCGAAATAATCTTATTTTTGATTCGGTTTGCATGAAATTTTGTTTAGATAAACACGTATAAATAATAATATAATGTATAAATAACTATTATTTCCTCTAATTATACCAGTGACCACGTCAGGTTCGTATTTTTTTTAATTTGTTATCTTACGCCCTAAATTGATATACAATGTTCAGTATTTTGCTTTCCTAGACGTGGAAAATTGGTGCTATTTGGATAAAGGTATAAATCGGGCGTATGTATTAGTGCATCATGTTAATGCTGCGAGCAATGCCATAAGCCAATAGGATGTCATTATATGTTGATAGTGAACAATTATTCAATTTTTATTTTTATTTGAACAAATGTGCTCAAAACACATTGCTTGCGTTATCACTTTTTTGATTCTATTTAAATAAATCATACTCAAATTTGTTCTGGGTATGTATACTCTATGGTCACTGTAGAGTTAATGTGTCGGTGTCAAATTGTCGCAAATATAAAAAAAAATTATGAATATCTTTAAAAACTAAATTTTCTTGTTCTAACCGGATTTTAAACCATACTTATTATTGTTTTCTCGATTTCTGCATGCGTAATCTTCTTTTTTGTGCTATTAATATTACTGGTATCTAAACTGTAAGCTCAACCAAAAAATTTCTGTTTGCCTGAGTTCCTAAATCTTTTGAGTGGTCAGCAAATAGACATAAAAAACAATAACGAATGAAAAATTGGCCTCACTCGACGAAAAAAACTAAGTCGTTCATCATTTCCGTCCTGCTAAATGGTACAATAGCATGGACGACGACTATGAGTTGTCGTGAGGAGTTTTCGAGAAAAAGCTTTAGTGGGAGATTTATAGACCCATTGGCAACGGCGAATACTGGAAACAATGAACCACTGAGAAGTACGAGATATACGTCGACATCGACATGATTCATCGAATGAAGAGACAGTGGCTGGTCAAGTTACGCCATTCGAATAAAATTAAAGCACTACAGCTTTCAAAGTATTCGTTGGAGTACTCTCTGGTGGATACTATTGGTCCTATCTTTCTTTTTTATGTTGTTTTTACGCGAAAAAAATTGGATTTTAAAGTAAGTTGAAGTTAGGGAATGGCTACAACATTGAGCTGAAATTGATTCCAAGAGTACTCCAAGAGTTATAAAGAGATAAAACCTTCGTGTGTTAAGAAGCATGAGTTACACTGTCTTGAGGAATTACTAAAAATATTACGTACTAAGATAATCAACTCATTTTGAAACTAAATTAATTTGAATATTAAAATGTATTTCAAATTCTCCTCAACTCAGATATTATCATGCGTTTACAATACTTCCATTGGGTTTTCCAATAAGAGTGATATGGGTTCTTGGGCGGCACCTTCGCACTTAACGAAACGGACATTTCAGTTGCATACATTCAAATCGTAATTCTTAAAACTTTTACTGGGACCGTCATCAAAATGAGACCTCTCTTTTGAGGTTCTTTTTTTTTTTGATTTTTCATTACCGCAGGATTTTCATGTGGTGGATTCAAAACCCTACGCACAACCGCGGGAGATTTGCCTTCTTTCTTTAGCTTGCCTCCAAACGGATATTTGTTGGCTACCCAGAAGATACTTGGTATAATACCGGAAGTCATAAGCTGCTTGAACCATGTGTAAAATAATCGTTTATGGCATATACCAGAGGAATGGCTAGCAAAAACTTCCCACATGGCTCTATCTTTCAACAAACAGTATTACACTTTCCACTAAAATATAAGGTAATTTAAGACAATTTTTATGTAAGAGAAAAGGTAATAGTTAAAATTTTTAAGTTATTGCTGCTGATAATTTTCTGTGGTGAAGCTTTTTTAGTTCGAGAAATAGGCAAATCATTCGAAACTCTTTTTAACCTTTCAAAAGTCGAAGATAAAAAATGCTCCAGACACAAGCAAAACAAAAAAGTCACTCTCACCTTTATTTGAGATAAATAAAATAATAAATAATAAAAATTTATGAAATTAAAATTCTAACAACCGTAAACTCGAGCGCGCTTTCATTGCTACCTAATCCCCCTATATTGCTCGTGTTAATTTTCTGCATGCACCTCAAATAGCTATAACTAAGCAGCATGGCATTCACAATCCAGCGCTAACAGCACTGAGCACTAAAACGAGGACAAAAAATAAAAACAAAACGTAAAATAACAACAAAAGCTCTGTCATTTACAGGAGACAATTTAAAAAATAAACTATCAAATTGAACAATAAAAGTATCAAACCGAAAATCGAGCTCACATGTCGCATTCACTTTATTGCAGAATTTTGTTTTGGGTGACTTTGATTTAAAAATTTATTGGTTGTAAGACAATAAAGGTCGATTTATATGACACGAAAGGCCAAGGCTGGGATATGTGTAACTTCAAAAGCGTTAATAACTGCATGAACACGAAGTTCAAATTTGTGAAAAATGAGAAACAAATTGACAACGAAAAGTAGAGTTTGCAATCGGAGAATGTAGATGAACAATGTATTAACAATGTACTTTATATGGTCTTGCATGATCTTTGCTTGAAGAATTGACGGCTAAATATTACCCGCCAGTGTACGTTGGTCTGAGATAAGGGTGTAAGTAAATGACTTTGAGTGTCATTAATTGATATCTTTTAACTAAATATTGTTATATATTATTTTCGAATAAGAGGCAAGAAGCGGTGTAACTCACTTTATAATGCAAATTTCAGTGTACATCTATTGCTTCTAAGTTCACATAAATATTCTTTATAGTGTAATTTGTTTTTGAATGCATTGTCAGTTTAAAACAACTTCAATCATGTTTAATTATTTAACATCTTTCAAGTAAATGACTACACAATTTTGAATACAATTTTTTATCTTCTCTCACCAGTCTGCCAGAAAAGAATAAAATTTGTTGAAATATAATGAAATGAAAAATTTACAATTTTTATTTTCATATTTTTATATTTTTAGCCCACTCACTCATATGGTCATATACCCAGAAGATCACAGACAATGCTGATACAACGCGTATCGTATAAATGGGTGAGTAAATGCAGTTAATATTCAAAGCAGGATGGCACAGTTTGATTCAAATATCAAAAATTGCCACATAACAACAGTAAACTTTTATGCCTTTTTATTATTAAGAACCAGATACCGGCATACTTTATATTTCCTCTGAAATAAATTTAAATGCATTTATATATATATATATATATTAGTGTCAATTGTGCTAAGCATAATATTAGTTTTTCATAACGAATCAATCAAGTTTCGTGAAAAATAGTGCTCATTGTATAAGTTCGGCGAATGTTTGCGTCTCTTCTGTTCAAAAAAGTAGAACAAAGAAATTTCTTTTTCTACTAAAACTTGTGTGATGTTTTAAAGAAGGATATTATTACTTCTTTATTAAACTATTTGAATAAATATGTTGACATTTGTATTGAAGTGTTACTGAAGTACATCACTTAATAGTCTTTTTGTGTGTTTAAGTGATGATCCAAAGGCGCAAAACCATTTTTCCCAGCATAAAATAAATAATTGAATAATGTCTTTAAATATAAAACATTGTGTTGAAAAATAATTAAAATAAATATTTATACTGCTGTTAGTAAAAAATAGAAAAATATAATACAAAACCTGTAAATAATAATATTCATTTAATTCCTATTTGTTTGTGTATTAAAAAGTTTTGATTTAATTTTTATACTTTTCGTATACATCATATACATAAAATAGTAATTTGTTCCGAAGTATGCAACTAGCAGAAGAACAAGAGGTAGGCTTACCAAAATTTATACCGATCATTGATGGGTCAGTTTTTGAGATACTTCAACAACACTTGGAAGGCAGATGCTCTTATAAATTTTAACATATTTTAATGACCATTTGTCGGAACCGGGCAGATCGGACTACTTACTGTAGCATATATACGACCAATTTTTCATATTTCAAGTTTTGGGTCATAAATCCGTCAGAATAGCACCTAAGGACGTGAAATTCGATATACTGTACAACACACAAAATATCTAATATAGTCCAAATACAACCGATTTGTTCAAATTTGAAATTTTGCATCAAAAATCTGCCAAAAAAGCATGTATAAAAAAACTTGACCGCTTTTTTTTTAATTTCGATCAAATATAGAATTCAAAGTCGTAAAAGTTCTAATTAATGAAACTTTCCTTTCTTTGATCCCATTCTTGTGCATATGAGAAGAATTTAAATTTCACTTAATACAGAGGTGTTCAAATGACGCAGGGTTACCATTTTCTTTTGTTAACATAAAATATAAACTTATCGATATGATTTTGTTTCGTTTCGGAGCCATGTTATCGGATATAAGTGAAATAAATTTAGTTCGATAATTATTTTACCGACAACATTTCCAAGTGTTTCAATGAAACGATCGAAATTTCTCCACTAACGTGAATTTTATCAATATTCAACTTTGTTAAATACTCCCCAGGTATTAGAAATGCTGAGCGGTAATTTCTGAGTATATAACACATACATAAACACACAGTATAGGGCATAAAAAGTTAAATTTTATATGTTGACTGTATGTAGCACACATAAAGTTCAAGGTGAATAACATTTTTGCTGTTTATTTCCATCTTAGTATTCACTATCGTGGATTAAACTCACATCGCAGCCTCTCTTCTTATCTAACTGCCAGGCTAAGTTGCATGTTGAACACCTTCTTACCCTCTGCTCACTTGCCTTGATATACATGTGTTTTCATTCAACACATTCCGCTGTCAGGTGGAAACGCACTTTTCTGAGTTTTGAAGCAAAGTTTATATATATGCTCGTATGCTTTTACGTAGCAGTTGCAAGTATTTCTACTTACAAATACGTACTCATACAATATATATAAACATATATCTTCATATCAAATAGTCGATTTTATTTCCCTGGGAATGCTCAATGCGATTTCTGGCAGCGAGATGGTATCTTCAACAGCAAAGTAAATTTAATGTTCTTACTATAAGTGGATGCCTTTTGAAATTACTTGCGAACGTGAAAATAAATAATAATAAATGTGTGATATATACTGATGTGTTATATACATTTTTAGTATATTAATTTTAGGAAGTAATATTTTATTTAAAGTGGGAGAGAACTTGGGCACAATTAATTTAACCTAATCAGGCTGTGGAAGTAAGCGGATTCTGCCATTAAGAATCAAATAAGTACACTTTCGGTGCAAGAAAGCCTACCTTCATGAAAGTGTCAAACTAGAATATGCTTGTATGTTCAAAAGAAAAAAATTGAATGTAATGGACTCATGATATCTGGTAGAGAGTCATTTGGCTTGTGAGGAAGCAGGATGAAACCAAGACACTTAAATCGTTGCTTTTGAAGAAACCAAATCACTGGCATTGTGGTAGGTTAAGGTATAGATTGCTGCTAAACTGTAGGTCACTTACAGGTTATTATAGTCAGACAGAACTCTAAGGAGATTTCTTATGCTTCTCACATTTTTAGAACTAAAACGCAATCTTAAGAGGTAAATGTTATAAATTTTGAAAAGTTTCAATGGCACTGGTGGGTAACCAAGGCGGAGATTAACGTTTTTGAAGATCTTTCATTTTCAGAATAGTTAAATGACCTCATAGTATAGCATATAAATATGTAAAATTGGTGCTTTATAATCGATGGTACGACTTATGGCTAAGCTTTTTCTCTAATCTTATTATATGACGAATATTGTATTTTTATGAGTAGCTCTTATTTCGTGTCAGAAAAATACTCGGAGGGGTTGATATTCCTCGCTGAGTGACCACCAAATCAAAACTTTTTTCTATTCTATAGCTGCGTCAATACAAGGAAATAACGTTCATGAAAAGCTGCAAATGGAACTTTTAATCCGTTTAAATAAAACAGCTATAATCTCCAAAAGAAATATCGGTAATATTTTATATATAATTTGGATGTTTTCTTGCTTCTGGTTAAACTGTTACAGTACTAAACTATACTAAATTCCCATATCAGCATACATTCTCTAGCATATTACCTTGAATTGGAAGCTTCGGTGCCTAGCTGGTTGAAATTCTCGTGAAGGTAGAGGCTCACTGCTTTGCAAAAATGCGATCGACTAAGCAAGAACGAAAAAGAGTGATTCTTGCGATATATTGTTATTCCATATTAAAGTTTTGACGCCTTCAACTTTGTTTTACAAAGTTTATACAAACTTACTAAATTATAATACTTATTCCCGTCCGCTCAGTCTGGTGGTTGCGGGGTTACTTCTTCGGGCGGAATGATTTCGTCGCGACCCGAAATATATGATTGAGCTTTTGGATTTCTTCTGAAGGAATGGTAATTGACGTTTAGAGCATATTTCGATTATGGAAGGGACACTAACTGGCCTTGCCTAGAACAATTAAAAAGAAGAAGAAGAAAAATTAAAATTGATATAAGTCCGCTTATTGTTCTTTTAATGAACATTGAAGGTACTTTAAATTTCTCTTATGGTATTCAGATTTGTGAAAATAATGACAGAAAAGTTTTTGTAAAAAATTAAACATCCTTAAAAAAGCAAAAAAAAAATTATGTAATTGGTTTTGAATTATTTCATTTCGATTTATATTTATAAGTATTAAAAACAAAAACAGATTTAATCTATATATAAAGGAGAATGAATGTGTTTATGTATCTTATAGACTCCGAAACTACTCAGCCGGTGTTGTTAAAATTTAAAGGATTGCTTCTTTGTAGTCCGGAGAGTGCACCTGTAGTTTTTTTTTCCTAAAAGTATACCTGGAGCAATCTATCCCAAAAAATTTGTTGTAAGAAATTTGGATCTTGCACCGACCTGCCCAAAAAAAATTAAATTTTGGTTTGATTGATGTGAAATTTCGCACACAGATAGCTTATCACCTAAACTAAAACAAAGACCTGTTTTTCTTCTTCTTGCCTCTGCAATATGTTAATACCAAGTTTTGTAAACACATAGATACAAATATATATTACTTTCATTACTTATTATTACTTATTATTAATAGGTTTCTACTACAATCAACGCTCCAATAGTAAATATATTTTATTTCAACTGATGAAATACATCTTCGGAATCGCGTAGTGGATGTCTCTTGCATTCAACCTTCGATAACTTCGCAGAAAATATTTGCTTATTTCACTTTCTTGTTAACAATTTTAAGCTCACTTTTTTTTTGTTTCCAACTAGTTACGGTAAGTACAAGATACACTGGCTTTGGTGCTACCATTGCAGTGAAAATAGCAAAAGTTTTAGCTTTTAGTTACATACCTTTGCTATATGCGCTCTTCGGTGATCCTTGTTGATGTTGTTGACTTGTTGTGGTTAGTTGTAGTGGTCGCATTAGTGTGCCACTGTCATGTTGTTGTTGAGGTTTTTTAGCAATAACACCGATTGGCCATAATCTTTTCAAACTTCCTATCATAATGACTTGCACTGTTTACACAATTTCAAGGGCTTCCTCTTACATCGTCATTCGCGTAGGTTCAGCTTGGCATTGATGTAACCATTCATTGGAATTGTTATGGTTGGGTAATATTTTTTCTGTATTCGTTTATATGCAAAATTTGTTACTATTTCTTTCCTTTGAAAAATATTCATTGGTTTATTTGTAGATTTGCATTAGTTTTTTGAACAACGAAAATAACGCTGCTACTTGTTAAAATTTTCAATAATAGTAATTAATATGACCAGAGCCTTGAATACTATTGGAAATATAAAAGTCGCAAGCGACTACATTGGCCGAGTGACAAGTAGTGTGTACTACCGTGGGTTAAGCTCGAATCCTAGCCCGAAATTCAAAATTATAGAAAATTAATTTAAATTAAGTTAAGCTATCCCTCGATTGGTTCTGGAAAACCTGTATTATTTTCGAAAACTCAATAATGTAAATGATGCTTAAGACATGATAAAACGAAACAATTCGCACCGCATTCTCATAAAACGATCATGATCATGACTGTTCCCATTGTAAGTGGTGATCAAAAGTACACTTAAGAGTTTCATATAGTTACTAGTCAACAAGCTTCGGAATCGGTTTTTCAACTGAGCCGAAAGATGCTAAAACCAAGGTAATGATGACAATTTTGTCTGATTATTACGCTTGGAGATTTTATAGGTAGATGGTAGGTAAAAAATATTATTTGAGCCCTATGGGACGTTTTGTTCTATTGACGAACTCGCTGCACAAATTAAGTAGGTAGTTTTCTTAAAGTTGGGGATGAAACTCGCCATTTTTGAAATAACTTTTTAACATTTTCCAACTTTATTCAAGCGCAATCTTAACTTTATGCTATATAGAGTTAGAAAATTTCATAGGAAATGAGTTAACTCTGTTAAATTTGAGACGGTTCGGAATGACTATATAAGCGTGATTACCCCTTGAAATTTATGACCGGACGGCCTGTGAGTGGTTTTGTAAGCTTATCCAACCATCACTGAGGAATTTTTCGTTGACTGTGATTCAAGTAAATCCAGTGCATGTTCTATATTTTCTATAACTCTCTGAAATTTTGTTCACATACGACGCTCAACAGCTTCCACAAAAGAGTTTTATGCCCGACCGTTTCAAAGCGGGATAATGCTCAATTTGGAATGAATGTGCAGAACATCCGATGAGTCGACAGACGACGACATTGACATAGTTAAGTAAATAAATAACTACTATGCGGCATAAGTCATGCGTTTTGGATGGCAGCAGAAGAAGAGAATCATATCCACTCTGTTGGAAGAGCAGGTGGAGAGCGACATGGTTTAGCTTAGTATTTTCAATTGGCGACATACTGCGCTAAGAAGAAGAATCGAATGACGCGGTAATGTTGATTCGGCTATAATCGCGGAAGCGGTGCCTACGCCCATATAATAGCAGTAATTTTCAACACTCCAAAAAATTAAGAATAATTTATTTTACTAGTCACGCTGAAGACTACATTTGATTCTTTTAAATATTAAATCCTAACAATTACAATAATTTAAGCATGTCTTCCTTTTAAAAAATTCTATATTAAACGACATTGATTGACAAACCCACTAAATTATTATTATCTACGTTAAGGTCTTGATTTGGCATTCAGTACAGGTAAACAGTAGAGCGCATATGCAACATTTATCATTCGCTTTCACCCACATCATTAAGCATCGCTGAAAGATATATCATTCTTTACATATTTTTCATACTGCTTTTGTTTGTATTTTTATCAGTAAAATGCAAAACAATAATGATAAGTTGGGAAAAGATACGGAAATGTCACTTTTACTGAATGTTAACAAATCTTCTATCTTTACTGAGAATTACATAAATACAGCTCGTTGGCTCAGTATTTAAGTCCGCTTCATTTATGGTTATAATTGCACATCTACATCCATTAATTATAAAGGAAATTTTTTGGAATCGCCAAATGATAGGTAAGCAGCGTTTAGAAAATCAGTATTCATACTATACATTGTATTCGATATTGTACAATTGTATTCGACACTTGTAAAAATAAATTATTTACTTAAAAAAAATTATATCAAAAAATAAATTGGCCAACATTATAAGCTGAATTCGATTTACCATTTCCGTTGACTATCGAAAAATTGATATTATGAGCTGTGTAAACATTTATAATTTAATAATGATTAAAAAAATATTGAAATTTAAAAATCTAATTAAATGCAATAAAAATAATTTGCAAAAGAAATTTGGGAATTAAAAGAGTTTGAGTCGAATTCAGGTGGTTTTCTGAGGTGGCTGAGGCATTTAATGCAATTTTGCCTTCGAAGGAATTGTGCCTATATAACAACAAATATTTAAAAAGCAAAATATTTTTTACTTAAAAACAAACAATTGATAAATTTTTTTTTTTTTTTTTTGAAGAAATCAACTAGTAAAACGATTTATGAATTTCGGTAGTTTTCAGGTGCGAAAATGTTATGTTTCTTATTTTTCCTGTTGGTACTCGCAGCAGCATTGTGTTTTACTTTATTGTTAACCTCATCGACATGAGAGAGTTTGTTACAAACTCAAATAACAAAAATGCTTGATTTTACTTTCGTCCATTATTCAATTTTTTGTGGTAATAACTTTATTTTCCCTATATACAGGATTTATTGGTGCATGCATGGTGGATGGTTGCGAGTAGTGATTGTCGGTTGATGTCGCAACGTGAATGTCAACAATGTGCTCCATTGGCGGATATACATATATACGTAGAGATTGGTAAATAATGATCCGAATGTCGCAGTAAATTCTCAATATGGGCTTTAAAACCATGGAATTAATTCCATTTTTCAATAATTTTAACCTTTTGCCACAGTGTTAAAAAAAACTAGACTTCGGTATGAAATACGTAGGTGGCATCTCTAGAAGCGCTTAAGCCCTAACTTTATGCATTCAGCAACTTTTTCAGGAGTGCACTAAAGATAAAAGCAAATTTGTGTACCAGTTGTATATGTATCAATGTGTAAATATCAAACACGTTTTTCAAATAAATACGCTTGCCTACATACAGTGAATTAAGATGATACGTAATAAGATGCTATGCGATGCTACGAAATATACAAACTCAAGCGGATTACTATGCATGAACATACATTGTATTATAAGCCAAGGTGTATACAGAAGCTCATATGCTTATCATAATACTGGTCTGCATATATATGACATCATGCTAGGTAGTGCAAACGAGAATCAGATTTTGAGAATTATTTTAAATTTGACTAAAAGTCAGCCTTTAATACATTATTTGTTTTATTTTACTACATTTCATTTCTTTTTGAATTATTTTATGAGGAGACGTGAAGATGAAATGGCTATAACTTCTACCGATCAAACTGTTGTTGTAGTTTTTTCACTTTTCAAAAAAATAATATATGGTCTGATCCAGCTAAAAAACAACGGAAATAATGTAATTGACCTGAAAAAGGAAATCACAATTACGGAAGAGCCTACCGAACGACCAAAGTTTTCTTTTACGTTAAGAAAGGCTTTGCTTTATAATATTTGTTAGTAAATTTTCAAAAAAACAACTAAAAATGTAAAGCCACAGAAATTCTGAACACTTCATCATTGTTGTCTAGAAAGAGGGAAAAGTAAAAACAAAAATAAGTTAACCCCTCGCCTAATGGTTTAACCATTGGTTCGAGCTGCTAATCCACAATCGTGCGGTGAAATCTCCCAAGTTCGAATCCAATTCGAACAAAGGTGTCTGGAAAGAAGTCTGGTGAGGAAACGAGGTGGCCTCCTAATAGCTATAACCCCTCCCGCTCAGACTGTTGAAATTTTTTTATTTACTCAAACAATAAAATATGCCAACTCAAAAAAATTAAATAAATATTATTTTATTTTTTAGTTTAATTTTATTTTACCTCTTTTATTTTACGTTAATTTATTTTATTTTATTAAATTATATTATATTACATTATATCATATGTTTTATTTTATATTAATTATTAATTATAATTATTATTAATTATAAAATGAATAACATAATTTTTTTACCATTTTCTGTTATTTTTTAATTTTGTTCTGTTTTATTTTATATTATTTTACTTTATATTCTTATAACTAATTTTTTATATTTTATTATATTATATTTCATTTCTTTATTTTTTTAATATTTTTAAGTTTGTTTCTTATTTTTCTGAAGTTTTTTTTTTTTGTTTTATTTTCTTCGTTTTATTAGTTTAATTTTAGTTTGTCTTATTTTATTTCATTAAGTTTTTATTAGTTTTTTATTTTATTTAATTTAATTTTTTTATTTTATTTTCAATTCTTTCATTGTAATTTGTTGTACCAATATTTCTTTTATTTTGCTCGCGGATGTTCATTGATGATCTCTTCTCCTAATGCCGTCTCTTTTGTGTATTAATTAAATCACTAACAAGCTTTTAATCGAATTGCAGTTTCTAGTAAAAGCAGAAAAACACTAAGTTACAGCTACAAACATAACCATTGTGCTGGGAGGGTAGGGTTGTGGTGCTGACATAGCATATTCTGCACTCAATTTTCATACTATTTTCATGAAATTTTTACGCCGCCTGCTCAAATGGTGAGCTGGCGATTACTGCTGCTTGTTAAGCTATCTTTTGTGCGCCATTTTGCAAATATTCTTGTAAGGTCAGCGGTTGCTTGATTTCTGATCATTTTGTTACCACTGACACGACACGCACCAAAATTTATTCAGAGACATGATTGTGGTAAATACATTTGTTGACATTTGCTCATTCTTGAGTTTTAGTGACTTTTTAGCGAAGCGAAACATTCAACACGATGGTAAGTTAAGATTAATCCTTATATGAAGAGAGTTTGCAGCAACCAACTATTGGTGACAAGAATAAGATGTGAATATAACAACATAGGAGAGTAATAATGAATGAAGCATTATACTTGTAGATGCTGTTGCTGTTATATTAGCTTTATTCTTTTTTATTGCAAATGAAGCTCATTAAGAACCAAAAACATACACATTTTGCAACAAACGTCACTATAACAGTATTTTCAACATCAAAGGAGTGTGTCTTATACTGGACTTAAATAGGGCTATTTAATAAAAATATTGTATAATATAATTAAAATAAAATTATTAAAAAAATAAATCTTTAAATTTAGAAAAATTGGCAAGCCTGAAAATATTTGCTTTTTCAAATCAATATTATTTGTTATAAAAATTACCTAATTTATACTTAAAAAATGTGGCAACTCTGCCAAAGGTCAAGTCCTGATTTGAAAGTATCTCATTTTATGCTACTTACTTTATAGCTTTGCAGACATTGCTCACCACTTAGGCGAAAGTCCCATAAGCCTGTCAACACACTACAGCTACGATACATACGCTAAATGCCGGCGTTCGAAGCACAAAAGTAATGATAGTGTATTAATGTATGGATAATGGATACAACAACAAATGTATTCTTGGCATACTACACTAGAACTTGCAGCAGAATTTTGCAAAGGAAATTTTTGTAAAGCTGAATACAAAAACTATGAAAACCAACAGAGGTTGCTGTGAGTATGACATGTATTTACTCCCACGGCTTTGTTACAGTAAATATTGCATACTACATACACTACCTGTTTACCGTTACCTTTGCTACAACCAACAAACTGAAGTTGAAGGCACTGAAATTCCAGTAACACACACACATACATACATATTAAAAAAATAGCTTTGAAGTAAGTATATACTAGCGTAAAAAGGAAGACCAAAGTAGAAAACAACATATGCACGTTGCTGTTGTTATTACTTTGTCATTGTCGTCTTGAATTTGTCAAGGTGCGTTAAAGTCACGTACATTCATACATTCACTGCATAAAACTTGCGGGTGATTTTTCTTTGATTTAGATTTTGCAAAAGAGATATCATCAGATAAAAGATATGCTCGTATTCGGTAATATGTACACAAAGTTAAGCGTGTGGTGATAAGAAAAGCTATATGCAATATAGAATATTAATATTGAAATTAACAACTATAATCTTATGTTATGATAGAAGAAATGAAATGAAATTAAATATCATGGAAAAATAAAAAAATGTAATGCTCGATTCGAATGTGCTTCCACGTGCTCAGAATACGTGTGTACTTCCATAATGGCCTCTTCGTTTTATCCAAATTCATTAACGCTCATCTATATCTTCATTTTTGCAAACAAGAAATAGTCGCAAAAGAGTAATTTGAATGAACCTTGTGTATACCAAAAAACTGTGGTCATTACCAATAGACCCACCTTGGCCTTCTCTGGTGCACGTTCATCTGGAGAAACCCGCTGCCTTTATTGGTATTTGGTGCTGGTGTGAAGTGGTGAATCCATGTTTGATAACGGAAGAGCTCAAAAATTCGTTTGGATTGTGATTGAACATCGCCAAACACTCCTTAATGGCTACATGGTAACGTCGCACGTATAGCTTTTTTCATGTTCAAATAATCATGTAAAATGTGCGGTGTCTACTCAGTTGCGATGTCATAGATTTCGTCAACGATTTTTGGCATGACGACATCTTTTGGGCGATCCGAACGTTCGGCGTCACTTTTGCTGGTACGACCGCGACGGAACTCAGTAAGCCATTTCCTAACAATTGAAATTGATGGTCCAGATTCACCTAAGTATTCTTCAGGTATTTCCTTGGCTTCAGTGGCGGTTTGTTTACGCAAAATATAATGCTTAAAAAACGAAATTCTGTTTTTTTCAATTTCGTTAAAATTCACGAGATCGTCTGCTATCAATGGCTATAAAACACAAACTAAATGGCGCAGTTTGCTCAAAATTGCACAGCAGTCCTACTAATCGATATCAATTGACGCGGGCAGTGCTGTATTTACAGTCACAAGTTACTGACTTATCAAACAGCCCTCGAATTTAAACCTTTTCATCCCTACTGGGACAATAAAAAAATAAAACGGAAAATTTAGAGCATGGGTTAAACTTTCATTTATGATCTAATAACGCAATTGAAAGCAATTTTCTCTTAACCTAATATTCAGCTCAGGCAAGTTGTCAGTCGCGCCTTATGTGAAACGTCTACTGGTAGCAATTTTTTTCGCGAAATCTCGATTGTTTCAGAATTAAGATGTCAACAAAAATTTTTGATTCGAAATTGTAAGAAAGTTGGAGCGATAGATCTGAGCTTTTTACATTTATAATTGCAATAATAATGTTTGCTTATACCAACAGATGTATAGAAAGAGGAACTCGGATGAACATGAGGAATATTGTTTAGACGAAGAGTTTTGGCCGATAACTTCAGTGCATCGGAATCTTGCTATGGGCAATCGTATGAGGATGACAAAGATTATGACGTTACTGTAGCAACAAATAATTTTCCCAGCAAACCTCAGGATGTATCTTCTTCTAAATTGGAACTGGATAATGACGATGATCACATTAATGAAATAATTTCATTGGGGATCAGTGAGGTTCAACCAAAGTGGAATAAGTGAATCTGGACAAAATGTAGTAATGAAGTAACTTTCCAAGCAAAGTATAAAATGTCTATTGATAAAGATGCTGAAGTTCTAATTTGACTTTCTTCACGCACATGCCATCAATTGCTGATTATTGGAGTAAAAAAACAGAGGAATAGACCTCCATTCCGTTGGAAGTATCAGGACAAGAGCGATCAGGTCTCACTTGGTATTTCCGACTGGCGCCAAACAGCGAAGATAAGGAACCAGGGGCGCACTCTTGTTTGATTAGGCTATAGTCGCTGAAAAAAAAGAAGAAAAAGAAGCAATAACTAGGAAAGCATCTAACCTGCAAAAGTTGTCCATTCCAATATTAATAGTATTCAAGTGTTTGGATATTATTAGCGAAATTTATATATATATATATATATATATATATATATATATATATGACTTTCTGCATGTCTGAATTGTTGAATCTATTGAGTGGCCAGTAACATATAACAACAAAAGAGTATATAACAAAAACAATTTTCATTTAATTTGCTTGCTTCTTCTTAATCTCTTGAGTCTTACTTAAGTCATTTTAAATTTTTTGTCACGCTAATTTTTCGCTCTTTTCAGTTTTTTTTTCATTCTGATATTACTTAATGGCTTGTGATTTTAGTTTTACATACTTTGGAAAAAACCTTCGATTTTATTTTTGTTAAAGTTTCAACAGCAATCGACTATGTAAAGGACGATTAAGTTTTATAATGAAAATATGAATAAGTTTATACAAATATATTTGAAGTGCTTGTGTAAAGGAGTGTGAATAGTGTTTAAAAGAATGGAAAATCGTAACTTTCCTTTATAAGTAATAACAGCAGCTTTTTGGTTATATATTAAAAAAATTAAAAAAAAAATTAAATAGGTTCCGACTTTGAATAATTCTTTTTTATGTCTTCTACCGACTGGAAACGACGGTCTCAAAGTTGTGTTTTAGAAAAAGGAAATAGTCGGCCCGACTTATTTGAAGAAAGGGGTTTCTGAAAATAATCCATCTCGAAAACTGAAATTAATTGACAACAATGAGCGCTGTAAAGAAATTAAATGACATATAATTCTCCATTTCAACGTCAATATAAAGGGCATTTGCGAAAGAAATAATTTTAACAATCACTTTAAACGGATCTTTTAAAAATACTTTTTTCACAGAAGTATAAGTTGAGCTGCACTCGACAAAATGAACACATTGACCACCCAAGCTGGAAAAAGTTCTTAAGCGGTTTAAAAAATTTACGATTTCTGGTGCATTGAACTCCCCCAGTTTTTCTTAGCAATTTTCTAGATATCAATAGAGATGTTAACTGAAATTACTATATTTTAAGGTCATAGTGTCTTCAAGAAACATACAATTTAAATTAAATTGCATCCTACTTTGCTATTATACGAGTATAGCTATGTATGTGTATTTAACTGCTTCAGTGGGCAAATTATAATACCTATGTATCTCTAACATACTCTGACAAAGCATTCAAGGTTTTGCTTTTTATCTTTCATATGAAAGCAGTTGAGTAATAAAGCGAAGAAAAACATTATATAAATAACAATTTATAAAGCAAAATAATACAATGAAAACGTATGATATATAATATATAATAATAAAATATACTGCAATTATGAAGAAAAACATGTTTTCTATAAACTTATATATATAATTTTCGATTGTATTTACCGAACAAGTAAAACTGTTAGTAACGAGCAAGTATGCTAATAATTTGCAGTTGCACGTAAATTAAGATACCGTCAGACATAGCAATTAATTAATTAACCTGCATGCCAAAATGAAAAATTTCGGAATATAATTTCAAGAGTAGTTACACGTAGCATAAAATTTATGGAAATGTATTTCAATTTCTGGTTTTAGTCTGAAAGACTATTTTACGAGCTGAAATTTCCCTGACGAGCAATTGAAAATTTAATTTGAGAAATCAAATTGCAGATAAATGGGTGCAATCAAACACTACTACATTAAGCAATCCATAATATATAAGTCGAGCCCGACAAGCAATTCTACTTATATATATTTCTCAGACAATTAATGCCTGAATGTATACAAGATTGCAAAAACTTGCTAACCCAATATTAAGTAAAAATAACGGCTAAATATTAGTGCACTTAATAGTTGTTGGTTAGTAAAAAATTTAATAATACAACTACAGATTACATGGCAGGCGTTGGCCCAGTTGGTAGAGCACTCGCCTGTAATGCCAGAATCCGTCGGTTCGATTCCTGGCAAAAGAAGTCTGATGAGGTGATGTGGTGATCTCCGAAACAGCTGTGGAATTAAATAGCAGAAATTAGTTTTAGTAGGGTCAATGGCCGATAAAACCTTATCAAAATGCTGCTCGAAATGCTTTGCTTGTTGCTTAAATTGGAGAGCTCTCTGAAGAAGAGCTGAAGGAATAAGAACGTTAAGGTGTTAAAAATTAAAATTTTTTAGCAGCAAAATACACGAACAAAATAAAATTGAATAAATTTTTTTACGTCTCGCGGCATTTTTATTCTACATTAATTATTTTCTCTTGTTTGGCATTGCTAATTTTAACCTAAAATTGCTATAATAAAATTATTCTGATTTCCATATATTAGTTATAAGAAAGCTTAAAACTGCTTCTACGGAAATAGTTATTTCTATAACAACAAAATATATTTAATATAGGATCGGTTTCTAATGAACTTGCATGCGTCTTATGTCCTTTCATTCTACTAATTGGCAGTAACATCTGTCAGCATTTTTTGGTATCTTAAATGCCAAAGAAGTGATGGCAAAGCCTTTGAAGTTATAAAGTCTATTATTGGGTGCGCTTAATTAATAAATTTCTATATATATAGTATTGTAAATCAGGGCAGCTTTCAAAAAATAAAAACAAAACAAAAAAACTTAAATAATGGTAATAGAGCAGTTATCACAGAAACAGAAGTTTAAAAGTAATGAGTAAAATGCGGAAAAATTAAACAAGTCCTGATTTGTAGAGATCTGTGAGCTCTTTCGTAAATGATGGATTCCATACATCTTAACGTTCTTATTCCTTCAGCTCTTCTTCAGGGAGCTCTCCAATTTAAGCAACAAGCAAAGCATTTCGAGCAGCATTTTGATAAGGTTTTATCGGTCATTAGACATATTACATTATCAATCCCCTTTTATACCATTGTCTAAAATCTATAAGTAAGGTGAAGAAAATATTCAAAAACTTTAATACTGATATGAAAAATGCTTGGAAAAATAACTTGGGAAACATAGAGAAGGGCAAAAGGTTGACAGCTGAAATTAAACACATAGACTTGGAAAACATTAAATAATATTAATATTAATATTAAATAATATTAAGTTACATGTTTCATTTGAGCGCTAGGAGGGATCATAACTTCTCTATACAGTGGCTCACAGTTTCTTTCATGCAAGTTTAATTAAAAATTTATATGCTATATATTGACAATAACAACATATATCGAAATAATTCAAACTACCGGGCTTTGATATGGATGTGTAGCTTATAAAAAGTACTCCATTTATTATTTTTTAATTACAAATTAACATTAATAAACTTGGTTAATATTTAGTCTGATATCGTTTAGCTTTCAATGCAACTTTTAGTCTAGCTGGAAGGGACTCAACTAGTTTTTTTTTTTTTTGTGTTTTCTGTTCCGATTTTGTTCTACTTTTCGAAATTGCACTTTTTAGTTGTTCCTTATTAGTTAAGCAGTGATTATGGATATTATTTTGAAATAAAGACCATGAGTTCTGGATCGGGTGAATAGGCCGATGGATTCATTACATGTGGACAATTCCATATTAGCCATGTCTGCACTATTGCCGACTTGGCCTGATGATACATCTCTAAAACAGTATTGGGTTTCCGCCACACGTATTCCATCTGAGCCGAAAAGTTTGAACTTCGATTCGTCAGTAAAAGCACTGTGTTCCACAAGTCAAAATCCTTTTTTCCAACTCCTCGGTAAAGGCAACTCGGCTGCATTTCATGGCTTTGTAGATGTAAGACAGTACTTCTACGAATTTTACTTTGCTTGCTTTATTACTAAAGCATTGCGGAATATATAAACTTCTTATTTTAAATTGTAACTATTTTCCATTTTATGGCAATATAAACTGATAAGTTTAATCTGCATGAAATAAGCTTTGAGCCGCTGTAAATTAAAACTCTATATAAAGTAATATATAAGTATACAGCTCAGGAGCTAACAGGCAAAATAATAATAATTTTAAAGCAATAGGCAATAGCAATAGCCAGCATATTATTAATATTTATCCCAATAATACACAATCAAAAAAATTATGAGAGATAACTTTATAAACTGCTCAGTTCTAGTAGTTTGATCTACTCACTTCTCTTTCTATCTATAGTGCGTATAAATGTGATCAAGTGTTCCTTTACTACTGAGCCACTACATATTTTCCATCAAATTGCAAAATTGAATAATCTTAATAATATAATTAAAATACTCGTTTACCACTTGAATTTTTACACACCAGTCTAACATCTCACTGCAGGGATGCTTTTGTTCGTAGCTGCCAACGACAGAAATGAAAATTGGTTTGCGAGTTTTTAAGTGCGTTAAATATCTTCATATCTGCTGAATATAAAGTGTTGTCGTTAAATCTTATATCAACGAATGAAAGTATGTTTGAGTGTATTTTTTGATGTGAGTAAGTGGGTTCTTGGAAAAACAAGCATCTGATATCCACTTTATTGCACCGCGTGTTTTCGCATTTGAGGAGTATAGTGAGAACAGATTTCCGTTGTTCTCTCTTATTCTGAGTTATATTGAGTTATGGCGCGTAAGCTTTGCACTCAATTTAATTCGAATATTTAATATTTGTTTGTTATTCCTCCAAAATGTTCAGTAAAAAAACAAGCTCTTTCACATTATATGGGTCAACCATTATTTTATGATTAAAACGTACATTTTTATTTGGTTTTCTTTATTATTTTTTACTAAACAATTTAGGAATTATTGTAATTGTCGTCGTGTTATTATATTAAATGCTTACATTATGATACTTCATTTATTTGATGCGATTGAAAAAATTGTAGAGAATTTTTTTCTGAATGCTATTCTATTGTATTTTGTGTTTGTTTATGTTTCAATTTAACCTATTTATAAATTTTCAACAGCTTTATATGCAGAAATATATTTCTTATGTGTTATTTTATTTATTTTTTTTTTTTTGCTGGCAATTCGTTTAAAATATAAATATTTTTAATACAAGCTGCAGAGCTAGACAGAGAAGGTAAAATCCGTACAGCCTCTGTCGTACGATGACGCCTCTGGTAAGTCGGTGATAGGAGTTTTCGTAAGAAATGTTTTGCGTAGATGAGATGTAAAGGGTGTTTTTTATAAAGGTATAGAACTTTAAGTTGGCATTACTTTTCAAGATGGCGACCGATTGAACAGCTGTCAAGTGATTTATTCTCAGTTTGGTTTGGCAATTCATCGTGAATAGACTCACGCCTGAACAACGCTTGCAAATAGTGCAATTTTATTTCGAAAATAATGGTTCTGTGCGGAAAAAGTATCGCGTACTACGTCCATTTTAGCGATGTTTAGCGATGAAGCGCACTTCTGGTTGAATGGCTACGTCAACAAACCAAACTGCCGCATTTGGAGTGAAGGAAATCCTCAAGTGTATGTTGAAATACCGTTACATCCAGAAAAACTGACTGTTTGGTGCGCTTTATGGGCTGGTGGAATCATTGGTCCGTATCATTGGACGTAGTGCGCGATACGTTTTCCGCACAGAACCATTATTTTCGAAATAAAATTGCACTATTTGCAAGCGTTGTTCAGGCGTGAGTATATTCACGATGAATTGCCAAACCAAACTGAGAATAAATCACTTGACAGCTGTTAAATCGGTCGCCATCTTGAAAAGTAATGCCAACTTAAAGTTCTATATCTCTATAAAAAACACCCTTTATATAATAATATATACCCTTGAGATATCATCTCAAGTTAAGTAAAGTGAAATTGGCTCGGTGCAGTGGAAGTGCAGAGAAGATGATGGATGGAGCACTATTTTTTTGAGTGTTCCGACCTTTAACCAGTTGAGACGTCATATATTCAAGTTAAAGGATGAAATTAATGGGCTTAAAGAATAAATTGAAAGCAATACTTTGATACCTTTTTTACTATTTGTGGTGCTATTTGATCATTATCATTTTTGTTATATTTTGTTTGTAATTACCCTATTTGAAATTCATTTTATATCACATAATGTAGTACGAGTGTAACGAATCGGTCTCGAGACAGAGTGCTTACTTAGTATTTACTTAGAAATATTCAGTAGCGAGTTGTCATTTTTATTGTAAAAATTTAATAAAGAAAGAAATTTCATAAAGTACTTAACATAATGTACCAAGCAAATCATTTGTTTTTATTAATTGGCGCTGTGTAACCCCTGAACCAAAAATATAAAAAAAATTTCAAGGGAAAATATTTCGGCCAATGGTAGACCTCCAGGAGAGAAAAATAGTGTTGCTGTTAACCTATGCGAAAGCTACCTATGTACGTACCATACTTTAAGTAAATTGAGCCAATGGTTCGGTCTCAGTGTTCCTGCCAATCCTAGCAAAAAGCTGCATTTTTACCAAATTTCAAGTAAATCGAACAATAAATACGATATATTCTAATTGGCGCCTGGTCCCCCTTCTGGAAGACAAAAATCGTGTTCCCGCTAATCTCAGCAAAAATCTACTTATGTATTGAAATTTTTTCGATAGGACAGTCCCTGGACCGTATCCGGTTTGAAGTTGCGTCAGGTAGTAATCCGTCTCGCCGTGTTTTCTCTCCACACTAGCTTGTACGTTACCGATTAGATTGTACGTCCATCTACCTTTCTCTGATATGTCCCAGCGGCTCTGCCACTCATATATACTTTTCAGTCTTTCTGCGTTCCACTCTTCTGTTATGAGTCGCCTTCCAATGCGTCTGCATTTGTCGTAAACTCTTTTGAATTCCATTGCTATATCTGGTGGCATGGATACCGCTATAACCCCTGATGCATCGTGCGACACCGTGCGGAATCCCCTGATATCTCAGATTGCACTTAACCTGATCACAGATCTTGCTTTCTTGACATAAGATGTATTCTATATTGCTGGTCCCCTTATCCGTGCCTCATAAATTAGCATCGACTGACTTACTTTAGCCAGCAGTTCTCGCTTGTTTTGGCTTGGTCCGCCAATATTAGCCATCATCTTCGATAGGGCCGCTGTTATTCGCACGGCTTTTTCACATGCTTTCTCGTTGTGCGTCTTGTAGTTTAGCCGAGTGTCTATTATAACGCCTAGATACTTCAGTGTCTACTGGGTAGTTATACATACATCCATCTCGTTCTTTCTACAGCATTGCTTGCGTCATTGGTCACTTCTTTGACCGCATCAATGGTTGACCTGTGCTTACGGAATCCATATTGGTTTTCGGCGAGTGCTGGGGATTCTTGCTCTAAGTGTTGCTTAAATCGTATGCAGAGATTATTCGTCCTATTATATTTCTAAGCATAGAACTAATCGCTGATTCTTCCACACAATATTATATCAATAAAAAAAGATATGTACACATCAGGATTCATTGCGACATCAAAACATCTATTTTCAGACAAAAGAAAAGTGCCGCCGCATTTATTATGCAGGTAGCAAAGCATCTAAAATAATTAACAGAAAGTCTCAGGAGCATACCAAATTCATGACATTGCATTTTAGAACTAAATATTAATGAGGACAATATGATATAATCTGCCGATTGCGACGATTTTCAAAGCCAATAAGCAAATGTAAATACTAAATATTACGGTCTTAGATGCTTTCTGACAGATTTTCGATCCAAAGCCTCATATCTGAAGAAATCGTCTTTATAGACCAATATGGGCAGTTCCGTCAAATGATAAATACAGTATGAATGTACATCAGCGTATCAAGTTTGGTTGAAATATCCTAAACCTGGGGAATCCGACATGCAAAAATTTTTACCTTAAACGGTTAAAATTTATGATTATTATAATGAAAAAAAAAAACGTTTTACGTAATATTTGAAGAGAAGTTCGTTGAGAAGCTTCGAAGGTTCAGCGATAACTTTTAATATTGAGCAAAAAATCTCACATTCAGGGATATTGTTTTTTCAGTATAATGATTCATTGAAACTAACTGGAATGACTTTCATTGATTTTTTTTAATAAACAAAAATATTAAATCGTAAATTGGGAGCACTGAACGCCACTTGTTTCTTCAACATAGTTATTATATTTAAAGATATATATATTTTTTTCAGTTTTTTACGTTTATGAAGTTTGTATATGTAACATTTTCATTTAATTTTTTCCCTTTTTTCTTTTCTTTCAAATTTATTTTTATATTTTTTCGGTTCTTGGCACTCCCCTTAGTTTTACATATTTTCGCTTTTCACTTTTATTTTCTTTTTTCAGCTGCAACGGTTAAAAACTGGCACATTTCCTTTATTTTCTTTTATCCAGCTGTGCTTGTTGCACTTGAAAAGTGTGTGGGCGATACGACTTTTTGACATTTGCACTTCAGTGTCATGCTTCAACGACACAACTTTTGTTGCATTGGAAAACGTATATATGTACAACAATATAAACAGTTTCTTATACTTATTTTAAAAATCTTTTGTTCAGAAGTACAACCGAATTTTGTGTATAAGGTTTTCTGAAAATTAAATAAGATTTATGCCAGTTTTATACATATTATTAAAACCTACCATATTTGTTTACATTTGCACATATATAGGCTCAGATATATGAACTCATACACTTTCTTATTTTATATAAGGAAGATAGGCGCAAGTCTATTTCCCGAGTACTACAGTATTCAAACGTGCGAAATCGATACAACAGCTTCGTATGGGAGCTCCCACGGCAAATGCACCAAGTACTACGATTTGAGGCTTGTCCTTGGAATATCTAGACATTTAATTAAGAATAAAGGAGTGCAAAGTAGGTATTGGAATTGGAGAGATACTTTGTTGCCTAAATTATCGTAAATAACCGCTGACGCACATTTCGCCACAATCCGACTAGAAATAAGGATTTTCAATGTTTCACTGATTACCGTCTAAGTCTCCATGGAAAAGAAGGGCGATAGGCACCTTATCGAATGCTTCATACGCTACCCTTTTCATCAGCTACTATCAGACCAATAAAAGCTCTGCCACCTAACTTCAAATACGAATTCAGCAGCGCTTCTGTGTTTCCACCACATACTGGGGTGGTTTATGTTTAATAATATCTTACATTTTTGTATTTAAAAATGAAATAAGTCTCCATGGAAAAGAAGGGCGATAGGCATCTTATCGAATGCTTCGTACGCTACCCTTTTAGTCAGCTACTATCAGACCAATAAAAGCTCTGCCACCTAACTTTAAATACGAATTCAGCAGCGCTTCTGTGTTTCCACCACATACTGGGGTGGTTTTTGTTTAATAATATCTTACATTTCTGTATTTAAAAATAAAATAAACTTCGAAAAATAAAGTATTATCCAGTTAGCGGTTTCGAAAGTGTAGAACTGTATTTTGACATCTGTCAAACTTAACTAAACCAAACCTGTTTTGTTTCAGTTAAAAGTCTAGTATTTATGAAAAAGGATCGCTTAACTACCGCACAAAGCTTTAAAATTGTTGAAACCTACTATAAATATGGTGATTTAGACTCAGGTAATCGATAAAATTTTAAAGAAATTTAAAAAGACTGGATATTATAAGGCCTGTGCATCATCGTTTTGCTCATTTCACGTCAAAAGTCGCTCCTGTAAGTAAAAGTGTAGCTAAATATTGAAATGGGTCTCTTTCTGGACGTTCCCAGGAGCTTGGACTTTCTTACGGCACATTATGGCTTATTATGCACTTGAACTTAAACTTATATCCATATAAAGTCTAGTTCACACAACAACTGAAGCTGACCATTCACAAAGCCGTAGTTAAGTCGATTTGGAGCTTGATCAATTTCATATTCGTTATTCGGTGAGTGGTTGCAACCAAGTTTCTCTGAAAGTTAGTAAAAATAAAAATAAAATTAAAAAATTCTCCTTTCAATTTTTACTTTTGTCAATCCGATAGATTTTATGTGATTTCTCATTATTGTTCAGCGGCAATGTGTTAAAGTATCTCTAAAAAAAGTTTGGACCCTTCTGGTCAGACACAAAACAAATGCGGCACCATTTCCAATATCGATATGGTTAGTACTTAATTTTTTAAACCAAAACCTTTTGGTTTGTTGAGCAAATTTTGATGAACTGGACAACGATCTGTAAAAACTATCATTTGGAATTGGAATTTTCAAACAGGCATTCAGCACGGCATCAATCATTGGTTGCTATTAACTTAAAAACTCGAATTCTAGTAAAGCGAATGCAACCCATGGCAATCCTCATCCTTATCTCATCTTATTTTAACACATATTGTTTCATCTCATTTCATCAGATATCATTTCATCAAGTCTTAGCCTTATTTCAAACCTTTTGGATTTATCAATATTCCTGTAATATATATAAACTAAGTTGAGTAAAAAATGCATGGATCGTTTGCATTTACTACAAGAAGCCGATATGCAAAAAAAAAATTAGTCAAATGTATTGAAAATCTAACGAAGAAATGTTTTTTTCATTGTTATTTATATGGCAAGCTTTCAATACTAAGGGACATTGCTTTCTCTGCAAATATGTTGATTTTAACCCTGCAATATCCAGCGGCATCCATTTTGAGGAATTTTCTGCGGTTACAACAACAACAACAATAGGAAATATTTTTACAATCTGCTGAATAGCAGCAAAAGTAAAGGACCTGGAGATGGGGAACCCTAAACCCCAACCGATGACGATAATAGAAGTTCTATTACTCGACAATTGCCGTTGTGGGAAGAAAAAGCTCATTGTAAAAAAACGATTAGCTCTCCGAGCCATTCTATACCAAACAAGGTTTCGGACAGGGTGAGCCTTTCTAATTGATTCATGGAGAAAATAATAAGAGCTACAGAGCTTAAATGTACGATATTCTGTAAGAGTGTATAGTACCGTTAATTTTGCTTTGTCCTGACAGCACTAAAAACAAGAAGAAAGACATCACTCACATAATCTTTTTTGTCGATTTTAGAGCCGCAAACAACACTCTCTTAATTTTATATCCCTGAGAAACTGATATCGAATAAAACCAGGGGCTCCTCGATGCAAACAAAAAGTCAGGGAGCATGAAATATAAATATTAACTGCAATACATAAGCATGGATCACAGAAACATGTAGTATTAGTTAAAACATTATTTTAGTTTTTTTTTTTTAATTTAATTTTTTCAATTAAATTTAATTAAATTTGATTTTTTGAATTATTTTATTTTTAATTTGGTTTATTTCGAAAAGCGTTGTAAACAAATAAATATATCTTAAGTTTTCAATTTGAGGATATTGAAAATAGTTTCAAAATTTACAAATACTCTTAACCATGCGCAAATATTTATATCTATTAATTTGGATAGATTTTTATGTTTGACATTTCGTGCTCCAAGGAATTGCTTTGCTTCGGATAATCAGCAGTCTTAACAAATCAAATCTATGAAAAAATTAACCTTACTCCATTACAAAAGCCTGCTGGTGGTTGTATTCATATGTATACGAATCAACTAACAATAATCGCACCTCGGTAGAACCTCATTGGTTACGATATCGCCTCTGCGCAAAGCTTATATGTGTACGAATAAATGCTGGCTCTTATGCTTTTATTTGTAAATATATACATACTAATACATTCCCAGATATGTGAGTATTTATTATGCATACATTTAAGCATTATGTAACATCAGATCGCAACCATGATTTAAATTTATTCGCTCTTGGAACTGCTGTTCTTATATTGGTTGCTAACACTTTGTTACTATGTGCGTTTCCAGAACGCTTAAAGGAATTTAATTAGTAATAAATGATGCTCATACAATATGTAGTGCTTCATTGGTTGTGACTATTCATATAGATTTATCATGACAAACTCTGTCAGTTATGAATGGAACAAGGGAATGAATAGATGGAAAAATCACAAATATGTTTATTTGTATATATAGATGGGTTAAAAAGTGCAATACATATATATCTTTAACTTTATTGAACGTAAAATAGCATTTTAACTTCGCGTGCGGAAGTATTTTTGTAATGTCCCCTATAACATATAGCTCCTGTATAATAAACTTCTTCAGTTATATGATTTTAGATCACAAGTATTTCATTAAAGCGTCTAAGAACATGAAATTGCGTATTCTACACAACTATAATAAACATTGGTACTAAAAAAGTATTGAAATCGAAAGACAAACGATCCGTGCAGATATGAAATTTTGGGTTAGAAATCTATCATAAAGCATCTAAGAATATCAAATTTGGTATGCTCTCCACGAAAATTCAAATAAATATTGACTATAAGATTTATCGAAATCAAATTTTTAAATAAATTTAATGAGTCCATGAAAATAGCTCTTCTTTATTATTAAAAAAAAATGTTTAGTTCAATAAGAATACACTTTGGAAGAAATCTTCAGAAATTCTCACCAAGTACTGTAATATATTTTATTTATCTTATTTTAATTTTATATTAATTGCTGCTTTTCCAGAAAATGTGTTCCATAATTGAGCAATAAAATGCCACATGTGCTTACGTCAAAGCACCCAAACAAATTCAATCAAGATTTTAAGTCGTTACAATTACTTACTTATGCACAGAAGTGTATTACAAATATAATGTGAAATATGTACTTGTAAGTACATGTGAAATGACTTGTTATTATTATTGTAAAACACTTTTGGATACCTTGTAAAAAATTTAAGCTTCAAAAAGAAATTAAAGAGTTAGAAAAGCAGAAAAAGTGAGTGGAGTAACCATATAAAAAATAGGGAAGTATAGTTTGCTCAAATTTTCACACGTTTGACATTTTAATTAAGATTAAATTATATAATATAATCCGTATTACAATACTTTACATTTTCTCGCAGGGCTTGCTCATCAAACATACCTAATCATACATTAAGTGAACTTGTTTACATCATCATCGCTTGTAGCCAAGTAAGCTTTAAAAAGCCAATAAACATGAGCAGTAATTTTCAAAGCAGCAGGAGTTTGCTATATGAAGAAGAGCAAAAAGAGCATTACCGTGAAAAGAATTTAGAAGCTCGGAATGTTACATTATAAGTATATTGAGCCAATAGCAAACTACATATACTCGTATGTATGTAGGGAACTGAAAGTAGCAACTTAATTACATACATTGCAGCAATAAATGTTCTAAAGGATGACATGAGTAGTACTGCTCAGAGTTTTCTAGTATGTGAAACTAGAATATGAGATGCTGTGTAAGTAATTAATAGCTACCTTAATATATACAAACATACTTACATGTATGAATTTATAACGTCAATATTTCCGGTTTATGCGCCTTCCTCTGTAAAGGCTGCATTGAATACTTTGCCAAGCACGCTTGTTTGTCATTATCATTCGACTTCAAGCAAACGGCCCATTATAACGGCGTTTGCTGACAGATGATAAGCACCTTTATGTTTTATGTTATTGTTACTGTGTGTAACAAATTTAATGAAATACCATAGGGTTTTTTTTAACATTTTGGTACATTAATTTTAATGTTTGTATGTGTAGATGTGTGTATACTTATATACATGTAAAAATTATTAGCTTTATATGAATATGTATACACAAGTATGTATATATACTGAGTCTTGCCCGTTCCCAGTATATTTAATTTAACGTAAAATATGTAAGAACATTTGCTTAACAATATAAAATAAATTATAAAAATATGTTGCTTCTTTTCAGTACTCCATTGGTAAGACCATTTTAATTAAGAGAAATAAAGAAAAATAGATGAAAAATAATATGAAATAAAATTTGATAAATTAGGATAAATTTGTTCTTTAGTAAATAACTTGATTGCATCACAAAATGGTTGGGAAATTCCTACTTGTTTTTTGTACACATGCTACGTTACGGAGCATATATATATTGTTCAGATATACTTACAAGAGCATTTTAGCACGCTATACTCAAATTTTTTTTAATGCATCATTTTACTTTTAACAAAAATTTAGTGCACGGAGTATGGGATTTGTTTATTTAGTTACTAGCTTTTGCCCTCGACTCAGCCCACATGGAATTTGCAAATGGTTCTAATCAGAATTTTATTCGACAATTAAATTATTATTCTGAAATGTTTGAAAACTTAAGAAATAAAATAATCTTTATTATATTGTATGTATTTTATATATATTGGATAATTAAAACGTCTTAGAGGATTTTTGTACATTTAAAAAAAAATGTTCTTCTTTGAAGACATACTTTAATCAAATTCATGTTCCATCAGTGCGGAAACTATGTGATTTAACAGAGAAGAACTTGTTCAAAGGATTTTCAGTGACTCTGCGGTCAGCCAAAATTTTTTCCATCAAGAGAGTTGTGTTAACAAAAGAAATGGTAGCTAAATGACTCAAGTTTCGTGCTGTGTGGTGGATGCATCAAAACATACCAACCAGGCTTCAAGTCTTCAATTCAAGCTTTGAAGTTATTTGTGGAGGGTCACCGTAAAACACGCAAATTTTTCGACAAGCCCTTTTAGCGATTTTACCTCTTTAATGTGAAACAGCATCACATAGCGTGTCTTCTTAACTTTCATAAGTTTTCAAATCAAAATAACTTCACACACGAATGACGATTTATAGGACTGTCTACACAAAAAAAAAATTCATAAAATGTGATCATTCGAACACAATAGAATTAGCCTTGCTCGAAATAGGAGTACCAACGCCATCTAGTGATAAAAATCTCGGTGACATTTTACATAACCTATAATGTGACATTTATATTTACTATGCAGCATTAAAATAGACAATTTCAACAAAAAAATGTCCCTTATATTTTAGAAAAATAAATTGGCTGAAAATAACACAACGACTGACAAAATGCAAAAAAATTTAGAATATTAAATTTTGTAAGACAATTGCTTATGTCTTCATTAATAATCTATTTCAAAATATTTTAACAATGTAAGCACGCAACTTTTAGTTTTGACAAAGAGTAAGAAGACACAGTGTAGAGTCAGTATTAATAGTTATTACTGAAAGATTCTTTTGTGTCTTATTATTTAAATGAGAAACGTTAAAAAGAACTGTATAAATTTCCATGGAATCTCGAAAAAGCGTTCTCTTTTATAAACAACACATTTTTAGTGGCCAAAAGGATGTTTTCCTAATGCCTTAATGTAATATAATTTGGTAAAAATATAACATATCACCAATTTCATTAAAAAAATATGTGTTATAAAAAAGTGATTCATTTTGCTTGAATTTGAAAGTGTGAAAAAATAAAAATATAAAATAATTTTTATGGATTGTTGAAATGTCTGCCTGTTGCCTTGCTTCTCCAAACTTTTCGAAAAAGTGCTACTATCACAATTTCTGTTTTCTTCTGTGAAAACGACATAATTCCTACGCATCAGTTTAATTTTCGCGAAAAATATATGAATAAATATATGAACAACTAAAAATATAAAAAAAAGCTTTCGGATTCAGAGAGTATTTCTCGGTGGTTTTTCTTGAAGTGGCTCAAGTATAGGGTGTTTTTTATAGAGGTATAGAACTTTAAGTTGGCATTACTTTTCAAGATGGCGACCGATTTAACAACTGTCAAGTGCGTAGTGTGCGATACGTTTTCCGCACTAAAAATTGCACTATTTGCAAGCGTTGTTCAGGCGTGAGTCTATTCACGATGAATTGCCAAACCAAACTGAGAATAAATCACTTGACAGCTGTTAAATCGGTCGCCATCTTGAAAAGTAATGCCAACTTAAAGTTCTATACCTCTATAAAAAACACTCTATACATAAATTTCAAGGTTTATTAGCAGAAATGAAGTATGTGATGCTAATTTTACAATTATTAAAAAGGCATAATAAGCTACATATATGTAGGTTAGGTGTTCTAAAATGAAAAAAGTTGTTGTAAATTATTTTATTTTAGTGCAGGAGTAGATATTCAACGCGAATGATAAATGAACACAAAAAATTGGTCCATCACATGATTAAAAGTAATAACCAATTTTATTGAAAATGCATAGCTTCAATTACTCGAGCGCGTCAGATTTTTTATAAAGATGATTCAACTAATGTCTTGATCTCCCTAAATGATAATATGACAATTATATGGGCGGACAATTTTAATTTGAAAATATGAAAGAAAAAAATATATATAGAGAAGAAGAATGAGGGGCGCGTGATAGGAAGCACACAGCTGTCAGCATCTGTATGCTTCAACTCTTTTTGAAAATAGTCAAATTACATAAGTTTTGTCCGCCGGATGACGTTTTTTATAACTTTGTGTCTTTCAAATTAGTTTATGTTATGTTATTAGTTATGTTATGCTGACATTACCAGGCTATAGAAATGTATGTTTCCCTGCATGTTCTTTAACCTGCCTTAATCTATCACGCTTGAGTTTTTTAGAATATTGATTTTGTTTTTGCTAATCTGATGGAATTCCCTCAACCCAACACACCTTATGAAGGGTTCATGCTATTTAGAAGAGACTAAATACAATGTGCACAATTTCTGCCTATATGATTTCGAACATGCGTGTTTGGTGCCTACATTGCTAAACCATATTCACTGTAAGAGTAAAACATTTTTTTCTTGTTGGACCATGGAAATCAGTAATTCAAAATAAGATAAACAAATTTTTGGCCCCATATTATTTTTTCAGCAAAGTGTAATTATTCAAATTTAAAAATTTAGCTTTACTATAAACATAAATCAGATGAAAGGCTTCTCTCTTCTAGCTGGTATGTTCTAGAGCGTAAAAGGAGAACATTCGTTATCAAGAACGATTCGATTATTCCAGGCTTTCGTTGGGAGCATCCAACTAGTATACGAGGGCGGCAGCTGCCAAGGTATTCAGTCGTAAATTAAACGCTTTGGTGATTACAGTACAGTGAAGCAATAAAATAGTACAGTGTGCAAGTTGTAATACAAGTTTGTAATAGTGAAGTGAATTGTAATTGAATTTTGAATTACTGAGTAATCACAGGACATTAAATAAATTCTTTAGAAATAAATAAACTGCAAATAAAGTTGAAGACTTTTATTTAACAATACAATGATCTTACCCGAAGTATTTGGGAAATCGTCGAAGTTGATTCAGCAAAATCGAAACAAAAAAAATATTTTAACAACTCATCTCAGCCTTAAGTGGAATACTGAAAAAAATTTACCATGGCGTAATTGTAAAACACTAAAAGAAACGAAAGAATGTAATATTTTATAACGTAATAAGCCCTTAGGTATAATTATATTTTTAAATAAATATGTCATAAGTACGAGTATATAACTGTCATATGAATTATAATTTCAAATCCGGCAAAGTCTTGTTCATTACGCACAAGTAGCGAGGGAAAGGCTTTGAATAAAATCTAGTGTGGATGGAATATAGGAAAGAAAAATTGCAAAAAACCTTGACCTTGAAATACACGCCCCTTTTTGGCTGCTTGTAAATTATTGATAAATATGGAATATAACTAATTAAAAAATTTTAAAAGTTTTTTGAGCCTAAAAAAGTTTTAGAATTTTGTTGTTCTGAAATTATTTATAAATAAAAATTATAAATTATAAATAAAGCTTAGAATTTTCGAAGTGATTTTTAAATCTATACCTAAAAATTATAGATTAAGAAAATAAATGAAACGATTCTATATATTTCTGTAAAAACAACTTAACATTTAACAGAATTAGAAATAAAAAATAAAATTTAATTTTTATTCTTTTTGTTTACTTCTTGCCCAAAAAGTGAAGGTTTACAATCCAAAATTTATTTTTATCTTAAAAAAATTATTAGGAGAACAATAACAATTTATGCGAAAAATAATTTCTTTCTTAATATTTTCTAATTAAAATGGTTTGATGACATAAACGGAGCTAAAAGGACATAAAAAAGAGGCTAAATGAGCCTATGTAAGTACAATATATATGAGATGGAAACCAAAAAATATTTTCTAACAATATAATGAGTTAATACGTATAATTATTGCACTTGCTTATAGTAGCAAGGAGTAACTATACAGCTCTAAGAAGCGAAGTGACTAATTGAGAATATAACTTATGTTAATCTGCGACCAGACAAGAGAAACACCAAATTCGGTAACAGAAAAGCTATCAATTTGGTTAAAGTAACCACAAGAATTAGCAGCTGTGCTTTTATTGCTAGTTCTTTTCGCAGTTGGTCACTTTCGTTAATTCTATATATGCATGAAAGCGCTTATATAGCACTCAGCTCTCTGGTTGGCTATTTAACTGAACCAAAAATTTCGTGGCGCACTTATAATTATTTTTAGACGTCGTCTTATCCATCATCTTCGATTGGTGTTTCTTTTTCACTGCCATTCGGCAGACTAGAGCAATATATTCCATAGGTATCAGTCACCAGATCACAGCCTTAAGTTCAACATACGTATGCATCGCTCTTGAAACCTTCTGTAAGTCGTCGCGTTTTCTCACAAACTACTTAGCATTACGTCTGTTGGCCAACTCTCCTTCATACTCATGCATTTAAACCTTTCTCTTTTTCTGACTGATATATCGTTTTGTTTGCATATTTAATTTTCCGCATTTCTCACACACATGGTGCGTTGCGGTTGATCGCAGAATTGATATGTAAGTATCCTCTTGTCTCTACTGTGTTACGTGCTAGCTCTTTAGTTTCGTTAAATACTTTACGTAAGAATTTTCAAATGGCATTCCAAAGCACTCTTAAGCCGACTTGCTAATGAGTTCTCTCAAAAGATCCATCCACACGACGGCAAGTTGAGTAGAATACCGTATGTCTTTCTTTTGTGATTACAGCTTTTCAATGTGAGAACTTCCTTGTGTTTGCTGACGACTGAGGTAGCGTAGTAGAATTTTCCGAAAGTTGGGACGAAGATGCCTTCTTTGCAACCTTGGAGACAAAGTCACCTTGCACAATTTGATATCGTGGCAGAGTAGTATGCTCTAAACGTTCATAAAAGGTTCTTTGATCATATGATCTTTCTCATCCGTCGGATCGAGGGAGCAAATAGCTTGGCTTTGATGCGAATTGTGGTGAGACATTCATCCAAAAAGGTGAACTACAGCACTTATATAGACTCTGTTGTATATGTCACAAGGACCTATTCATTTTCGTTTTTCAGTCGCTTTACTCTTAAATCCAAGAACGTTTGCAATTATAGTCATTAAAAAGTGGGGTCCCTCACGGGAGATATTGTTTTTTTCAAGATGATTTCTACGTGGCCAATTTTAAAAGCTCAAAATTTGGCTGTGCGAGTATGTGTGCATCTATATATATTAAAGCCCGTTATTAAGGTTGCACTGAAGTAGAAAACTAATTTTTTTTACCAGGGTTGTGATTAATGGCGAATACAAGTTACGTTATTCTCATCGGTAAATAGATATATTTCATTTTCATCGATAAAAGAACTTTTTAAAACCATAGATAAGATAAGAGATGAAACGAACCTTAGAAGTTTGTCATTATCTGTCAAAGATAAAACATAATTAAAATATTTTTTTCATTAAATTTTTGAATACATCTCCATTATAGAATAGTCGAACACGAATAACAAACTGTATTTTAAAACTCAAACTGGTAGGTGTTCCTAAAAGAGACATACTGTTTTTGTAATGAAGAGACCTTTTTGCTACGCAAACTCTTCCGCTCAGTTTTTTTTTTTTTTTTTTTTGCAAACGTTTCCATTCTTTTATTTATGTTTGTGGTTCCTTATTATCACAGCTGCCGTCATAATTTCAAACTTTTTATGACAGCAGTGAAAAAAGTTCTTCAATAATTTTGTATCTACAAAAACAAGTAGCTATAAAAGCAGGACTAAAAAATATTAAGGAAGAATGCTAGTACTTTCTACATAAAAACACATACATAAATATTTATGTTTATGCGTACTTTTAGCCATAATTATAGTGAGACTTTTTTATTTGGGCGGGCAAATATGGTCCTATGAGGATTATTTTTCAATAGTTCTTTTTTTCACCCCAATAATAATGTTAAATTATTTGTAAAATATCAGTTCAGTTTTGAAATTTTTATCAAGTTTTTTCGGTAATAAATTTATTGGCGCTTGTATTTATGTTACAAATATATGTGAATATTGAACTTAAGGTAGACCCATACTAATATACTATTATAAAAATAAATTGTTGCTCTCTCCAACCTCACTTATGGTAAACAGGTTTTTCATGGTTTATTTTATTTGATTTATTTCTGTCTGAAGGAGTTGTTTAAAGAAACAAATATATAAAATGAGATCTCCATGCCTTTAATATATCAAAATAATATGTTAACTTCATTTTTATGTAAAACTTTTTCTAAATACATGTCAACTCGAAAGAAAAGCTCGACCGAAACAGATTATAAAAGTTTCATAGAACATGTATATGTAGATACAAAGAAATTTAATATTTAATAAAACCGTGTAGAGATAAAATCAGCACCGAGGGACTATTCTGAATGACATATGAGATATCTACTTAAGGTTAATGAAATTTGTGTAGCCAAACTTAACACAAAAAGAAGCAAAAGACATTTTCATAACTTCTTTATTATTATTTCGTATTTACATTTATAAATGAGTATATATGTACGCGTTCTTTGGCTTAACTTAGAGGATATATTTTAACTTTGAGGCTTTGCGATGCAACTTTCTCACCGAATACCAATGATAAGCATGATTTCACTTAGCCTAATGGATTTTCTAGAAATTTCAAGAGATTTAGTCAGTGAGAAATTTCATCCTTAGCATAAATCTTAATAAGTCATACCACCAACACCTGTTCTGTGTTCTGTTCTGTATGACGTGCGCAAATTTATGTAATGCTCATTAAGCTTTTGTTGGTATACATAATTGTACACACGCTTTGTTGGGGAGAAAAAAAAGTAGACAGTGTGAAAGGAATGTTAATTAAAAGTTCTAAATTTACATTTGCGTCTATTTTATTGGTATACATTTATTTATAGAATTTATGGGAATAAGCTGATATATTTTTTGACATATTAAATAAACTAGAATATGAGAAGTAAGAAAATGTTTGCAAGTAATTTTACATTTATATAGAATTTTTAATTGTCAATGTGAAAATATAGCACTTTATGTAAATCATCAAGTTTTTAAGGTATGATATATTTTTCCGAATATATAGTGAGTCTATTCATGATGAATTGTCAAAGCAAACTGAGAATAAATCACTTGACAGCTGTTAAATCGGTCGTCATCTTGAAAAGGAATGCCAACTTAAAGTTCTATACCTCTATAAAAAACACCATATACATGCAATACCTCGCATATACGACTTCATATGCTGCTGTCATTATTTCTGCCACAGCTCAATCTTATTTTTACCAACGAGCCACCAGAAATGACTGGCAAAAACATAGATTTAAAATTTTTTTCAAAATTTCATATACACCCTTATTTAGTTTTATCTCCCTCATTGAGGAAATTTTTTAGAACCATTTCAATGTCAGTTAGCGAAATTGAATCAAAATACGAGACAATATATTCGTTGTTTTTTTTTCCAATATATATCCATTTTGACTTTTAACATTTGATGCAAAGAAAAAGAAGAAGAAGTTAACTTTCAGCAATATTTAATGATTTCCTATAAAATAGGTGTCTGCTACGACTTGTGGTAATAAATAACACATTAAGTTACGCCTAATGGGTAAGTTTGAGATGCTGAGTAGTCATTACTTTGGACCAACAAACATTTCAACAATTTTAAGCCGAAAGATATTAGCAGATTATAGTCCTTGAAAAGTGCATGAGTATAAGTAGTATTGTCATAAAATATATATAAGAACAGTACTTATTTGGGTCAATAAGAAAATTTGGATCCCCTTAAAATTTGAATTGAAAATTTTTAATATTGCAAGTTAGAAAAGTTTGTTTTAAATAGAACTAATAATTTTTTTTTTAATAAAATTTGCTCTTTATATTAAATCTCTCTTCCTTAGAAGTTCCGTACAGGTCATCACATATTTGTTGAGCATTTAAATTAGTTAGCACCAAAGCCCGACACAGACACGTTCCATGTTATTTATTGCATGTGTCAAGGTCATTTGTCTATTGTTGTTGTTCATTGTAAATATAAATAACACAATGACACAAATCGTTTGTATAAATATGCTTTGTCTTCAAAATTAATTTTTAACAGTTTTGTTGTTGTTTGTTAATATTTTCGATAAATATTTGCTTATGCGAAGAGAACTTATCTTAAAAGGTATGCAACAAATTAATTTGCAAACATTTATAATAAAAGCAGTCAGTTTTATATGTATAAATTAACAAATGTGCTTTGCTTCGAATTATAAGCACTCCTAATATGGTAATAAAATTTGGTGGTAAAATATTCTAAGGAAAAAATATATACTTTTTAATATATGCGTTTTTCTAATAAAATTAGTGCTTATTCATAGACGCCTCCAAAGACCCGAAGGGTTTTCATGAGGAGTTTTTATTTCACACAAAAAAAATAAATAAGTAATATGTATGTGCATTGAAACTTTGGCGTTTAAATATTACAGTCGCTGAAATATTTTTAACCCACTCTTGGAAGTGCGTACCAGATATAATCGGATATTAGTTGTATTTTTGCTTCACAATAAAATTAAATACATGTATATACATATAAACATAGCTTCAATCGCTATGAATGAAGCAAACTATTGCTCAGGGATCTCCTTTTCGGAAATAATTTATATATTTATCTAGGTGAAAAGCTATCAACGTACTTAATTTAAAGAAAATCGATCACGACACATTCCCGAGAAATAAAGGTATTGCATACATTTATGTAGATATAAAGATAACTTCTTCCAAAAAAATTTTTTCCCAAAAGATCTTTATCTGATCCTAAAAAGAAGAAAATCTCAAGTAAACCGTATAATTCGATAAGTTTGGACGGAAAAAATTTAATGTTCGTGATAAGCCTAGCGAAAAGCTACGTACGTAGCAAATTTAAAGAAAATCTAACCAAAACTACGATTGCTTTGAATATTTCGGTTACTGATCTACTTCCTGGATTCTTCTTGTTTGACCGGAGACCGAATTAATGCAAATCATCGAAATCGGTTCAATCGTTATATTGTTATATGCACATATTGTTAATTTCACTTTCTTTTAAACATATAGATTTAAATATTTGTAATTGATTTTTCAATCGTGTAAGGTAATCGCTGATACTACGCATTCACTTCGTTTATCTGCCTAGTATGGCAAAAGCAACTAGTTGTAACTTCTCTGCATTGTTCTTCCGTCTTAGGTTGAAGTAGTCACAAGTACTCACCATGCCAGAAGCCTGCTTTAATATCGATCCACTTCAGATTCATTGAAATTGTTTGGATCAAAAAATTCACTTCTTATACTCAGTATACTTAGACATCTTCTCTCAGAATTTTTGAGAATTAACTCTTTTGACCAGCTTCTCAAGCTTTTCATACTCATTTCGGTTTCCCCCTTTTTTTGTCTGCAAGTGCGTGTCATTCACGGTGTCTCTGCTGTTCGCGTTGCAATCGATAATAACTTTGCGAATATGCAGTTTTTTCTCTCCACTCCAGTGCGGCCATCCTCAGTCGTTCTCTAGCTCTTTTTCATCATTGACGAAAAATTATTTATTTATTAACCTCACCGACTAGTCGATCCAATGTGTGGATGCATTCTAAATGTTGTCGCCCTTAGAGACTGATCCTAGTGTAGGTACTCCCAAAGGAAGACCCTTAAGATATCAAGGTATTCCACATCCACTCTACAGCTCCTGCAGAAGTCGTTTGTTAGTACGCCCACCCTCTTTGTGTACCTGCCTAATAGAATATATTCCGCAATAAAACATATATTTGTGGATTTCTTCTTTCGTTTTAGCAAGATAAGCTCTCTTGTCCTTTTTTATTTCATGTCGGCCACATTACCCTAGTCATATTGCAATAATTGAGACTGTTCCGTTTTAAGTTACCATCTGCTATGAATAACTCTCTCACGGTAAGCTCAAAAGTTTAGAGCGATATGCCCAGATTCTTTCATGATGGCGAATATGGAAGAGAGGTTCTCTTTCCTGCAAGTTAGTCTACCAGCTCCTTACCTCGAAGTAGTCTGTCCTTTCTAATACACGAAATCATCATAATATATTAGTATGTTCCATTTTTCTAAGAAATGAGCTTTATCATCGCTTCCCAAGAAGATCTTTTTATTAAGTATGACCAAATCTCAACCAATATCGAACTATTATTCTGGAATGTTTATACTTGTGGATTTATTTCTAAACTCAAAAGTCAGGAATTATAGGCTTTAAGTATTTGCAAAAATTTCAGTGTGAATCAGAACACGCAAACGTGTAAAAAGTTTTCACACAAAATGTTCAAAGTCACAACCAAATAAACAAATATTACATTGTAATTTATATAGATATGTGGGCCGTAAGGTGCTACCACCCAATCTCACGTGCTGGCTTAAATGTGCAAAAACTGTGCACTAAAAGTAAAAAAACTTCGTATCGAGCCATATCTTTGTTTGTAGCCATATGCAAAATCTTTTGAAGAAATATCGAAAATTAACTGTCGTATAAATAGTACAGTACAAGCACACATACGACATTTTGAATATAGAAATTTGATGGACTGTTTTGTTATCAAGTGCACGCCTGGTACGACTTACACATATGAAAACATCACTAAAACATATGTTTGTGATGTACAATAATAAAAACCGCATTTCCAGTCAAGGTTACTCTTAGTACCTTCTGTTTGTAAAGGGTGTTTTTTTATAGAGATATAGAACTTTAAGTTGGCATTACTTTTCAAGATGGCGACCGATTTAACAGCTGTCAGAGTTACAGTCAATGGTGATCGGTATAGAGCCATGATTACTAACTTTTTCAATCCTGAATTGAATAACCATGATGTCCAGGAGATGTGGTTTCAACAAGACGACGCAACATGTCACACAGCTCATGCCACAATAGATTTATTGAAAGATACGTTTGGTGACCGCCTAATTTCACGTTTTGGAGCTGTGAATTGGCCTCCAAGATTTTGTGATTTAACACCGCTAGACTACTTTCTGTGGGGCTATGTAAAGTCATTGGTATATGCGGATAAGCCACAAACGCTTGACCATTTGGAAGTCAACATTCGCCGTGTTATTGCCGATATACGGCCACAATTGTTGAAAAAAGTCATCGAAAAATGGATGGCCAGCCGTGGCGGTCATATGCCAGAAATCATATTTAAAATGTAATGCCACAAGATTATCATTCGGATAAATAAAAATCATGTTAATCGAATAATCCATCGTTGTTTTATTGCAACTTAAAGTTCTATACCTCTATAAAAAACACCCTTTAGTAGCGTTGGCGTTTTGGGCTAATATAAAGGAAAACACTACCAGTACATTTAATGTACATTTTTGGTCATGATACAAATTTTATTAGTTTCGACTTATGTCAAGGATTTTCAATGCATTTTCTTATAGTATCCAAAAGCAGTTTACTAACTTGTTTATTGCAACTTTGCACTAGCACTGAACGCTGTAAATGCGCTATGTTAGGCGTATAAAAAAAAATACAAAGGGTTGACTTAATATTTAATGGTCAACCAGAGCACCTTCCAACTTTTTTTTAATTCTTTGTTATTTAAGGAACTGTTGTATGTTTATAGTTGTTGTATCTTTACCTTCACAGCCAATTTCAATAACTCTGTCTCAATATCTCTAGAAGTCTTAAGAAACAGATGACGCCTTTAGGGGGTATTCTGGTCCATAAATTTGAAAAAAAATATCGATTTTTTTCATATTTTCATAGTACAACCCTTCAAGAACATGTCCTTGAAGAGATTTTTCTAAATAATTTTCGTAGATAAAACTGTTTTGCTGACACAGTATGCAAACCAGCTCGGCCTTTGCGTAAAATTTTAAACGCGTTTTTTTCGAAACTGTTTTTTCTTACGTTTACCACGATTTTTCAAGTTGTATTGAATCAAACCACTTCCCTTGGTCTCCTTTATAGACTGGTATATCGCATGAACTATGCTCGTCCCCAAATTTTAATATTTATTATTTTCAAAAAATTCGGAAAGCTCAAAAAAAAGTGGCAAAACATTTTTTTTTTAATTTGCCATTTTGTGGAAAAAATTTAACTCTTCTTTATTTTCGAAATATGAATAGGTATCTTATAAAAGGCTGGATAGTAAAATTGTTGATTGCCTGATATCTCTTTCCAGAAACTAGCAATAATTAAAAAATTTTAGGCTAATTATTATAGATTGCAAGATTTTGTTACTCTGTAATTCTTCAGAAACAATTTGCAGAAAGTGCACAAAATAATTACTTTATTCGGATTTGTTTTCATATGTACGTATATATTGTATGTTCAACTTGAATGTGCGTCTTCCAACCAGTATGTTAAGATCACATTGGTTTATAATGTTCCTGAACTTATGTAGTTAAATATATGCAGAAACACGTATATAGGTGCTACCTACTCGTAAGCGCAAACATTTTTGCGTGGGTGGTCACTTGAAAAGTTTTCGGAGTAACTTTTGCTGTTGTTTAAGTGGTTTACCTTGCAGCACTCACTATTTTCTTTATTTGTGTTTCTAAATTTCGCTTCAGGGGACAAAGTTCAAATATTATTAACACATAGATAGTGCTAAATTTTTTGCATACACCACTTTTTTTAGATACAACTGGCCAAAAGAAAATTCGTGTTCTTATTTTTCTCCGCTACTTGGTGGGAAAAACTACTGTCCAAACATAGAAATGGCTTATGACTGCTACAAGGACTCTGTTTCATCAGAAAAAGCAATAAAACATTGGTTTACTGACTTCAAACATAAAATTGCTTTAGTTAGCTGACCCCATAAAGATATTAGTAGATAGTGTAGATTTTATATTGAATGAGCATTTGATTATGAGAAAGCTCTGTTCAAAGAGAGTTTAGCGTTTGATCACTTTTAATCAAAAAAAAAAAAAAAAATTCATCTGAGTGGACAGCAAGTTTTAATCTGTGATTGATATTTTGCGATGTGAGTGTTCATCGCCTATCTTGAGAAAGAAAATATTTATCAACTTTAAATATTATAAATCAATTTTTCAGAACTCAAATACTCATATTCCAAAAAAAAAAAACGATCATGAAATAATATATTAATTATGGTCCAAAGTATGTAAGTACCAGAACAAAAAGAGCGTGATCCACCAAAATTTATGACGATCGTATAAGAATGAAGAACTGAGTTGATTTCGCAATGTATTGATCATTTTTCGGAACGGGACAGATCAGCCACTGAAACTTGTATACGACTGATTTTTCTGATTTGTGTTTTCATAAATTCGTCACGAAAATTTAAATAAATATTGATATTGAAAATAAGAGTATATAGATTTTGGCATTGTCGAAGCGAGAACGTGCAACTTTCTAGATTTTTCTCTCAGAAGTTCTCATTGTCTGGAATTTAGGACTACCCATTCCCACAATTTTTAAATCTTATCGACTCCTAGCCGCAAGAGTAATGTCTGAGAATTTTTTTATGGCATAAATTTACGACAACAAGGAGAAGCTGGGTCACTTGGAGTTAACAAAAATGTTTGAAAGTTTTGAGAGTTGGAAAACGGGTTTTATACATATATCTGGAAAACTGGTCAAAAGGAATTCAATAAAATTATCGAATTATTCAACCAGTCTTAAGCCCACAAGCGGATAATATCTAAAATAAAATTTAGCATATTGAAAAAAAGTGCTTCATATAAGCTCACTTCTTAAATTTTTTGTATTCGATTGCAGAACTGTTTCGTTTGAAATTCTTTAAATCTCATAAATCTAGCATTAAATTTAAAAAATATTAATAATTTTTGCTTCATAATACATTTACCCATCGAAGCGTAGATTACTTATAATCCGCAAATTTTTTGGTACATTCATAAAGTTTCGGAGATAAGTTTATGCAGATGCTTTCTACTCGATTCTACTTAATTTATAGCGTACTGCTTATCATGAAGAAGCTGAAAAAATAACAACATGAAAACGAAGATAAAACGTAGGAAGCAACATGATTACTTGTGACTTATAGAATATTACTTCATATCAATTTTGTTTTTAGTTTGATTCTCTTTGGCCTTTAGCGCACAGCAGCTTTACTACGAGCGTCCAAGACACTTTATTGGCGTTCAACACTCTCATTTTTCATTTAATAAACACAGTTAAATTAAAGATATTTGTTTTTATGTAATTTGTTTATTTAATTTTTTTTTTCAACTAAAAATTGCTAATAAATAACGTGCCTATGTTTCGGGCTTAGGTTATACACTTTTAGAAAAATGTTAATTAGCTGTAACAGTACGATTGATGAAATGTATGGAATTCATGGAAATAGTTTAGTTGTAGAATGTGTGCAAATTAAAAAAGAAATGTGTTAATTAAATTTTTACTGAAAATATTAAAATTTTTGTTGCATTTATAGAAAACTATTCTATAACCCGAGCATATCTAAAAAAATACAATATTTAATAACGCGTAAAAAAGAATCCGTTTGTTAGAATTGTCGCTATATATGGTAGTCTAATACCATTTTCATGATGTTTTTTTTATTAAGTGGAACTTACAACATTTTTTTTACCGCCAGAATCCCTCCAAAAGCATTTACTTGCAGAGGAGCGATTGCAATTAGAAAAATTCTCTATTTAAACTCATTTTCTATAATTTAGAAGTAGATCCACCGAGGACTAGAATTCATTATCATTTGTTTGGTGGTGGGAATTCCCTAACCACTTGGATCCTGTGGTCGATGGTTAGCTTACTTATTATAAAGTTATAGAACTAATTTGTGGACTTTAAATTGCGAAATGTATTTTATTGCTTAAGAATTGTGATACCTGGTCAACCAGGTGGGTTCTTAAATGCGATATTAAGCAGACTTATGTCAATCAGTAGGTGTGCCTTGCGGCTATATCTAGTGCAGAGGGTATTTAGTAAATATGTGAACTCAGAATTAATTATATTTTATTTAGAGAGATAATACTATAAGTTTACCGAAATCTTTTCCTATGCTCAACGGAACTTTGACTTGACTTTTCTTTTAAAAACTCTATGATTTCCCAACTTGACTTACTACTTCCTTAGAAGTTACTAAAACAACAATTTCAGTATTACATTTACTCATTTTAAAACTTCAAATGATTAAATTCAGTTTTTTATATTCTCTTCACACAGAAATCTCAATGAATCGGACAAAATGCCTGTCATGGAATTTACAGAGAAACTGCGACTCACACACAGGCTGGAACATCCGGACTATAAATATCAGTCACGACAAAAAGGCAAGTGCACTCACCGCCAGTGGTTTACATTCACTGGTAGCTAGCGGAGCGAACCCACCAAATACAACCGCAAAACTGTCTAATGCTAACTTAACTTCTCTACATTTATCCACCGACTACGTGTCCAGCACGTTCCAGACGAAAGCTTGCAATGGATCTGGCGGTCGGAAAGAAATGAGTGTAGCAGTAACCACAAATCATATTAATGGCCACATTGCTAAGAAGTCGTGCAAGATCAGTGGTAACAGAAGCAAATTAGATATCATCAGCGATTACAATACGAGCGGAAATTTTCACAACAACAACAATAACAACAGCAAGAACATCATTCGCGCAATAATATGCGCCGCCGACATGCAGAATAGTGAAGCTTTTATTAACTCACTGAAAAGCGCGTAATGAATTGGCAGGAATCGACTTTGTGGGGCAACAGCAACACCATTCATAATCGCGTTATGACTATGCGCGACCGATGAATTCACCCTGCTCAACGGCGAGCTCTAGGCAATCGACCAGCGCAAGACCTACGCCAACAACACTATACAAACACCAACGCCACAAATTCCAAAATTATTGCGACCACTTGCTGAGTCTGTTTCGACGGATGCAGATTCTGGTGTCGGCTTGGTATACTGACTGATGGTGTACGCGACTATATTTCCTGGATGATGGCAACTACACTGCCAAGCAAATACTAGCAGCAAACGAATCAAGTTAGCCAAATTATACGAGCGCGTCCAAGAGCGGCTTGAGTGCTGCACTTATTTCTAATTTGAATATCACATCGATTGATAGCTACAGAAATAACGTTTCTAAGTAATATCTCGCTTACAATTGTGGCACATTTTCACAAACCTGGAGTCCACAACTGCATCCCTCTCAACGTTTGCGTTTGCTGGAAGCGGTAACAAAACACTCGCCGCCTATGCTATGAAAAAGTAGGCACCGTCATATCACAACTACTTAGCTTCGACTTCGTTGAGCTCTAGTGACATTGATCCCAAGGAAATTAACCAATATCTCATGGATCAGGTGATGGGACTCTCATCAGCCGTCGCAGAACATATGCCTCAACATACAGCATCCGTTTTTCAACGGCTACTTCATCATTATCCGCCATAGAAGCGTCTACAATAAGCGTCTTGTGCTCGACTATAACTACTGTTATGCACCAACTCTTGCATAACATCATTAGTTGGCAGTGAGCTAGAGAGGAGTTCCGGCGGTGGTGGTAGCTCAAACAGTAATTCCGGGAAATTCTTCACCTGCACCGGCTCACCTCAACTGCTCTACAAATCACTACTACAAAATGAGGATTTAGATAGCACCAAATGACATTTCCAGTAAATATAGTATGAATAATAGCAACAACAACAACAACAAAAACAACAAACAACATTAACAACAACAACAACAACAACAACAACAACAACAACAACAACAACAACAACATTAGCAACAACAACAACAACAGTAGCAATACCAGCAATAGTGAAAGCAACACCGGTAATTGCTTTTATAGTAGATCTGCAATAGACACTGACGCGACGCCGTTGTCACTTGGTTCCGACTATCACCAGCAGTCATATGGACAACACAATCTTACACAGCAACAGCAACAACAACAGCAAACACAATTACAGTCCTCATCACATCATCAACCACAACGTACCGAACATCAGTCTCATCAGCAACAACAGCAACAACATATATAGGGTAGTTACGTCAGTCCGTAATCAGCTTTATTTGGTGCGTGGCCAGCTGATCCGCTGTAAACATCTGCTTATTTTCACCCTCCTACCAACCATATCATCATCACATTTCGCTTCAACAGATTTGTTGGCGTGTCGACGCGATTTTCTTCCTCGAGGCTAGCTGTTGAGTATGTATGTATTTGCAGTAACTACAATGCCTGTCTGCGGCTTTTGGTACTATAGCTTCGCATTTCGAAATTTCTGATATTACTGGTATCAGCCGGTATTTTTATTGCCGTTTATATTTCGCTAGAACGTTTGACCACCAGCTCTGACGTAATCGCATTTCGCTTCACCTGATTGGTCGGATGTTCAATTTACCGTTCGAATTTCCAATCCTAACCTGTGAGGCAATTTTGCAGCAAAGTCACTTAATGCCAGTTGAAAATGAAAAAATTTCGATACTAACAGTGTTGGCATTATCCTCTAGACAATGGTTAGCTCTTCAAGAGTTTGTAAAAATTTTGACCACTATTTGAATAATAGAAAATTGTACATTAAAATTAATTCAGTTTAGTTTATATTAAGCAGAAGCTTATAAAATAATTGTAACTGTTAAAACAAACAAGTTATTTAAAAATTCCCTGAAGAGCAGATTACTCTTTTACTCTTAGAAAAATACAGTCTTAAAGTGTTAATTTTTCTTCTAAAGCTTCATAGCTCAATCGCACTTAAAAATGAGTTGTGTACTAGGCGAGGTCTGCTTTTATAACAAAGACAAGATATTGGTAAGCAGTGTGACCTGCACAGAAATGTAAGAATGAAGATGGAGCTTTTGAGTTCATTCACCAGAATACCTTGTTATAACCACTGGGTGATGCAACACCTTTTAATATAGAAATATGAAATGATGGAATACAAACTAAACAAGAACGAACGGCTGTCTTCGGTCATGCCGAAGCCTTTACAGCTTTGAACATATCGTTACAATTTTGCTAAATCAACCTCGATGATTTCCCAAATTCTTCGGGTACGATCACTGAATGGTTAAATAAAAGTCACGAACTTTATTTGCAGTTTCTTTATTAATAAATAATTTATTTAACGTCCTTTTATTACTCAGTAATTCACAATTCAATTACAATTCACTTTACTATTTACAATCACTTGTATTACAACTTGCACAATGTTCTATTTTTACATCGAAGTAGTGTAATTAACAACGCGTTTACTTTACGACTGATTAGCTTTGTAGCTGTGTATCGGCGTTACATACTTGTCGAATCGTACTCGATAACGAATGTTCTCGTTTTATGCTCTAGAACATACCAGTTATCGGCTTCTCTCTTTCATCTGACATTCGCTTCGCATTTTCGCCACAATATCAAATTTATTATAAATTGCAAAATTCGATTTTGATAATTTTCACTGTCAATATCAATTTGAAGTAACGTCTGTAGAATACCAAATTTCACGCTCTTAGAAGCTTTTTTGAGGGGCTATATGTTATATTAATCCGATTACGATGATTTTCAGAACCAATATTTAACTAATAATGCGTGTGTCTATAATACAAAATTTCACGCTTCTAGATGCGTTTTTGGGGAAATTTTGGCCCAAAACTTCATATCTGAACAAATCGGCTGCGTGGAGCTACACGATATAGCATTCCGATTTCGATGATTTATAGTACAAATATGTAGTTCATTATGTATGTCTAGAATACCAAATTTCACATTCTTAGTTAGTTTTTGACGGATTTATGACCAACAATTTCGGTCGTATATATCCTTTAGTGGTTCGATCTGGCCGGTTCCGACGAAAGATCGCTTAAACATATAGGTGCATCTTCCTGTCAAGTTTGATTGAAATATCTAATATCCATCTGTCGGACAGTCAGGCATACGGACAGACGAACAGGTGGACATGGCTAAATAAATTCAGGTCGTGACTCTGTTACGATGGGTATAAATTTCATTTCTCCTTCTGGTACTTACATACTTCGGACCAAAGTTTTTATACCATTTCCTGTACATGAAAGATATAAATATATAGTAAATGTACAAAGCACTTTATAAGTAAATCTTACGAAATTAGATGTAATATAAAGATAAGCTTTCTTCTTCTTCTCATTTCTTTGTAATTTTTGTTTTTAATAAATACTTATCAATAAGTCTTTTAGTATTACAAATTTCCTGAGAGTATTGCGAATAAGACTTTAAAAAAGTGTATTTTTAATATATGTTACATACATACATATGTGCTCAACTAGAAACAATTTTAATAAAGCATTGTTAAAAATAAATATTTTCACAAAAACACATTAACCTACGCATTTCAATTTTTCCATGAACAGCTTTTAATGTCACGATCTTACAGATTTTATTAAAATTTGTAAAAAAAAATATATAAGCGCAATAATAAAGCAAGCGTTGTTTAACTAATGAACTGAAATAGAAGTGATCAAATAGTTTATGAGGACTAAAAGCACCTCGAAAAGTGACAATACATTATTAAGTGGCTAAGATTAATTTCAAATTATTATGAATTAGAAAACATTTACTATATATTACTCTTTGTAGACATAAAAAGTTCAATTTAAAAAATATAATGATGTTTAATATAACTTTTATATATAATCCAAATAATCCCCCATTATGAGCAGCATAACTCTGCACTTGTGTCAGCATTCCTTCCAATCCCGAAACACTTCCCAAACTCTATGTTTGAGATATATTTTGGTCAATGTAATCTACAGCTGTAGATAGTTTTCTTTTAAGGTTCTCTTTATTTTTGTAAATAGAATGTGTCCTACTACGGGGCCATGCCTGGCGAATGTGGAGACAAGGTTTTGCTTTTGGCCAAAAATTCACGAACGACTGATGAAATTTGAAGAGGTGCATTATCGTGAAGCAAGAGAAGAACAGCCTATTACATATATGGAAGTATTTCACAGCTTTCTTCACGCAAATGCCGTTGAACTTGTAGTTAATACTCATTAGTGACCATTTGACTTTGTGACAGGAATGCATGACACACTATGCCATTGCAATCGAAGAATACAGTGAACATAACGCATGGTCGTTAAATCCATTTCGTGACCCCTGGGTATCTGCCATTTTAATACCCAAAAATGGCATGACAGGATAAACTATTTCACACACCTTGCACTTCATTCAATTTTTTTTTTTTATTTTTTTTTTTTTTTTTTTTTTTTTTTTTTTTGGAACGAATATCGCCGAGCTTATACAAATATGACTAACCTAAGTGTCTCTAACAGACAAGGTCAACAATGAAAACAATTTACAGTTTTATCACATTATAAACAAAAATCCAAGCCAGTTAAATTTAAAAACTATCTAGTAATACTAGGAAATTAGAGGGCGTTGAGAAATCTTTTGAAGCATTTAAAATTAATTAGGATTCTATGAAAACATTTGCCAAGATATTAGACTATATGTTCTTTTTTTAAAAAGAAGAAGAATATATAAACATTCGGGAAAGCGTTTTTATAGTTCTGATGAGCACGTCCTTGAACTTTTAGCAATTCTGTTTTTATCTACTCAATCGTCACGAACAGCCATCCATTAGTGGAACTCTTCAATTTGAAAAATTGCCTTCGATCGTCAACATAGTCGGGTGATGGGACATCTATACCATCGTCACCGATTGGAGTTACGGTTTCGACCAGATCCTCTTTCTCATTGCTGTTGCCCATATTCTCAATCTCATAGATTTCATCATCTCTCTTTTCGCTGTTTGGTTTGGTTTTAAGTCTTTTGATCTTTACAGTTAAATAACTTGATGGAAGAAGTTTCCACTGATATTTATACCGACCAGTGTGTATATTTCATCGGTTTCCTTACGTGGACACGACAAAAATTCCTGAGCCTACACATGTTATTACTCACTTTTTGGCACATATTGGGCGGAATTTCAGCCATAACTTCAAGAACGTTGGTTTTCAAGTGCCCAAGAGTTAATCCGCATATACACGGTATTTCACGTAGCCGCACAAAAAAAGTCCAACGGTGTCAAATCACACGATGTTGGTGGCGAATTGACATCACCCAGACAAGAGATTACACTGCTGAGAAATTTATCTCGCAATAAAGCCACATTCCACGCATTGTGTGGCATGTGTCAAGATCTTTTTGTTGAAGTCATGTTTTTCAATTGCAGGCCAAAAAAGTCGACAGAGATCAAACTTACGGACCAAAGAGCGTACCAGACAGTAAGTATTTTTTTAGGTGTAATGGCCTCTCTTCAATTCTTTTGAGGTTTCTTGGAGCCCCAAATGCGACAAATTAGCTTATATACGTATTTGCCATTGAGAAATGTGCCTCGTCACTGAAAAAATTTTGGTTGGAAAAAATGCACTATTGGTTGTTCAAGCAGCCAATCGACGTAACCACGGCGTTGTGAATAGCAGCTCTTGAACACGTCGAGAAATAGACACATTCAGTTCTTCGACATCTCTTTACTTACAACAGCGATATTTGATATGGAACGAGCAAAACGATGATGCACAGATCTTATAATATCTAATATAACCGATCCAGTCTCTGCAAATTTCTTTAAAATCTTACCAATTGATTGAGTAGTTGATTTTAATCTTAATCGCCATTTTATGAATCACAATTTTTGTAGTAGGTTTCAACAATTTTAACACGTTGAGCGGTTGTTAAGTGATTCATTCTCATAAATACCTGTGTTTTAACTAAAACAAAACATGTTTGATCAATTAAGTTTGATAGATACCAAAATACAGCCCCACGCTTTCGAACCACTTAATTGATATGCCAAGAAATGTGCGGAGAAAGAAAAAAAATCCAAATTAAATTCAAATAAAAAGTTTATCATCAAACACGAAATTTACTTTTGTCGTTTGGTTTCATTTAAAAGAAAGATAGACGAAGAATACCGTCGAGCAGCTGTCAGCGTGTGGCATGCGGCTCGAAGCAGAGGAAGAAGTGGCGTTGCGGATTTATTGGCGCATACTAAAACACCAACGCCAACCATATGCAGTTCACATAAACATTCATATGCAGCAAATTTTAGCCCCAACAACAAAAAATTATATGTATTATATATAAGCGAGCAAGTACCAGCAGCAAGTAGAGTAGCTAGTAGCATCAATGCCACAGCGACTAAGATCAAATAATTCGCTTTCACGGCAAGTCGCAAATTTGTTAAGCGCAGTGGCACAATGTCCAAGAGTGATATGTCTGCTTCCACATAAAAATAAAGCAAACATCTCAAAGCCTAAACTAATTTACTTAGTGAGAAGTACATGTGGGTGTATGATATATAAAATAAGCAATATTTATTTTTATAACAACATCTCAATTTATATTTATTTATTTTTTTTTTATTTTTTTTTTATTTTTTTTTTACAGCTTTCAATTTTGTGCCGATTTGATTTCATTGCATATTTGATCGAAATGTGAATTTTATGCGTAATTTAAATATGTAAGTGTATATGCACCACCGTTACTTGTATTATTTCTAGCCTGTATTAGGAATTTGATGTGGCAGAAATGACATTATAAATATCAAAGACGCGGCCGCCGAGTACCATAAGGCATATAAATTTTGTAGTAAAACTGAAAATTATGTGAAATATATCCAATAAAAAATGGATCCAGCATATGTGATATCACCTTGTTAGCGTACTGTAACTTTGAAAAATCAATTATGTTTGGTATTTAACGTATATACGAGGTGTGTTCCTTCCAAAAGGTCTTACATTTAATAAGGAATACTAAATACAAGGAAGTTATGCAACGTTTTGCGTGAAGAAATACGGCTCAATCGATCGGAATTGTGGAAAAACAAATCCTGGATTCTGCATCAAGATAATGCACCAGCTCATACCTCAATGCTTATTCGTGATTTTTGGCCAAAAACAAAAACCTAATCATTTCTCAACCATCTAATTCACCATATTTAACTCCATTCGACTTTTTCCTATTCCCAAAACTAAAGAAACCAATGTAAGGAAAGCGGTTCCACACAATTGATGAGATCAAATCAGAATCGAAGAAAGAGCTGATGGTCAACCGAAAAGCGGGTCATCTTCAGGTATAAAAAGAGCGGCAGCCGCTATCACACGAAGAGATGCTGTGAGCTGTGTGTTTTTAGAAACGGATAAGCTGTATGAAGCAGAAAATAATTGTTTGTTATAAAAAATTTTAAAATAAGCCATTGGTTATAGTAAAAAATTGTAATTATTGAAGACTAAATAAACGTTGATTAAATTCATAACGATTAAGAGGCCAAACGAACAAATCTTGGGAGTTTACAATTTCATCCATAGCCCACCATAAATGCCACGAATTTTCTGATTTTTCCTTGGAACAATTTGAAAACGATAACGATTTTTAAAAAAAAAATCATCTCCGATTAGGTTCACTTTCATCTGAGTGGTGCGGTAAATAAACAAAACTATCGAATCTGGTGCGAAGAAAATCCACAAATTATTCATGAACAACCATTACATTCACCTAAATTGACAGTTTGGTGTGATTTTTGATCTGGAGAGCGATATATATCGATGATAACCAACTTTTTATGGCCACAATTGTAAGAAGTTAGTCTCAACAATATCTGGTTTTCTAACATTAAGGTGGGTAAAAAATTAGCCTTTCAAATTTATGGGTTACAATGAACCTATTTCCCTGGAAGCTGGAATTTTTGCTCAATTTTAAAATGTCCGATTAGCATTCAAAGTTTCTATTATAAATAACATGTAAAAAAATCTTTTTTAATAATAATTATCATAACTTTTTATCCGTTTAAGGTAAACATTTTCATGTGGCGGATTCTTGTAAAACATAGAATTTTCTATGACATCAAATCAATAATCTATATATTTTGTAGCCTTGAAAAGTGAAAAAATCACTCAGATACTTCATATTTTACTTTTTTTCTTCTTCTTAAAATTTTACAGGGACATTGATTGTATTTTCATTTAATACACTCAAAGCGATACGTAAGTTTTTGGCTCACCCTAATATATATGTACATATGTGTTTCTATAGATACGTATTTATATTATATATTGTACTAGGAGGTCCTGCGTTCACAAAAAAAACGACAAATGCCAAAAATTTTTTGCGTTTCCTTTATACTAAGCAAAAATAGGAAAGATAGGTAGGAGTGGCTGTGGACATACTTACCTTCATCTTTGCTGTATTCGACAGATTCTTAAGCAATCTAGCTCCCAAATATCGAATCCTAATTTTTCTTAAGTTAGATAGTGCATTAAAGATTGTGAAATCGTATTTCGCTATTTTCCGCTCTCTCAGGTTTAGCAGAAGTTAATCCTCGAAGTAGAAGTTCTAGCCACTAAAACAGTGGTATGCGAACACTTGTATTAGCTTAGATAACCACTTTAGACAGTTAGAGATACGTCGAGTGATTTCTACGCCCGTCTAGAACACTGGAGAGACGTCTGTATGTCACAAAAAGTTCGATCTGTTTGCGAGTATTTGGATACGGATACAGCCACATATAAAGCTAATAGTTTCTTATGCTCAAATAAAGTACTACAGAAAAAATATAAATTTTAAAATATACTGAAAATTTCCTTAAAAGTGATATTCTCTTCTTCTAATAATTAAACATTTCGAACATGAGTAGTTTACCTTGAATACACAATGTGTGGAAGTACGTTCAATGCAATTGAGTGAATAAAAATTCCACGAAACATGAAAAGCGCAATGACGGCTAATTAAAGATAAATTTGTGCTTGTCTCCTGAAATCCAATACAATTGACACGTGTACAAGAATACAAAGCACACAATCACATACACCAATGTACGTGTAATAAGGATTCAACATTCTAGCTATAATTGCCATCACAAATTGGCAACTTAATTAATGTTTCCGCGTGTGCTTTTGCAAGTGGTGAAGTTCAATGCTGAGAGATGAAGAGGAAACTAACGACAATGACATAACTGTACTGTAATAAAAGTCATTCATCATGGTCGTATTATAGTTATTGCATTACACAGATCTTTAAGTAGAGACGCATAAATACAAAAATTCCCGGTACAGGATAATGTGTGTGCTATATAAAATATTTATGCAGGTACATTTCCATATGCAACTCAAAATATTGCATACATGCAAACCCACGACACGTATGTATATAGAAATATGTTTCTGTTATGAAAGATCCAGCTGTAGTGAAAGTTAAGTAATGACGCCGATGTTCATTCAATGAAAATTCTTCATTCTTATTCATCACCATTTATACCCGAAAAAATGAAAATGAAAATTGTTTGTCCATGTACCAGCAATTTGATAGTAAAATACTAGTTCGTTCGTGGTTTTTAGAAAACAAATTCAATGAGAAAATACTACATATAAAGCTGCCAGCAAAATTCAAGGGTTGAAAGTTATGTCTGTGACAGTAAACAGTGGACAAGGCGCGAAGTCACATATGAAAATCAGCAAAGAAGTTTTTGGGAATAACTTCTGCTAAATCTAGAATACTTATTAGCTCGTTAATTAATTTTTCAAAAATATCTTATATTTTCTCCAAAAGCAGCTTGTGCAGGGTTTGCTGAATCTACAAAATGATGTTCAACAGATGCTTTTCACATGGTCCCGTATCAATTGGTCATAGATATCTTCATTCGGAAAGCTGAAGCAAGTTCCGCTATCATACTTATGCAATGGGGCTGCTGGAATGACTTAAACATAGGGAAATATTAAATCAACTCACAAGGTGAGGAGGTTTTATAAGAAAGGAGGCGCAACTCCAAAACTCTCATTATTTTCGTCTACCGAATTCTGCTAGTATAATCACATCAGAAATACTAGGTATAAAAGAGGCCTGTAGAGCCCAATAAACAACGGGAGGATAAACAAGACAGCTATATACGCGGATCGACAGGCAGCATTGATGGTCTTATCGATCCCAAAGATAAATGCAAGCTTCGTCACCTATGTACGGAGGCTCTAAGCTTACGTGCAGGTCAGAGTAAGATAGCGAAGAAAATTGTTCCTATTTAAAAGGTTTGGAAAAGTATAAACCTACCTAAAAAAAAAATTTTTCGGAGCACAGGATCACTGAAGTGCTTAAAAATTGATTCTGATCGGTATGATACAGGTTCCTCGCAGAACATGGTCGGACAAAAATATGTCTGAAAGTTCCGTCTGAATCGGGTCTCTTGATACTAAACGAGATTTCATTCAAGGGAATTGCTTATTGTGTGGCTTCTTACTAGAGAAAATATAATGGCGTCAAGGCTTCCACGTCACAGTTGGCAGTCGTAGCTCCGAAGGCGTTGATAACTTCATCCATCTTTAAATCAGTATTAATACAACAACAATGGTAACCTTGCAATCCAATGTAAAATCACACTTGCCAACAGGTGCTAATTTTGATTGAGTAGGCAATTACGACAAAACTGTACAAGTCCCTCCGTATTGCAAATAATGCAGAGGAGTAAACGTTGACAATGTCTTTTGAGGCGGTGTTAGGAGTTTTTGAAAGAAACCCCAATGGAACAATATGTTATACAAAATATATGGCGACATTGCTGCTGGCTAATTCATTTTGTCCAGACGGTTGGGAACGCTCCAGCTTTCCAGGAGAAATAGAAGAATTTCGTTGGAGAAGGATGAACCCTTGGCGCACTGTTGTTAAGAAGAAGAACTTTTTAAAATTTATGAAATGATTTGGTAAGATTCTTTGAATATACAGAAATGAAAATTAAACCTTTTTGGCTATATTCCTGAAAGGATTGAATCAAAATTATTTAAAAACTTTTATAAAAGTTGAGATCCCCAAGTACCAATTGTTTATGATAAACGCCTGAATAAAAAACGTCATCGCAAGTTAGTGTTTGAAAACAGTAGAAGACTGCTTTTCTCGTATCTCCCAATTACTCCCTGTTCCGCTCGACTTCCAGTCTTCGGCGTCAACGCGAGTTGATATGCCTTGCGTTGTATGCACACTGCAATGCCACTTAGGAGCATCCTTACCATGATGGACAGCTATAGTGATGCGCAGTTAATCTATCCATAAAGTAATTTTTTGAAATAGGAAGAGATTATGCAAAATGTATTCAATGAAAGTCATAAAACTTTTCAAAAAACACTATTTGAAAGCATCACAAGCAGAAAAACTGCCTTTAAGTGAAGCTTCAGATTCTCTTAGAACGACGATGATCTTTCATTCGGTGTAGGGTGAGGCGCCATATTTGGGAATAATGTTTTTTGAAAATCTGTCCAATGTAGCAAACGACAAAGGTAAATAACCCAATAAAGTATGAAGGCGATTTTAGACCAGAAGACTTCAATAAAAATATAGTGCATTTTTTCCTTGTTTGGTAAAGAAGTAAATCCAGCCATTTAATGTCGTTTGCTTAATTTTTTAGTTTACCTTCCTTTCGGCAAGTTTAATAAGTGACTAAAGTTCTGCTTATATAGTATTGATGAGATCCTCTAGCACGAAGAATTAGAATGGTAGTAAGATATTATTATTATTTATTGGTAGGGGTTAAAATCTACAAACAATACTGCGATGATGACGTCAACTGTAATCATTTCTATAAATTGTGAGCTACTACAATATTATAAAGTTTTTCTATCATATATATTTACTGAAACAAATAACTGGTAAGTATCTACTTTAAACAAAAGTAGTACATACAAATCCATAAAAAATGAGCTCAGAACTATAAGTAACTATTAATTGATACGCTTACTGCAGAATATTAACGCATCGGCGTTTAAATGTCAGTAAAGCCATTGTAAGCTGTGTTCTCTATTGTTTCATAAATTCCAATAAACACCACTTTATTGTTGCTCTATGTTCACTTTGCAAACTCAATCAACAACTTTCCGCTTGTATGAATTGTTGAATCGATTAATTGATCAGTGGCACAAAACAAAAAAAAGGCGTGTGTAACACTCTCCTATAAGTGAGTTGGAGCTGTTAGCATCCATTACCAACGTAACGAAAACAGTAAACTAAGAACGTATATTTCATTTGTCTTCTTTTCCTTGTGATTGTATTGCAGGCTGTTTTGATGGATTTTTGTGGCCACAGAACTTATTGTTCTCCGATTTATTTTTTTTTTGTACCTTTTGTTACGAAAAAATAAACAATTTAATTATTTATAAGTAGTAAGAAGAGTGTTTCAGAAGTTTTGTAACGACAAAACTTTTAGTTGACCACTTGTTTAGTTTTGCAGCAAATGGCGAATTTGTTTTAAATTATATGGAGGCATCAAGTGGAAATAATAAACGAAAAAGAAAATTGTATATAACTTTCGCTCAATGAGTGTAACTCAATAACTCAATATATGAAACAAAACTTATGATGTTGTTCTTATTGCTCTTGAGGATAATTATAACAATATCGTTATCTTATAAGCGATTGTGCATTCTCTAGTTAGCTCTGCCGATCACATATAGCATCTTTACATTCCTCGCGGGTTTCTTTCAAGAATTGACGCATGGTAAATGTACTCTTCTTTTCACAGAATAGCATAACCTCTAATCCCAACTTTTAATGTCTTTTGCACTGACGAATTGTGGTATTTTTATTTTTCTCTCTTCAAATGCGTCTCGTGCGTGTGACGATAAATCACAGTCTTGCAAAAGTTATGGTATTTTCCTCTTTTCTGCAGTGCTGCATTCTTCACCGTACTAGATTTACCATACACGACCATAACTTCCAAAGAAGTGTTTGGTGATGTGTACACCAAATAAGGTCAAGGTGGATCGGTCGTCCCACAAGGTCATTTCCACAGTTTTATGGGATGCACGACGCACATTGATTACCTTGAAAAGGTTAAAACGATGACCGGGAAATATTATTAATATATATTTATATTAATAATATAACTGAAAGCTTTATTTGCTATACATATATATATATACATATTTATTTACACCCGGGTATGCCAGTATACTTAGCTAACAAATTATATTGCCAAGAACCTAGACGAAATAAAAATCGGCCTTTTAGGCATACTTCAAAGCACCTGGCAGCTATAACATTTCACTGAATTCATTACAATGTTTTTTATGTAAGTAATAATTTTTATTTCGACAAGTAAGAACTCAAATGGCGTGCAAGATACCCTTTCCTGCCCTGGTATGTAAGAGTGAGTGGAAAGCAAGGCCAAGGGAAAACACAATGAATATCAATTGGGTCCGGTAACATGGATTTAGCAGCAATGAAAAGACAGAAGAGCTAGTTCGCGCTGGCGTGAAATATCATCTCCACGAGCTAGGAAAAGCGAGGTCTGATTAGAAAATGACGACTGAGACATTTTTTTTATATTTTCCACTTTACTCTCAGCACCAACATTATGGATTTCATAACGCACACAGAAAGGATACGCTGGGGCACAAAGAGGCTACACAAGGGTTAATGTAGGCCTTCTTCTTTACTTGCGTAGATACCGCTTACGCGATTATAGCAGACTTATGTAAAGCTCGCCATTCCTTCCTTCTCTTCGCTATTTGGGGCCAATTGGAAACACCAAGTGCACCCAGTACCTTCTTCACTGGCTGGTACTGCATCCCTAACAAACTTGGAGTGTACTTTGTCACCACAAATCTTACACCAAATTTGCGCTTCTTTATATGGCCGCTGTTTTAAATTTCACAAGGATCCACCTTCTTCCATCTTTGTCTCGTACATCGCACTTCTTAGATGGCGATGATGGCCCCAATAAGGGACCGGATATTCCAGGTACATACCTCTAAATCATTGTTCTTAATCGTCCTTGCGGTGGTCGTCATCAAAAGTGGGGTCTATCATCCGAGGCGGTGCTAGCTTTTTCATTAGCGAAGGGCCGCGACGTGAACGCGAGTAAGAATTTAGTACAGGCCTGCGACTGTAACTGCATACCCAGAAGTATGAGTGGCTTATGTTGCTGCGGTAGTGAAAAAAGTTAATTAATGCCTTTCGCACATACATATATATAAGTTGCAATTGAATCACATGATGGGCGAATATAGCTGCACCAAGGAGTATGTACTGTTATAAACTTTACCATTAGTGGTTTTTCATGGGCACAGACAAGTACTTGTAATTATATGTTATTTTATTTTGCCTGTATATATTGTTTTGTGGTTAGAAACACTAGGAACGTATTACCTTAAGTCTACTAGAGGAGACCAATTGTATTACAATTGTCGTTAACGTACATCTGCTATGTGAAATGTAATATAATCAAATAAAAGAAATAAAAATACAATTAAACATAATAAGCCGCAAATACACAATATTACATTTAGTAAAGAAATTAATTAAATTTTTGTAAAATTAATAGTAAATATCTGTTACGAAAACATCATTTAAGATAATTAACATTGAAATTATTAAGATCAAGAAATTAATTGAGATTATTGGTAGTAGTTTTCTCTTTCCGAAATAATTCGATTTTATTCAGTACATTCTATATGTAAAGTAGTTACAATATACAATTTTTCTTTCATTGCAGATTTGCTTACCGCAGAATTCGAGGATTTTCAATTACGCATATACAGTGAGTAGTTGTTTTTTTAAATTATTATTATGTGACGGTGATAATGAGAACAGTGGCTTTTGTATAAATAATATGATGTGTATTTTTTTCAAAATAGTTTAAATAGTTTAAAAGTTATTAATATTTAAAGTTGTACTTTTTCATACATATGTACAGGGAGTCCTCCTGTATATTGCTAACAAACGAACTACAAATTCTTGGCTTTATCGTGCTTCGTGAAATAATCTATAAAATAACAATAAATATGCAAGCAAATTATATAAATAAAAATTGTTGTGTGAATATACTATGCAAGTCAAAATCGGTGTTGGTCTGGCCCAGGGATATAGTGCTTTTTCTAAAGCACGGCAATCAATGAAATACACATCAATTACACTTATTTTGGAAAGGAACCACAAAAATTTTGAGTAATTTTAAACAAAAGCCGCTGCTTTTCATAATTACTAAATTTATTTCCATGTAAATAAGTGCACTGTGTAAGCAAATTTAAAGTAAACAGTGCAAGTTTCTTGGTATAATACACTCCTTTTTTCAGTGTGGAAATAAATTTTAATATATATCAAAATAAAGATAATACGATTATCTTTCTTTTGGTTATGAAATTGTAAAATTGTAAAAACTTTTTCTTAAAAATGTTTCCAGTTTTAAAATTCCTATAACCAAATTTTACGCTGTAACTAAATTTTTAATTTCTATTATTATTATTTTATGATTTTTTAATGTTACATTATTTTCTAATATCTCATTTTCGATATTTTCAGATCATGTTTGCGGAATTTAGAATTTAAGTTAATTTAAAATTCCCATATTGTAATTTTTTAATACAAATAATAAGTTAAAATAATAAATTGTAAAATTTTAGATATAAATCGATTAAAATATATAATTGTTAATTAGATATTTAAATATATGTAATCATATTTTTTAAATAAATAAATTCATAAATAATTTTTTTTAAATAGCAAACAACTGTTTTGAATTTTAAACATGGGAGCGAATTATATATAAGTATGAATTCGCCTTTTAAAAAAAATGCAACCCTGTGTCTATCTGACGAGAGAAATTAGAAAAGGACAGTTATATGTTTTCTTTATGGGCTAAACTGAATGGGTGAAACAAGACAGCAAGATCACATCTACACGGAAAAAGTGAGTAAAATCTGCACTCTCTTTAATAAAATGCCTATGCAGCTACCCAGTTTTTTATCTACTATTCAGCAAATGCTTCTTCAAATTATCTAGTTTTTTACCCAGTGCTGGTTGGCAGGGTAAGATTAGCATTAATTAACATATATATATAAGTATATATAGATATCACTTTTGCTCACATGTATTTCACCATTGCTCAAGTGTGCGAACATGTGCTAAGCGTACATTTATTTAATTTATGTCTCTTGATAATATACTTCAAATTAACAATTAAGTGACAGTGCTGAGAGTTGTTCATGCTTTATGGCACAAATTACGCACTCGTAAAAGGGCAATGGGATGGGCATTCTTAACGTATTTCCGCACAACATGAACTGTCCAAAAGAGATATTAAATTTTTTAAGAACAGAAAAACAGTAGAATAAGGTAGAATTATACTCGGGTAGAGCATTTTAAATTCAGTAGAATTCTTTCACTATTTTAATGATCTTCTTCTTCTTTATTAGTATGGATACCCCTAACATAATTATAGCCAAATAGACAATGGCGCCAATTGGAAATCCCAAGTGAAACTAAGAGAAATCCCAAGTGAAACTAAGAACGGTGGTATTTCTTTTCCATTACTTTCATATCTGGAGTGCTTTCATCCATTCAGACGATACAATCTATCCAGAAAATATTTCATCTTCTCCTTATTCACAAGTGTATTTAGGTTCGCGTCCTAAATGAAATTTCTATTATTATTTCTAAATGAAAAACTATCCCACTATTCCTTTTTTTTAAACTTTAGATTAACAATTTAGTCGCCATTCTATTACAAATTTTATTATTTTATACAATCCAAGTATCTTATCCTGGTTTCCGGTCAAGACTCATTTCTTTTCCGTAGTTTTATTTTGCGGCCACCAGTGAATATTTTTGGTTATTGCTCTGACTGTTTCCATCCAATTTTAATGCGCCTTTGAGAAAAGAAACCGTTCGTCCGTTTCATCAAGAGAAATGATCGGTAAAAGTGAATGAGAGTGTGAGCCATAACACAGGCGACAGAGTTAAAAAATTTACAAAAATTTTAGAAAGTTAAAGTGAAGTTGTTAAAGGTGAAATTTAATTTTTTTGTCTTTTAAATGGTGACCGATTTTGAGGTTTCCTACTTTTTAAAGAAAGAAAAAACAGAAAATTCAAATTTAATGGGGAATGTTTATTATCATTCAAAAGAACATTATTTGGCATTTAATTTTTGAAGATTATCTCTTTCAAATGTTGACCTCGGCTGCATATGCAGGCCTTGTATACATGTATGACACAATGGAATACATATAGTGGAGAATATTCAGGAAAAAAATAGTGTAGGAGTCGGCAAATGGCCACACTTAGTCAAGCAAAAAGACGAAAAGGATTTTTATTCATATTTCCCAATTTGTGAAAAAGAAAGCTAATAAAAAATTATTAAATGTGAAAAATAATAGTAAACAAAAAAAGGTGAAAAAGAAAATTGCATTTCATCAATCAAAAATACAAAATTGTTTTCAAAGCCCAAAACAGCAGCATAGCTTTGGGCCATATTTAAGTTATATATTTGGTAAATAGTGTTTGAATATTTTATTTAGATTTTTTGTTAAATTTTGTTTTACAGACTTAATTTCCTATCGGACAGATTATTTTGAAATTAAAAAAATTTAATATTTATAATTAGAAGTTGCTAGCAAATAATTCCATTAGTATGAGTACAAAAAGGCCTTCAAAATTCGGAATAATAAGACAAAAAAGTCATTTGTGTATACATCAAATAGTTCAAAATAAACATTAACAGTAATAAGATATTATAAATAGCTATGTAATTAGCTAAACGAAAAATATTTTTACTTTTGGTGTATTTGCAGAGTATTTAGTTTCTACAACATCATTTAGTATACAACTGTCTGTTATCTGAATGTATATCTATTGGAAGTCAACACTTGTAGCTAACATATTGCACAAATGAGTCGTAATTCCTTTGTGGTTAGTGCTGTGAATAGTTGATTGATTTGCTGCTGAAACAGTATTGAAAGCTGCTGAGCATATTCTAAGAGCAATGGACACGTTTTCAATTTATCAAACAATGGCACAACAATATACATATGTGTGTGAATACATTGTTCACAAGCGAGCATGTGAGAGTCTGTAAGTTGTTAACAAACATACATATTTTTCATACCTACATATACATTTTTGGAACCAGTCAGGTAGAAACCAATTAGATTAAAAACACCTCTGTCCCCACTACGATGCCAAAAATTGTGCTATGCGACCAACACTAGGGTGGAAAAACAAGGTATCTTTGGTGCAGCCGTTGAAAAATTGAGCCTTCAGGTCGAAACACATCCAAATTCGTTGAGGTTGATCACTCTCGCAGGGGCCCAATATATGATTGTCTTTGGTACAAGATTCCTGAGCAAGAAAATTCATCAAGTTACCTGACTGTCCCCGGCTCGAAAAACTCGCAATCAGAAAGTTAATGTTTCTAGTAGTCAGGACCAAACGGTGCGGATCACTCTCTTGTAGCAGCAAATATATGCGCTCGCCTCTGTGCAGTAAAGAAAGTCCGTCAACAAACACAAAGGAAGCTTAACGCCGACAAACTCCAATCACCAAAGATATCAAACGGTTTTCTATTCTATTTGCGTATCTGCTCTGAGAGCACTCATTAGCATTTCGGTATTAGAAAGCTGTGTAAAGACATTCCTTACATATAGTGTAGACGAAACTATTGTCACTTCGTGAAAAGAGAAGCGAGACACAGACAGAAAATTATGATTGAGAAGCTAGCTGGTATAACTAATGTTTGAAAATTCTAAGAAGAAATGCAACAAAATATAGAAGGTTTCAAAACCGGAGCATACTCTTGCACAATTCAAATTCCTTAGAAAAGACTAGACACATCATTGAAATAAAGCTGACTTCGACATCGGTAAAAGCAGATGCTATGTAAACTGACGCTGAGCACCACCAAAAGCTCCGTCATCATCGGAAAGGACCTCACAGTGCCGTTCGGAACAAACCGAGATTTCAGACAAGGTGACCTCCATCATATGATTTCCTTAAATTAATGTAGGAGAAAATAGTACAAGCTGCTGAGATACAAATAAAAGAGACAATCTTCTATACAAGAGTGGAGCATTCTGGCGTATGATTATGATATTGAGCTGAGTGGCATCAACAACTGAGTCATTAATTCTGCTTTCAATTGGAAGGTAAGTGATCCCCTTTTGTTTTTGATATTTTTCTAGGATATATATCACGGCATAATATGGCTTTGTCATCGCCGAAGTGGAGGTTTGCATTTTTTTAATGTATAATGTAGATTCAAGGGCGATATCTTGAGGAAAAGCAGCTTCTTTAACATTACATCATATCGCTCCCACTATTATCTTCATTTTTATTTCTACTCGAGCCTATAGTAGAATAATCTACTGTCATAGCCATTTAAAAGGAAGCATCGTAGTAAATTAATTAAAACTACATATATTTCGATTGTTACAAAATACCCCACTCTCTTAGTTTTCGATTTTAATTGAAGCTAGAAACCAAATTTGTTTATCTAGTACTTTATTGCATTTTAATCATTAGTTTTGTTTTTGAAAATTCCATTCATGAGTTGAAAAAATAAAATTATATAATTTTTCAGAGGCAAAACGAACTCACTTGTAATTTATATATTGCGAAATTTCGTTTCACTTGTTTTTGATTTTGCCATTGGCGATTCAGATGACCCCGAAAAAATCGGCCTCATTTAAACATTATGATTAAAACAGTATGAAGATACGCATTCGTCTTTCGCTGATTAACTACTAAGCACGAGACACAAGTAGTGCTAAATAATGTGAATTATGATATACTGTATAAAGTAGTGACAGTCAAGATCATAGAGGGTTTAAGAAAAATCCTGCGGCAGAAAGCTTTGAGCAGTGAAGTTTCTCTTTAATTCCAAAATCTTTAAGACATTTTATTGTAGAGTAAATCTTCATATGTTATCGTACCTGTTATGCAATTATTTTTACATTTTCTTTATGTCTTCAATACTCACGGTGGGGGAAATCCTTTCGGTTTTAAAAGAGAAAAATAATTAAAAATAAGATGAAAATTCATTCAATGTCATCACATATTATGTAAATGTGTATATAATTGGACTAGTAGGTGTTTCTACTAATCGAACAATGTATACTCGTGTTGCTACCTAATGGGACACGTCTCTTCGACACAACAATAAACAATACAAAAGCAATAAAAATATATGCCTTTGTATTATACAATCTTTTCAAAAAGTGAACTATATAAAAGTGGAAAGAATCAAGATAAATTTATTGATTGGATTGTACGTGAAGCTGGCACTTCAAGTCCAATTATAATGTGAGAGAAACAAAGCCAAGCTTGCAGAGCAAGAAAAGGCACAAAGGTAATAAAAAAGCTTTACGCATACATTTCATATGACTAAGCCTTTGGAGGAATTGCGATATTAAAATTTATTTTATTTGTTTATTTCATTTCACTTTGAATATGGCTCTTTATGTAATAATATTCCGAATAGCAACTAGTTCACCCGTGCTTCTCACACCAGTTAGATAACTTATTTTTTTTCCTAATAGGCGTAGGTACCGCATACCGGATTATACTTATATGCAGACAAATTTCCTAGGGTGGTTACTGCATAAAATTCTAAGGGTACCTGACCAAGTTATTGAAGCCGCTGTCTCCTAATTCACTGAACTATATCAACGGCATCGTATATCTCATATTATATCGATTGCGGTATTCGCGTGGCCAATGCGCAAAAGATAATAAATCTTTCACAAAATTTTCCTTCATACATCGTTCATGCCTTCTTATAGCAAGATAACCAATAACCGACTTGCAGAGTTTGGTTTTTGATCGCCGAGAGAGGGATTCTTTTGTTGGCAAAAGTGGTTCAGTTTTGGATGTCGAAGCTAACATGACGCATATAGACGAAATTGTCTACCAATTGAAAGTTATGACACTCCGCAATGATGTGGGAGGTACGACGAGATTCTGTTGACTATTTGTTCGTTAACATGTGATAATTAGTCGCGGTTTCAACCAGTTCTATTCGCCTCTCTTCCGTATTCAGTCTAGAAAAAGCAGAAATGACGGCGCTTTGTCAAACTAATGATATCAATATCATAAGCAATCCCGAGTAGTTGATCATTGTTCTAGATGACTATACCTTCTCAGTTTAGCTTTCCAGCTCGTATTATTTTCTCCATTGATTGGTTAAAAAAGTCACACCATAATTCACCTTGTCTGTAACCTCCTTTGGTATAGAATGACTTAGAGATGTCCTTCCTGAAGTGCTATCGAAGCCTGCTTTAAAATCGTCGAAAAGGTGGTGTGTGTCAATCATTCATCGTAAATCTGCCAGTTTTGAAGCTACGTTGTCACATCATCACGGTGGGCTTTAATCTTTCAGACAATACATCCTGTACGCGATTCTGTTCTTCAGGCGAGTAATCACTATTCGCACTTTGTCATATTTGGCTAATGGAAAATTTGTTGAATTTTCATCGGTACTATGAGAAAATCCAGATGCTTACAGAAGTTTTCAAGACCGGAGAAAACTTAAGCAAAAACCAAAGAAGGAATTTGGTGACTGATGCTCAGAGTATTCTGAGTTTATAGGGTATCTCTCCACCTACTAGATAGTAATGAAAGGGAAACATCCGAAAGACTATGGTCACCGAACAGAAACTACTGGACCGAACAGGAACTACTTGGACCATAAATGAAAATTTTTCTTACCAACTTTTTCGGTAACCAAGTAGACAAACTGATAAATCTTCGGTGTAATATGCTGAGTAGTTTCGGTATTACAGAAAAAAAAATATATATATAGAAGAAGACATAAAATTTTATTTATGTTTTTAAGTATAAGTAGCATATTCTTACTACAATCCGTAGACTAATGGGGAATGTTGCCGCCAGGTGCACGTGTTCGTATATTTAATACATTTTTTTATAAATTTTATACAGAATTACTTTTAAATGTAGTTTAATTTATTGTGCGTGCTTTCATAGAGTCTTTTATGTGCAGTGAGTGCTGCCCCCACTAGCGATATCCAACAGCGCCGAGTTACTAAGTCATAAAATAGCAGGAAGTCTGTCGCACTTCAGTAGTACGTGTGTACTTATAAAATACAAATATGTGGTATTTAAAAAAATTGAGTGACTCTGGAATATTTATATTTGGCTTTGATATGCCTGTCCGATAGATTGGTAAGCTGATACAACCTTACGCAAAATAAGTAACCAATATGTGGTGTAACAATTCATATAAATGAAGCTTCTCTATAGCCACTCTGGCTTATTCCGTCTGAGGATTCAATGAGCTTTTAGGTTGATAAAAGTTGCGAAGTCTACTTGCTATGAACGTAGTGGTGAATTGTCTGTTATTTTTGATTCGGTGAAGGTAACCAAGTTAAAACAAGGATTTCAATATTTTCTTGATTTTCAGAAGCTTTCTAGCACGAGTATGAAGGGATTTGGAAATTGGTCCACAGTGAAAGTACTAGAACTTTATATAATGTTTTGTAGATGTATCTTCTATTATTATATAAATTTTGTTAGAATTTAAAATTTATTATGAGCTCCGTCTCAGAGAATATTAGATAATATTGATTTTTAATATATATTTGAACTTATTCTTTCAATTTTTTAACGAGAGATATGACGCTCCATTATTTTAAGCTCTGGGTAATGACTTCAAAGCATTTTCAAGTGTTTCTCTTAAATCCACCCTCAAAATAATATTAAAAACTTTTATACGTCATGTATTTAATATGCTGAATCGAAATGTGGCTCACAGCAATTTAGAAAGTTCTATGTACGCACGTAAAAAAAAAAAATGTATTTACAAAAAAAAAATTATTATTATTATAATAATAAAAATAATAAACAAAGAACGACAATAATGTAGAATATACGCATAATAATTATTGTCGATTTATAAGTATTCAGATATTAAACACAAATTTTTTATTATCAGCAATAATCTTAAATGAAATCCAATTCTCCAATACCCTTAATTTTCTATCATCTCTCTGCGTTTTTTTTTTCATTCTGTCTGAGGCTGCCAAAAAGCATTTATTTTTACATATATATAAGGTAAGAAACATTATTTTCTTCTATACATATTTAAGTAATTGAAAAATAATTTCTTTAATGGAATCTTCATATACTTTTCGTGGGGATAAAAGTCATTCTACCTCTTTTATGGCCCTTTAATAAACTCCCACTAAGTATCGATGAGCTTTGTCTTATATTTAATTTCTTTTCTTTAATATCTGCCACCTCCGCGCAGTCTGAGAATGTTGCTCATTTGCACAGATTTGTTTTTGTTTTGTATTTCACTATATAATAGTTTGTCATCAAATGAGCATCAAGTACAGCTGTTGCACGATAAATTTGATGTGCTGAAATCCCATCCACTTACTACGCCACTTTATATAAACTCTATTGTGAAATTTTATCGTCTGCTTGCGGTTTATTTATTATACAAGATTTCCGCTGAAATTTTGTTTAGCAGCTGCAATAGCCCAGTGGTTAGCATACATACTTCCGTTTGGAAGTCCAAGGCTAGAGTCCTGGTTCGACCCACATTCAAATTTATATAAAATTGATTTTCTAATTGTGGTCACTCCTCGACAGGTAGTGACAAGCCCTCCGATTACATTTCTGACATGAAATAATATCTCCTTAAACAAATCCATCTACCGTTTGGAGGCGCTTTAGAATAAACTGTAGATCTCTTCACTTGTTGTAAAAACATCAGGTAGCACACCAAAAATTGGAGGAAGAACTCGGCGGAAAGACGCTTCAGCAGTAACAAAGACCCCATTACATGTATTACGTTATTATTATTTATATATAATACATACAAATATATATGATATTGCTTAGAATCGTAAAAAATCAACATATCTTTAAAATAAATAAACTATTTATGGAAAAATCACCTTTTTTTAATATACTTTCTTCTTTTTAATTTAATATGCTATTATAATTAATTATTAAATTATAAGTACTTTATTTTACTTTATATTATTTTATTTAACCAAATTTTTATATTTTATTTTAGATTATTTCGATATATTTTATGCTATTTAATTTAATTTTATTTTTCATGTTATATATATTATTTTACTGTCCATTTTATTTTATTTGGCAAAATTTTTTAATTTTTTTAAATTTAGTTTATTATTTATTTTATTTTATTTACCATATCTTAATTGGATATTTATTGTTTTATTTTATCATATTTCGAAGTAATTTATTTTCATTTAATTAATTTAATTTAATTTAATTTATTTTTATATAATTTAATTTTTTTGTTATTCTATAGTCAATTTTAAAATTGTCAGGTAAGTCAAACTGACTAACCCCATGATGATTGATTGTCCTAGAATCATTTCAAATATAAAAATTTTAAATTGTGTAAAATATGCCAACTTTCGGGTTTAGCAGCGAAAACTTCTCAGGCGTAGAGTGACGCTTTTCCATCAATACTAACACACTTGCATAACCTGATGGTTGCTTAGGATATCTTGGTATTTTGCAAATAATTTCCAAATAGTCGATGGAGCTTTATGAGGTGGTTATATATATATATATATATATACTTGTATATATATAAATATTTGGCGCTTGTAACCGCTGAAGCGATTTTTGGCCGATTACCGCTGCCTATAGATATACATTTTCTATAAATTGCATGTAGTTTTTGTTTTTGGTCTAATCAATCGACATTGCCTTCATCATCTATTTTGTTTGCGTTCTTTTTAACATACATTTTCTCGCTAACATCCGCATTCTCTCTCACTCTGCTCTTTATTTGCATTTTTTGTTGCTCATTTTCCTAATCAGAAATATTTCAATTTTCATTTTTATATGCTGACATTCATCTTCCAAGGTTCGTTTTCTCTAAGTTTTACACGCACCATGAACTTTTAATATCATTAGTTGCCCTTTTATGTTTTCTGATTGATTTTGGGTCTTGGGATTCTGGCAGTTGATCGGTAAATGCATTTTTTTGTTTACTTGTTTCCGCTTCTTTTTATTTTCTCGGTATATGCAAAGAATGGTTACTTCTTAAAATTTTACATATTCTCGTTTTGTAGGGAAAGGTATGTGGGTTGTATGTAAAAAGAGAACGAATTTATATAGAATTTATTAACACAATTTATTATCAAAAAATGTGAAAAATAGGTATAATGTGTTGAGTTGCACTACGGAATAAAAAAGCTTTTTATTATTTTTTATATTTTGGGTTAGCCAGAAAGGGATATTTTCTTCAAGTCAGCCGAATTCGTGTTTGTTTTTTAATAGGTTATACCATAAACAACAGACTATTAAAATAAAATTGCTATATTTGCATACTTATTCTTACATATATGTAGATGTATATGATGGTTTTTAATACTGACAAAAAATTTTAAATATATGTTCAAACATGGTGATAAAAATATCAAATATAGTGCTTTTAAAAGCTAGACCCAGTTAAAATTAATTCACGCTCTTCCAAAAAAAAAGATAAATTGCTGCATTTCTAAAACAAGAAAAATATAGAAATTTAGAAGCGGATATTTAAATTTAAAAAAATTAACACTGTTTTTTTTTTAACTTTTTTCGAAGCGTAATTAATGGACCCAACAGATTGTTTTTTTACATATAAATTGATATGAAAATATTATTAACTTAACTTCAGTAGGTTGCAGGTGGAGATAATAACTACAAATTTGGGGATATAAAATTTAAAGTAACTATTAAAAAAAACTATGGCACTGTACTAGGGAATAAGAATTTTTTATGAATATTTAGCAATTTTGCAGGTAATCTTCACTATGTTAAAAATATAAACTCTTATTCTTTCGACTTTTCAAATTATGAGTATTTTCTATCATAAAATGATGATTTTGTTCGAAATCCTTTTCATATGTAATATTTTGATGGGAAAGATCGAATATATACGCATATTATACGATTATATTTGGTCCACCTAAAATGTTACTCATACGAAATGATATACCAACATGCTGCTTTAATTTCGAGCAAAGAATAATGCAAAGATTAAAACGAAGTATTTGTTTTGAAAATAAAACTAATTTAAACAGAAAGTTATATTTCAAATTTATTAGATTTTAAAAAGAAAGTATTATAAATTAATTGGCATGGTTCAATTCAAGTTTCCATACATACAAAAGAGAAAATAATTCTTCGGTTGTCTATTCATTGCTCGTTAGATATATATTTTTTCATATAATTAAATTCTCTAAAATAAAATAAAATAACGAAATAAATGGAAAAACCAACCAAACTGCTTAATTTTAGCAATGTAGTTCTTTTTTTACCATACTTGAGTTGTGCATTTAGAAAACCCTATATACAAATGTGGCCACCTGTAGTTGAGTTTTTTTGTTATGACGTACAATACAAAAAGTTCGAGAAGGTAGACTTAAAATGTCTGAGCCTCTTATACCATAATAAATGCATAATTTTCATATAAGCTTATTGATGCCCTACAATTACGTATAATTGAAAATAACACACAAAAAATAAAATCCTTCTGCTCCAACAACTGCCATCTTCCACATATGATAACCAACTGAATTCCATTCACTCTGAGGCCTTTACTAAAATATGCAACGTCATGTAATCACAAGATGGTAAATTTGTGGCAAGGAAACGCATGCGCACAACAAAATGAAACACAGAGAAGCTCTCGAGAGCGTACGGTTTCTTGCAATATTAAAAGTGGGAATAACTAGTTATTTTGTGTCAGCAAGCGAAATAATCATCAATGTTCAGACTCCAAAAATAATTACTAATCGGATTAGGTGTAAGTTTTAAAAAGCTGCTCTTTGATTTAAAAGCGTTTTGAGCACGGGTTTATCTTTCAAAAATACTATGTTTAAAATTAAAATAAAATTAAAAATTAACTGGTTTTCTGCTGCCTCGCCTATAGCTCTATTGGTCTTCTGTACAGCAAACTTTTTTAATCTAGGAGGTTAGATAATCGTCATATAGCGTTCCAACGCTTTTTTCGAAACCCAACAGCGGTTTGGAACTTAGCTTAGCCCGAGACGAGTTATTGATGTCTTTTATCGTGTTTCTCTTATACTGTATGTATTACTGTAGCTGGGGGCTCAGGGCTACCATGGTCTTGCATTCTCTTCGCGCTCACGAAATCAGATATTCGATCTAACTTTCTTTGCTGCTTTTACAAAACGATCAAGCTGTTAGGCCATCCATCTTTTTGAAAGATCGACAAATCCGTCTTTGGTATTTCCTGTTCCGTTTCAATCGCATGACGAATTACCTTTTTTGCGATGTTGGTTGGCGCAGTTACTTTTTTGGCATAAAGAACTTCGCTGAAAAATACAGCGGCTTTCCGTCAGCTTTAAGGGCTGAATGAAGTCCAAACGGACATTAAAGTTCCAGAGTCCCATTCACTTGTTTAAATTGACTAAATTCCTTGCGCTTAATTCCTGCGGTTTTCCAGGAGTTTTCGGGGCGAGAATTTTTAACCCCGGTCTAAAACATCAAAAACCATAAACTGAAATTTTCTTGTCCACGGCTACGAAGCACTAGTATATTATCTCTGATTATACATAAACATAACACTCAACATCTTCGCGCTTCACGCATTCGTAAAAAATACTAATAACCTGTTTCACTCTCTCATAAGTATTGAAAATCGACAAGAGCCAGATGTCAAAAATTACTCTAAGATTTTGCTTCAGCCTTAGGGGTTTCTAATTAGGGATTTTTTATTTTTTAGTAAAAGGTAATGTCTACAGAATTCGCTGTTAATGGCACTCACCTCCTAGTTGCCTTGTGTCGCATCTTGATAGCTCTTAGAGCGTTTCTTATTGCGTTCCTAATAGCATTCGGGAACTCTTACCAATATAGTTATGACTGCATAGCGTACAATACTGCGTGTATGCAAATTTAGCCCAGTGGAATTAGGCAGGGGAATGGGACTGAAGGTATAGTATTTCGTACCTAGCTGAAAGTTCTGCAAATAGTACAAAAAATTATCATAAATTAAATCTAAAAAACCCTCCCCGATTCGACACCTAGAAAAAATTCTACGCTTATAACTCAAAAACGTCTGGACCGATTCCGATGATTCACATTAATTCAGATTGGTCTCGGGCCAAACAAGAAGGATCAGAAAGAAAAATCTGGGAAGTGGATCAGAGACCAAAAAAATGGTTATTGTTCGATATATTTAAATCTGGTACGCAGATAACTCTTAAAATTTGCTTCGTAAGTGTTTTTTTATTTAGTTTAATATACATAAACAACGTCTTTTTTGCGGTGGTGGAACACGGACCGACTTATTTGGCAAAATTCGTATTTATTTTTCGATTTACTTGAGATTATTTTCTTCAAGAATCAGATAATGATCTTTCTGAAAAAAAAACTTAATATTAAAAATATGTTTCTGGTTCAACTTGATTGAATTAGTAGACGAAGGTATCACTTTTATTCCCCGGAATACACCAGGATGGATTTGCTTTAAATTAAGTACATTGATAGTTTTTTGCCTAAATTAATATATAACATATAATTCAAAAAGGGACCCCAGATTGTAGAAAACTAGTACGCTATATACATGATACATCTGTAGTAAGTTGTTTTAAGTTCTACATATACATATAAATACACACACACACACTTCGATATATAAATTGCCAAACGAAATTGTCGCTAAAGTCGGGAATTTGCTGAGTGAGTATAGCGATTGCTTTGATGAAGACCTGGAAAAATTAGGCAGATGCAAAAAACGCAGATGGATATCGTTATTTCCACGGATCAGTCAGTAGTTGGCAGAAAGTACCAAGTGCCCTTGTCACAACGCCCAACGCTAACGAAAATTATTGACAACTTGCTCAAACACGGCATTATACGGTGCAGTTCATCGGCACATGCAGCTCCGGTGATTCTGGTACAAAATTCTAACGGCGAAGACCGAATGTGCGTCGACTACAGGGCGCTTAACGCAGTGACGCTGAAAAAGCATTTTCCTATGCCTGTGGTTGAGGAGCAGTTGACAAAGCTCGCAAGCAATATATATTTTACGTCGCTCGATATGACATCCGGGTATTAACAGATACCACTCACACAAGAAAGCAAACCTTATACGGCTTTCCTTACGCCTGAGGGATTATTCGAGCACAACGTCATGCCGTTCGGGCTACGCAACGCTCCAATGGTATTTCAGGAACTAGTTTGAAATTTAAAGGATCGTAAACATATCATCAGCTATGTGGATGAAGTAGTAATCGCCACTAAATCTGTTGACGAGAGTATCGAAGTACTTTCGGAATTTTTGCAAGCGGTCAGAGCTGCAGGGCTCACGTTGAGGCCGACAAAATGTACATTTTTAGCAACAACAATTAAATTTTTGGGTCACGTTGTGGATTTGTGGATTTGTTAAAAACTACGGCGTAATTGCTAAACCACTAGCGGCACTTCTACGAAAGGGAGTCGCGTACGAGTGGACGTCGGATCACGAAAGGTCATTCAGTAAATTTAAAGATGCACTCACAGCGCAACCGGTCTTGTCAATGTTTGACATCACGAAACCACACGAAGTGCATACGGACGCCTGCGCAATAGGTCTTTCAGGTGTTATGCTACAGTTAGAATGCAACGGGTGGAAACCAGTCCAGTACTACAGCCGGCAGTGTAGTTCCGTTGAGGCACAGTATTCGAGCCACGAGTTAGAGGTGCTCGCTATCGTCGAGTCTCTTAAGAGGTTTCACATGTTCCTACTGGGTACGCATTTTGTGGTGCGAACAGACTGCTACGCGGTAGCTGCCACGAAGAAGATCACATCATTGCGTCCACGCGTAGCCAGGTGGTGGCTTCGATTATAAGAGTTCGATTTCGATTGCGTTCATCGCTCGGGAACGCAAATGCAACACGTCGATGTCTTAAGCAGGGCACCGGTCGAGCCTCCATCAACACCAGACACAGTGGCCGAACGAGTTTTACGAGTAACCCATATGAAATGCGATGACTGGGTATACGCGATGCAAACACAAGATCCAAAGTTACAGCATATATGTGAAGTTCTCAAGGGCGCCAAAAACGTGGATGAATCCGTGGCTACGCAAATAAAGTTAGACTACGAGATACGCAAAAATCGACTTCTCCGTAAGGTAGGTCACGAATATAAGGTAGTGGTGCCACGAGCGGTTAGGTGGCGCATTACAAAAGCCAGCCACGATAAAGCTGGGCATTTCGCTCTCGAGAAAACGCTCGCACGAATAGCAAAACATTTTTAATTCGAACGAATGAGACGATACGTGAAGTCGTATATAGCTTCATGCGAGGAGTGTTGTTTCAATAAAGTCAAGTGTGGACGGAAGGAGGACGGTGGAGGAGCTCCACATTCTAGATGTTTTGCCAATCCCCTTTAGGCACGTTTACGTTGATCATGTGGGGCCATTCCCAAAGAGTCCACCTGGATTCGTGTACGTGCTAGTAATAGTTTGCGGATTTAGCAAGTATGTGGTATTTAAACCAACACGCAATACGAGGACCGAACCAGTTGTCAAGGCATTAGAGGAGATGATCGGCATATTTGGTCAGCCCATTAAGCCAACGTCCGACCGAGGAACCGCTTTCACGTCTGCGAAATTCCAAGCGTTTGCAGATAAGCGAGGCATACAGCATATTAGGACGGCAGTTAGAACACCACGGGCTAATGGTCAAGCCGAGCGGATCAACAAAACGTTATTGCAAGCACTCAAATGTACAGTAGAGAACAACAAAAATTGGGACGCACATCTCACATCAATACAATGGAGCTTGAATTCACAAACAAACGAGGTGACCGGTTATACTCCCAACGAATTGGTATTTTATTTCAATCCTAGAGATGTTACATGCAACCGACTGATACAAGCGATACATGATGAGGTCGATATGTCGGATATGGACATGAAGCGCGATATGGCAGTCGATAGAATCACGACCGAGCGGAATAGGTGGAAAGAGAGATACGATAACAAGCACAAAACTCCAACTAAATACGATGTGGGCGATCTTTTAGTAGTTGATCACGTCCCATCAGCAACAGGGGAGTCGCATAAACTGGACCCGGCATACAAGGTCCCATACGTAATAACAAAAGTTCTCAATTACGATCGGTATATTGTCGAAGACTTACCAAATGTTACGGTTACTCAAAGGCGCTACTCTAAAGTTATGTTATCATACCACATAAACCCCTGGTGTGTATCACGTCCGGAGCTAGACGTGCATGCAACCGAAGACGAGTCGTCTGGGGACGAGGGATCAGGGAAGGCCGAGCTGTCACGGACAGTTAGCGAATTAGTTGGCAATTAACAAAGAAAGCATGAGCACGCGTCGCTCCGTAATCTCGTACAATATAATCGACGATCTAAGCCGACATATACCTGCAGCAACATCTGCATTAATACACATATTCATTTCAATCACATACATATTTATTAATTCTACATCGTCTATTTACAATTATTTGTCCAATTATTTTTATTTAAATAAACATGTTTGTCATCATAAAGTAATGTGTTTTACACGAGTGACTAGACAATCAGAGCTTTTTTTTATACGCACTATTGAATTGCATTTTATAAGAGTTTTGTTGGTAAAAATCTGAATATTTTAGAATAAGCACGTTGCAGTCGATGTTTTCTAGTCCTGTTTCAAAATATAATTTTTTTTTACTTTTTTGCATATATGCGGTATTGCATGCCAAGCGACGATAGGCTTAACCGTTTACCACACGAATTTATTTAGAAGCTCGTTTACTGCAAGTGACAACGGAAGAGGTGTTAGCATGCCCTTCTGAAGGATCGCTCCTTAAGAAATCCTAATATCTCGTGAATTAGCCTCTATAACGATTATCTATATTGAGAAAATTTCTTGGATTATTTTGACAGCATACGTTATAATTTTCACAAACCTCGTATAGATGGTTGTTTGCTTCTTTTTTGTTAGATATTTTGTCAATCACGTTTTTCCAATTGACAATTATCGCTGCTCAACAAAAATATGCAGACGATTTCTATAAAAAACGATTGGAAAAAATTTTTCAAGACACACAAGAATCTAACGAGCTGTGAGGGTTCAATTTGTCTTAAAATTATTGAAATACTGCAATATGGTGTAATTTTGATTAACAAAAACAACTTAATTCAAACGTGTTTAAAAAGCAAACTGAACTCAGTTTTGCTGCTTTCGTTTTGTATATATTTTTTTAAACACAATCAGGTTAATGAAATATTCATAACAGAGAGCCTTGATGTCTACATTCTTTCATAATACCAACGAAATCAAATGTGGAAAGTTAACAGTTTTGACAAATGCCTATATTTTTTGATGAAGGCAATAAAAAAAATTTTCGCTTTTCATAAAATCGTGTAAGAATTTTTTCTTTTTTCATTTATAACCATGAATTCTTTTGATTTTATGTCTATTCTACCTGTCACAGTTGATTTTGATTCATACACATCCCATTTTAAATGTCATCAACAATTACCGTTTTCCATTTAACAAGTTCATAATAAATGCTAACCAGCCGTTTGCAGATTGATTTTGAAAAAAAGTGGGTTGAAAGTTCTTTTATCCAGTTTGTCGCGCACTTAATGTCTATACGCCCATCACTACGCTTGTGTGGCATTATTTGGTTATGAAATTGTGCGCTTTTGTCTGTCTCCGATAATTATTTGCTTAACAACACGTTTTCTTACGCTAAACTCAAATGTGCTTTCTGAATTGCCTACGATTGAGTTAGATATCTTTTGATTGATTTTGAAAATTAAGTGACAATCTGCAACGTTTATTTCCCTATTATCTAGACATATTTATATAATTACTGTTGATTCATTTTTTACAGCTTATATACTTTTGTTGTTGTATTTATATTTATTTATTATTTTATTTATTCATTGGTTTATTAAAATTTTTGTTTTTTAGGCTTTTGTTTCATTCTTTCTTTCGTTTAGGTTCAAGTTCAATTTTCATTGATTGTAAGATGTATTATTTCTCCTCCTTATTTATGTATATTTTTTTATTTTTTCAAGGTCTAAGGTCACGAACTCTATTTATTACTTTCGATAAGTAACGTCATTTATTTACCATTTATTTTATTCATGCATAATAATCCTATTAAGTAACACTTGTTGAGATTTCGTTTGTTCATTTAACTTTCTTGTTTCGTTTATTTGATTTTTTAAAGGAAATATTTGTCTATTATGGATGCCTCCACAATAGCCTTGCAATGCTTCTAATGTAAATTTATACCATAATCTCTAAAGTATGATTTCTATTTATTTTAAATTTAATATATATCTTTTGTTTGATACTCTTTTATATATATCTAGTACATATGTGCCACTTTTTGTTTATTTAAATAAAAAGATAACTCAGAAATATATGAATGTATATACGAGGTATATTCAGAAACCACCAAAAATTTAACCAAAATTTGGGTTTATCCTTCTATATTAATGTGATCGTCCTCCATTGGAAACTATGCTCTTGCATGAGCGTTTATTTCAGTCCCCGAAACACGTCTGAAACTCCATCTTTGAGATAGCCTTTCGTTCTTTCAACGATTGTCTTTTAATGCCATCCACCAAAAAAAGTTACACTGAACCATGTCTGAGTTTCTAGTTAATCTTGTTCCATTTATTTGTTTGAAAATAATGTGACATTGCCTTATTCCTTATTCTAAGAAAATTTAGGGCATCCTAAGCAATAACAAAGTATTGATGGATATGAAGGAGGAGATGATTCAAAGAGTCATATCGTTGCGATTATCTTAAATGGTGGCTAAAACTCGAGAAACTACCAATAACCTGTAAATTCCTGAAAGACAGCAGAAGACTGCACATTAATTAGGGTAGCATTACGGACCATACCAAAGAGGGTCGTGGAATCTTCTCAAAGCAACTTAGGATTAGATTTCGGCTACTGGATCACTATGGTAAGCAGAATTGGCGGCTAATTGTCTAATGGTACTCTGGGATAGCCAGATAGCACTCAGAGCTCTGAAATATGCCACAGTAAAATCAGAAACGGTAGATAATTTCCACTCTCACCATCACTAGACCAGCTCCAATGAACGAGTCTAAGCATATCGCTATCCACTTGTATCCTCACTATAAGAGAATTATTCATAGCAGATGCTAACCCAATAGGGAAGATTTTCAGTTATTGAAATTTGACTAGGGTAATGTGGCCGCAATAGAATAAAAATAGGCCGGAAGAGCTTATCTCGCGGGGAAGACTGGGCGTAACATCAAACGACTTCTGCAAGATTTGTAGGGAGTAAACACTTTCTTTGAGAAGTGTTGTTTTCATAAAATTTCTAGTCATGCCGCTGATAATCGTAGTGAAATTGATAAAGAAATATTTGTACATACTAAATATATGTTTTACAAAAAAATTAATTTTTTTATTAGAATATATATAGAGTCATACGAATAAATCAAAATCAATAATTTCACGCTTCACGTAATACTTTCGCGACTTCTAAAGAATTAAGAATATAAAAGGGCATTTATTATTTGCTACTGTGAAAGTATGTTATTCACCTAGACAGACGTTAAAAAAAGATGTGTCAAGAGTTTGCACTTGAGTTTCCTCGACGAGAATTAATAAATGAATTGCTTTCTTTTTGTATAAAATTTCATTGATTTTTCGGCATCTATGTAAATATAAAATATTTCATTTGATCGACAGTAATTGGCATAATAATTTTTAGAAAAAGTAGTAAATATTTTCGAAAGAAAGTCGTAATAAATATACTTCTTAGAGAACGACAAACTATAAAGTATAGAAAACAAAAAGTGTGATACATAAATATATAGATTAACAACAATTAAAATTTGTTAAAATTGATATGAAGCGAGTTGGAGTTAAATAGCAATGAACTTTGTGAAGGAACGATTTTTATATTCAATTACGATTAAATTAAATCAATACTCCTCTTCTTTTTATTGGCGTGGACAACTGTAATCAGAGCCTGTCGACTAGTAACAGTATTTATGTATGCGAGAGCACCGCCTGGTGAGAGTGATTGTAATAAGAAAATTTGCTATCCTTTTGCCTCCACAAATAGGTTTCCAATTAATCTTTTATGCATGAGTACTAACTAAAGGCACATAATGAGCCACTTATTTGAAATAAGAAACTCTTTTGAAACAGCACCCGGAAAGGCTGAGTAAATCACAATGAAAAAAATCATTTCGAAACCCCAAGTAAATATCTCAGTGTAGCATTGCAGCTGATATCTGTGCTACAGAAATTAAATAAAAGACCACAAAATCCAATTAGTAAATTGTTTATTTACAAAATCATCGGAGCCTAACTTGCCGCACTCGCGATGCTCCAAATCGTAGAGAAAGAAGTTAAAAAAGTAATGTTAAAAAAAATAATAATTAAAACAAGACGAAATTGGCGGAGCATTTAACAGCTTGAATTGCATTTTCGTTTGCGAATTAAACATTGTGGGCGATGGGATTGCATAAAAGTGGATGGGATGATAAAATGACGATACTGAGGAGATAGTTACGGACGGATAGACTACGGACATATGTCACCTTAAGTGATGCTATCAATGTATTGCAGGCAGCGCAGAATGGATGCGGAAGTCACGCGCAGAAGATGGGACGCCTCCACCTGACAGATTATAGAAAATATTTATAGAACGTCATACCAATTTCCTTTATTATCCTTTTTTAATTTAATTGTTTCATACCGTAGTTGAATTCATAATTCATACACTTACACATAGGCACCACCTCATCTTGCCCCATGTTACATAACGCTTACGGGACTATAGCCTGCTTAACAATAGCGCGTAAGCCATTTCATTTCGCAGTTTAGAGACACTAAAAGAAATTCGGTACTTTTCTAACTGTTCTTACCAATTGGATGTCTTACTCTTCCTCTGTTTTCGCTAGTTGGTACTGCGTAACAACTTTCATGACTAGAGTGTCCATGTCTCATACAGGAGTATGCGCCGTCTCCAACTTGTAAAATCAATCGGGAGATCTTTCTTTGGAAAACTCCTACTAGTTACTCATCATATGTCGACACTGCCCACGCTTTTACGCCATTTAGCAGGATAAAAATCATGAGGGACTTGCAGAATTTGGTTTTGGTTTGTCGAAAGATATAAATAGACTAAATTACCTACGATTTCAAAGTTGTGACTTGGGACCCAAGTACCGAATGTGTTAAGCGTTGCTCGTTTGATGACTGGAATTATTTCGCTGTCCCTTATGCAATAATATCAATAGCATTTTCAAATGACAACAGTTATACGCCTCTGGATTTTCGGGTATGTACTGTGGTCAAGACCAGATAAGGAATAGGATCCTTATGACTTTTGAATAGATGAAATGTACATGCCAAAATAATTACTAGAGATTCTTTAAAATTTTGAGTATGTGAATTTGAATTGTTTATCAATATTTGGTTAGTTGACGCAAGATCAAATTCATATTAAGGATACTTTTAACTTTTATGCTAAGTATGTGAATTCTACAAGGGCAAATCAGTTCGAGGATCTTTTGGATTTTCGGGTATATGAGGTGTGAAAGGAAAAAGTATACTCTAAATTTTATGGTATTTTTATTTAGACATATTGATACTAATCCGTGCTGGAAATATGACAACATGTAGAAACTTCACGAATGAAGTATAATCGATATTGGCTTCTACCGAGACATAAACAAAAAATAAGATGGTAATTGATACGGAAGCACTATTTTGAAATACAGTAAGCGCTTCATGCATTTAAGCTTATTTAGTGCGCCTCTCGGAATATGCTGTTTGTATATTTAACATTCATGTTTACATTTTCAACTCACTACCGTAATTAACAAATATACACATTTCGGATTTTGCTACACTGCAAGTGGAAAGAAGAAGTTGCAGTTTTAGTTACGTTTAGTGTTTAGTGTTTTGTCCGGAAATATCGGCTCTTGTTAATTTTTGTTGTTAATGCTGGTCGTATTAGTGTTTCGTATGTTAATTTTATCACATGATAACTCCCACCCCTTGGTCAGACTAGCTCCTACATATTGCTATGCAATAGTTTACAGATTTTTCTCTTCTCATTTCCATTAAGAACCGCATCTGGTTCGGTTGATGTAAATTGACAATTTTATAGCCTTTAGTATGCGAAATTTGTCTGCTTCATATAATATTTATTGGTATTCACAAAATTTAAATATTTTAATTTAGAGGAATATATTTTTTAATCTCTTATGTGTGAAGTGGTAACACAAGAAGAATAGAATATTAATTGTTTTACCTTCATATATTTTTTAAAAGGAGTGAGAAGGTAGGCTTACGCCTACCCATACGAAAAATTAAAAAAAGATACTTGAATATATAAAAATTAAGCTCGATTCCTTTATGAATTTCATAAAAATAGCGTCTGCTTTTTTAGGCGAGGAAAGTAGCCTCAAGAAGTTAGCCTAGCTCTGCCTAGAACAGCGCTGTCGCATAAAAGTTGTAAATGGTCTCTTTTTCCTCCTTATCGTTCTTGCAGCTTTTGCAACATCCCCTGTTCCACTTACACACAGCTTTGCTGCATAACTTCTAATCAATCAGCTATTAAGACTACCTCAAACTTAGAGCTGTCATTCCTTTTGGAAGTGTTTATTTCATGTGAACTTTTCCGATCAAATTTCGTCAATACTTGTTTAGATGTTCTTAATTTGACATGCCCATAAGTAATTCTTTCAGCAGCAGTTTGCATGTAGTGCTCTTTGACGGAAATAATCTACTTGGTCATGCCTACCAACGTCCTTCTCCGTCTATGTGCACAGCAACGAAAATTAGACATAATATGTATTGGTCTCAGAACAGTTGTACAGGTTCAGAGAGTTTATTTGCTAAAAAATTCTTGAGGACAAGATTTGAAAAGCACTGCAACTTTTTTTTCTCTTCTAATTGTTGAAAGTACTCAAATATAAGTATTCAGCAGAGCACACTAAACGTATTTTTGACACGAAATAAATACTCCTCATAAAAATCTATCTGCCAAATGGCCGTTCCCTCCATTTGTTGATAAAATCATCAAGGCGCAAATTGGAAGCGGAGCTTGTCCAAAAATCGAATCATATAAATATATATATATCGCTTTAATAATAGTATTTCATTTCAAGGCACATAAATTTAAAAATGTGCAAAAAATTTATGATGTTTGATTGAGCATAAATAGCCGTAACCTTTTTTTTGACAGTGTCCAAAGATGGTTGGATAGGCGTTTATTTGCTGTGTACTCCTTGTTGGACAAAATAAAATTTGTATACATTAGAGAATATGGCCTGTATGAGGTTGTCCTTTGTCCGCAGTCAAGGTCAATATACTGAATTTGTATAAATTTGTATTGCCTCTTATTACTCTGCGTTCGTTTTCGTCATCAGTTGCTTGTCTTTACCGAAAGTATTTTAATTAATATTCACTGTTGCAAAAAGTAATTTCTTGCGTAATTGCTCTTCTGGGCTCTTCTTAAGCATAAGCACTTACCTAGTTGAAAGTCAAATATACTGCGAAAGAGTTGAGTGCTTGCTTCATTCAACATTAATTTTGCTTTTTTCTGCCATTTAGTGAGTTGATTACTTATCTTTAAATTAAAAGTTTCGGCTGTTGCCTTGAAAACCTGACAGTGACCAGCCAGTGTGAAAGTGTGTAATTATGAGAATGTCGCAAGGAGTGGTTGTTTGGGAAACTAAATTTACTGTGCCAGTGTTATTTCGAAAATCCAAGTGAAAACTTTTAACTTTGATAAGTCCAATCTAATTGAACTCATTTATATTATTTAAAAAATTAATAATTTTTGTATATTATTTTTCCTAGTTGCATTTCCGTTCTTTAGTTAAAAGCCAATCTTTTAATTATTAATTAGAAAAAAAAAATACTGTGAACTGTGTTTATAGTTAGCATTAATTACAAGTGTACAACGGGGCGTATACGTAATGTACAACTTGACCAGGTTCTTCAGCCATCCATAAGTAAATATTTATATTATTCCCTCTGACGTACAAATGGCAGTGATATATGTAATTTAAGCACTTCAGTGCGTTTTATTTAAATATATTTCTGTTGTTATGACAAATCTATTTATCAACCGAGTTGACATGTTTGGTAATTGTTTGAAATGAGTGACTTTCGTATGTAATTGGTATATGTATTTATATGTGAACCAACTGTAGAGTGTTTTATCATGTGCTGAAGAGAACAAGCTCCGTCTTTCGTCGGGTAATCCCAGTCCATTATCATTAGCCCAATTATTTAACCTCCTAAGTTCGACTTGCATGGTTTAATTAAAGTTTATAGGAATTTTCAATTCACTATATCCGCTAGATTAATATTAACTATTGTCCGAAGTATGTAAGTACCAGAAGGAGAAAAGATAGACCCTCCGAAGTTTATACCAATCGTATCGGAAAGACGAGCTGAGTTGAATTAACAATATACGTCTGCCCATCTGTCTGTTTGATTGCAAACTAGTCCCTCAGTTTTTCAGATATTTCAACCTTAGGAGGCAGATGCACGCATATATATAAACAACGTTTTCCAAGTAAATTTAAATAAACATTAGTACTGACAAATTGTTCAAATCGTAATTCTATATCATATGGCCCCCATACAACCGAATTTTTCAGATATGACGTTTCGGGTAAAAAATCCGCAAACAGCATCAAGGAGCGTCGAATTTGGTATTGGTATTCACACATTTTAGGAATTACATAATGGTATTAAAAATCAACGAAATCGGAATACTTATATCGTCTTTCCCCAAATCCTAATGCACAGATATGAGGTTTTGCGTCTAAAATCCGTCAAAACGTCATCTATGAGATTCAAATTCTACATTTTTCTACAGACGTAAATTTAAGTTTATATTGACACTAAACTCATCGAAATCGAATTCTGCAATTTCATGAAAAAGGTTTACACCTTTTTCATTAGTAACTAAATTATTTTATAAATTTTTAAAAAAATTTCTTCTAAATCTTCAAGAGTGTCAGAAGTTCAATTTTTTTCTCAAAAAAAGATAAAGACTCAAGAAATAGTTACTTCAACATCAAATAACACAAACCTGCAAGCACCGAAATATTATTATTTAGCTATGAAATCTGATATTTGCCATAAAATTAAATGTTAAAAGTATTATTTAATACGAATTATTTGAAGCAAACAATTACTGAGACGTGCAGATATTAAAAAAGAAATGTATACTTTTAGAATAATTTCATATGAGCTAGTGAAGAGCATGTATGTATGTATGTATGTGTCATATGCCGAAAATTGCTTCATGGGTTCCAAAGCGCCAAATATATATGTATATAACGTGCCGCGCACAGCTGCGTAAACAGGAAATGGATAGAGTTTAATTTGTTATTTGATACTTTTTCGCTTGATTCTTACTAATTTTTTGTTGTTGATTTTTTTTTTAGTAATTAATAAATTGAATTATATTTCATTTTATTTGGTTTGATTTACTTTAATTTTACCTCAATTTATTTATTTAAAATTGATTGAGTGTTATTTAATTAAACTTAATTAATTTTAAATTTATTTCAATTATATTATTTTATTTCATTTTATTTTAATTTATTAAATTTTTTTATTTACTGTTTTTAATATGTGTTTATTTTGTAAACGCGAAATGATTATGATATATGACGCAAATTATAAATAAATAAAATAACACAAAATAATTTAATAGCATATCGCGCACAGTTGTAAAACAGAGTTGGAAAAAGTTGTTTTAAAAAAGTAGTAAACAGTAAAAAAGTAAAAAAGTAGTAAAAAGTAGTAATCATGTAGCAATCTTTGCTACTAGTACATCTACATTCACGATATAGAGTTAGAAATTTAAGATAAAAGCGAGTTTATATACATCGATGTAATTTGTAACGTATACGTATACTTAGAGATTTCTATATTGGAAGTTTTGTAAGAACGTTTATAAGATTTTTTTTTAATTATGCCATATTAGAACAGAAATGAATAAAATAGATTAATATATTTATTATATTTTAAAGCAATCATGTAAATAAATTTGTCATTTTGAAAATAAAATTTTGTACCGAAAATATAATGATTTTTTTAGTTATTCTATAAAATGCAAAAGGAAGGTTAAAATATTAATTTGTCTTCTTTTATTATTATTTCCTCAAATTTGTAAAATGGGATATGAACAATTAAAATCAAGATAGACACCAGCATGTAAATTTATAATTGAATATTTTATAAAATCAAGTCTCAGTAAAAACTGAAATAAGCAAATGAATAAAAATGTAAAATTAGAAATTCTTTTTGAATAAAATCTTAATTATTGTATAAAATATGCTCTAATAAATTTACATATAAATATTTTTATAAATACAAATGTAACTGCCATTTTCTGCATCCAACGCTGGTGGAAGAAACAGTTACCACAGCCGCTAATGCATACCAACGTTCGCTATGAAATGACATAATGCATAATAAATGTAGTGCGGAAAATAAAATGTTTAAAGTATTATTTTTAAACACCTTGTACGCATATATGCTTCCGATATACCTTCATAGCCATATTAATGTAGTGTGTAAGTGCAAATAATAAATTCACGTCTCTTGATTAAATGTTGTTCTGATAACCACAAGTTTGAAATTCAGTGACCTGGAAAGAAGTGTAGCATCAAAGAAAGTGACAAAGTAAAAATATGCAGAGCATACCTTGGCACTAAATTAATTCCATCTGGTTTATAAATGTTAATATGTGCTTTCACATATATTATTTGCCCAACGCTGTTGCTTTTTGATTATTATTTTTTAGTATTTTTTTTAAATTTTCATAAATAAATATTGTTTCTACTTAAGAAGAATTGAGAAATTTTTCTTTCTTTTACAGAAAAAAAAAAAAATATTTTTCTTTTCTTAGGATATCATAAGTGCGCAAAAGTCAGAAAATGGTTTATTTCGTATAATAATGGTTTATTTCAAAAATTAAAGTAATAAAATAAATAATGTATTGATATTTATTTTATTTCATTTGTTTTATTGTTATTTTGTTCCTTTTTTTATATATTTTTAATATTTATTACATTTTGTAGTTTTATATTTATATTATTTTATTTTATGACATCTCATTTTTATGCCTTTTATGCACACGAAAGTATATATAAACTGTCCGTATGTCTGTTTGAATGCCAAGTTGCCTCTCAGTTTTTGAGTTATTTCAAAGAAACTTCATATGAAGGCTGTATGTTTGTGATGTGTTGATCATTTGTCGGAACTGCCCCGATCGGTCGACTGATTTGTTCAGATGTGTAATTCTGGGCCATAAATATTTCATTAAAGCATTTAATAATATTAAAATAGCTGTTTTACACTCATATAATAATCATATAAATAATTTGTACTTAAAAGTATTGCAATCTGAGCACTTTAACATTTAATTATCATACGATCGTCTTGTTCATACATGAAGTTGTTGATGATGAAATATGTTAAAAAATCTTCTTAAAGTGTAAAATTTGTTTGTATCCAATACACTTAGATTTAAATAAATACTGACACTTATCATCAAATACTATGACTTATACCCCCCTAGAACCGATTTATCAGTTACGAAATTTTGGTTCAAAGCGTAAAAAAAGTATGCAGTACCGGTCATCAAAGGTGTCTCATCAGATGATTTACTAACTTTTTCTTTGGAGCAGGCGGGTCTCAAGCGCAGCGCCATATTTCGCTAGGTTTGTTAAATGTCCCCCTATGTTGAGGAAGATGCCTCATTCCAGGCAAACCCTTTTTCGATACACCCAACTATATTACATAGTCTTGTATCGACATATTTACCCTTAGATTAGGCGTGTTGTTTCCTTGAGATGCTGCTCGGGGGAAGATTTGGGTGTATATAGTTATCGAACAGCCATTTAAAGATTTCTATGGAAATAGAGGTGATACTGATGGGTCGATAGTACCTTGGATTAACGTGTTTAGCGTTGCCTCCTTTTCGGATAAAAATTACTTTAGCTTGAGTCCAAGCTTGAGGGAAATACCGATAGGCCATGTAAATCTTACATGAAGAATTTATACCGTCCTACGTTTGAATTTTTACTCTAAACTTTTCTGTAATTCTCGCTGAATTCTAAATTCTGGCTGATTGAACTGGTCCTTATCTTCTGCCTGTCTTTCTGGTTTCATAGATTCTCCAGACACATATGTACATATTTCCAAGGGTCATACCTGATGATAAGCGCTTTCACTTGAATTATCGATGTATTGAAATTGTATTTTGTTGGTAACTAAATCTCCAGATGAATAATTGTTTACAAAACCAATTCTGTAACCTGTGAGTTTTAAGCTTCTTTCTTAAATAAAAATTCATTACAATAGTAAATTATTACAACGCTTTCTACGATCTACATTGTGAGTTACAAAGGGCTTCATTTAAAGGTAGTTTCCTTACAACATAAGTTACAGCAAAATTTATTTAAAGTATTTATTTATATGATATATTTATAAAAAATTGTAATAATTGAAACTGAATTCATTATTGACTCCAAAAGGGAATATTCTAATATAGATTCCAACTTCAATTTCCAAAGAGGTACTTGATTATTCAATAACAGAGAGTGTCTAGACAAAAATTTATGTATTTAAAATAAAATTCAAATGAAACATTTTATTGTGTTTAATCCGTTGCTTGCCGTTTAATCAACAAAAGTTATAGGCATCAACACATACAAATATTGAAAAATACAAAAGCTTGCTTTGTTATGTATTTAAAATATGTTCAAGTGTTTCACATTAATAGTCGTTAAATAATATATGCTAACGGTAAATAACAGCAAAAAGGTAGAAAAATAAGTGCTTAACAGCACATAATATGTGGTATTGTAGAAGAAAGACATATTCCTGGAAAGCAAGGAAGAATTTTCAAATAGAACAAAGCAAGGTGGTTGAGTTCATTTGATGGTAGACTAACAGAAGCAGTTATAAGCGCACATATTATTATGGAAAGGAAAAGTCAGCAAAGCGTAAAAATCGGTCCACAATCAAAACAAAGCCAGCACAAAACAGAAAAGCGAATGTGCAAATTTACAGGAGACACAATATGGAGAAGAAGTAAGAAATTAGGGCGACAGAGAGTCACTTTCCTTTAAACAGGCAGTGAATATGATGTAGTAGCTTACCAGGAGGGCGTGCACAGCTTTAACCGAAAAGACCAACTTCAAGCATGCACCATCTCGGCTTCCTCATGCATCAAACAATCCTGTAGGCAAAAAAATATCTCAAACGGAATTAAATTACCTGCTTCTATGTATACATAAATACGGTTTTCCAAAAAGAGCGATATGATTTTTTTAAAACACACTAATTGTTAAGGAAATTCAAATGTTTTTTATTTAATGTGAAGTATAATCGATACAATTAAGTTCTGTGTATAACATCATTCAAATGTCATCCACGACTTCTTTTGCAGGAACGAATTCGATGAATCAAATTTTTGAACACGTTTTCCACTAAATCAAGTCGTATGCCATGAAAAGCACATTCAATGTTGACTTTTAAAGCTTGAAGAGAGTCTGGTTTATTGCTAAAGACTAATGACTTCAAATAACCCCACAAGAAGTAGTCTCATAGTGTTAACTCACAACTTTTTGGAGGCCATTCAACGTCACAATACCTTGAAATAATTGAATCTCCAAACCTTTCTCGCAATGATTCGGTTATTGCACGTGTTGTGTGAAGCGTAGCCCCGTCTTGTTGATATCATATGTTTTTAAGTCAACTTCTTTCAATTGTGGCCATAAAAAGTTAGTTAGCATCGACCTATATCACTCTCCATTGACAGTAACGGTGCTACCAGCTTCCAGCTACCAGAAAGAGGTACGGACCACACCAAACTGTCGATTTAGGTGAATGTAATGGTTGTTAATGAATAATTTGTGAACTTTCTTCGCACCAGAATCGACAGTTTTGTTTATTTATCGCACCACTCAGATGAAAGTGAGGCTCATCAGAGAAGATGATTTCCTTAAAAAAATCGTTATCGTTTTCAAGTTGTTTCAAATTTAATCATTCATAATTTGTAAACATTGTTTTTGCGTATATCTTGTCATGATGAAGTTGTAAACATTATTGAATACAATGAAAAAAAGGCAGATCTTAGAAATCATATCATCTCTATTGGAAACCCCTTTACTTGTATCTAGTAGCATCATTGTGCCTTTCATGATAACGTTTGCCATCGTTGTCATCAAATTAATTTTTTGAATTGTGCTACAGCCTCTTAGATAAATGATGTTTTTTGATGTATTTTTAATCCATTACCTCATACCTAAACAAATTGGTCGTAAATATGTTATAGTGGTCCGATGTAGCCGGTTTCGATATAAGACAGTCTAGTGTAGAAATATATCTGCGCACAAAGTTTGGTAAAAATATTTCAAAAACTGAGGGACTAATTTATGATTAAACAGATGGACAGACGGACATGACTGGATATACTAGCTCGTCGTTTTAATCCGATAAGTATAAATTTTAGTGGGTCTTTTTTCCTCCTTCTGCTACTAACATACTTAGGACAAAAAATATACCATTTAATGTACATGAAATGTATAAAGAGATTGGAAATGCACCCCGTGACAAGAAGCAGAGACACAAAATGTGTCACTTTATTCAATAAATTATTTGCCTGGTTGTATCCGATAAGGTAGGAGTAGTACTACTGTAGTATATAAAATATAAGTAAATTTATGAGTATATACAAAGTTTTATTTCTTGGTGATTACTACATACTTGCTGCCGCAGGAAAGTGAGATAAAGATGCAGGAAAGTTAGATAAATATAATTTTGTTTGCCTTTTATCTTTTCACATTATCTCGCCTATGCTGTATATAAAATCAAAGATGAAAACTTTGGCGAACTTCGCGCGAAAATAGAAATGTAATCCGAATACTTCCATAAAAGTAGGACTAAAAGTTTTGGAGAGGAGATTTCACAAAGGAAGAGTAAAGTATTTAAAGTAAGTTTTATGCAATGGGTACTATTTCTTAACTGAAAAGCATTTCAAAATATAAATTTATATATACAATATATTTATATTTATACTTAAAGACCGGCCAAACGATGCTGTGTTTTTTTTTACTTCCGTTTAAAAAGAGAGCTAGTGTGAGAATGCGAATCCCGTAGCAGTTGTGCATTCGGTTTGGAACCTACCACATGAAAATCCTGCCCCAATGAAAAATCGAAAAATGATGATGACGATTTGAAGACATGCATCTAGCTAGTTGATGTTTGCGTAGGACAAAAGAATGACATCACCGCCGTTCAAGAAGTGCGGTAGACGGGAAAAGGACGGAAGGAGAACACACCTTGTGAAATTTACCAAAGCGACTATATAAATAAGCCCAAATTTGGTGTTGGTTTACTGGTTGGAGAGAGAATCCATAACGGAATACTGGCATTCACACCGGTGGATGAACGTCTGACCACAATCTGCATAAAGTTCTTCAATATCGCTAATTTGTGACTCAACCCGACGGAAGAAAAGGAAGATGTGACCAAAATTTGCTTTCTATGAGCGTCTAGCATCTGACCCCGTAACAATAGGCGCTTGGCAATTTTTGCGCCCGGGTGGGTGCAGATAATATGAAATTCCCTAGGTGCTGATGCTACGGAAATGATTGGATTTCAGCAGTGTCAGAAAAAGAGCAGGTACTATGAGGAATGTAGGACTACAGTAGAAATATAACGGACTGCTTATCTTACAACGGTTTCTCGTAAATTTTTCAAGACCGGAACATTTTCATGTAGGGACCAAAACGTAATATGGTAACAAATATCCAGAGCATACTTAGTGTAGGGAATGCTGAATTGCAAATCAAAAGTAAAGTCCTCTCCTGACTATGAGATGGTACTAAGGATGTTCGAAAGAAATGTCTTGTTGAAGATTTATGGTGCGTTGTGCTTTGGCAATGGTGCATACCACAGACTTGGAATGATGAGCTGTATAATATAGTTTTGCGAGAAATTATACAGCGGTTGTACTGGTCATGCCGTCCGAATAAATTAAAGCAGTCAAGCCTTGAAAATATTAGATGGGGTATCCTCTGGTGGAAGCAGAGGAAGAAGAAGACATCCAATCCGTTGGAAGGATCAGGTGGAGAAATACCTGTGTTGAGGGTTAAGCATCGCTGGTCATATAAGGGTTAATAGTGTCTACACGATCTACTCTTTGCTCATTTTATCTTCACACCTCATTCGCCGCAGTCAATTTCCACTAACATAATGTTTTTATTGTTTATGCAGCTACATATGTACATTAAGATCACATACATAATTATGCAGGCCTGCATGCATATGTCATATATACCTACATATATAAATGAATTTAGTTTGTCGCATTAAGTGAACCGATAACTGTATTAAATATTTTTCTTGTAAACTATTGAAGTATCAACTATGTATTTATACCTAGCGTTTCTCTAATGTAAAAAACATATGTATGTATATACTAAAGTGAGTGTATAAATTACGAAATGAAATAAACTGTTCATTTTTTTTCGTTCCTGGAGTCAAAGCGTATGGTCGCTTAGTTTTTATTTTCGCACCAGCTGGCAAAAAAGCTTGTCAGCTCAAAACATTGGTGACCCCGACGTGATTTTGTCGCCTTCGTATATTAATTATTTGAAATAAATTTCCCGCGAATAATTATTATAAAGTTTTCGATTTCGTACAATTAATCAGCGGCAAATCAATATGCATTCTGATGCTGAATATGCACATGATGCTGATGGTGAAGTAGCGGCTAAGGTCATATCGCTTTCTAAAAAGAGGACACTTTCCCTAAAGAAGCAACTAGATGACATTAGCCAGCATCTGTCTCCGGATTCTTTAAGGCACATGGACGAGGTGGACATCACTATGTATCTGGAATTGGTTGAGCGCCTTCGGACAAGTTATGACGACGCTCAATCCTGCCTTGAAGCAGAGGATCATAGTGAATTGGCCAGTGAAGTCAGTTGGTCGTTTGCTAGGTTACACATGGAAGTTAAAGGCAAGCTCACACGTGAACTTAATCAACGCAGGGCCGATCTTGCACACTCATCAACAGTTCGTCCATTCGTAAGCGATGATGCGTCTCCATCGTTTATAATTTCTCAACGGAACCGGCTTCCTGAATTGCAAATTCCACATTTCGATGGTGCATACACAGATTGGCCAGATTTCATCGCAATGTTTAACTCAGTTATCCATAGCTATACTGAGTTAAGCAAAATTGAAAAGTTTCAACATTTGAGGGCAAACTTAAAGGGCGCTGCCTTGGATACAATTCGTTCTTTGGAGCCAACTGAAGTAAACTATGACAAGGCATTGGAACTTTTGAAGAAACGCTTTGGAAACCAGCTACTCAACTTTCAAGCACATATAAAGGAAATTTTCGCGCTCAAAATTGTTGGGAGTGGTTGTGCTTCCGAAATGCGCTCGTTTAGCGACAAGCTGAATTCACATCTGCGCTCCTTGCAAACAATGGCAACAGGCGATCAGATTGCTGATGGTTTACTCATATACTTGATATCACAAAAGCTTGATACAAAAACTCAAATTAAATGGGAAGAAGGTCTACCAATAAATTCGCTTCCCACATGGGCATCTATGGCAGCGTTCTTGGAGAAGAGATGTCGCATGCTAGAAAACGTAGAGGCCACAGTCCCAGCAGCAAGCAACAATTCTGTGCTGAGCAAACGATCACCTCACGGTAACAATAGCTTTCGAAGAGCACTCGTAACATCCGCAAGCGTTTGTTCATTTTGTGGTTCCACTAGTCACTGGATTTACAGTTGTTCTCAATTCGGAGCCTTATCACCTGCCTCGCGTTATAAGGAAGCCAAGCGCTTACAACTGTGCCTCAACTGCCTTCGACAAGGCCACACATTAAACAAATGTAAATCGGGATATTGTCGACAATGTACATCCAAACATCATTCACTACTCCACATGCACAAAGGTGAGCAACCCACACCGCATCGTTTTGTTAGCAACAGTGAGTCTTCGTCAAGAGTGCAGCAAGTCGCCACTGCAGCATCCTCTGAAAACTTCGTTTTATTGGCAACAGCAATCGTACTTATAAAAAATGGTACAGGCTGCTACGTTCCTTGTCGAGCACTACTCGACTCTGCTTCTCAAGTGAACTTCGTTACAACGCGCTTAGTAAATCAATTAAACATTAAAACGAAAAGGACTACCACTTCAATATCTGGTATTGGTGAATCAAATTTCGTCGCCGACAGAGCAGTTGACATCCTTGCAAGGGCACGGAATGACGATTACACATTTGGTTTTGAAGCTATTGTCACTAACACCATCACCGATTACCAACCGAACTTTAACCTTACCATCGATTCGTGGAATATTCCGCCGAATACGAAATTAGCAGATCCGTTTTTTAATAAATCACAACGCATTGATGTCTTGTTGGGAGCATCGATATTCTTCGATATATTGTGCGTTGGCCAAATTAAGTTGGCTACGAATCTTCCAATTCTACAAAAGACTAGACTAGGATGGGTCGCTTCAGGTGGAGGGCTGCATTTTCATAAATCATCGGCTTTAGTTGCAGTTTTATCTCAGTCAGATGAGGAAGAAGCTAGTCTCAATGACCTTGTCAATCAATTCTGGGAAGTTGAAAGCTGCTCAGTTCAACGATCTCAAACGCAGGAAGAACTCAATTGTGAACTTCACTTCCAACAAAATTATATTCGGCTCGACTCTGGTGAGTATGCTGTACGACTACCACTAAAAATACCTGCTACTAATCTTGCCGATTCATACACACAAGCCAAGCAACGATTCTTAACTTTAGAAAGAAAGCTGCAGCATAAGCCCGATATCAAAGCTCAGTATTCATCCTTCATGAATGAATATGCAGAGCTGAAGCACATGTCACTCGCAGGGTTGGATCCCCAAATGAAAACCTTCTTTCTACCGCATCACTGTGTTCATAAAGCTGACAGCACAACCACGAAATTGCGAGTCGTATTCGATGGCTCCGCAAAATCGACTAGTGGATACTCATTAAATGATATACTCATGGTTGGTCCAACCATCCAGCCTAAACTCTTCAACACACTTTTGCGTTTTCGGATGTTTAAGGTGGCGTTAACGGGAGATGTTTGTAAGATGTACCGATGTGTTCGCATTCTGCATCCGGACAATTAGTTACAATGCATCTTATGGCGGGACGATCCCAAGGCAGAATTAAAAGCATATACACTCGACACTGTTACGTATGGTACCAGACCCGCCGCATTTTTAGCAATACGCGCTATGCATCAACTAGCAACAGATGAAGAAGCCAACTTCCCGCTTGGAGCACAGATTATTCGCCGAGATTTTTACGTTGACGACCTCATCACTGGCGCAGACACGGTTGAGCAAGTAATTGAAATTCGTCGCCAGACAACACATCTGCTTCAAAGAGGAAACTTCTCTCTTCGTAAATGGTGCTCAAACGATTCGGCTTCTCTTAATGGAATAGCTGAAGTTGACCGTGAGCCGCTGCTGCAGTTCCGCGATGGTACGCACATCACAAAGGCGCTTGGCCTAATATGGGACCCAAAAGCAGATGACTTCATTTTTTCACTGGCACCTATGAAAAGTCACCGACAGGTAACAAAACGCATCGCATTATCAACAATAGCCCGATTTTATGACCCATTAGGACTCATCGCTCCAGTACTAACTCAAGCTAAAATATTCATACAAAACATGTAGAAGCAACAATTACACTGGGATGAAAGTTTGCCACAGAATCTGCACAAGTGTTGGACTGATTTTTGCGGTGAACTTGAATTAGTATCCAATTTTCATTTTCCTCGATATGTACTAATGCCAAATTCTCATTTAGAACTTCACGCATTTTGTGATGCTAGTCTAGCTGCGTATGGTGCCTGCATATATGTTCGAGCGCAATACATCGATGAAGTCAGAACTAGCCTATTATGTTCAAAATCAAGGGTTGCGCCATTAAAGACTCTCACCATACCAAAGCTCGAGTTATGTGCAGCCTTTCTACTCGCTGAGCTCATAGAATCGATCAGACAGACAAATATATTTGATTGCAACATACACTGTTGGTCGGACTCAACCGTAGTTTTATCGTGGCTAAGGGAGGAGTCTTCAAACTTCAATACCTTCGTTTCCAACAGGGTCAGTCATATACAAACACTAACCAAGGGCATGATATGGCACCACGTTCCAACCGCACTCAACCCAGCAGATATTTTGTCACGTGGAGCATCCGCAAGCGAGCTTCTCAATTCACAGCTTTGGATGCACGGTCCATCTTTCTTACTGGGAAATCAGAATGTTTGGCCATCAGCGCCTGATTTTCTCAACGACTTGCCAGAACGTCGGCGCAGCGCTCTAGCTACAATAGCCCACTTTGAAGATATCTCACTTCGTTGTAAGTATATAAACGCCTTTAGCACAATGCAACGAGTTTTTGCATACGTGTCAAGGTTTATTGGGTTCATTGCAAGAAAGGGTCTTACAACATCGAGGACGTATGGCGCTCTTACACCTGAAGATGTAAAATTTGGAACACATCTTTTATTACGAATGATCCAGCAGATTCATTTCGCTTACGAGTACAAAGCTTTAAAGGCCAAAAGAAGCATTGAATCATCCAGCGCAATATACTCGCTCAATCCATTTCTCGATGATTTCGGATTGATAAGGGTTGGTGGCCGCCTCGAAAACTCAATACTGGAGTATGAAGCCCGTCACCCAATAATTTTACCAAAACGACATCCTATTACCATCGCAATTATCCAACATTTTCATCAAAAAATGATGCATGCTGGACCACAAAGCTTGACCGCTTCAATTCGATTACAGTTTTGGCCGATTGGTGGGCGAAAGACAGTAGCAAGTGTAGTCAACAAATGCTTGAGGTGCTTTCGTATGAAACCAAAGATTGTGAAACATATTATGGGCGACTTGCCACAACATAAAGTGCAGCCATGCAGGCCATTCTTTACGACCGGCATTGATTTTTGTGGCCCTTTTTACCACAAATCGGCGGTACGAAACAAAGGCCCAATCAAGTGCTATATTTGCGTCTTTATTTGTTCTTCAACAAAGGCAATGCATTTAGAATTGGTGTGTGATTTATCTACCCCTTCGTTTTTGGCAGCTCTCAAACGTTTCATTTCGACGCGCGGAAGACCAAAAACAATCTGGTCAGATAATGCTACAAATTTTGTTGGTGCGCGAAATGAATTAACAGAGTTAAAAAATCTTTTCTTATCTACGACTCATCTTCAAACTGTTCATGGATATTGTCTGGATGAAGGCATCGAATGGCGATTTATCCCACCACGATCTCCCCACTTTGGTGGTTTGTGGGAAGCAGCTGTAAAGGCTGCCAAATTTCACTTCTATCGTGTTGTTGGTCTCTCTGTGCTTACATTCGAAGAATTGCGTACTCTTGTATGCCAGGTATGTGCTATAATCAACTCTCGACCACTTTATGCAATTTCAGAAAACCCTGATGATTTGGAAGTTTCAACGCCGGCGCATTTCTTGATCGGAGGGCCATTTACCAGCTTTCCAGAGCCAAACGTTACAGATATTGAAACCAGTCGACTAGATCGTTGGCAGCGCTTGTCTTTCATGCAGCAGATGTTTTGGAAGAAATGGAGTACGAATTACTTAACTATACTACAGGAGCGACGAAAAACTTCCACCATTAAAATGGCAACTTGGTCGTGTAGTAGAAGTTATTTTTGGAAGTGACAAGGTGGCGAGAGTGGCGCTTATCCAGACCGAAAATGGTGTGATAAAACGAGCCGTTAATAAAATTGCAATACTGCCTATGGAAAGTTTTGAAGGTCAGAGCCCTTCAACGGGGGAGGATGTTGAGGGTTAAGCATCGCTGGTCATATAAGGGTTAATAGTGTCTACACGATCTACTCTTTGCTCATTTTATCTTCACACCTCATTCGCCGCAGTCAATTTCCACTAACATAATGTTTTTATTGTTTATGCAGCTACATATGTACATTAAGATCACATACATAATTATGCAGGCCTGCATGCATATGTCATATATACCTACATATATAAATGAATTTAGTTTGTCGCATTAAGTGAACCGATAACTGTATTAAATATTTTTCTTGTAAACTATTGAAGTATCAACTATGTATTTATACCTAGCGTTTCTCTAATGTAAAAAACATATGTATGTATATACTAAAGTGAGTGTATAAATTACGAAATGAAATAAACTGTTCATTTTTTTTCGTTCCTGGAGTCAAAGCGTATGGTCGCTTAGTTTTTATTTTCGCACCAGCTGGCAAAAAAGCTTGTCAGCTCAAAACAACCTGATTTCATATGGCATTTCCGACTGGCGCCAAAAAGCGAAGACAAGGAACAAGTTGAATCACTCGCATGAATCCTCATGACAACACGATAATCACACATAATAGTTTCTTTGGTTTTGGAGCGACTTTGGAGTAATCTTTCGGTTTCGGCTTACTTCGAATCTTATCAGCACGTATGATGCATGGAATTGGCTTTCTCTAGAATATTTTCAGCGACATTTTATAGACCTTTCAGAACTAGTCGAGAGGCAAAGCATCATTTCAGGACTAAATATTCCCACCAAATGACACGAATTACTCTGTGAGGCACAAAGAGTTCCTTTAAGTTCAGAAATATATGTATTAGAGCTGTAAATTTTCCTCACATATCATTTTATATATTTTGAGTATACTAATATATTAATGTATACTAAGCGGAAAGTTTTCCTCGAAAGGTGCATTTTAAGCTTAATACTTATTTTCATAGCCCGAAGCTTCTAAGCTTAACGTCTAATATTTAAAATTTGCTAAAGTTGTAGAATATTGTAAATCAATGTTATTCAGCGTATAAAGCGTATAAAGCTTATGAATTTATGTACATATATACATATATTTCCGTTGTCAGGTGGCGTTTATTTTGTTATACTAAGTTTATGTTGTTACGAATGTATTGTATTCTTATATGTATGCAGACAATTATTCTTAAGTACATAAAAATCAGAGCCAGAATCCCATTAAATGAACATAAGTGCTGCTGTAAAATTTTTTTTAGCGTGACATAGCAAATGAACATACATACATATGTATATTTCTATGCTGTATTTTGTTGCATGTTGTTGTGTCAACAACAACAAAGTAGTAACAAAATTGGCCAATTTGTACTAAAAAAGCTATCATGAGTATAAAAGTAAAATCCTGACACTTTCAAGTTTTTACAAGGCAACAAAAAGTAGAGAAATAAGGTGTAAATTTGTATCACTAAAATCAGCATGAGGTACACTAGAGCTAAGAATGTGTGCAAGTTAACACATATAAGAAAAACGTTTAAAAAACTTTCAGGGCTCAACTCAGGGATGCAGGTGCAAGTTTTGGGCTATTAAAATGAACCCTGAACGAACTTCACCAAATTGAGAAAAATATTAAAATAAAATAAATGTAAAAATATATAAATGTTGAAGTAATAGTTGAAATTTCCCAAATTCTGCTGTTTGTTTTCGAAAATTAGAGTAGTGTTATTTAGAAAATTTAACCTTCTTTTGCTTACAACGCCATGTACCTTTTTTGAATTTATTTCTTTTTCTCTGCAATATATTTTTAAAACTGACTTACAGACCTCAGCCTCGATGTGCATCTCATAAAATTCGGTATATAAGCTTTGGCTAGGGACCTAATTGAATCTCTAACTGTAAGATGGTGACGGCAATAAAGTCAATTAAATATTTTCCTGATCGTGAAAGTACCTGAAATCGATAGGGACGAACTTAGCCTTGTATCCTAGCTAGACAGTAAGTAAGTGAATGTGTTTTATACACTTCGTTGGAAAGCAGTATATGCATATGTATCAACAAAAAAAAACAATTTGAAAAACTCTTTAATTACTTCTTGTATTGCTTTATTATAATATAATAGAAAAATAACCGGTCTATACAATCTCACACGGTGTAAAACTTAGGTACTACAAGCACCTCGCTTTGTACGAACAGAGAGCCGTATAGGGCGTCATTTTTCATAATTTTTTTTTACTATACTACTTTACTATACTAGTTTTAATATACTAGTTATACCGAGGTGGAAAAAAGGATTGTTAAAAAGGAAAAATCGTAGAAATAGTTTGATAAAAACATTTCAATCATATGTCCTATTTCATAAGTTTCGTTTCTTCGTTAGGAATCTTTAAAAATAAAAATTTCAGAACCCTTAGCAAAATATTATCGCTTTAAGCAAACCTTTAATATTCTCTGTGGCTTGATATACTGAATATTAAATTTTATTAAACCTACCAATTTATATATATATATAAAGTTTTAAACAGGTGGTAACTCCCCTAAAAATTTTCAGTTTGGTATATATATATGTATATTATATAGATATTTCATTTATTTTGTAATTATTTTTAAATAAAGGGTTTGTAACCCTCAACCATGGACTCAATTACAGACTGAACAATATATTAAGCTATACTCGAATTCTTTTGAATACACCAAAAAAAAAATTATCTAAGTCGTTTAAGTTGTTTAGTAAAAATTAAGTCACAAATACACACATAGAATATTTGTATATATAAGAAAACAAGAGATACCACGCCCTTTTTTCCAAATTTAAGAATATATAAACCATAATCATAATATCCAAACTTCACTATATCAATTTGGTTGAATACAGCGAATTTTGAATGATAACAAAGAAAAGGTGAACTTATTTCTTACAATTATATAATATTATTGTTACGATTTTGCTGATTGTTAAATAAAAGTCACCAACTTAGTTTCTTATTTTATAAAGTCACCAACTTAGTTTCTTATTTTATAAAGAATTTATTGAATGTCCTTTTATTACTCGACAATTCACAATTCAATTCAGAATTCACTTTCCTATTTACCATCACCAATGTCTTTACTTTCCGACTGATTAGCTTTGCAGCTGTGTGCAGCTTGCAACGAAAGCCTGGAATGATCGAACCGTTCTCGATAACGAATGTTCTCGTTTTACGCTCTTGAACATGCCAGTTATTGGCTTCTCTCTTTTATCTGACATTCGCTTCGCATTTTCGCCGCATTATTATATTGAATGTAAAAATATATTACTGACGCGTCCAAACGACTGATGAATTCTTATGGGATGATTTATGATAATTTATGGCTTACACTTACATTTGCTTATATTGCAAGCAGCGTACGGATTCCAAGTCTGGAAAGCTCCTCATCTTTTCAGTCTATGCACGATCAACATAGTATTTCATCCATCCTCTTTTCATTACGAGTGATTATTCGATTAAAAAAACATCTTCGAGACCGACGTCCAGTGGCAGCAGCACCAATGACGTACAATTACACTTATGCGAACCTGGTTATGGGTAACTTAACTTGATCCTTTTGCGCTTAAAAACTTTCCTTAACGAATTTTTTATTACAAAAGAGTTGTTATAAATTTGAGAAAAATCTGATTTCTTCAATTTTTACTTTTCACTGTTGCATTTAGCTACTGACAGTATAACAGCGAACAAATTTTAAAAAGACTTCACGTCGACTTCTGACGGCTTCCAAGTTTGTAAATTTCTTTTGTGTTGTATTTTCTATTTCATTTTACGTTATTCTCGTAGATCTTTTCTTGCCACCTTCCATAGCTGATATTGTCTTTAAGCAACGCTTTTATCTTATTTACTGCGATTTTATTTGGCTTGTGGCTATGTGCCCATTTATTTTTCCTTTTAATGTTTCACCACCCTCGTAAGTTACGCCAAAATTGGATGCTTCCAACTTTTTTGTCGTTGAAATTACTTGCTCACCACAAAAAGTTTTTGGTTTAAATTTTTTTGTTATAATTCATTTCGAAATTTGTTCTTTCTTTAAAACTTTTTTTTTGTCTAATGAACAGTTGCAATTTTGTGGTCGTTAATTGCTATGCAATGGTTAGTAATGGTGAGTAATTTTTTCTATATCATCCTTTGTCACTAATTTGTAAGCAGGACGAAATTTTACAATATGGTGTTATTAACAGCGAAGGTCGGAAATTTTAACCTCCATAAGGTCTTCGGGTCAAATTTTTACTATTTTAAAGAAAAGGTTGTTTCATTCTGAAAAAATGTGGTTAATATTTATGATAGTTTATAAATTTTTTAAGTAGAGTATCAAGTAGATATGAAAGAGCGCAAATAACGAATGTTATCAACATAAATCCAAGTGTGACTCACACCTACATCTCTGTGCGAATTTCAAGCTTTCAATTATCATTCTCAGATCAAATGAGAAGAGGAATCACACTATCTAATTTGGATTTTTGCGATCGACCACAACACGTGCAGGGTAGTATAGATACCGGTACCTGCAGAGAGAAGCTTGACGCATTTGCAGACGAAGAAAGGAAGAGGCCGAAATGCGTGAGTAAAAATTATTTTTCTATTTGATATTTAAATTTATTATTTTTAGATTGAAATAAACTATATTATAACTTTATTCCATACACTTTATTCAAATTTATGTGTGTTATAAAGCTTGCTGGTCAGTGGGTGTACATAAATATAATACGGAAGGATCTATAAAATATTTTAGTATTATAATTTATTTTCAACATATATTTAAGGCGCACTTAAAAGGATTATTTAACATTTTCGTTTTCTTAATAAGTATTTATGAAAGCTCTGAGTGTCTAAATATACAGTCTACTATGGTTGCAGGGAATTTAAATACGTTTATAGTCTACTTATTATCTCTTTATATTTTCATAGCTTGGGTTTGTTTGAAGTGTTAATAAACATAGCTTCATATGAATATTAGTTTACTTTAAAAAAAAACACAATTTCTATTGTGTGAGGAAGAAACCTGCTTGGTAGGTAGAAGTAGAAATTTTTATTTTTCAGCAGGAGATCGGCACCTTCTATTGCCCCCTAAGAACCTCTCTTTAATAGTGATGGAAATCACAAGTATAAGGTAAATCGATTAGGCCATATTCGGTTTTAGTTCTAAATAATATTAAATGGTAGTAAATAAATTAAAATAATTTTAATTTATCAGGAAAATTAACAGGAAAATTAATATAAAAAATTAAAAAATTAAAATAAAATAAAATGAAATAAAAATAATATCAAATTAATTAATACAATAAAATTAATTAATATTAAACAAAATATAATATATTTTGCTTATTTAATTTAATTGAATTAAACAAAATTAACTTAAATTAAATAAACTACAAAAATAGCTTAAAATAAAATAAAACAATATAAAATGAAATTAATTTCAATGCAATGAAATAAAATGGAATATCTAACAGATACTTTGTGACATAATTCACTAATTTGGTTTCTATAAACACAGAAGAACAATAATATCGATTTATACAAAAATTTTGAATATAACATGAGTGTAAGCAAAATTGTTATAATGGTATCAATTCCATTGATTGCTTTAGAGAAAATTGCTTTTAAGTTCATTTCTATTCATTAAGTTAAATGATATAAATTGTGACTCTAATCTTATTGATTTGTATAATGTTTTGCTGTTTTTAGTTTGTTTCAGTTTTCAAAAGAAACATCAATTAAATTTTAATTCCCTTCGAAGGGAGGATGAACAGAAAAGAAAGTAACAAGAATTTTTTAGGCACATTAAAAATAACATGGCACAACAAAAACTACAAAAAGCAAAAGGCTAGAAATTTAGTAGTATAAACACAGTGTAAGTATTTATTACTAGTGCATACATAGTATTAGTGATTAGTATTAATAGAGTTATCAAAACTATATGGCAACTCTATGCACACCACAATCATACATTTATAGATAAAATAAAGTCACTCGAAAGTGAACTACGTAAAAATATGTAACTACGTAATAATACAAAATTCAGTTAATATATCAAAGACTCTAGTCAGCTTAATATAATATAATAAAATTGTATACAAGCATTCCATTAAAGATTTATTTATTATTTAAGGCGAACGCGAAAATCCTATTAACGTCATTATCTCTCAGTGCTAAGAAAGCAAGTTTAAATATGTCTCATTTTATAATCATAAAATAATAATTTTTCAATATACTTATATATTTGAAATAATTTTAAATTGCCTTATATACATAAATATAAGTTTTAAAATTTTTGTGCTTTCTTTTCTTATTTCCCAAATTATATTTTCGCAGCTGTAATTTTTATAGATTAATACAAATACATGAATAAACGAGTTGTTCGAAAAGTTGGTGTGAAAACTAAATTCGATTTTTTCATGCAAGCAGACAATGGCAAACAAAAAGTGAACATAGCTATTCCTGCCATGCGTTAGCGTTATATTTTGCATATACACATATATATATTTATACACGATGTGTGTAAATTAGAAACGCAACAAAACATTCATGTTCCATAATGGAACATGCGACAACACCAACAAGAACAGCTTACATATGTGCATATATATATATATATATATAAAGGGTGTTTTTATAGAGGTATAGAACTTTAAGTTGCAATAAAACCACGATGGAATATTCGATTGACATGAATTTTATTTATCAGAAAGATAATCTTATGGCATTGCATTTTAGATAAGATTTCTGGAATATGACCGCCACGGCTGGCGCGGATGTAGTCCAATCTGGACGTCCAATTTTCGATGACTTTTTCCAACATTTGTGGCCGTATATCGGCAATAACATGGCGAATGTTGTCTTCCAAATGGTCAAGTTTGTAGCTTATCCGCATAGACCAATGACTTTACATAGCCCCACAGAAAGTAGTCTAGCGGTGTTAAATCACAAGATCTTGGAGGCTAATTCACAGGTCCAAAACGTGAAATTAGGCGGTCACAAAACGTGTCTTTCAATAAATCTATTGTAGCACGAGCTGTGTCACATGTTGCGCCGTCTTGTTGAAACCACATCTCCTGGACATCATGGTTATTCAATTCAGGAATGAAAAAGTTAGTAATCATGGCTCTATACCGATCACCATTGACTGTAACGTTCTCGCCACCGTCAACCTAAAAACATAAAAGCGAATGCAAGTATAAAATTCCTTGGAGCATTTTATATTTTACATATATCATATTATCATATTATCATATTATTCAGATAATAATAATCTTTATTTAAAAAAATTAATGGCTGTTGGTTTTCCTCCAGATTTATTGAACTGATTTGGCTTGTTTTGAACTAGGAATAATTGTGGTAGTGGTTACCATTGGGAAGGCCAGGGTTCGAATCCAGGTTCGAGCAACAGCCAAAATTATAGAAAATTAATGTCTCTAACAGCGGTCACCCCTCGGCAGAAATTGTCAAGCCTTCCAAATGTATTTATGACATAAAATAAAAGCTCCTCATTAAAACATAATACTTGTGTAAGTTCAGGAAACGTTGAAACGGTTAAAAATATACGAGAAATATATTAGAGACTGATTTACTCGAGAAACCCGTGCTTTATGATTCAGGTTACTTGAATGTTGGTACACAAGTAGCATTTTGCTTAGGTATACTTGGAAATTTCATCCGGGAAATGAACTATTCTATTTACAGGAAATTATTTTCTTTCCATGAATCGGACTCGATACCGATATACTTGCTAGATCTTCGTTTATCAAAATCATTGGTATTTGAATAAAATCGTAGATCAGTATGGTAGCGTTCGGCTTACTTCGAGGCCCTCATATTCGCATTTTAATGAAAGATTTTTAGCAGCCGGAAAGCGACCGGCAGCACAATATTGAATAGAAACTTATAAAAATTTGAAAAAAGCCTTTACCAATCACCTTATTTAAATTACCAATTATCTTATACTTAAACGAAATACAGAAATCCATAGCAATAAATATTTTCTTTCCAGTCGAAATGCTCAAGCGAGTCATCGAAAATTGGACTCAAAGGATGAACCATCTGAGACGTAGCCGCGGCCAATATTTGAAAATAATCCCAAAAAAGAAATTTCAAAGAATATTCTTTCGAATAAATTCGAATTTTTTTTTTTTTTAAGTAAGCGAACTATATAAAAATAAGAATGTTGAGAAATCACTTTCTCCATTAAATATGGCAACCTCACTGTGATTACTTTTGACATTGACAATATGTCATTTCACATTTGGGTTTCCTCATATATTATCTTCCCTTTTTACTTTTGAGCTCTCAGGTGATTAGACGTAATCTCTGTACTACATTTATATTTAATAAAACTTAATATACTTAAACTCAAAAGGTTATGGGCCCAGAAGTCCACGTGTAGCCCAAGTATAAGTTTTATTTTAGAATAAAGTAAATGGATGTTGAAACAATCATCCTCGACGATTCCACACCTTCTGACTCAGATTTTGTTTCCGGCTTTAGTGAAAATTTAATCGATAGCGTTTGTACTGACTCCGAGATTCGAGCTAACCTTCAAGACGAAGAAGTAAATATGAGCGAATCAAGAGTATTTCACATTCACCGCTTCAATGGCCAAAATTATCAGCTTTGGCGACGTCAGATGGAAATTTATATGGCTGAAAATAAACTAAAGCCATACATTCTTGGTACAGAGGAAAGAACTCATTCAAATGGTACAAAATGGGATGAGAAAGACGCGGAAGCACAGGCCTTCATCATGAGAGGAATTGAGTTGGAACAGCTTAAACATCTCACCGAGTGTTCGACAGCTGCCCAAATGTGGTCAAAGCTTAAAGCAGTGCATGCCGAAAAAAGTGAACAATCCGCGCAGGTTCTGCTTGAAAAATTCATGAGCATCAAAATGGAAGATGATGAACAAGTCGTTGATTTTATTGCAAATATTATGTCCATAGCACAAAGGCTTAAAGATATGGACATAGAGCAAAAACAACCAATGATTATTGCAAAAATTCTCAGCAGTCTACCAGTCAGATTCGATCACGTGCGTACAGCATGGTACGCAGTACCAAGAGAACTTCAAAGCATCGAACGGCTTACAGAGCACCTTGTTAATGAGGAGAGTCTCATGAGTTCACGTGCCAATTACAAAAGCAATAACAATTTCTCGGGCGCTGCATACACAGTAAATGAGTGCAAAGGCAAAAATAACAACAATTTAACAAATCAAAAACGAAGTGGGAAATGCAACTACTGTCATAAATTGGGACATTGGGCAAGATAATGCAGAAAACGTCAGAAAGAACAGCGAAATAAAGAAGATAGAAAAGTTCAACATCATTCACTGTCACTCCAAAACGAGAAAAACAACGATGAAAGGAAAGCAGCAAAGTCAGCTGAAACTGCATATTTATTCAATGTAAACGCATCGCAGAATAACAATAAAATTGAAAATATTTTCTACGCAGATTCAGGCGCCACTGATCACATGGTTTTCCAAAAGGAGTTATTCACAGATTTTCAAGCTGAATCATCCGAGGGTGTGAACGTAATAGTAGGCGATGGAAGGCGTTTAAAGGTAGCAGGCACCGGAGATATCAAATTGCAAGGCAAGTCCAATGCAATTCTCATTATTAAAAATGTGTTGCTTGTGCCTGAACTTGATAAAAATCTTATTTCCATTTCACGAGCCACTGAGAGAGGTACAAGAGTTGTTTTTGAATCTGGTGGTACGCATGTTTACCGTATGGACGTGAAGCCAGCGTCGGCTGCATCACTCAACGTTGCAGCGACAGAGTCTTTAACATTATGGCACGAGCGTCTTGGACACGTAAATTATAAAACTCTTCGCGAGATGTGTGAGCATAAGGCAGTTATGGACCTAAGCATTTCCAAGAAAAGGAAACCATCAATTCTGTGAGGCCTGCACGTATGGTAAACAACATAGAAATTATTTTCCTAAATTTGGTGCGAAACGTGCAGATAAGCCTGGCGAAACTTTTCACATGGATGTTTGTGGTAAAATGAGTAGCCCATCGATTGGCGGATCCAACTATTTCCTTCTTTTAAAAGATGATCATTCACGATATTGTTTCGTTTACTTTCTAAAAGGCAAAACCGATGTCTTACAAAAACTGATGCAATTTCTTGCAGATGTGCAAGCGGACGGACACAAAATAAAGCGCATACGATCTGACGGTGGCCTTGAATTCTGCAATGAGCAAGTAAATAGTTTGTTTTTAGAAAACAAAATAAAGCATGAGGTTACGACACCAAGAGCGCCTGAGCAAAACGGATTTATAGAGCGTCAAAACAGAACCATTGTGGAAAGTGCGAAGGCAATGCTCCATAGCAGACGTTTGCCATTATATTTGTGGGCTGACGCAACCCACACTGCAGTTTACATAAAAAATAGAACAGCCTCTGATACAATTAATGGGTGCACTCCATACGAGAAATGGTTCGGCAAAAAGCCGTCCATCGGACACTTACGCGTGTTTGGCTGTGATGCTTACATCCACATTCCTAAAGAGCAGCGTACGAAGTGGGATAAGAATTCGTTTAAGGGCATTTTAATTGGCTACAATGAAGGTAGCAAAGCGTATCGAGTTTTCGATCCAACTAGCAGAAGAGTGTTTATTCGACGTGACGTCACATTTAATGAGAAACCTACTGAAGTCAATGAGATTTACGAAGTCAAGCAACGCTGCAATGAAGACGCTGAATCAATTGTAGATAATAAGGGCTCACAAAGTCAGACAACTTTACAACCACTTCGCAGCCCCTATGCATTGAGAAGCGCAACGAAAACACAAAAATCAGGTGAAGAAACTGTTGCTGAGTTGTGTGTTGCCTGCGTTGAACCAACAACTCTGGAGGAGGCCATGTCAAGCGATGATTCTCACGAGTGGAAAGACGCAATAAAAGAAGAAATGCAGTCTCTGCAGAAGAATAAAACGTGGGTTCTAGTTCCAAGAACACGCGAAATGCACGTTATTAACAACCGCTGGATATTCAAGATGAAATTCAACGCATGTGGCCAAGTTGAGAAATTTAAAGCGCGTTTGGTCGTGAAGGGGTGTTCTCAAACACAAGGCGTTGACTACGATGAGATCTATGCACCTGTCGTTCGGTATGAATCTATAAGGGCGGTACTGAGTATAGCCGCAGCTCAAGGTATGGAAATAATACAATTCGATATTAAAACAGCATTTCTGCATGGCGACTTAGAAGAAACAATCTACATGGAGCAACCAAATGGCTTCAACCGAGACGATCGCGTATGCTTGCTTAAGAAAAGCTTGTATGGTTTAAAACAAGCTTCACGCCAGTGGAATAGACGTATTGTACAGTTCCTAGTCGATTTCGGTTTTAAACAATCGTGGGCAGATTCGTGCGTTTTCACGTACACGCTAAACGACAGCATGGTATACCTCGTCTTATATGTTGATGACGGGCTTGTATGTGGCAATAATTCCGGCGTTGTCAAGGACTTATTGCACAAGTTGCACATTGAATTTGAAATCACTCAACGCAAAGCAGAATTCTTCGTAGGTTTTCAGATCCAGTTTGACAATGAAGGCAAAACATTAAAACTATTTCAACGAGTTTATGCTGAAAAGATCTTGGAGCGATTTAACCATTTTAACTGCTTTCCAGTATCTACGCCCGCTGAGGTAGGAAGACATTTTTCCAAAGAAGACGAAGGTGGTTCTGACAATCAAATATGTCCATACCGGGAAGCGATAGGCTCGCTTATGTATTTAATGATTTGCACCAGGCCTGATACAGCTTATATTGTTGGAGTACTGAGTAGGTATTTGGAAAAACCAGCACTTTCACACTGGCAAGGCGTAAAGAGAATTCTCAAATATCTGAAAGGTACTTTGGATTATGGTATTCATTTTAATTTGAACTCTAAGTCGTTAAAGCTAAAGATGTATTCTGACGCTGATTGGGGAGGAGACCTAGACACAAGACGTAGCATTACAGGTTGGGCAGCATTTTTAAATGGTGGGCCAATTGCTTGGAGCTCACGAAAGCAAACAGTGACTGCAACTTCTACAACGGAAGCGGAGTTTGTTGCTTTGTGCAGTGCAGCAAAAGGCGTCAAATGGTTAAGACGACTAATGTTTGATTGCGGTCATGAACAAACTTTACCAACTTCATTATTTTCGGATAATCAGAGAGCGATAACTTTAGTCAAAAGACCAGAGTCGGCGAAGCGGACGAAGCACATAGATGTGCAGTACTTCTACACTTGTGACTTGCAAAGCCAGGGAGAAATCGATGTCAAATATTTGAAGACGGGTGAACAACTGGCCGATATACTAACTAAGGCGTTAGGAAAAGATAAATTCATATATTTGGCTCAAAATTTTGTACATTGATGATTAGAATTTAATTTCAGAAAGTGAGAAGGGGTGTTGAGAAATCACTTTCTCCATTAAATATGGCAACCTCACTGTGATTACTTTTGACATTGACAATATGTCATTTCACATTTGGGTTTCCTCATATATTATCTTCCCTTTTTACTTTTGAGCTCTCAGGTGATTAGACGTAATCTCTGTACTACATTTATATTTAATAAAACTTAATATACTTAAACTCAAAAAAGAATATAGAAGAATAAAAGAAAATATTTATATGTAAATACAATTATAATCTTACCATGTATTTAGGACTAAGAATGAGATTTAAACTATTTTTCGAATCCTTCGCTTTCGACAAAAGATACAATCAGCAAACGCTTTTAAATTTTCTCCTCTCGCCTCGTAAACAACTGATTTGGTTTTAAAAATTCACACAACAACAATATTTTATTTATTATTGAATGGCAAATAGAGAGCCATTTCTCAGGACGAGCAACATTTTGGGGCATTTTTGATGAGAAATATATAAGGTTTTTATAATTTTAAAAGGTAAATTAATAAAAAAATATATTCTGTTTTCCAGCATTAAGTACACCAATTTAATTTTTTCGTGAGCTTTGTACCAACGCCAGCAATACGGAAGGTTTTTATTTGGATGGTCAAACTATTAAATCTACATACATAGCGAAATTCAACGGCTGGAAAAACATACGAACGAATGCCACACGATAATGAATATATGTGAGTGGCGTAATTTCGTTTATCACGTTTACAAGAGACACAAGATGAACACATCAACAAAGGCAAATTGAATAAAGACAACCCGATTCATAAGAAATTCACGCAGAGCAAATGACCAACAACGCTGACATCCGAATCATTCCTTTGTCTAGCATTCGAGTATGAGCGCGTAATTCAATATTACGCTCATTAAAAAATGGGGATTGGTGCACAACTATGGAACCAGAAAGAGTAAATATCCCACGATCAAATAATTAATGAAGCAAAATTATTTAAATCTATCAATTAAAAACCCAGATAAAAATTCAGGTATTTGAAAGGGTGATTACAAGTAAACAAGTAGAGTAAGTAAATAAAGGTGATTAATAGAACGGAGGACGGTGGTGATAGCCGAGTGGTTAGCATTGCGTACGACAATTAAGAAGACGTGCGTTCGAGTCCAAAATTATAGAAAATTAATTTTTCTATTTGCGAACGCACCACGGCAGGGAATGTCTAGCCTTCGTGCATTTCTGACATGAAATATAAGCTCCTCATAAAAATCCATCGGCCGCTCGGAGGCGGCTTAGCAAAAATGTAGGACCTTCCATTTGTATATGTGAGTGTAATAGTATTCCTCCATGAACTCGTTATGCCCAAAACAATCGGGCATTATACCGCCTTTCTAGTTTCTTCATGAGTATAGTTCGGGTTTATCTTCGTTCTTCAATTTTCGGTATCTTTGCCATACTGTCGATAGCAATCTGTTTCTTTCCACTGCGGCACGAAACTCCTTATCGCACCAGTTTCTCTTCTTGCCCTTGTCGAAAACCAATGCTTTCATTTGAAGCTGTACGTAGGCAATTCGAATGCCGTTCAACAGCTCCCTTATACCTGCTTGCGGAGGAATGTTTTCAGCGTGTAGGATTACAGCATCTGTCTGAGTCGGTGCTAGGACTCCGTTGAGTACGTATATCTAAAACGCTAGACACATGTCTTCCATCTATCACAACATGATCGAGCTTGGCTTCGTTTCTTTTGATCTGAAGAAAAAAAATGTTGCTCATAAGTACGGTCCAATATCTTTCGTTGAGGCGAAAATCACCGATTTATTAAAGAACTTTGCTTTAATATGGATTGTGTTTAGATGTTCATCCGCCGAGGTGATATATAGTAATCGGTGGCCTAGTTTTTCTCTAAGCAAAACAGGGACATCTCATATGAAGTTTTTATCTGCTTTCATTGAACTGCTTTTTACGTGGAGGATCCCAAACCTAGCGTTCAATTTTGCAGCATTAAAGTAATCCACTAATTAATTAGTAAAAAGTGTAAATAATTATTAAATTAGTTAACAAAAAATCGTAAATAGTTTAGTCAGAGAAAATTAAATAAAATGGAATAATTGGTTTCATAACAATCTTATACCAAATGAATATATAATTGAAAAACTTTTCGCACAAGTTTTGATTCAAATATTTTTTTACATAATTCTGTAATCACACTCACTCTCTAAGGCAGGAGACGCAGCGAATCAATTAGACTTGGATAAAAAAAAATAATCATCAAAAAGCAATGCTGGTAAGAATTGAATATTGAGAAGTAAACTACGGCGTATACATATGTACTTGAACTTGAGTAGAGTGCTATACATATTTTTCCGCTCTGGCAATTGCAAAAAGGATACGGGAAAAATCAGCTTTCTGCATGAGAGTTTGGCGGAACGAAAGAATTTTTTTTTTAGTATTATACAAGTTGAAAAGTGCCTTGTGGCAATGCTAAGGTTTCAAAAGCTGTATATTTTCCATTTCATTGGTTTAAATTGGCTTTATATGGCGAGAGTGCTTAATATTGGTGGTATACATGATGCTGTGTGAAGAATAAAAAATAATAAGTTACGCTTGAATAGAGCTTGGCGCAGAAAAGTTTTGATGTATTTTAATTTCTGTCAAAGTATTTGAATTAAATCCTTTAAAGCTTTTAAAATAAAAATTCGTAATTCTTAGAGCTCTTTTTAATATCTTCATCAAAGTGTGGCGGAAAAGAAATTAAAGATGCAAAAAATTCTTAAACAAATATTAAAAACTACGATTTAAGGCCATGCATCTGGAATGTGCTTTTCCTCAACGGAAGAGAATGACAATGTTACCAAATTTGCTTCCTATGAGCACTCATTCCAATGAGCCGACATTAAAATCGTACTTTATGACTTTCACGACAGGGTGTAAAAAGAACGCGCTTTTGATATCAGATTCAGCAAATTCACCACGAAATATCTCCAAATGCTGCTTGACTTCGCCAGGACCAAAATATAGTTATCTGTAATACCAGATTCTGACAAAAAAAAATCCATCAAGCTAGGGAGCTGTCTAACAATAGAAAGACTCGAAACCAGATCTACCATGTAATGATAGACGAGTCTCTCGGCGTTGACGCATCCACCTCTCTGCAGAAAATAACTGGCGTCAAACAATCACAAGGAAAGTTCAAATTCGAAAAGACACAATCACAACAGACAGCCGAATGACTTTTAACTAAACTTATACCTCTGCTCTCTGAAAGTACACATCAGCAAGTCGGTATAAGGAAACTGTGGAATAGTATTTCAAGCTATTGGCTTTCGAAAAGGTCTAAAGAAGAGCAAGTACAATAAGAATTGCCAGTCCACTTCGGAGAGAAAACAGGCTACCTACATCTCAACTTTGCGACAGGCCACAAAACTTCATACTTCATTCGTGTGAATTTCGTAACTTTGGGATGTCGACGACTGGACGTTTCTTGGAACCAGCCAGATAGGTCAATTATATCGTATAGCTCCCATATACTGATATAAAAAAGCTTCTGACAGTGTGCAATTGGGTATACTATATACTTAATTTCAAAACAAATATTGACACTGAAAGTCATCGAAATCGAATTTGGCAATAAATTTGATATGTTTATGAGAGGTATAAAGATTTCGTCAAAGCCAGAAGACAACACTTCTCTCTTACTTTTATTTATTTTAGCAGTTGCGAATCAGAAGGGAATACATAAACAACAGTCATCTCTCTCGAACATTTTAACACAAGAAACTTGGAATTTATCAAGTACCAAATCTTGAATGGCTGTCTACAAAAAAGCCTATCGGATAATAGTTTCATTCAGACACTTAAAACTAAATGATTGGAACGGTCTTACGAAATTGCATCAAAATGGTGCACCCAACGCTAATAGTAATTAAGACTTAATCCTTGCTGGGTAACGATAAGCTGTATAAAGTACCAGTTATAATCCACTGTTAGCATCTAACAACGCATTGTTGTAGTGTGTTGTGTTGTAGCGCAAAGCGTTGTTTTTGTTGTAGCGCAAAGCGTAAGGGTTTAGGTGTTCTTGTATATGTCCTGCTGACATCCTTAATATTTGATGACGTTGTGAAATCCTTCGGTATATTAAAACTAAAACACTTAAAAAGAAGACATGGTAAAATTATGGTGCTAAGTTATGACAATTAGTTAATTTTTTATAATTTTCAGTATGAAAACTAAGGAAGGTGTTCGCGCGTTATTATAATGTAACATCACGCATTTGCCTTTGCTCAGCTCAGGCGGTATCCTTCAATTTTGATCGTTGACGACAGCAGATATTCAAATCAGAAGTTTGGTTACTTAAAAGCTGTTCAGACTTTTTTTCTTGTGTTCAAAAAGTACTTTTCCTTTAAAAACAAAATCTGGAATAGCAATCTAGGGCAGGAAAAGGGCTTGGCAAAATCGTTGTCAATGGAATTACCCGATTTCCTCCTTGATTATAAAGCCGACTTCGATAGCAACGATAGCCCATCAAGAAGACCCATCAGGAGTAGTTCTATGGTAAATGAGCTAAAATAAAAGGTGAGTCCTTGTTGTGTGACTCCTATAACCTAATGTTGGAGAAAATAATATTAGCCATTGAGCAAAATAGCGATGTTACAATCATTTAAATGAGCATGCAACTGATGACCTCTGCCGATGATATTGATATCCGCACCGCTAGTTCCGCTTTCTGCAGACTAGATAAAGAAGCCAGGCAAATGGATCTGGTAGTAAACGAGAAACAGTAAGTTCATTCATGTCTTGGCTCCCACGTCAATTTTGACAATTATAACTTCGGAGTCTTAGATAATTTCGTTTATCTAGTAGCCAGCATTAACAACACTAGCAATGCCAGCCTTGAAATCTAAAGCAGAACCATCTTGCCAAGAGGTGCTACTTTGAGTGGGCTATTGAAAAGTAAAAACCTTTTGAATCGCCGAGAGAATCAAAACCGAACTCAACAAGTCGATCATTACTCCCGTCCTGCAGTATAGAGCAGATGCCTGGACGATGTAAATGTGATGGCACTAGGAGTTTTCGAGAGAGAAAATGGAAATGAAAAAATTTAAGCTGAATAATGCTCTAAACACAAACAAAATATCAGCCTCTCTTACCTTTATTTGAGATAAATCAATTAATATATAATAAAAAATTGATATTAAAATTTTAGTCTGAACAGCGCTATGTATTAAATATTGATTGCAAATAGATTTCAGAAGAATCTTAAAACAAAGTGTGACCATTGCATTTGATTTTCCCTTTGCCACTCAAGCAATCGTAAATTCGAGTGCGCTTCCATTTCTACCTAATCCCTCTATATATCTCGTGTCAATTTGCTACATACACCTCAAATAGCTTAAAATAAGCACCATGGCATTCGCAATAAAGCGCTAACAAATAGCCACGAAAAAAAAGAAGTTTGGCAGCGACAATCTAAAAATCAAAATACAAAACGGAAAATCTAAACTATCAAACCGAAAATCGAGCTCACATGTCGCATTCACTTTATTGCAGAATTTCATTTTTGGCGACTTTGATTTTGTCATTGATTGGTTGTGAGACAATAAAGGTCGATTTATATGACACGAAACGCCAAGGCTGGGATATGTGTCATTTCATGTGCTAATACTTGATTAAACAATTTATAAAATACGTATAATTTAATGTCAATGTCAAGAATAGCTTTATTATAAAGATAAGAGCTTTTCATTGTGTTTTAAAAATGATTTTGGGCAAATGATCACAGCGGCTGTCATGCATGAATTCCAACCGGCCCAATTTTCTACCACTTTTTGCAGCAATTGGGGCCGTATGTCAACAATAACGCGCCAGTGCATTATGAAATGGCAAACTATACTGAGTATAAATTAAGAACCAGTTGCAAAAAATACCGACTCCGAAAAAAGTATTAACTCGTTGAAAACCACACATCTAAAAAAAACCTTTATATACAAGCAATTAAAAAATCAAAAGTCATATTATTTATATATTTTCTTAAAATTTTACCTCATTCATTCATTTAGCTCTCAATCATCAGAGTGAAAAATCTAGCATCATTGTATTAACTCAAAATTACTAATTTCGGGACCATTCTCTTAAGGTGAAAGCTACTAGAATTAAATTTTTCTATAACATGTGTGTTCCAAAAGTAACGATAATTTTCATTTTTTTGAACAAAGTTTTCATTTATTCAACTACATTGATGTTCGCCTTCCAAATAATCTCCCATTGCATAACTCTGCACTTGTGCCAGCATTCCTTCAAGCGCAAAATATTTCCTGAACTCGATTTTTGATATAAATTTTATTTGTTTCCACAACGCGATTTCAATGACATCTACAGCTGTAAAAGGACGGCTGGCGAATATGGAGGTAAGGTATTGTTTTCAACAATTTTGTTGCCGCCCGCTTAATACCCAAAAATATCATGACGGGATAAACTATTTCACACACCTTGCTGCACTTCGTTCAATTTTTTTAACGAATATCGCCGAGCTTATACAAATACGGCTAACATAAGTTGCTCTAACAGACAAGAGCAACAATGAAAACAATTTAAAGTTGTATCACATTATATAAAAAAGCCAAGTCAGTTAAATTTAAAAACTATCTAGTAATACCAGGAAATAGTAATACCAGAAAATTGGAGGGCGTTAAGAAATCATTTAAAGCATTTACAATGCATTCGGATTCTAGGAAAACATTTTCCAACATATTAGGTTATAGGTTTTTTAAAAAGTCGTGGAATTTTTAATTCTTTTCTGGAAAAAATATTTACATATTTGTTTGTAAATTGCTCAGATATAAATATACAAACATTCGGGAGAGCGTTTTTATACTTCTGATGAGCACTTTTTGGCACGTCCTTGAAATCTTTAAGCGATTCTGTTTTTATCTACTCAGTCGTTATGAACAGTCATAACTTCGTGGAACTCTTCAATTTAAGCAATTGCCTTCGAACCTCAACATAGTCTGGTGATGGAACGTCTATACCATCGTCATCTATCAGAGTTTTGGTTTTCCATCTCCTGGTGTTTCATTTTCAGTGGCATTCAGCAGATTGTAAAATTTTTCCCTCAATGAACTCAATATAATCTGAAAGCCAGTTACCAGATCCCCTTTCTCATTCCTGCCGTCAATCTCGTCAAGCTCTTCATACTAATGGATTTCAGTTTTTTCTCTTTTCGCCGTTTGTTGTGGTTTCGAGTTTTTTCAATAGCGTGTATCTTTCATCATTTAATATTTTTGTGAATCAATATTATATGAAATACAGCGACAATGGCTTGTTCGTATAATTTCATTACTTCTAATAACATATGTAGGGACATAAATACTGTTACAAAATTAAACACACGGATTTCAATAGAAGAATTGAGCATACCACATAATTCCTATATGATTTATAAAATATAACCTGTAAAGCGTTAGTCTGTATCGGGAATTCTAAATTGTGTGAGTTTTCAACATGGAATGGTCAGATAATGAAAACCGTATCGCTGTTATAGCGCTTTTTAAGTGTGAAATGAAAAAAGGTGATATTTTCAAAACACTCCGTCCGCTCGGCATTAGTCGCATGTTCGTCTACCGGTGCATACAACTGTTTGAGGAGACTGGGGATGTTAAAGACCGCCACCGGTCGGGCCGTCCAAGCACAGTTCGAACGCCGCAAGTCATCAAAGCTGTCAAATCAAGAATTCTGCGAAATCCGCTCCGAAAACAGAAAATCATGGCCCGTGAGATGAATGTTTCGCAAAAGTCCATGAGTCGAATTATTAAAAAAGACTTGGGACTTGGGGCTTTCAAACGCCGTACCGGACATTTGTTGACTGCAGCTTTGAAAAAAAAATAGGGTGGTAAAATGCAAACGTCTTTTGGTGAAGCACGCTGATAACTTGCACAGAAAAATCTTGTTTATCGATGAAAAAATGTGTACCGTGCAGGAAAAATTTAATAAACAAAATAATAGGGTGCATGCACGGTCATCTAAGGAAGCATCTGAACTGACTGGTCGAAAAAGGTCATCAGCCAGCTTCAGTAATGGTTTGGTGGGGTGTCTCTTATGATGAGGTAAGTGACTTACATTTTTGCGAACAAGGGGTCAAAACATCGGCCAAAGTTTACCAAGAAACCGTTTTGGAAGCTGTTGTAAGACCACTTAACGATTCCATGTTCCAAAACCAATCATGGACTTTTCAGCAAAGACTCTGCGCCGGCCCATAAAGCTAAAACGACCCAAATCTGGCTCCAAAACAATTTACCAGCATTCATTTCCTCTGACGAGTGTCCCTCTGGCAGTCCTGATTTGAACCCGCTGGATTACAAATTGTGGACAGTTTTAGAGGACATGGTTTGCCACAAAAGATACCCCAACATTGATTCTCTTAAGACAGCTTTGATTCATGCTGTGGCCAATTTCCCAATGGAAGAGGTGCGTACGGCAATTGATGATTGGCCAGTCCGACTTAAGGCGTGCGTGAAGGCCAAAGGCGGGCATTTCGAATGAGTACTGCTTTTTTGTATACAATATATACCAAAAACATTCATTATTTTAAATTTTATAGCATAAAATATGTGTAACAGTATTTATGTCCCTACTAGTAATTGCATGAACATGAGGTTCATGTGAAAAATTGGAATGAAATGGATAACGAAAAGTAGAGATTGCAATCAGAGAGTGTAGGCGAATAAGTTTTCATTAACAATGTATATGGCCTTGCATGAACTTGAGTTGAAGTGTACGTTGGTGTGAGCTAAGTGTGTAATTAAATGGCCTTGAATGTCATTTATTTATACATGTTCACAAAATATTGTTATTTATTATTTTTTATTACTAGTCAAGAAGCAGTACAACTTACTTTATAATGCAAATTTCCGTGCACATCTAAATAATTTCACTCATATTACATTGTTAAACATCTTGCAAGTATTACACAATTTTGGGTACAATTTGTTATCTTCTCTCACACGTCTGCCACTCACTGGTAAGACTAAAACTTGTTCAAAAGTTAACAATTTTTATTTTCTGATTTTCAAGCCGTTAACTCAGCTGGACATATACCCAGAAGGCCACAAACAATGCTAATACAACGCGCATCCTATATATGTATGAGTGAGTAGCTGAAGCTAATATTCAAAGTAGGATGCCTCAATTTGATTCAAATATCACAAGTTGCTACATAACAACTGGGAACAGTAATAAACCTGTATGCCAAAAGCAATTAAAATAAAGAGAAAAATAGCGTTAATGTGAGGTGATACAAGAAACAAGATAATAAAGATGGAGCGAAAAATCCAATATATAAATTCAATATTAGGATAATTGTGAAGTTTTGAAAGACTTAATGATAACTTTTAAGGATTTAAATGAAAATTTTCTCAAGAATATGGCTTAACTATTTATATTTCGTAACATTTTTCATTAGATTTATATCGGAACGGATCGGATTTATATCGGATTTTCATTACTTCTCATATATTGTGTTCATCCACCAGAAAACTTAGTTTCCTATAATTTGCTTAAAACTATTTTCTCATATCTATTATGACAGCACCGAGATATGTTATTAGAAAAAATTATAACGGATAAACCTATTTTTTTTTAATTTTCTATTTAATAACCCCAGGGTAAATCTATATACACGTATGTATGTCTGTAATAAATTTCTGAGTGAATTGAAAAATAAAATTTGAAACATGTTTTTCTTTATTATGACCAGAAATTAATTGTAACTTGTTTTTTATTTATATTTTCGTTAATTAAAATTTCTAGTCTTTTAATATCTATTAAATGCATAAATTCTTCAATCCAATTACCAAAACAATCGTGTAATTGTTCTTTTGTGTTGTTTTATGAAACAATATTCTAAATTAGCATTACTTGAATTTATTTATTCATAAATATATTAAATTGCTCTTACTAACACCCTAGTGACCTACACAGCCGAACAATGTCTATGTAGTTAAAAGCTTTGTATACATATACTTACATATATGCTCATGAACTCATAAATATTGTTATTATTGTAAAACTATATATACATCGGTTGGCAAAATGCATGATATTTAAAATTAAGTTATATATCTTTTTTAACGAGTAAACAAAAAAAGAGGGCTTCTGTCGAAGTCTCTATACCTCTCATGAGCATTTAAAATTAACCGCACATAGCAAAATTCGATTTTGATTATTTTTGGTTTCAACATTAACTTCAATTCCATCCAAAAATCCCTGCTCTTAAATTATTTTTTGATGGATTTGTAGCACAAAGTTTCAAATCTGTAAAATTGCTCATATATATGCTAAAGTGGTTCGATTTGGCCAGTTCCGGCAAATATACTTATAAATGTACCATTGCATCTGTGTACCAGTGTTGGTTGAAATATAGGGTGTTTTTTCTAGAGGTATAGAACTTTAAGTTGGCATTACTTTTCAAGATGGCGACCGATTTAACAGCTATCAAGTGATTTATTCTCAGTTTGGTTTGGTAATTCATCATGAATAGACTCACGCCTGAACAACGCTTGCAAATAGTGCAATTTTATTTCGAAAATAATGGTTCTGTGCGGAAAAGGTATCGCGCACTTGCCAAACCAAACTGAGAATAAATCACTTGACAGCTGTTAAATCGGTCGCCATCTTGAAAAGTAATGCCAACTTAAAGTTCTCTACCTCTATAAAAAACACTCTATATAACAAAAACTTTGAGACTAGATTGCTTTCAAGAATACGAACACACTAACATGGCTATATAAAATCAGCTCGTCATTCTGAAAATCATCGATATCGAATTTTGCAAAAAATATTTTATGTTAATGAAAGTCTAAAGACTTCGGCATTGCCAAGTATTTCTCTTCTTTATTGTAACTGCAGACTTTATCTGCGACAACCACTAAAGTTTTTATGAACTGAGTGAATTTTACGAACTCAGTGATTTTTGTAAAATTTAACTAAATGTAACAAAGTTTGTGAATTGTTAACAAATAATAAGTAGACCGCTAAGATGTTGAAGCTGTCGAACTCCATATATACTCCAGCACATCAGCAACCGAAGAGTGGAATAAGCGAAAGAAAATGTAATGAACGAGCTAAAGATTTTTACATATTGATTGGTAGTTTTTTCCAATGTTCTCGGTATGAAACCCATGGCAGAAAAATTTGATCCAAATTATTAAATTTTGAACAAAAACAGCGGCGATTGGAAATAATTGCTCAGCAATCAGTAAAATGAGTCAACGATTATATGGAACCGCAGAAACATATTAAAACTGACACGACGTCGAAACTAATGCACAATAATCGCATTGGAATCACTTCTTTTAATAAGCGAAAATTGACGAGCTCACAAAATCAGCTGAAAGCTTATTCATATGAAACTTGCTTTGCCTTGCTTGACAGATGGAACTTTAGTTACGAAGCGAAACAAACCAAAGGTATGACTCAATGAAAGCCTGAACTTTTTGAAAATTATCCTATATTTTATATTTTTGTTGTTTAATGACTTTTTGGAAATTACCAACATATAAATTTACTGATAATGAATAAATTTGAGACTTATTATTACTCTTCTGTGAAGTTTAACAGTCATGTTTTGTATTTGGGAACATTTTACACCACCTCCACTGAAACTTTTATAATAATATTGTGAATTTACAATACATATATCAAACATACCATTTTGAAATATGTTACAAGTATTTTTTATATAATTAAGTGATTTATATAGGAAGATAACACTACAATATCACATTAAAATAAGATAATAAATTATGAACTGAGCTTAAATTAGCTCACAATTCTAAGAATTAGATGCCGGCATACACCTTTTCAATTCCTCTGAAATAAACTTAAATGCATTTTATACGCTCGCTTGGAAATTACTGTCAATTATGCTGAGGATAATACTAGTTATCAATAACGAATCAATCAAGTTTCGTGAAAAAAAAAATAGTGTCCTTTGTATTAGTTCGCCGAATATTTGCGTCTTCTCTATTCCAAAAATTAGAACAAAGAAATTTCTTTTACTACTAAACTTGTGTGATTTATTAAGGAAGACTTATGAAATTTACTTATAAATACAAATAACATTTTAGCTGCTTATTTCCATCTTATCGACTGAATTTCGCTACTTACGCTGACATTGCAAACACTCTTCTTATCTAACTACAAGTCTAAGTTGCATGTTGAACACCTTCTTACCCTCTCCTCACTTCTCTTGATGTCACATTTATTTTCCTTCAACACATTGCGCTGTCAGGTGTGAACGCGCTCCTCTGAGGTTTGAAGCAAAGTTTATATACATATATACTCGTGTGCTTTTACGTGGCAGTTGCAGGTATTTCTACTTACAAATACATACTCATACAATATATATAAACACATATTTTGATATAATATAATCGATTTTATTTCCCTGGAAATGCTCAATGCGCTTTCTGCCGGAGAGATGGTATCTTCAACAGCAATGTAAATTTAATTTTCTTACTATAAGTGGATGCCTTTTAAAATTACTTGCGAAGGTGAAAATAAATAATAATAAATGTGTGATATATACCGAAGTGTTACATGCATTTTTAGTATATTAATTTTAGGAAATAATATTGTCTTCAAAGTAGGAGAGAACTTAAGGACAAAACAATTAATTTAACCTAAGCAGGATGTGGAAGATGTGGAATTAAGCGGATTCTGCCATTAAGAATCAAATAAGTACACTTTCGGTGCCATAAAATATAGCTTCATTAAAGTGGCAAATTAGATTATGATTAAAGGTTCAAAAGAAAAAAGTTGAATGTAATGGACTCATTATATCTGGTAGAGACTCATTTGGCTTGTGAGGAAGCAGGATGAAACCAAGACACTTAATACTTTGCTTTTGAAGAAACCAAATCACTGTCATTGTAATAAATTGAGGTATGGCTTGCTGCTAAGCTGTAAGTCACTCACCACAAGGTTATTATAGGCAGACAGAACTCGAATCAGATATCTTATGCTCCTTACATTTTTAGAATTAAAAAGCAATCTTAAGATTCAAAAATTATGAATCCTGAAAAGTCTAAATGGGTTGAGATTAACGTTTTTGAAGATATTTCATATTACTTATGACCTTATAATCTACTATATAAATACAAATTTCTGGTACTTTATAAACGATGGTAAGATTTACGGCTAAGCCCTTCCTCTAATTAGCGGAGTGCGCGTTGATGTTTTTTCTAATAATTCTTTGTCGAATGTTGTATTTTTATGAGGAGCTCTTATTTCTTGCTAGAAATATACTCAGAGGGGTTGTTATACCCCGCTGAGTGATGGCCTCAATCAACACTTTTTCAATAGTATTGCTGTCGCAGGCACAAGGAAAGAACGTTTGACAAGCTACAAGCAAGTTGAGGCTCACTGCTGTTCACTAGGAAAGAACGGAAGAGAGTGATTCCTTGGATATATACCTGGTTATTCCATATTAAAGTTTTGAAACTATCAATTATTCCATTTTACAAAGTTCACTTAAATTTACTAAATTATAATACTTATTATTCAAGTTCGTTCAGTCTGGTGGTTGCGCGGTTACTTCGGCGGAATGATTTCATCACGGTCCGAAATATATGCTTGTGCTCCTGGATTTTTTTTAATGAAGGAATGGGAAAAGATATCTAAATTTAACTGTATAGGAAATAATCATAACAACGTTTCGGGTGTTACTAGTATATAGATATATTTATTAAGTGGTGCCTTGTAATCACTGAAGCGAATTTCAGCCGAGCTCATTCTCCACCTTGAGCGTCTTGATGTTTTTCGAACAAATGGAGGAATCTCTAGTTATTAGGATAAGCTTTTATTTCATATCATAAATATATAAATACATTAGAAGGGGCGATGGGCGACTGCAATCAGATAAAACTTAAGTTTTTATTTAAATAATTAAAATTTTTTGATGTTGGTCAGACCATATTTAATAGAAGTATATTTATATCTGCTTTAAGTTTTAATGTAGAAATTATTGGATTAAACGATTCTACTAAAAGGAAGCAATAAAAAGTATACAATATACTAACTGATGAAATACATCGCCAGAATCACGTAGTGGAAGTCCCTTGCATTCAAGCTTCGATAACTTCGCAGAAAATGTTTGTTTATTTCACTTTCATTTTAGTAATTTTAAGCTCACTGCTTGTTTTTGTTTCCAAATAGTTACGGTAAGTACAAGATGCATTGACTTTGGTGCTATCATTGCAGTGAGAGATCAAAAGATTTAGCTTTCAGTTACATACCTTTGCTGTATACGCTGTTCGATGTTCCATGTTGATGTTGTTGAATGTTGTGGTTAGTTTTAGTGGTCGCATTAGTGTGCTACTATCAAGTTGTTGTTGTTGTAGTTTTTATGGCAATAAGGCTTATTGGCCATAAGCTTTTTAAATTTCTTCTTATCATGCTTTGCATTGTTTACACAATTTCATGGGTTTCCACTAACTCCGACTTTGGTTACCGTACAGCTTGGCAATGACATAAAAATTCATTGGAGTGGTTGTGGTTTGGTAAAGTTTTTTCTATACTCGTTGTTATGCGCTATTAGTTGCTATTAGCTCTTTCGTTTGAAAAATATTAATGGGTTCATGGAAATTGAAATATTTGCCATAGTTTTTGAACAACGAAAACAATACTGCTACCTATTATTTTCAATGGCAAGCAGTAAGCAGTGCGTACTACCATGGATTAGGCTCGAGTCTAATATAGAAAATTAATTTAAATAAAAAAATTAACTTATTTTGGGCATAAAGTAATTTGTCGCTCTATTGGTTCTGAAAATCTGTATTATTTTCGAAAACACAATCATGTAAATAACGCTGAAGACATACTGAAATGAGAAAAAAGAGTTTCGTATAGCTACTAGTAAAAAAAGGTTCGGAATGGGGTCATCCAACTGAGCCGAAATCGCATAAAAGACGCTAAATAAAAGGTAATGATGACTATTTTTTCTAATGATTACAGCCTTGTAGGCTTGGAGTTCTTACCGGTAGACGGTAGATAGAAAATATTATCTGAGTCTTATGAGGCGTTTGAGATAGAAATATCATCAAAAACAAGCCTGGTTTGTGTACTGACCAATTAACATTTTTCTCATTTCAAAAATAATTCAATACAACCGTTTTTAGTAGATAGAAAATTTATGTAAATAAGAATTTAACAGGTATTTAGAATATTTTTTATGATTTTAACGGGTGGGCCACGAAAAATTCAACTTCCAAAATTTAACATCGATTTCACGGTTAAAGTGATGAATTGTCTCTGGCTGGTTGGCACAGCACTTAACCTTAACGGCTCTCTAGGCAAAAAGTGAAACGGAGTAAAGTCACAGTTGTGAAGCGTCCAGTTGACATCGCTGTTTCGGATGATAATCTTTTAGCATGACACGGTAACGGCTGGCCCTTCTAAGTTTGCGAATAAGAACGCACGGATCACATGCCACATCAAATAGTCACTCGTTGACGATGCATTGGCCAATTGAGTGAAGAGAAATCTCATTAGATAGTCATGAGCCTTTTGTTCTTATGAACTGAACTTTAATAGCCTACATATCGAAGTCCTTTTACATAATCTTAAGCATAGAAGTGCACAAAATGTTTAATTCCTGTCAACAGTGTCGAGTAAATGTTGATGGCTGTTGGAATAAGCCGTGTTTAAAAAAAAAAAAGGTATATGACTCTCCCTTTATATGTTTTATAAAATATAAACCAAATTTACAATAAATGTATTCTAATCTTGAAGCAGGATGGAAATTATATTCTGAAATTAGGAAATGTAATAGGAAATTAATTAACTATGATAAATTGCCCTATGAGTGGTTTTGTAAGCTTATCCACCCAACACTGAGGAATTTTTCGTTAATTTTGATTCAATTAAATCCAGTGCAAGTTCTATATTTTCTATAACTCTGCGAAATTTTGATCACTTACTACCCTCAACAGCTTCCGACTTTTGCAAATATTTCCATGTGAAGGATAATTTAACATAACAAAAAATCTGTTTTATCTCTCATACACTGTTCCAAAAAAAAATTTCCATGTTCAAGCGAAACATACAATTTGATGACAGTTAAACAAGAACGTGACAATTTTATTAATATAAAATACACAAGTAAACGTATAAATGACCGCAAACAAAAGTTTTATTTTTTATTGACAACACACAAACAATAATGTGTAGGCGCTTAACAGCCATTACATTTTTTGTTTTATTTACCTTTAAAATTTTGTATTTAACCTTTGTGCTTGCAATAAATATATATATTGCGCTCGTGGTTAACTCGCACTCAACGTTACCATACCAATTATAATTACTTTTTTGTTCTATTAATTTCCCTTCTGCATCTTATTTCCGTAATTTTAATTTTTATGTTTTCAAAATTTTGAAAGTTTGATATTCCTAGAAATCCAGCGAAGAAACACTCTTGCCAACAAACAAAATTTGGACTGAGTAGCCAATTGAAAAGTAAAGTCCCCTCTCGAGAAACAAACAACCTAACTCTACAAGTCGCTCCTCAAGCCCGTCCTAACTTATTGTGCAGAAGCTTGGACGATGTCGACATCCGATGAGTCGGCTTTAGAAGTTTTAGAAAGAAAAGTTTTGCGGAAGATTTTAGATCTTTTGCGTGTTGACAACGGCAAATACCGAAAACGGTCAACGGAGAGCTGTGCGAGATATACGGCGACATTGACATAGTTTAGCAAATATATAGAAAGCTACTACGCACAATAAGTCATGCCGTTTGAATGGATGAAATCACTCCAGCTTTGAAAGCATCCGCAGATGGCAGCAGAAGAAGAGGATCACCTCCACACTATTGGAAAGAGCAGGTGAAAAACGACCTTAGCTTAGTATTTGCAATTGGCGACATACTGCGGGAAGAAGAATCGAATGACGTGGTATTGTTCATTCGGCTATAATCGCTTAAGCGGTGTCCATGCCCATGTAGTGGCAGTAATTTTCGACGAAATGTTTTTTCGATTTCTAGATTTTATTTTTACTATTATTATTTTCATCCCAACCCAAGAATGAATTATTTGTTTACGAGATGATAATGGAACTAAAGTTTTCAGAATTCCAGAAAATAAATAAGAATTTAATTTACTAGTCTTTTTGAAGATTATATTTGATTCCTTTAAATATTAAATCTTAACAATTAGAATGATATCTTCCTTTTAAACATTTCTATAGTAAACGACATTGATCGATAAACCCAATAAATTATCCATATCTACGTTAACGTCTCGATTTGGCATTCAGTACAGGTAAGCAGTGGGGCGTATACGCAATATTTAGCACTCGCTTCGCCCACATCATTAAGCAACGCTGAAAGATATATCATTATTTTCTTATTTTCCGTACTACTTTTGTTTGTATTTTTATCAGTAAAATGCAAAACTATATTGACAAGTTGAGACAAGGTACGGAAATGCCGCTTTTACTGAATGTTAAGGAATCTTCTATATTTAAAAAGTAAGTGATAATTCTGTGTATTTTATGAAATTGCAGCAGGAGTTAGTGATTAATTAATACAATTAATTTCTCGAAGTAAGCTAATTTGATGTTAATCATTTTATTTACATTGCAAGTTACATAAACTCTTTATTCATATTGCAATATGCTCAACAAGCTAATTCTATATGCTCAAAATATTGAAAACATATGAACAATACATTTAAAAAATATTTATTTTAATTGAATTTTTTAATATGACAAAAATAATATATTTCACCTTTGTACAGGCATGTGACATAATTCTATATGCAAAATATAATAAATAAAAAACAAGATATAAGGACGTATTCGACTGCAAAATTCGATTTCAATGATTTTCAGTGTGAATATTAACTTGAATTTACTGCTGTAGATTAACAAATTTCACGCTACAGGATGATTTTTGGCGCATTTTTGCACCAAAGCCTCGGCGTATTGGAGCTATATGTTAAAGTTGTCCGATTTCAATATACAACTCATTATGTATGTGCGGAGCACTGAATTTCTGGTGGTTTTGAGGACAAACTATGGACAGACGGACAGAAGGACAGACATGGCCATATGGATAGGATTCATTAACTTAGCTCATCATTCTGATATGATCGGTATAAAGTTTGGTGGGCCTTTTTATCTTCTGCTCCTGGTACTTACATTACATACTTCGGACCAAAATTGATATATAATGTCCTGTGCATGAAAGGTATAACGAGAGAAATTTGGTGAGATAAGTTAATTAAAATTATTATTATTTTTTTTTAACAGCCAAACTGATCTAATATTATTCTTTTAACTGGAAAATTTACATACTAAGCTGTTCAATTAATGACTTATAGAAAGACTACTCTGAGCAGGTTAATTTAAAATATAAAGATAAACAATGGAAATTTAATTTAATTTATCACTCTAAAAGCAATAACATTATAATATTTTTAATATTGCTAAATTAATCAAAAGCAAACTTTTAAATATTTTTAAACATCATACATATCTTACTTGGATTCAAGAATCCTCACTAAAGTATTTTTTTCATTCTTTTCGTCAGACTTGAATTAGTTGTTATTCTTACTGTCTTGATGCTGGTTTGTATTAAAAATGGTGTAAATTAAAGCTTGGCAAAAATTAATCAATTAATATCAATTTATTTCACTGCAGCAGGGAATATTTTCATTAAAATTACACATTTTATTTCCCAAGGACCACTTCAATATTTAATATGAATTTCCCAAAAGAGCATACTTATGAAAAAAACAAAGGAAACTGAAAACGAAAGATAAAATTTAAAATGAAATATTTTGAAGACAACTCAACACAGGTAACTTGACGCTAAATTAAGCACTGGTAAAAGGCGCATAAAATTACATTTAACTGTTTTATATTAAACAGAAAATATTTGTGAGAGTGTGTTGGAAAATAATGTTTTTTTTATTTAGAAGTCTTATAGGTAACGGTATATAAGTCCGACTATAATGAAATAATTATTTCCAAAATATAAGACACGATGCTGCAAAAGAAAATGAAAAAAGAAATATTTTTAAATGTAAAAAAAACAACAAGTAAAGGGAAAAACCATCAAGCAAAGCAGACGGAAGTAATTGGGGTCGCTTAAAAGTTGGTCAGCAGAAACAGTTATTGTAATAAGTGCGCATACTAATGACTTAGAAGGAGTAACTATAAAGTTCAGCCAAGCAAACCAAGCAGGCATACGAAGCCAACCAAATGACAATTGAATGAACATGACTTAAGCCACATTATGTAGGAAAGCCAACAAGGCGGACTGCCAGTCGTTTTGATTCAAGCAACCGTAATGATAATGGAGCAACCGCACGGTATGGTTAATGAGTGACTGTGTTAAACCCACAATTGTTTGCTGCTTGTTGTTATATATGTAAACGGACCATATTTTTTATATTGCAGATGGCACAACTCGTCGTCTAAGTATTTAACTCCGCGAGCGCCTCACTTATGTTTATAATTTCACATCTACATTCGTTGATTTTATAGCCATGTCTTTGTGTATCAGTGTATCTGTAAAGGATAATTTTTGGAATCGCCAACTAGAAGGTAAGCAGCATTTAAAAAAATAAATTAATAATTTAATAATTATTACAAAAAAAAGTAACAAAAATAAATTTGGTTACATGCAATATAAATATTTGTTTTCAAATAGAAATTTGTTCAAATCTCCAGGCGACACAAAGCTAGAATGCTAGCTTCAGCAAGGTTTCACCTCAAATTGAAAAAATATTACTACTTTGGAATAAAAATGTAGAGTTTGAGTCGAATTCAGGTGGTTTTTTTTCTAAGGTGGCTGGGGCATTTAATGCAATTTTTCCTTCGAAGGCATTATGTCTAGTGGGATTATGCTATTTTAATTTAATATATAACAACAAATATTTTATAAAGCAAAGTTTTCACTTATACGAATTACAGTTAATAAAATTTTTTTTAAGATATCAACTGGCAAAACGCTTTTAAGATTTCATTTTGAGTTTTGGTAATTTACCTCTTCACATTTATATACTTATTTATTATTTGTGCTAAATGCATAACGCACTTTATTATATTTTACTATTTTATATTTTACATGCATTTACTTTTTATCAACTGGTTTCTTCAAAGACTTGCTATGTGCTGTTCAGCGAAGTGTAATATTTGTATTAGTTGCAATGAGCAAATATTTATTTATCTTGGAATCTGTAATACCGTTCACAAAATACTCAATAACACTTTCGTCATCGATTCTAATAGGTTTGCCAATTTCTACTAAACAGTATAAATACTCAATCAATGATTCAGACACTTTTTTACGACGATTCCTTAAAATGTTGTGTATTTCAGCTGAAGATAGTTTGTACCAAACTCTTCAATAAGTATGCTTTTCAATGATTTCCAATCAAGTATACCACTTACGCTCCTAATAAACAACTTAGCTGCACCTTTTAGAAGTTGCTTTGCGTAAATGAACATTTATAAATCGTTCCACCCTACTGTAGCCGCATTATCTTCAAACTCTATTACCCACTGGTTAACGTCTAGTGAGTCAGTACCTGTAAATGAAGATATGCTATCCTCAATGTCTCTTAAGGTAAAATGTGAAATATTCCTAACACGTGGAACCATCGTTTCTACGTCTTCATACTGGCTAACGCTAGATTCTTCGTCACTGAGTTCACCATCATTTAAGCCGACATGGCGGATCAATCGTGTCTGTAAGTCTAATTTTCTTTCGTTCGTTGGCAATCCCAATTCTACCAATTTTTCTTTTAATACCATCACGGTCATAGCTTTAATAGTTTGAATGTCCATTTTGAGTCAACACTAGTACACGTTTACAAAATTAATGATTTTACGAGTTCGTAGTTGTAATATCTTATAATTAGTCTTACAGCTATATTTGTTAAGATTTACTTTTTGAAAATTTCGTATTTAAAACATATTCATACTTAAAGGTAACAATACTTTCACAAATCTTCTTCTATCCTAATACATTTTCTGTAGCTTTGAACAAACGAATATGCAAATCAAAACAAACGATACAACTTAGCTACTTCTTCTTCTTAAAACTTCTTATTAAGTAACTTTAACATAACAATAGCAGCTTCAATTTACTTTTTATATTTTCCGCATACTAACAATGCTGTCTCTTTCTCACGTAGAATACCAAAACAACATACTATTCCTATATTGGAATCTTCTCTAACAATCAGTGCTGCTGTTTACTTTCTTACTTTTGCTCCGCTTGCTCTGCTACTTCCTGGACTATTTACTGTTCTCACCGCTTGCTCTTTTGTTCTTCTTCTGTTACTGCTTCAATTCGCATACTGTCGTTTCTCTAACTTAACGCTTGTTATACACCAGTTGTTTCCTACACATTTCGTTTCGTCTCCTTTCTCTATTTTCTCATTTCACTGCTTTTATTTTAAATTGTTCGTTCAGGTTAGACTGCTGCTTCTCTACTTCGCATATATCTTTCTTCTTCTACAACACTGTATTTTCGGCTCATTTCAGTTCTACGCAAAAGTAGATTTTTATAACTTCTATTTCTTCTTTTAAATGTTCAAATTCAACGATTTCTTGAATTCTTAAAAGAACGCCGCCGCCATTTTCAATCCACGGTTTTCCACAAAATCGTGTTTAACCTCCCACAAAAAAAAAACTTTTTCAAATAGATTTTCAATGTTCTAGAATTTTAAGCCTACTCGCACTTTTCATACGATCATTAAGGTTTTGCGTAACGCTAAAGGATCTTTTACAGTTTTAATGCGCACTTATCCCGGTTGAGTTCCCAATTCTGTGGGTTCAAAAGTCAACATTTATTTAATTATATTGTTTTGTTTTACATTGGAATATTATTCTAAAAATCAATCGGTCTGAAATATCTTTAAAAATCAATCGGTACGGCGCGTGTTGACTCTACTCGATCTCCGTGCCAACTAACTCGTTTTTCGTTTGTCCGTCTGTGTGTTGCCTTTTCTATTCCTGAGTTGCATTTTCTTTCTTGTCTGCCTGTGGGTTGCCTTTGTTTTCTATCCCTGAGTTGCATTTGCTTGTCTGTTCCTACATATATATAAAAAGATATATATAAAAAATATATATATGTATATATATATCTTTCAAAAAGCAAAAAGCTGTGGCTTTTACATAAAGGAAATTATGTTAAATACATAGCGCCCTTCCTCTCACTTAGATGATTTTCTGCCAACTGCCTCCGAACATTACATGTAATAAAATGGCTGACGTAAAGTGAAAAGTTAAGTCACTTTCATATATTTTCTTAAAGAAGAAAATTATGTTAAATTTAATTTAATTTGGCTTAAAATGTCACAAACACATTACAAAGAGTATGAAAACGGGTTGAATTAAACAAAAAATCTTTTAATTTATTTGCACTTTTAAGTGGATGTAGTCACTTCGGATTTTGCTAACTATTAGTGCCAAGGAAAACATCTTCTGGAATACACATTTCATAAATAAAATCCAACTTTTGCGAGTGAATGTAAGTAAAGTGTAAGTGTAGTGTGTAATATACTGCTCAACCTCTTTGTGCTCTACAACCACATTGCGTATGTGTTCAGGTGCCCGATGTAAATTAAATGCAACTACCTGGTTATATTCTCTCACGGTGCAACATCTGTTTACCTATTTTATACTTCGTGCATAACTCAAATCTTCTCAACACCGGCAGTGCATACATTCATGTATTTAATCTCTAGTTTAGTTCGTTATTCACATCATTCGCTGTAAGTGCAGATCTTACTAATTCTATTATTTATCTCCATAGTGACTGTAATCCATTCACTTAGTTTACTGGGTTGAAAGTTTGTCAAATTTCACATCAAGCTGCTTTAGTCCAATTATATTATTATTATTTTTTTTTGTTATTTTTTATATTTTTTATATGAAATGAGTTATACAATTTTCTTCATTAGAATTTCACTGGTGCAAGCTGTTTTTAAAATGATACTAATACAATAAATCACTCGCATTATAAGATTTTAATTACACAATATCTGAGTTTGTTTTTTAATTTTAATTGTTGCAAATAAATTATTATTTGTAATGTAATAAAATTCGCTAATTGTCTAATCCTGTAGATAAACTATAAAATAATTATTTAGTACCCTTATTTAATCTGTATATATTTTTCAGTAATTTAGTTCAAAATAATTCCATCAGAGTTAAGTGCTTTTTTGGTATTTATGTTTGTATATATTAAATAAAAAAATTATATCTGGAAAAATTTGAGACATTTGTAGAATAACCGACCAATAAAGCCTTCTCAAATTTCTTCTAAGTCTTTACCTAACGTGTTCCTTTGGTAAAAACCAGCGATTGGCTTATTAGATTATTTTCTCATCAACACTGCCGCAGCTCGGTAGGTTTCAGATGCGACAATGATATGTTTCTGATTTTTGCTGTTGGCATACGACGCAGCACTGTGCGTTACTCTACTCTTAACCTCATCGACATGAAGCCTGATAGTTTGTTACAAAATCAAATAAAAAAATGTTTGATTTTACCTTGGATCCCATTATTCCATTTTATATGGTAATAATTACATTTTCTCTGCATATAGGGATGATGGGTGCATGTATGGTGGATGATTGCGAGTAGTGATTGTCGGTCAGTGCCGCAATTTGAATGTCAACAATGTGCTTCATATCCGGATACACATATATACGTAGAGATTGGTAAAGAATGAGCCGAAGTCCATTCTCAATATGAGCTTTAAAACCACGGGATTAATTTCATTTTCCAATAATTTTGACCTTTTGCTAGAGTATTAAAAAAACTAGATTTCGGTATGTAGGTGGCGTCCCTAAAAGCACTTTAGCATTTTATGAATTTAGCATTATTTCAGTACAAAAAAAGAGTGTACTAAGGATAAAAGTAAATTAATGTATCACATGTATAAGCATGTACGTATCAATGTGCAAATAGCAAACATGTTTTTCAAATAGATATTGTGGCGAGAATGCGAAGCGAATGTCAAATGAAAGAGAGGAGCCGACAACTGGCATGTTCTAGAGCGTAAAACGAGACGTTATCGTAAAGGCTAGATTATTCCATTTTCAAGCAGCAGAGGAGTATATAAGGGCGACACACGACTGCAAAAGCAATCAGTCATAAAGTAAATGTAAAAACAGTACATTGTGAAAGTTGTATACAAGTGATAGTAATTTGGTAAAGTGAATTTTAATTGAATTGTGAATTACTGAGTAATAAAAGGACATTAAATAAATTCTTTATAAATAAAGACTCCGCAAATTTAGTTGGCGATTTCTATTTAACAATCCAGCGATCGTACCCGAAGGATTTGGGAAATAATCGAGGTTTAATCAGCAAGATCGTAACAATATGCTTGTGTACATACAATGAATTAAGTTGAAATGTAATAAGATGTTAAGTGATGCTACGAAATATGCAAACTAAAGCGGATTACTATGCATGAACTTACATTGTATTATAAGCCAAAGTGTATACAGAAGCTCATATGCCTATAATAATACAGGTATGTGCATATATATGTCACCATGCTAGGTAGTGCAAACGAGAATCAGATTTTGTGGAACTATTACAATTTCCTATTAATTTGAATTTGATTAAAATTCAGCCTTTAATACATTATGTATTTTATTTTACTTCAGTTCATTTTATTTTTAATTATTTTATGAGGAAACTGTTGTTGTAATTTTTTAACTTTTCCAAAAATTAAATATGATCTGATTCTGCTCAAAAAATAACTGAAATAATGTAACTGACCAGAAAAAGCAATCACAATTACGGAAAAGCCTGCCGAACAACCGAAGTTTTTTCTTACGATAAGAAAGGCTTTACCTTCTAATATTTGTTAGTAATTTTTCACAAAAATAACTACATAGCTACAATTTTAATACTACAGAATTCCTGAGCACTTCATAATTATTGTATAGAAAGAGGGCAAATTAAAAACAGCAATAAGTTAACCCGCGGGGCACACTAACATAGCATAATTTTTTTAACCATTGGTTCGAGCTGTGAATGACCCAAGTTCGGATCCAATTCGAAGACATAGCATATACTGCACTATTTTCGTGAAATCTTTACGCCGCCTGCTCAAATGGTGAGCTGGCGATTACTGCTACCAACTTGTTAAGCTATTTGTTTGCGCCATTTTCCAAATATTCTAGTAAGGCCAGTGGTTGCTTGTGTAGCTTCTGAGCGATTTCTAATAATTTTGTTACCACTAACATGACACGATCCAAAATTCATTCAAAGACATGAGTGTAGTAAATGTCTTTGTTGTTATTCGCTCATTGTTGAGGTTTATGTGGCTTTCTAGCGAAGCGAAACATTCAACGCGATGGTAAGTTCAGATTAATCCTTACATGAAGAGAGTGTGCAGCAACCAACTACAAGAAAACTAACGCAAGGTATGAATATAACAGTATAGAAGAGTAATAGTGAATGAAGCAGTATATATGCTGCTGCTCTTATATACCTTTTTTTTAATGTCGCACAGTAAGAACTAAAAATATACACATTTTGCAACATGGTATTTTTAATACCACAACACAATAACGATTAACAAATAAATGCGTCTTATTAAAGTCTTTAATGGACATAAATAGGGTTAATTAATAAAAATATTGTATAATATAATTAAAATTAAAATATTAAAAAAAAACTTTAGATTTAGAGAGAAAACTTAAAAAATATTCTTTTCCAAAGCAATATTTCTTATTATTAAAATTAGACTAAGTTATGAATAAAAAGGTGGTGACACTGCCAAAGGACATGTCCTGATTTGAAAGTCTTTCAGTTCATATGTATAATAACCGTACGCAAACACATTAGTTACTTAAACATTTAAAATTTTACTTAATTTACAGCTTTGCAAACATTGCTCACCACTTCAGCGAAAGTCTGATAAGCCTGTCAACACACTACAACCACTACACATACACTAAATGCCGCCATTACAAACACGCTAGTAATGACAGCGACATTGATTTATGCATAATGAATGCAACATTAAGTATACTCTTGGCATACTGCACCGGAGCTTGCAACAAAATTTTGCAAAGGAAATTTTTGTATAGCAGAATGCAACAACAATTATGAAAACCAACAATAATGCTTTCGACAAGGAACCTTTACGAGTATGACATGTACTTACCCCACGATTTTGTTACAGAAAATATTACTCTACATACCCTGTCTGTTTACTGTTACGTTTGATGCAACCAACAAAGTGAAGTTGAAGGTACTGAAATTCCTGTAAGACACAGGCATGCATACATATTAAAAAAATAGCTTTGCAGTACCTGTATATGTGGATACAGGAAGACCAAAGTAGAAAACAACATGCGCACTTTGCTGTTTTTATTACTTTGTCATTGTCGTCTTGAGTTTTTCAAGGTGCATTAAAGTCACGTACATTCATAAAGTCACTACATAACACTTGCGGGCGATTTTTCTTAGATTTACATTTTGCAAAAGAAATATTATTAGATAAAGCATGAGTCGCTGATATGTGTAAAGTTAAGCGTATAATGATAAAAAAACTAAATAAAATATAAAATATTAGTATTGAAATTAACAACTACAATCATATGTTATGATAGAAGAAATTATGAAAGTAAAGATTATTAAAAAATAAGAAAAATGTACTGCTTGATTCAAAAGTACGAAAAAGGTTAGACAAGACTGTGAGTTTTTGAATCAAATTTTTTTCCGGAAAATAAGCATTTTATTAGCTGTATTCATATAGTCTAGCGTTTTTCCAATTTTTGTATTCCCTCTAAAAAATTTTGTGATGATATCTTCATTTCACCCGAATTTCTTAACGCTCCTCTTTTTCTTCTTTTTGGAAACAAAAAATAGTCGCAGGGGAATAATTCTGGAGAATAATTGGATGGGGTAGCAGGTCGTAGACAAATTTTTGACGGTTTTCCTACACACGTGTGCACTTGTGCTTTGATCTGATGAAACGGGTTCAAAAGCTCTTAACGGTATTCGCCTGTGAGCGTTTAACCCTTTTCAGAATAATCGATTCACATCGACAGCTCGTGTATCCCAAAAAACAGAGGTCTTGATCGATAGACCCACCTTGGTCTATCACGTTCACTTGTTTACAGTAGAGAAACGACGCAAAAATTCGTTACAATTGAGTTTGAACATCGCCGTTTCGCATCGCAATCGCTTTTTATGCCAAATATTCATGTAAAATGTGATGTACTAGCTCAGTTGAATGGCCTCAATTACTCACGTACTTTTGTTCTACGGTCGTTCAATATCTTTCCATGGATTTTATGTTTTCTGGCGTTACTACACCTTTTGGGCGACTTCAAGATTCGGCGCCACTTGTACCGGTACTTAGTACTCAGTAAACCACTAGTAAGCTATCGAAATTGATGACTCAGAGTACCTGTATTTTTTGTTTTCTCGATTGATGCAGTTATTCAAATATCGAACTCAATAAACTAATTTCTACATGTCTGATTTGTGGAATCTATTGAGTAGTCAGTAACATATAACAACAAAAATGTATATAATAAAAACAATTTTCGCACTCGCCTGTGATGCCAGAATCCGTCGGTTCGATTCCTGGCAAAAGAAGTCTGATGAGGAGATGTGGTGATCACAGATGTGTGATGAACAGCTGTCACTTCTACCATTTTTTCTTTGTTATTTAACAATATTCAATGGAAAAATAATGTTTCTAACAAAAATAGGCCTTTGAATACAGCTCATTACCGATAACCAAAAATTTTCATGTAATTTTCTAGCTTTTTCCTTTCAATTTCTTCTTAACAGGCTTAAGACATTTTAAAGCATTTTTTTTCATTCACACTAATTATTCGCTCTTTTCTGATTTTTACATTTTGTAATTTTATTTTTGCTTCTCTTATTGTATTGCTGTTGGGAAAAAACCATCCATTTTATTTGTGTTAAAGTTTCAACATCGATGGACTATGCAAAGGACGATGAAAGTTTTGTAATGACACAACATGAAAATTAAACGCTCGTTAAGTTGTTATAAATAAGTTTGAAGTGCTTGTGTAAAAGAGTGCGAATAGTGTTTGAAAGCACTGAAATCGGAATGATAATTTATGTGGAGAAAACGTTCATGAACTATATTTCATCGTCATTTTATTTTATGAGTAATAACAGCAGCTTTTTGGTAACATATTACAAAAATTTTAAAAAGATGTAAACAGGCTCAGAGTTTGAATAATTAATAATCCACGCAAATTCTCTCTTCTACCGACTGAAAATTAGGGTTTCGAAATAGTAGTTTATTTTTTAGAAAAAAGAGAAGGAGTTTCTGAAAATAATTAATCTTGAAAGCTGAAATAAGTTGACAACATTTAGCACTTTAAACAAATTAAAATACAAATATTTTTTCATTTGAACGTCAGTAAAAATGACTGTTGGAACAACTTCGCGCCAAAAATAGTTTTTGACAATCGTTTTAAGCCTGATTTTTAAATGTACTTTTTCCACAGAATATACACTGCTTTAGAAAAGCATAAGTTGAGATGCGCTCGAACAATCGAGCTTGCCCGCCTAAAATGGAAAAATGCTTAAGCAGTTTAAATTTTTTTTCGATTGCCCATGCACTGAACTATTAAATTTTGTTTATGAACTTACCGGTATTTTTTTCTTTTTTACCAATTTACTAGATACAGATAGAGATGTTAAATAAACCAACTATATTTTAAGAGTTTTTTTTTAATATAAAGTCCTTTTATAATGACTTGAAAAACCATAATATGGTGATTATCATGCAGCCGGAATGAAATTCGTTGTGAAATAGAATGTAAAGAAATCACTACAATTAGCATTTACAGCACTGTCTGAAGTACCGATAAAACAAGATATTCATAGCCAAAAAGCTGATCACTGTTCTCAGCTGCCAACGACGAAATTAAACTTAAATGCAATAAATGTCAGCAAATCTGCAGAATATATCAGTAAAGTGTTGTCATTAAGTCTTGTATCAACGAATGAAAGTTTTTTGAGTTAAATATTTACTGTGCGTAAGTGGGTTCTTTGCTATGCCCTTCATTGCAGCGCATATTTTCGCTTTTTTTTTTTGAGTATAGCGAGTACAGATTTTCGTTGTTCTATCTTACATTGACATCGACATGTTTAAAATACCCGTTCCTTTGGGCTTGTCACAAAAGTTATAAAGATAATTTATATAAATTATAAATAAATAAACACCTAACGTGCTAAAATTATCAGAAAAACAAGTCAATAATAATGTGCTTGCCTCATACACGTGTACTTTAAAATTAAATCTGTAAAGTCGTATATAACTATTGCTAAATTATCATTTTAATACATATAAATTGAAAGCTTATAATGCATTGTAGTGAATTACTGATGCAGCACTATTAAAACTACTAATCCATCGAAAAGAAGAAACTAATTAGGAGACGACTTAAAAAAATAAAAGAAACACCAACAAGCAAAGAGTATTCGCCATTCAATAGTGAATTAGACAACTACTATCGAACTATAGACAACGCAGTGAACATAGACAACTACTATCGTAGACAGTTAATTCTGTATAAGTCATTCGTTTATACAAACGGGAATGAAGGGAAGACATTATCAAATATTCATCATTATCATTGCAATAATTACAAATATCATTAACGGTAATAAGGAGTTTCAATTCAAAGAAAGACTAATTAGTGCATTCAACTTTAAGAAGCTTTGGCTGCATAAAAATAATCCTCTTGCTGAATATTCTTAACCCTGGAAGGCCACGCTTCGTCGTTTCGATGACGCTCAATTATATATTTCTGACCATGCTCTTTTCTTTTATTTCTATTGCGCTCATTTTCCGTACAGAACGGAATTTGTGTAAATTTGTTCTCAGTTTGAATTTCTTTGAAATGTTATATATGGCTTTTGTATTCAGATATGTTATTTTCACACATAATATAGAAAACAATGTTAAAAAAGATAATCATGAAAATAGTAAACCACAAAAACGCAAAATTTGCGCTTTTTCTGCGCATGCTAAGCGAAGATTGACAAAATCATCATGCGTAAAACCCAATAAAAGCCCCGTCTGAGAGCACAAAATTGAAATATGTGCCTCTTGGGCAAAATAAAAATAATGGATTCTGCAACCAATTTCCTTTTATAGCTTTAAGTATTACTTTGAAGAAAAAGATATGCTTAATGAGTAATAAGTGCATTCGCATAGTTATTTTTATGGTTTTGATTGTTTTATGCTAAAGAGGAGCTGTTAAATCTTACATTTATAATTAAAAAACTTAAGAAAACCTACCTGATTTCATTTTATTTCGAGCCTATATAAGTTAAATTGCACAAAAATAGTACCTTTTGTTATTTTAAGAGCACATGATTATTTTTTTTAAATAAAATTAAAAAAAAACTGTCGTCGTTTCGACGAATGATGACTTTCCACGGTTAATATCTCTATGGCATAATTAAATAAATTTTAGCTGAAATAATCTATTATCCTTTTTCAGCAAACAGTCGTTCGCCTAATTACAAACGGAGTTATCAGCATAACCTAATATGTTATTATATTTTGCACTATTTTTATGGAGTTTATTAGTCAAGCTGAGAGAATTAATACTGAAATTTTACATTTTTAGATTAATAAGTTTGTATGAGCATAAGCAGACAGTTCAACTTGGGAGCATAGTTAATATATTTTATTCTCTGATATTTAAACCCACGAGATGCGTTATTTCATATCAACAACATTGGTTGGATGTTCATAAAAGAGGTTTCGACTAATCGACTAATTGAGTACCCTACTAAACTTAGCGCTCGCTGATTCTGCATGAAAATATTTGAGTCGAAATCTACGGGAATGTAAAGAAATTCGCTTTTGCCATTGACTATTATTTATTCGTCCACCAAATTGACACCAGTGTCTTCTGTATCCTTTAAATTTAAAGCAAATATAAATTGCCAATAGCACATTTTTGTACTGCAGTTTTTGGTGTTGTATACAGATTTATATTTCATTACAGTTAGGAAGCTTCGAATGACTTTTGCTTTTTGCTTCTAATAAAATTATTTTCATGCTAGAAAAATACTCGAAGATATTGATTTTTTAGTAAAATTAATTCACATTTTTTTCTCCTTGCTCGTGTTCCAATTGTGAACATACATATGTATGTACTTTCGTCCAACGATATTCTGCAAATAGGCGACAAATGTGTCTTGCTTCCCACTTCAGCTCTCGGTATCGAGAGAGGGTCATGTAGCTTGATGAATTTTTTCTTTGTGGAATCTGGTATAAACAACCATATTTCGTTCATTGGCGTATTCGCTCAGCCAAGTTGGGGATATTTATAGGGGAGGCTGATTTCCCCCACTGTTACGTAAATATACCTTCTTTGTTTACTGAAAGAAGAAGAAACCTTGCGCCACCTCAACTTATTTATCATTTATTTTCTTCCTACAGTTTTCTTTTACAAAACTGTATACATTTTATAAGACGCGACGGACCAACAACCGTATAGAAACAGCTGCTGTGGCAATATCAACCACAACCGCAAAATTTCCTAATCATGAATTATTCATTTATAAAATGTATACAAATAATTATGAAAATTTATCATCAGCATAACATAAAAAACATAAATTATGCAAAATTATCGTGCTTATCACCAGAACTATAGCGTTCATAATTCTAGTTCACAAAGCATCACTGAGCACAAGCAACTTCAAAGAAAAAACATCCCACATGTGTTAGTATCAGCTTATGTGTCTAACTGAGCCATTTCCAATTGCTACTTACTGTCACCCTGACCGCAGTCGCGCACATCAACGTAGGCTTTCTGTGGTGTAAATTCGATTTTTTTCAGTTTATTTACATATGCTTTGTGGAAGCGAGCATCACTTTTTCAGCATTTAGTCCGCGCTTACATACACGCATACATGTGCATTCAACGTTGATTACAGTCACTTTAGCTGTCCAGTTGGTTTGGCGCGTTCGTTTTCGTGTTTCGCTCTTTGAAATATTTTTTATTCTGTTGGTCTATTTATTGTCGTTCATAGTTCGATATGATGTTTGGTCAGCAGCGTGAGCGCATCGCATGTCACCTAAGTTATTTCGGGTCATTTAAAGTAAAAGTCAATATGAAAACATCAAGCATTTTCATCATTAAAGTGTTACAATTTAATAAAATAAAGTATTTAATTTTAATCATTTTACGTTTTTTTTATGAAAATATAAGTGAATTAAAAAATTATTTCTTGGTTGTAGTCCTCTAAAAAAGTGATTAACTTTGTGAACTATTTTTTATATTGCTACTTTTTGGTAAAAAACTTCAATTATTTTTTGTATCAAAAGGTTATTTTCGTCGTTTTTTCGGGCCTAGAAATATTTTACTTAATACAAAAAATATATAAAGCAATATTTGATATCTTTTTTACTATTTGATGTTATCTGGTCATTATCATTTTTGTTACATTTTGTTTTTTATAATCGTATTTGCAATTCATTTTATATTACATGATATAGTACGAGATTGGAGAATAGTTCTCGAGGCATGGTAAGATAAAGATGAATTCGACAATCTCTTGCTTACTTAGAGATTTTCAGAGATTTATAACTAAAATTGCTATGCGTGTATTTTTATTGTAAAATATACATAGAGTACCACACAAATCATTTTATATATTTTTTATTTTTATTATGTTAATAGTAATTACAAATTATATGTGTATATAATTGGCTATGTAACCGTTGAACCAGAAATATATAAATTTTTCCAAATAGATCGGCCACCTTACCGAAAACTTCCTATGTACGTAACCTACTTCAAGTAAATCGAGCTATAAGTATATTTTTTTTAGTATAGGTAGGTCTCTAGTTAACTTTCTGGAGAGAAAAATAGTATTCCCTCTAATCGAAGCAAAAATCTACTTATGTATTTCGATTTTTTCGAATAGGTAAGTCCCTGGTCTACTCCACAGTCCGAATCACAAATATTAAGTTCACACAATACGCGTGCTACTCAATACAATATATTTATAAAGGGCGAGTTACCTAATGAGTATTTTTTACTGAAGCTCATTTCACCTCGACGTCTAAGTTAACAAGCAAAACTGGAGCATTCGGGGCTCATAAGACTTGCACGTAACCATGGAAAAGCAAATGCATCCTCAACGAGCAACTGTTTAGTGCGCAAGTGTTTCGCCGGCATCATTGTCCAGTCCGTCTTCGAAAACAAGGAAGAGCTGCATCTACCGTCATTGCTAACCATTATCGTCAAAATTATTCCATGGATGATGTAAAGTTTCAACAGAAAAGCCAACATTTCAGTCGATATTTTGCGCATAATAGCCGGAACTTCAATAACAACGTTGGAGAATTTTTTTTTTTTTTTTGAGGGGAAGACATCAAGCATAAGTGCTACGCCAACCATACAGAGACGATTTGTGACTCGAAACTTGAAATTGAAGTGGTGTTGAGGAATTAGGTGGGCAATCAAAAAAGAATAGAGTGTTGAGGCATTTCAGTAAAATCATTGAAAAATATTTATCAGTCTTTCATTACTTGATTGTCAACTCTACATACAACATAGTTTCTAACTGATTAATATCTAGTTCTAGAATACTCCATATATCACACACATACATATAATATTGTTATTTTTGAATCGAGCCTTTAGAACATAAAGGAAACAAAAAAATATGCAAAAAATATATACTCCCCAGGTGGATTTAATATGAAGCAAAATTCAATGGCATAACTGCGCTATGGTGACCAGCAATTTTCTTCTACTTCCTTCGATAAAAAAAAAAGTTAAATTTAATTTGACTATAAGGTGAACTCAGTAAAATAGTATGTCAACTGTTTAACACTTTTAGAAAGTCAACTTCACAATCCACAACCTGTAAAGATTTCACTCGGTATGTGTAAATATATGTAAAAAGTTTTTAAACTTTGAATTTCCTGTGGCGCAAACAAGCAACTCAGTTGTTAGGTTCTAAGTTTAATGCAGACTTATGAGGTACATGTAAATAAATGTGAATATATAGTATAGTAAAGGGGTTTTCAATAGGGATGGTGATGAATTATAAGTGTCGTTTTGGTCATTTTTAATATGTCATGATCTGTGATTTTTTTCATTTTAATGTTTAAAATGTTTACATTTTCATCCATGGACCACCATAAACTTAGTGAATTTGCTGATTTTGTCTTGGAGCAACTTGAAAACGTTAAAGATTCTTTTAAGGAAATCATCTTCTCCGATTAAGCTCACTTTTATCTGAGTTTTGCGTTAAATAAACAAAACTGTCAAATCTGGTGCGAAGAAAATCCAAAAATTATTCTTGAACAACCATTACATTCACCTAAATTGACAGTTTTGAGTCCTTTTCAATCTGGTCAAATCATCGGTCCGTACATCTTTCGAAATGAATCTGGTAGCACCGTTACTGTCAATGGAGAGCGGTATAGATTGATGATAACCAACTTTTTATGGTCACAATTGGAAGAAATTGATCTTAACACCATCTGGTTCCAACAAGACGGGACTACGTGTCACACAGCAGGTGCAACAACCGAATTATTGCGAGAAAGGTTTGGGATTCGATTATTTCAAGAAATTGTGACATTGAATGTCCTTTAAAATGTTGTGATTTAACACCAGTAGACTACTTCTTGTAGGGATATTTGAAGGCATTGGTCTTTAGCAATAAACCAGACTCTCTTCAAGCTTTAAAAGTAAGTATTAAACTGAATGAATTTCCTTAACAATTAGTGGGTTTTTTTTTTAAAGAAATCATATCACCCTTATTGGAAAACCCATAGTATTTATGTATACTATTTTGTCGACATTCTGCTTCATGAGAGTATTCTTTACTACGTTTGCTTGTATTTTCTACTTTTAACAGATAAACGAAAGCAGATTTTTTATCTATGTGTCATGCAATTGAAGCCAAAAAAATCAAACAATGTATTTGTTGGCATATAATTTGATGAGAGCTTTTGCATGCAAGTATATACAATAATATTTGTTGCAGCCTCAAAGCAGATAATTGAATGTTAAATAGCAAAAAAAATCTTAGTGCAGTTTTTATTTAACCAGCGACAGAAATAAATATTTGAACATTTTTTCAATCAAATTGTTTCCTATTTCCAAAATTTCCAAAATCTTCTTTTCAGAAAAAGTCAAATTGAGAACCCAAAATGAAAAGACTGACACGTAGTCGATAGCAGATTGAGAACATTGAAGTTGTTCTCATTAGTTTAAATCAATCTCGTGGATTTAAAAGGACAAAGGTATCTAGAAATTTCCATGATGCATGTCTGAGCATATCGAGGTTCTGAAAATCATTTCTATACCCATAGACAGACAGGCATTTGTACCGCAAAATAAGGATCATTTTGACATCAAAAAATCTGTTTTTAGACAAAATAAAATTTCCGCAGGAGTTCATCATACAGATCGCAAAGGCATCGAAAATAGTTAACATGAAGTGTTTATAACTTTCAGAAGCATGCATTATAGAAGTAAATATTCTTGTATTCGAAAGATCAATGTATGGAGGTGATATGATATCATCTGCCCATTGTGATGACTTTCAAATCCAATAGTTATTTAAATACCAAATATTACGCTCTAAGATGTTTTTTGACGTATTTTAGATTTAAAGCCCCATATCTCAACAAATCTTTTTTATGACCCAATCTGGACGGTTTCTACAGTATATGTAAATGTTCATCAGCGTATCAAGTTTGGTTGAAATATCTCTAAACCTGAGGAATCTGATATGTAAAAATTTCGACCGTAAACGATTCAAAGTTAATGGGAAATATTTTTTAAATGTTGTTTATATGGGGACATTGTGTTTTCAGTAAAATGGTTCATTTTAACTCATAAACGCGACAGGCCCGTTTTTAACCCCCCTCAAATATAAAAGTATGCATATATATTATATATTTGGAATGATTTTCAGTGTGGATTTTAATAAAATATATTAAATTTTGAAGTGGGAGCACTTAAGACCATTAGTTCCTTCAACATAGTTATACATTTTGGAAGTTTGTATATAAATAAGTTTTTTTTTCTCTTTTTTCCTTTTTTCTTCACATTCAAGTTGATTTTTAATTTTTTTCGTTTCTTCGCACCCCCCATAGTTTAACATATTTTCGCTTTTCACTTTTAATTCCTTTTTTCAGCCGCAACGGTTGAAAAAATGGCACATATCTTTTATTTTATTTTATCCAGCTGTGCTTGTTGCACTTTAAAAGTGTTTGTGCCATAAGGCATTTTGAAATTTGCACTTCATTGTCATGCTCCAACGACACGACTTTTGTTACATTAGAAAGCATATATATGTACAACAATATAAACAGTTTATTATACCTTTTGTTCAGAAGTACAGTCGTAGTTTGTGTATGAGACTTTCTGACTTTACTTATGTATATATTATTTAGCTACCGTATTTGTTTACATTTACACATATATATAGGTTCAGATATATGAACTCATACACTTTCTAATTTTATATAAGAAACATAGCCGCAAGTCCACTTCCCAAGTACTACTGTATTCAAATGGTCGATGTCGAGAAAACAGCCTCGAATGGAAACTCCCATGGCAAGTGCAAAAAAGACTACGATTAAAGGAGTGCAAATTAGGTATTGAAATTGGAGTGGAAGAGAGACTATACCGACTAAATTATCGTACATAACCGCTGACGCACATTCCGCCTCAATCTGACTTGAAAAAATGATTTTCAACGTTTCACTGATTACCATTTAAGTCTCGATGGAAAAGAAGAATGATAGACACCGAACGCTTGGAACGCTACCCGTTTGGCCAGCTCCTATCAGACCAATAAAGCCTTGCCACCTAACTTCAATTACGAATTCAGCACCGCTTATGTTTTGGTTGCTGAAGAACATACTGGGGTGGGTTTTGTATAGGAATATCTTACATTTTTGTATTTAAAAATAAAATTAACTTTGAAAAATAAAGGATTATCCAGTTAGCGGTTTCGAAAGTTAAAAGTCTAGCATTTATGAAACAGGATCGCTTAACTACCGCACAAAGCGTTAAAATTGTTGAAACCTACAATAAATATGGTAATTTAAACTCAAGTAATTGGTAAGATTTTAAAGAATTTTAAAGAGACTGGATCGGTTACAGATATTGTAAGGCCTGTGCATTATTGTTTTGCTCGTTGCACATCAAATGTCGCTGCTGTAAGTGAAAGTGTAGCCGAAGACTCTTTCTCGACGTTCCCAAGAGCTGGGACTTTCTCACAATACATTACGGCGTATACTGCACTTAAAATTACACGTAAAATTATAGAAAGCCCAGCTCCCACAACAGCTGACGCGATTTTTCCAACAAAGTTTTATTCAGCCTTAAAGCACATTTCTTACTCGGTGCATACGAAGATAAGCAAACTTGTAGGATTTGGGTCTCCAAAATTCCTCAAATGGTTGAAGAGAAAATACTTACTGTCTGGTTCCGGGCGTGCGATTGGACCTTACTTCTTTGAAAATCATAACCTTGGTACTGTCACTGTCAATTCGGAGCGTTATAGTCGTTTGATAACCAGCAAGAAGGTACCACATGCCACACAATATCAGCGAATGTGGCTTTATTGTAAAAGAAATTTCCCGTTCGCGTATTCTTTTTTCTTGGCGATGGTTGGAGTAAAACTTCAATCAACTTAAGCCATTGCTGCGATTAACTGGTTACATAGTGAGAAACTTGGTCGGTTCACTGGATAAAAACGTTTTATAGTGATAACTTGCAACTCGAACTTTAAAATAATATATATATATATATATATATATATATATATGTATATGTGGGACATTGTTGATCAATTTAATATTCTGTAATCAGTGAGTGGTTGAAACCAATTTTAGCTGAAAGTTAGAAAAAAAATCCTCCATTTCCCCTCTTTTCATTGTTTTCTCTGGTCAAACCTTCAAACTTTATGTGATTTCTCATAATTGCTTCAGTTTCGTAAATTCCATTTATAAAAGAAAAAAAGTTTGGACCCTTCTGATCAGACACAAAACTAATGCGGTACCATTTCTTATATCGAGAACAAGAAAATTTTGTTCAAAAGTGTTGAAAATTTAATGAGAAATAATTTTTTCCGTGTTTTTTATATTGGATACATTCAATGCTCAGGGACATTGCTTTCTCCGTAAATACGTTGATTTAAACCCATGAGTCGGTCAGTTTTTGGCTCACCGTAATATAAGTATTTAGTGTATTTTTTGGAACTGCATTATTAGTTGAATAGCATTTCAGATCTATGTGCTTTTTTATTTAGCGCTATGTTTACGCATATTCTCAATTCCCCAACACATTCACTGCATCAAGAAACGCACTCTAATGAGATTAGATCCCAAATTGACCAAAAAATTATTATTTGTTATTCTGCTGAGTTTTGCAGAAAGAAAATAAATCGCCATTAATGGCAAAGCAAAGAGAAGATAAATTGAAGAAGACACTTAGAGCATCATTAGCTCGAATACACATACGTTTGTGTGTATGTAAGTCCATAAAAATACGCAGGAGTAAGCAAAAGTAAATAACACAAAAGATAAAAAAGTAACAAATTTTTAATTCTATTGTATGTGTGAGTGATTCTTTCGGTAGATAAAGGAAGTATTGTTAAACGTATAGGCTTTGTGCCATATGCGCGATGATTTCCACATGTGACAAAAATATATATATCGGCTACGTTAAATATCGAAGTGATTGAACTTTGGTCTATGTAATTATATAAAAAGTGCTTGAAATTAGAAATTTTTCCTTAAATCTATGTACATAAATAGCCAATAATCGTGCTCAAAATTGCATTTTCATAAATGTGAAGAGCAGAAAAATTAGATTCCAGTATAAGTGAGAACAACATAAAAAAGACTTGCATCCGAGATTTCAGAAAAGTTTTTAGAATTTTCTTTCATTTGGAAAAATTTAATTTTAGTTTTCAATCTTCGCAAAAGTCTTATTTACTACCGCAATACAATGACAACATAAGTACCTATGTGACGTTATAACAAAGCATTTGTTTTGGAAACCACAGTGTTGAACGAATTCATTTGTGACGTAAACTCTTGTATACATAAGTACATATTTTACATATGCATATTTCTTACGAAAATAAACGATATATTCCGAAGCAAATTGTCAGTGATTATATGCAACGTGCTCCGTGATAACTTTACGCAAGTTACACACATAATCACTGATTTATCTTTCAGGTACAAATACTCACGCTTTATTTAAAGGAGACGCAACTCAAAAAAAAAATACAGTTAAACAAACAAAAAACAATTGTCTTTTAACTGTCAAAGCACTTCTTTAACTATGAATCTTTTCAAAAATTTCCACCAAAAAGTGCATTGGACAATCTATAAGATAAATTTTTTTAATAAAAATTGTTACACGTAAATATAATAAGAGCAAAGTCATATGAAAGTTTTCGCATAGTAAAAGATTGTGCTCAAAATTGAAAATTTGCGACTTATGCTTATTCCTACATGAAAAGTGAATTTTTCCTCTGACGAATTTCATTAAATATTCCATCGGCAAGGTCCATGCGGTTTACGTATTTCCTTGAAATGGTACTTTGTGTGCTTTGTACGTGTCTTTCTGAAAAAATATTTAAAACGGATATAGAAAAAATATCTGAGACAAATACTGAAGTAGTAAAAAAAAATAAAGTATTTTGTGGAAATAATATGACGGTTTATTTAAAAATTTAAATAAGAACCCAATAAATTATAACTAAAATAAACTCATTTTATACGTTTGCGAAAAATAGCGAAAAAAACAACAAAGTAAAATTTAAATTCAATACTCTTGCCCCTATAAAGAGTACTACCAGACAAAGTGTGTAAGTGTTTACGCAAAAGAGGAAAAAATACTAGGGTGATATTTATATTAAGTTCATTGTTTATCAAAAATATAGAAGGCTTGTAATATGGGAGGCAAGTATAGGTACCATCATATGTCAGATAGTTTTAAAAGTACTTTGGTTCAAATAAAAAGTAGCATATTTACCTAGTTTTGTTTAGTTGCATTGATTGATGCCTTAAATATTGCTCCGTTATTTGAGACATATTCATAATAGGCCATGGGAATTATGGATATCAAAGCTTATCGAAATGAGTCCATGACCCAAATGAGATGATACAGGAACTGATTCCTAGAGTATACTGAAATTATAGAGGAAATATTTTTCCAGCCTGATAGAAAGCAGGAAAAGTGAAATACCCGAAGATGGGAAATCCGAACCCCCAATCGGTAGTAACCGAGGATAAGGCAATATATTTCCTTTTATCAAGTAAGCAGTCACCGCTTTTGAGATTCGGCTCCCACGTCACTGTTGACACTCAGTACTTTAAAGTCGTAGATAATTTTGTTGATCTTGGAACCAGCATCAACACTAAAAACAATATCAGCCTTGTTATCCAATGTAGAATCACTCCTGCTTGAACTGAGTAGACAATTGAAAAGTTATGCTCTTACTCGACGAAGAAAGACCAGACTCTACAATTCGGTCATTATTCCCGTCCTGCCGTATATAGCAGAAGCGTGGACGATATCGACAACTGATAAGACAGCAGTAAAAACAAGAAGAAAAAGATCATTCATATCATTTTTTTGTTGGTTTTAGAGCCACTAACAACCGCACAAAAAGACATAGTCACTACGCTATTTTCTCTTTTTTTTATATCTCAGAAACTGAGCAAACTGGCATGGAATAAAACCAAAAGTTCCTCATTGCAAATCAAAAGTCAGGGAGCTTGTTAAAACTAACACCACTATATATTAAAATTTTTTTATTTTTGCCATTTTAGGCTGAATAGGCGATTTGAAGAGAAAAAATTAATTTAATTTTATATACTGGACTTACAATAATCTTAGTCAAAACCTCTGCATATACAAAATGACATCATTTTTTTTTTCAACTGAAAAACTTATTTAACATGTTTATGCTTTGTGCGGCGAAAAAAATTTAATCTTTAAGTTCTGCAGTTTGTTAAAACAAAAAGGAAAACTAATAAATTGTCTATGATATCATTAAATTTATTGAATAAATCACTAAATTAAAATTAATACGGGTATTTTTAATTCGGCCTGTAATTGCGTTTGGTTATAAGTAAATGAGCTGTATTCAAAGGCCTATTTTTGTTAGAAGCATTATTTTCTCATTGAATATTTTTTATACAAAAAAGAAAAAATGGTACAAGTGACAGCTGCTTCGGAGATCACCACATCTCTTCATCAGACTTCTTTTGACAGGAATCGAACCGACGGATTCTCGCTAACCCAGATTAATTAACCCAGACCATTAAGTAAAAAAATAGCGGCTAAATATTAGCGCACTTGATGGTTGTTGGTTAGTAAAAAAATTTAATAATACAACAACGGATTACATAGCAGGCGTTGGCTCAGTTTGTAGAGCACTCACCTGTGATGCCAGAATCCGTCCGTTCGATTCCTGGCAAAAGAAGTCTGATGTGGAGATGTGGTGATCTCCGAAACAGCTGTCACTTCTACCATTTTTTCTTTGTTGTATCAAAAATATTCAATGAAAAAATAATAATATAATATTACTTATAACCAAAAATAAAATTAATACGGTTCACCAAGATATTTATATATTTTTTGATTGAATTTTACAGAGCGTGTTAAAACGGTTAAATCGTTTTATGTATTTGATTATAGTATAGGAATAATTTAGAGCAGTTTCATTTTTTTTACCCTCTGCAATTTTTAAAATTGAGAATTTAAACTTAGTTAGGTGGCCTGATGAAAAACACCAAAATTGACTCATAAAATTATGGAACCTTTCAAGAGTAAGACGAAAAAGTTAATATATTATTTCAATTTATAGAAACTTGTTAGCCCATAAAAGCACAAAGGTCAATAATTATGACTTTTTCCAAAATTCTTAATTTTTTGTTTGTTGGGGAAACTAAATTTTCGCTTTTTCAAAGCATTCACGGTAAGAGAATGGATCGGTTATTTTAAAATTGGAAGAATCTAATAAAAGCATTATTTTATTACTTGATTCTGCTTATCAAAAGTTTTTTAGTTTTATGAAAAATATAAATATATACCAGGTCCAAAATTGATGAATAGTTGAAAATAGCTTTTAATTTTCCAAATACATATGATATATAAATATTAACTACAGTTCATGTACATGGAATACAAAACATGTAATATTAATTAAAAAATTTATTTTAAATATTTTTTAATTTCATTTTTTAATTTAATTTAATTTCATTTTACTTTTTAAATTAATTTTATTTTTATCTTCAATTAATTCGAATAGTGTTGTAAATGAATTATTTAAAGATCATCTGAAACATAATTAAAGTTAAACCAGCAGTATGATTTTTGGTATTGTTGCCTTCAACATGGATGCATCGACTGCAAAATCAAACTAAATAAAAATATTTATGCCAATCAAACATTTTGGGCAGACATGTTTAACAACCCAATTTTCAATTTGAGTATATTGAAAATAATTCAGCATACGAAAATATATCTACTAATTTGGAATTTGTTCGCATATGACATAGATATTTATGTTTGGCATTTCGTGCTCCATGGCATTACTCCACTTTGGGTAATCAGCAGTCGTAACAAATCAAATCTATGAGCAAATTAACTTAACTCCATTCCAAAAGCCTGCTGGTGGTTGTATTCATATGTATGCGAATAAATGCTGACGCTTTTGCTTATATTTGTATATATGTACATACCAATAAAGTGCAAATAATGATTTCCAAAGTGCAGGACTGTATTTTGACATCTGTAAAACTTAACTGTGATACGAAACATGTTTTGTTTAAGTTTAAATTCAGACATTTATGAATGTGAATTGCTTATTAACCGTACAAGGCGTTAAAATTGTTGAAACCTACTACAAAAATAGTGATTCATACTCAAGAAATTGGTAAAATTTTAATGAAATTTGAAAAGACCGAATCGGTTACAGATACTGTAAGATCTGTGCATCATTGGTTTGCTCGCTGTACTTCAAATATCGTTGCTGTAGTTAAAATGTATCCGTAGACCAAAATGTGTCTATTTCTCGACGTAATCAAGACCTGCCAGACCATCTCACACAACAACTGAAGTCAGCTGACCATTCCCAACACTGTGGTTATGTTGGTTTGGTGCTTAAAAACAATCAGTGGATCGCGATATTCTCCACAAAATTTTCTCGTTCGGTGGATATGTAAATAAGCAAAATTTTCGCTTATAGGGCTTTGAGAATCCTCAAATAATTAAAGATAGACCAATACACCCAAAAAAGGCGTTATGGTCATATGACAAACGACCTGTTTTTTAGACCTGCAATTGAACAACACGACTTGGACAATATGTGGTTCCACCAAGATGTGGTACGAAGGAATATGACTTTATTATGAGAATAATTTCCCGGCCACGTAATCTTGCGGAAAAACCTTTAACTCTTGAGCTCTTGAGACCAAAATTTCGTTAATTTATGGCTGAGATAACGCCGAATATGTGTCAAAAAGTGGTCGGAAATTACCCCTAACGGATCAATTTTTTTTTAAATTCACGGGAAAACCATTTGAATGGATAACCCTATACATTCGCAGATATATGTATTGAACACGTATCTATTTAAGCATTATGTTACACAGCTCTTGGCACTGTTAATCCTGCTGTTCTTATATTGGTTGCTATCGTTTTGTTGCTTTGTGCGTTGCCAGAACGCCTAAGGGAATTTAATTAGTAACAAATGATACTCATACAACATGGAGTGTTTCATTGGTTGTGACTGTGCATGTAGATTTGTCGTTATTATCATGACAAAATCTGTCATTTATGAATGGAACAAGTGAATGAATAGATAGTAAAATTACAAATATGTTTATTTGTATATGAACATGGGTTAATAAGTGAAATACATATATATGTTTAACTTTATTGGACATGAAATGTCGCCTATATCATATAGCTCCTGTAAAATCAATTTCTTCAGTTATCTGATTTTAGACCATAAATACTTCAATAAAGCATCCAAGGACATGAAATTGCGTATTCTACACGACTATAATAAACATTGGTACTAAAAAGCATCGAAATCGAAAGACAGTTGATTCGGGCAGATATGAATTTTTCGGTTAAAAATCCACAAAAAGCATCTAAGAATGTGAAATTTGGTATGCTACCCACGCAAATTCAAAAAAATATTGACTATAAAAATGATCGAAATCGAATTTTACAATAAATTTAATGAGTCCATGAAGATAGCACTTGTTTCTTATTAAAAAAAAATGGATTCAGAAAAATACACTTTAAAAGAAATCTCAAGAAAGTCTCACCAAGTACTGGCTTTTGATATAAATGTTTAAAGGTTTCCCGTCATAGTTTTGTATTCTAATTTTCGTTTCATCTTTATCGAACGAATGCTAAACTAATTTACACATTTACATTTTACATTTAACATTTACATTTCATATGTTCCACGAATACACTACAATACACAAATATTCTTAAATAATGAACGAAATTCTAGTTATTTAGCAGCACAACCCAAAACAGTTGATGCAAGAAAAGTTTGGTGTAAAATTTAAACATATTGTGACGTTTTTCGTTGCTACCTCGATGATTTACCAAATCCTTCGAGTTCGATCACTGGATTGCTAAATAAAACTCCCAAGACTTATTTGTTTGGCCTCTTAACCGTCAGGAATTAACTCAACGTTTATTAAGTCTTTCATAATTACAATTCTTTATGAAACACACTTATTATCTGCTTCACTCAGCTTATCCGTTTCTCAAACACACACAGCTCACAGTAATGTTAACTCCACTAAGTTGTCCACTCGTCTCTTCTCGTGAGAGCGGCTGCCGATCTTTTTATACCTGAAGATGACCCAAACATTCTGTTCACGCGCTTAGGAATAGGCTGATTATTCGTTTGCCTGCGGTAGCTGCAGCTGCTCCGTTTATCTTTAACGACGTGGAATTTCCTTTACACTGTCTACCATTTTGTTTGTCCTTGGTAAGGGTAATTTGCATCTTACTGCCGCATCTTTATTTTCTGTCTTTTTCGGGGAATTGCCTTTACATTGTCAACCCTTTTTTTTTGTCCTTGGTCCGAGTAATTTTTATTTGGGATTTCCGCTACAATATTAATTGATATTGGAAAACAAACTTTCTGTTCTAAGGCAAAATAAAAAATAATAATAATGATTACAACAGCGCTGATTAGTCAACCTCAAGGCTTAAAAAATAAAAACCGATATCAGAAATATCATATCTATTTTCATTTTACTTTTATTTTTTATTTTTAATTGTTACTGTTTTTTATTTTCATCCGCACGAACTCTTCAAAGACGCAATTAACAAGAATAGAGATTTGGATAATGAGTGTACTCAACTCGTACTCAACGTATGTCCTGCATACAATGATTTCAAGCACGACACTAATCACCTCCTTGTATGTCCACTTAACTCAGGCCGCCATAAACGGAATTTTCCTGCTCCTATGTAGGGTTGAACATCAGTTATCTCTTCCCTCTATTTAGTCGCTAATCCAACCAAGGTACTTTTATCTTTTTCTTAATTTACTCATTTAGGGAATATCAATTGAAAGCTATTTATCATATATACCCGTATTACCTTTTATGTCAGTATGGGAAATATTGATCAGGGCTATGAGCGTGCAAATGGATTATCTCTCAAGAGTAAGAAGCTGCAAATAATTGAGGGATGAATGAATTAATTATTGGGAAGCACGATAAGTACTATTAGGAGAATATGGATTTAGTAATTATTGAGGCATGTCTTAATTGTCAATAACAATAGGCACACAGAAAATTTGTTGATGATAGTAAAGATGTTCATTAAACACGAATAATAATATAATTGGTAAAATTACTGTAGGGAGCATACTGGATTCGCTGAGTTAGTGGAATTGTCAACGAGTCGGCTGCATATGAACAGAGTATTCAGTAATCCTGAAAGTGACTATCAGAAATTCCATAAATATTTTTGAGTGAACTATAAGTTAATTTAAAGACTTGATGAACTTAACTTTTTTTCTAATAGTCTGCCTTTGAATATGGAAATTCAATTCTCTACAGAATTTTCTTCAAAGTATAATGCAACAAAGATATTGCATGGCAATGGTGATCAGACCTCTGCTTTTCTTTAGTAGGGGCAGATATGGCTGAGGGCACGGTAGGTTGTCAAAGCCATTGTCATATTTCGAATTTCAGGGTAAAACTCGTCACCAAAACTACATTACTTCCCTAGTTACAACACTAGGAGCTGGCATATGCTTTTTTATTCTCAGGCTTGAAAGTCATGAGGTATGGAAGCGAGTACAACGAAATATTCTCAGCGAAAACAAGCTAAATTGCATTCTGCGATAAATTCTAGTAACACGGACCAAACGAGCGCTGAAGCGACCAAGGAACAGTGTTATAATAACTTGGTCAACAATATAGACATACAGTTGGTTTGCAAGCAGCCAAACGGTTTAAGGTTATGTTATGCACACTCTGCGGTCGCACTCTTTCGACTCCTGCATAAGTTCCTGCCTATCAATGTACTAAACAATTGCCTTCACAAGTAATAATGTGAGCTGTGGGTAGGCGACTGGGTTGTATACTGAAATTTACTTACGTACATAGGAAACAGTGAAAAGCGTATTGCATAATAGTACTGTTATTGTAATTTCTTGATTAGTTTGTCGATAAATTTGAGATAGTTATGTACATATTTTAATGATGGACGTATTTTAAGCCTATAATCTAAAGAAAGGAGTCAAATTTGAAAGCAATACAATTTTGAATTTTATAAGGAAGGGAATGCGCTTCTATGCACCAATATTATTATCAATCATGCATCCTAAATGTACTATTTAAAAGAAAGTGATATTATCAGTACAAAATCCTCCCTGCAGTATTCTGCTTAATATTAAGAATTTAAAATCTGTAAATTGCAATTTACAAATCCACTTTCGCTTCTTTATCTAAGAGTCCCGCAGAAAATAAATTTGGTATATACCACGGAATGTTAAAGTACAAGAGAATAAACTTATTTCCTTCGATAAACGCGTGCATGTGCTAACATTATCATTGTGTCACACCCAACGCAAGTATTCATAGCACGCTTAACACATAAATATATTTAAATTTATTACACTCTCTCTATGTATTTTAGTGCGTTTGTTCTCCGCTTAGACTGAGTTTACACACAAATACTTTTTTTGTCGAAACTTTTAGTTTGTAGAGGAGAGGTCGACAGAAAGAGAGCAGCGTACCGTCTTCTCGTCGCCCTCTCCCCTACAAACTAAGAATTTCGGCAACAAAAGTGTTCGTGTGTAAACTCAGTCTTCAGAAATATTTATTGATTGCAATTCCAAGTAATCATCAAGAATTCATGGAGTATTTAACATTGCCAAGAGTAGCTACACAAGTATTACCAACTACCATATGCCAATGAACTCTGAGTAGATGTTACAGTCTAACAAAAAATAAATTGAAATAATAAATGTAGAATTTGTAATTCAGTTGTCCTGCGCTGGTAGTATTTCATGCAGCCACGGTAAGGAGTCAATAAATCGTTTAAATTTATTGTGGATAAATGAACGAAATTTTTCTTAATTTCATTGGGCATTGCATCTAACTGGCCAGCTTTGAGAATACTTAAATTAAGGAAAATTTATTCTCTTTTATAAGAAAACAAATATATTTTTGAAATCACCTTGCTTCATTAAAATTTGGTCACCTTATATTTAATAATTTTTATTAATATATGGGAGTGTTGGTGTAGTTAATTGTTCCAGTAATATGGGTGTGGTCCTGCTTCTGGGTGTGCGGTTATAGTTGCAAAGATAGCATACTCACAATGCCTACTTCTGCGTTCTAGTTCGAAAGGCGGTGCCCAAGCGGTGTGGAGCCTTGATTCACTGCTAACAGAGAGAAAGCTTTAGTGGAGCCACTCCGATAATCCCTTTTAGGGATTCACTAGAGTCTTCTTGCGAGTTCTGTTCAGGTGCAGCTACGTGCGCGAGCACGAGGCAAGCGGATAGCTATATAAATGTGTCCAAAATTTAAATTTACCCGCGTAGCGATATTTTGTACTAGGTTTGGGATCCACCACGTAGAGCCCAGCTTTAATGGAAAATTAAACACGGCCTCGAAAGAAAGACTACAAATTTTGATGACGACTGTTGCAATATAAAAAAAGCACAATTTCGGAGCATGCACTTGGTATGTCTAGTGCCTTAATTGGTAAGGGTCGCTGTCCTGCTGGCTGATGTCCTTCTACGACTGTAGGCTGACATCGTACAAGGATTGCGATGAACGGGACAAGGACAGATACGAGTGGGTTCGCGAGCTGTGTGTGAAAGACATCGATAGTTGAATGAGTTAGCGAGACACATTTGCAGATAAAACTAAGAAAAAGTGCTGTCTTCAGCTATACCGATGACCTTATACCTTTCATGAGTATATCAATTTTATTGCAAATTGCAAAATTCAAAATTCAGTCTCAATATTTATTTAACTTCACGCTTATAAAAACATATTTTATGCTCCCAGATGCCTCGCTAACGGATTTTTAACGCAACATTTAAGCATATCGGAGATATATGGTATAGTCGTCCGGTTTCGATGAGCCTCAGAAACATTGTGCAAAATGCATTACATATATATCTAAAGTATTGAATTTCACGCTCCTAAATGCTTTTGTGACTGAATTAGGATCCAAAATCTCAAATTTGAAAAATCGATTGTATATATTTTAAACTGATCAGACAAGCGATCGTATGAATGTGTGCTCCGCCCAATCCAGAAAAAGGAGAACATAACAATATGCGTCAACTATTGTCTGATAAGCCTCTTCGATGTCGCATATGTGGTCTTATTGGGCGTATCTTTAACGAATTGATTGATCTTCATCTTAATGGGTCAGACCAAGCTACAATTGTGCCAAATCTTGTAATCGAGACGTGAGAAAAGAGTCTATAAAAAAAACCATATTTCGCTTATAATTCCTGCTTCGCTACATGGTGATGTATTTGATTTTGAGAGAAAGGCTTTGTGAACGAGTTGTGGACTTTTACACATTAGCAACGGCGAATACCTCTGAGCTGTACAATATATACGTACAAAATGTTTGACGATATTCTCATAATTAAGCCAACTGAGATACAACGCATACGCTGGATAGACCCTGTCGTCCGTATTATTACAACACTCCAAATTTTCGACGCAATATCAACCGGAAGAAGCAGAAGAATAAGAGGACCCCCCCATTGAAATGATAAAGTGGAAAAGGATCTGGCTTTAATTAGTGCCTACAATTGGCACCGAATGGCTAAGTTAAAAATTTGATTATTATTATAATTTATGTTTTTATTTTTTAGTTTATTTAGTATATTTTTAATTTATTTTTATTTTATTTTTCCGTACTGTTTAATCTCATTTTACAATATCCTTTTGTTTTATTTTAATATATTTTATTTATCATATTTTACTTTCTGTTTTTCCAGGAGCTGTGTTCCATAATTGAGCAATACAATTCCACATGTGTTTATGTCAAAAGCACCCAAACAAATTCAATTAAACTCTCAAGTCCTTACACTTTCTTACTTCTCACAAAAGTATATTACAAATGTAATGTTAACTACATAATTATTTGTGAAAGAAGTTGTTATTATTGTTGTAAAACACTTTTGGATACCTAGTAAAAAAGTTAAGGTTCCAACGGAAATTAAAAAGTTATAGAAGAAGAGAAAAATGCGTAGAGTAATCGTGTAAAAAATAGGAAAGCAGCATAGAAAAGTTTGCTAGAAACGTCACACAAAATTCTAAAATTATATAATATAACTTTTATTACAACACTTTACATTTTCTCGCAGGGCTTGCTCATCAAACATACCTAATCATACATTAAGTGAACTTGTTTACATCATCATCGCTTGTAGCCAAGTAAGCTTTAAAAAGCTAATAAACATGAGCTCTAATTTTCAAAACAGCAAGAGTTGGATATATGAAGAAGAGCAAAGAGCATTACCGTAAGAAGAATTTAGAAGCTTAGAATGTTACTTTAGAATTATAGTGAGCCAAGTAGTAAACTACATATACTCGCATGTATGTAGGCTACTGAAAGTAGCAACTTAATTATATACATTACACCGATGAAGGTTCTGAAGGATAACATGATTCTGAACAGCACTGAGTTTTTGAATATGTGAAACTAGAATGTGAGACGCAGTAGTAAGTAATTTAAATCTAACTTAATATAGAGAAAAATACTTGCAAATATGCATTTACACCTTTAATATTTCTGGTCTATGTGCCTTCGCCTCTGCTATGGCTGCTACTGGCATTGAATACCTCACCAAGCACACAAGTACATCTTTAGCATCCAACTTTAAGTAAACGACCCATTAAAACGGTGTTTGCTGACAGATGATAAGCAGCTTTATGTTTTATGTGCTTCCACTTGATGTGTGTAGCAAACTTAATAAAATGCCGCTGGGCTTTTTAACATTTTGGTACATTATTTTTTAATATTTGTATTTCGGGGTGGTCTTTAAAAATTAAATGCTTTCAGACGCCAAAAAAATCCGTCCTTTTGACGAAAAACTACAGGAAAAAAATTACTATACTATTTTAAGCAAAAAGAACACGTGCCGACGGCCAATTGAAGTTCATTTGACTTACTCAAACCTTGCAATTGATCAATTAGTCTATAATAAATAAATTTGTACTTTTCCGTTTTCAATATTAAATATAACTTGGTAGTCATTAACTAAACCTATTTGAATAACTATTTGTAAATAGAAGAAACAAAATTTTTAATATTTTAGGAAAAATAAATTTTTTAGTGCTGAATGAGAAATGAACTTCAATTGGTCGTCGGCATGTGCTCTTTCTGCTTAAAATCAAAAGGTAAATTTTTTCCCGTAGCTTTTCGTCAGAAGAAAGGATTTTTTGGGCGCCTGAAAGAATTTAATTTTTAACGACCACTCTAATGTATAATAGAATAATAATATACTTGTAAATATTAATAGCTTTGTATGAATATGTACATATGTACGTATACTGAGTCTAATATGTAAATATGTAAAAACATTTGCTTAGCAATATAATAGAGTTAGTAGTATTGCTCAAAATAATAGTACCAACACCATCTAGTGCCAAAATCGTGGCGACTTTTTTTATATGACCTAATATTTTAATAACTGCTTTATCGACAACGCTTTTAATTGCTTCAACCGATTCAGCCTTGAAATAAACGAGCAATTTAAAAAAAAAACATTAAGAAGATAAAATTTATATAAGGCGATTGCTTAGGCATTGTTGCCTTGATTAAATATCTATCTCAAAATATTTTAGCACTAATTTTTTGTTTTGGCAAAGAGTAAGAAGACAAGTTTTAAAGTCATTATTTACTCAGATATCACTGAAAAATATTTTTGTGTCTGATTATATGAGAGTGAAAAATAAAAACTCGAAAAAACGGTGTCGTTTATAACCAACCCACTATGGTCCACTAAAACAATATTTGAAAATTCTATAAAAAAATTTTTAGACAACCTCTCATTAGCATAAGATCAGGGAAAATTGTAACTTTTCGAAAATTTTAATGACATTCACTACCACTAATCAACAATCTGCTGGAAACATTGTGGCATTTCGTAAAACACATGCTATAAAAGTGATGCATTTTGTTTTAATTTGAAGTGTGAAAAAGTCCAAAAAGGTGCTATTCCCTATTATTTCATAATAGGTATGTATAACCTATTACTATACATTTTATTACCCTTCATTTTATTTAATTAAGTTGCAGGTCTACTGAGTTTTTCTTTTACTACAAAAATGTGTTATAAAAACAGGTTCTCTTCAGATATAAAGATATGCTAGGCCTACTTCTATTCCAAAATAAATATTTTATTCCAAAAATTAATAACAGCAAAATATATTAATTCAAATCGGAACACAAAACTATACAAAAAATAGGGAATATTTTTGCATACAATAAAATTCTGCCTTTTCTTTAAAATACTCAGTTTCCATAGGCAACCGTTCCTTATTTCATGCACACAATCTTTCAATATTTGTTTAGCCACCGTTCCTTATTTCATGCACACAATCTTTTGATATTTGCTTAGTGCCATTTTGTTCCTCTCAATAATGACATTTATGAATGAGAGATATAAATATGTATATATGTATATTAAAAATACAATATACCAAACATAAACATTTTGGGGCCATTCTTTCTCTTATCTCTTAAGACGCCCCTGTGATACTAGTTTCCCGTATTGCTTTTTTATATCATTCATCAATTTTAAATTTTGTTTTAAATTTTATCAATAACGTCTTTTTATTCAAAAATTTAGATCTGATTAAGTGCGTAGTTAATCGGTATTAACGCTGCCACGTGTTAAGGCTATAAGGCGTAAATGGCTGAAGCAGTGTAAATTACAAATTATTTATATTATTTCTACAGAGAAAAATATATACCATTTTTATTAAGATATTTTGGTAGTTCATTTAATAACAGAGGAATATAAATGTTTTACACATTATAAGTACATACATCAAATGAAGAATACTTTTTCTCAATATCTAAAGGGCAATCGCGGTAGTAAAAAGTTCCTTTATGGCACACACAGCTATGCTGCCGGAGCAGAGAATTCCATTAACAGCAGGAATGTGTTGCCATCAATAAATAAATACCACAGCATCGATTACAATACCAAATTTTTCTGAAAAATACCAAAATGAGCATTAAGAGGAGCAAATTTAATAGTCCTCTTAGAGCTTGAGGAGGTTATAAAGTGAAGAGACACTAATTTGCTTTTAAACTAGTTATATATATTTATAACTTGTAGTTAACTACCGGGGTTTTAACAATGAAAAAAGTTAAGTGAAATTAAAAAAAATGCAGTTGATCCCGCCATAGAACAAATTTTCTTTGATTATGGAAACCCATAACAACAACCTTAAACTTTTTAAATAAATTTAATAATTTTATTTTAAAATAAAAGTTTGTTTCTTGCTATTACTTTTTATTTTATTTACTACGGATTCGCACCGACATATCTCCTGTTGAGAATCCCCATTTCAATACGTACCATTGGATGGATAATTCGTAAGCTTTTTATACTAGTTAAATAACATTGCATTTATGATAGTGAAATTTTCGGTCTAAAAATAATATTTTTTTATCTACAACCTACCGAATATATTATACCTACTAGAACACATGCACGTATATATACAAGTAATCTTGTGTAAAATGTGACAGCAAAAGCGAAGATTTTTGGTTCGAACGTGAGAATTATCCTTAAGAATAAGAAAAGGATGTATTTGAAGTGCGCGTTGCTCCACACAAAACTTCACATTTGTTGTGTATGGTCTATTTATATTTCTAATTTTGTATTGACTTATATATACATGGTGACATACAAGTATAATAGAATTTCTGCTTTTACCAAAGGCTATGGTACAAGAATTATTTATTTTTTAATTTCAAAGTTAGAAATATACTTGTGTGGGTGGGGAAAATGTAAAACGCAATTGCGAGCAAATCAAATTTATTTCTTTTATTTATTTTATTTTTTAATTTGTTATATTTTTAGTGTATTGTATATTAATTTATTTCAATTTATTTTATTCTTTCACTTTAATTAATTTCATTTTATTTGTTTCATTTAATTGCATTTCATTTTGTTTTTATTTCACTTCATTTTTATTTTATTTTTTTTTTTTAATCTTATTTTAATTTATGTTATATATTTTTTAATTTTCTAGTGTTTTCTTTTTTATTTTCTTTTATTTTTCTCTATTTTATTTTAATTTAATTTATTTCTTTTTTTGACTAACAAGCACTGCTCTGGATATTCTTGCAAAATTTTCCAATGCCATACTAAAACTGGGATATTGTCCACAAACATAGTAAAAGTCGAAGCTTAGTCTGGTGGAAACACAACCCTGCCGTTATTATATAAAAGTATCACCCTCTTGCATTGCATTTCCAAACAGTTTGAAAAAGTGCTACTATCAAAATCTCTGTTTTCCTCTATGAAAACGACATAGTTTGGTTTTCGCGAAGAACGTGACACAATTGAAGAAGTAAATCGTGTTACTAAGGAAATAAAAAAAAGCTTTCGAATTCAAGGATTATTGCTCGGCGGTTCTTCTTGATGTGGCTTAAGCATTTGACGAGGTGTGGCATAATATTCTAACTTAAAAAATTAAACAATCATTGCCCAACTCGTTCCCCAGTATGTTCCTTAAAGATACAAAGTAGCAACACAACTTTTGCGGTTGACACTGCTATATTAAGTCATCACAAATGCCACAATACAGCAACAAAAGTATAAGAACAATACCTTAAGCTAAATGCAGAATTACTTTGAAGCAAAAAACGTGTCCTAATGTCAAGCTCTACAATGTAACTATTCCGCAAACTAATGAAATTACATTGCAATTCACTTAGACAGACGCTTAACCTGGAGACGACACATCTCCTCAAAAATTGTGAAGCTTAAGCTCAAAGTTTTTAATTTGCATTATTAGCTTTTTGACTTCAGTATCACTATCAAAGTCCTACTTTGTAATGCCATAATAAAACCGACATGGAGGTCACTTTACCCACAAATATCAGATCTGATATCGATATGCTTGTTGTTAGCACTCTGTTCTCTTATGGCTTAAAACAATACAATTCTCAACCAAACAGTAATGGTAGGTTCCTTGATCTCGGGCCTAAGGCTTCCTATGAAATTTTGAAGCAAAGGCTTTCATTAGCAGTTTCCAACTTTGTTCCGCGAAAACGGAGAATTTTGAACAATAGACCACCATAGTTCAATACTAGACTTAGTAATATTAAAAATAAAATTAAAATTAAAAAATATAAAAGGATCAGGAGTGAGTCCGATCGTCTTATCTTTGTCAGGTTTAAATCGCTGTTTAATTGTCTCAATAAGTTCTTGTTCAGACAATATATGAACAATCTGGAAACAAAACTGAAGATAAATCTATGTAGTTTCTGGTCGGTTATTAATTCCAAGAGGAAGTCTAATGGATTTCCAACGTGCATGGAGTATGACGGTGTATCGTCCAATAATGCAGTAGATATCTGCAACTTATTTGCCAAATTATTCCAGAAGGTATACTCAAATCCTACCTCTTTACCCAGTCCGACATTCTACTCTGGTTCTCTGCGACAAATTTCTTCTTTTGATATTACCGCCGAAGATGTATCTCTGGCAATTTCAAAATTGAATAATAGCCCGAAATCAGATAGCGAGGGATTTTCTCCGATATTCTTCAAGCTATGTTCAAATACAATTTCAGAACCGTTGGCACTTCTTTCCAGGGATGCATGAACCATGGGATCTTTTTAGACTCTTGGAAGTTATGCTCTATAAATCCGGTATTCAAGTCTGGTGACCGTACTGATATGATAACTACAGACCTATTGTTAAGCAAAGTACTCTGGCAAAACTATTCGATCATATCCTTCAAAGAAAATTGTTTGATTTCTTTGAGAAAGCTATTGTTGTCCACTAATTTGGCTTTAGTCACTAGGAAAATTATAGATGCCTTTGAAACGCATGCGCAACTAGACGTCATAAACACTGACTTCTCGAAAGCATTTGATAAGATCAGTCACTCTATGCTACTTCACAAACTGGAAATGTATGGAGTGAGTGGAAATTTGCTGAATTTCTTCTCAAGTTTCCTATCGAATAGAAAGCTTTTTGTGTCAATCGGAGCCAACCAGTCTACTGTGCCTATTAATGCTTTGTCGGGAATTCCACACGGAACCCACTGTGGCCCTCTGTTGTTCCTAATTTTTATTAATGATTTGCCTCAAAAATTCAAAGTTGCTAATTGTTTAATGTTCGCAGACGACGTCAAACTCTTTATAACCGTACGCGATACTTCTGACTGCGTTAACTTGCAATATGATCTCGACTCTTTTAATGAGTGGTGTAGAAGTAATAACTTAATTTTAAATACTAACAAATGTTGCGTTGTTTCCTATTCAAAAAAGGTAACTACCACATCTTTCAACTACAAATTGAATGCCGGATCTTTAGACCGTTGTCTAGAAATTAAAGATCTGGGTGTAATTTTTGACAACCAACTCTCTTTCTCTGGTCCCATCGTCTTTATTGTTTCAAAACCTTTCGCAATGGTTGGGTTTATTAGACGTAATTACTGTGGCTTTAAGGATCCTATGACTCTGAAGGCACTTTTTACGTCATTGGTAAAAAGCCGTCTGGAATATTGCTCGATTATATGGAGTCCAATCTATGAAGGGAATTCACATAAAATTGAGAGAGTTCAAAGAATTTTCATCAAAATTGCTCTGCGTATGCTTCACTGGCCCGATGGCCTCCCATCGTACATCAGCAGGCGTAAATTGCTCTGTCTTCAGGCTTTTTATGACCGTAGAACTTGCATCTCCCTTATGCTTGCCTATAACGTTATCAACAATAATATAAACTGCTCTGATATATCTAATTTATTCGTTCCATACATTCCACCACGTGATCTAAGGCATACCAGACTATTTGTTGAAGCAACTCATAGAAAGAATTATGCGTTAAATGAACCCATATACAAGTCTATAAACCTAGCAAATCAATGTAGTGGCCTTCTTAACTTAAATAATAGCGTATATAAATTTAAGCTTAAACTTTTCACTATTTTTAATTAGTCTGTAAGAAAATTTTTAATTTTAGACCGAAATAAAAATAAATAAATAAATAAATAATTTCATTAACTCTATTTTGCATTAATTTAATAAACTTAATTTTTTTTATTTATCTATTGAAATAAAAAACATTTACAGGTTTTGTAGAGAACCATAAATTGATATTTTGTCTTATATAAAGATATAACATACTTTTCTGCGTATTATTGATAATTTTTAATACGATAGGCTTCGTTCAGTATGTCCTTAAATTACAATTATTTATTAAAAAAAATTTCTAACATTTGAAATGCTCCGCTAATTATATACATAGACATGTGTGCAGTTGAACAATACAGCAAGGAATAGATATATATGTAATTGAATTATGTCATTGTTATTATTTTCCAGGGTAAAGCTATCATTGCGGGCGACACAATAGAAAAAAATAAAATTAAAAAAATTAAAATTAAAACTATATAAAAAAAATTGCGTAACATAAATTGTGATTGCTCATACGCTCCAGTGATCCACATCCGGGCAATTTCAATGTAATTAAATTATACGCACACATATAACTATTTAAAAATATATTCACGTATCCATATAATCTCATAAAAGTTGCAGCCGTAGTAAAACTATATAAACGTCACTGGACAACATGTGCGACATTTAAATATTATAATTCTGAACTTTTTGCAGATGTGGGATTCGATTTGCTTAGAAAGATTGTACAGGGTATCAAATGGAAACAACTTCGAAGATTTTAAGCTTCTCTAGTAGATATATTGTGAGGACCAAATAAATCCTCATTAATTTGGCCCACACAAAAACGACCCCACACAACCAGACAAACAACATCGAGCGATGAAACACAAACACATAACATGTTGTCATCATGAATCACAACATGCCTACACAATCAATAGCAACATTTTGCATCAACAACAGTAACCATGGCAACGCAACCATCTGAGCTTACGACACCAGATACGAAAGCTATAAAAGGAGCAACACAGCAGCACAGCGGACAGTGAGCACGGAGCTGTGGTCGTGACCAGAGCTACTAGCGGAGCGCCCCTCGATTGCAACTGATTTTTACTCTAGGCAAGAAAGGGTCGTTTCGTAGGAGTGAGTCGTGGGCTTTAAGCGGTGACCGTGTCGGTTATACCACCAGGACCCGCTTGAGACCTCGTACGAGCCCGCACAAGCAAAAGTCACCCCACAGCAACGCGCAACCGCGAAACAGGTGACGTCCGTTCGCCTACGCCGACGCGGACCGTGCCGTGACAGAGATACGGCAGCAGAGCGACGAAGCTCAGCGCAGCAGAGAATACACCGGCAGGACGACGAAGCACAGCGCGGCAGAGAATACACCGGCAGAACGACGAAGCACAGCGCGGCAGAGAATACACCGGCAGAACGACGAAGCACAGCGCGGCAGAGAATACGCCAGCAGAGCGGCGAAGCACCGCACGACGGAGAACGCAAGGCGTGAAAGAGCAGAGCACCCGAGATAGACGCCGGCACAAGGCGTGGCAGGGCATCGCCCCCGCAATAAACGACGGCGACGCCCATACGCCAGCATAGCACTCAACAGCGACGCCAACAGAAGGCGCGGCAGAACGCAACGCACCAGATACTAACGGGATCCAGCTAACGGAACACGGCCGGCCCGTTAAGCCACGCCACCACGACCAGGTGGTAGGAAGTTAACTATAAGAAAAGTTTTAAGTGAAGTACTATTGAATTAAGACTATGGGATCATATAGAATTAAATAAAGTTTAATATACGAAACGATTTGCGCAGTGTCCCGATTTTACAAATTTATTGTAAGCGAACCTTGGACACGGCGAGTATACCCCAGCGATTATTAAAGAAGCACCGGGGCGACAGGAATTATTTTTATTATGAATTTCTTAATAATTAATAATTATATTATATTAAAAATCAGGCTATACCAGAGGAACTCAATTTACTAGTATAACACATTTTTTCTTGCTTAACGCAAGGAGTAAACAGCAGGTAATCTTAAAATCTTTAAACTTTTGGAACAGAAAAGTTTGCCAAATTATGAGTTGAATAACGGTACAGAAATTTTTCAGCAATTTATTTCTATGTTATCACTTGTTGACATTTCTTTCATATAAATACAAACTTTTACTTGCATTTGTGTTAAAGAAATAGAAGAAGAAGAATTTAATAATCGTTAATACTAATATATGTATAGGCATGGAGAGCACTAAAGGACATGTCGCTCTTTTGTCCATATTACACTTTCTCTATCCCTCTCTTTTTCTATTTAGGCGAAATTTATATTTTATTAATAATAATACATTTTGTTCGGCTCTCTTTCTACATTAATTTTTTTTCTTTTTAATTTATTAATTTTGTTCTCAAAAATTATCCATATCTATTTATACATATTTTTTTAATAAGTTTCCGTTCATATTAAAATTATTTTCATTTTCATATAATTTTTTTTTTTAATTTATATAGTTTCGTTCAATTTTTTTTTTTTTTAATATTTGTTATATTTATAAATTTGTTTGTGCGTGCAACCCTGCGCAGCAGCTTCAATATCCACTTGCAGATGTCCCGGCTGCAGGTGAAAATTTATAACTCATCCCTGTCGGGAAGGGCCCTGTTAACCCAAGCCCCGTTGTGCCTTCCTTCATTTGTGGGAGGCATAAAAGGCCGATGTTGTCGTTTTAGCCTCCTCTTTTAACGTCAATCCCAGCAGCGACAGCAACGTGAGTTCTAGCTCTTGTGTCTTTTTTTTTACATATTGTTAAATATATATATATTATATATAATTTGTATATCATACATTTTTTGTTGTTGTCGTGAATGCATTTGTGATTTATCATTAAATCATAAATTCATTCACCTGCCAAATTAAGTTTGCTTAAAAATTCAGCAACAAAAATTAAGTTTATTATAAAAATAAAAACATAATAGCGCGCTATTGTGAACAGCAGTGGACTTTAAGGTACATTCCACTGCTTTCCAATAAGGTTTAACAGTTGGTGTTAACGGCCATCATTTTTTCCTCCAAAACAAAATTTTCGGACACGCAAAATTTTGTATAATTTATAATAATAATAATAATAATAATAATAATAATAATAATAATAATAATAAAATAAATTTTTTTTGTTTTTTCATGAAATATTCTTTGCGAAGTTATTTGACTACAATTTTATGCGGTTTCACAGATACGACTGGTATCACTATTTCTTAACAAAACAAAAAAAATTTAAGTATTATTTTATATCTGGCGATTCATTATTTAAAAAATTTTTATTGAAATTTTTCGCTTTCAATGGTATAACCCAACCCCCGTGTAACCAAAAAAAATTTCGAAATAAACTTTTGAGAAAAGTTATCAATTAAAATTTTTCGGGATTTTTTACTTGATTTCGCGCTTGTGATTCCAATATTAATCTAGCATGGCCATCTTTTCACGATTTATTTACCGCCATTTATATTAACAACTCGCGTATAAATCCTGTTGAAAAATTGTATTATTTGAATCAAAAAACGCGTGGCAAAGCGAAAGATATCGTTAAAAAATCACTTTTTACTAATGAGGGTTTTCTGGCCGCTTGGCAGAATTTATCGGGTTATGGTTCTTATTCTTCTGCAGTTAGATTATAGCTCAGTTTCTTTACTTAGTAGTATATTCGTTTTGGTTCTCTCCATAAAAATATTTCCATAACTTAACGTTAATTAATATAGTATTTTCAGAAGACTTTTTATACAATCAGCTTCTTGTTTCACCCTAGTTATTTATAATATTTTAAAGTATTGCCGCTTCCGCTATATTTACTTAATGTTGGGTTAGCGAGAATTTTGCAATCCTGCATACATTCAGGCATTAATAGTCTGAGAAATGTATATAAGTAGGATTTCTTGTCGGGTTCGACTTCTATTTATGGGTATTTTTAATGTGGCCTGTAATTGTGTTTGGTTATAAGTAATGAGCTGTATTCAAAGGCCTATTTTTGGATATTTTTTAGAAGCTATTTCTACCCATATTATATAAGAAATTCTACTTTTCATCAAATCTTAATTATTTTCTATTAAGAACGAGGAAATATGTCATAATTAACAGCTGGCATATTATTTAACACGAATTAAGCTAAATGAAGAATGGTATTGGTTTACACCGGCAATTAGTAAGGCAAGTTGTTATTGAAAAAGAAATATTTAATTGGTAGTAAATGGTAGAATTTAATATGAGTTGGCGAATATTATAATTACAGATTGTATAAAGAAAAGGTAACGAGAGATGATAAAAACCATGAAAATATAATACAAGTAAATAAACTGACAACGTAACATGCGAGGCAGAGAAAGATTATAATTGAACATACAGTGGCGTTGATATGGAAGGTTACGTATACGCCATGACGAACCAGATGAAACTGTATTTCGTTACCTAAAAGCTTGAATAAATTACAATTTTATTTCTACGATGCAAAATAAAATAAAATTAATATTTAACATAAATAAAGTATTGTGTAATTATTTTTAGAAACTCATTATGTGGCCGAACCAGGATTTTTTAATAAAGAATTACTATATATGTATGGCACAACAACGAAAAGTGTTAAAAAATATAAAATTGTCAAAAATCAGCAATAAATTATGCATAGACATATTAAATATGCTGTATTCTATCATATACTTTTAAATATTTTTTAAAAACTAAAATTTCGTGTAAAAATTATTTCTATACTGAAAATTACAGAACATATCAGCAAATAATATCAGTGATATCATAAAAATTCAAATTAATCGTCAATTAAATTAAAAGCTGCAATCGTCCACAAGAACTTACAAAGGTCTAAACCAACAAACATATTTTGGTTATTCATTAAACAATAACTGCAGCAAATCGAATGGCTGCAGTAACTCTGGTACTCAGGGTAAGTTAAGGAGTGATTTATTTTGAGCAATGAAAATATAAAATAAACAAAACAGATTGAAATCTGGAAGTATTGTGAAAAAGGTTCAGTTGGAAAGTTCAATTATTATACACAGACCTAATTGATTTTTATTTAAATAATTTTGCTAAATTACTATAATTTAGTATGATTTCTAAAAGTGGAGGAAAAAGTTCAAATTAAATTTAAATTTGCCAAAAACTCACACTGTAAATAGCACAAAAAAGACACTTCGATCGCCACTTCGTAATTTTTATTGTATTATATGTGTTTTTTAAGTTTTTGAATATGTTCTAAGGCGATTTTGGGAAAAAGTTTGTACATTTTTTAAAAACTAAAAAATATTTCATAGTAAAACTAGTAGTTTTTTAAGCATAACAAAATATTTCTGTATATGTAGAAAGGAAGCTCGTGATACTAATTTTTCAGTTATTGAAAAGGCATAAGGGGCTAAGTACATGTAGGTTAGGTGTTATAAAACGAAAAAACTTTATGTAAATTATTAAATTTTAGTGAGGGAATAGATATTCATCGCGAATGATAAATGAACACAAAAAAACTCGTCATATTATCAAACTACTGACTGTTCATCACATGACCAAAAGTAATAACCAATTTTTTCAAAATACATGTAAGCTTCAATTACTCGAGCGCGTATAAAGATGATTCAACTGGATGTCTTCATCTTCCTAAATTATAATATGATAATAATATAGATGGATATTTTTAATTTGAAAACATGAAATAAAAACAAAAAACATAGGGAACAAAAAGGAGGGACGCTTAATAGGAAACACACAGTCCTCAGCACCTATACTATACTTAACTTAGCTTGCCTTAATCTATCTAACTTGAGTTTTTCGGAAGATGGATTTTGTTTTTGCTAATGATTCTCTCAACCCACCACACCTTAAGGGTTATTGCTATATAGAAGAGATTCAGTAAAATGTGCAGTATATCCTTATATGATTTCGAACCTGTTTGATTGGTGTCCACATTGGCAAATTAAAAGAGTAAATTAAAATATTTGTTTTTAATATTAAACCATAGAAATCAGTAAAACAAAAAAGATAAATTGACTTTTGGCCTCATATATTTTTTAGCAAAGCGTAGTTATTAAAATTTAAAAATTTAACTTTATTATACATATTTTAAAACATAACCAATTATCTTGGATGCCTTAAAAACAAAATATTTTAACGTTTCATCTCAGCGTTAATTGGAACATTATACAAAAATTTTACTATGGCGTATGTAAAACAGTAAAAGAAAAGAGTAAATGTAATATTTTAAAATATAACAAAACCTTGGGTATAATTGCATGTTTAACTTAATATATCATAAGAACGAGTGTATGTATATTCACCAGTATGAGAGTATCATATGAATAATGAATTCAAACCCCGTAAAGTGTTCTTCGCTGAAGTAACGTGGGAATAGCTCGGTTTTGAATGAAATGTAGTAGTGGATGGAATATACGGAAGAAAATTTGCAAAAAATTTTACCTTAAAAGATACACAACTAGTTAGTTGCTTGTAAATTATTGATAAAATGTAGAATGCAACTAATCGAAACATTTTAACAGTTATTTGAACATTGAAATAAGGTTATAGAATTTTGTTGTTACGAAGTTGTTTAAAAATAAAAATAATACATTCTTTTGTTTAGAATTTTCGAACTGATTCTTAAATGTATAAATATAAATAAGAACGAAACCGGTGTGTTACTAAACCAAAATTGACAAGGGATGACGGAAATTCGTTCCGATATAAATCTAGTATCCACCCTGTCGGAAAAACACAAAACCAAATCAACTCAGTATAAATAAGTGTTAAGAGAACTAATAAAAAGATTTCATTAACTTCTGTAAAGATAACTGAACATTTAACATTTAATTCTTAACCTTTTATTTTATTTATTGTCCTCAATGTGATTGTTTAAAAAAACAAATTTAATTTGAATCTAAAAACAAACAAAATTATTAGATGAATACTATATAAATTGATGCGAAAAATAATTTTTGTTTCAATCCTTTCCCATTAAAATGGTGTTATGACATATAAAGTGCTAAAAACACAAAAAGCAGGGTTCATGCGCCTATGTAAGTACAATACATACGAGTAGGAAACCACCAAATAATTTAAAACAACATAATCATTTAATACGTATAATTATTGCACTTACTTATGTTAGCAGAGAGTAGCTACATAAGAAGCGAAGTGAGTAATTAAGAACATAACTTATGTTAATCCACAAACAGACAAGAGAACCACCAAATTCGGTAACAGCCAAGCTGTTAATTTGATTTAAATAACAATTGTTTGTTCTTTTCTCAGCTACTCACTTTCCTTATTTTTATATGTATGAAAGCGTTTGTATAACACTCAGCTCTCTGGAGGACTAATTAGATAAACCAACAATTTAGTGGCGCATTTATAATTATCTATAGATGTCGTCTTATCCATCATCTTCGTTCGATGTTTCTTTTTCACTGCCATTCAGCAGGCTGGAGAAATATCCTCCATAAGCATCAGTCAACAGATCACAGCTTTAAGTTCAACATGAATATGCTTCGCTCTTGAAACCTTCTTTAAGTCGTTCTCATAAATTACTTAGCATTACGTTCCGTTCTTCTCACGTATATCGCAATTTTTGAGTGGTGGTAATGGTCAGCTTTTAACCGGCTTCTACTCAATTAACGTAACGTACAATTCAGATGCGAACCCTTAAATCGTAGGACTTAAATCGTCGTCATCAAAAAGTGGAGTCTTTCATTTGGCCGATTTTAAAAGCACACAGCTTGGCTATGCATGTTTGTGTCGGCGCATGTATATTAAAGCCCGTTCAGTTAAGGCTGCACTGAAGTAGTAAAGTAAATATTTTCCTATCCAATACGAATACGACATGCGTTATTTGCGTCGGTAAGTAGAAAGGTTTCATTCAAATCCATAAAAGAGCTTTCAAAAATCATAAATATTTTAAGAGAATAGACGACCTTTAGAAAGTTTTCATTATCTTTCGAAGAGAAAATATAATTGAAATTCCTTTTTTGGAAATTTTTAATGAAAATTTTAATACAACTTCATCACAGAATATTCGAATCCTACAAAAAAAATATATTTTAAAAATCCTACCTATACCTATCAGTATTTCCTTAAAGAAATATACTGTTTTTGTAATGAAGAGACCTTTTTACTACGAATAATGTTCCGTTCAGTTATTATTATTAATTCTGATTTTTTTTTTGCAAACTTTTGTCTTCTTTAATTTATATTTGTGGCTCGCTATTCACAGGTGCCGTCATAATTTCAAACTTTTCATGACAGCAGACAGTGAAAAAAGTTCTTCAATAATTTTGTATCTACAAAAACAAGTAGCTATAAAAGCAGGACAAAAAAATATTAAGGAAGAATGCTAGTAGCTATCAATAAATTCGAGGAAAATAAAAGAGTTCGAACGATTAGCGTTTACTTTCTACATAAAAACACATACATAAATATTTATGTTTATGCGTACTTTTAGGCATAATTATGGTGAGACTTTCTTACATAAATATTTATGTTTATGCGTACTTTTAGACATAATTATGGTGAGACTTTCTTATTTGAACGGTGAATTCGGCCGTATGAAGATCATATTTTAGTATTTATTTTTTCCGCCCCAATAACAATGATAAATTATTTCTAAAAGATCATTTTTGCAGTTTTGAAATATTTTATCAAATTTATTCGGTAATAAATTTATTTGAGCTTGTATTTGTGTTGAAAATATATGTGAATCCTGAATTTAAAGTAGAACCGTGCTAATATTTCTCATTCGACTTTGGTTATTTCGTTAAAAATTAAACTATATAAAACTGGAAAGCACCCTCAGAGTTATTGAAAATTTAAATACATATTTTTCATAAACAGGTATAAAAGTAAACTATTGCTCTCTCCAACCTCACTTCTGGTAAACAGGTGTTATGTGGTCTATTTTATTTGATTTATTTCTGTCTGACGAAGTTGTTTAAAGAAAAATGTATATAAAACGAAGTCTCCATGTCTTTAACATATCAAAAGAATATGTTAACTTCATTAAGAATATTAAAATGTCTTTAAGAATAAAATAGTTTTAAGCAATAGGATATGAAACTACAGTGAAATGGGAAAATGTGTAAGACGAATAAGAAATTTTAACAGAAAATAAGTTTGGAAAAATAAATGGTTGAAGCCACATGTATTCAAAGTTTGAGAGTCATCAGTAAGGTTCAGTTGGCTATTGCTATATTCCATTAAGCTGGCAACTACTGGTGTCTTTTCTATTAGAACATATAATAATAATGAAAGGAAAAACGAATAACAGATTCCATGTTATTATGACATGACATTTTTTGGAGGATGGAACCTATTGAACCCGCCATCGAACACTTTGGAAAATATTGCAAAATTGGACATCGCGATCCATCAACTTAAACCCTTAGTTTATATATCATGTTTTTAATTTTATAAAGATAAATTTCCATTATTATTCAAATAAAAGCGAGTACATTCACTAAAATCATTATATATATATATATATTTCTTTTTGCTTTATTTCGTTTTACTATGCGTTGAGAGTCCCCATCTCAATATATTTAAAATATACTTTACTTCATTAAGTTCTTCCAGGCACATGTCAACTCGGCAGAAAAACTCTACCGAGAAAAATTATATGAGTACCATAGAACATGTATATGTAGACACAAAAAAATTTAGTATTTAAAAGGGAAAATTCCGTAAAGGTAAAATCAGCACCGAGTGACTATTCTGAATCACACGCAGGATGTCTACTAATGTTTAATGAAATTTGCATAGTTAAACCAAGCACAAAAAGAAACAAAAGACATTTTCATAATATTTTGATTATTATTTCATTTTTACAACAAATTTATGTATACGTTCTTTAGCTTAACTTAGAGACCCTAATATAACTTTGAGGCTTTACAGTGCAACTTTCTCATAGAATACCAATGGTAAGCATGATTTCACTTAGCCTAACGGATTCTATAGTAATTACAAGGGATTTATCGCATCAATGAGAAAGTTCATCCTTAGCATAAATCTTAATAAGCCATAACACCAGCACAAGAATGACGAAGAGAGATAAATGCTCATTGAGCCTCTTTGTTTGTATTCATAATTGTACATCCGCTTTGTTGGGGAGAAAAAAATTTAGACGGTGTGCAAGGAATGTTAATTAAAAGTTCTAAATTTATATTTGCGTCTATTTTATTTGTATTCATTTATTTATAGAATTTATGGGAATGAGCTGGTATATTTTTTCAAGTATCAAATAGACTAAAATATGACAAGTAAGAAAATGTTTGCAAGTAATTTTACATTTATATACAAACTTTTTAATTTTCAATGTTAAAATATAGCACTTAATGTAAATCGAAGTTTTTAAGGTATTGTGTTTTTTGTTTTTTTTTGTGAAATATATAGTTAAGCTTTTCAGAGATAAAGCATAAATATATATGCTGTATTTTGAATTATAATATACCATATATATACTATCGTGAATCAGTTTAAAGAGACATTTAAGCCTAAGAACACCTAGCAGCTAAAATGCTGGGGTCAACATTCTACGTAATAGAAAAATAAAATAAAATAAAATATAAGAAGACAGCAACGTATTTATGTATAAGTGTATGCATGGAATACTTCGCAAATATATACTTAAATTCGCATATTTTTCATAAAATATTGATTTTTTAATGTTGGCAATCAATTTTCATTTTTTCTGCGTCTTATGTAGTAATTAACCGGCTTTCATAACGAAGAAACGAAATCTTTTATATACCACATTATATATTTAAATATATTTTCTTGTTTATTTTTACTTTTCAATGGAAAATACATTTGCTAAATTGTGAGTTTTTTATGATGAAAAAAGGAATATAATTTTCTTCAAATTCACATATCACAGAACCAGCAAAATAGACACATAATGATCAGACAAAAGCATATATACTTACATATACTAGTTCCTGGAACTAAAGAATTGATGTAAGAATCCTGTTTAAAACGGGATTTAAAAAATATATATGTACTTATACATATACGCGTGAACTGAGGTTCCTTTGGTAAACAATAAATAAAAAAAGTAAAAAAGATAAAAAAATTTCAATCAACCAATATACTTCCGTGGATCAAATCTGAACACAATGCTTTGATGTGTGTTTAAAAAATAATAATTAAATTAATTTTTCAAAAATTAATATAAGTACATATCTACACATAGGCTTTGTCCTGAACGGCATCCTAAACCACTGATCTTAGAAACCTGAAACTTGAAGTGTGGGTTCTGTGTGTAACGTGTGCATCAGATAAGGAAGGATTTTCCGGAAAGTGATATATTCCAAGAATTTATTTAACAATTTGAATTGCTTGATATTTGTAACTAAAAAAGTTGTTACATATATTACTTTAACATAACAATTATTATGTTATGATAAAATAAATGGCGTAAAAACTACTTGAAAATCTTATTAGAAAAATAACAATAATAAAAATTCCAGTACCGATATTTTTTTTTTTTTTTTTTTTATTAACGACATTGAATCCAATCTAAGTGTAAATTTTTTTTTGTGCAGATGATCTAAAAAATTTACTCCGTTATAAGAATGCTCAAGTAGAGCTAAAAACCATGGTTTGTAAGGAATCATTTTTTATTAAATATTAATAAATGTTATCTAGCCATATACACCAAACTTCAAGCGGCTTTATCATACATAAAATTCAAACGTAAAACCCGTCAGTGAGACAAAAGACGTTGGGATCTAGTTAAAATAAAAATTATCGTTTCACAGGCATTATAACTGGCCGCGAAAGCCGTGTGGTTGCGTTCAATCATACGAAATTACAAGATTTGAGTCCTGGTTCGACAAGCGTCCAGAATTATAGTCAGTGATTTTTCCAAATGATGTTGCCCATAGACATGGATAGTCAAGTGGTCCGATTATATATATGACACGAATAAAAAGGTCCTTTTAAAAATTCATCGGCCTTTCGGAGGCGGCTTTAATTTAATTGTAGCTTCCTTCATTTGTTGGAAAAAACGTTAAGACACTGGTGGTATGGAAGAGGAAATCTGTCCAGTGGAATAACTAATGCAATGGATCGGTGAATAATTAGTCATTTTATGATCATTGTACTTTAAAAATGGTAAGGTTAATTAATAGTTCGATCCAGAAACCTTCGATTTACTTAATTTTACTTTTGTAACTAAAATTTCTAGCATAAGACAACTAGACAAGACAAGACTTCTTTTAAGAATATTTTGTGGAAGGACCCTGCATAAAGGCTAAAGTTAAATTTTTAAATAATATTATTTGAATTTTGATTTTATTTATTTAATTTTATGATAATTTTACTTAGTGAAATATATAAATATAATCAAACGTTTAAATTTTCATTCACGTATATTGGAAGGTTTAAGCAATTCTTCTTTTCTTATATTCTTCATATGACGTTTTTTAAGCGTAGCGAAATTAACATAATTTAAATTTTTATATACATAAATTCGTGGAGAAATTCTGCTTTCAAAAATTATATGAGGGCTTGGGTTACTTTTCTATTCCTTTTTCGTGGCTCGATACTTATTTAAATCACGGTATACTTATACAATATATGCGTGCAATAAAACCACAATGTAAATCACTGAATTTTATATGCACTTGTTTAACCGCTAAAGTACACATTTTGTTTTATATTCGTTTTCTTATTTGGTTTTTGTTCAATTTTTTAAACTTGGATGAGAAGAAATTTGCTTTCTGACACTTTTTCACCGCGAATGCTTGATTGGATTAAAAAAACTTTGTCAACAGAATTCATAAAAATAATTTCAACACATTTGTGTGCATATAAATTTGTAAAGTTTGCACCCTTGTAGGCGAAATTAGTTGTCGAAAGAAAGAATATTTTATGATACTGGTAGGCAGCCAAAATATTTATAATTTGTCAGCGGTAGGTGCATATAAACACATATATATAATGTGTCACACTTAAAGGCCGCTCGCAAAGGGTGAGTTTTTGTAAATCATCTTTACTGTGTACATTTTTTCTAACATGTTAAAATTTGTATACAAAAACATGCCACTAGAAGAAGCTTAGCTATACTTTATTGCCCATTTATCAGCAACTAAAAAGTAGTAACACGGGAAAACATTGAGATGGTTTAAATACTGGTTTTGCAAAATTTCGAAAGCGTTGTTAAATTCAAATATGTAAGTAATTATTGTGAGATAAGAGCATTCACAAAACAAGGAGATTAAACATTTTTTAATGAATGTAAATTAAAAAAACTTAAGAAGACATTATATTCGGTATTTCTTATTAATACGGCGTAAATTTGGTCAAAGCTATAAAAAAATATATAATAATAACGTATCATAAGCAACCTTCAGGTATTGTAGCTTTAGTGATCTTCAACTGGAAGTTCCTTATATCAAATAAATTTATGTACTACAATCTAAATGTAGAGACTGTTGACAATATTTTAAGTTTTCATCAAAGCTAGACCTTTTTTGGAACTTTTTCACGTCGGCTGTTTATATGCAATTTATGTATTCAATTGTCAAACTAAAACCAAACTCCACAAACTGGTCATCACTTATGTCCTACTTTATGATTCCGAATCGTGAATATCAGCCGACTAGTCACCTTAGAGAGTATTCCAGAGAAAAGTTTTGCGGAAGACTTGGGTGGGACGACAGAGGTAGAAAAATAACTCCACTCCGTTGGAAAAATCAGGTCGAGAAGCGAAATATGTTTCATTTTGTGTTCACAACAGGTTTTCAATTATTAAAAAATATTATCTCAATAACTTTTTAAAAAATATTACCTTGGTAAGTTTTGAAAAACTTACAATTAAAATAAAATACGATTTTTTTCAATTTCCACTATTTTTTTAAATTTTTTCATTTTAATGTGCCAGGGTAGTTTGATATGTCCCTGACTTTTTCAATAAAATACCTTTTCTTCGGGAAATAAGCGTTTTATTTCTCAGCATAGTCTACTTTTAGCTCTAGGCATATAGTCAAGCGTTTTTCAATAGTAGGGGCTAAATTTGAACATCAATGCTGGATAGGGTAACAGTTCGTAGCTGAATTTGTGAATTTTTGCAAAGGTGATTACACATATATGCAGCCGTGCATTTTCTGCTCCAAATCAATTCGAATTTTCCCAAAAGCTCTGCATAATATTCGCTGGTCCCGCAAGTAATCAGAGAAAAAAGTTAGATAAAAAGCAACAATTAATTTGGGTATCAATGGCTGCGTTTTATTCTCTATTTGCCAATTACTTTCAGTATCCCACTCTATTTGTAAATCATATTAAATAATTTAAGGCAAATAGTCAATGGATTCGGTTCGAAAATTACTTTTTCTCTGCTAAGCTGTAAGTAAAATTTTTGTCTAATCAATTGAAAATTTTTTGCATGACTATAAATTCATAGGAAACATGTTTTATTGGAATTTGATTAATTTTCAAAAAATTTTATCAAACAATCTATTTGCTCTATGACAGGTAGTGACATGAGATCCCGTTTTAACTTAAATATCACAAATATGACCCCCAAATGAGAACAAATATTGTATTATTATTCTGGAATGTTTATACCTGTGAATTTATCTGTAACAACAATAGTCAGATATTATAAGCTTTAAGTATTTGCAAAAATATCAGTGTAAATGAGCACACGCAAACGTGTAAAAAAAATTTCTCACAAAATGTGCAAAGTCACAAACAAATATACAAATATAACATTGTAATAAATATAGATATGTGGGCCTTCATAATTGAAGGTCTCACGTGCTGGCTTAGATGTGTAAAAACTGTGCTTTAAAAGTAAAAAAAGCTTCGTGTCGAGGACATGTCTCTGTTTGTAGCTATATACAAAATCTGTTGAAGGAATATCGAAAATTCGCTTTAATTAACTGTCGGCATGCACAAAACAGAGTAGAAATTAATAGAGCACAGGCACACTCACGAAATTTTGAATAGAGATTTTGATTGACTGCAAATAGTAAGCTTTGTTGTCAAGAGCACGCCTGGTATGACTTACACATGCGAATACATCATTCAAACATATGTTTGTGATGTACAATAATAAAAATCACATTTCCAATCAAGACTCCTTTCCATATTTGCCTCCTGGTGGTACTGGTGATGGCGTTTTGGGCTAATATAAAGGATAACACTCCCAGTTAATTTATTGTACATTTTTATTGTAACTTTTCACAAGCACTGTATGCATTGTTTGACTTGATATTTAGTGGGCAACCAGAGCACCTTCCATACTTTTCCGATGATGATATCATTTTTGTGTAATTCTTTTTGATTGAGGAAACTATAAAGTTATATCTTTAGCTTCACAGCCAATTTTAATATACGCGTCTCAATACCTTTGGAAACCTTAGGAAACATCTGACGCCTTAAGGGGGTATTCTGGTCCAGAAATAAAAAAAAAATCGATTTTTTTTCATATTTTATCGATGGATTTTTCATTTTTATTTTAATCCTTTAAGAATATGTCTCTTAATGGATTTTTCTAAATCTAAATAATTTTCGGATATATATAACTGGCTCGGCCTTCACGCAATATTTTAAACGCGTTTTTCTCGAACCTTTTTTTGTTAAGAATAACCACGATTTCTCAAGTTGCGCTGAACAGAATTACTTCAAATGGTCTTCTTTAAAGACTTCTATATCGCATGAACTAATTCGAAAAACTCAAAAAAGTGGCAGAAAATTGATTTTTTCTCAAACAGCTGCTAATTTGTGAAGAAAAATAGAAGACTGGAAGCAAAATTGTTGATTTCCTGATTTTAATGACACTTCAGAAATTACCTTAAATACAACCGTCTAAACCAGAATACCCCCTTAAGGACATTACATTAAATTCCATTTTTCTGAACATCGTTAAGGAGTCGATATTTTAGAAATCAAATTGCAGATAAATGAGTGCAGTCGCATACTGGAATTTTCATTTCTGCAATTATATTAGATTAAATTGCAGGAATTAATTTCAGAGTGGTCAAACTCCGAAATTGCAAATGTTTGTTAGCAAAATACGTTTACAAAATAAAAATTGCGTGATAATTATTACGTCTGACGGCACTTCTAGTTTGGTAGTTTGTATCTTACCCTTTATACTCTTCATCAATTATATTGGTTTCAAATCCTGAAAACATTTTTATTTGTTATTTTGTAATTTTTTAATTCACATCAAATACTCGTTAATTTAATGCTAGTTTACTGTGGTATGATCATATTGAGGGGGTTTAAATTAAAGCAATCCCGCCATTCCTTCACTATCACCTTGATTGCCGTAAACTCAGGCTTTCAGGTATTTGTGGAGAGTCACTGGCTTTTGATGATAATTTTTTTCATTTTATATTTGCTTATTTAACCAAATTTTCATCGGCCGTGATGAGTCGTTTCAGAAATGGTTAGATTTTTCGCATTTCGGAAGCGTTTTACTGATGGTAGTTTGGTCAATATTCTTTTTTTGGCATTAATTCATAAATCATCTCAACATCGAGCCTCTTTGAGTAGCCGGTCCTTTTACTATTATTCCAAACTGTCACGTGGATGATACTTAATGCCTTCGCTTACATGACGGTCTTGCTCTACCAGTTCGAGGGTGTGATCGAGCAACCTAGTCCTGGGCGCTTACTTACAGAGTTATCACAGCACACCGCGCAAAATTTTCGGCCTATTTTATAATAAAAAGGAATTACATAAACTATTTCTTTCGGAATTTTAATCGTTTTCAAATCTCGCGAACGACGATTTACTGCACCAACACCAGCTAATGGCAAATACCCTTTTTTAATTATCCGATATATGGCTTAACATGAAAGGATATTTCTGAGCAAGCATCATAAGCAATACTTTTAACTTCCATTTATATATTCCAAAATTCTATAGATAATTTGTATAGACCTTTTTCAGATTTTCTATACTATGTTGAAAAGATGAGGAGCCAGTAAAAATAGCGAAAATGATTAAATCCTTTTACAGATGGGTAACCATAATATATTTAAAAGAAATATATACATTTCGGAGTACAATTTCAAAAATTTTTTGTGAATCAAAACACATCAGGTGAGCTCCGAAATTTCCGCTAAATCACCGATTTCGAAAATAAATGTTATAACGTATAGGGGTCTTGACGCATAACTCATGGCATGAATATTTCTCCAAAGTTCCGTTTTTTGTTTATTTTATAAACTATTAAACTTTAATGCACGATAAATTTGTAAAATTATTTTCTCAAAAACTATTTTATATAATCGAATGAAATTTTGCACACTCATGAAGTAACGTTTACATTATGAAACAGAAATATATTTTGTGTAAATTTGTTTAACTAACAGTATTTTGCATAAATTTTTAATAAATAATTTAAGTTTTTTTTTGCTTTCTTCACGCTGAAAAAAATTTAGTCTTATTTCACATAGCGTGGGAAACGTTCACCTTCAATAATCCGTAAGCTTCTCTATTTTCAATCCAGAGTAGTTGCTTCTCTTTTTCCAATCCAGAGAATCACAATTTTTGTCGAGGGGTGCGCTCTCTCAACGCACGGTGCATTCGCTTGACTAGCCGCGCGCTTCAATGCTGGCATTTACCTGCCCTATCAGAGAATTATAAATTTTATTGAATTTTTAATTCAATTTTTATAATTTACAATAATATGATAATTAGCAATGTCTTTGAATTAAAAATAACATATGATAATAATATTTATTGTTGTAGTAATTATATGTATGAAATATAAAGTTTTGTTTTCAACATTAAATAACAAAAACCTTTTAAAATATCCGATATTTTCGATAATGAATACAATTATATTACGAATAAATCATTAGTACACTCGGTACACTTTTAGTAATACACTTATTTGTGTACATCTTCACACGACAAGAATGGCAAACGTATTTACCGATATACTTCTCAAAATTTTTATTCCACTTAGCGGTGACCAAGATTAAATTGTGACGTACATAATTAAGACTTTTTATTGCTAAAGGATTGCAGCACTCATTTGGTCGAATCATATTTTACTAATATTTTGCAAATATCTCAATAAGCTCAAAAGATAGTTGCCGTGCTAAAGCACATAACAAACTGACCATAGCAAATCGCTACCTGTATAGTAGACTCATAAAAATCATGTTAGTGCAAGTCTGAACGCGATTTTTGCTCGCGTCCGCGCGACCAGTAAGTTCTCGCGGGCAGCGCCAAAGCCTGCCGTGCGCACCCCTCGACAAAAATTGTGATATCTCTGGATTGAAAATAGAGAAGCAACTACTCTGGATTGAAAATAGAGAAGCTTACGGATTATTGAAGGTGAACGTTTCCCACGCAATGTGAAATAAGACTTAATTTTTTTCAGCGTGAAGAAAGCAAAAAAAAAACTTAATTTGTTTATTAAAAATTTATGCAAAATACTGTTAGTTAAACAAACTTACACAAAATATATTTCTGTTTCATAGTGTAAACGTTACTTCATGAGTGTGCAAAATTTCATTCAATCATATAAAATAGTTTTTGAGAAAATAATTTTGCAAATTTATCGCGCATTAAAGTTTAATAGTTTATAAAATAAACAAAAAACGGAACTTTGGAGAAATATTCATGCCATAAGTTATGCGTCATGACCCCTATACGTTACGACATATATTTTCGAAATCGGTGATTTAGCGGAAATTTCTGGGCTCACTTGACGTGGTTTGACTCTTGTAAGCTTGAAAATATGATTATTATTAACTACTGTTCAAAGTGGCGCTTTTCTGTTTTTGTTTCGGCTTTTTTGTTTGTTTTATTTTAGTAGAAAATGCTTCGACGAAAAGATACGTGATGTTTTTCGTTCTAAGAATCAAAAAAAAATGGCTGTATTTATATCCTTCAGGAATATTTAATATTTATTTCAAATTGCGAAATTCAATTTCGGTTATTTTCAGTCAGTATTAACTTCACTTTATGTCTGCAGTACAACCGCATACTTGCGTTCAAATAAATGGACAAACGGACATGGCTAAATCAACTCAGCTCATCATTTCGATTCGATCGGTATAAATTTTGGTAGATATATATCTTCTCCTTCTGATACTTACATACTACGTCCCAAAGTAAATATAGCATTTCATGTACAAGAGAGGTATGAAAATTCCGTTACACAGCTATGCGTCTAAGTCGATTGATTGTTTCTGTGTTTCTCAAATTGTGCTGTTAATACTTCATTAGTGTAAAAAAAAAATCCACGGACACTCATGTGTTTAAATAAAAAATTAATTTTTTATTTTATTTTGTCGCTCCATTTGCCGATAACTTAATAGCCCAAATAACCTCAAAATTGTAGAATTAATTATAAGTTTTGACGTTCTGTGAGCCGTAATAAATTTTTATAGAAAAATTTATATGTAATTTTTTTTTTTTTTTTTTTTTTGAACAAAATCAACACAGAAGTAGGAAAGTCTCACAGAAAGAGCAATGCCTTTATGGACCAAATGCCTGCGTGACTAAACTCTTAATCTAATTGGGTGTTACACCACAATCCACAAAAAGAAATTATTACCGTTGTTAAATATCTAAGTCTGCCATTCCGTGCTAAATCAGAATATGGAAAATTATAAGCAGTCGCAGATCTAGCAAATGTAATGGCTGATACTAATTTTCTCGTTCATGCGGTAGCAACAAATATATATTTCGCCTTTTACATATACACACGCCTTTTATTTCAGTGAAAAAAAACTTATAAATATAATGCAGATATGTAGGCATTTAAAAGCAGACCCAAGTAATTTTTATGTAAAATTAAAAAAAATTCAATCCGAAATTGCCCCCGACTTACTGGAAGGTGGTAAAGGTGTAGCCAAGTACGAAGGAGACGCAGCAGGCGGTGCTGACGCTCAGCAAAGAATCGCTTCCTACACTGGAACGAACAACATTGGACTCGACATAATCTCTATCAGAATCACTCTGAAGTAATCCTCGCTCCGTGCCGGGACACTTGCAAAGTCCATACGAGATAGTAACTGCAATCTCTTGACTATCTCATAACAATATACTTTCCTGACGCATCAGTAACGCGCTCAGCGGACCTAATAAAGAGAAAATTAAAAATCGTCCAAATAAAGAAAATATTGGGTGGGAAATTGGACATTCAAACCAATCAAAAGTCCAGGACAAAGCGTATGTTGACGATCTGGCGGTTGTAGTGAATGGCAAATTTAGCCAAGCTTTGCGTGGGGTCATACAAGGTGTATTGAGGTAGATAAAAAAGTGGGATAATGGTTCTGTCTTAAGCATTATTCGACAAAAGATTCCAAATTTTCAAATCCAGTGCTATCAGGTACGAGACTGCGTATCACTGAGTCTACAAAATATTTGGGACTTATTATGTACAGGTAACTAAGCTGGCCACAAAACTTAGATTTGTAAACTCCATAGAGCGCAGAGGATAGCTCTCCTATGTATTAGTTGGATCTACTCCCCACTGACATAATGGCGATGCAATAAACAGCTCCTGCTGTGGTAAGACCGCAGAAAATGTCGGAATGGAATTTGGTAAGCAGCAGTCATACCAATATATTAAGAAGGATTCGTCTAACAGCTAGGATGGACTACTGTATAACTTTCACTGATTTTGGTAAAGACTACGAGGTGATTATTCCAGATAGAAAACAATGGGACATGGATATTCCAGCAAATGCTGATTTGATTTATTTTTACATGGGTGGGTCAAAACTGGAAGCCAGGGTCGGCTGTTAAATATATACAAAAGAACTTGGAATTAGCAAGTCCTTTCAACAAGGACTAAAATCGGAGACGGCAGATAATTACCAAAAATCACCAAACGTGATGCCCAGGCACTTCCCTTTGAACCTCCTATGGGTACCAGTACACAGTAACATGGCAAGAAACAAGATGGCGGACGAGCTCAACAAAAAAAGGACATATCCGCAAAGATAAGTCTTCTTGGTGTTCTCAGCGGTATTACAATGAGCCTGATTGGTGACCTAAGTGTGCTTAGCCTCTCGATAATTATGTATAAGAAAAATATTCCAATGTATTTTCTAAAATGGTTTATTTTTAACGTTAATTGGATTTTCACAATTTGGCCTACAGCGTTTTAGACATATTTTCTGTTGCAGACAGGTTTCCGTTATGATATTATTTTTACTTTTCTTCAATGTATTTATTTTGATCAAACATCACAGTAGTCCCTTTTAAACTTACTGTCACATGCAGCCGGTCATTTTGTGTATTTCTTCTCTCCCTTTTTTGCTGCAAGCAGTCAGCTCTTTTCTTCTACCCTCTCTTCAGTAATAATTTTCCTTATTTTCTATTGTTGGCTGTCTGCTCATATATTGTGTTTCATTTTCGGTTCAAGTTGTATGTTACGAATTGCCAAAAGTTTGGGTGCTTTTTAAACTTTTTTGTTGTTCAATTTGCTTACGAACCATGAAAGTTTCCTTAAGTATATATCATAATTTTTTTCTTAATTTCACTTTGTCTTCACACAAAACAGTTTTACGCTTATAAAGTTTTACTATCACTTTTATTTGGCGAATTTTATTTAATGTTAAAGGATCGATTTGATCTTTTAATAGGAAAAGTTGTTGCCTTCTATTAGTATACAATATATACTTATTCATAAACGAATAAGAATAATATGACCTATTCAACTCAGCTTATTTAAAACCTGTGGGAACATGAGGTTTTTCATATCAAATAGTGTCAGATGCTATAGTGTAACCATATGTAACATTATTTTAAGAAAATTTAAATTGAAAATAAATAATAACATATCTGATCAGCTATAAGATATAAGCTACCGATTTGGTCAATTTCAGTTTCAATATTCATTTGAATTTACATGCGTAGAATACCAAAACTCACGCTCTTAGATAATTTTTGGAAGGATTTCTGACTAAACGATTTGTCTTCAGTTATAAAATATTCTAAGATTCTCAATTAATAAAAGATGTTACAAACCGATTTGAACAATTTAGTAACTTAGTGTAATAACAATGATATACCTCATAACCTTAACAAATGTAAAACCATGTTATTTACACGAAAATATATTCAACCACCATATTACAAAGTAAACAACTATAATCGAGAGCAACTATGTAAATTTGTTGATTTGGGTATAACAATGGATACTAAACTCAACTTCAATCTTCATATTAATACAACTGTGTTGTAAGGCGGTGATCTAAGGAATTCAGAGACCCTTATATTATGAAAATACTTTTCACGTCATTAGTAAGACCAACATTGGAGCACGGTTCGGTTGTGTGGAACCCTAATTATAAAATCCACGCTGATAAAATTGAGTTCGTTCAAAAGCAGTTTATGTTGTTCGCTTTGCATCATTTGCACTGCCAAAATCTTCCCCCGTACTCGTCGCTTAAAACTTACAAATCCACCTACACTTTCTAGCTGTAGAGAAATGTTAGGAATAATTTTTTAGTGAAGCTGCTAAATGGACTGATTTGCAGTGAAGTAAATTTTAATATCCCCATCCGATTATCACCACAATTTAGACCACTATTCTTAAAAACTTGTAATGTGAACCGTTTCACCGTTTATTTCAAGATTTCAATTGTTATTCCAGCACATTTGATGTGACAGCCTCAATTTTCGTAACCAAAAATACTATAACTAACTCTTCTTAACAATTATACTTCAGCCGATGTATTTATTTTCTGTAGCTGAGCAGTTTTAAATCTCGACGCTTAACAAACTCTTGCTTTCATGACTAGGCAAATTCCGTACGTTTTGCGTATGACGCCCCTCGTGTCGGTTCGCGGGAAGAGGGTAACCGTTGGGCTTATTTAATTTGATAACTGAATGAATCGTCTGTTATAGTGATTTGATCGATAGGATAAAAATACAAATACGTAGTTTGGCTGAGATAACTCAAAAACTGAGGGACTAGACAGACGGGCGGACAGACAGACGGACATTCAACTTGAAACATACTTGAAGCATTTAGAGTTTCCATATTTACTGAGCAAAAAAAAATTATAAAAGAAAAAATACTTTTTTATACAAGCGTTATGATTCGAGAAAATGTGTTTTTTTTACTTGAAACTTTAAATATATAGAACTAAAATATAATGCAAATGTTTCAATACCAGCAATTTTGTTCAATACTCTACTACAGAAGTTCTTTATTCAAAACCTTTTTTATTGTCATTCAAAAAGTAAATTGTACTCCAACTCAGCCTATGAATATGGCCCATCCTTATACTACAATAGTATTAATGTGTATTTACTTAGAAACTTCCAGCTTTTCTGTTGAAAAGCTCGAATTTACTAGGTTTTTTTTAGTAGATTAATTTTAAAAATATTTTAATTTAATAATTCAAAAACAAACAAAAAAAAACAAAAAAAATTTAAGCCTAAACCTTAATCTTGATGTATATAATTACTTGGATATAGGAGGAATTATACATTGTGTTCGATATTTAAATTTAATAAAAATTAAAAATGAAATGCGATTTTTGTAATTTTGCAAAATGAACTTTATTAGCGAAAGAAAAATGATCTGCACACTTGCACTCTTTTGCGAACTGTAACAATATATAAGCGGTATAAAGCGAGAGCGGTAAAACAAAAGCAATTATAAGCAGATTTATCTATGTAAATGGAATTCAGCACTAATGCAGAGAAGCAAGATGATATTTAGCGTTAACCCTTGTGTGGATGTTCTGATGAGCAATATTTTTAGCAAGTAAACAACTTTTAGTTCAAGGTACAAATTGCGTACGTACATATCTTATAAAAAGCATATTTAAACTCAACACATGGAATGTAAATACATATGTTTACTGATGTCATTGCTTATACATAGAGTTCAACACAGACCGACTATGGATATAAATATCCAATCAGCGAAGTTTTAATTTTGCTTGTAATTTTTTTTAAAAACATTATTATAATTTGTAATTTTTTTTTGCATATAAAATATATATTTTATATAAAAATATATATATATTTTTTTTCAATTCATTTTTGCTCCGTTTATTATTTTTTACACTTTATTATGTGCATAGAATGTAATATTATAAGTAATTTTCATTAATTACAAAAGCAAGTCCCTCAATACATTAATTATACACTAAGCGTAGACCAATAGAATATTTTCAATTTTTCTTACCAAACAACTTTAAATTTATGTGAAATCCGTGAGCTATGTAATTCAATTTGATTAACATAAATTTTAATTTTAATTAGAAATCTCAAATGCTGCTTAAATGGCTTAATATTTAATCCCGCATTGCGTCCTATACAAGCTGTGTCAAGCTGTTTCCTAAAATAGTTAGTTAATTTTGATTGATTTTTTTTCCTTTGTGACTCTTTACATTTTGCTGTACATAATAATCGCTTTATAATGATTTTTTTTATTATTTTTTATTTATTTTTCGAAGTGATTATTAAATATTTCTTTCCAGAAGCTAGCAATAATTTAATAAATATTAAGCTAATTCTTATTCATTGCACGATTTTCTCACTCTGTAATTCTTCAGAAACAATTTACAGGAAGTGCCCACAATCATTACTTTGTTTAAATTTGTTTGCGTATATACGTATATATGTCCAACTTGAATGTGTGTCTGTCCAACCAATAAGTTAAGCTCACATTGGTATAAGTCTCTGAACTTATGTCTGTGCAGAGGTACGTATTTAGGTGCATACGTATTCGTAAATGTAATCACTTTTTAGTGAGCGGTTTCTTTCAAATTTTTCTGAAATTTATTAAAGCTATTGCCCTGAGAATGACACTACTTTTGTTATTTTCAAAACAATGGATCAAAAATGAATTCGTGTTCTTATTTTACTCTGCTCCTTGGTAGGTAAAAATACTGTCCAAGCTGTTTACTGACTTTAAACGTGGTCGAAGAGATTCCGATGATATAGAATGCAGTGATTGCCCTGAGAATGACACTACTTTTGTTATTTTCAAAACAATGGATCAAAAATGAATTCGTGTTCTTATTTTACTCTGCTCCTTGGTAGGTAAAAATACTGTCCAAGCTGTTTACTGACTTTAAACGTGGTCGAAGAGATTCCGATGATATAGAATGCAGTGAACGTACAAATAAGGAGGACCGAAACCATTTTGAGTAATGTAAAATTGAAGCTTCTTCAGTTAGCTGATTCGAAAAGGATATCAGAAGGTCATGAGAATTTTATATTGAATGAGCATTTGACTATGATAAAACGCTGTTCAAAGTGGGTGTAGCATTCATAATTATTAATAAAAAAATAACGTTTATACTAATGATATTGTTACATGCAAAGTTTGAAGCAAGAATCTATCACTTCACTCCGGAATTGAAACGAATGCTATCTGAGTGGATATCTAGTTTTGAATTTTTCCTAAAACGAACGAAACACAACAACCTGGAACGGTAATAACATTGATATTTTGGGGTGTAAGTGGTGGTAATCGACTTTCTAGAGAAGGAAAATATCAACTACTGTTAATAATATATAACAATATTGGAGAACTTGAAGACTCAAATTGCGAAAAAAAAACCAAAGCGACCGCATATATAACTCACCATGTCACTAGTACTCAGTCACTGGGAACTGAGAGATATATTAATGCAAAAGATAAATCGTTTTACAAAAGTGGTTTTGAAATGTTAAATCAGCGCTAATATGATTTTGGGGCTTTTGATGGAGCACATTTTCGCCCATGGGTTATTGCTGTTAATCTTATCACTTCTTTTTTAATATTGTTGTATATCAAAGCATTTTCTTATGTACAAAACTAAAATTAGGATGAATGTATTGTCTCATTATTTACTTTAAAAAAAGAGTAATTTCTTAAGACACAAATTTTAAAGAATGGGTGGATTTTAACTTTTTTATTCGTTTAAAATATTGTCTACAAACGTTTTGTTGATGGCAAATAATTTGTTTAGGGTGTGAGCAAAATGTCACAAAAATAGAGTGCTATGAAAACCACAACGTTTATTTCTTCTTCTTTTCTCCCAATCCTCTCCGGTTTGGATCTGACCGTAGGATAACTTCAATATGAACTGACCATTATAAAGGATGTTTTTTATAGAGGTACAGAACTTTAAGTTGCAATAAAACAACGATGGATTATTCGATTGAATTTTATTTATCCGAAAGATAATCTTGTGGAATTACATTTTAAATATGATTTCTGGCATATGACCGCCACGGCTAGCGCGGATGTAGTCCAATCTGGACGTCCAATTTTCGATGACTTTTTCCAACATTTGTGGCCGTATATCGGCAATAACACGGCGAATGTTGTCTTCCAAATGATCAAGCGTTTGTGGCTTATCCGCATAGACCAATGACTTTACATAGCCCCACGGAAAGTAGTCTAGCGGTGTTAAATCAAAAGATTTTGGAGGCCAATTCACAGGTCCAAAACGTGAAATTAGGCGGTCACCAAACGTGTCTTACAATAAATCTATTGTGGCACGAGCTGTGTGACATGTTGCGCCGTCTTGTTGAAACCACATCTCCTGGAAATCATGGTTATTCAATTCAGGAATGAAAAAGTTAGTAATCTTGGCTCTATACCGATCACCATTGACTGTAACGTTCTGGCCACCATCGTTTTTGAAAAAGTACCAGCCCATAAAGCGCACCAAACAGTCAGTTTTTCTGGATGTAACGGTGTTTCAACATACACTTGAGGATTACCTTCACTCCAAATGCGGCAGTTTTGTTTGTTGACGTAGCCATTCAACCAAAAGTGCGCTTCATCATTGTCGACGATAAAATGGACGTAGTGCGCGATAAGTTTTCCTCACAGAACCATTATTTTCGAAACAAAATTGCACTATTTGCAAGCGTTGTTCAGGCGTGAGTCTATTCATGATGAATTGCCGAACCAAACTGAGAATAAATCACTTGACAGCTGTTAAATCGGTCGCCATCTTGAAAAGTAATGCCAACTTAAAGTTCTATATCTCTATAAAAAACACGCTTTATGAAGCCATGTATTTTTCTACAAACACAGCAAACATGATTTCTTTATTGTTAGTAAGTCTTTTTCTTCTAAAGACTTCATAATACCACTGGTTGATTACAAAACATGAAGTTGATTAAAAATATATCTAGAAAAGCCATTAATGTTCAAATTTGAATTAATAATATTTTTTTTCTTTTTTGGTTATAAATTTTAATTATTTTTGATAAGAATATCAAGTTTACTGTCTTTTAAAATACATTTAATTTGGTATTTTTTCTATTTAAACGTCTATTTTTCAAAGGGACGAAATAAATATAGTTCGGAATATGTGCCACTCCATACCTTTTCTATTTACGATACATAATATTGAAATAAGGAACACCGAAAACGCTCTTATATAACATCGAAGAATTTTTATATAGGCAAACAAACATATTGAAGGGATTCTACCCTACCGGAAAATAAATAACAAGAATTCTACTAGCTTCAATATTTGTTAAAACTAGTTCACCTTCCATCATTTCCCGTGTTGGTGACTGGTATCAACGATATACCACGAAATGTGCACTGTTCGCTTGTGCATCAGCTTTATACTAGTTAAATACTAGCTCATTTATGCATACTGAATTTCTACTTCACCCAAAATTAAAAAAAAATTGCCTGCGCTACAATGAGAACCTCTAATCTCTCGGCTACAGAAATGATAGCAAGCAATAACAAACTGCGCAGCTGAACAGCGCATATCAGAAAAAGTAACTTATCCATTGTTGCAATGATCCAAAGTGTTCTGTTACATTTGTGGGGAATACACAGTCAAAATGTTCAGAAAACCTATAGCAGATTTTATAAAACGTGAATGTTTTTCGTACTTTCAGTCGCAAATTGCAGACGAAAACAAGCGTTGGATACCTAAAATTGCTAGCAAATGTGCTATGAATACTTGAGACAGTGGTTTAGTGGTTAAAGGACCCGCTTTAGGTTCAGGGAGCCTACGCAATGGAGAGAACAAAATAATTATTTCAGTGGCTGTAATTTCTGCTTAGTCGATTTTCTTGGTGATAATTTAAAAGAGTGGTTAGCATTGCGTACTGACATTCGGAAGGCCTGGGTTCAAGCCCAGGTTCGAGCAACATCTAAAATTATAGAAAATTAATTTTTCTAATTGCGGTCGCCCCTCGCCAGGGAATTTCAAGCCCTCCGAGTGTATTTCTGGCATGTGAAAAATCTCCTCATAAAAATCCATAGGCCGTTCGGAGGCGGCTTAGAATAAACTGTAGGTCCCTCCATTTGTTGGTAAAAACATCAAGATGCAAAACCACAAATTGCAGGAGGAGCTTGGCCGAAAATCGCTTCAGCGTTACAAAGCGCCAAATATATATATATAATTTAAAAAAATTTTATCTTCACTTATAATCGACTTAAAGACCTTTATCACGTTCAGAGGAGCTACTTGATCCACTTGGTAAGTGTCCAACGGTAGTGAAATCGAGGAAATAGCTCTTTGTGAAGACGCACTTATAAGAATATTAATAAGAGATACTGATTTCTCAATTTCTGTAAACTACTTGCTCGGAATCCGTCTTTGCAGTTATTAAAAACTTTTTGAGTAATCACAAGTTAAATAATTGTAAACAACGTGCTGAACAGTTTTATAAACTTAGTAATATGCCAATCAATGCACATATTCTCAACAATCACCTTGACAAGTTTCCAGAGAATCTTACTCATAGTTCTTATAGCGAAACACAAGAAGAACAGTTTTGCCAGGGTTCAAAAACTATTTCAGAAAGTTACCAAGGCGGATGTTGTTAGCATGTGGTGGCTGATTATTGCTGGCGAAAGCTAGAGGATTTTTCAATTACCCTTAACGTAGTTAATTTTATCATTTTATTTTTTAAATCTATAATTTTGTTTTGAATTTTTCTATACCATTTCACGGCATCCGGTCCTATCATCGAAAGTGTAGGGTGTAGTAAAGTATAGTAAGGGCTAATTTCTCTCGTGTGAATGCTCGCTCTATGCTTTGTTATTCAAAGTTAATATTCTTGCTCTATGCATTTTTACATTTCCATTTTTACGTTTTTAATTGCTTCTCTTTTCGTTTCCCATCTCTTTCAACTTAACAACCAACTGCAGAGAGATAGGCCACAAATCTGTGGCTATACATATCGATTTTATGGTATTTAAAAAATATTTTTTCCCCCTTATTAATGTACCTCTCAATAGCTTCGGATTAGTAAGGTTGTACATCTGCACGTATGGATAGTACAAGGCCAGTAATTTATTTTGGATATATTTACTCAAAGTACATTGCTCAATATTTGTAATGTAGCGGAAATTTTGATGTTTTTTTGTAAAATCAATATAATTTTATTTCGATCCCTAAATGAAGTTGCAAATACTTTACTTCACACCTAAATTCTTCTCACTTTATTCTTACTTTAGCGATCTAGATGACCACATATGGATGGCACACAATACTTGTGATGTATTTTCCACACCCTTTTTACCACATGCAACGCAATCAACTTTTTGTTGCTTACTTCTTTGTAAATCCATTTTTTTGCAAAATGATTGCAATTTCCCTTTATGAATGAATTTGCAAAAATTCTAGAGCATGAAAATAATTTTATGTATATATAGCATTACATATGTATGTTACAGCAATTTCATAAATTGTTGTTGCACAAGTAATAAAATTTGGAAGCTTAGCAATGTACTTCGCTTTCTGTTGTCGTATAAAAGCAGTATTTGTAAAACATAGTAAATTTTTTGTATTTCACTTGCACGTGTTCAAACATACAAGTGTATAAATATGTACATAACTGTACATATAAATATGTACATAACTGTGTACATATTTATGTGCTTGTACATATATTTATAGTATAAACGATTTTGCCACACCTGTGCAGCATTTTGTGTTTCTACATTCACTTGTGCTACTCTGGAGTTGACTTGTGGCCAGAAATAAATGCATTAAAAAAACTATATTTTCTACACAATTGCACTGTAAAAAGAAGCTTTTTCTTTTATATCTTCTGCATCGTTTAGTATCATACCTCGTCGGGTTGTGAAAACATACATATATTGACCAAATCAAATACAAACTTGAACTTTGCCTTATAAACAAATTATAGATATAATTCACTGGAATATTGGAATATGAAAATGGAATAAAAATTTATCATTTGCTTGGTTAAATTCATCCGTTTTTATATCAGTTTCTTACAATTGCAAGAGTATTCCAGAAGATTAAACGAAATGTATCAGTCGGTAAGCGCTTTGATACTGTGCAATAACAAGAAAATTAATTGTTTTATTTAGGAGAATCAAATAGAACGTAGGACTAGGTATTTAAGGTTGTTATGAAAGTTTTAACAAAGTGAAAAAAAATTATAATAATAAAATATTTGCGCACGACGTTTACAATATTCCAAGGCATGCTCTTGCTTGAGAAAATAATTTTTTTTAGTATGATTAGTACATTGTTGGCTGAGCGCAGTTAAAGTTAAGGTTAAAGTTATCAAGGAGGGGACAGGGCGTCATATTGCCCTGTTTATAAACCGGATCATATTGAGTACTGCTCTGAGAGCTCTTGGATAGGAGGAGAACCTTTAATTTTTATTCTGAAATCAATTTTTTCGGCATGAGCCGATTATTTTATTTTTGTATATATATATATATATATATATATATATATATATATATATATATATATATATATATATATATATATATATACTTGTATATATACGTATTGGATATATGTATATATAAAAAGTACTCATCATATAAAGTTCAATGATTAAATAATTGAAGCGCTTTTGGTCCAGCTCCTCCTCCAATTTGTGGTGCGTTTTGATTGATGTTTTTCAAACAAATGAAGAAACTTACAGTTTACTCTAAGCCGCCATCGAACTACTCAAGCATTTCTTTGAGCAGCTTTTACTTCACGCCAAGAATATATCTTAGGAGGGCTGATATTCCCTTACTCATGTTTTCGATATTTATATAGATTACTCTTTATTACAGCTCAAACGATATTTGGCCGAGTTTTTCTTCTACTTCGGATACACATAATACGAGCACATAGCTCACATCGAAGTCTTTTCTTTAATATTAAATAATAATATAATAATTAGCCTTAAAAAACAATAGGAAAATCGAATGAAATTAAGAAGGAATTTCAAATTCACCCTCCAATCCCGCAGTGTATAAATAAAATAAAAATTGGTAAAAAAGAAAAACATGTAACTTACTTTCCACTTGCCTCAAGGTGCGACCACCTTACATGCAATTCATGTTATTCTTGCCGCATTTGGTGGCCATTTGCGGTAAGGAAGTCATCCAAAGCATAAACATCTTCACTCACTCACACACACAACTGCATTTTGTCACGCTACGGCACACGCTTATGACTATAAAATTTGTGCACCTTGATCTACTGCATTTATGAGTAGGTGTAAGGGTATTTTGTATACTTTTGTACTTGAGTGCACTTTATTCTCATACATCAAGTTCAGGCTCAATACTCTACAGGTAAATTGCTAATACGCCATAGCTCTGGCTGGAACTGTTACTGTTTTTTTAGTATTTCTTTTGGCGCCAACAACTCTAAACTCAGTTACTGAAAATTTTATATTTCCGTGCAAATTTCAACTTTGCCCTTCCATGACATTCACTTTATTTATTACCATTAACCTATTCGTTGTTAGTTTTATTTTTTGTTAATTCCCTTACTTACTCTATTTAATGATTTAAAATAAGGCTGCCGCTTTACTGGCGAAAAAGAGTATATGTAAATGCTGTATGTATCACATTAACATAATACTGCTGCTTTAATCCCATAAAACAATTTTAACATTATACAACTTTTTATTAATCATACGTTACATATAGTAATTGCCAGGGTTTAATGCAAAAAGTTCTGCATATTATTATATGAGTACTATGGAGGAGAGCTGTCGTACATATGTACTCGGGTATGTGTACAATGCGTTTATTAAAAACGATCAAAAGTATTTCAGAATAAAAATGTTTAAAGTTAATAATAAATGTTAAAGTAACATAATGTATTGATAAAATAATTATTAATTTTTTTAGTTTCTATCATAAAAAACGTTTGAACATTAGAAGGTGGAACATTAGAAAGGTTTGAACATTAGTTTAAGGACAAAAATAAAATAAAATATTATTACATGAGAGAAAGAAAAAAGGAAAATTTTATCCAGATCCAATACATCCTTGTCCAGTTACTACTCAGTTTTCAACCTACCATAATGCTACATATGGAATACTCTTTAAATCTAAATGAAATGAGTGGAAAATCATTTAACTAGAAAAGTATTTGAAAATTTCGAGAAGCTAATTCTGAAAATGATGACCGCACTGACCAACCACTCAGCAGTGCGTCCTACAAGGACGGCCAGGTCTCGAGATCTGGTCCGACCAACATACGAAATTATAACAAATTAATTTTTCTAACGGTGGTCTTCCCTCGGCAGAGTAAGTAAGAATGTATGCTATCAAGCAGTCTATTTAATTGTTCTTATATTTTGCATTTGAGGAATATGGCCAGAATGACAAGTAGAGTTCATCTAGCCATGCTCGTTTGTCTGCTTACCTTTCCGTCTGCATATTTGAACGCAAATTAGTCTCTCAGTGGATGAGATACTTAAAAAAATTTTTTGTTCATTTGTGCTAAGGTAGATTTTTCTGCCCTATGTTGCTTCTCAGTATTCTTAACCCTAAAATACAAATCTGCAGCAGGTATTAAACTGCTCTTCTTCTTGTTATAACGTTCTTTTATGTCCATAGTCTGTACCTTGCTCAAAATTTTGAGATTTATAAGGTAAAACTTTTTAAGGTGCGCTGGACAGTAAACTGCTGCATGTCTGACGAAAGAAAATTGTGATCAGGCCAGGCGGATGGAAGTTGAGAGCATACATATATTTTGCGCCTATTTTCAGTCATATTTCTCTAATTGCCTGTTCATAAAATAGATATACTTGTAAATAATTTTTTTTTTTTTTTTTTTGAGAAACAATTTTTTATATTATATTTACCAAGTGAGTTATATTCGAAATTCATAGAAAATTTTCTCGATTGAAATACTTTTTACTCATTTGATAATATCTACTTTGTTCAGTTTAAATAGTTCGCCTTTAGAAATATTTGAACTTACATAGTTCGTCCGATTTTCAATACACTTCAAAAAATATTATAAATAAATAGCCTTATATTTATGTTGGTATACTAACAACGAACGATAATACAGTCTGGATGTAAATGCATATCAGTAATTATATCTATTAATGAATGTAAGTCTTCCACACATAAACACCATAACACCAGGATAATTGAAATTTCACCACGCGCATACACATACGAGTATATTGCGGTTAATTGTTAATTTAATGCATGCAACAGAATGGATGTTCGTATTGTTGCCATTTAGCACATGCACATGCCACGGAGGCTATCAAAAAGCGCAGACCAAAATAAACTAACCGAAAAGCATTGATTCCTGCCGGGTGAGTGCATCAAACGGCTGGTGCAGAGGAACATGATAATTTGCTTTTATTATGGAAGTGGCCAGAGATCCGCCCGTAACTGTGTTTTAGCTAAATTAAATTAATTTTCCAAAAACACTACAGTTCGGCAAAATTTTTTTATTCTCGACACAATCGGCCATATAACTCTGGAAAGCCATGTAGCAATGCAACCGTGCGTATAGTTGATTACAAAATGGGATAACAAAAAGCTTCACATATTTACCTTCGAGTCTCAACATTACATTTGTAGTGGTAAAAACTGTATTTAATGTATATGCACGCTCGGTTGTTCAGAAAGGGCTTTGTGCAGGTGTGGATATAGAGATTGTAGAGGAGTGGAGGAGTAGATTTGGAGTTGTTAGTTGTTGCCGAAGCCTGAGTGTCAACAATGTACTTGTATCGTAAATGTTATCACGTACATATATACATTCAGGATTGTATAGGTAAGTGTAATGTTGTATACTCACATTTACTTATACATACAAATATCAGACATACGTGTACCAAATGGCGAGAGTGCGTTGGTAAACAATAACTCGAACGTCGAAGACCATCATCATTATTTATGATAAAACCGCAGATTTATGTCTCTCCCTTCCTCCCGTTTTCAACTATATCGCAAATGAAGCATTCAATGTCCACTTCCGAATCGGTAATACGAAACCTTAAAATGTATAAACATTTTGTAGACTTTTAATTTTTTTTTTCTGTAACAGATCTGTAAAGCTAATGTTTTCATGAAATCATCGAGCTGCGTAAATTCAGCGAGTCCATTTCAAGCTCAGAGTGCATTTATATTTTACAAATGCAACTAAGTTTTACTTGTTTTGAGAAACCGATCAACTTATCATTCAATATTTTTCCCAGTTAGGGAAGATCCTTGAAAATTTATTTCTGCTCCCGAAACTTAGGAACCATATCCGCATCATGATTGGGTATCATCAGCGCATAAGTGAATTGGTAGTTGCTTACAACTTTTTTTTGTTTTTTTTACACAGACAACTGCTTCCTTAGCATTCGCCTGTGCTTACGCGGATGGGCAGCGCGCTAATCACAATCAACTGATATATTCCACCTTTTGGCTACCCCCTATGACACTTGTTGCTACACTCTGCTAAGTATTATTGTAAATTTTTTGTATATGCAGAGAAAATGTTTTTTTTTTTTTTTGTAAGCTCATTCTGCAAACCTCTTTAAAGTGATAGCTTCAAGTGCATTAGAACCATCTTTCCTTTGGTTTAAGGAAAATATATGAAAAAATTATAATTTCTATAATATGTTTGTATGTATAAATGTGCATGTTGCACGCAAAAATAAAATTATCGTAATTATATTTCCCATTCTTAATCAACGTCCGGTATAAATGAAGGATTTATTAGATAATTTTTTAGGTGTTTTTTTTTTCAGTTAACTTTTTAGGCTCTTTAGCTAGTCATTGACGATAATTTTGGTTCTATTCAGGGATATTAAAGCCTTAAAACTTATTCAATTTCATAATTTTGATCATACTTCAATGTAAATCTCTATAACATTATCTTGCCTTCAAAATGTTAACTTTTGCTCCTTAAAATTCTTTCTTAAAACTACTGTAAAATAATCAGGATTGCATACTTAATATAACTAGTGCACTTATTTTTCAATATTAACCCTCATCAAAATGTGAATTCACAAAATCATTTTAAAGTTCTTTTCACACTAATACGTGTTATTACCACTTTAGTGCCTCTGATCGCTGCTCTGACACTTTGGCACTGTCATTGCCATAACACACTACGAATTTACTCCTTCGCTTACTGCTCCTTTATCAAGTGTTCTGTTGCTGTTGTTTTTGTGGAAGAGATGCTGTCATAAAATTTTGACCCTGTCATAGCGTTGGCATTTACTTAAGCTACAGTTTTCATTAATACCAAGGGAAACATTTCCTTATGGTCGCTATGTGAAATTTCATTATGCTACTGTCGGGATGGCGAAAATAAAAGTTAAGGCTGTGGGTACAGTTGAGAGTGGACAGATTGAATAAGTCAATAATGCGTTTGAAAAATATTCTCATAGCTTTGAAAAAGTTTTTTTGTAACATCTTCTCTTGCAGCCATCCTGGACGGTAGGGATTAACATTGTTTCGGTTCCAAACATGATTATATGCTATATAACTGAAGCTTTATAGCCGCTGCAGCGATTTTTGGTAGATTTCCTCCATCTTAGTATGAGTTTTGAGGTTTTCCAACCAGCGGAAGGACCTACAGTTTACTCTAAGCCACCTCCGAGAATGAAGTACTTCAATCATGACTTAGTAACTTTCATTAACATTTAAAATGTATTTCATTTCGATGATGTCAAATCTCTCGCTCTTAGACGTTTTTTTGACGGAAATTTTACCTAAAACTTCTTATCTGAACAAATCGGTTATATAGGGGTTACACGATATAGTATTCCAAGTTCATTTATTTTTAAAGTCAATGTTTATTTGTATATACGAATACCAAGTTTCACGATCTCAGATTTTTTTGACGGATTTTTGACCCAAAACCTCTTATCTCAAGAAATGATACTTGATATATTATATAATACCATATTTCAAAAGCACATATCTGAAAAAAGTTATATTGATGCTATATGATATAGTCTACCGAACTGGCCGGTTCCGACAAAGGATCAATAAATTGTAAAAATATCTCATAAACATAAAATTAGTCCACAGCTCTCGAAAGCAACAATTTTTCTTTCAAACAAATCACCCATCCGCAAAAAAGTTAATCTAGCTTTCCCATGAAGAAATTATGACAAAGAAATCAACAGATGGCGTTAGCACAATAAAAGAGCTCCTTCGCCAATTTTACGTTCCGAAAAAAATTAGTTACACTTTTCTCAAGCGTCAAGATTTTCCAAAATCGCACCAAACATCTATAGTATATACGTAGATAGATCGCTCATCACAGTATAAAGAATTTATTCGAGTCTGCCGCGGTGATCTCTTGCCCAAAGTCCTTATTAAAACATAATGGCAAACCATTATCTTTATAATAAAGCTAATTCTTGGCCGTGACATAAAATTTTATGAGTTTCATTCCTTCTTGGAAGTAACATATCTAAGAAAAAACACCCTATAAAATTATGTACTGTATATAAAAGTATGTAAGTATAAATGAAACTTATTTGCACCGTTTATGCCACTTGGCTTGCAACCGCCTTGTCAGTGCGATGGCATTCCTTGAAGTGGCAGGGTTGAGTTGTTTGATGCTATTACGGTGATTGTACTTTCTTTCTCTATTTCTTTTTTTTCGTGTTTTTCTTACAATTTTCAATCTTTACTCACTTATTGTTTGATGCTGCGGTGGTATGTACATACATATTTAATGGTTTATCAATTTATATGATGAGATGGTTTGCTGATTCTTATTCCTGCATTGATTAAACTAAACTCAGATGAATTTGCAGAGACCTACTGCCAAAGTAGAAGTGGACAATTAACTATCTGATAAGTCGTTAATCATCAGTAATTATCATTCGAGATCATGCACTTATGTAAGAAAAAACATCAGCCATAGCTGATTTAATAATTTAAATTGAATTGTAGACTTTTGCTTAAGTGGACTGTTACAAACCTGACACAACCACGACCGACAGACTGTTAAATTTCTCTATACCAACTACAAAGTGAGCTTCATCCATACCACATTAAGAAATGTAATAATATCCCATACAAGAAATATTTGCTAACGAGCTATTGAAGCAAGTATATCTTGCTTTAATCACCTCTAAGTCACATTAGAAAGAACGAATTTTCATATACCAGAACTCCTTCCTACCTTTTGTAGCAAGAATTAACCGCCATTTCAATGCTGTATATGTATGTATGTATGTGTATATGTATATAATTGGCGCTTTGTAAAAATCGCTGTCCACCGCTTGTTGTTCAATCGACGCAACTACGGCGTTTTGAATGGTCAGTCGCTTTCAGTTGTTGTGTGAATTGAACTTTGTGTGGATTTAGGTGTAAGTCCAAGAGAAAAATACGCCATAATGTCCCATAAAAAGGCGCAGATCTTGAGAATATCGAGAAATAGACACACTCGGCTACACTTTTATTTAACAGCATTTGGAGTGGAACGAGCAAAACGATGATGTACAGACCTTACAATATCTGTAACACATCCAGTCTCTTCAAATTTCTTTCAATTTTAACACGTTGCGTGGCTCTTAAGGTATCTATTTTCATATACGCCTGACTTTTAACTAAAATAAAACATGTTTTCTCTGACAATTAATATGAAACATCTCTTTCATTGAAACCAACACAATAATTTCCATTATTCAGCTAATTTTTTGTTGTTGAAATTTTCATTGAATAAGGAAGTAATTGAAAAAATATTAAATCGAATACACTACTTTTTTTTAATCTCCAAAAAAAAATATTATTTTCTTATCAGATAGCACAACGCATTCTACTCGATTTTATCACTTCTCTAAATGAACAATTTCTAACAAACGCTAGAGGAAACTGCTATAACTCACAGCTAAGTCAGTCTTTTCACACATTAATAAAGCCAATGAGAGACTTTTAATCGAATGGTAAACCTCAGCTCAGTATGAATCCAATTCAATTATCGCGTCAACTCAGCAATTGCTGCTTCCTCCTTTTATATTATTTTAATGAAATTAAAAAGTTTTCTGGAAACTTTCCAACCATTGCAGCTGATACTTGCCATTTATTGTATATATTGCTTTGATAATAAGTGCTAACGAAACCAAAAAAGGGACATATTAAATTCTTAACACACTTCTCTTCTTATTTTCATTTCATGGTTACTATAAACAAAAGCAAACATTGAATATTTCATTTGAATTCACTTTAAATCTTGTAGAAAACGTAAAGTTCAAGAGTTGCAGAAAATTGTTGTTTTACAAATATTTCAATACATATATTTTATCTTTGTAGAAAAATAATTTTTATCCGTAATATTTTTGTTTTGTGTTCTTCCCATTCCTATCAGTCCAAAATTCAATCAACAAGCTTCAGGCAAAAGACGACTTATGAGAGCCCGAGTGCTCCACAATATTTTTAGTTTAATTCTCGAAACAGATTGAGTTCATTGGCACATGCCTCGAACCAGAATCCTACCTAGTGAGACTAGAACTTTATTTACTGTGGGCTGTGTTCGGACTTATTTTCCCGTATTATAATTATTATTATTCCCAAAAGCAAACCCCTTCTGATGAGATTATATCCGTTAGGAGTAAAAAAATTTTAATGGAGATCTAAAAATATTTTATTTAAGAAATCAAGGGAAGAAATACATAACGTGAATGAATCCCTTACGAGGATTGCAATAAATATAATTGCACTATTACAACCGACATCTTCAGCGTAAGATTTTACATTTTTGATGTTATACATACACGGAAACCATCCGACGAGTTCTCACACATCGACTAAAGAAACTGTATTTTCGAGCACTCAAAACATCGCTTTGATGAGTCAATCTACTTAGTCCTGAATTGGTACTGAAAGCCTTTTTAATCCCATAAGTAAAAATAAGCTAAGAGTTCAACATTTTTCGGTACATAAAGAGACAGTTGTTTGGAGATTCCTCAATCAAAGTGGCAAAAATGTATCAAAAATTTATTCAGACGAATGCAATATAGATATTAGTGGATAATATTTCGAATAACAATGAACTGATTATTAATTATTAATATTGATTTATGTTCTATGGTCCCGAAATATTTAGCGCAACTCTCGCACATCGAAATTTCCGAAAGCTATGTCGACCTAATATCAACTCAACGCAACATAAGCCTAAATCTCGCTCAGATTTGCAAAGATCGACCGCCTACAATCACAACGAAATTTCTGAGAATGTTCTATAGAGGAGAAAAACCAAGTAAAAATTTGCGTTCATAAATTTGAAACTTCTTTAGTATAGCCCTGACCAGGTAAAAAAAAATTTGCGATGATAAAATTGTGGTAGAAAAGTTATTCATTTGATAATAATAAAATAATAATAAAGTTTCAAAGGACAGGTTATTTTCCATTTGATTTGTTGAGTAGCTTTTGCTACGTGTTGAGGTTATGTTTTATTGCACAGTGCTATTGCAGCGAAAGACAGCAGTTTTGAATATGAATGCTATCAGTTCAACTTCCAACATTTCTGTTCAATACTAACCAGTCTTTACATTGGCAAATTGAAAAATTCACATTCATATTCACATAGCTCGCTATTTCCAAGAGTTGAAAAATAGAAAAACTGTGAGAACTGCAAATTCTTAAATAAGAATGTGCGATTCATTCGAAAATTACGTAATTGGATTTCCATGGAATTTTGTCAAGAGGAAATCTTTTTCTTAAATACGAAAATTTACTGAGTTTTATTTCGAATTCCAAGATAAAATATAAGAGATATTAATTTATAAGGATATTATCGAATTTTTCAGTTTGCTCGAAATATCATAATATTCTAAAGAGGTAAATAAGTAACTTGCTTAACTAAACTACTACTCCTAAATGGTTTACTGATTTTAAGCTTAAGCTGGTGGATATACTGACGACACTACAATGGATGACAACCGCGCAGAAATGCTTTTGTCTTACTTCTTTCTGTCAATTCTTTTAATGTTGAAGATGCAGTAACACCTTACAGAATCAAAAATGGTATTTTAATTAGGTTCGAGTATGTAAGTACCAGAATCATCGTATCAGAGTGACGAGCTGAGTTGATTTAACGATGTCCGTCTGTTTGATCGCAAACTACCGCTTACTTTTTGAGATATTTCAACCAATCTTAGTACGCAGATGGATTTTTATACCTGTATTGATCATTTGTCAGAACCGTCCAGATTAGCCACTGTAACTGATATACGACCGATTAACCCATTTTTGGGTTTTCATAAATCCGCCAAAAAAGGATCGGAGAGCGTGAAATTTCGTATTCTACTAACGAAAATTTAATTGAATATTGATATTAAAAATTAAAGTATAAAGATTTTGGCATGATCGAAGAAATTACAACTTTCTTGTTTTTTCTCAGAAAACTTCTTTGTTGGAAACTTTGGACTACCCATTCTCTTTTATGGTATATATTTACATCAACAATGAGAAGCTGGGTCAAAATTGAGTCAACAGGAATGATTGAAATTCTTGCGAGTTAGAAACCAGTTTTTATACATATATTTGGAAAAATGGTCATAAAGAATTCACTCATTTTTTCAGCAGTAGAATTATCGAATTATTCAACCAGTCTTAAGCCCATAAGCGGATAATATAAAAAAAAATTATCTATCATATTGCAAAATATGTTTAATTATTTATTTATTTATTTTTTATAAACATCTTTATTATTTAAATTATTTTTCTATAATTATTTTTTCAACACATTTCTTATACTTCTTCATATAACTTATTTTTTATATATCTTATATTTGATTGCAGAACTGTTTTGTTTGAAATTCTTTAAATCTCTTAAATTAAACTTTAAATAAAAATAAAATAATAATAATTTCTTGCTTCATAATACATTTTCCCATCGAAGCGTAGATTATTTATAATCCACCAATTTTTGGGTTCATTGATAAAGTTTCGGAGATAAGCTTATGCAGATGCTTTCTACTCCATTCTACTCAATTTATAGCGTACTGCCCATCATGAGCAAACTGAAAAAATAACAACATGAAGAAGAGGACAAAACGTGGAAGCAACATGATTACTTGTGACTTAAAAAATATTATTTTATATCAATTTAGTTTTTTGTTTAATTCGCTTTAGCCTTTAGCACACAGCAGCTGTGCTACGACCGGACAGTTCAATTAAAATTATTTTTTTTATGTATTTTTTTTTTGTTGAGATAAAAATTGCAAACAATTTTTTGAATTCAAGAAAAAATAACGAGCCTTTGTTTCGTGCGCACGTCATACACTTTTTGAAAAATATTAGTAGATTGTGAAGATAGTTTGATTGAACATGTTAAGCTTGATTGATGTAATGTATGAAATTCTTGGAAATTGTTTAGTTGCAAAATGTGTGGTAATAAAATATTTACAGAATTTATTAAAATTTGTGTTGGATTTATAGAAAAGTATTTATAACATTTACAATATTTAAGGCCTACACTAAGTTGGATGTATGAATTATTATATGTCAAATTCAGGTTGAGGAATTTGATGGAAATTCCATATAAAAGTGATTAATTATATTAAGTATCGGCCGAGATAAATCTTTTGCAGTCCCTATTTCTGAAATTTATTTATATAAATACTGTTAAATCACTTTAATACACATGCACCTAATAATCATTTTACACGAATTTTTTGTACACAAATTTGATTTAACATGTTTTTATATTTATGAATTTCAGGCACTAAAATAAGTTAAGTTAACTTTAAGAAATATTTAATTTGTAATATTGTAAGAATTTAAAAATGTATTCGTCTTTCAAACCAATCCTTTTTTGTTTTCAATATAAATAAATTTAAAAAATAATTTATGAGAAGAAAAAATTTAAAACAAACAATCTTAAAGAATGAAAAATCTTGCCTAAAGGTCGTTTTTTGTTGTTAAATAAATTTGGTAAATATTCGTGTACCTGAAAAATATAATTTCTATATTTTTATTTTTTGATTTTGGATTTCTTTTGTTTTTGAGTTTGAATTTCCCAATCACCTTTAGTGAATAGTTGTACCTTATGAATATGTTTATTATGGTTAACATCTATTTATTTTACACGAATTTTTCATGTAAAATAAAATATATGTTTATTAAAAAAAAAAAATTTTTTTAAATGTTTGTTTGAGGCTTTAATAGTTCAGATTGGAAAACTAACTTATTTTTTCAGTTGCTCAAAGATCTGGTAGTTATTTCTGGCACATGTTGCATATATTAAAAACCGCTATAGTTCCACTGTTTATTTCTATAGTTTCGGAGTCGTTTTCGCCTTCTTCATTCCCTTTTGAGTTGTTCCTGTCATCAATTAGATCTTCATTCAAAAGTGATTCAACACGCTCTGTCTGAGGATTCATATGTTTAGCAAAATAAATGAAAGTAGAAAATTTTGTTTATTTACTTTTAATATCTCTTAGCACGAAAATAATTTCTGGATCAAAAATTCGGCTTTCTTGCGCCAACGGCCAATCAGCGCCAGAGTCACTACTTAACCACCCAGTTTTAACAATTCTCGCTTTTCGAAAACCTTTTTAACATAACAACATAAATTATAAACCATTCAATACGTTCATTGATTTTGTAAGTTCTGTGGCGCTTTTATAACTAAAGGGTGTTTTTTATAGAGGTATAAAACTTTAAGTTGCAATAAAACAACGATGGATTATTCGATTGACATGAATTTTATTTATCCGAAAGATAATCTTGTGGCATTACATATTGAATGTGATTTCTGGCATATGACCGCCACGGCTGGCGCGGATGTAGTCCAATCTGTACGTCCAATTTTCGATGACTTTTTCCAACATTTGTGGCCGTATATCCGCAATAACACGGCGAATGTTGTCTTCCAAATGGTCAAGCGTTTGTGGCTTATCCGCATAGACCAATGACTTTACATAGCCCCATAGAAAGTAGTCTAGCTGTGTTAAATCACAAGATCTTGGAAGCCAATTCACAGGTCCAAAACGTGAAATTAGGCGGTCACCAAGCGTGCCTTTCAATAAATCTATTGTGGCACGAGCTGTGTGACATGTTGCGCCGTCTTGTTGAAACCACATCTCCTGGGCATCATGGTTATTCAATTCAGGAACGAAAAAGTTAGTAATCATGGCTCTATACCGATCACCATTGACTGTAACGTTCTGGCCACCATCGTTTTTGAATAAGTACGGACCAATGATTCCACTAGCCCATAAAGCGCACCAAACAGTCAGTTTTTCTGGATGTAACGGTGTTTCAACATACACTTGAGGATTACCTTCACTCCAAATGCGGCAGTTTTGTTTGTTGACATAGCCATTCAACCAGAAGTGCGCTTCATCGCTAAAATGGACGTAGTGCGCGATACGTTTTCCGCACAGAACCATTATTTTCGAAATAAAATTGCACTATTTGCAAGCGTTGTTCAGGCGTAAGTCTATTCATGATGAATTGCCAAACCAAACTGAGGATAAATCACTTGACAGTTGTTAAATCGTTCGCCATCTATAAAAAACACCCTTTACATATTTGAAAGTCTTTTAATGGAAAGTTGCAATTATTTATAAAAAAAATTTTTAGTTTTGTGTTTTGCCTTGATCAAGTGCTTGGCAAATAGAGGTTTTGTTGGCATGCAAAAATATTAAATATATATATTTTTTAGTATGATGTCCCTGGAATACGAAGTAGCCTTTTCTAGAAAGTAGCGAAGCATTTATGTTCTATCTTATCGTTTTTTTTTATAGAAGTGGCATTATTTTACCTAAAAGTTGATATTTTGTGTTCGATTCCGTAAAAAGGAGCGCGCTCTTATTAGAGTGATTTATGCATAAAAGCCATGAGAAAAAGCTTGAGATCAATGAGAATGGCTATTGGAGATGTTCGCGTAAGAAAGAATCCGTTTGATAGAATTATCGCTACATATAGTAGTATAATATCATTTTCATGATGTTTTTTCATTAAGGGGAACTACATACATCATTTTTTAAGCCGCTTTCGAACTTTTGATGGTTTTTTATGAGAATGTTTTTACTGTCAGAATTCCTTCGAAAGCATTTCCTTGCAGAGGGGCGGTTGCAATTAGAAAAATTCTTTATTTAAAAAATAGGTCTGCCGAAGACGACTCGAATTCAGGATCATCTGTTTGGTGGTACGAACCCCTAACCAGTTGGATTCTGTGGTTGACTTTGTAGATTTGAAACTGCAAAATGAGTTTTATTGCTTAAGAAGTGCGATTCTTAAATACTTAAAATACTTATTTCAATCGGTATGTAATTAGTAAATGTGTGAACTCAGAATTAATTATATTTTATTTAGAGAGATAATACTTAAAACTTACCAATATCTTTTGCTATGCTCAACGAAATTTTTACTTGACTTTACAATCAAAAGCTCTATGATTTCTTACCTTTGCTTTCTCTTCCGTTGAAAGATACTGAAACAACATTTTCAGGAATTGCATATACTCATTTTAAAGCTTCAAATGAATAACTTCAATTTTTTACTTTATCTTTACACAGAAACTTCAATGAATCGGACGAGAAGTCTTTCATGGAATTTACAGAGATACTGCTACTCACACACAAGCTGGAACATCCGGATTATAAATATCAGCCACGACGGCAAACACATCTACCGCCAGTGGTTTACAAGCGATGAAGTGCTGGGATCTAGCGGAGCGAACCCACCAAATACAACCGCAAAACTGTCTAATAAAAACGTAACTTCTCTACATTTATCCACCGACTGCATGTCCAGCACGTTCTAGACGAAAGCTTGCAACGGATCTGGCGGCCGTAAGCGAATGAGCGCAGCAGCAACCTCAAATCGTGTTAATGGTTGCATTGCTAAGCAGTCGTGCAAGAGCAGTGGTAACAGAAGCAAATTGGGTGTCATTAGCGTTTATAATGCAAGCGGAAATTTTCACAACAATAACAACAGCAAAAACACCATTCGTACAATAATATGCGGCGCCGACATGCTGAATAGTGAACCTTGTATTAACTCACTGAATAGCCCATGATGGATAGGCAGGACTCGACTTTATCGGACAGCAGCCGCACCATCAACCGCAACCGCGTTATGATTATGTGCAACCCATGGATTCACCCGGATCTAAGGCGAGCTCTATACAATCGATCAGTGCAGGCACCTCCGCTGATGGACAGCCAATCATACCGCCGGCAACACTTAGTGAGCTGTTAGCAGTCAGCTTAAATGGCAAGCGCACGCCGATAAAACAACAAACCCAGACGCCACAAACTCAACATTTATTGTGACCACGGATGCAGATTCTGGCGTCGGCTATGGTATACTGACTGATGGCGACTATATTTCGCTGAATGATGGTAACTACAATGCGCTTCTTGCTAGGTTTTCCACGCTCGGCTAACGAACTATTAGTAGCTAACGAATCAAGTTAGACAAATTATACAATCACTTCTACATGCGGCTTGAGGGCTGCACGTATTTTTATTTTGGATACCACTGCGATTGATAGTTACGGAAATTATGCTCCCCAGTAACACCTCGCTTACAATTGTGGCGCCTTGTTCACAGATATCTGTAATTCATCGCATTCCATTGGTGTGCTCAATGACCTGGAGTCCGCAACTGTATCCCCTCAACGTTTCCTAGAAGCGATAACAAAATACTCGCCGCCTGTGCTATGAAAAAGTATGCACCGTCACATCCCAACTACTTAGCGTCGATTTCGTTGAGCTTTAGTGACATTGATCCCAAGGAAATTGACCAATATCTCATAGATCAAGTGATGGACCACTCCCATAAGCCGTCGCAAAACATGTGCCCCAACATACATCATCCGTTTTGTCAACGGCTACTTCATCATCATCCGCCATAGGAGCCTCTGCAATAAGCGTCTTGTGCTCGACCATAACTAAAGCCCCACCAGCTGTAACTACAATGTTGTGTGACAGTAGCACCAACTCATACATAACATCATTAGTTGGTAGTGAAGTAGGGAGGAGCTCCGGCGATGGTGGTAGCTCAAGCAGTAATTCCGGGAAATCCTTTACCTGCGCCGGCTCATTTCAACTGCTCTACAAGCAGGCGCTTAATCCGACATCCTCTAATAACAACAGCGATAGCAACAGCGTCGATAGCACTAAATGACAATTCCAGTAAATATAGTATGAATAACAACAACAACAGCAAAAACAGCCGCAGAAAAAACAACAACAACACCAGCAGCAACAGCAATAGTGAAAGCAACGCCGGTAATTTCTTTTATAGTAGATCTGCAATATACATTGAAGCAACGCATCACATTTCGCTTCAACAGATTTGTTGGCGTGTCCACGCGATTTTCTTCCTCGAGGCTGGCTGCTGAGTTTGTATGCATTTGCAGTCACTACAATGCCTGCCTGCGGCTTTTATTACTTTAGCTTCGCATTTCGAAATTTTTGACATTACTGGTATCAGCTGGTATTTTTATTGCCATTTAGAATTCGCTCGAACCCTTGACCACCAGAACTGACGTAATCGCATTCCGTTTCACCTGATTGGTCGGATGTTTGATTTACCGTGCAAATTTCCAATTCTAACCTGTAAGGAAATTTTACAGAAACGTCACTTGACCGTTAAGGACGAAAAATTGCGATACTAACAATGCTGGTATTATTCACTAGACAATGGTGAGCTCTTCAAGAGTTTGTCAAAATTTTGTACCACTATTTATATAATAGAATATTGGAAGTTCAAACTAATTGAGTTTAGTTAATATTAAGCAGAAACTAATAAAATAATTGTAGTTAACAATTAAACAAAAAAATTATTTGGAAATTTCCAGGATGTCAATAAAATCAACTTTTTTGCTTGAGTTACTTTGTTCTAAATTCTAACTAAGATTCTTGGAAAGTAACTGCGAAAGCATTTTTTTCCTTCTAGCCTAGAAAAGAACATTAGGTTTCTTATTGAATTACATTAAATATGACCACAAATATAAGCTAGTTAAGTTCGTCTAATATTTCACTTTAGAGAAGATTGCTGTTGCACTATTAGAAAATTCGGTTTTAAAGTGTTTATTTTTTCTAAAGCTTCATAGCCCAGTCGCACTTACAAATGAATAGTCTACTAGGCGAGGTCTGCTTTTATAACAAAATCAAAATGACACATTGGGAAGCAGTGTGACCTGCACAGAAATGTAAGAATTAAGAGGAAGCTTTTGAGTTCACTCAACAGAATACCTTGCTATAATTATTGGAGAAGTAGGAAATGATAGAATACAAACTAAGCAAGAACCAGCGGCTGTCTTCAGCCATGCCGAAGTCTTTATACCTTTCATGAACATATCAAATTTATTACAAATTGCAAAATTCTATTTTGATAATTTCCAGTGTCAATATCAACTTGAACTTACATCTGTAGAATACCAAATCTCCCGCTATTAGATTCTTTTTTCGGAGCTATATGATATGGTAATCTGATTACGATGATATTCAGAACCAATATTCAATTCATTATGTGTGTCTATAATATCAAATTTCACGCTCCTAGATGCGTTTTTGGGAGAGTTTTGGCCCAAAACCTTTCGATGATTTTCAGTACAAATATTCAGTTCTTTTGTATGTGTAGTATACCCAATTTCACGTCCTTAGGTACTTTTTGACGGATTTATGACCCAAAATTTTGATCGTATGTATCCTATAGAGGTGCGATCTGGCCGGTTCCGGCAAATGATCAGTTAAGCTCGTGATTCTGATACTATCGGTTTAATCGGTACTTACTTAGATGTAATATAAAGCTTTTTTTTCCTAATTTCTTTGTTATTCTTGTTTTTAAAAAATATTTGTCAATAAGCCTTTTAATTTTACAATTTTCTAAGAGTATTACGAATAAAACTTTAAAAAAATTACTTTTTAATATATGTTACATACATACATATATGCTTAACGGGAAAAAAATTTAATAAAGCATCTTGAAACACCACATTAAACTATGCATTTAAAATTTTCCATGAACAAATTTTAATGTCACGATCTTACAAATTTTATTAAAAGCTAGCAAATCAAAATATACAAGCGTAATAATAAAGCAAATGTTTTTTAATTAAAGTTATTATGAACTAAAATATTATATATTATATATTATATGTATATACACATGTATATTTAGAAGTGATCAAATCGTTTCTGCCGACTAGAAGCACCTCGAAAAGTGACAATACATTATTAAGTGGCTAAAATTGATTTCAAATTATTATGAATGAGAATATATTTACTAAATATTACTATTTTAAGACATAAAAATTATATATGTATATTATTATATATGTATATATTAATGAATACCTACTTATTTAAGTAGAGCTAAAAAGAAAATAATGTCTGTGCAAGTTATTCTGCACATCGTTCTTCATATATAATCGGTTTTAGTTAAGTAAAAAAAATTCAGTAAAAGTTATACAAAATGGAACTTATTTTTCATTAATGCCACAAAGGTTATTCAGGTGGGTAAAAATGGTTATGCGTGAGATGTTTCGGGTGGTTTCCAATATTATATATATATAAAGGGGGCTTTGTTTGAAATGTGGGTTTCAAAAAAAAACCCAAATGCGTATAATTTAATGTAGCAATTGAGGCCATATGTCAGCAATAACGCGCCGGTGCATTATGAAATGGCAAAAAAAAACTGGATATAAATCAAGAATCAGTTGTAAAAAAGACCGACTCCGAAAAAATTATTGCCTCGTTGAAACCCTTTATATATAAGCAATTAAAAAAATTTTTTTTTTACAAATTTACCTATTCAATCATTTATCTCTCAATTATCAAAGTTAAAAGTCTAGCACCACTTCTGTTAAAGTAAAAGCTACTACAATTAAATTTTTTTATAACAGTTGTGTTCAATCTCTCATCAATCTCAATCTCCCATTGCAGAACTCCGAACTATTGCCACCATTCCTTCCAATGCCGAAACATTTTCTAAACTTAATTTTGAGAAAGGTTTTAGTTGTTTCCACAGCAATAAGATATTGTTTTTGGCCAAAAATACATAAACAAGTGATGGTATTTAAGCAGGTGCATTATCGTAATGCAAAAGTCATGAACTGATTACAACATATCTGGAAGTTTTTTAAGGCTTGCTTCACTCAAATGGTTCTGAACTTGCAGGTAATACTCCCTATTGACACCTTGACCTTGTGACAGGAATGCATTATGCAATATGTCATTGCAATCGAAGAGCACAATGAACATAAACTTCACGTTCGACCGCAATTAACGATCCTTTTTCGATCTTGCCCCACTGCGATGATTGAAGATAGTTATGACGTCATATCCGTAAACCCATGTTTGTTTCGTCGCATAAATTTTTCAGATATACAAATATAATTCTGATGAGCAATTTTTGGCACGTCCTTGAACGCTTTCAGCGATTCTGTTTTTGTCTATTCAATCGTCACGAAGAGTTATCTCTTCGTAAAACTCTTCAATTTAAGCAATTGCTTTCGAATGTAAACATAGTCGGATGAAGGAACGTTCATACCATAATCATCGATTGGAGTTTCGGTTTTGCCATCTCCTGGTGTCTCATTTTCAATGTCAGTTACTTGATCCCGTTTCCATTCCTGTTGTTCATCTCCTCAAGCGCTTCATACTAATGAATTTCGGCATCTCTCTTTTCGCTGTTTGTTGTGGTATCGAGTATTTTCACTAGTGTGTATTTTTCGTCAGTTTATATAAGTATTTTTCCATATTTTTTTGAATCAATATTATATAAAATACAGCGGCAATGACTTGTTTGAATAACTTCAATCAGATTACTAGGAATTTTCGAGTTTATGCTCAGAATGAAGCAAAAATCTATTCTTGAATATGAAGAAACTACAAACTTTTTAAAATCAAGCTGAAAAAAATTGGAAAGCAAAGAGTATAATTTGGTTTTTATGTAAAAATCAACACCAACCACTAATTAATATCACTTATTTAGCTATGTAAATAAGTGATATTAATTAGTGATTGGTGTTGATTTTTACATAAAAACCAAATTTGCATATAATATAGGTCCAAAATTCTATCATTCTCATAGCACTTTCTCACCCTATGAGTAAATATAAATATGCTTACATCGTTCTGCATACTCATATGTTATATTAAGGTATATTTAAAAAATGAATAATTAGTGCTTTCAGCCATGCCTTTAATGAATATATCAAATTTATTGTACTGCATATAATAATCTTTCGAATTTGATAATAGTTTAGACTAATTTTTAAAGTATTTCCCTCTGAGCAGTGTTTCCCTCTGAGAGAAATTTCAATATATAACTTGTTTGTATGTGGTGTTAAGGCGATTGGAATAATAAGCCTAATTTAGTATTTTATGGTCGGCCGATAGATTTTTGTCAGGAGCGTAGAGCGACCGGAAATATAAAAATTAATTTTCTATCATTTTTGGATATTACTCGAACCGGGACTCGATCCGTGACTCGAACTCTGGCCTTATAAGTGGTAGTACGCAATGCTAACCACTAGGTTATTGCGGCTCATTATATTATTTATTTATCTACGTATATGTAGATAATTTCATAATTGCATTCAATGTTTGGAGTTCAAATATTACAGCGGATGACTTACCTTTTACCTACTCTTTGAGGCGTGTATCAAATATAGTCAGATATTAATTGCTGTTTGACATCAAAAGTCTCTAAGTATATATTCTATGTGAATTGGCTCGAATCATCGAAATCGGTTCAGGCGCTCTTGAGTTATAACATTACTCTCTTTAATATATGTACATAAATAATAAATAATTCATATAATTAAGTTTGCACATGTCGATATCTAAACTCATTCATGAACTGTTAAACTTATTTTTCGTTAGAAAAACAGTTTATTTTTGCCCCAGAAAAACATAGTCCGGTCAATTTAGACAATCGAAGCTACATAAATTCCCACCAAGTTCAAAACCGGTAAGATTGTTTAAAATACAATTAAAAATAAAATATGAAAGTTCGATATCTTTCCCCTGTAAGGAAAAATTTTTATTCAAGGTCAAAAGTCAAAAAATGATTTTTTCGCAATTTTCTGCAAAACGGTAAGTTTTATCATAAAAACACCTCAGAAAAGAATTGTAGATCATAAAATTATCTACAAAAAATTTATCGATACTTATTTTCCTGGGAGCGACGTTTTTTGAGATATAACGATTCGAAAAGTTGTAAAAGTTGTAATATGCAAAAATGTCCGAATATTGTTTCATTTGTGCTAAACTTTTAATTGAAAGTGAAGTTGTTACTGTTGAACCTGGTATGAAAACATTAATTAATGCAAATAATAAGCATATAGCAAAGAGCAGATAAATTTTCTTAATATCTTAAAAATCTGTGACAATACATGAAAATTGTCGCAAAAATTATACTCGAAAGTCTTCTATTATATATTTGGCGCTTTGCAACCGCTGGAGCGATTTTCCGCCGAGCTCCTCCTACAATTTGTGGTTTTGCGTATGGATGTTTTTACCAACAAATGTAGGGACCTACAGTTTATTCTAAGCCGCTTCCGAACGGCCGATGGATTTCTATGAAGAGCTTTATTTCATGCCAGAAATACACTCGGAGGGCTTGGCATTCCCTGCCGAGGGGCGACCGCAATTAGAAAAATTTATTTTCTATAATTTTGTATGTTGTTCGAACCCATGCCTTCTGAATGGCAGTACGCAATGTTAACCACTCGGCTATCGCGGCCGCCTTCTATTGCTGCAGCTAATAAACGACAACGTGAAGAACAACAAAGCAGTACATCCACTAAAAGTCCTCCTCGTACTAGATTACGTTCCAGCTTTTTGTTTTAAAAAGCAATGCATATTTTGTGACCAGGAATTGAATGAAGAGTATGAGAAAAGAAAACCCTTAGATATTCGCCGTCGAATCAGTCAAGTAAGCACACTTCAATTTAAAGATTTAATTCTGGAAATAGCTCGAAATCGTGACGATGCTACAGCAAAAGCTGTTTAAAAAACAAAATTTAGTTTAATGTGCTTTGGAATTCGCTTTCTCTTTCAATGTACGAATCTCCAAAAAAATATACCTGCTTAGATAATTATAGATATGCATCTTTCGTTATTAACACCAAAAGTAAAAAACAAATACAATTAGCTTGTCTTCCTCCATCCTCAGTTGCTGCTCATCAACATCTTTTTCGGGTATATTACCAAGTTCAAGTGTGGCTTGATTATCAGCTAGACCCTACAGACTGGGGTTGGAAGTTGGTCAATAATTCATTAGAACCAGTGCAAAATTTACTTCCACTTGCGCCGGAATAACTGCTAAAAAAAACTGCAGGAAGGGAAGCAGTGCTAAATGTGGTTGCAAAAAAGCCGGACTGTTATTGTTCTCTGGCATGTACACATTGTCAAGACCGGTCGTGCTCTAATATTGAATCACCAACAGAACTTGTAGAGGATCCGTTTGATTCCAACGAGGCGACTTGTGATACATCGGTATTAACACAGTTTGCATGCACTCAGTATGAAGATGAAGAGGAACAAGAATAACAAGAAGAAGAACATTACGAAAAAGAAAAAGAAGATCACGAAGAAGAATAAAAAGAAAAATTCGAAAGTTACCACTCAGACGACTAAATGTCACTCCTGTTTTTTTTTAACTTACCCGTGGAATAAGCGCACTTTAAGAATAAAACACGCTAAGTACCCTACCTCATACATGGCATAGAAGTGTGTATATTATGACGATTACAACTTTTACAACTTTTCGAATCGTTATATCTCAAAAACCGTGGCTCCTAGGAAAACAAGTAGATAATTTTATGATCTACAATTCTTATCTGAGGTATTTTTGTGATAAAACTTACTGTTTTGCTGAAAATTGCGAAAAACTTATTTTTGACCTTTGACCTTGAATAAAAATTTTTCCTTAAGGGGAAAGATGGCGAACTTTCATATTTTATTTAAAATTGTATTCTAAACAATCATACCGATTTTCAGCTTGGTGGGAATTTATGTAGCTTTACTCTTATTATTTGGTCTAATTTGATGGGGCTAAACAGTGTCGGAATATATTTCAAAAAAAAAGGTTTCCCACTGAGCGAGAACGCAGATACACTAAAAATAAACCACTTGCCCAGTTGTGCGAGTTACCTTTTCTTCTAACCTATTTTGAGGCAATCTGAAAGTTGTAACGTTTATTTTTGATCTCTAATGTTCAGTGTCAATTACACGATTTTTTTCGAAAGATTTTTTGATGCACCACGGCAACCAAAGATTACCAACCACAAATTGGCTTAAAAAAATTCTTCCGTTTACAATGTATATTACATACATATTTACTTTTTTCACGAATGCGTTAATTTCCATTTTCGTCATTATACAAATATACGCGTATATTTATACCTATACATATGTATATATTTGCCTATGCAAATACATATATAATTAGTTTTTTTTTACGTCAAAATAGAAATGTTTTGAAGATATTGCTAACAAATCATTATAATTCTTTTTTTTCTCGCTACTCATTTATTTATAATATGAGCCTGAGAAATTTATTATATACATATAATATTTCATACACATTTTCTCATCTAATTAACAACAACTTGTTATAAATTATAAAAGTTTTAGCATTTCTATTTACTTGCATTTGTTTAAAATTTAGAAAAAATTTACAAAACAAACAGACGTTAAAAATAGTTTTAAAGGTGAAATGAAGGTATTTGAGGGAAGTTTTTTTCTGCTTGAAAGTAAGTTATAAATCCATTGGATATTTTCATTTTTAACATGCGTACATATTTGACACATTTTTATTTGTTTCTATATGTATGTATATAGGTATACGAAAGCATTATTTTGCCGCGCATGCTCATTGATATATGTATAAGTATATACCACTTACAAGCTACGTCTTAAAACTACTTAAAACTGACCATTTCGCGCTCTCTAACTTTGATCTACACTCTGTATGCATCATTTGGATTTGCGATCTTTGTTCAAAGTTCGAACGGACGTTCGCCACTTTAATTGGCTGCTATAAATATAGAACATTAATTTGAGCATTAAGTTTTCTAAATTTTTGAGTTTTTATGTGAAAAATGCGAAGTCTTCATTTTCTTTCAGCGGCAAAGTAGATATGCACCTATATGCGAGTAGAAAATTTGTGGTATAAATTACATTTTTATTGACAATTACTTTTTAAGAAGTAATAAAGTTATATTGATGGGGTATTTAGGTAGATATGTAAAGACATTATCATAATGTAGATAAAGACATTATCATTTCCAAAATAGCGGGCGGCAAAAAAGTTTTATTTTGTCTACTTAATTTAATATTTTTTTTATTTCAGATAATTGCAAAGAAAGAGAAAGATTAAAATATCTGAAAATAATATTTAAATCTTAGCATATTGCGAAAGATTTGGGTACAATCCCAAGGTGTTGAGGAGTGTCAGAGTGGTTTCCGAATGCCGGTAAACTCGTATGTTCTCCTAAGGATTTAATACCGATTAATCTATCCTTCTTTTCTGCTGAAGCGTATGACCATATACCGTTTGCTTATAGAACTACGCCTTATTTGAATTTTGAACAGCCGTCAGCATCATCGACACCATTCGCAGAAACCCAACATTTCAAGCAATTCCTTTCTTAGGATTTTGCATAAAGACCTCGGAATGAAGGCTTATGTATAAGATCCGATTTGTCCAAAAACTGAAGACTCATGACCATCTGGTGCCATTTAGTTTCGCTTTTGCTTAATGCAGAGAAGGTTGTAGAAGATGATCCGAAAATCATATTTTCCCATTATACAAATATTATTTTTATTTAAACATATCGAAATCTTCAGTGCATAAGAGTAGCGACAAATCTCGCTTATTACTGATACAATGACATTAGAGAAAAAACATATCTCAAAAAAGACTACAGCTCTATACTCACTTCTTGGGTTTTCGTGGCACTCAGTACAACTCACGCTTATACAATAAATTCGCTTAAGTTCAAGAGCTCTTTATAATTAAACTAAAACACTCAGAATATATTCAATAGACATATGAAACTTCAAAGTAAGGGAAATAGTTGCACCTATAGCATGGCAGTTTAATAAATGGCAATTTTTTTTACTCAGATTTAGAGTTAGATTGAAACAAAGAGTGTGAGAATGATGGATTCGGTTTTAGTGACCCCTTGATCTTTAAAGAATCAGTTCAAAAAAAAAATTGTGAATTACTAAAACCAGCAAAACAAAATGTAAAAGGTGAAGATGTCATTTTTAATTTAAAATTTTAAATTAAAATTTAATAATTGGCGCTTGTGGTGTTCGTCTTGAGGTTTTTTTTGTACATGGAAGGGCCAACATTTTATATTAAGCCGCCTGCGAGCGACTGATGAATTTGTATGAGGAGATTTTTTAATTTCATGTAATACAATCGGAGTGGTTGGCATTCCTTGACTGGGAGCGATCGCAAATAGAAAAATTAATTTTCTATATCTTGCGGTGTTGCTATGGTCAGGAATCAAACTCGTGAACGCATGCATGGTAGTACACATTGATAATCGGCCTTCTACGGCAAACAAATAGATTATTTATTATGAAACTGATATTATTATTATTTATTTATGTTTATAATAATAAGTAAATAATTTAAAAAATTAATAGTAGCAATTCTATTAATTTGGACAAAAGAATAACATTTTATAAGAACAAGTCTGAAAAATTTGTCATATTTGGTTACTTTAGATTTTTCTTAAATCAAATTTTTTAATTCTATTCTGTTCGCTCTCTGATATGAGCAGCAAAAAAGAGGAAATCTTATCTAAAAAATATATATAAATACATTTATATGTGGAATGTATGTACAGAGTTATCCATTTTTCGTTTCCAAAATAAACTTAAATAGAATGCATTTATAATAATTTTTTTTATAAAATTCCTTTTTATTATGAAGCTTGAGCCTTGGCATTATATATGAAATCCTACATTATGCAAATGACCGCCCCGTGAATTTTTGAAAACTTCGGTCTCTTAGAAGTAATTTTCGACCACTTTTTGACACATATTAGGCGACATCTCAGCCGTATCTTGACGAGGTTTTCAAGTGCTCAACATAATATTTGTCCGAATAAACACGCTCTTTAGCGTATATATATATATATATATATATATATATTTGGCGCTGTGTAACCGCTGAAGCGGTTTTTGGCCGAGCTCCTCCTCCAATTTGTGGTTTTGCGTCTTGATGTTTTTACCAAAAATTTTATGAGGAGCTTTTATTTCATGTCAGAAATATACTCGAAGGACTGGACATTCCCTGTTGAGGGGCGACCGCAATTAGAAAAATTTATTTTCTATAGTTTTGGATGTTGGTCGAACTTGAGCACGAACCCAGCTTTTCCGAATGGCGGTACGCAATGCTAACCACTCAGCTATCGCTGCCATTCGATCTTTCGCGCAGCCCCACAAAAAAGTCCAACGGTCTCAAATCGCACGATCTCATCCACACGGTGTTGTGAATGGTCAGCTGGCTTCAGTCGTTGTGTGAGCTTGACTTTGTATGGGTGTAGGTGTAAATCTAAGTGCAAAATATGCCATAATGTGCCACATGAAAGTCCCAGCTCTTGAGAAATAGATTCGTTCTGGTCTTCAGCTACACTTTCACTTAGAACAGCGATATTTGAAGTAGAACGAGCCAACCGATGATTCACAGGCTTTACGATATCTGTAATCGATCAAGTCTCATCAAATTTTTTTAACATTATATCAATTGCTTGAGTAGTTGGACGATTATATACACCTTCTATTAGAGCACGAAACATAGCCACGTTTGATTCGCTGTTTTTGTAATAGGTTTCAGCAATTTTATCACGTTGCGCGGCTATTAAGTGATCCATTTTCATAAATGCCAGACTCTTGACTAAAACAAAACATTTGTGGTTTGATAGCTAAGTTTGAGAGATATCAAAATATGTCACAGTCCTGTATTTTCAACACTACTACATGGATAACGCTTTGTTATGCCAAGAAGTGTGCGCCGAAAGAAAGAAATCCAGTTTATATTCAAATAAAAAATTTAGCATGAGAAAAATTCACTTGAAACTCGAGATTAACTTATGTCATTTGGTTTCATTTAAAAGAATCAAAGATATACCAATAATACCGTTGAGCAGCTGACAGCGTGTGGCATGCAGCTCGAAGCAAATGAAGGAGTGGCGTTGCGGATTTATTGGCGCATACTAAAACACCAACACCAACCACATGCAATTCGCATATATATTCATACGCAACACATTTCAGCACCAACAGCAACAATAAATTATACGTATTATACAACAGTAAGCGAGCAAGTACCAGCAGCAAGTAGATTATGTAGCAGCAATGCCACAGCGGCTAAGATCAAATGATTCGATTTCATGGCAAGTCGCAAATTTGTTAAGCGCAGCGGCGCAACGTCCAACAGTGACATGCGTCCTTCCACATAAAAATAAGGCAAACAACTCAAAGCACATATGTTTTGTACACTAATTTGCTTAGTGAGAAGTGCATGTGGGTGTATGGTGTATTATATAAGCAATATTTATTTTTATAACAACATCTGAATTTATATGACAGCTTTCAATTTTGTGCCGATTTGATTTCATTGCTTATGCACAACCGTTACTCGTATTATTTCTAGTCTGTATTAGGAATTTGATGTGGCAGAAATGACATAAGAATTTTTTATATAAAAGACGCCACTGCCGAGCATTTCATAGCGTAGATGCGCAAAAATTGAAAAACATAAATTTTGCTACACAACTGAATATTATGCGAGTGTACTGTAACCTCAAATCGTCGATTGCGCTTGGTATTCAGTGCACTGTAATTTTGTGCAGTTATTGCCCTCTATTTTTGGTATTTTTGATTTTCTACTATAATATTTACCATTTTAGCACTTTTTAACATTTTTTGGTAATATCTTGCATAGCTTGAACTATTCAGTGCTCGTATCGCCAACATGGTAACAAAAAGATACCAAATTTGCAAATTGCCGAAATATAAAACCAATATCGGTTGGAAAACTAGATTTCAGTTTTTTCAAAGATAGGGAAAATCGATATCGAATCACCTGTTTTGTTTATTTTGAAGTGAGAAATAAAACGGAAAATTTAACAATATATGGCTTCTGCCCTCAATCCTCTGGAGTTTCCGGAAGCAAGGTAAGATCTCACATTTTCTGTTTCATCTTGATTCTCATTTTTTGTAGGTTTTTTGATCAATATAGCTTTAATGAAGAAGCGATTACCGGTGGGTAAAGATTTGAGCGGTATCGGTGGTGATAAGGGAAGTGGCGAAAGTTCTAGAACGGTGGATATGCTGACATCAGGTTAAACTGGACATGACCGGCAGTGAAGTAACGAAGGGCTAGAGAATATATTTACAAAAATGTCGATGTCAGATTCGAAATTTAAACCGATAATATCAGAATTTGTGACACCAAAACCGTTTTTTCATAATTCTGATTCCGAGAACGTTAAATTTTCATAATAACGCTGATTTACTAAAATTTTAAAAAATACAATTTACAATCGTAATCTGATATTACATAATTTTTTTTATACCAAATCTTTAGATAAGGCAACTCCGGGGTTGATCCCTTATATGTGTACATTTTAATTTTTAACAAAGATTAGCAAAGTACTATTGTGCAAAAGTGACAAATGGCCTTTCCTATTTAACTCTCAAAGAGGAAACATTCCTATTTCTTAAACAAACTGTTGATCGATTTCAATGCACGAGTGCCTACGAAGGGAAAGAAAGAGGAAACACTGCATCTCTACACATTTCGGGTCTCGCGTAACCGTCAACTTATCTCGCCACGATCACCAAATCACGATTTGGCATCTTATCGCCAGCTCTATAAGGCATTCGCCTACCACGGTAAAAGTATTCAAGCATCTAGCTAATGGAGCTACTGATCTCCGGATGTGTGTTTTGTTTCTAAAGAAAATTCACATTATATATAAAATGTAAAAGCATAAAGAAAATAAACCTAAATATAATTTCAGAAATACTGGATACTACTTAATATTGAAACTGCGAATAGAGCAGAGCAGCCAAAGTTTGAGTAGAGCAGAGCAGCAGTTAAAAAACAATAGAGCATTTTTCGGGCAACACTTTCCATGCCAATCACAGCGGACTTCGTATTGAATGATAATCAGGCCTTACTCCCTGCAGTAGCTTCGCTGCCATTTTTATAATATATGGTTCGGGTTGGGACATACTATAATAGTTTGGCAGCATAAATAACAATCTTACATTTGGCTGGGCGCATTAAATTGCCCCAACCCCAGAATTCAGTACGGAAACATCTGTAAAATTATATAGCCTTTCTCTGCAAAACTCAGTTCCTTTGCTCCAACTATTTGCCTACGTTGTAATTGTCGGAAACTTTTCCAAAAGTCAGGCGCAGGACTTCGTAGTCTATACTTATGAATAGCGCAATGCCCATATGCCACTCATGCTATAATCGAATTTTATTTTCTGAAGTACTTTTTAATCGCTTATAACACATTAGTTGGTTTAGTAGTAATGTTAATATACATAAGGCGCGAATGAATGAGTTGAAAAATATGCTTAAAGGTATTAATTTTTCTAATTGCGGACGACTCTCGGCATGAAATAAAGATCCTCCATTGGCCATTCGGAGGCGACTTATAATAAACTATGGGTTTCTCCATTTGTTAGCAAAAACATCAAGACGCAAAACCATAAATAGTAGTTGGAAAACGCCAAATATATATACGTGAATTAAATATTTTATTTATTAACACTTCTTCTTTAAAAAAAAAAGCTTTATTCCATATAAAAAGCTTTCACAGCTCCATCTCAGCTCCGTTCCTTGTTTCCCACTATGCTGCCTCTTTGATATAAGTGTGCTGCATGGGAGCACTTCATTATCTTGACTTTTAAAATCCAAACAGTACATAATCCAGGTATTTTAAAAAATATTCAAATAATACACAAATTCGAAACTATATAATACAGACATAATGAAATCCCGACCTGAAAAGTTACATATAAAACAATATACAGACAAGACAAAAACCCTTTAATTCTTTATCCCTACAGCACCAAATAAGTTTCATTTCGGTTTTACTGCAACTATCTGAATTATGTCGTGTTTGGATGGTTTTTTGCCCGGATTCGGTTGTGTCTTGAGATTATGTGTTTCAGGATTTTCTGATGAGTGATTACGCCCAAGCAAAATTATAGGCAACTGCCTTACTTTGCCATATTTCAATATCAAACAATTGCTAATGCTGGTCTTATTAACAGCATAACTTGGCGACTTATACCAACCCTCGCATCAGACAATTTGGCTCTAGTGACCAAGAAAAGCCTTCCGACTTCGTTTCTGCAAATTACCAGGCCAACTTTAATTTTAACAAAGGTAATTGGACCGTATGACATGCCGATGATTGTTCGTTTGTGCCATCCGGCAAGAATATTAAAGCCCTTTGTTCGGAAGCAAATTACTACCTTCCCAATAGACTTAGCACAAAAAGGAGCGCAGCCCTGCAATTGATACTATAAACTCCCCGATAACTAATGATCTCAAAAAAAAATAGTAGTGAACAAGCGGGACTTCCTCGAAATAATTAATCAGGAAGTGCTACTAACAGACATTGGGGGCTCCTCCTTGTCGAAGCGTTTAGAAAAGTAAAAATACCAAGTCCAAACTACAAAATTCAGAAAATTAAACAACAGGTTTTGCAGGGTGAGGTCCTCCTGTCAATGTTGTTTAAATTATATATCTTGAAAATTTCTCTATCACTATATGATGTCTTCTTGATCTCATATATCTTATATTCCGGTGATCGGTCATTCTTAACGTCCATACAGAATATTAATAACCTTGGTTCGAAAGTAAACGGCTACTTCCCTGATATTTTCCACTTCAGAAATTTAGGACATTCATTATTTGATAGCCTACAACTACAATTTCTACTAAAGAATAGCATGCAGCATAAAGTACTCTCGAAGGGGTTGACCTGGTTAGTGACGACTGGAACTTAAACATACATACTAATCTCTAGATTTTCAGTTAAAAGTGCGTATGTATGTGGAATTACACAAGTAAAATTAATTATATATTAGTTAAAAGTTTTTAAGTTAGATTTTAAACTTTAAATTGCCTGCGGCTCAAACAAGCAAATATTGTTGACATTCAAGTTCGACATAAATAACCACACACACTAAATGTGTGCAAAAGTGTATATTCATGCGGACAGAAATCTAATTTATGGTATGTTGCACGGACCTAAAGCAAGAAATAATTTAATTAAATTTTCAACAAGTGAACAAGTTTTAGGCTTCAGTCTCCTATTGAAGCAACAATATTTATGTTGTACTTAGCAAAGCCAAGAAGTGAGAATAATGAAATGCTATATGTAGTCATATACCCATATATTCAGTATTTGAAAAAAAAAATTTTAGTTTTAAATTAAATTAACCCGAAACAGTATGGCAACGTGCAACATTATAAAGAATGCCGATACCTTAATAATAATGCGATAATTCAGCTCAAGTGCTACACAGATAGATAGATATGTACATATGTAGTTGCCGGTATGGAGCATCGACATAGTTAGATCCAAATAGACCCAATGTGAAACCATAAAAAGTTCTGCCCTGCTTCTAAGGCTCCTATACCATCTTCATATGATAGAAGCAGGGCAATAAAGACATAAAGAATGGAAAATGGTTTCTTTCTGTATCGCCTTCAGCATGTTCTGAGAGGCCTTTCTTCAAGATCCCAATTACCTTTAAAATGTTTTTCTTTTTCGGAAATTATAAGCTATTAGAACTTCCGCGGTCTAATTTTGTGAAATTTGTATCAACTTATAGCAGGCCAAGTTTTGTTCCCGCGGTCAGTCTGCGAGAGTATTCTTTCAGTAGTAGTTTACATAGTGGCATACCAATTCATTTCGTAGCCGAAAAACTCTGCTTGGTCGCACCGTTCCTAGAAAGTGCATCTTCCCTGCAGTTCCCCTATATGCCTCTAGCCTTACTGTCACTGAAGATGAATATGTATCTTTCTAAATTTATGGACGAGCTAACATATGCTCTGATGTTAACACATAAATACGATTTATGCGAGAAACTCATCTAAATAAATCGGGAGACAAGCAGGTATCGGCGTAGAAAAGTTCCAGTTCCACGCCAAATCTTTGTAGCTGGTTATAACCGGTATTTGTCCGGTGTATAGATTTGATCAAATTTAACTTCCATGGTCTAGTGTAATTCCTAATTGTATATGTATGCAGCCGGGTAACAGTCACGCCTTTTTCATACCGACAAACTTTTTTCTTTCTATTTAAGGCAACAGAACCCAACCAAATATGATTAATAAGCTACTTTTAATTAAAATCCAATAAAAATTGTCAAAAACAAAGCCCCATATAACAGACCTTCAAGCGTTCAAAGCCTTACCAGTATTTATATACAAGAGCACATACAAGCTTGTTTATCATCTCACAAATGCACTTATATTGATTTCGGTGTCCCGTAGTGAATTTTTGATTCCATTGAAAATATATAAATAAACCGACAAATGGTTGGTCAGTTTCAACAATTCAATTAATTTCATATCAGAATGCGGTTAATACATTCTACCAAAATGTTATTACAATCCTGACATAATTCTGCGTTATTTTTTACGGCGTATCAAAGCAACAAATTAAAGCACAATATGTAATATAATATATATATTGTTTAATGTATTTATTGCTCTTGAAATTTTAATCTTTAAATATATATGAATTAGGTTGAGTCAAAAACTAGCCTTTCGCTTTTATGGGTTAAAATGAACCTATTTCCCTCGAAGCAAGGATTTTTGCATATAAATTAAATGTAAAAATATTTTTTTCATTCACATCTTTGCTTGGCAGTTTATTGTATAACATAAAATTCTCTTAGGACATCAAATTGAAACAATTTTTTTAAGTCAATCTATATACATAAAAATCAATGCAAATTTTGATGAACGCCTATAACTTGAGAACCACCAGTTCAAATTGCACCAGTCAAAAAGGGATATTAAAAGAAGGTTAATGTGAAATTTTAATGAGATTGGCACAGCCATTCCAGAGATATAACCATTTTAGTGAACATTGGTCGCTACCCATACAAAATACATGCAAAAACAACAAATAGATGTAAAATTCCAAAATTCGCGTACATTACGTTATATGTGGTGTTGAAAGAGAGAGAGAAAGAGTGAAAAAAAATTTAAATTAAAATAAAATTAAAAAAGTAAAATTAAAAAAAAAATCATAAAAAAATGTTTGGAAAAAAATTGAAATTTCTTCATACAAAGCTAGCAGTCTACATTAGATTTTCTTGATATTTTTATAGATGTAGCAAAGCTCGCCGGGGTCCGCTGGTAATTTATATATTTAGCAGCCTTGAAAAGTGAAAAATTTTATATAAATACTGTATATTTATATATTTTTACTTTTTAAGACTTCTAAATAAATAAAATATTGGTATAAAAAAATTCTTAAAATTTTACAGTGACATCGCCCTATCGACAAAAGTCAAAAGTTTTAGGTTTTACTTTATACCAAACCCAAACACGAAAGATAGGTAGGAGTGGCTATCAACATATTCACCTTCATCCTTGCGGTATTAGGCAGATTCTGAAGGAATGTAGCTCCAAAGTGTTGAAGCTTAACTTTTCCGTGTGTATTTCTAGGGACTTCTCAATATCCAGTTTAGGTTGAGTGTAATTAAATAAATTTACAGTTTACATGTAACAAAAATTTTGTATACTTATTCCTTCTTCTTCTTCTTCTTCTTCTTTGACGTAGACACCGCTTACGCGATTATAGCCTCGTCAAAAATAGCGCGCCACTCGTTTCTTCTCTTTGCTGCTTAGCGCCAGTTAGAAATACTAAATGATACCAGGTCGCTCTCCACCTGATCTTTCCAACGGAGTGGAGGTCTTCCTCTTCCTCTGCTTCCACCAGCAAGTACTCCATCGAATACTTTCAAAGCTGGAGCGCTTTCATCCATTCGGACGACATGACCTAGCCAGCGTAGCCGCTGTCTCTTGATTCGCTGAACTATGTCAATGTCGTCGTATAGCTCGTACAGCTCATTGTTCCATCGTCTGCGGTATTCGCCGTTTCCACCGCGCAACGGACCATAAATCTTCCGCAAAACTTTTCTCTCGAAAACTCCTAAAGCCGAATCATCGGATGTAGACATCATCCAGGCTTCTGCACCATATGTCAGGACGGGAATGATGAGCGACTTGTAGAGTTTGGTTTTGGTTCGTCAAGAGAGGACTTTACTTTTCAATTGCCTACTCAGTCCAAAGTAGCACCTATTGGCAAGAGTGATTCTGCGTTGGATTTCAAGGCTGACATTGTTGGTGTTGTTAATGCTGGTTCCCAGATACACGAAATTATCAACGACTTCGAAGTTGTGACTGTCAACAGTGACGTGGGAGCCAAGTCGCGAATGCGATGACTGTTTATTTGATGATTCGCTTCGCTTCTTTGTCTAATCTGGAGAACGCAGAACTTACATTGCGGGTGTTATGACCAATTATATCGATATCATCGGCATACGCCAACTGTAGAATGTTGTGCCTGATCTGTTTAGCTCTGCAGCTCGTATTATTTTCTCCAGCATCAAATTAAAGAAATCACACGATAAAGAGTCTCCTTGTCTGAAACCTCGTTTGGTATCGAATGGCTCGTAGAGGTCCTTCCCAATTCTGACCGCGCTTCTGGTATTATCCAGGGTCAGTTTACAAAACCGTATGAGTTTCGTGGGGATATCAAATTCAGACATAGCGGCGTAGAGGCATTTCCTTATAGTGCTGTCGAAGGCAGCTTTAAAATCGATCAAAAGGTGGTGTGTATCGATTCTTTTCTTCGGGTCTTCCCCAAGATTTGGCTCATGATGAATATCCAGATCTAAACCCACACTGATAAGGTCCGATCAGTTTGTTGACGGTGGGCTTTAGTCTTTCACACAATACGCTAGATAAGACCTTATATGTGATATTAAGGAGACTTATCCCACGATAATTGGCGCAGACCGTGGGGTCTCCCTTTTTTTTGATTGGGCAGAGTACACTTAGGTTCCTTTCGTCAGGCATGCTTTCGTCCGACCATTTTCTGCAAAGAAGCTAACGCCTGCTCCTTGTTAGCTCTTCGCCGCCGTGTTTGAATAGTTCTGCCGGCAAGCCATCGGCTCCCGTCGCTTTTTTATTTTTTAAGCGGGCAATCGCTATTCGAACTTATTTATAGTCGGGTGGTGGCACTTCTATACCATCGTCATCGATTGGGGTTTCGGGTTCGCCATCTCCGGGGTTTAAATTTTCACTGCCATTGAGCAGGTTGGTGAAGTGTTCCCTCCATACACTAAGTACTTATATACTCTGGACATCTGTCACCTAGTTACGTCCATGGTCCCTACATGAGTTTGTTCCGGTCTTGAAACCTTCTGTAAGTCGCCGCATCTTCTCATAGAATTTTCGAGCATTACCCTTGTCGGCCAGCTTCTCAAGCTGTTCATACTCACGCATTTTGGCCTCTTTCTTTTTTCGTCTGCAAATGCGTCTCGCTTCCCTCTTCAGCTCTCGGTATCTATTCCACCCCGCACGTGTTGTAGTCGATCGCAAAATTGCGAGGTAGGCAGTCTGTTTCCTCTCTGTTTCCGAAGCAGCGGTATGCAAGGAAATTGCTATTTCGCTCCACAGCTCCCTTATATCGAGTCGCTGATGAGTACTCCCAGAGAGCAGGTGCGCAAGCCGAGTAGAAAACTTGCTGGCTGTCTGCTGTGATTGCAGCTTTTCAACGTCAAACCTTCCTTGTGTTTGTTGACGGGCTTCTTAGCCACACAGAGGCGGGTGCCTATTTTTGCTGCTACAAGATAATGATCGGAGTCGGTATTTGGCCCTCGGAACGTACGCACGTCTAGAACACTGGATACATGTCTTCCGTCTATCACAACGTGATCGATTCGGTTGCGTGTTTTACGATCTGGCGACAGCCATGTAGCTTGATGGATTTTCGTATGCTGAAATCTGGTACTACAGACAACCATATTTCAAATCAAGTACTACAGGAAAGTATAGAAATCTAAAATATTCTGAAATTTTTTTTAAAAGCGATATTCCCTTCCTCTTATAATTACACATTTCGAACATGAGTAGTGTATCCTAAATACACCATGTGTGGAAATAAGTTCAATAAAATGGAGTGAATAAAAATTGCCTGAAACATGAAAAGCGCAATGGCGGTTAATTAAAGATAAATGTTGGCATTTCTCCTGAAGTCCAATACAATTGACACGTGTACAAAAATACAAAGCACGCAAACACATACACCATATACGTGTAATAAGGATGCAATATCTAGCGATAATTGCCATCATAATTGGTAACTTAATTAATGTGGTCGGGTGTGTTTTTTGCAAGTGGTGAATGTCAATGTTGAGAGACGAAGATGAAGCTAACTACAATGACATAACTGTAATGCAATGAAAACTCATTCATCATGGTCATATTATAGCTATTGCATTAGCGTAGATGTATAAGTAAAGTCACATACATACATTCATTCCCGCTTAGGTAAGAAAGAGGTACAGGTTAATGTGGGTGCATTATGAGATATTGATGCAGGTAAATTTCCATCTCCAAAAATAAAAATAAAATATATATATATATACGAGTGCTATTTGCACATTCACTTAAAAGATTGCGCACATGCAAAAGCATCAATACGTGCATATGAATGTGTTTCATAACTGCTCTGTTATGAAAAATACTCCGTTGAGAAAAAGTTGAGTAATGATTTCAATGCTCATCGTCCTTTATACCCGAGGAATGTTTGTCCCTGTACCAGCAATAACTAGTAAAATACTAGTTCATTCGTGATTTTTAGAAAAAAAATCAATAGGAAAACACTACATATAAAACTGCCAGCGAAATTCAAAGGATGGAAGTTATGTTTGGTGACGGTAGTCTTTAATCACTCAGATATTCTGACTATAAACAGATCATATGGCGTGAGGACATGTAGAAAAATTAGCAATAATGTTAATTAATTTTTCAAAAATATATTATATTTTCTCCTAAAAAAGCCTGTACAAAGGTTACTGGAACCAAAAAATTTTGTCCGACAGATGCTCTCAATCAGTTGTCTATAGACGTGTTCATTCGGAAAGTTGAAGCATGTTCTGATATCAGACTCTTTGAATGAGGCTGTTTGAGCCATATGAACATAGTGCAATACTAAATTAACTCAAAATACCTTTAAGTAAGTCGGAGTATATCCTACAAGGGTTAGAATTCAATACTTGTTTCGAGGTGAGGATACCCTCTAGACATGAATGGGGAGAAGGTTTTATAGGAAAGAAAAGGCACCATCTAAATCTGCACCAATGCATTCAAAAAGGGCTACGGTTTACGGGCGGGGCTATTCTCCGAAGATCTCAAAATCTCTCAATCTTTTCGACTACCGAGTTCTGCTAGTATAATCCCATCCGAAATACTAGGTATGGCAAAAGCCTGTAGGGCTCTAAGAAACACGGGAGGATAAATAAACTAACTTTGTACTCGTATAACGACAAATTCAAGCATCGTTAACTATTGTAGGGAGACCTAAGCTCACCTGCAGCTCAGAGTAAGATATAGAAGCAATATTGCCCAAGAATGACAGAACAAAAACAAAGGACTTATTAAGCAGGTCTAGGAAAAGTATAATAACTACTTCGCAAATTCGTCACAAAACACTGGGAATTCATCAGGTAGCAAACCTAGAAAGGCTGTCCACAAACAGCATTACTGAATAGTAATTTCATTGATAGCACTAAATGGTTTCAACGTGACAATGAAGCGTGATAGCAGAATTACCAAGGCGCATTAAGTGCTATTTGTGTCCGAGGCCGTACAAATCTTCGGGCTGCACTTTACCTACCTAATAGCGAGCCATAATAACACATCTTATTTTCCATTATTCACCTCTGGTTATATTATGTACCCGCTGGAGTGATTTTCGGCCGAACGCCCCCTCCACATGATGTAGGTTTTTTTTTTTTTTCAAACAAATGGAGAAGCCCAGAGTTTGTTCTAAGTTGCCTCCGAAAAATTGATGGAGAAACTCAATTAGCAAGAAATTTATGAGGAGAAAAAGAGACCCACCTATGAAAAACTTTTTCAGATCAGAGAATCACTGAAGTGCTTAAAAACTGTTTCTGATCGGCATGCATGATTCTTTGCAGAATATGGTCGGACAAAAACATGTCCGAAAGTTACGTCTGGATCGAATGCAAACTCTACGGGTCGTTTGAACCAAACGAGGTTTCAGACAAAAGGGGACTGCTTATCGCTTCTTTAATGTATTACTAGAGGAAATAATAAGAGCGGCAAAGCTTAATATACAAGGTACAATATTCTATACGAGTGTATAGCTACGGTGGCGAACTCCGATGATATTGATATCATTGGCCTCAATAAACATGTCGTTTGTCCTCCAGACTGGATAAGAAAGCGAAGAATATAGGTCTAATAGTGAACTAGGATAAGACGAAATATCTCCCGCAATATTTGCAATTCAACGTAAAATCATTTTTGCCAGCAGAAGCTAATTTAGATTAAGTAAGCAGTTGACGAATAACGACCAAACTCTACAAGTGCCTCCATACTGCATATAATGCAGAGGAGTAAACGCTGATAGCGTCTGTTGAGTCTGCATTAGAAGTTTTCGAGGGAAAGGCAAAAGGAATGATATGCTGTACGAAGTATATGGCGTCGATGGAAGTAGAGAAATGGGAAAAGTTTCATTTCATTGAAAATATCAGGTAGAAAAGGCGATTGGCGCACTGTTGTTAACTCGACAATAATAGCTTAATTGGTGTTTATGACAGTAAAGAAGAAGAACGTTTGAAAATTTTTGAAATTCAAAATTCACCTTTTCTTTGAAAGCACCTCGTATATACACCTAAATGTACTCCCGAACAGCCTCTTAAGGAAGCAGCACGCATACACTAAGGGCAAATAAGTCGATACAACACTATATAATATAGTTGGGTGAATCGAGAAAGGGCTTGCCTTGAATTAGTACACGTTTGTCATATTTCTCGACATAGAGGGGCTTTTACTAAAATTCTTCCTTAGGTCGACTCAGCTCGTTGCCGGGGTCCAATATAAATGTGTTCAAAATCTGAACCTATTCGCCTAATGTGTCTATTTAAAGTTGCTTGTACAGAATACCGAATTTCAAGCCTTAATATGATTTTTCGACGATTATTTTTACCCAAAACTTCATGTATGAGGAAGTCGATTGCATGGAGACTAAATGTTATAGTGGTCGGATTTCGAAGCTTTTTAGTACAAATTATTAAATCATCATATGAGTGTAAAATATCTATTTTAATAATATTGAAGTCTTTATTGAAATATTTATGCTCCAAGATCACACATCTGAACGAATCAGTTGTAGGGAAGCTATATGATTCGGCCGGTTCCAACAAATGATCAATACATTATAAAAATACATCCGCATACTAAGTTTCTATAAAATATCTCAAAAAAAATGAGAGACAATTTTACGTTCAAACAGACGGACGGGCAGTTTATATACTATTTCAGGTGCACGAAAGGTTTGGAAATGAAATAATATCACTTAAATTTAATTAAATTAAAATAATATGTAAAAATATAAATTCAAATAATATATATGTATATACTTATATATATATGCATATATAATAATCCAAAATATAATAAATAATAATTAAAAATTAAAAAATATGGAAAAATGAAATAAATTTAATAAAAAATAAAAAATGAAATAAAATGAAAGAAAATAAAATGAAACAAAAGAAAATAAAATAAATATCTATACTTTTTTATTTTATTAGTATATGAAATAAGCCATTCTTCAGACTCTTACGCACTTATGATATCCTAAAATGAGAAGAGTATTTATTTTTATTCCGTAAAAAGAAAGAGCAATATCTTTATTCTTCTTAAATAAGAATGATTGAAAATTAAAAAATAAAATTAAAAAATCATAATCTAAGTTGAAAAATAAAATATGTTACAGCACAAATTAACATATGAAAACAAAATGGAACTAATTTAGTGCCAATGTCATATGCTCGGCATATTTTTACTTTCACTTTCCTTTTGTTTGGTGCTACACTTCTTTCCAGGTCACTGAATTTCCAACTTGTATTTATTAGAACAACATTCCATCAAAATTCATTTGGATATGAAGGTATATCCGAAGCATTTATTAAATATACAATTATACCCAAGCGACCAAGAAGTTTAAGATTAATATTTTCAACAGTTTATTTCCCGACTACATTTACAAGCATTATGTGATTTCAAAGCGAACATTGGTTATGCATTAACGGCTGTTGCTACCACCAGCGTTGGATGCAGAAAATGGCAATTAAATTTCTTTAAAGATATTGAGAAATAAATTTTTTGGAGCATATTTTATACCATAATTAACATTTTATTCAAAAAGAAATATCTAGTTTTACTGTTATTCATTCGCTTATTTCAGTTTTTACTGGGACTTGATTTTATAAAATATTCAATTGTAAATTTACAAGTTGATGCCTGACTTTATTTAACTTGTTCATATCCCATTTTACAAATTTGAGGAAATAATAATGAAAGAAGACAAATTTCCTCATCGTCATCATATTTTTGGTAAAAATTTTGATTTTCAAAATGGCAAATGTATTTGCGGGATTGGTTTAAAATTAAATAAATACATTAATCTATTTTATTCATTTATGTCCTAATATGGCATAATTTTTTTTTTTTTTTAAATCGTATTTACGTTCGTACAAAACAGTCAATATAGAAATCTCCAAGTTGCAGCGATCACGGGCGAGTCGTGTCAAGCTGTCTTGTTGTTTTTGTTCAGTACTGTTTGGCATTTTATCATAGAGAGATTTATGCCTGAACAGCAGGCCCGTACGCAGGGGGGAGGGGATTTGGGGGTTTGGGGTTCAACCCCCCCAGAAGAATTGACTTTATGATTAAAAAATATATGTTTTTAAAGCAGCACACAGTGCTCAAAAGTAGAAAAGGTAATTTTAGTCGCATGAAATTAAAAACCCTTTCAAGTAAAAAACCGATGATACAGTTTTGTAATGCAACAAAGTGCAACTTTTAACTAGAATTTTTTGGGCAAAAATTTTTTTCATATAAGCAATTTTGATTTTTTTTTATAGAAAAACACGCATTATGCCTGCAGAACATAAATTCTAAAAATTCGCGGATACTTTTAATCTACAAATTCTACTAAAAAATCTTTTGAAATTGAAACGGAATTAGAGTAATGTTCCGTAAACGCTATGGAGGGTGTATGAATTAATCGTAGGTAAGGCTAGTATCTCACAAACTGAACCATAAGGAACATTTTTAAAATTTGTGCAATAAAATCTTGCTGCTAAATGAAATAGTACGGAAATACTCAGCGGTGCTGAGCAACAGTTGTGTTCGCTGAAAGTGCGCAATGATATTGGCTTTTCCTTGAAAGAGCAAAAGCAGACCATGAAACAAATTTTCAATTTACCATTAAATTATAATCTGACTTTGCCTCCCGTTTTGTTAAAAAAGTTAAAACAGCGGTTTGTACCTAAGCCTGCATTTTCATTTCAATGCAAATAAGCAAACATACATACGTAAATATTCATACAGCAGTGGCTGTAAGACTGCATTGCGTTGCATTGGCATACAAACATATACATATATACCAGCAGCACAGCGGAAGGTGACTGCCTGCACTAATCAATCATCATACAATGCTGCTGTGGTTGACAAAACACTTCGCTTAAATACATATTCTGTACACCTACGCTTCGGAATAACCGAACCAAAATCGTAAGCTCAACGAACCTGAACAGGTCGTCGCAAAAAAGTATTTAAGCGTGGCAGTTTTCTAATTAGATCAACTAGAATTATAAAAGTGAAAGTAAGTGTAAATAAAGCGTTTAAGAAAAAAATAAACAAAGTGCTTTTTTCGGTAGAAGCATTTTTCAGGCACCAAAGAGACCAAAAATTGGTAACAAATATGCCTTGGAAACTGCTTCTACTAACTGACTCAGTTGGAAAATATAATTCGGCAGGTTGCCATTAAAAATAAGGTTTCGTGCTGTAATAATCAAATAAAAAGTGAAATCTTTAATTATGAAGCGGAATTTGTTCGAATATTATAAGCGTGTTGATGCTAGACCTGAATGCAGTAAAAAATCAAAAACGGTAAGTACTATTTATTGGTATTTGGTTATTATTTTTTCTATGAAATCCTGTAAGGTGTCAAGCACCTAGGGTTTTTTAATCGAATTTCGGTAGAAAATTATGTAGCTATTAGTGATTGTTTTGGCGACGGTTTATTAAAGGCGGTTCAGCGTTAACAATTTCATAATTTTTTTAGTAATTTCGGTATCACAATTTGCCCCGTTTGGGAAACGACAGTCCCCATATTTTTATACTCATTGTGCATATCACACAGAGTATATTCACTTTGGTAACATAACGGTTGATCATAGAATTCCATATACCGAAATGCTCAGGATAAAAACATGAATTAATTTAGCCATGTCCGTCCGTCTATCCGCCTGCGATCACGATAACTTGGGTAAATATTGAGGTATCTTATGTAAGGTATTGTACGAGTTCTTTGGAACTCGTCTCCCATTGTTATTTAAAAAGAGAAATCGGATGATAACCAGGCCCACTTTTTTACATATAATATTTGGAAAACACAAAAAAACTGATTATTTTAAGTAAATTTTTCATTACTTCAAGATGGTTATAATAATTCCTAGTTAATTATTATATTTATTTGTTATTGAAGAAAACTGGAAAACATACAAACATATAGAGCCCTAATTTCGATTTTATCGTAATCACCATAAATCAAATTTTACAGGCGAGAGTTTTTTCTGCTTTTCTCTCAAATCGAAAAACCCTTTTCTGAATCAGGACTTATGTTATAAAACATCTCTGTCCTCTTGGCAAACACCAGAAGCTTCCTGTTTTGTTTGAGACTTATAACAGAAACTATTTTCAGTAAATTTTACTAAATCGGTTAAAGGACCTCTTTTATATAAAATTTTTTTAAAAGTTTTTAGATGCATAAAATAAACATGTTTCTAGTAAAAGCTGGAAAATGTGTTAATAACCCTGCCGTTCGCGTTTAAAATGTGCCTCAGCAGGATTAGAAAAGTTATTTATCTAAAATGAACTGTACAATTGAGACTTACGCTTAGTATACAATGTTCGGTTACATCCGAACTTAGACACCCTTACCTGTATTTATTAAGATCATACTTTTCTAAATCTTTATGCATCATTGAAACAATTCAGGTGAATGAACGTAATGAAATAACCAACACCACAACACCAAAATCTACAGAGCAACATTCGTCAGTCTCCGAAATAGTAGCTTCACCACCTGACATTAGCTTGTTTGTCAATAAGTCAACAGCTGACAGTATTGAGTCTTCTACTAAGCTTCAAAATAAAATTTGGATACCCCCATCAAATTATGAGTTTCCTGCATCTGAGCAACGAAATTTGAAATTTCAATGCGCTTCGCTGCAGAAGTACACATGGTTAGCCTATTCAGGAAATGAAGATGGTGCTTTTTGTAAATGTTGCGTATTATTTGGTGTGTGAGAAGGAGGAGCTAATAAAAAAATATTGGGAGAATTGGTACTAATACCATTCCGGAACTGGAAAAACGCGTTAGAGTCATTCAACAAACATCAATCCAGAGATTATCATAAAAAAGCACTACTATCAAATTTTGAGAATTCTGGCTGTTTTGCTTGTTACGACTGCAGGAAATGAACGAACATTTTCAACTTTGCGTCGTCTTAAAACGTATTTAAGATCGACAATGAGTGAAGACCGCCTTAATGGTCTTGCTGCACTTAATATTCATCGCAATTTAGAGGTAGACGTTGAATTGGTATTAAAAGAATTTTTCTCTATACCCCGACGAGTGGCACTATTGAAAGATTATTAGTTTTAAAATATGCAACTAAAATGTGATTTTTGTTTAACAAAGAAAAATTATAAAATAATCATATTTTAAGATATTTTGTTTTTGTTATTGAAAGTAGTTTTTAGCGCCCGCTAGATACACCCACCCTCCTCCGACCAGCTAACTCTTCCTTTGGACACAGTATTCCTTAATCCGGTAGTAATAATAATTTTTACTGAAAGCCGACGTTTTCGAGCCAAATTTTGTTCAGCGATGAGGCCCATTTCTCGCTCAATGGTTATTTAAACAAGCAAAAGAGGCAAAGAGCAACCTGAAGAGATTCAAGAGCTGCGATTTCATCCAGAAAGAACAATGATTCGGTGTGGCTTGTTGGCCGGTGGAATCATCGGTTCATATTTCTTCAAAAATTATGCCACTGAGAACGTAACCCTCAATTGCCACCGTTATCGTGCCATGATACCTGACTATTTGATGCCTGAAATTGACATCTCCGCGACATTTTCTTTCAACAAGACGGCACCTCTTCCCACACATCCCATCAATCAATCGATTAAAATTCCACGCTCCTTGATGCGGATTTTTTTTACCCAAAACCTCATATCTGAAAAAATTGGTTGTATGGGGGCTATATGATATAGTATTGCGATTTAAACAATTTTCAGTACTAATGTTTATTTTAATTTTTTTTGCATACTAATTCCGGTTGAAATATCTCAAAAACTGAGGGAATAGCTTGTGATCAAACAGGCAGACCGGCAGACGGACAGACGTATATGGCTAATTCAACTAAGCTCGTCATTCCGACATGATCGGCATAAATTTCGGAAGGTCTATTTCTTCTTCTTCTGGTACTTACATACTTCGGCCCAAAGTTGATGTTAATATAGCGGGTATAGTGAACTGAAAATTCCTATATGCTTTAACTATCAAACCATTCAAGACGGACTAAGGAGGTTAAAACATTGAGCTAGTAATGCTGGGATAGAATTAACCGACCGAACATGTAGCTTGTTCTCTTCAGTACATGATGAAACACTCTAAAATTGATTCACATATAAATACATATAAATTCAAATTGCGTACGAGTCACTCATTTCATACAATTACCAAATATGTCAACACGGTTGATGAATAGATTTGTCATAGCAACAGAAATATATTTAAATGAAACGCACTGAACTGAAAAGTATATCAGTCGCTTAAATTATATAAATCACTGCCATTTGTACGTCAGAGGAAATAATGTAAATATTTGATTATGTATGGCTGAAGAACCGGGTCAACCTGTACATTACGTATACTTGTGATTTACGCAGTATTTTTTTCTTTCTAATTAATAATCAAAAGATGGTTTTAAATAAAGAAGGGAAATGCAACTAGGAAAAAATAATATACAAAAATTATTGATTTTTTAAATAATATAAATGCGTTCAAAAAGTCCATTCTATCAAAATTTTTCACTTGGATTTTCGAAATAACAGTAGCAGATTAAATTTAGTTTTCCAAACAACCATTTCTTGCGACATTCTAATTATACACTTTCACACTTTCCAGCTGGTCACTATCACATTTTCTAGGACAGTAAAAAGCAAAATGAAAGTGAAAATAGGCAAGCAATAAACTCTTCGCAGAATATTGTATTGTACTGTGGAGAGTGTGTGTGCCAAAGAAGTGCCAAGAAGAGCAAAAACACAACAAAGTACTTTTTGCAGCAGTGAATATTAATTAAAATACTTTCGGCAAATTACAAGGGAACGTAAAGATAAGAAATTATGCCAAAAACGAACGCAGTGCCGTAAGGGAAAAATAAAATTTATAAAAATTTAATATAGTCACCTTGAGACGGACATAGGACATGTTCAGGCAGACCATATACATAGGTAAGTTGCTTTGGTCTACAAGGAGCCCATGGTTAGCAAGCCCTATCCAACCTCGTTGAACACTGGCAAAAACTGGCAACGGCTATTCCTGGCCAACTATGTTAAGCTCTCCTAAATTTCATGAATAGTTTTAAGATTAAGTGCTTTTAAATGAAAAATTATTATAAAGACGGTGGAGATTTTGATATAATATCTATATATGAATCAATTTTTGTTAATTCGATCAATAGTTCAAATTGATCCTCCTTGACGAATAACCATACATAATCTTTTAACAATTAACTCAGCTCTATCAAAAGAAAAATATTTAAATAAAATACACTACAAAATTAGTGAGTTTGCCATATTATTATTAATATGATGAATTGAAAGTTTTACTTCCTAAAAATAAATAATTTCTCAATTTTTTAACTTAGCTCAAAAAACTATCGGAAAACAGTTTCTTTATTAAAACTCGAATATATGTATAATTGGCGCCTTATGAACTCTGAAGCGATTTTCGGCCGAGATCCACCTCCAATTTGTGAGATATTTCAAAAGCAGAAAGATTTTAATTTATATAAAATATAGATTTAAATTTTCAACTGGTTTAAAGTAATTTTAAATGAAATTAATCAGTAATGTGATACTCTTGTTTTTTCCAGATTTTCATTAATTTCAATACCCTCTTTGAACACCAAAGAGATGATCTGGCGACTGAAGCCAATTATATATATTCTAGCAGAACCGCGTTGCTGTGGTTGAGTGCTTTAGAAAATATTTAAAAGACATAATTTAACACAAATTAACATAAAAGTTTCAATTTCATTTCATTAATTAATTACTCTAATAACCTTTATTTAACCCGTCTTTTGTTAACACACATAAACTCGATGGCCTTCCTACACGTGAATAGGCCACGTATAATTGCCCATGGGGAAACATGGATTTTCAAAATCTAAGCGGCAGAGAGACATAGTTTGGCTTTGTGTATTTTTTAGTCATCACGAATGCTAAACGAATAGGAAATTGCAGTATTTTGAATAGTATTGGAGAATCTGACGATATCATTGGAATGTGTGGTAACAGAACAATTTCTCCTTTAAAATTTCCCGGTCAAAATAGTTGTTTCGAGAACATTTCCGGCGATTTTTTTTATTACCAAATGGCTACTGTTTAAGGGGTTCAAATTACGCAGAAGAATAATCGGTGATACAATTTTTAATTGAAGATTGTGTGATGACATTCCTGATATGTCTAAAGATTGTAAAAATTCAATTGGAAAATTCACTCTCCCATTTTGAACGGCGTCGATTGCCTTCAACGACAGCAAATCACCTGGTAATAAAGGGTGATTTATTTCGTAGTTCCTACTACTTTAAAGAAAAAAGCACAGAAAATTCTAATTTAATGCGGGAATGTTTATTATCATTCGAAAAAATTTTTTTGGATTTTTTTTTTTTGAAGATTATTCTTCAATTGTTGGCCTCGGCTACGTCACACATGGTCCATCCTTTGAGTGCAATTTTTGATGACTGGTAACTGGCGAATGACATGCGTGTTATTTTGCTCCAAGGCCTGAATCGAAGCGGGATTGTCCGCATAGACTTTATACTTTACATATCCCCACAGAAGAAAGTCTAACGGTGTGATACAACACGATCTTGGTGGATAATCGACCGGCCCAAAACGTGAAATTATCTGCTCACCGAAGTGTTCTCCTCAATAAATCCACTGATTAATGCGATGTGTGGGAAGCGACGCCGTGTTGTTGAAACAAAACGTCGCGGAGATCACGAGCTATAATTTCAGGCATCAATTAGTCGGTTATGGGGCGATAACGGTCGCCATTTACGGTTACGTTCGCACAGGAATTATTTTTGAAGAAATATGGATTCCACCGTCACACAAACTACACCAAACAGTTGTTTTTCCTGGATCAAATGGTAGTTATTGGACCTCTTCGGGCTGTCATCCCAAACGCGGCAATTTCGCTTGTTTACATACCCATTGAGCCAGAAATGGCCCGCATTGCTGAACAAAGTTTGGCTTGAAAACGTCGCATCTTCTCGAAACTTTTCAAGAGCCCACAGAGCGAAGCGATGTTGCTGGGGAAGGTCGAGTGGCTTCAGTTCTTGCACAAGCTGTATTTTTTACGTTTTCAATTTAAGATCCCAATGTAAAATGGCCAAGTCGCTCCATACATCAGTCCGAGTTGCTGCGAACGGCGACGAATCGACTCTCCACGGTCTTTGTGTACACTCTCACCCACAGCCGCTATATTTTCATCATTGCGTGCTGGGTCTCAAGATGGGTAATGGTGTTGCGAATAGCACGCTCGGTAGGCCTATTATTTTGACCATAAGTTGAGCGAAGTGCGCAAATTCTTCACAGAACCTTAATTTTCGTAATAAAGTTGAATGATTTGTAAGTGTTGTGCAGGCGTAGGTCTTTCTATGATGAAATGTCAAAAATGGATCACCCTTTGTATCTGTTAGTTCGTTAGATATACATCAGCATTTTTGGCTGCCATAATAGCACGATTACTGAGGAAATTGTGATTTAAATTCTTAGTTATTATATCTGGAAATACTTTCGGTCAGTTCATTTTTAGTTTAAAAACAGTACAGAAATTTTCTGGCATAAATAGATTTGGAGAAATTTTGAATATTCAACAGGCGTAGGCATCAATGACTCTGTTTTATGGTACACTTGGTCTTGTATTTAAAATGTTGTTCAAAATTACGACCATCAGATGATGGATTGCAAATTTTTGAAGCTCCAAATTATGTCATTTGAAAGCAAGAACTATACTTCCATGTCTTAAGAAAAAATAATTTTCAATCATTTTTATTGACAGAAAGTAGTGATTTCAAAGGTTCAGGCGGAGTAGGGAGTGGTAATAATACAACATTCCCTGAGGCACAAAACATGCTAGGTGTTGCATTGTGAAATTTTAACCCATAACAATATATAACAAACATATTTTCTTAATCGCACCGATAGTAAATTTGGGATCAGCTGAGAAATTAATGTCTGGCGCATAATTAAACGCATTGTGAAAAAATGATTCACATGTTAATGCAAGAGTGATCCGCTGCTTTTTTCGGTCTCGTTCTCTAATTGAATATATGTGTCGTCCACGTGCAGCTAATTTTTTTTTTTTTTTTTGGTGGTATTGTACTGAAAATTTTATGTGGGTAAATTCTTTGTTTTATAATTTTGTTGTTCTTATATTTTACTACATTATGTAACTGTAAAGTAGTAGTTAAATAGATATCGAAAATAATATACAATACTTGAAAATAAAATGAAACATAATCCAGAAAAAGCAATTCCACGGAATATATCGGTCAAAATATCACATACGCCACGTGTAGCTGGAAAAGAAATTCAACGGTAGCGCCATCTATGAGGAGTCCATAATAAGCGATCTGACAGTGTTCTGTAACAAATCTTATATGTGGCGCCATCTGTTCGAGATTTAAAAATAACTTACGAATAATAACAACAATCAACTTTGTTAATCAGCTTATTGTTATTTATAAATTATTATTATTGGAAATAAAAACTATCATATCTCTTAAGCTGGACCAAATTACACATGAATCAATATCGGTTGAGTTGGTGAAGATATATATATATACATTGTGACACTGGATTTTTATATATTAATATATATAGAAAACAAACTGATTGGTTGTTATCAACGTGGCTTTCGACTTGACGAATTCACCATTGATTAGATAGTCACCAACCGCAAAGAGCTTGAGAAAATAATTGGCACACACCATCTCTTAGCGGACTTAAGCAACCTTCGGTGGAATGAAGAGCTCTTTGTCTATCCTGCTATTCTTAAAATCAGTATCACAGCAAAATTTATACAGCTTCGTAAGCTAGCAACACCTTCGGATCAGTTAGAATCGGAAGGATATATCTGAGGTATTCGATACAAAATTACAAAGTTACTCTTTACCATGTGACTTCATTAACTTAATGCTGAATAAAATAATACGAGCTGTAAATATAGGTTAAATAGATAATAGTAGGGGTAAGTCACAAAAATAGTCTGACCAATGTGGACTCTGGGTCAACTCAAATAAGATGGAACTTACGTAAAGGTATGAAATACAGACAATAAACCCATCAACTCTAAATTATGTGAACTCAAGCCTAGCAACTAATTCAAAATTTCTGAGCATAGTTCTCGATAACAACCTCAACTTGAAAGCGAATCCTGTATTTTAAATAAATACGAAAAGGCTTCCATAACCCTCCATAGATGTCAAAAAAGTTATTGGTATGAGACGGTGCTTAAATTCTAACATTTCTCACTGAATCTATACATCTGTTTTTAGATGTATACAGATTATGTCTCATTTGGTTTATTTATAACAGGAATGGAGAGGAAAATTATTAAAAGCTTGATCAAACAGATTATCTCCGACAAAGAGCTGCATATAGTGCTTTCAAGAAATATAGTACACTCAGAGAATTAACTTATGAGTAGGCCGAATAAAGATGTAAACACATTGGTACTTGCAGAACATCCAGATAAACTTGGACGAAATGGGATCTGAAAAAGTAACGCGAAATATGTTATTTCAAGAAGTATGACATCTCTAAGCCTGGGCGAGGGCGCAGAAGCTGCAAGAAAGATAAGGAGGAAAAAACGGTATCTTAACTTTTATGCGACTGCCCTGTCTTAGGCAGATCTAGGTTCACTTCTTGGAACTTCTTTTTTCTCCTAAAATAGCAGACATTATTTTAATGAAATTCATAAAAGAATCGAGCTTCATTTTTAATTAAGCTTCTTCTTTATTTATTCACATTGCCAGCGTTAAGCTTCTCTTATTCCTGATAAAAATTTATTATTTCAAATACTTAACTACTCGAAGGTAAAAAATTTAATATTCTAATCTCTTTGTATTACCACTTCACACATAAGAGATTAAAATTTATTTTTCTCTAAATTAAAATATTTATATCTCCTAAATTCCAATAAATATTATACGAAGCAAACAAATTTCACATAATAAAGTTTCGGCCAAGCCACAGAAAATGAGATTAAAAAGCTTTAGAATTCTCAATTTATATCAACCGATCCGGATGCAGGTCTTAATGGAAATGAGGGGAGAAAAATCTGTAAAACATTACTTAGCAGTATGTAGAACCTTCTATGGTCAATGGGCATTCCCATGTTGTAAAACCAACATACAAAACACTAATGTGACCAGCATTTACAACAAAAAATGAACAACAACCAATATTGTTGAACAACGTAGACATTAAAATTTACTAAAGCTGAAACTTCTCCTCTCCTCTTCACCGCTTGCAATGTAGCAAAACCGAAATGTGTATGTATTTTACTTACGGTTTTGAGTTGAAAAGGTAAGCATGAATGTGAAATATACAAACAACCAGTTCATTTTGTCCTCTTCTTTGCAATCCCAACTTTGTCTTGTTTTAATTATTATTTTTCCTCAAATTACTTCGTTCTTAACAATTTACAGCATCACCTGTTCGATAAGTTAAATTAAGTTTTTCATTTAATTCCAATAGCATAGATATCAGCAGCACCTCTACGAGTACATAGATATATTTACTTTCGGTTTTCGAAATATTTTCTGCTCATTTCCGGTTTTTCAGTTTTCCCGGATGCTTTTAAAATAGCTGGTTATGCCCACGATGTGGCTCATTATGTCCCTTTATTTTGTACTCACGCATAAATGATTAATTAGCAACTTATTTGTCAAATCGAAAGGACAGCAAGGATAATTATTACAATCTCTCTCACCTCCAGGCGGTGCATACATAAACACTCATAAGGATCTCGTTACAATTGTCCATGCCATTAGGAGGAAGGGGAATATTGACTTTAATTCATTCCTCTACAAAGCTCATTGTTATTTAACTTCAATTCGCTTCAAATAAATTTTAACACATTTAAAATGTTTTTAATCTATATATTTACATGTATATAACACTTTTTGTTTACTACATTTTACTGTTTGTCTTTCCCTAAGAAGTATATTTATTAAGAATTTCTTTCGAGAATATTTAAAAGCCTTTTTTAAGAATTTTTATGGCAATTACTGTCGATCATATAAAATATTTTACATTTACGTAGATATTGAAAAATCAATAAAATTTCATACAAAAGAAAGCAATTCATTTAGTGATTCTCTTCAAGGAATCGCAAGTGCACACTCTTGACATATCTGATTTTAATATGCATGTTGTTGGCGTTTTCGTTCACGTCTGTCTAGGTGAATAACATATTTTCACAGTAGCAAATAATAAATTTCATTATATGTTTTTCTCATTCATTAGAAGGCGCGAAAGTAATACGTAAAGCGTGAAATTATTGACTTTGATTTATTCCTATGAATACATATGTATATATTCTAATAAAGAATAAAAATGTATGTAAAATATAAATATAAGTGCAGATATTTCTTTACCAATTGGATCACGATTATCAGCGGCAAGACTCTAGAAATTTTATTTAAAAAAACACTTCCGAAGAATATAGTAATGGCTTTGAATGGTTAAGTTCTCAAAATATTAATTAATTGTGAACTCTACTGTGTTGGGTATACTCTGCGAAGAGCTTTTACGCCAACAAAGAAAAGACGTATTAGCACTTCCGGGCTACTTTTATTCCATTTTGGGCACATTATCCTAGTCAAATTACAACAATTGAAACTATTCCCGATTGGCTTAGTATCTGCGATGAATATCTCTCTTAAAGTGAGGTCGCAAGTGGATAGCGGCATACCCAAACTCGGTCATGATGACGAAGGTGGAGCCGGTCCGCGATTTCATTACCTGATATGTTTCTGGGCCCTGCTTTTTCATCTTGTTTAGTGATTTGCGGCAATTCTCCACTATTTCTGATTTTACTCATCCCAGGGAACCTTTAGATCTAGACAATTTATAGCAGCAGTTCCATTGACTAGTTCTCACCCATCCTTGTGGCTACGCTGGAACAACCCTGTCCCAGTGGTTACTATCCGAAATAATTATATTGTAATCGATAAGCAAGTTGGTTTGATCGCCCTATCTGCTGGACGGAAGCTTTTTTTGGTCTGACCGTAGATAGTATAATATGATTGAGAAATATATTCAAGACATCATCCATAACCTCAAAGGGTGCTGGTTGATTTTTTCTCGAGTTCTTTTTCATGTCCATAAATAATTAATTATTGATAAAGGTACCCTCAATTTCCTGAAGAACAACCAGTACTTTTTAAATAATCTAGAAACTGGTTATATTCACGGAATTGAACGGAACGAAACTTTAACTTAATATTCAGGCCTTTTGTATTTGAATAATAAATAAAAAAGAAACATCAATTATCTCATTAATTTAATATTTTTTCATAAAACCATAAACTTTTATTCTATTTTAAAAGTTATAACGCATATTTAGAGAATCACACTTACATAGAAAAATTATCATTTATTGATTTAGAAGTCAGAGAGCTAAAACATATTAATGTAATATTTCATTTTTTTCCATTGAGTATGAATTAACAATATTTCAAAATATAGGTAAAAATAAGTAATTAAAATGTGTAAAGCTAATATATATTCTACTTATACATATAATAATATTAATAATATTTAGAACTCCCGTGCAAGTTACAGTAGCTGACAAAAATGAATACCTATAGCATAATTTTACTGTTGTATATACCTTGCGTTGTTAAATTAGTTAGTTTACAGACATTGTATCTCAAACATACTTATAATATTATATAATTACACAAATACTTATGTAATTAATATTGATTGATTTCTTCAATTCATTTACAACATAATTATATGAATTGAATGAGATTGCAAAATTACAATATTAGTTGTTGTAGCTTTTTAAAGCTCGAATATTTCAATTAATCAGTGAATCAAGTGAAAATTAACAAAATTACCGTGAAAACAACATGAAAATGAAATCACTTCAAAGAAATTTTTGATTAGCGCCTAAATACAAAAACAAATTAAAATACCTTAGATGTAAATAATACAGTTATACATATACAAAATAAAACAATTTAATTATTAGAATTATTTGCAATCGGTATTTGTTGTTGGTGTTTATGCAAAGTAAAGTGGGTATTGTACTGTCGTACATGTATTTCAAATCATATGAAGGTAACAACAGCTAGGTTCTTAACACCAGTACTAGTATACATATGTATATCTTTGTTAATTTTTTCTCAAGTTTATTCCGCCTGAACAATCTTTAGCGCCACCTAAATGCGAGTGACGAGCATTAGATAAATATTAATAAAACAGAAAAACTTCAAGAAATTATAAATTACTTACATACAATTGAAAATATTATTTGTAATACATTTTTTTTTCTCTTTACCTTTTTATAATTAAATTAAGACAAAACAACTAAGAGTTAGTTCTTCTTATAATTTTTATGGTATACCATAAACTATACATTCTGGAATTTTAAAATGTAGTAAAATTGACAGGGATGAAGTTGAAAAAGTTAATCCTAATCGCTCATGAGATGTATAATATTTCCGCTTCCCAAAGTTCTTGCCTTTTTGGATTGGAGCTGTTGAACGAGAAAGATGTGGATTTAACAAGTATTTTCACGCTGCTACTACTGCGCATTAACTAAAGTTACTTAAAGCTCATAAAAAAAATTTTGTGTTTGATCAATTTTACAAAACAAACGAAATATTTAGTGAAACAAAACAAATTTAAAAGTAATTTAATAAAAAAATAAATTGAAAAATAAAAAAATAAATAAAATAAAACCTGGATACCTGGGACCATCATTAGTATTTCCTAAACACCAATAGCATTTGGCTAAAACTAACTCCTGCCCCAGCGAAGTTGTAAGTTTTATCCGGAGATCAGGAAAAAGAGAAGATTGATTAGTCAGCGGAGCAAGTGAATTGTATGAAGAAGTACCGTTTTAAAAATTATCAAATACAGAAAGTAGCAGCAAAGACAATTTCATAATGTAAAAATTAATTTGTAAATTATTTTTTTTTTAATATAATAAAGAATAATTAAATAAATAATTAGTTATTCAGCTCTTCTAAATACTTAAATAATGATACATTCATATCATTAAAAGCGGTGCTTTTACAAATTCTGGTTCTTCTTTTCTTTTTCCTATTCGTATTATATGCATAATAAGTGTATATAAACATAATTTTAAATATTTGGTTTCGAATTCATGTTCTAAAACCAGCAAATAAAAAAACAAAAGCCCTGCATGCACTGGTCGCTGATGATAATTATCACAGCATCCCACACTCAGCTTAGTCAGCGGCTCTCCGAAGAAGAACAAGATTAACTGAGCGAGGGATACACATTTTATTAGTTTAGCATGTTATTAGGCATCGAAAACATAAGTTAAAATCTTGTTTTATATACAATGTAAAAATATTATTTTATGCAATTTAAAATTGAGAAAAATATATATTTATTATAGCTGTTTGAAAAAAAGGAAACGGAAATTTAAAAAGTATAAAAAAAGAAAAAACACTATAACAATTCATTATATTTTTTCTTGGCGAAAACTGTAAATGTAGCAACAACAAGTGCAAAATGAGAATATTGTTTGATTTACTTAGAATAAAATAAAATATAAAGTAAATTGTAAAGAAAGTGTGTGAAACGGCGAAGTTACTAAACTTGAATGCGAAAAAAAGGTACTTGGGAATAAAATGGGATGGTAAAATAAAAATAAAAATGAAAATATAAAAAGTGAAAACTATTTATTGTTGCTTTTACACTTAATAATATTTCCTAAAGTTACCATATCAGCGTAAGCATATATACAGCGAAACACATCGAAGGCCTTCGACGGAGCATCAAAGTATATATATGTAAATACAAAAAAAAGTGATGTTTTATTTGAGATTGAGTTTATTATTTTTATTTTACTTTGCCATAAAAGCCTCGTCGAATTTATTTGGGTATAAATAAGTACCATATTAAACGCGTTTCTTTTCATTTCCATGTAGAAGTAATTTCAGTTGCTTGATCCAAGGATTCTTTTTACACAATTTTTTTGTAGTTAGCTATAGATTTGAATTAATTAAACTAAAATTGTATCTTATTATAAAAGAAAGTTGAGTGTTAAAATTAAATTGATCAAATTATGTAATTCTTTCTTTTTATTTAAACAAAAATACTACGTTTAAAAATAAAATTAATATTGTTTGAATTTTGTCAATAAAACATTATTATGAATTATTAAATCTTAAAATAGTGGTCTGAAATCGGATTTTTTGTTGGTAGGTTTGTAAGAGGTTTCTATAACAACAACGAAACCAATGGTAGGGTGGTCATGGAGCAGCTGAGACAGCATCAGTGGCTGCTAATACATTGATTTAGGATAAAGATTCTCTAGGAAATCTAGGAGGCACGGAAGGACAGTGCGTCGGTTCACTAGTTTCTTCTTTTTTTTGTTCCTATGTGCAATTAATTTTTCTTTATCTTGTTTGTTCTTTTCGATGCCTATTTTTCTGGTTTACTCCTGAATGCCAGTAAAAGCCGAACTCCCCCCATGACTGAAGCAGCTGGAAAGATAGTGCACACAACTGGTTCTAAGGAGGTTAGCGGAACCGGAAGCCAACTTTAAAAATCTATACGTGTAGGTTGGTTGATATGTCGAAAGTTCATAACAGTATGGATGAAAAAACATGTCGTCTATAAGCCAACATGAAAAGTAATACATTCAGCTATGGATAGAGCCTTATAGGAGAGACAGATAGCAATTATTATCTGCTTTAGTTGGCTTTATTTGCATTGATTCATAAATTAATCTCTTTTAAAAATAGATGTGAATATAAATAATTTTATATATTTGAACTGCATTTGTGAATATCAATATGAAAATACAGCCACATCTGAATTTTTTTTACTATTTTGAATGGGTGAAATCTGGTTCGCTACTATCAAAAGAAAGTATGCATACAAAAAAGAACGGTGGAAAATAAACGTAGATCGCTGCAATCCTATAAGGTATAGCGTATGTTTATTTTATTGTTAAATCAACTGATAACAAAATTCATATGTTTGCTTTCAGAGGTAATTATCGAATTTACATCTGTGCCAATTAATGCAACTTAACTCAGCTAGTCTGTCTTCCCTAATAACATATAAGATTAAACTATTTTGAACTACAGATCTAAGTTGAACCATATCAAACGAAAAACTAATGGACATCCTAAACATGAAAAAAGTATATTTAAGATTCGCAGAATTTTTGAAAGATATCAAACAAACAAAATTAATTATATTTAAAATAAACCATTCTCACTTTTTATATTGCAACGCTCTCAAGAGCTACTCTGTGTCACATTTGATTATGCGCAGGCGTTTAATTACACGTCCTGTAAAAACATTATGTTATATATTTTAATAAAGGCCTAAGAAGGAATGAAATTTAGCTGGCTATCATAAGTGGAAGATGGTAGTTGTTGGAGCAGAAGGATTTTAATTTTTCTGTGTTATATTCAGTTTATGAAGTATTTGTAGGGCGTCGATCAGGTTATATGAAAATTATACATTTATTATAGTATAAGAGATTTAGAGATTTTAGGTCTACCTTCTCGTACTCTCTTTATTGTACGTCATCACAGAAAACCTCAACTACTGTGGCCAGATATGTAAATAGGGTATTCTCAAAGCACAATTCAAGTATGTTAAAAAAAGAAAAATAAATAACTACAATAAAGCAGTTTGCTGAAAATTTGGTTGTTCGATTTGTTTCGTTATTTTATTTAAGTTTAGAGAATTTAATTATACGAAAAAATATATATCTAACGATCAATGATTTTTATGAATAGACAACCGAAGAATTATCTTCTCTAATGTATGTATGGAAACTTGAGTTGAAATTTGCCAATTCATGTAAATAATTTCAAATAAAAATTTAATAATTTGGAAGTAGAATTGTTGATTTAAATTAATTGCATTCTTAAAACAAATACTTTGTTTTAATCATTGCATTATTCTCTGTTCGAAATTAAAGCAGCATTTTGGTACGTCATGTCGTATGAGTAACCTTCTAGGTAGACCAAATATACTCGTATATTATATTTGGCAGAAAATAATCACTGTATAAAAGAAAATTCTTTAAATAAATTTTATATACTCAAATTTGCATTTATTATCTCTACCGACAACCCACTGAAATTGCTTTAATATTATTTTGTATGCCAATTTATATTTAATATCTATTGGGTCCACTAATTACGCTTCGAAAAAAACTTTAAAAAGGACAATTTGTGTTAATTTTTTTTAAATTTATATATCGGTTTCTAAATTTTTATATTTTTCTTGTTTTAGAAATACAGCAATTTACCTTTTTTTGGGAATAGCATGTATTACTTTTAACCGGGTCTAGCTTTTAAGAGTACTAAATTCCATATTTTTATCACCATTATTAAAAACCATGATATATATCTACATATTTGTAAATATAAATATTTATATAAATATAACAGCTTTCTTTCATTAGTCTGTTGTTTATGGTATAACGTATTAAAAAGCAAAAAGCAAACGAATTCGACTGACTTGCAAAAAATAACCATTTCTGGCTAACCCAAAATATAAAAATAATAAGAAACTATTTTAATCCGTAGTGCAACTCAACGCATTAAGTGTTATTGCTGTATTTTTAGTAATAAATTTTGTTAATTAGTTTTTATAAATTTTCGTTCTCTTTTTACATACAACCTACATATGTACCTTTCTTTACAAAGCGAGGATATTTAAAATTTTAAGAAGTAACCACAACCCAAAATCAAATAGAATATATATCAAAATTTCATGCTGCGAGTAAGACATAGAAAAAACGAACGTCAGAAAGTGATTGTCAGCATATAAAAAAGAAAATTGAAATATTTCCGGTAAGGGAAATGAGCAAAAACAAAAGCAAATTAAGAACAGAGTGTGAGAAAAAGCAGATAGCTAGATGAAAAGTATTAAATTATAATTAAAATACGGTAAATAAATTAAAACAAATTAAAAGAAAAATATAAAATGAAATAGAAATAATATAAATTAAAATAAAGTAATTTAATAAAAAATTATAATAGTATATTAAATTAAAAAAGAATTATTTTAAAATAAAGATGATTTTTCCATAAATAGTTTATTTAACAATTTATACAAAGCAATACCATATACATGTGTATATTTTATATATAAATAATAATAATGTAATACATGTAATGGGGTCTTTATTACTGCTGAAGCGATTTTCCGCCGAGTTCTTCCTCCAATTTTTGGTGTGTTTCTTGATGATTTTACAACAAGTGAAGAGACCTACAGTGTATTCTAAAGCGCCTCCAAACGGTAGATGGATTTCTTTAAGGAGATATTATTTCATGTCAGAAAATGCAATAAGAGGGCTTGACACTACCTGCCGAGAGGTGATCACATTTAGAAACATTAATTTTATATAATTTACGATGTTGGTCTAAACAGGAATCGAACCTTGGTTTTCAAAACGGCAATATGCATGCTTACCACTTGGCTATTGCGACCACTAAACAAAATGTCATCAGAAAACTTGTATAATAAATAAACAAACAAACAGGCGATAAATTTCACAGTAAAATTTATATAAAGTGGCGTAGTAAGGTGGATGAGATTTCAGCACATTAAATTCATGGTGCAGCGGCGGTCATGATGACAAGCTATTATGTATGCAACTTTCTCAGACTGCGTAGAGTTAGCATGTATTAAAGAAAAGGAATTAAATATAAGATAAAGATAATCAATACTTAATGAGAGTTTATTAAAAAGCTCTGAAAGAGGTAGAATGACCTTTTTATAATCCACCAAAAGCATATGAAGATTCCATTAAAAAATTGCTTTTCAATTGCTTAAATATATTTATTTAAAAAAGAAAAAAAAATCACATTGACTGAAAAAAGCTATAATGAGTATAAAAAACATAATTTTTGGAAAACGATTGACGATGGGCAAAATGGTATTTATGTAAAATGCATCTTACTAAATACTTAAGGTATTGTGAAAATAAATGTTTTTTTTTTTGGTAGCAACAGACAGAAAGACAAAAAAACGCAGACAGATGATAGAAAATTAATGGTATTTCATTTAAAACGATTGCTGATAATAAAAAATGTGGGCTTAATTCAGATGCATACATTTTCGTATTCTACTCATTTTTGGTATACTATTATTACAATTTTTTTGACTCTTTGATTTGTTTTTACAAATGTGTACAATGAATTTTGTTAAGTGCTTTGAGCCAAATACTCGATAATACATTTTAAGAAAAAAATTAGTTTAAGAAAAAAATGAACGCCAGATCTCTCATTTTCCAATCGAAAAAGTGGATATAATACATTCAAAATCATCTTTTTAACATCGGTTTGAGTCGGAACTTATAATAATAAGCTTAAATAAAATAATTAGAAAAATTGAAGGTATAATAAAAACATCAATTATTTTCACTGTAAAAAAATTCTTTTCATACATTGTGACCTCTTAGAGTTAGAGAATTGGTTAGAGCGTTAACGCAAATCATGAAAATATTGAAGAAACTTGCTTTAATTTGGTTACCACCACCGAATCAAAAATAACAAACAAATTACCACTACTTTCAGAGCAAGTTCAGTAGACTTCGAAACTTTTAGTAACCTCGCTGACGGCCAATTATGGCTGCATTTATGTTGAACAGACGTTGCTATAGGCAGCTAAGTATAGTAAGTCCTTTTAAGATGCTCATATCCATACCATCGGGACTGAAGTTTTCCCCATACTATCCTCTCCTCTATGAACCACTTTTGATAAAATTACTTAAATTAAAAGATGCTGCTGTAAGAGCTCAGGGAATCCTCAGGTGGAATAATTCAGAATGTCTCCGCTGAAGCTTATTTTATTTCAATCGTGACCATAGGCTTCAAACATATTTGTTACTAATCTTCCACAAGGTTCGGAAATCGATATTCTAAGAAAATATAAATATTCCAAAATCAGCCTTGTTGCTTGTTGTTGTCTTGTCGACAGCATTTTCCCCGGATTTAAAATAAAACGCGCTACCTATAAACATAAAAACAATTTTATATCTTCTTCATATGTTATGTATGTAGAAAGATTGTTTGTATATTTCTGTTCTGGGGTCTCCGAGACTACTCAGCAGATTCTACTGCAAATTTGTCAGTTTACTTTGTTACCGGGAAGGTGTGTCAGTCTATTGTGGTTTTTATTTTCATAAAATTTTATAGATGCTACTCAATCACAACAGTAATTTCTGTTAACCTACTATTAAAAAGTACGATTACAAGAAAGCGTCAAGAGCCGATGAACTACAAAAAATTATCAGCATGTCTTCGGACCTGCCGGATCTACGATAGAAAAGATACTTAACATGCGTTAAATCTTGGAAAAAGATCGACATACATCACCACTTCGTCGATTTTAAAGCAGGCTTCGATAGAACTTAGGGAGGAAATCTCCAAGCCGTCTGATACTAAACAAAGTTACAGACAAGGTGGCTCTTTATTGTGCGACTTCGTTAATCTATCACTGGAGAAAATAATACAAGCTGCAGGGCTAAACAGAAAGGGTACAATTAGATATTGATGTCATTGGGCTCAACATTCACACCGTTATTTCTGTCTTTTCAGGGCCAGATAAAGAAGAGAGTCGAATGAGCCTTGTGGAGAACAGGGCTAACGCGAATTATTTTCAAATAGTCATAGCACTCCTAGTAACAAACAATGTCAGCCTTGAAATCTATCCCAAAATCACACTTGCCAACAATTGCTACTTTACACCGAGTTGGCAACAGGCAACTCTTGACGAACAAAAAACAAACTGTGCAAGTCAACCATCATTCCAATCCTGCTGTCTGGACGATGATGGAATCGGAGTTTTCAAGAAAAAGCTTTTACGTAAGTCTTTTGGTCCGCAACCTTAACATTTTTCACCGAATTAAGACACAGCGGCCTGGCGAAAATACTCGAGCACATCCTCAATGGAAATATTATGTTGCCAAGGACCTGCTTTCACGTGGTATTTCAAATTGGGGTCAATTTGCGAAGAGAATAAACGAATGGCGCACTGTTGTTTACTCGGCTATAGTCGTGTAGGCGGTGCCGATTAAAAGGAAAAAGAAGCCACTTACAGACGTCAGAAGCGCATGTGGAGTATTTTTTATACGGAATATCAGTTGATATTATTACACAAAAGACCATATTCAAACGCATATTCATAGTGGCATAAAATAAACAAATAAAATAAATTTTAATATCGAAATTCCTCCAAGTCTTGTTTATATCAAATGTTTTTGTAAAACTTTTCTATTACCTTTGTACCTTTTTTTGCTCTGCTAGTTTACCGTTTTGTCTCTCACAATGCAATGGGATTTGGAGTGTCAGCCGCACGTACAACACCATCAATAAATTTCAGTTTACTTCTGTATCCTATAATATTGGTATCAGTTCAAAAATCTTGTATAAGACAAAGGCAAATATTTTTATTGCGTTTGTATTGCTCATTATTGTGTCGATGAGATATGTCCCATAGTGTGCCAACATGAGTAACAACATTGTTCAAATATTAGAAACACCTACTCAAAACATACGTTTGTACCTAACAAATTTATTAAGACAAGCTGTAAAAAATTTATAAATAAGGTAAATATATTTGAACACACTCACCAAAGGATGTCGCTGATCGGGCTGTAAATCAGAAAAGAGGCCATTAAAATGGCAGCATTGGTCTTTTATAGACTCCAACAAACATTATGGAAATTTGTAAACGGTACCATCTGGGCATCTCTCGGTGGTGGTTCCAAGTGCTAAACAGGGTTGCACTCATGAACAAGGTAAACAGGTAAAGTAACATAAAGTAAATTATTCTGGATTGAAAAGTCTTACAATATATATGGTATTATAGATTAGCCGCACAGTTCAAAATTTCTGGCTCTAGGATTTTTTTGAAACTCCTCATGGTCTTCACTGCCACTACTTTTTTTAAAGAATGTGATAATCCACTTTCTTTAGCATTTTTTGTATCAGGTGCTTTGTAAAAGCTTCAGTGAAAGCATATCTTGTACTTTTAATCCCATTGAGAATATTTCAATGAGGACGATTTTAACATAAGCACTGTCTAATCAACGTAGATCCAAATAGAAAATATTTAGCATATGGCATGAGTCCAATTAAAATCTACACCCACTATCTTTTTTCGCAAATTTTTATTTCCGTCGTAAATTGCATATTCTTTGTCGAATATTCTTTGGTGTTTCGATGATTTTTAAACTTTGTAAAGCGTGTTTTTTATAGAGGTATAGAACTTTAAGTTGGCATTACTTTTCAAGATGGCGACCGATTTAACAGCTGTCAAGTGATTTATTCTCAGTTTGGTTTGGCAATTCATAATGAATAGACTCAAGTAAGGCGTAGATTCGTCGAATGGGCCCAAAACGATATTACCGTTGTTCCCGATTTTCATAAGCGAATTTTGTTTAGCGATGAAGCGCACATCTGGTTGAATGGCTACGTCAACAAACGAAACTGCCGCATTTGGAGTGAAGGTAATCCTCAAGTGTATGTTGAAACACCGTTACATCCGGAAAAACTGAATGTTTGGTGCACTTTATGGGCTGGTGGAATCATTGGTCCGTACTTTTTCAAAAACGATGGTGGCCAGAACGTTACAGTCAATGGTGATCGGTATAGAGCCATGATTACTAACTTTTTCATTCCTGAATTGAATAACCATGATGTCCAGGAGATGTGGTTTCAACAAGACGGCGCAACATGTGACACAGCTCGTGCCACAATAGATTTATTGAAAGACACGTTTGGTAACCGCCTAATTTCACGTTTTGGACCTGTGAATTAGCCTCCAAGATCTTGTGATTTAACACCGCTAGACTACTTTCTGTGGGGCTATGTAAAGTCATTGGTCTATGCGGATAAACCACAAACGCTTGACCATTTGGAAGACAACATTCGCCGTGTTATTGCCGATATACGGCCACAAATGTTGGAAAAAGTCATCGAAAATTAGACGTCCAGATTGGATTACATCCGCGCCAGCCGTGGCGGTCATATGCCAGAAATCATATTTAAAATGTAATGCCACAAGATTATCTTTCGGATAAATAAAATTCATGTCAATCGAATAATCCATCGTTGTTTTATTGCAACTTAAAGTTCTATACCACTATAAAAAACACACTTTATAAATAAATTTAAAATTATTAAAAAAAAGTTTTGAGAAAAAAGTCAATATGTTTGTCAAAATACTCGAAATACTCGTGCTCGGCTCGAAATTTTTTCGAGTAATGAGCAATGGGCAGTTGTGCGAGTGCTCGTTGCTCAAATGCTCACGCAACTCGAAAATGTTTGAGCAAAATCTGGAGTTCTACTTTCTACATATATTCATGCTCACCACGCCCACCATGCCCAGGGTCATCTCGCCATAGGAAAACCAAGCCTAACCAATGGCAAAATCAAAAACAAATGAAATAAATTACCCAATATATAAATTGCAAGTAAGTTCGAATTTTCCAAAAATAAAACAAATGAATAAAATGCAATAAAGCAAAAAGATAAAAATTACCTTTGAGCTATAATTAAAGCTGAAAACTAAGCGAGTGGGGTATTTTTAGCTACCAAAATATATGTAGTTTTAATGAAGTTGATACGAAGCTATCTTTCAAATGGTTAAGATTGTAAACTGTTCTACGACAGGAGTGAGTATAAATCAAAGTCAAGATAATAGTGAGAACGATACGATGTAATATTTAAGAAACTTATGTTGCTCAAGGTAGCGTTCTTGAGCCTATATAATATACATTATATACATACACTGCAGACATCCAAGTAAATCGAAAAATAAAAACTTTCCACTTTCCTGGATGGCATAACCATATTATGTCGACGACATGTATCAAAGACTTTGTTTTCCCACCTTAGTGTTAGTCGCATATCACAATTTTGGCAACGTAGTGGGACAGGGGTGTTTCTAACCTAGTTAGTTTCCACCTAACTGGCTCCAAACCCAGCGCAATGCTTTGTGACGCGAGTGGGGTTATTGGTATTAATACAACAAAAAGGTGATATTTATTTTAGTCTTCTTTTAGTATTCTATAAAATTATCAACGTTTTTCGACATGACTTCTTCCTTATATTTACTATATTAAAGTATTGTACTTGTTTAATCACAGATTATCATATGACTTTAAAATTAATAAACATGGTGCGAGTACATCGTATATACATATATGTGCAAATAAAAGAATGAATGAAAAATATATATGTTTGATACACACGTTTTTGTGCCATTGATTGGTAAATTGAAGACGTATCCGTTGCCCTTGGAATATGCTCAGCAGCTTTCAATACTGTTTCAGCAGCAAATCAATCAACCATTCACAGCACTAACCACAAATGAGGTACCACTCATTTGTCAGCTACTTATACAAGTGTTCTATTTTAATATATATTAATTCAAATAACATATATTTATACCCATCTTATGAAACTTAATATACTGCAAATACAACAAAAGTAAAATTATTGTTCTTTCAGGTAATTATGTAGTTATTTATAATATCTCATTACTGTTTTAGAATTTTTCTTATCATTACGAATTTTTAAGGTCTTTTTGTAACCGTAACTAATGAGCTTACTAATCGAAAATTTAAGTTTTTGAGTATCAAAATAATCTTTCATGAGCTAGCCTTGCACAGGGATTTAGTTTTTCATAACAGAATTTTCGAAAAGTTATAAATAAAGTTTTCAAATAATATGTACCAAATATGTATATTAAATATGGCAATTATTTATGAAAAAAATATTTGATGTAGTTTTGAGCTTTGAAAACAATAGTGTATTTTTAACCCTTAAATAAACATGAAATGACATATTTACTTTAGTCCGAAGTATGAGAGTATCAAACGGGGAAGAGAAAGACCCACTAAAATTTATACTGACGATATCAGAATAATGAGATAGGTTGCACTATTTTGAAATAGTTCAATTCTTCTAATACAGTAGCCTCTTTGAAGAGAATGTCGATCCCTTTGTGTGTATTTCTCCACGTAAAAATTCATCTCCCGTTTGGAAGCAACTTAAAATTGCTGCAGGCTCCTACTGCCAAGGAGCAGACCACAAATTTCAGCAGAAGCCTGGTCATATCTTTTAACAACCGAAAATCTCCGAAAAATGTCATAAAACACGTCTAGCCAGAGTGGCTGAAACAGCTGAGTTTTAACATATTTTAGGGGCATATAAACGAACATAAAAAAGTATTGGTAAATCGGAACATCCATGATAGTGTCAAAGTAACACGAGTTTTAAAGCTGCCATTCCAAGAATTTGTTTTGATTTGAAAGTTAATGAAATTTTGGTCAAGTTCTTCGCCGACAAGCCACAGAAATTCTACTCTACTCTCATGTAGTTATGAAAAAAAGAAACATTTAAGAAGGAAATGGAAAGGTACTCGAACCTGACGAACAAAACGTGCTGTTGCAAATGATATGAACGTGATTGATTCTTGAAAGAAACGTAGCACAAACACATAGACTCATCATTATCTACCAGTTTATATGTACTATTTATTATTTATTCCCTTTCAGCATCTATTGCTACTTATACGGGCATAAGGTTGGTGGCAATGTTGATGGTACATTTTGCTTTTGGTGATGGCCTTTTTGCAATGCCACTTGCGTCAAGAATGCTTGATTATTACATGGAAATGTACTCAGGGAGTATTTTTTGAGTATGTTCATTTTTTTACATATACCCTGCAAAAAACGAAAGAAGGATCAGAGGAAAACGGAATATGTCCAGAATGCGTCCGGAATGAGACATTGCATTGTTTATCTGAACTGAACTGCTTCCCGTTTGTTTCGAGTTTTTCCACTGGAGAAACCAAATTAATGTGCGAATGAGGAGTGGTAACCATTTGAGGAGGTGCATTAAATTTTTCTTAATACTCAACAGCTTTTAAAGCTCTTTAACTAATTGTTACCGTAAATAATAGGTTAAGAACCGTTATACAGTATGCTCTATTTAAGTATTACTCGCATTATTTTTCACAGAATATTTTCAGAGTGTGTAATAACTATAAATATTTGTTGTGTTATGTATTTTATGTTGTGGCGTATAAGCAACATATACAACTGCTATAGCAAATGTGACATATGTACATATGTAGCTATTCTAGAGCTCTTCATATTCGAAATTTTTTGAGCACAGACACTTACTTTTCAAGTATGTTTCTTCAAATATTTTGAGCAAAAATTCATTATCTGCAATTTCAAATTTATTTATAAAGGATAGAAAGAGTAGGGCACTGCTTCTGGCTATGCAATTACAGTTGCCCACTCTGGAAACATGAGCTATCCTTCTGTGAGATACCATAGCCAACTCGTGTGGAGTCCTGGGTTATGGCTAAAAGATGGGAGCTTTATCACAGCACAGCAAATGTACTAAGGACCACCATTTGCAGAGATCAATAATTAATTTTTCAAGATAATGCTGATTTGCACCTACGCCCCGATGGAAGAGAAGACCGTTGTGACCAAATGTGGCTTTTTTGTCAAAATTCTGTTTATCGACTTTAACGGCAGGGTAGGCAAAGGAAGTATCTTTGACATATCAGTCGGAAAATTCTGCCTCCATGACGAAACATCCTAAAATGGGTTGAGGCAGATCGATTTCGCCGGTGTCTGTCTTCGGATGTGCGTGCGCTATAAGTACTTCGACACTGTCCGCTATCTCGTAGCAATAAAGATACGCACCCACCTCTGGGCAGCAAAGAACAGATTGAGAAACTAGCGGACAGGAGCATGTGGGAGCCAAAAAGATATTCTAGCGAGTGATGTCCAGAATACACTGAACTTATGGAAAGAACATTTCTCCAGCCTGTTGAATGACATTAAAGACGGTGGAATAGAATAACATTACTAGACTATGAAGGAATTCGAGTGCCAATAGAGCATTCTGAGTGAAAGAATAAAGGCCGCCGTCAAAAATTATTAGGCTGTGTAAACTAGCACTGTACAATATCAGAATCAAAGCCATTCGATACAAAACGAGATCTCGGACAGGGTAACTTCTTATCGTGTGGCTTCTTTCAGTGTTTGAAAAAATAAAAAGAGGTGGTCTTAACAACCACGCAGTTAGTTCCGCTTTCTACATATTATACAAAGAATCCAACAAAATAAAAATGTCTGTTTATTTCGTGAGAACCATATTAAAGCAAAAAGCAGTTTTCCGTTTGAAAACACGATTATTTTCTTGATAATAAATTTAAATTAGTATTATTTATTAATATAGTTCTGAGAATTTGGATAAGAGATCATCCAGTAAATTTGAGCGCTAGCAATCGAAATGGATTAATAGTTTATTTACAATAATTACATTTATTATAGCGATTAACAAAGAGGATAGGGTTTCAGTTAAGTATAGGAAAGGTGTTGGGTGAGGTGAGTATAAAGTTGAGATGGAGAGGTAAGTATTGTAGGGTAAATACACAATATTTATTATTAAAATTATTATACATTTTATTTACGTAAAAAGTTTAGGATTCGACCTCATGTCCTCAACTTCTCCGTGGGCTTGCGGTGTCACGAACGATAGAAAGTGTGAATAGAAGATCCCTTCATACAGTATTTAAAGGCTTTATAATTAATCAACGGTGGAGCAGTGTAATTTCTTGGATCCGCAAAGAGAATTTACAACGAAATACTTTAAAATAAATCGACACCTCATTTGGAGTAGAAAGTCATCTATTTCAGTTCGACGTTTTCCTTCGTGAAGTAGGAGATGAGCTATGTTCATTTATTTCTGCTGATTTGGTGTGAATGTGATTTTTCCTCAATGAAAGAGAAATCTTTGTCCAAGCCAGCAAAATTTATGAGTCGCAGATCGATTGGGATACTATTTGTTTTTCCAATTTTATGACGAGATGTGCTTCATCTGTGAAGCTTTAATTGTAAACAATATTAAAAAAAAAAGTAATTTTATTCAGGGTGCTACCTAAACATTGGTAGGGAATAAGTACAAGACGAACATTTTTTTGCAACTACTCTGAAATCACTCAGCTCTAAAAATAATGGAAGATGAAGATCTCCGCTCCTTGAAAAGGATCAATTCTTGGTTTCACTTGGGATTTCCAATTGGCGCCTAACAGCGAAGATAAGAAACGTAGAACACTGTATTGTCATTTTGGCTATAATAAGCGGTACCCACCCAGTAAAAAAGAAGAAAAAGAAGATTTATAGTTTCGAAATCCCTAAAATATTGAAAGAATTCTACTGAAAGAGATTTAGAATTTGTATACGGCTCTACCCGACTATAACTCTACTTTATTCTACTGTTTTGCTGTTCTTAAAAAAATTATTATTTCTTTTGGATAGTTCATATTGTGCAGAAATACGTAAAGAATGCCCATCTCATTGCCCTTTTACGAGTGTGTAATTTGTGCAATAAATCATTACATAAATATTTTGCAACTCTCAACACTTAAATTGTGTATTTAGATGACACTTGCTTACTCATTTGAAGTATATTCGCAAAATGCATAAGTATCAAAATATTTAAGTGTACATGTTAACATGCTTGAGCAATTTTGAAATACATGAGACCAAAGTGATACCTACATATGCATAAATACGTTAATGTTAATCTTATTATCCTCTGAGTTTTGTGGGTACATATTAATATTACAACAACCAACAAATTGAAACTATAATTAATGATTTAACTGCAGTATCTGCTTTACTTGTAATATTTTGTTCAATTATATCCTGTTTCCATCCATTAACTCTCTATTTTGTAGTGTATAAAAGGCTCTCCCAACCAATAAACATACGAGGAATCACACCGCAGAGGAATTGGTTTGCATTTTGGCGCATAATCAAATGCAGACAGTAGTACTTAAGTCCACAGAATGTGGTCGGAGTTTGTTATTGGTATTTAGAAGATGCACAGATTCAAATACATATATAATATGAAATGGTGTCTGCTCACATGTCTATAAACATATTTACTTATAAAAATTTATCAATGGCCTTGTTCCCAATTGATGGTAGTTGTAAATGATTCCTAAATATTGCTTAAGATATTCTATTGCAATATTTCCCAATTTACAACATGCCACATTCGTTTTGAGATCCTTTTAACCCAAGATTAACCTCAGAAGGTCAAGAGGCACAGGTTCTAAGATTACCTGCCGAGGGGCGACGGCAACTAGACAAAATTAAATTAAATTAATTCTTTTTGATTATAGCTACCCATGCTCATATATACTACTAACCATTCGACTACTGCGGTCACCGAGCCATTAGTTGGTAAATTTAGCTCGTTCCTTATAGGTTAAATATACATGAAGTATAAAAAGCTTAGAAATGCTTTTTCTAAATAAAGTTTCTAGAAGTCATGAAACTCAATCAAGACATGATCAAAGTTTAATCGGGCGAACATCGATCAGCAGCCGACTTAAGTGGATATTCTCCTACAAGTTACAGTGTGGAAGGCAATTGAATAAAAGATAGAATTTAAACTATGCATTGAGCGAAACATTTCAATAAAAATCAAATTGAATTACATACTTATAATGTATCATTTCATATCATATCATTTTTATTCATTAATGCATGTCTGTGTTCACGCAAAATTCTTCACTTCTTCTCTCTTTTGAATATCAAAGGCTTTTGCAAGTAAAAAAAAAAACTCTTCTTCTATAACTGATCAAAACTGAAATTTAAAGGATTGCATAACACTTTTTTAATACCAATTCGAAAATCCAAATCGAACTGTAATCAATTTCGCTCGAAATTTAATACAGCCCGTAGAGCTTTTTGGACAATACTGAGTAGTTTAGCATTCACGAATTACATGTAAGTGCGATTACTGAGGACATAAAGTAATCTAAACTATTCTAACCGAACCTAACTTTACCTTTACTTTTGAACAGTTTACCATTATTCCAAGTGATATCTGTAGTTCTGTAGTTACAAGTGATTTTTCTTGGTAATTACAATAAACATAGCTTATAACTGATTTTAGCTTAGATGCAAATAACTGTAACAATAGATCATGGGTATAACCTCTAAACGAAATAATAATGGTTAAGGAGTTACTTAGGAAAATTACGCACTTAATTATTTAAATACACGAAATTAATTGTAATACTTTTTACTAGAAAAAATTCAGTATTCAAATTTCGCTTTAGTATCGAAATACAAACTTAATTAAATGATATTTGAAGTACAGATGCTATTAAAAATATTCATAAATGCATAAATTTTATGTATTATAAAATGATAAATCATTTTTAATTGACATTCTGTAGTACATTTTTTAACGCAACCAAACATCCGTTCTATGGAATTTTCTGAATAGCTAAGGACAATATGTACCGCTATTATTGAATTTTCGCTTAACACTTATAAAGGGTGTTTTTTATAGAGGTATAGAACTTTAAGTTGCAATAAAACAACGATGGATTACTCGATTGACATGAATTTTATTTATCCGAAAGATAATCTTGTGGCATTACATTTTAAATATGATTTCTGGCATATGACCGCCACGGCTGGCGCGGATATAGTCCAATCTGGATGTCCAATTTTCGATGACTTTTTTCAAAATTTGTGGCCGTATATCGGCAATAACACGGCGAATGTTGTCTTCCAAAAGGTCAAGCGTTTGTGGCTTATCCGCATAGACCAATGACTTTATATAGCCCCACAGAAAGTAGTCTAGGGGTGTTAAATCACAAGATCTTGGAGGCCAATTCACAGGTCCAAAACGTGAAATTAGGCTGTCACCAAACGTGTCTTTCAATAAATCTATTGTGGCACGAGTTGTGTCACATGTTGCGCCGTCTTGTTGAAACCACATCTCCTGGACATCATGGTTATTCAATTCAGGAATGAAAAAGTTAGTAATTATGGCTCTATACAGATCACCATTGACTGTAACGTTCTGGCCACCATCGTTTTTGAAAAAGTACGGACCAATGATTCCACCAGCCCATAAAGCGCACCAAACAGTCAGTTTTTCTGGATGTAACGGTGTTTCAACATACACTTGAGGATTACCTTCACTCCAAATGCGGCAGTTTTGTCTATTGACGTAGCCATTCAACCAGAAGTGCGCTTCATCGCTAATGGACGTAGTGCGCGATACGTTTTCCGCACAGAACCATTATTTTCGAAATAAAATTGCACTATCTGCAAGCGTTGTTCAGGCGTGAGTCTATTCATGATGAATTGCCCAACCAAACTGAGAATAAATCACTTGACAGCTGTTAAATCGGTCGCCATCTTGAAAAGTAATGCCAACTTAAAGTTCTATACCTCTATAAAAAAAACACCCTTTACTACAGTACATTTGTATCCACGTATACATATCATCTGTATCTTATATTTTGCATCACTTGATTTTGTCACTTAAGTTCCCTTGAGCGAAAGGTTAGTATACATTTATAAAATTTGAAATATTTTCATTATAAAATATTTTTTTTAGAATTCTTATATCCATTATATTTTAATAAGAGTATTTAATGGACCTTTCATAAATTTATTTATTTTTGTTTTTATTAATTTTATTTTATTTCAATTCACTAAGCTGAATGATAGGAATGATATAAAATATTTTAATTAAATTTTTGTTATTTGATTTTGTTTCATTTTAAATAATTATTATTTCCTATTTCAAGTTGTATTCTATTTTATTTCATTTTATTTTATTTTATTTTATTTTATTTCAATTTTTTATATTTGATTTTACATATTTAAATTTTTTTATTTCATTTATTTTAATTTAATTTAGCTTAATATTATTTCAATTAAAATTTTTTAAATAATTTAATTTAAATCTTTTTATTTTATTTTATTTTATTTTATTTTATATATTTTCATAATTATTATCTTTTAATTGATTTTAGTTATCTTATATATATTTTTTTATTCTTACTGTAAATGAAAGATGAAAAGTAATGATTAATTTTTTAAGTTTTTCTTAAATTCTTCAACTAAATGGAAGCATTAGCATCGAAATATCCTTCAACCCACTTTATATACAGATATTCGTTTTAGTTTATCATTATATTGGAGGAGTTGGATCCTACAAGACAACTTAGAAACATATGTATATCGTTTCTGTGACCTGTAACTGATTGAAATTCCTTTAAAGTATACAAACTTTATGCAGTCACATTAATTTTCGCAAATTAATGAAACTATAAAAAATGTATATTATTTTATCTTTTTCTCTTCCTCAGAAATTATTTAGGTCTATGTAGCCTTGTGTAGCACCAGTTACTAGCCGAAAATGAACGCCACTAATAACATCATAAAAGCTGGGTAGACCGAAACACCGTGTTTGTTTGTCGAGGGGCAGGGAACAAACATTCCTAATAACTTTTTAAAGCATGAAAATAAAGTAAAGATACGAACATTAAGTGAAAAGAAATAAAAAGCTTGAAGAATTTTAAGTGAAAATACTAGTTTGTAAAGTTGCATCGCGAGATGCGAACTTTTTCACGCAAGTGCAAATATATGTGTGTGTTTGAGCATAAAGATAATATTGCCATCAAGCTCCCAGCAGGGTAAAGTACCAGTTGTTAGCTATAAACCTAGTAGTTAACATTTTTGCACCAACTACTTTATCTTCCGTTTATTTCCCATGTAAGCAACGGCGATGTCCTACGAAATATATTGAATTAAAATTGAAATGAATTTTCCCGCAGCGAGAGTCGAACCGAGAACCTCACGCGCCACATTGACAATCTCTGCCCACTCAGCTATCGTTATAATATAAAGAGTGACGGCTAAATGCGCGCTTCAACAGAGCATATTAGGAAATGAAATTCAGTCATGGCGTTCTAGACATATCAACAAGATATGAATAGCGAGGTGGTGAAAATTATTATTATTCCCGTTACTAGTATTCAACTAGAATTTTTTTTATATTAGTATACGTTTTCACTACAGGACTAAAATATAATCAGCAAAGTGAGAAAACGACGAATGACACCGAGATGCTACTCCAATGAATGGAATGATAATATGATTGATAGTAAAAATTCCAGTGAAAATTCGAGAGAAATCTCATTAATGGCTCACGAGGTGGCATTTTTCAACAAGAGTAAGGACAATCGTATTAAAGGTGCCACAATGAGTGAATTAACGAATAAGCGGAAGAAACAGAAATGAAGATAAATGTCATCGTATGAAATTTCATGAGCTGGAAGAGCTTAAATTCAACGCTCTCGCTATGATATGAAGTGCGCGACGTTAATGTGGAATAACGAAAATGCTAAAAAGTAACTTAACTATAAGTAAGGCAAGATATGAAGCTTTTCCAGCTTATAACGACTTAGCTTAAAGTCAACCCAAACCTGAGGAGGCAATCTTATATATATTCCAAAATATGATCTCTTTCCTACCGACATTAGAACGGAAGTTCATAAAAGTAGACGAGACAAGTAATATTTTCACTGGTTAACACCTATTAATGCTAGACTATCCCGAGTGCCTTGCTATGTGTCCTTAGGTTCTAAATTCAATAGTGCACAGTTAAGAGCCAATAGTTTTAGACCAGTAATCCATTATATCGGTTTTAGAAGAACAAACACTCTACATAGATCTTCTTATAGCTTACATATAGAATGTACTAAATGAAATCGAAATAATTGAAAAAAAAGTTGCTGCCAATAAACTCACTCAGTTTCATGATCTCAATCATTTCAGTGTTACTTACCTTAAATAATTTATTCATACATTTTTTTAATAGAGTGTTTTGTAAAATTAGGACTTATATCTATATATGGAATCTATATTTCCTATTTCAGTTGGACGTTTAGAAAAAGACAATTCCAATAATACCACTGGTCTCCTCTACTGGCCTTAAGGTTATCTGCTCATAATGTTTCTTACTGTAACACAATATATACAGGCATATTAAAGCAATATATAGTAACTTGTCTGTGCACATGAGAAAACTTTAATAGTAAAAATTACGTTTGTAAATTTCTTAATGGAGGTTTATTAACGAAATAAAGATATATCATGTATCCTGCCACAGAACATACTCCTTGCTGCAACTGTTTACGCTCATCATCTTATTCACTCGCAATTTTTAGTGTCACACAGGTACATACATATTAGGTTCGAAACGCATTAATGCACTTTTGCGGTTTTCCCAAACGCACCTACATAAGCCAATCATTCTTATGGGTGTACAGTTACAGTCGCAGGTATATAACCAAATCTTATTCTTGTGGTCTTGCTGTTATAGACGGAGGATATGTCTCCAGTGATTTTAACGAGCGTAAGTTCCAAAAACCTAACATCGTCTCGGACCACAATATTGTAGTAAAGAAGCTACGCACCCACCTCTGTGCACCAAAAAACGCTGTTGAATGGCATTTCAAACTTTCTATGTTCAGCTGCAAAAGAAACTATTGATTTTCAGAAAGCTTAAGAAAGCAGCTGGTATCATAAGGATTGTTGTATTGGAGAGAAAGCAGACGGCTTACCGCGCAAATTTACGATCGACCACAACACCGCCGGGGTGGGATAGGTACTGACAGCTGAAGAAGGAAGCGAGACGTATATGCAGACAAAATGAAAGAAGCCGAAATGTATGAGTATGAAGAGAGCTTGAGAAGGTAGCCGAGACAAGGATAATGCTCGAAAATTCTATGAGATGATGTAGCGACTTACAGAAGGTTTAAAGACCGGGGCATATTTTGATTGGCTCCATTAAGGTGATCCAGCGTCTGATGTCCAGAATATACTTAAATTATGAAAGAAAGAAGACGCGGCCGTCAATTGAAATCTTAGTGTTCTCAGATCCATAAAAAGTGGGACCCCACAGTTTGCGCCAACTATCGTATGACACTTCTTCTCAATATTGCATATAAAGTCCTATCGAGCATATTATGTAAAAAATTAAAAACCACCGTCGGTCTGGTTTTAGACAGGGTAAATTTATAATTGCCCAGGAAAGCTGACGTTAAGCAACACCAAAAGCTCCTTCAGGATCAGGAAGGACCTTTCCGAACTGTTCGATACCAAAAGAATTTTCAGACGAGGTGACTTCTTATAATGTGGTTTCTTTAATCTATTGCTGAAGGAAAAAAATACGAGCTGCAGAGCTGAATAGAGAAGATAAAATCTTCTATAAAAGTGTACAGCGGGTCGCGTATGATATTTTAGGCCTTAATAAGCGCGCCGCGAGTCCTGCTTTCTCCAGACTGTATAAGGAACGCAAAGACTTCGCTTCCTTCAGTGGTAGGAGCACGAAGTATATTATGTCATCAAATAAACATCGTCATCGTTTTCGTGACTCATCTCTTAGATTATTGTTGACTGTCATTACTTCGTAGTTGTAGATAGTTTCGTCTATCTTGAAACCAGCATTAGCACCAACAACAATTTTTGTCTATTTTGCGATGAGTAGGCAAATGGAAAAACTCTCTCGGCGAACAGAAACTATACTCTACAAGTCACTCATCATTCCTGTCCTGCTATATACTGGGAAGGCATGGATGATCCTATCTTATGATCTTATGATTCAGCGTTTCGAGGGAAAGTCCTTTGGGTACTGGCAACGGCGAATGCTACAGACTATATAAGGATGAGCTGTACGAGAAATACGGCGATATTAAGAAAATACAGCGAATTAAGATACAGCGGCTACACTGAGCAAAGCATAGGAACACTCCAGCTTTGAAAGATTACGATGTAGTACCAGCTGGCGGAAGCAATTCGTTGGATAAATTAGGTGGAGAAGATCCTGGCTACACTGGGTGATTTTAATTGGCGCCAAACAGTGAAAATAAGGAAAGAATTCACTTGTGCTAACTCCGCTATAATCATGTATGCGGTATAGAGAAGAAACCAGTAGAGAAGAAACCCTATATTAACCGTTGTGTAGTCTCATTGTTCCCCCATCCTTTCTAGGTGAAAATTTCGCTTGATTTTATGAAATTTTTTTATTTTCTTTATAACGCTGATGCTAAGAGCATCGTCAAAGATAAAAAAGATATGTCTTAATCATCACTTTTTCATCAGACTCTTGGTATGTCTACAATCGACACTACCCAATAATAATTTAGGGATACGTCCTTCGTTACAAGTAATCCAGGACCTTAAATGTTGGTTTGCTCTTCTGCCTTTTCATTCCTTCTACAACCGTGGGACCTAGGACCCAAGTGATATTCATTGTGTTTTTCCGCTTATCTGCCCTGCATAAGTATATATATGTATATATATTAACTACTATCATTGACCTTGCTTTCCACCCATTCTTCCTTGCTATGGAAGAAGAAGGTATCTTGCACAAAACTGACGTTTTCGATTGTCTAAATAAAAATCATTACTCACACAAATAATTAACTTCTAATGAATTCAGAGAAATGTTATAGCTGCCACGCGCTTTCAAGTATGTTTGAGTGGTGGATTTGTATTTCGTCTAGGTTCTTGCCAATATATTTCACTTTGCTGGATAAGTATACTTTATATGTATATACTCTCATGCCATTGCATGTAAATAAATATGTGTATATATGTATAGCAAATAAAGCTTTGAGTGATATCTAAATTTATTAGCGGAGTGCTTTTCAACAAAAGTATCATACGCATCTTTGGATCATTTGTAAGACTACCACGTTAAGCAAACAATTCTCAAGTTTTACATATGCACACGTACCAATTTAAGAAAGAAATATTTACACCCTACATACATCATAAATATATTCGGATTTGAGTTTTTATTCCAAATAATTATTTAACGTATTGCAGGGAACTAAAAAAAAATTAAGAAAAAGATAAATTTGATGGCTTATTGATTAGCAATAAGTATTGGTGAGCTGAGAGAAATCTCATCATTGGTGAAAGGAATTTCTTTTCTGGGTTAAGTTAGGTTGAACTGGTTGCCGGGCATCAGGTTTCTTTGGCCCTCAGATACGTACATTGTGATACCACTAATGGCCTCAATCCGCTACTCAAACCAATGGGTTCAGTTACCGAAAACTTAGCTAATCACTTATCTTTGTCCTGCTACTTCGTTCAATTACCTAAAATTCTCTAACCTACTTATCCAATGTGTGAAACATTACCCAAGTAAGTATCTTAAGGTACCAAATTGTTCGTCTCTCATCTACAGAAGACGTTTGATCGTACGATGCTGTTTATGATAAGTCAGTGACTTTTTGAATAAAATGTATTTTTCTCCGCAAATAAGCGTTTCATTTCTCAACATAGTCTCATTTTAGATCTGTGCATTTATCCCATTTTTGCAATATTTTTAATCCTTCAAAATAATAGATTTTTAGGCCCTCAAAATAACCAATTGTTTCTTTTATGACATTTTTATTTGACCCCAATTTCTTACAGGTTTGGAAGCAAGAAATAGTTACAGGGGACTAAATCTGGAGAATACGCTGGATGGGGTAGCAGTTCTTTGCCCAATTTCTGAATTTTTGCATTGGTGACCCACTGATGAAACAACACATTCACTAAATGTGGTCATTTCTGCTTGAAATCAATATCGAATCATGCCAAAAGCTCTGAATAATATTTGCCGATGATCGCTTCATCCTTTTCAAAGTTAATCGATGTGCATTCTAAAAAACTGTGGACTTGACCTTGTTGGCCGACAGACCTACCTGGGCCCCTTTGGTGCGCGTTCACCAGAAGAAACCAACTTCCTTGATTATTCTTTTCAGTTATATATATAAAGATCTGCTACATTACAAATAAAAGTTAGTTTTTCCAATATTTCAGTGATTTACACCAACGCCCCTAGAAGTGGAAAATAATGTACCCACGGACTTCTCCGTGCGTTTTGGACATATGAGCGCTGGTGCTTAGCATTTCAATCCTAAGAAAGGCAAATAAAGTAAAGTATCTTGCTGACTCCACCTCGATGAATTCCCAAATCCTTCGGGTACGATCTCTGGATTGTTAAATAAAAGTCACCAACTTTATTTGCAGTTTCTTTATTTATGAAGAATTTATTTAATGTCCTTTTATTACTCAGTAATTCACAATTCAATTACAATTCACTTCACTATTTACAATTACTTGTATTACAACTTGCACAATGTTCTATTTTTATTACTTCATGTACTGATTAGCTTGGCAGCTGAGTGTCGCCCTTATATAGTAGTCGGCTGCTTGAAAACGAAAACCTGGAATAATCGAATCGTTCTCGATAACGAATGTTCCCGCTTTACGCTCTAAAACATGCCAGCTATTGGCTTCTCTCTTTTATCTGACATTCGCTTCGCATTTTCGCCACAGTATTTTTGATGCAGCGGGCACAAAATCCAGCTAATAATGTTATGACACTGAATGACTTTATCGGGATTCGAAATGTAGGTATATTTACCAGATACGAGATTCCAGCACAAAGAAGTTCATCAAGAGTCGAAAGATTCGAGAGCAAATCGTTCATATTGTGATCAACGAAAAACATGTATGTCAACAGTATTCTAGCTTTGCGTTCGGTGCAAGGTCGTAACATCTTTTCGAAACCAAACACATTTCAAGTAAAAATTCCCGTGGAATTGTATTTCAAGCTCTTTGTGCATCACTGCCTGAGAAAAAATTAATTTTCAATAATGCTGCAAAAAGAGCGGGTATGGTGAGTATTGAGATGGAGACTCTCAACAATTGAAAGGCCGGTACGAACCCGCAACCCAAATCCAAAAGAAAATAATAAATAAAAAAGGTGTTAGTAAAAGAACTAACGTTTATTGAACTCTAAAACAATTGTTTTTACGATGAAAATCACTGCATTTAAATAAAACCTTTCGAATATGCGCGGCATTAGAACTCTAGAATATAGCTATTATTCTCAATCGATATTTCCTTTTATGTATTTAAGAATAACAAATGCGACAACACCGGTAATTATCAGATTATCTGCAATTTGGCAGTTCTGACAATCACGCAATAGCTTTTAAACAACAAAAGCTTTGGCTTCAGCAGTGAGAAAAGCAGCACTGCAGGGAAGAGAAAAATACCACCTCTTTTGTAAGATTGCGATCGACCGTCACGCACACACGAGGCGCATTTGCAGAGAGAAAAAGATAAAGACCGAAATTTGTTTGTGAGAAGGGCATAAATAGTTGCAATATCGAGGTTATGCTCAAAAATTCTATGTAAAGAAGATAAAATTCACCAAGCGGCAAATTTTGAAAAAAAACCGTGAGAAAAGTACAAGCGGTATATCTGAATTTAATATCCACGCAGTCGTATAACTGTGTAAGCTGACACAGAATCTCGCCCAAAGCTGTGTCATCTGTCAAAAAGAACAACATCATAAGTTTTGTTTCATATATTGAGTTATTGAATTACACTCATTGAGCGAAATTTATATACAATTTTCTTTTTCGCTTATTGTTTCCACTTTATGCCACCACATAATTTAAAACAATTTCACCATTTTCAGCAAAAGCTAAACAAGTGGTCAGTTGAAAGTTTTCTCATTACAAAACTTCTGCAACACACTTCCCCTTTGTACTTATAAATACTGAAATTGTTTATTTTTTATAGCAAAAGAAGCAAAATACGAGGAAAGGAAGAGCAAATACGTTCCGAATGAGGAATAACACTCAAACGTATTGAAATTAGTCGAAAAATTACATTAAAAGGTGAAAAAGTTCTAAAACAAGTAAGAACCAAGAACAATTGCTGCTGTAGCCACAAAAAATCCTTCAAAATAGCATGCAATACAATTATAAGAAAAAAAGGAAAAATATGCTTTCTTTGTTTACTGTTTTCGTTCATATATTACATGGGCACTGGATAATAAAAGTTCCAACTCACTTGTATAAGAGTGTTACAAAATTTTTTTTTGTTTTGTGCCACTGTTTAACTATTCGATTCAAAAACTCATACAAGCGGAAAGTTGTTGATTGAGTTTGCAAAGTGAACCTAGACATCAATTTCAAGCAACAATAATATGCTGTTTTTTGGAATTTATTAAACAATAGAGAACACAGCTTGCAATGGCATTATTGAAATTTAAACGCCGTTGCGGTAATACTCTACAGTAAGCGTATCAATTTATACTTGATTATAGTTTTGAACTACCATCTTATGGTTGAGTTTATACTACTCATGAGTGAAACAGGTCAATACCAGTTATTTGTATTAGCAAAGAGAGTATTAGAATTGCGTACTATCATTCGGACGGCCAGGGTTTTAGTTCATAAAATTAATTTTATTTAATTGCGTTTGCCTCTCGGCAGTGAATGTCAAGCCCTCCGATTGTAAATTCTTCTCATACTTATATCATTCTAATTAGAGTCTTATCAGTACTATATGAGTATTCACCCTTTTAACTAGTCAAATTAAAAGTAAACTGAAAAATTAGGCAAACCGAATAACGCGCCTTGATTTACTTTCCTACCAAACAATGAAAAGATGCACAAAATTTTTAGTGGGGTCTATTAGTTTATGTAGCAACACCCGTCTAAAAAGTCGAGCATGCTCTTCGATTCGCCTTTCAAACTTTATTTGGTTATTTACCTTTCAAGTTTGCTATATTAGACTTGCTTCTAGGGAAGATGGTTCCCTGCCCCTAATGAAGGATCATCGTCGTCCCTAAAGATTCTGCAACTTCACGAAAGAGAACTTCACCTAGCTTGTAATGTTTTCAAATAGTGCCATTTAAATTTTTTTATTACTTTTATTTTATTTTTTACATTTTATAATCCCTTCCTGCTTCGAAAAATTCTCAATGACAAGATTGACTGCGAGTCGCCATTGTGTAATAATTTCTTGATTAGCAAAACTGCAAAAAGGCATATCAACTCGCGTTGACGTCCTAGAGTGGAAGCCGAGCGGAGAGATAGTAAAATTTGGAGATGAAATAAAGGCAGATTTGTATAAAAATGTTTACCTAATCTTGATTGAGCCCTTTCGGGAATATAACCAAAAGTTTTAATTTTCATTGTAGTATATTCAAATTTCATAAATTTTCACATCATCTTCTTCTTTCCTGGCGTAGACACCGCTTACTCTACTAAATCCATGTTAATAACAGTGAGCTATTCGCTGGTCCTTCTTTACCTGATTTCTCCAACGGAATGGAGTTCTTCCTCCTTTCCTATTTCCACCTACGGGTACTGAAGCGTTTCCATTTATCTGTGCAACATTTCGTAGAGCCTATCGTTACATCGACCTTTCTCTTCAAAACTTCTCACATCAGCTCAATAGACGTGGTCATCTTTCCATATATTAACACGTAGGGATTTGTAGAGTTTGGTCGTTGTTCATCAGTTGCCTACTCAATCCAAATTGATGTTGATATTGTGGTTGTATTAATGCTGATTTTGGGTTAGACGAAATTATCTACGTCTTCAAAGTTATGACTGTCAACAGTGAAGTTTGAGTCGAGTCGATGACTACCAGACCCAGTCGCCTCGCTTCCTTATCCAATCTGCATTACACTTTCGTAAAATATTGTAAAATATTGAACCCTGTCCGATTTAGCGCTGCAGCTCTCAATAATTTTCTACAGCATTTAATTTAGGAAGTTTGAAACCTCGTTTGGTATTGGACGACTCTGAGACATCCTCCTCGATCCTGACCGAACTTTTGGTGTTGCTTAACGTCATTTTGCACAATCATAAAAGCCGTAGAGGCAGCTTCTTATCATGTTGTCGAAGGCTGCTTTAAAATCGACAAAAAGTTTATTTTCCAAGATGAAAAACTGGTCAATTGTGGATTTGTCAGGACTTAACCCACTAATAACGTTTAATCAGCTAGCTGACTGTGGCTAGCGTATCCCTTTTTGTTGACGAGGCAGAGCACAAATAAGTTTCAATTGTCCGCCATGCACTTGTCCGAACACATTCTGCAAAGCTGATGCATACCGATCAGAATCAGTTTTTAAGCACTTCAGCGATTCAGTGATCTTAATGGGTCTCGTGAAAAACACAGCCAACCTTTCCCGAAAGCTTTGATTCAACGACTGAAATAGCAAAGTTATTTTTTTCATCAATTTTTCGGAGGGGGCTTGGAATGAACTGTAGGCCTATCCATTTGTTGGAAAAATCATTAAGATGCACACCATAATTTGGAGCTCAGCCGAAAATCGCTTCAGTGCCTGTAAAGTGCCAGTTTTATGTATAAGTATAACCAGTGTAGCAAAATAAGAAACCAGAGATGTATTAACATGCCTCATTTTTAGGTAGATAGTAAAGGCCTCACGCTTCATCGCTACTTTTAAACCATTTACTGTTCTCGAAGAAATTACTTATATCAACAGCCTTACCAGATTTGCTTTCTGATGCATTCCTAGTGATCTGTGACGAATTGCTTTATTGGGCACTTAAAGAGAAAATGAGTAACTGGTTCTCTATTCCCTTCCTGTTTTCCACTGCGAAAGACCAGCGCAGCGTTATTAAGGCTATAAGTTTAAATATACTTTTCCTAGCCCTTTGCAAAATCTGCTTCGCTATCTTACAATGACCCGCAAGTGAGAGCCTCCCTACAATCGTTGACGACGCTTGAATTCATCTTTGGAGACGATAACGCAATCAATGCTGCCTCTCTATCCGCGTATATACTTGTCTTCTTTATCCCCCTGTTGTTTATTAGAGCTCTACAGGCCTTTTCTATACCTGATCTTTCCGATGGGATTATACTAGTAGAACTCGGTAAATGAAAAGAATGGGAAATTTTGATATATTCGGAGAATATCCGCGCATCTACACCGCAGCCCACTTGGATCCATCGGTGTAGATTAAGATAGTGCCCTTCTTTCCTATAAACTCTCTTCTCCATTCACGCCTTAGTAGAAATCCTCACCTTGAAACTACTATTGAAATCTAATCTTGAGAGGATATACTTATAGTTTGACTTAATTAAAGTTACTGTGAGTTAATTTTGTACATCGCTATGTTCAAAACGTTCCAACAGCCCATTACATAAGTCTGAAAGCAGAACTATGTTAAGAGTATCTGTCGAACATGATTTTATGGCCCCAGTTACCACTGTATGGGCTGCTTTAGGTTAAAATATAAGATATTTTAGAAAAATTAATTAACGAGCTAATAAATGTACTAGATTTAGCAGAAGTTGTTCCCAAAAAACTTCTTCGCCGATTTTCCTACATGACCTCGCGCAATACGCTCTGCTTACTGTCGTATAGTCAGAATACCTCAGTGATTAAAGACTACCGCCAGCAGAAATAACTAACATACTTTGAATTTTGCTGGTAGATTTATATGTAGTTTTTTTCTCATTGAACTGGTTTTCTAAAAATTACGAATGGACAAACAATTGGAATTTCCTCGGGTATGAAGGTGATGAAAAAATAAGGAATTTTCATGGAATGTACACTAGCATCATTAGTCAACCTTTTCACAACAGCTGGATCTTTCATAGCAGAAGCATATATCTGCTACGTGTCATACGTTTGCATGTATGCAATATTTTGAGTTAAAGTTGCATATGGAAATGTACCTGCATCAATACTTCATATTGCACACACATTATCCTGTACACTGCTTCTTACCTAATAGGTAATATTTGTACGTATGTGTCTCTACTTACACATCTATAACTATACTGAATCCCTTTTAACTATACTGAATCCCTTTTAAACATTTATCTTTAATTAACCGTCATTGTGTTTTTCATGTTTCATGCAATTTTTATTCACTCAATTGCATTGAACTTATTTCCACATATTGCGTATTTAGGGTAGATCACTCATGTTCGGAATGTGTAATTATAAGAGGAAGGGAATATCGCTTTTAAAACAAATTTCAGAAGATTTTAGGTTTCTATTTTTTCCTGTAGTACTTGGTTTGAGTTTAAGAAAATGTATGAAGCTAATTGGCTATATCCGTATCAAAAAACTCGCAACCATACCAATATTTTTGTAACATACGGACGTCTCTCCAGTGTTCTAGATGTGCGTAGAAATCCCTTGAAATGTACTATTTGGCAGAAAAGACATATCTAAACGTCGAAAGTGGTTATCTAAGCTAATACAAATGTTCGCATACCACTGTTTTAGAGGCTAGAACGTCTGTTTCGAAGATTATCTTCTGCAAAATCTTAGAGAGGAAAAATAAGGAAATACGATTCCACAATATTTAACTTAGGAAATAGTTAGGCTTCGGTATTTTGGAGCTAAATTCTATAAGAATCTGTCTAATATGGCAGAGATGAAGGTAAATATGCCGATAGCCACTCCTACCTATCATTCCTGTTTTGGCTTGGTACAAAGACAAACCTACAATTTTTGACATTTGCCGTTTTTTCCTTAAAAAAAGTGTTTTACAGTAGAAAAAAGTTAAAAAAAAATTTTTATTTGGTGTACGAAAGACATCATAGTGCAAATACGTATCTATTACAAAACATTTGTGCATATATATTAGGGTAAGCCAAAAACTAACTTATCGCTTTCGACTTACTTACTGAAAAAACAATGCCCTGTAAAATTTGAAAAATTTTTCTATGTCAATGTTTCGTATATTTAGAAGTCCCAAAAAGTTTAAAAAAAATCGAAATATGCAGTATTTGTGTGATTTTTTTACTTTTCAAGGCTTCTAAATGTATAAATTATTGATTTCAAAAAAATCGTTTCCAATTTGTTATCATAAGGAATTTTTATGCCACGTAAAAATATTTACCTTAACCAATTAAAAAGTTATAATAATGCTTATGAATACTCAACGACACCTTTTAAAATTGACCGAAAATTCTGGCTTCCCTTTAAATTGTTGTTTCGATGCGTCATAAAAAATACCACATAATTATGTCAGGATTGTAATAACATTTTGGTAGAAAGTAATTACCGCATTCTGATAGGAAATTAATTAAGTTGTTAAAAAGTAAATGGCCAACCATTTGTTGGTTTATTTACTTATTTTTAATGGAATTAAAAATTCACTGTTTAAATCGAAATCAATATAAGTGCATTTGTGAGATGATAAACAAGACTGTATGTACTGCTGTGTTTACAGACTGGTAAAGCTTTGAACGGTCTGTTATATGGGGGTCTGTTTTACCATTTTTATAGAATTTTAATTAAAAGTAGCTTAATAACAATATTTCAATAGGTTCTGTTGACTAATACATTACATATTTGATTTTAAGTAGTGTGGGTGCTAGAAAGGAAAATGTATATTGTATAGGAAGAAGTCGTGGTTGTTGCCCGGCTGCACACATATTCAATTCGGAATCATACTAGACCATGGTAGTTAAATTTGACCAGATCTATCGACACCGAATATATACTTGCTATACTCAGTTACAAAGATTGGATGTGAAGCTGGAATTTTCTACGCCGCTACCTGTATATACATGCATCTTCATCTTCAGTGGCAGTCAGGCAGAAATTAACGCTCTCGTCTCGATCTCGACAAAACGTAGATTGTCGTAGATCTCTTCAGGAGATGGCTGAACACAGCAGACTATTCCTTGTCACAGAGACATATAGGGGAACTGGAGGGCAGACTAACTTGTTCCTAGCAACCCAGCAGATTCTTTCGACTAATAAATGCATTGGGATGCCTCTAACCTAACATTCAAGCTCCTGGCAAAGGAATACTTTCACACAGGACCCGTGAGGTGGGAAGAAATTTTGGCTTGCCACAAGCCGAAACAAATTTGGCCAAAATAGGATCGGCGAAGTTAAAATAGCTTATATTCTCAGAAAAGTATGTCATTACAAAGGTAATTGGGACCTTGATGTGATATGGCTTTATAGGATGACATACAGAAAGGCCTTCAAGAATATACTGAAAACGCTGCAGGCAGAAAAGATTTTCCTTTTATGTGTTTGCCCTGCTATTAGCAGATGTAGATGGAAAATGAGCCGTAGGATCAGAGGAGAATTTTTCGTGGTATCACAATGTGCCTATTTGGATCGAAGTCAGTGCTCACATATTGGCAACCCCACATACATATCCATCTTCCTATGAAGCACTAAAGCACAAGGCTGTCAAAAAAAAAGGATTATGCATTATTTACGTTTTTGAAGTTAACATTCCTCACAATGTTGCAGCTACATATCTGAACAAATCCGTTTTATGGGGTATATAGTATTCCGATTTCGATGATATTCACTACCAATAAGAATTTTATAGTATGTGTGCATAATACCAAATTTCATGCATTTTCAATAACAAATAGTCCTTTAGACACATGTGCTATGTACAATATGAACATTGTTGCTTAAACTAAAGACCTCAACCTGTAAAAGGTCACATGTCGACAATTCAATTAAATTATTTCTTGCTTCAATTCCATGCAACATACCATAAATTATAATTCTCTCCACTGTGACTATACATTTTTGCATACATTTACATACATTGCGCTTGTGTGTGTGTTTATCTCTGCAACCTGAAAACCGACAATATTTGCTTATTCGAGCCACAGACAGTTTAAAGTTTACAAACTAACTTAAAACTTATAACTAATATATAACTAATTTTATAAGTCCACATATATATATATACTCTTAACAATAAAGTTTGGAGATTAGTTTGTCTAGCGCTTAATTTTCAGTCGCCACTCAGAGTAGTTCGCTCACATCTTCGATTTTTTTTTGAGTTCATAAATTATCGGTTGTTTTATAGTATTGATTGCAGCGCTGAGATCTTTTTGTACTATGACTATCGGGAAGGTGGTTATTTCCTTTCGAACAAAGGTTTTTAATATCTTTGCGGGATGGCATGAACGAAGAACAATCTCGTGATGTCATTTGCCCATGTAGCTGAACTATATCAAAGCGATAACCTATTGGGAGACAAGGAACGGAGCTGTGATGGAAATCGAGTTCGTTCCAAAAAGCCTTTTTATAATGAAGTGTTAGTAAATAAATTATTTAATTTACGTACTGTTTTTTCCCCAACAAAATTTAATACCTTTAAGTATATTTTTTTAACTTAAAATAAAATTCAATTATGGCGTGAATAGTACAGTTCTCGTGAGCAGTGCATATATTGCTGTCGGCCTGTCAACTTTGAAACGATCGGGAGAGGGTATTATTGACGCTTCAACTTCCACTTGCACTTAAACTCATAAACAATTATTATGGACTCTCTTACTTTGCAAAAAAAACTAAATGAATTATGTACAAAACAAAAGAAAATCCCCGCTATGATCGAAATATACCGTAGAAATAACGCAAATGAAAAAACTACCCTACGAGATAAAAGTTTCTCCATTCGTTGCGTATATTTTGTTATTATGAGCATGCTTTTATACAAGTACTTGTTACAAGAGTGCTCGGATTTTTATAATAATTTTTTTACTGGAAAGCGTATAGCTTAAAATTTGTCCCATCGATTGTAGTAAAAAATTATAACCAGACGTGTAAGAAAGAAGAGATGATTTATTGATTTCAACGTATAATTCCGTATATCTCGTTACCTCATAGTTGACAGAAATTTGGAAAAAAGTTTAACTAGAGTGGTAGATGAGGGGAGATAATTCATTGATTTCAAGGTCAATATCGAATTAACACAGAATTTGGCTTCCTTTGACTAGTCTTACTTTGAATGTTTATATGACCAAATGATCCATTCATATGTTACTGTTAAAATGTCTACTGTCACAGGCAAAATAAAATTAGATCTAGTTATTTGAAACTTTAAGTGCTTCAAGTGCTTACCGCATACGTTCCAGTATAACTATATTCTATTTTGACAATTCTCACAGCAAAGCAAGTACAGCCAGCTAGCATTGGTATTAACCTTAATATTTCAAAAATAAGATAAAATAAATTTTTTATCAAATCAAATCAAATATCAAATCTGAGGTTAATGTTTTTCGGAATCATACAATATTTTGTGTTTGTTTACAATTTTATATGACTTTTTTCGAAAGAATTCCAAAGCAAATTTATGAATTCGATTTATCTCAAATACCTTATTTCTATAAGACTTAGAGATCTCGTTTAAGAGCTTTTCCCCATATTCCTCATCTACCTCATGTGTGACCCCAATTGTTCCTGTCTCGCTTAACTTCGTGAACGCTCGACATTTTCAGGCGAAGCAGCTCATTATTCATTTTTCTTCATGTAATTACTTCCTGTCTGTGGCTGCGACTCAGAATTATTAAGGTCTCCTTACAGTAGTTGAAGAATTTATTTATTCTTAATTTTCTTTTGCGTAGGCACCGCTTACGTGATTATATCAACAATAGGGCGCCATTCGATTTTCCTCTTGTCTTTTTGGCTCCAGTTGGAAACACCAAGTGAGATCAGGTCACTCTACATCTGATCCTTCCTCTACTTCCGCCACCGGGTACTCCATCGAATACTTTCAAAGCTGGAGCGCTTTCATCCATTTGGATGACATGATCTAATAATAAGCGACTTTTAGAGTCTGTTTTTTGTTCATCGAGAGAGGACTTTACTTTTCAATTGCCTACGCAGTCCAAAGTAGTGCCTGTTTGCAAGAGGGATTATCCATTGGTTTTCAAAGCTTACATTGTTGGTGTTGTTAATGGTGGTTCCTAGATAAACGAAATTATCTACGACTTCGAAGTTATAACTGTCGACAGTGACGTGGAAGCTGAGTGCGAACGCGATGACTGTATATTAATGATTTGATGACAGGAGATATTTCATCTTGCCCTCGTTCACTACCAGATCCATTCGCTTCGCTTCTTTGTCTAATCTGGAGAAATCAAAACCTACGGTGCGGTTGTTAGGGCCAATAAGATCAGCAATTATTCACTTGTATTAAAATAATGTTTTATGAAGAAATTTCTAAAACTATATTTACATCTTACACGCTTTGAAGATAGGCAAATTATTACGAGGCTCTGAATTCTGATGCTCCTTATAGAGCTGGTGATAATATGGAAAATCGTGAATTGCTGATTGTTCAGGGTAATACATGACGCCCGAATTATGTAGAGATGAAGCGTTTGCTTTTCTTTTCTTTCCTGGGCACATAGAGTGAATTCAAATCGCGCAGGAGCTTTTTTAAGAAATAAAGATGTTTCCTTCTCGAGAGTTAAATATGTAAGGCCTCTAGTAACTTTTGCATACACAGATAAGACGTTAACACCAGAGTTGCTTTTTTAGGTTTTGGTCCGAAAAAAAATTATCTATAATAAGATTACGATTGTAAATTTCATTTTTTTTTTAAATATAAGTTAATCAAAGTTTTTATTGAAATTGATGGTTTTGGTGTCATAAACTATGATTTTGTCGGTTTCGATTTCGATTTTTTTTTTTTATCAGTTTTAGTTTTAACAGGCTGTTTGATTATGTAAGTTCTATCACTGCACCCTTGGAATATGGTATTTTGTATAAAGATATTCTCTTCGTTCTTCACTGTCGGTCATTTCCAATTTAACTCAATGTCTACATATCCACTGTTTTAGGGCTTTCGCATTTGTCTGAGTACTACCGACACCGTGCTCCTCGCCAAGCATGTGTTAAAATCGTTACCCACCGATCTTTGATAGAACTTCTACGCATTTACCTTGCTTCCGGAAACTCCAGAGGATTGAGGCCATATATATTTCTAACTTCAAAATAAACAAAACAGCTGATTCGAATATCGATTTTGCCTATCTTCGAAAAAACTAAAATATAGTTTTCAAACCGATATTGGTTTTATATTTCGACAATTTGCAAATTTAATACCTTTTATCGGAACAAGTTAATGGTAATGAAATATATCGGAGCTCAATACAATATGTTTAGAAAATTTATGTATAGAAATAATTGATTTTTCAAAGTTACAATTGGCTAACAAGGTGACAACACATATGCTGGATACATTTATTATTGGATATATTTCACATAATATTCAGTTTTACGACAAAATTTACTTGTTTTTAAACTTTTGCACATCTGCGCTTTGTGGTGCTCGGCGGCGGCGTCTTTGATATAAAATTTTTTTATGTGATTGCTACTACATCAAATTCCTAATGCAGACTAGAAATAATACAAGTAACGGTTGTGCATAAGCACTGATATATTTAAATTACGCAATAAATTCGCATTTCGATCAAATGTGCAATGAAATCAAATCGACACAACATTGAAGGCTGTCATAAAAATTCAGATGTTATTACAAAAATAAATATTGCTTATATAATACACCATACACCCACATGAGCTTCTCACTAAGCAAATTCGTGTACAAAACATATGTATGTGCTTTAGAGATGTTTGCCTTATTTTTATGTGGAAGGACGCATGTCACTGTTGGACGTTGCGCCGCTGCGCATAACAAATTTGCGACTTGCCATGAAATCGAATTATTTGATCTTAGCCGCTGTGGCATTGCTGCTAGTTACTCTACTTGCTGCTGGTACTCGCTTACTATTGTGTAGTACATATAATTTATTGTTGCATCCCTGCAAATATTTATGGACCATATGGTCCATTGGAGTACCTATAAATATACTCCACTGTGGCAAATTTTTGACCAACTCATATGTTTACACTAACTTTGTGCGTCACGACCCTTCTTCGTGATATACCGATCGCAAGCACTACACGAAGTTACAATTGCGCAATAAGTTCTACACTCGTATACAGAAAATGTGTGGAAATAAAACTGAGTCAGTTTCGTTTCGTTGTTGAGCTCTGCTGGTACGCAAAAGGCGTGCAGAATTTATTATTATTTCAATGAAAATACGTAGAACAAATACGCAAATTAATAGATATTATATATTTATTAACAATAATCTATTAATATTAATATAAATTTATATAAAAAATATTATATTTTACTAACTTTCACCATAGAAAATGCTATTCTAAACTAAAGAGTATGTTCGAATGTGATTTTTCGCATATACTCCAAAATATAATCCAATGTAGGTACTCCATGGAGTACTCGGGTGCTATGCAGAGATGGATTATATGGTCCAGCTCTAGGACATCACAATGTTAATTGGACCATATTTTTTGTATGGATTGTGGCAGGTTTTGGATTACTCTATTGTCCGCGTGGATTATATATTTCACGCGTGCATGGAGTACTCGCCTTGTTTGCAGGGATGTGGTTGGTGTTGGTGTTTTAGTATGCGCCAACACACTCGCAACACACTTCTTCGTTTGCTGCGACCCGCATGCCACTCGCTCTCAGCTGTTCAACGGTATTCTTCGTCTATTTTTTATTCTTTTAAATGAAACCAAATGGCATAAGTTAATTTCGAGTTTCAAGTGAATTTTTCTCATGCTAAATTTTTTATTTGAATTTAAATTGGATGTTTTTCTTTCGGTGCACACTTCTTGGAATAATAAAGGATTTTTCATTTAGTGGTTTCGAAAGTGCAGGGCTGTATTTTGACACCTGTCAAACTAAACTATCAAACCAACCATGGTTTGTTTTAGTCACAAATAACGCATTTATGAAAATTAATCTATTAACAACCGCACTACGTGATAAAATGTTGAAACCGACCACAAAGATGGTGATTCAAATGTAATCACGTTTCGTACTTTAAGAGGAGATTATAGTGCACATAATCGTCCAGCTACTCAAGTAATTGGTAAAATTTGAAAAGACTGGATCGGTTTCAGATATTTTAAGGCCGGTGCATCATCGTTTTGCTCGTTCTACATCAAATATAGCTGTTATAAGTGAAAGTGTAGTTAAAGACCGGAACGAATCTATTTCTCAAGAGCTGGGACATTTCTACGGCACATTATGGCGTATTTTGCACTTGGATTTACATCTACATCCATATAAAGTCCAGCTCACACAACAATTGAAGGTTGACCATTCACAACTCCTCAGTTACATCGATTGGCTGCTTGCACAACAAGCAGTGAGCCGCGATTTTCTAACAAAATGTTATTCAGCGACATGGCACATTTCTCACTCGGCGGATGCGTAAATAAGTTAAATTGTCGCATTTGGGGCTTCGGAAATTCTCAAATATTTAAAGAGAGACCATCTAAAAAAAATACTTACTCTCTGGTGAGCTCTTTGGTTCAGAGGTGTGACCGACTTTTTTGACCTCCAACTGAAGAACACGACTTGGAAAATGTGTGGTTCCAACAAGTTTGCCACGTGCCACAAAACACGGGCTTTATTGCGATTTCTCGGCTGCGTAATCTCTCGCCACCGAGATCGTGTGATTTGACACCGTTCGACTTTTTTTGTGGGGCTACGCGAAGGACAATGTTTATGCGGATAAACGTTCGTCTTGTTGATAGTCTACCGTGCAGTATGTTCCGTTCAGTTTAGTACATTGTTGCTTGTATTATTTACCACATACATTTGTAGTTATATATAATTTTTATATAAGTTTTCCTCTTCTCTGATGTTTATATTAGAGATCGAATAAAATAGAATAAAACATACAACATGAACATATCTACCTTGATATCCCAAAAAGATACCTTTATTACTTCTTAAAAAGTAATTACCACTAAAAGTGTTATCTCTCTTAAAACTAAATTGTATTGAGTACTCTTGTCCAAAGCCGTTCAGAAGCATTTCGAACAAATTTCGATTCATCAAAAAAAAAAGTTCAGTCCAGTGTTCATATTACGTAATAAAAAAGAAAAACAAAAAAAGAATAGCTTTAGTAAATTTTGTATTACAAATTTTCTACTTTTACTTACAAGCCTTTGAATAAGCGAGGAAATGAAGTCCCGTTTCCAATGCTTAACCCCGCAAGCGCGTGACCTTCTATAATAAAATCCAATAACACTGCGCTAAATCCTTTAAAGTTTTCAGACCAAAACTGTCCAATTACAATATACAACAACGACGTAATTTTAAATACTTTTTCCCTATCATACATAAACACATATGCCTAATACTCGCGTAAAAGTGCTTATCTACTTTGCCGCTAAAATCAAAAGACTTCGCATTTTTCACATAAAAACTCAAAAAACTAGAAAATTTAATGCTCAAATTAATGTTCTATATTTATAGCAGCCAATTAAAGTGGCGAACGCCAGTTCGAACTTTGAAGAAAGATCATAAACCCAAATGATGCATACAGAGTGTAGATCAAAGGCTAGAAGAGCGTAAAATGGTCAGCTATAAGTAGCCGACAAGAAGTAGCGTGTAAGTGGTATATACTTATACATATATCAATGAGCATGCGCGGCTAAAAAGTGCTGTGGCATACCTACATACATACATATAGAAACAAATATATATGTGTCAAATGTATACGCATGTTAAAACTTAAAAAAAAATCAAATGGCTTTATAAAAGTAAGTTAAAAAAGTTTCCTCAAATAGCTCCATTCCAACTTTAAAAATATTTTTAATGCCAAACGTATTTGTTTTCTAAATTTTAAACACATGCAAGTAAATAGAAATGCTAAAACTTTTATAATTTATAACAAGTTGTTGTTAATTAGATGAGAAAATGTGTATGAAATGTATATAAAAAATTTCTCAGGCTTTTATTATGAATAAATGAATAGCGAGAAGAAAAAATTATAATGATTTGTTAGCTATTTCTTCAAAACATTTATATTTTAACGTAAAAGAACTATTTATATATATTTTTATATAGGCAAATAAATACATATGTATAAGTACGAATGTACGCGTATATTTGTATAATGACAAAAATGGAAATTAACACATTTGTGCAAAAGGTAAATATGTGTGCAATATACATATGTAAATAAAAGAAATTTTTAAACCAATTTGTGGTTGGTAATCTGTGGTTGCCTGTGGTTTAACGGACATTTAAATCGGCTGCGAAAAAATTGCGAAAATTCTATTTGTACAATAAAATAAGTGTACGAGCATAAAGAAAATGGTGGATGAGTTAATTATTTACAAACGCAATGTTATGTTAAATGCAATGCTTGTATAGGGTTTTCCAATAAGAGTGATATGATTTCTTTTTAAAAAAAAAAACACACTAATTGTTAAGGAAATTCAATTTTTTTTATTTAATGTGAAGTACAATCGATACAATTAAGTTCTGAATATAACATCATTCAAATGGCCTCCACGACCTCTTTTGCAGGAACGAATTTGATGAACCCAATTTTTGAGCACTTTTTCCGCTAAATCAATACGTATGTCATAAATAGCACGTTCATTGTCGACATTTAAAGCTTGAAGAGAGTCTGGTTTATTGCTAAAGACCAATGACTTCAAATAACCCCACAAGAAGTAGTCTAATGGTGTTAAATCACAACTTCTTGGAGGCCATTCAATGTCACAATTTCTTGAAATATAGAATCTCCAAACTTTTCTCACAAAAATTCGGTCCGGTCTCCATTGACAGTAACGGTGCTACCAGTTTCATTTCGAAAGAAATACGGACCGATGATTCCACCAGACCAACAACTACACCAAACTGTCAATTTAGGTGAATGTAATGGTTGTTTATGAATAATTTGTGCACCACTCAGATGAAAGTGATCCTCATCGGAGAAGAAGAGTTTCTTAAAAAAATCTAAAACGTAGAACGATTATTTTGATAATTATATTGAATAATTTGTAAACGGTGTTCGCGTATAACTTGCCATCATGACATTGTAAACATTACTGAATAAAATGAAAAAAAGACAGATCATGACATATTAAAAATGGCCAAAACGACACTTAGAAATCATATCATCCCTATTGGAAAACCCTTTATATACATACCTGAATATAAATATGTAAGTGTGTATGAGCATATAAATATTTGTTTCAATTATTTAGTAACTGTATTAGTTAAAAAAATATAACACGATAAAAGATAATTGTTAATTTTCTATTGCCATTACGCCCTTTTAAAACATTCATGAACATGAAATGGTATATTAACTTTAGTCCAAAATAAGTAAGTATCAGAAGGAGAAGAAATTAAAAAAAAAACGTATACCGATATGATGAGAATAACAAGCTGATTTAATGTAGGCATCCGTCTGTTTGAATGCTAACGACTATCTCAAGTTTTCAGATAGTTGAACGAAACTTAGTATGCGGGTGTATTTTTAAAAGATATTGAACCTGCTAGACCGGTCAGCTATGCCATATAGCTCCCATACAACTGATTTGTTAGCTTCATATATGTGGTTTTGGATTAAAAATACTTCAATAAATCATCTAAGAACATGAAAGTAGGTATTTTACACAAATATAAATCCGACAACTATAACATATAGTACCCATAAAACGGATTTGTTCAGATATAAGGTTTCACAGCAACAGTTTCATGATTTTATATATCGACATTTGCAAATGTATTTATATGTATTTGTATACTGTTTATGTGCATATGTATATTAAAGAGAGTAATGTTATAACTGAAGAACGCCTGAATCGATTTCGATAATTGGAACCAATTCAGATTGGTCTTCGGATAAACTAAAATAACATGCAAGAAAAATCCGTGAAGTGGATCAGGGACCGAACTATTTAAAATATTTGGTTTGATTTGCTTCAGATTTGGTACACAATTAGCTTTACTCTCAGTTTAACGTAAACCGTATTTTTTCTCCTGGAAATGGACCAGTACCATTCAGCAGACCGACTTATTCGAAAGTATGGTATTTATTGTTCGATTTTCCTTAAATTTAGTGCGATGGTAGCCTTTTTCCTAGAATATATACGTAAAGACTTTTCGAAGTGAAGCATCGATTAATCTCTGACTATATCTAATAAGCTCCTCATAAAAATTCACCGTTAAAATTAGGCTGTTATTATACCATTTTTATGTCTTAAAACCACACACAAAAAAGTTATATAGGGAAATTTCTCTCAGAGGAAAACATTGCTTGCTATACAGTCATGTGTTTCCGTTAGTGGGAAATACTTTAAAAATAACGCTGAACTGTTATTTTCAATCTCTGCTAATAATCATCAAACTATATCATATATGTAGTACAATAAATTTGATATGTTCATTAAATGCGTGGTCAAAGACACCAATTCTTTATTTTTTAAATATATTTTTATGTACTTTTATGTATGTTTTTATGAGGAAGATAGAATTTTTCACCTATGTTATTAACAAATTTGCTTTTTATGTACAAATCAGCACCAACCACTAATTAAAATTACTTATTTAGTTATACTTTTTCCAATACTTTATACAATAGTTACAATAAAGTAGTAGAATATAAAAATAAAAATAAAAATAGTATTTGAGATTTGCATTTTCGATTTTTTAGCCTGATTTTAAATAGTTTCTCGTTTCTTCATATGAAGACAAGGATTTATGCTTCATTCTGACAATGAACTCGTGAATTCTAAGTAAACTGTGAAGCGTTCCAGAAATTCTATGTATATTCCATTATATAGAGCGAGCCGTATTCTACGCCGCTGAAAAAAAAGTATTGAAATTATACGAACAAGCCATTGTCGCTGTATTTCATATTTCATATCGTCGATGCCTATGCAATACCACCTATCTACCAACTGCAATACCACCTATCTGACGGCAATCAAATTTTACAGAAGATGAAAAAACGAGTTTTCTTTTAATCTTATGAATGAAGTTTGAAATTAAATCTTTTTTCTACTTTTAATAGGTGCAACTTACCTCAGTAAACTAGTATTGAACTGAAGTTTATCATAATTGTTTGTTTCTGTAAGTTTTTTTTTTATAGACGGTTTTGCAAATAAATTTTCCTATTATTTTTACACGTAAATATTTTTAACCCGTATATATGTAGAATAAAAACAAATTTCTTTCTTTTTATCTTTTTATAATTAACTTTACAGACATAAATCTTAGTATCTTTTGTTTGTAAGGTAAGTTGTCATAAAAGTAGTGACAGTCTGAAGGAATTACATGTTTCAATTCTTGTAAGTTCTGGTATTTAGATTTTTTTATTGGTATACGAGACAAATAACAAGCATTAGGAGTGCTTTTGTTCCATTTGCGTTTAGATCGGTGTGGAAGCTCTAGAAAAGTGCATTCGAAAGACAACTTATACTTGATTGATGCATCAGAAGAGTATTTCAAGACACGTAGATCGAAAACGACTTTATCCCCCTTTTTACGACCTGGGCGTATGAAGTCATATAATTGATATTTTTATTATCATAGTCTTAAAAAAACGTGTAGTCCATCTCTCGTGCGATATACGGAAATGGATTGCGTCTGGATTCCTGTGTTGCCAAAATATATTGGCTAGGTAAATATATTTTCCGATTCTTTAATTTCCGCTCAATTACAGAGTGAACCGAATCTACCTCCATCTGTGTATGCCATTTTACTAGTAATTTTTGAGTTATGTCAACAATGTATTCAATGGCAAGCCTAAGGAGTGCATTTGCGACAACAGAATTTCGATTCTGATATGTGCAACCATCGGAATAAATCACTACAGGTTTTACATATTTACTAAGTATTGATGATATATAGTCCACATAAAAGTTGGCAAACGTTGAAGACTTTAAGTCGGCTGCAGTTTCATTAAAACCAATAACAAACAACTTCTTTAGTAACTAAGGTGTAAGCTGTGAAGCTATGCACAGCAAGCTTAGTTTTATAATAAGCTGAGCTGGTGTTTAATTTTGGGCATAGTTTAACAGCTTGTAGGTCAACGGTAATTAAATGAATTTCTCCAGAATTGGCAAGTATGGTATCATTCATTTTTTCTAATCGTGCTGAATTCTTGAGACTACGGGTACTGAAAGCTCGAGAGCGTTATTCTTATAAAGAGAGTACAACTGTGATTTTGATTCAATGACTGGCTCTAAATAGAGTTTGCTTGATGATGACCTGCAGTAGTGTGACGGGAGCTTTGGCAAAGATGCCAAAAAAAAATTTTCAAGTTTTTGTTTGGAATTATTTGTGGGCTTTTGTTTCTTTTGAGAGCTGCACGAAACCTGTGTATTAGTAAGCCACGAACGTAAGGTCGATAAAAACATATTTTTGCAAACCCTTCGCCTCTCGGTACCATCTTTGAGAAAATACACAAAAGAATTTGATTTCTTTAATTTGCTGCGCTTATTTTTTTTTTTTTGTAGTTTGAACGTGAACCAGCGAGCAAACATATTTTTGTTTTTGTTGCCTATTGATGTTTTTCCAAAAGTGTGCAAAAATTTGTTCTCTTTTCTGCTCACTAAACCTTTTACAATCAAATTTTTTACTCTTTTGGCAAGCTTTAGCACAAGTTGACTTATTAAGCACTCTCTTCATTTGTGGCACATCTTGGACTACTTTGTTTTGTGTTCTGCGAAAGCCTATGTACCCTTCTCCAATCATTCTTTTCTTTTTGTTGATCTCTCTTTTCCAATTGTCTGTGTTCCGTTTTCGTCTTTTATTTTTGTTTTCTTCCAAAATTTGTATTTCTGGAAGGTGTTCATTGCTGGGGGAAGTATGAATATCACAATCACCTTTGATAGAATTGTTGCTGTTCATAACAGGAGAATTGAACATACTGGGGAAATTGAAAAATTCTTCATCATACTCTATTGAGATGCGCATCCCATGCGTGTGCGGCGACAATTCCAACTCTGAATAGGAAGTTCCAGGAGAACTTGGTGGAGTCGCCCAAGCATCTAAATTTATATTTTAATAATGTACATACAAACACTTAGATATTATATATGTACATAAATAACATTGTTTCTTTTTTTGTTACCTTTCAAAAATTTTCCATTGTTACACCATCCTTCATTTGAAGCCATTTCTGGTACGTATATTCACAAACAGTTAAAAAAAATTTAATAGCAAAGAACACAATAAAATTAGGCCTATCCCTGTTCGTAGTACTGACGCTTGGTTGATCAACTTGCTGAACAGAATTAAATGATGGTTGGTTTTGCAAATAAAATTTGACTACAACTTTACATGCGGTTTTGCATTTACCGTTTTTTTCGGCAATTTTCGGCTGGAATACGAAATTTTTTATTTTTATAGATGAAACTCGATGCCTGGAATGCAGGGTTACCAAATCTCGTTTTTGCCACTTTCGTCATTTGGGAGGTTTTGCATCTGGTAGATAGGTGGTATTGCATATGCATCGACGATATTCAAAAATATTAAATGATGAAAGATACACACTAGTGAAAAAACTCGAAACCACAACAAACAACGGAAAGAGATATGCTGAAATCCATTAGTACGAAGAGCTTGAGGAAATTGACAGCAGGAATGAGAAAGAGGATCTGGTAACTGGCATTCAGATTATATTGAGTTCATTGAGGAAGAAATCAAAAAAAAAATTTAAATACCAGCAGATGGAAAACCAAAACTGTAATAGATGACGATGATAGAGACGTTCCATCACCAGAGTATGTTGGCGTTTGGAGACAATTGTTTAAATTTAAGAGTTCCACGAAAGGATGACTGTTCATAACGATTGAGTAGATAAAAACAGAATCGCTGAAATATTTCAAAGACGTGCCAAAAAGTGCTCACCAGAACTATAAAAACGCTCTCCCGAATGTTTGTATATTTCTATCTGAGGAATTTACAAGTAAATATGTAGATATTTTTTCAGAAAATAATTAAAAATTCCAAAACCTTTTAAAAAACCTATAACCTAATATGTTGGAAAATGTTTTCCTAAAATCCTAATGCATTGTAAGTGATATTCGCATAGAGATCCTGTAACAAAATTGCTGAATTTTGAGGGGTCTAAAAATGGATTTAGCGACCATGCGCGAATAACGAATATGGAGGCAAGATCCAAAAACGATCAACAATTCTGGTCGAACGTGAGGGTTATGTTCACTGTATTCTTTGATTAGAATGGCATAGTGCATCATGCATTCCTGTCACAAGGTCAACTGGTTAATAATTTCAACGCCATTTGCGTGAAGCAAGCTGTAAAAAACTTCCTGATATGTGGTAAGCAATTCAGAGCTTCTGCATGACGATTAAAAACCTGCTCATATTATATCACTTGTTCGTGAATTTTTGGCCAATACCTTACTTCCATATTCGCCAGACATGGCTAGGTGTAAAATAATTTCAACAAACAAAAAAAATACAGAACCTTCAAACGCCCTTCTTTACAGCTGTAGATGGCGTTGTTAAAATAACTAAAATATTTCTCAAAAATCAAGTTTTGGAAGTGTTTCAGGATTGGAAGAAATTCTGACACAAGTGCGGAGTTACGTTGCTCATAATGTTAGGTTGTTTGGAAGGCGAACATCAATCAATGAATAAATGAAAATTTTGTTCAAAAAAGAAAATTCTCGCTACTTTTTGAACACATCCCTTATAGGAAAATTTAATTCTAGTAGTTTTCACTTTAACAGAATGGTCCACGAAATGGTAATATTTAGTCAAAACAATACCGCTTTTCACTTTGGTGACTGAGAGATAAATGAATACTGTTGATTTGTAACAAAAAATAAAAATAATATGACTTTTTTGATGTATGGTTTTCAATGAGGCAATACTTTATTCGGAGTCGGTCTTTTTTGCAACTGGTTCTTGATTTATACTCAGTATGGTTTTCCATTTCATAATGCACTGGCGCGTTATTGCTTACATACGGCCCCAATTGCTGCATTCCGTTATATGCATTTTATTTCTTTTTGAAAACCACATTTCAAAGAAAATACTTTATATATATATATATTTATATAATATTGGAAAACAGCCACAACATCTCACGCGTAGTCATTTTTCATCACCTGAATAACTTTTGTTGCATTAATGAAATACAAGTTCCATTTTGTACAAATTTTATTAAATTTTTCACTTAATTAAAGTCTATAATATATGTAGGACGATGTGCAGAACAACTTGCACAAACATTATTCACTTTATACATATATAATAATATATATAAAAGTTAAATTAAACATCATTATAATTTTTTTTTTATTACAATTTTTGATATCTTATCTTCTTATTCATAATAATTTGAAATTAATTTTAGCCACTTAATAATGTATTGCCACCTTTCGAGGTTCGCTGAGTCCGCCAAAACTATTTGAATACTTCTAAATATACTTATGTACGTAAACATTTGTATGATATTTTAGTTCGTAATAATTTTAGTTAAGAACCGTTTGCTTTACTATTGCGCTTATATATTTTTTTTTACAATTTTTAATAAAATTTGTAAGATCGTGACATTGAAAATTGCACATGGAACATTTGAAATGCATAGTTTAATGTATTTTTGTGAAAATATTTATTTTTCAAGATGCTTTATTAAAAAAATTTTCCAGTTAGCTTATATATATATATATTATTGTAACGATTGTCGTAGCTACCCTCGATGATTTCCCAAATCTTTCTAGTCCGATCACTAGCTTGCTAAATAATAGTCTAAGATTGGTTCGTTTGGCCTCTTAATCGTCAGGAATTTACTCAACGTTTATTTTGTCCACGATAACTAATTTTCTATAGACAATTCTTTACTATACACAATGGCTTATTTTACATTTCTTTATAACACACAATTATTTTCTGCTTGACACAGTTTATCCGTTCCCAAAACACACAGCTCACTGCAATGTTAACGCCACTTTTTTATACCTGAGGGTGACTCAAACAATTTGTTCACGCACTCAAGAATAGGCTGATTATTCGTTTGCCTGTGAAACTGCTGCCGGTTTGTTTACGCCTAACGATGGTCGAAACATTTCGTTCATAAGCTAACACGTTTGCCTGTAGTAGTTGTTGCCGCTCTTTCTGACTGTAATTTGTACGGGGAATTTCCATCACACTGCCGCTCCTTAAGACTGTTCTTTTTATTTGGAATGTCCGTCACAATATATTAAAAAGACGTTATTTTAAAATCTTAATCGTAATACTCTCAAGAAATTTATAAAACTAAAAGGCTGATTGAGAAATATTTATTAAAAACAAGAATAACAAAGAGATTAGAAAAAAAAGAAAGATTAGCTTTATATTACATCTAAAAAGAATCACTTATAAATTGTTTTGTACATTTATTATACCTCTCCTAGTACACAACTAATTTGTAAGTGCGACTAGGCTATAAAGCTTCAGAAAAAATATAAACACTTTAAAACTGAATTTTTTTAATAGTACAAGAGCAATCTGCTCTAAAGTGAATTATTAAACGAACTCAACTAGCTTATATTCGCGGTCATATTTCATGTAATTCGATAAGAAACCTAATGTTATTTTCTAGGCTTGAAAGGAAAGAATGCATAAAAGTCTATCGCAGTTGCTTTCCAAAGATTTTAATTAAAATAAAGAACAAACTCAAGCAACAAAGTTGATTGTATTGGCACTCTGGAAATTTTCAAATAATTTGTTTGTTGTAACAGTTACAATTATTTTATAAGCTTCGGCTTAATATTAACTAAACTCAATTAATTTGAACTTACAATTTTCTATTACTTGAATAGTGGTACAAAAGTTTGACAAACTCTTTAAGAGCTCATCATTGCCTAGAAGATAATACCAACACTGTTAGTATCGCCATTTTTCATCCTTAACGGTTAAGTGACGTTTCTGTAGAATTGTCCTCCAGATAAAAGTTGGAAATTCTCACGGTAAATTGAACATCCGACTAATCAGGTGAAATGGAATGCAATTACGTTAGTGCTGGCGGTCAAACGTCCTAGCGAATTCTAAGCGGACACGCCAAACTTTATCATTTGGATTAAAATGTGATGTTGAAAGCGGATCAGCTGACCGCGCACCCATTAAAGCTGATTACGGACTGACGTAACTGCCCCATATATGTTGTTGCTGTTGTTGCTGATGAGATTGATGTTCTGTACGTTGTGATTGATGATGTGATGAGGACTGTGATTGTGCCTGCTGTTGTTGTTGCTGTTGCTGTGTGAGATGGTGTTGTCCATATGAATGCTGATGATAGCCTGAGCCATGTGACAACGGCGTCGCGTCAATGTCTATTGCAGATGTACTATAAAAGCAATTACCGACGTTGCTTTCACTATTGCTGTTGCTGCTGCTGTTGTTATTGCTGCTGCTGCTGCTGTTTTTGTTGTTGTTGTTGTTATTATTCATACTATATTTACTGGAAATGACATTCGTTGCTATCGACGGTGCTGCTATCGCTGTTGTTATTGTTGTAGAGGATGTCGGATTTATCGGCTGCAGCTCTAAAGCCTCATTTTGTTGTTGTGATTTGTAGAGCAGTTGAAATGACCCATCGCAAGTGGAGGATTTCCCGGAATTACTGTTTGAGCTACCACCACCGCTGGAGCTCCTCCCTACTTCACTACCAACTAATGATGTTATGCATGAGGTGGCGCTACTATTACCCGAAATTGCAGTTACAACTGGTGGAGCTTTAGTTATGGCCGAACACAAGACACTTGTTGGAGACGCTTCTATGGCGGATGATGGTGGAGTGGCCGTTGACACAACGGATACTGTATGATGAGGCACTTGTGATGCGACCACTTGTGAGAGTGGCACCATCACTTGATCCATGAGATATTGGTCAATTTCCTTGGGATCAATGTCACTAGAGCTCAACGAAGTCGAAGCTAAGTAGTTATGATGTGACGGTGGATACTTTTTCATAGCACAGGCGGCGAGTGTTTTGTTACCGCTTCCAGCAAACGCTGCCGCTGAGGGGGATGCAGTTGCGGACTCAAGGTAGTTAAGCACACCAATGGAATGCGGGGAATTGCAGATATCTGTAGACAAGGCGCCACAATTGTAAGCGATGTATGGCTGGGACGCGTAATTTCCATAACTATCAATCGCAGTGGTGTCCAAATTAAAAATACGTGCAGCACTCAAGCCGCTAGTGGTTGTGCTGGGATAATTTGGCGAACCTAATTCGTTAGCTGTTAGTAGTTCGTTATTCGAGCGAGGAAAATCTAGCAGGCCCGCATTGTAGTTGCCATCATCCAGCGAAATATAGTCGCGTACGCCATCAGTCAGTATACCGTAGCCGACCCCAGAATCTGTATCCGTCGAAACAGACTCAGCAAGTGGTCGCAATAAATGTTGAGTTTGTGGCGCTGGTGTTTGTAATTGCATCGGTGTGCGCTTGCCATTTAAGCTAATCGCTAATAGACCACCACCGGCACCACTTAGTGTGTATGGTGTTGCCGGCGGTGTTAGTGGCTGGCCATCGGCGGAGGTGCTTGCACTGGTCGATTGCATAGAGCTCGCCGTTGAGCAGGGTGAATCCATGGGTCGCGCATAATCATAACGCGATTGCGGTTGGTGTTGCTGCTGCTGCTGCTGCCCGACAAAATCGAGTCCTGCCAATTCAGGCATGAGCCCGCCATTTGCGGCGTTTTGTAATGAAGCGGCACACGCGCTATTCAGTGAGTTAATAAAAGCTTCACTATTCAGCATGTCGGCGGCGCATGTGATTGTATTGTTGCTGTTATTATTGTTATTGCTGTGAAAATTTCCGTTTGTATTGTAACCGCTGCTGTTACCACTGCTGTTGCAGGTCTGTTTAGAGATGCGGCCATTAATACGATTTGTGGTTGCTGCTGCGCTCATTCCCTTCCGACCGCCAGATCCGTTACAGGCTTTCGTTTGGTACGTGCCGGACACACAGTCGGTGGTTAAATGTAGAGAAGTTAATTTTACATTAGACAATTTTGCAGTTGCATTTGGTGGGTCCGCTCCACTAGCTCCCAGCACTTCATCGCATTGTGAACCACCGGCGGTGAGTGTGCGTGCCTTTTTCCGTCGCGGCTGATATTTATAGTCTGGATGTTCTTGCTTGTGTGTCAGTCTCAGTTTCTCTGCAAATTCCATGAAAGGCTTTTTATCCGATTCCTTGAGATTTCTATGTGAAGATAAAGTTGAAAAAAGTGAGGTTATTCATTTGAAGTTTGAAAATGAGTATATATGTATAAATTCGAAAATGTTGTTCTAGTAGATTCCAACGAAAAAGAAAATTAAGCGGAAAATTCAAAGAGTTTAAATAGAAAAATCGAGTTAAAATATAAATTTGCTTAATATCGCATATTAATAATCCATCTGCGAAGAACTAAAGCTTATCGTCATCGAAGTAATCGGTCTTTATGAGTGTTTCTGTACAGCTGTTAACATTGCCGTACGCCAAATAGTAGGAAGGACTCATGTGAAAAGGATTGACACCTATAACCTTTAGTAGATTTTAAAGACACCTCAATTTGGAAACAAATGACTGCTTGGGCTGATGTTAAATAATACTAACAGGGTCATCGGCATTAGAAAGGAGTTTTATATTTTATGAAAAATGCTTGGAAACAAGTTTTCGTAAAGCGAAGTTCGTTAAAACTGGGTAGTTGAGTAATGGCTCTGACGATGATGTTCCATTGACGCAAACAAGGTAAATTTTTTTTATCTATAAATTATTTCCCTTCCAAAATTCTCTACATTCATTGATTTTGATAATATAAGTAATATATACGCCGAGATAGAGTGTGTTGAATCACTTTTGAATGAATGAAGTTCTAATTGATGACAGGAGCAACTCATAAGAATATGAATGTGATATGTGAATAAATGTCAAAGAAAATCAAAATTAAAAAATTATTAAATTATCTATTTTATTTATACATATGATATATGTATAAATCAATGCAAATTTCGATGAACGAATGTAGCTTGAGAACCACCAAATCATATTGCACCAAATTTTTAGGAGTTATAGGGGGATATTAGTAGAAGAACAACAAAATATACATACGTGTAAAATTCCAAGATACGCGTACATTACGTTGTATATGATGTTGAAACAGAGGGAGAAAGAGTGAAAAAAACTCAAATAAAAAAAATCAAAAAAAAATCACAAAAAAATTCATAAAAAATATTTGAAAACAATTTTTTTCGTTTCCTTTAAAAAAAATCTAAAATTCAAAATTTCAGTTAGATTTTCTTGATTTTTATACATAGGTGTAGCAAAGCACACCAGGGTTCGTTATAATTTTATAAATAATTGAAATTTTTTTCGAAAAATTCTGTTTTTCGATAAATTGGTTGTCGCACAACACGATTATTTACCTAACTTTTTTAACAACAACAAACGGCTTTTAATTATTATTATTTATTGTTTGATTTATTTTAAGTTTTTTAATTATGATGGAAATATTTTTAATTTAATTAGTTTGAAAATAAAGGAAAGGATTGATTTGAAAGACGAATAAACTTATAAATTTAAAAATATATCAATTATTTTTCGAATATTTTTATCATGATGTAAAAAAAAAAAATTACACCTTGAGAAAAAAAATAGTGCCTGAAATTCATAAATATAAAATATTTCTAAAGAAAACAAGTCGGTTCAAAGAGATCTTTTTTTATTTTAACTCGTATTTTATCAAGTTCGTGTACAAAAACTTCGTGTATAAAGATAATTAGGCGTATATGTGCATACGAAAAGGCTGGTCTCGTCAGTGTCCGCTTATGAGGAAGATTTAACTGTATATAAGCTTCGAAAATAGTTACAAAATATGTATTTCGATCGAAGCCTAATAAATTAGCCACTTGCCTAATTTTGACCCGAGTTCATCTCATAATATTTCATACATCGGACCTAGAAGTGTAGGTCTTAAATGTTGTATTTTTTTAAATGCTCGGGTTACAGAGTATGTATATATATATACTTGTATATATATATATATATACTTGTATATATATATATATATATATACTTGTATATATATATATATTTGGCGCTTTGTAATCGCTGAAGCGATTTTTGGCCGATCTCCTCCTCCAATTTATGCTTTTGCGTCTTAATGTTTATACCAACAAATGGAGGGACCTCCAATTTATTCTAAGCCGCCTCCGAACGGCTGATGGATTTTTATGAGGAGCTTTTATTTCATGTCAGAAATACACTCGGAGGGCTTGACATTCCCTGCCGAGGGGCGACAGCAATTAGAAAAAATTATTTTCTACAATTTTGGATGGGCTCGAACCCAGGCTTTGCTATTGGCAGTACGCAATGTTACCACTCGGCTATCGCGGCCGCCAGTTAGAGAATACTTTTCTATAAATGCAACATAAATTGTAATATTTTCAGGAAACATTTTATTTTACTTTATTTTATTTTTTATTTTTATATTTTATTTTTTTTATATTTTTTTTTATAACATTTTGCAACTAAACTATTTCCAAGAATTCCATACATTACATCAATCAAACTGAAGGTGTTCAATCAAACTGTTTTTCACAGTTAACTAACATTTTTCAAAAAGTGTATGACGTGCGCACGAAACAAAGACTCGTTATTTTTTTCTTTAGTTCAATCAATTTGTTGATTTTTTTTTGCCATTTTTATTTCAACACAAAAAAATTTACTACAAAAAAACATAAGAACAAATAATTTTAATTGATCTGTGTTTATTAAATGTAAAATGCGAGTGTCGATCGCCAATGAAGCGTGTCGGCCGGTCGTAGACCAGCTGTTGCGCGGTTAACAATGTAAAGACTAAAGCGAATTTAACAAAAAAAAATTGATATGAAATAAAGTTCTATAAATTATTATAAGTCTGACGGTTTGTCTTCTTTTTTTTTTTTTTTGTTGATATTTTTTCTGCTTGTTAATGATGAGCAGTACGCGCAATATATTGAGTAGAATCAAGTAAAAAGCGGCTGTATAAGCTTATCTCCGAAACTTTATCAATGAACCATGAAATTTTCGGAATATAAATAATCTACGCTTCGATGGGAAAATTTATTATCAAGCAAAAAATCATTATTATTTTTTTTTTTTTGATTTATGAGATTTAAAGAATTTCAAATTTAACGTTCTGTCACATAAGAAAAAATCTTAAAAATATGCTAGTATTTTTAATATTGTGTGAAGCATCATATGATATGTAGGATTATTACACAAATATTTATAAAAAATGTTTCATTAATATAAAAAAATTATAAAAAGTAAATAACTAAGCTTTTTTTTTAATATGATAAATATATTTTGGATATGGATTAATTAGATAATTCTACACAATTAGCTAGAAAAATGCGTGTTAATTTTTCTTTGTAAAGCAGTTTTTTTTCGACTACATTGATGTCGCCTTCAAAATAGTCCCTACTTGAGATTATTTGTACACACGTTTCTTCCAATCCCCGAAAAAATCGATCTTCGAGATTGCCTTTAGTTCTTTAAGCAACGCGCTTTGAATTTCATCTACGGCGGTAGAACGGCTATTTAATGTTCTTTTTATTTTTGGATATAGGAAAAAGTCACACGAAGCCAAGTCTGATTAATATATCGTTACAAAGTAGCTTTTTGACCAAAAATACATGAACAAGCAAAGAATTGTTGGCATATACATTGTCGTGATACAAACCCCATAAACTGTTTTTCCCCAAATCCAAGATTTTTTTCTCGGACTTCTTCGCGCAAACCGCGTTGAACTTGTACTACTCCTTACTGGCCGTTTGATATGGTAGCAGGAATTCACGAAGCAATATGCTATTAAAATCGAAGAACACAGTGAACATAACAATCACGTACGACGGCACTCTTACAAGTACGTTTCGGTATTGGTGATCCAGAATGCCTCCTTTGCGATGATTGATCTTTAGTTTCGACGATCTATAATTTTAGGTGTTGGTCGAACCGAATGTTAGAATGCAATTCTAATCACTCGGCTATTGCGGCCGCTATAAGGCGTACGAACCCCCATTAAAAGACCATTGAGCTTCAGTTTTTAGATCAATTAGGCTCTAAAAGTCTTCACAACGAGGTCTTTGTGGAAAATCCTGCGCAAAGAAGTGCGCCTTGCGCTACAAGAGCAATATTTCCCTTTGAAGAAACTGGACGAGCAGCTCGAAAGTGGTTCTGACAAACTCGCAGCACAAACACGCATCGGAAATGTCACTGAAGATGTCAATGCTCAAATTATATATCCGAAAAGGCGAATAGGTCTTCTGAGGAAAAAATTAAATCTTAAATATTACCCAAGAGTTGACCAACTAAAAAGAACCTTTCAGTTCAAAATCAGTCAGTAATTTAGTAGTAGAGAGATCCTTAAAAAAGCTGTACACCATCCAAGAAGGAACTTTATATACAGTTTCTGCATAGGCTCTATCATTTGTTGAAAGAAACTTTAGATTGAAGATTTTACTATGCGTGAGTCCAAACATACAATGATCTATAATTGTTTATTAATTCAAGCCTTTTTTAAAATATCACAATGTCTCCGAGTCATGTAAGCAGAAAAATTCGATGATATCTCTTCAAAGTCTCTCTATCTATTTTTCAATGAATTGCACATCCTTATTTAAAAGATTGCAATTTTCCCAGTTTTAATATTTCTCAACTTTGCTTTGGCCAAACACTTGAAAACAACTAACGAAATTAACGTGAAAATTTTAATTTTTCAATCTAAACACTGGTTGTTATTAAATTCAATTACTTTGAGAAATTAGAACTCATCGAAACTTTGCGCAGCACTACAAACACGTACACATACAAGAGCAAGTAATTACTTTTTTCCACAATTTTTCCATTACTATTAAATGAGCTTCATCCCTTTTACTTGTATATACAATTATGTTAGTAAAAAGCTAAGCTTGTATGAAAAAATCCAGTTTAAAACTGGTCAGTTCATTGCATTAACAGATGAAATTCTACTTTTAAAGAACTGGTACTTCCATGTAGACGATTTTTTTGATTAAGGTTTGTATTTAAATATTGGAACTGCTTCGACGTTGGAAACTTCACTGTAAAAAATATGTTAAAATCATGTAACTAAACTCAAACATAATAGCCCATTAGCAGGAATGGTGCTTTTTAGAAGGCTGAATTGCTTCTTCTCCTCAGGTGGGTTTGATTTGTTGCGGAGACCAATGTGTTAGCCTAAGGGTTCGGATGATTATGTTAAGACGGTTATGTTATGTATTTTTGTGAAATGATTTCAATATCCTAAATGTTGATTTTTTTATTTAGCTTCACAGTAGGGCGTTTCGGCTTTAATGTGAAAGTTTGCACAAATTTTCATTGATTTTTATGCTCTATTTTCCTAGCCATTTTTCAATTAATATTGTTGTTCTAATTTTTTCGTTGCTATAATGGGGCATTTGAGCCCACTTAATATAGCAGTGTCCTCCGCACTTGTAGCAATATCTGCGGTGAATAGTATATATAATAATGGCCTGTTGATTAAATAGGATTCTAGAATAGAACGTGGAAATTAATGACTTTGTAAACTGACCCTCGATAATAACAGAAACGCAATCAGAATTGGGAAGGACCTCTCCGAGCCGTTCGATGTCAAACGAGGTTTCAAACAGGGTGACTCCTTATCATATGATTTCTTCAATTTGATGCTGGAGAAAATTATACGAACTGCAGAGTTCAATAGAACAGGTACAATCTTATACAAGAGTGTGCAATTGGCAATTGCCGATGATATTGATATAATTGGTCATAAAAACCGCACCGTAAGTTCTGCGTTCTCCAGATTAGACAAAGAAGCGAAGCGAATGGGTCTAGTGCACGAAGGTAAGACGAAATATCCCCTGTCATCAAATAAACAGTTATCGCATTCGCGACTTGGCTCCCATGTAACAATTGACAGCCATAACTTCGAAGTCGTAGATAATTTCGTCTATCTAGGTACTAGAGCTCCAGATTTTGCTCAAACATTTTCGAGCAGTGCGAATATTTGAACAACAATCACCCGCACTGCTCATTACAAGAAAATTTCGAGCCGAGCACGAGCACTTCGAGTATTTTGACAAACACTTTGACTTTTTTCTCAAACTTTTTTGATTAATTTTAAATTTATTTATGCAAAGTGTAAAAAGCATTGAAACGACAAAGAAATTTTGACAAACAAAATTTAAATTCTTTTGTTCTGACGAGCAGTTGAGCAATGAACGAGAATCACAGTACGGTAGACGATGGAACGACGAGCTGTTCGAGCTATACGACAACATTGACATAGTTCAGGGAATCAAGAGACAGCGGATGCACTGGCTAGATCATGCCATCCGAAAGAAGGAAAGCGCTCCAGCTTAGATGAAAAATCCGCCCGGGGGAAGCAGAGGAAGAAGAAGACCTCCACCCCATTGGAAGGATCAGTTGGAGAGCGACCTGGTATCACTTTGTATTCGAACTGGCGCCAAACACCTAAGAGAAATAACGAGTGGTGCGCTATTGTTGATGTGGCTATAATGGCGTAAGCGGGGCCTACGCCATGGAAGAAGAGTTAATGATTGTTTGCTTTTACGCATATGTCCATCGTTCCACATCTTGCCAAATGCTTGAGCTATATCAAGAAAAACTGGCGATCAATATTCTCTAACTTCGAAAGCTTTCCTCATTTCATTAGTTATGCGATATACTTATCCGATGGTGACATATTTTTCTCGAAAACCCAATTGATGGATAGGAATTATGTCATTTTTATGGCGAAAGGACGAAATTTTTGATAGAAACACTTTTTCGAAAGTCTTGAAAAGATAAGGCAACAAGCTAATTGATGTATACGGCTATTTTTCGTGTGATATGATCGTATTTTTAGATCTATGGCAGCGGTAATCTTCGTTATCTCAGAGACAGACGTTCCACCAGAAACAGTATATCTTGAAACATTTTGATTTAGTGGCAAATGTGCATTATCTGAAGTAGTATTTGGTTGGAATACCGTACTGAGATGCTCTGTAAAACAAATCGACTTTTGTTTTTTTTCCAAAGCGATTTTGTAATAAAAATGTTAGCAGACAAAGACGATAAGAGATTTTTCATTGTTTTTTCATCGTTGAATGTTAATGCAACTTTTAATTTTTTGTCTGCCAACTTAACAGAGGAATATGTAGCTTGCACTGCCGTATAATTAGTGAAAATAATCGTGTAGAAAGACACTCTGCAAATATAATACAAATCTCACCACGCGTAGCAAATACATGAATAACCGTAATCAGTCAGCCCTTTGAAACTTTAGTACTGCCGCAAGAGGCACCTTAATTTGAGTTAATTGCTCCTTAATCAACCACTATTTTATTACCAGTGTCATAGTGTCCACAATAACCGAGTAGTTAGCAGCGCGTACTCCCTGGACCGAACAACGCCCAAACATTATAAAGAATGAATTTAAATAAATAATTTAATTTATCTGATTGTGGTCGAACCTCGAAAGGGAATATCAACCTCTCCGTGTACATTTCTGACATATCGCGGAGTCTGTTACCGAACTCCTTCGAAAAGTTGGGACCAGTTTTTATGAAATTTTGTGTGAATATCGAGTAAGTCTTAAAATTGGCCAATATCCATTTGTCATACAGGGAAGTGGATCAGGGACTGATCTCTTCGAAAAAATCGTATTTATGGTTCAGTTCACTTGAAATTTAGTACATAGGTAGCTTTTTGCTTAGATTAGAAGGAATACAATTTTTCTCTCCGGGAAGTTTTTAGTTATTTTTACTTGAAATTATTTTTTCAAGGAGGTAGTCTATTAAAACAAATATATGTATTTGTGGTTTGATTTGATATTCAAAAATTAATAATTTCAATATAAGAAGAGATCATTTGTACTTATGTTCGCTGTGCAATGTTATTATTCTGCGGCAACCGATCGCAAGCTATTATTTTACGTTTAACTTTATTATAAATAAGTCTAGATTCTAAAGAGGAAATTAAACACTTTAAGACGTGCGTTAATAAAGCTTTGCAAATTTTTTCTAATTATTTCATAGGTTTCCCTATGTCTAAAAATCATTATTTTAGAGCGGCCAGTTATAAATTGCACTCCACAATTTAGACATCGAGGACTACCATGGTGCAGAAGGAGGAGATGCAAGCCTGTCAGAATATCGCCCTGAGAAGCGTAACAGGAAACTTTCTGATGTCACCTGTGCCTCACTCACTCAGTAAAACATCTATGCTCCCACTTAAGGATCATAATGTTGTGCTCTGTTAGCAATATCTCGAGGAATGCTACAGGAAGGAATCATTCTTGGAAACATATACTGGAAGCTGAACTACTTTCCAGGTACATCAATAATGGAGCACTAGATCTAACGGGCGCTGAACAGGACAAACACAGGTGTACTACAGCGTTAAGCAGTGATAGTCTCTTATTTACTTTGCTCACATATCAGCAAAGTCGGTTAAAACTTTACGCACATATGATTTAATCTACCTACTTATTTGCTTATATCCATCGTAAGATTGCTTCAGAGACTGTTTTTTTTCTTTCATGTTACAGCATTCGTCGTACAGCATTGTCAAAAGCCGACGGCGAACCAAAAAATAATATCAGAGGAAAGCAGATTGAACCAAGCGGCATATCGGTCAGCCATCTACTGTGATTACAGTTTTGCTTGTGGTCCACATGGATTCCGGCAATTTCACATTGGTCATATTGCAGTTTTCTTCCCTTGATTGATAAACAAGTTTTTTCAGTTTGACGGTCTGAGGTCGAAGAGAGGGATATGCTTTTGGTAATGCTAAAAATGTTTTTAAATAAGTCCCAACCTACAGTTAATAAGATTCTATTTCTCACAATATATCGCCAGTTGTTAATGACTGCCCAGTAAATAGGATTCTCGTTATCACTAGGCTGATTGATCTCTATCTACCAAAAGACTCACTCTACGTCTGGAAGTGAACTAAAATCTTTTGAAATTGTCGAGACCACATAAATAATTTTAAAAATGAAGCCTATTCACTAATTTTTTGGGCCGGTTGGAATGGGAGCAAACAATCTAAAATATACATACAAAATACTTTTACTAAAAATTATGAAATCTTCATAACAAAAAACACAAAGCAATCTTTCACATTTCAACTCTTATACGAAAGATTAACCTTTGAAAACTCTACAACCATGTAGAACCTCATTTTTTTTTAAAACCAAGATATAATTTTTTGGTACTCAAAACTAATTTTAAACAAGCATTAAGGTTTTCTTTCTAATTATATACTTACTTCCATAATTTTCCCAGTGATTTACTCAGCTCGGAGTTTTGTAAATGTGGATACTGCTTAGACATGACTCGACGTGCTGCTTGCGCCCAAACCATAAATGCATTCATTGGACGTTTGATGTGATCCTTTTTGCGATCAGAGGGAACTCTAGAAATATAATAAAATTTCAACAGTTTTTTATAATTGAAGAAAAATTTATTATTGAAATCTATTGCACTTATTTATTTATTTATTTATAATATGTATGAAATATTTTCTGCAAAATAAAATTATATAAGTATGACATCACTAAAGAATGAAAAAAACAAGGATAAAAATATATAAAATTAAATATTTGTAAGACAACAACTTTCTTCAGCTCTTGAACTTTACTTTTTCTACAAGTTTTCAAGTGAATTCAAATGAAATACTTAATGTTCGCTTTTGTTTATAACAAAGTAACCTTGAAATGAAAATAAGAAGAGAAGAGAGTTGGGAATTTATATTGCCGTTTTTTTTTTGCTTTGAGAAATGTTTTGTTATTTCAACATTGTTGTTATTTCTTTGGTTAACACTTACCAAAGTAATGTACACAGCAAACGTCAATTGTCAGTTCAAATGGTTTCAAAGTTTCAAGAAAACTTTTTAATTTCTCTAAAAGTATTTAAAAGGAGTGAGATTTTCTACGAAGTGAAGTAAAGAATTAATTCAAGGAATTAACAAACGTAAGTGTTTGATTAAAGGTCTATTGCATAGACAAATTATAAAAAATTATTATAAATAATTATAGCAGATATGAGAAACATAGTAAAAGTCTTGAGGTCAAGCAGAAGATCCTTTGAGGTAAAAGTTTCTTGTTCAGATGGTTGATGTCTTCATAAGACTAAAAGCTGGCATCACCGCCGTCCCAGAAGTTTAGTGAACAGTACAAGTGGGTCCATGTGAAATTTACTATAGCGACCATATAAAGGAGCATAAATTTTGTATTGGATTTGTAGAGGGAGATAGTCTATGAGGAAGAAGTCTCGCCATTTACTCCGTTGGATAAACATCTAGTCACAATCCACATCATGGCGAAATTCTTCAACATATCGCTGATTTGCGCACACGCGTCGACGGAAGAGAAGGGCGATGTGACCAAAACTACTTTCTATGAGCATCTAGAACGCACTGGTGAACACTGCCTCTGGCAAGATTTTAAAATCGGGCTTGGTGATTTTAATCTCCATAACGAAACATTCTCGAATGGGTTGAGGCTGAGATTTCGCCGGAGAGCGAAATATGGGTAACTATACTACTAGGCTCCAGCATAAGAAAATACATCACGCTGAAAAAACTCGTGATAATGCTGTGATAGACGGTGATCATGTCTCCAGTGTTCTAAACGTGCGTAAGTTCCGAAAACCTTATATCAATTCGGACCACTATCTCACCTGTCTCTGTTCAGCTAACACGGCGCTTCAACAAACACAGGAAAAGTTCGACGTCGAGAAGCTGCAATCAACACAGACAGGCAGTGGGTTTACTACTCTACTAGCACTCCTGCATTCCCATCAGCAAGATCTACAGAAACAATTGGTTTTCGATAATGTCGAGAAAATAGCTGGTACGATGAGGAATGTCAAACTGCAGTAGATAGAGAAAACACCGCCTGTCTCGCAACATTTCGATCGACCGCATTGCGAATATGTAGGAGACATACCGAGAAATGAATAGGGAAGCTAGAAACATTCGTTGATAAATAAAGAGGCCGAAACGCGTGAGTATGAAGAGCTTGAGGAGTTGGCCGAAAAGGGTAAGACCGGAGACCGACGTCCAGAGCATACCGAGTTTATGGACAGAACATTTCCCCAAGTTGCGGAATGAGAGTGAAAATGCAACTCCCAGAGTTGGTGAGCTTGATTCCATAATTGATGACGATGAAAAAGATATTCTATTGCCCGACTATGACGGAGTTTGAATAGCGATTACCGACTTAAAGAATAACAAAGCGACGGGAATCGATGGTTTTCCTAACAAGGTGTATGCCTAGGCTTCTTTGCAGAATACGATTGAAACAGAGAAATGAAAGCACTACAGCTTTGAAATCAGAGGTTGAAGAAGACAGTGCAGTTGTTGCTTCGTGTAAGCGGTACTCACGCCAATCAAGACGAAAAACATGGCCATTTTTGTATCTTATTGAAATTAATTTTTTATATGGCTTGCTTTTTCATTAGATGCTACTTGCTAGGTGTTGTGCAAATCCTATAAATTGATAAACCATTAAATATGTATGTACATACCACCGCAGCATCAAAAAATAAGCGAGTAAAGAATGAAAATTGTAAGAAAATCAAGAAAAAAAGAAATCTAGTTAATGAAAGTAAAATTACCGTAATAGCATCAGGCAACTCAACCCTACCACTTCAAGGAAAGCCATCGGGCTGACAAGGCGGTTGCATGCCAAGTGGCATAATAAATGGCAAATAAACTTCATTTATACTTACATACTTTTATATACAGTACATACTTATAAAGGGTGTTTTTTAGATATGTGATTTTCAACAAGAAATAAAACCAAAAATGAGTTAACCCGGCACACAAGTAGCCTAATGGTTTAACCATTGGTTCGTGCTATGGGCATCTCAAGTTGGGATCCAATTCGAACGAGAATGCCTGGAAAGAAGTCTGATGGGGAAATAACTTCTACCGCTCAGACTGTTGTTCTAATTTTTTCACTTTTCCCAAAAACAATATACAGCTCGAAAAACTAATTAATTAAACGTATATAATTTAATGTAATGGCCCAGAATTTAGCTTTATTATAAAGATAAGGGTTTGCCATTATGTTTTAATAATGATTTCGGGCAAGTAACCGCCGTGGCAGGCTCTAGTAAATTCCAGCCGACCTTTCTCAGCAATCGAGGCCGAATGTCAGTAATAACGCGACGAATATAACTCGATATGTTCGTTATGAAATGGCAAACTGAACTGAAATCATGTAACAGCTGCGAAAATAACCAACTCCGAAAATAGTATTGACTCATTGAAAACCACACGTCTAAAAAAAACACCCTTTATATATAGGGATTTATAAGCTTTCGGAAGTACATTGCGGTTTTTGTTCGTTTTGTAAAATCAGCAAAAATATTTATTCAATGTCCTTCACTAAAAGGCATAAGCCACTGTGGCTCTATTTACAAGTGGCTAAAGTACATAGTAATGCAATGTTGCCATATTACGCAGAAAGTGCAAATGGATAGAGGTTTAAAAAGTTATATAATAAATAGACAGAAGAATTACTTTTGAGTAAACTGCCGACGCAGTAGATTTGCCTGTAATCTTTGAGCTCTGATGAACGATCTAAGTACGTATTTTTGGCTGAACTCCTCTACATAAATGCTACAGTTTGGTCTCACTAACATTTTTCGGATAAATGAACACAGGTTGCGAACCTTCCTTAAAACCGGTTTTAAGGCATCATCCTGTCGTTTGAGGAAGGTTTAACTAATTTGTTTCGTAACGTAGAATTGATGAAGGAGCTCGTTCACTGTGCTAAAACCAACTGCTCCTTCCTTTGTCATAATAACTTCACAGGAAGGCTGACTTAACTTTTCTTTTGCGGATGGGTGACTGTTTGAGAAAAAAAATGTTGCTGGAGTTTTCTTTCGAGATCCGTTTGAGTGCAAACTAGTCTCTCGGTTTTTGAGATTTTTGTACGAAACTTGCTGTGCACATACATTTTTACAATGTATGGATCCTTTGTCGGAACCAGCCAGATCGGTAGACTATAGCCCCCATACAAAATTTTTTCAGATATTTACTTTTGAAATATGGTATTCTACACATATTTGTAAATAAATATTGACACTGCGAATCGTCGAAATCGGAAGAATATATCATATATCACTTGTTGGGATAAGAGGTTCCAAGTCGAAAATTCGTCAAAAAAGCGTTTAAGGTGGTGAAACTTGGTATTATACACACGTATATACAAATAAATATTAACGTTAGAAATCATCGAAATCGGAATACTATATCTATATATATATATATATAATAATAAGAGATTTTAGGCCAAAAATCCCTCAAAAAAACATCTAAGAGCATGAAATGTGAAACTGGAATTTATCAAAATCGAATTTTGCACTTCATTCTTGCTGCTCGGAGGCGGCTCAGAGTGTAATGTAGGTCCTTCCGCTTGTTGTAAAACATCAAGACCCATACCAAGAAGGAGACACTCTACCAAAAATCACTACCAGCACCTGTTATATAGTATGTAATCATGCTCGGTACCGAAACCAGTCTCTATCGTCGAAGATGGCTATAAGAGAAGTCTTTACAAAAAACTTTCTGTGTCAAAAAATTATTAGCTTTGATAATATTTTAATAAACGCATTATCGACTTATTTAATATGGCAACTCTCAACTGCACACACAGGCCTTATATTTACTTTTGCCATTCCGACAGTAGTATAATGAAATTTCACAGAGCGACCATAAGGAGGTTTTCCCTTGTTATTAATGAAAATTGTAGCTTAAGTAAATGCCAACGCTATGACAGGGTCAAAATCTTATGACAGCATCTCTTCCACAAAAACAACAGCAACAAAACACTTGATAAAAGAGCAGTGTGCGAAGGAGTAAATTCATAGTGGGTTGTGGCAATGACAGTGCCAAAGTGTCAGTGCAGCTATCAGAAGTGCTAAAATGCTAATAATACGTATCAGTGTGAAAGGAATTCAAAATGATTTTGCGACCTCACAATTGGATAAGGGTTAATATTGAAAAATGCGAACGCTAGTTATATTAAATATGCAATCCTCGTTATTTTACAGTATTTTTAATAAATAATTTTAAGGAGCAAAAGTTAAAATGTTGAAGTGAGAGTAAGGTTAAAGAGATGAACATGAAAATACATTCAAAATTATAAAATTTATATTATAATTTATTATTAAGGATAAACTCTCATCAACGGCTTGCTAAGGAGCCTAAAAAGCTAACTGAAAAAATAACTACAAAATATACTAATAAATGCTTCATTTACACCGGACGTTGATTAAAAATGCGAAATGTAATTATGATAATTTTGTTTTTGCATGCAACATGCACATTTATACAAACTTATTATAGAAATTGTAATTTCTTCATATATTTTTCATAAACCAAAGGAAAGATGGCTCCAACGCACTTGAAGCTATCACTTTAATGAGTTTTGCACATCTCCGAGTATGAGTACACCAAATGAGCTCACAAAGGAAAAAAACAACAACATTTCCTATGTATATACAAAAAATTTACAATAATACTTAGCAGAATGCAGCAACAAGTGTCATAGTGGGTAGCTAAAAGGGGGAATGCATCAGTTGATTGTGATTAGCGCGCTGCCAAGCGTGAAGTGCCCATCCGCGCAAGCACAGGCGAAGGCTAAGGAAGCAGCTGTCTGTGTAAAAAAAAAAAAAAATTGCGAATTTAAACAAATACCAATTCAGTAATATAAAGAAAAGTCCATACCGGTACTTTGAGTAGTTCTTTCTGAGACAATCGAATCGAAACCGCCCGATCAATGGTCTGGTTATTCGCTTGAAATGCTGGATTCTTAAATGAGAAAAGCACTGGTACTAATCCGTGTGGAGCCTTGGGTCATGGTTAAAATAAATGGAGCTTTAGTGGATGATTTCCAACATATTCGACTTTAGGGCTCTTTGAAGGCTTATTGCAGGGTCCGTGTAGAAGAATTGCGGCTCCGAGTGTGAATTGGAGCTAATGAAGCAATTTTATATATTATTACTGCAGCTAAATTGAAAAAGAAAGCAATATTTGAGAAGAGCACCTCAACACCTCGAGAAACACATTAAGGAATATTATTTGAAGGCATATAACTAAAGGGTGATCTATTTCGAAGTTCCCTACCATTTTAAAGAAAAAACCACAGAAAATTCAAATTTAATGGGGAATGCTTATTATCATTTTAAAGAACATTATTTAGCATTTAGTTTTTGAAGACTATTTCTTTCAAATGTTGGTCGCGGCTACGTCTCAGATGGTCTATCCGTTGAGTCCAATTTTCGATGATTCGTTCGAGCATTTCGACTGGTAACTGGCGAATAACACGCGTGATATTTTGCTCAAAGGCCTGAATTGAAGCGGGATTGTCCGCACAGACTTTAGACTTTACATATCCCCACAGAAGAAAGTCTAACGGTGTGATACAACACGATCTTGGTGACCAATCGACCGGCCCAAAACGTGAAATTATCTGCTCATCGAAGTGTTCTCTCAATAAATCCGTTGATTGATGCGATGTGTGGGAAGCGGCGCCGTCTTGTTGAAACAAATGAGAGGGAGATCACGAGCTTCAATTTCAGGCAACAACTAGTTGGTTATCATTTTTGTAGAAATATGGACCGATGATTCCACTGGGCCACCAACTAACTAACCACACCAAAGCCGTTCTTTTTTCTGGATTAAATGGCAGCTCTTGAATCTCTTAATGTTGCTCTTTGTCTCAAATGCGACAATTTTGGTTGTTTACATATCTATCGAGCCAGAAATGGGCCTCATTGTTGAACAAAATTTGGTTCGAAAAAGTCGGATCTTCTTGGAACTTTTCAAGAGCCCATAGAGCGATACGATGTCGCTTGGGAAGGTCGAGCGGCTTCAGTTCTTGCACAAGCTGTATTTTGTACGCTTTCAATTTAAGATCTCGACATAAAATGCGCCAAGTATTTCCATATACGTCAGTTCGAGTTGCTGCAAACGGCGCCGAATCGACTCTACACGGTCTTCGTGTACACTCTTAACTACGGTCGCTATATTTGCTTCACTGCGTGCTGGACCTGATCTATTCGGTCGAGTATTATCTAATAATGAATGCTGGGTCTCAAGATGGGTGATGGTATGGCGAATAGTACGCTCAGTAGGCCGATTATGTTGATCATAAGTTGAGCGAAGCGCGCCAAACACATTCTTTACAGAACGTGAATTTTCGTAATAAAGTTGAATGATTTGTAAACGTTGTTTAGGCGTAAGTGTTTCCATGATCAAATGCCAAACAATGCTGACCAAAAATAACATGACAGCCTGACACGACTCACGCGTGATCTGTCAAAAAAGGGCTATTGGGAAAAGTACCTCTACTTGGATCACCCTTTATAATGACTCGTGGCCTAATTGAAAAGACGCGAATGTTTAATTGGTTGCGAATACTAAAGTTGACATCACAGCCATCTAAGCAACAATTCTTGTCACAAATACTACATCGGTCATATAAAAGAGCGCAAATTTGATGTCGTCGTCGTTAACGCCGGTGGACGACCGTCTAGCCACAATCCACATCAAAACGAAATTCCACGAATGTGAGAAATGAAAGAGTTCACCGCATCAAATTAAAAAGCACATGCCCCATCTCATTATTCCATTGTAGTAGCTGCCAAAACGAGTGATAATTATAAAAAGTTTTGAGTCTATGATAATTTTTGAGGGTCAGACCATAATCAGGCGAAGCACCGACAGATAACATATTTTATTTTGCTGAATGTGTCAAAAATCTTTTCACTATCTCAAACAAAACAGAGTAATAATAGATTTTGCAGCTTTTACTTTTGAAGTATCTCAAAATTACCTCAAATGATTCTCTAAAACTGCTCCATTTGTAACTAATGACTTTATGAAAATCTCTTCCTTTTACTGGAGTTCCATTACTATGCGTGTCTGCGAATCTTAGTGTAAACATGAGACAGCACAAGCAATCTAAACCAAAGTGGACTTGTGTCATATGTCAGAGTCACAGACATATTGCAATTTAAAATCTGTATAACATTCGTAATATCAACAGAAAGCAAAGCAAATATTTATGTTGAGTGTGTATATTTGTATTTGCATTATGTGATATTGAGTTGTAGGAGGCAGTACAGGGGGCGTACAGAAAACGTCAAAGGCAAGAGCAACAAGAATCACATTTACACGATTTTGAACTTATCTACATATGTATATATTTATGCAAATATGCATACATATATATATATATATATGTTAAGTTTGTGCACCAGCATTTCTGATTGCGATAGGAAATATAATATACAAAATGGCCCAAAATGTGACAAGCATTGGATGAAAGAACATATGGAGGTCGATCTACATTTTTGTGTTTTTATTCTCCTCAATGCATTCATTTTGCCGAGCATACGGCAAGTGCGGTGCTCGCACTCTGCCATCGTTTTGTCTTGTTTTGCTAATTTGTAAGTGACTTGCAACAATTATCAGATTTTTTATCTTTTAATAAAAGATTTTAAAATGTAATTGACTGCGCAGTCACATTATTCTGCAAGCATAATTTGGAAATAATATTACTGCATACTTAAGCTGAATAAAAATAAAAATAAAATATCATAATGAAACTAAGTGAAGTATAAGCAAGAAGGGGTCAGCCTTGGAATAATAGCGATAGCGAGATTTGTCGCCTTACATAAGCAAGTAAGCCCATCAAATCGTGATTCTAGTACTCAAGGTTTCTTTGCTTTCCTATGAGGGACAAACAGTGACTCGTAATCAAATTCGGGGTCCTACTAGTACAAATCGCTGGTTTAAAACATCTAGAAAGCTCGATGTTGTTTCGAGCAGCAACAAATAGTATGCTAAATTGTATCCATATGTTAATAAGTCCTGAACGCGACGCTGAGATATTTGAACATCAGCATCGAAAAGACTTGAAAATTCTGATATTATACCAATGACCAATTACTATGATTTAAATTTACAAACCAACCCACCTTATACAAATAATATTTACCATCTTGGAAACCCAAGAAGCCTTTGACTATTTACTCTAAGCCAATTAATCCTGTTACTTTGCGATTCCCATCGATTCTCTTATGATCTGATGCCTAAAATAATTTTAATCACTTAACAAGGAAACGTAGATATTCCTTGGCTCTTAAAACATTATGAGTAGGTTTCTGGCTTTGGATACTGTCCACTGGCATCGCTTACGGTGTGTCTATTAATAAAATTACCCTCAACGCATAACTTTACTACGAATCTAATCTTCCCTTCGGAAAACGTAAATGTCTGTAAATTTAGGGGATTAACACACGAAAAAATTCGTTTTGTGAATCTGCACTGCTCACCCTTTGGTTGCGAAATAACCAAGAACAGAATATCTCATTTCTATGAAACTAAGGAAGTCGGATTGATCAGACAGCGTCGCACTAACATGCCAACTAATTATGCATAATACCGCTATGAGCAGTAGCAACCTCGAAGGTATCTATAATATGAGGATACTCAGAATTCGATGCCTTGCCGTTAGTTTTACTTTCTCCAGACTGGATACTGGATCAAACAAACAGTCACCGCATTCGCATTTTAGCTCCCACTCTCTTTTGAATAGTCATAACTTTGAAGTCGTAGAGAATTTCGTCTATCTAGGAACCAGTATTAACACCAACAACATTGTCAGCCTCCTTAAAGTCAAACGCAGTGATTGGAAAAAAAACCAAATTCTATATATCGCTCTTCATTTCCGTATTACTTCACGATGCAGAGGCTTGGACGTTGACGACAACATCCGATGAGTAGACTTTTGGAAGTCGTCGTTGCGGCAGCTTTATGATCGTCTGCATATAGACGACGGTATGGACCAAAGTCAAATTGAGTTTAGCGAATTAAGAGGCAGTAGCTACGATGATTAGGTCGTATCGTCTGTATGGACGAACATTCTAGCTCTGAAAGTATTCGATGCAGTAGCCGCTGATGGAAGAATAGGAATAAAAACACTTCTACCTCGGCAAAAATATCAGGTGGATAAGCACTTGGTATCTCCAACTGACGCGCTATTGTTCATTCAGCGGTAAGTGGTGCCTATTCCAAAGGAGAAGAAGAAGAAGGCATTTTGATTAAAGCTCAAAGAAGTGCACGTCGGCCTTCTCATAAAGGGAGTTCAAGATGATCAGTCCATCTTTATATATCATCAAGACATACACTACGAATTGAATGAAAAATTCGGCATAACATATCTTCCGCTGCTATGAAAACCTTAATTACAATATATGCACATATAAAAAATATAGATAGTTCATCCATCGCACAAATTCCCCGTAGTAAAATCTTCCAGCTCTTAAAGGTCTGTTATTCGCAACCATCCAAAAAAGTCAAAGACCTAACGTATTTACAGACCCGGAGAGTTCAGATATCGGGATAAATTTTCGAAAAGAGGGTGGAAGAATTAAATAAATAGGAAACAAACTGCTAATAGTTCAAATGAATACCAAATTATTTAAAGTATGAGCAATCGATATGACACAGCTTCACACTTAAGTACAATTTCTACCAACAAAACAAAAAAAAAACAAAAAAAATTCATAAATAAATTTACATTTGAATGAAATAAGCGCAATTAGCACCTTTTGATCTCGCTGTCATTTATATATACACACATATATAAACTCATGCATATTTACCAACAGCAAACAAATTAATTTTCGGTTAAAATGTGCACTTTGCAGTCAGTACAAACTTATATACATACATATGTTACGTATGTACATATAAATACGAGTATATAAACAAATAATGAAAAAACTAACTAACTACCATAAAGCAGCAACAATGGAGTTAACAACCAGAAGAAAAAACAAGAAAGAAACGAATAAAAAGTCTGTAAATATTTATTGAAAAGATAAAAACACTCTCATCAAACATACACATGCATGCACAAACATCACAGTTAAGGCCGGGAGTTACATTTGATTACATTCGTATGTATTTGGATGTGTGCGCATATGCATTTATTCTAGATGCATTGCAACGGATTTTATGGAAGTGCGACTTCACTACCACAATGCCAACAGAAATATATGTGCAAGCAAAACTGTACAAATATACATGCGTATGCACATATTAGTCGATGTGTCACAGTTCCCACGCACTGAATACCTGGTAGTTGGACCTTTGTTGGATTTTTTGATTTTTATACCCAAATGCTACTGGTTATACGGCGCAAATGCGTTTATTCACGTGTTAGTTTGTAACCTAAAATTCTGAGGTATACATATCGGGTTTTCCAATAAGAGTGATATGATTTCTTAAAAAAAAAAACACACTAATTCACATTCGATAAGAAGTAGTCTAATGGTGTTAAATCACAACTTCTTGGAGGCCATTCTATGTCACAATTTCTTAAAATAATCGAAACTCCAAACCTTTCTCGCAATAATTCGGTTGTTTCACGTGTTGTGTGACACGTAGCCCCGTCTTGTTGGAACCAGATGTTGTTAAGATCAACTTCTTCCAATTGTGGTCATATAAAGTTGGTTATCATCCGTCTATACCGCTCTCCATTGACAGTAGCGGTTCTACCAGCTTCATTTCGAAAGAAGTACGGACCGATGATTCCACCAGACCCAAATCCACACAAATTTAAGTGAATGTAATGGGCGTTCATGAATAATTTGTGGGTTTTCTTCGCATCAGAATCGACGGTTTGATTATTTACCGCGCCACTCAGATGAAAGTGAGCCTCATCGAAGAAGATGATTTTATTAAAAAAAATTTAAAAATTTAAAAAATTATATTGAATAATTTGTAAACGTTGTTCTTGCATATATATCTTGCCGTTATGAAATTGTAAACATTACTGAATACAATGAAAAAAAGGCAGATCATGAATTATTAAAAATCGCCAAAACGACACTTAGAAATCATATCATCCTTATTGAAAAACCCTTTAAATATAACCGTGTATACTTCCTGAGAGTTCGAGACCTGTGGTGGAATTCAGTATGCTATTATAATGATTTTCGGATCGTTGAAAAACTTAGCGACAATTTTAACGATTCAATTTAAACTACAAAAACTTTTCAGTTGTTAGCGCCATCGACAAAACATTTCATATTTTATTTAGGTTAAAATAAATAACATAAAAGTTAAAATAAAATATAAATTGGGAAATTACCATTAAAAGCGAAAGAAAATAAACTAAAAGGTCAATTGAGTATTAGGCATATGTCTTTTCCCGTTTTATTTAGATGAGTAAGTAACGCACTCTCCGTCAGTGGATAGAAGTCTGCTGCGTGAAGTGGAAGATTCTTTCAACTTGAGTCAAACAGAATTTCGAAAGTAATATTGATTAACCCCACATTTAGTTGAAGAAATCATTTCTCAACTTGATAGCCAACTAAAGAACTAAAGGCAGGAGAATAGCGGCGATATCTACAGAAAAATAGGTAAATAATTCAAGTTCCAAGTGTTTTTCAATTTTTAACTTTATTAAATTGTTTGAAGGTTCTAACCGCCTTACGATTCTTCGCAACTGGATGCTATCAATGTCCTGTTGGAGAGCAGTGGAGGATAGCCATGAGCCATAACAGACGCAATAAACCGTTCGATATTTTTCCCGGAAGTTATATTTACTATAACTCAAATAGAACGGCAAGCTATCGATTACGCTCATGTCTTAATCATGAGCTCCAGAAATCATGAAGAAGCGAATGTCAACTACCATGCATACCATTATATCAATGTGCAAATGGCAAGAGAATTTATTTTTTAGTTGTTGAATAACACAGTACAATATATGTATTTTGTGCATAGGTATGTTCTCGTAATCTCAAGATTTTGCCGGTAAATGCTTAATACCCAGGGACACGCCACGATTAATTTATTTGGAGCATGTCTACAGTGCGAAAAGTCATGCAGCTTAATTTGTAAAGTGGAAACCATAGTAAGTTTTTGATTTTTAAACTTTGTAATCAATTGCTACTCATTTATTAATTAATTGCTATTACAAATTTATTTGCCTCTCGTTCCTCGTTGTACTTTTCGCATATTTTGATATTCTGTTAAGCTGTGGTGCCACCTTTTCTCTATTTTAATAAAAAGAAAACGTAAGCTAACAACAACCGTTATAATTAAGTTACTGAATCACCCAATCGACAAATCGCATTGATAAAATTTACAGAATTTCCCTACTGGTCCGACCATCATTCAAAATTATGGAAAATAAAATAATTTTTCTAATTCCGCCCATCGACAGGAAATATCAAGCCCTCCGATGTATTCCTGAAATGGAAATAAAAGCTCCTCATAAAAATCCATCGACTTTTCGGAGAGAGCTTAGAATAAACAATTGAAGGTATTATTTTTTTGAAGTAAGCCAAAAATATCCAATATAAATTTCTTTAATGATTCAATCTACAGGTTCAATTAATTAAAATAATATTGTTCAACAATACCATTTCGTTTTGTTAACATTAAAAATTTGTTATTGAAACGGGATAAAATGTTAATTTTGAAGCTACATACATTTTTCGTTAACATTAATTTTAAAATGGCAGCCTAATATGGAAATATAATTAAAATTGGATAGTTTTCAATATCAAACCACAAATATAGATTTGCCCAATGAGTCAAAAGTAAGTCACATTGTGTACACTTAGTACATTGGGTTTACCTATGAAAATTATGTTATTGTTATTCCAAATGGGTGGAATGGGACCATGTCCACGTCCACATCCCTTATAACGGTAATTTTGAAAAGTGCGAAAATTACATATTTGTTAGGGCTGATCGCTTTAAAGGAAAAAATATGGATGGTGGAACAACTTTCGGGTGGACCAAGCTTGGTTGGTATACTGCTTTTTTTTATTCTTCTCCTTCTTTTCCCTAGTTAGCGCTAATTGAAAGTACCAAGCGAAACCAGATCCCTCTCCACCTAATCTTTTCACCAGCGCGTACTCCACCGAATACTTTAACTTAACTAGGCTTAACCTAGCCAGCGCAGTACCTGTCTCTTAATTCGCTATACTATATCAATGTCGTTGCCTATCTCTTACAGTTTATCGTTCTTCGTTCATCTGAGGTATTCGCCATCGCTAATTTGCAATGGTCTATAAATCGTTCACAAAACCTTTCCCTAGAAAACCCCAAGCGCCGACTCATTGGATGTCTACATCGTCCTTCGTCCTTCTGCACCATATAGCAGGACGGGAAAGATGTTTTGCTTGTAGAGTTTGTTTTTTTGGTCGTCGGCAAAGGGTTTTACTTTTCAGTTGCCTATTTGAAGTAGTATCTGTTAACATTATTATTGGAGTTGAAGTTGGTTCCTAGATAGACGAAAAGGACACATTCGACTCGCTTCCTTATCCTTATCCTTATATTAAATTTAGAGCTATAAGTCAATTAAAATAGAAATTGGCTAGTCCAAGTACTTCAAGCGTCATACTACTACATGCACCTACGGCTGCCATTAAAACTTTTCCAGGAAGGCAAAAGCAAGGCCTTCCCTTATTTAACGATTATTTGTGACTTTTTAATATAGCTGTACATTACTTTTAATGATTCCGTTTTTTACATAAAACTTATTATCCTAACTATTTTTCATTAGAGAAAATTTATGGATAATCGTATTCGTTCTGATATCGTATAATGGTGCTGGGAAACGGAAAATATATTTCCAATGAATAATTATTATTCTAAGGTACAAAATGTTCCCATAAGACATAGACAAGATTTTTATTGGAATTCTTCCCACTCGAATTGAAATCTTCCTTATCTTTGTTTGTTTATGCTTTTTATGATGTTAGTTATTCGATTTCGGTTACGTACATATTTTACGCCCTCATGCAACAGAAGGTCGGAAGCTGTTGTTTGCTGTTAGTATTGCCTTTGTTTTGGTATATTTTTTGTTAACTTGTTAGTTTGTTTACATTTTGCGGTTAACATTTATTTATTTAGTTATTTTTTGAATGTTTGCTGCTGCAAGTTGCCTCTGGGCGAAGATAAGCAATGGCTGTAGTAACAAACATACATACATACATAGATATTTAAAATTTTCATTCACTTTCATAAAATAAAAAGTGTTTTCACCATAAAACCTTAAAAATGGAAGAAAAAAGCATTAATATTCACATCGAAAAACCTGCAGTAAACTGATAAGCCTCAACGACAAAAGTGATGTTGCTGCTGATTTTTGACATTGCTTCTAATAAAGGTATATACGTGTATATATATTTGTTGTAACTATTGCGCCACATTAAAGTAGCTTAAACAAATTTCCGCCATTCACTTGAATAACTGAGTGTATATATATAAAATTGTATTTATTTGTAAAAGTGATTTGATGATTTTTTTGAAAAAGGTCCTTAGGGTTTTTTTATTCGAGGCAAATGCTTGCATATATATGTATATAATTATATAAAGCATGTCTTTTCGTTTCGGTATATGAAATATAACTGATGACCAATTTCGAGGTTCCCTACCTTTTTAAAGAAAAAACACAGAAAATTCAAATTTACTGGGGAATGCTTATTATCATTCGAAAGAACATTCTTTGGTAATTGGCGAATGACACGCTTGAAGTTTGGCTCCGCAGCGGGATTCTTCGCATATACTTAAGACTTTACACATCCCTACAGGAAAAAGGCTAAAGGTGTGATATCGCACGAACATGGTGGCCAATCGACCGACCCAAAACATGAAATTGTCTTCTCACCGAAGTGTTCTCTCAATGAATCCATTAATTGATGCGATGTGTGGGAGCTTGCGCCGTCTTGTTGAAACCAAATGAGGCGGAGATCACGAGCTTCAATTTCAGGCATCAAATAGTCGGTTATCATGGCGTGAGAACGATCGCCATTGACGGTTACATTCTCACCGGCATCATTTTTGAAGAAATGTGAACCGATGATTCCACCGGCTCACAAACCACACCAAACCTTTGTTTTTTTTACTGAATGAAATGGCAGCTCTTGAATCTCTTCAGGTTGCTTTTCGTCCCAAATGCGGCAATTTCGCTTGTTTACATACCCGTTGAGCCAGAAAAGCGGCTCATCACTGGCGGATCTTCTTGGAACTTTTCAATAGTCAAAATATTAGGAAGGTCGAGCGGCTTCAGTTCTTGCACAAGCTGTATTTTGTAAGCTTTCAATTCGTCTATTCGGACGAATATTATCCAATAATGCATGCTGGGTCTCAAGATGGGTGATGGTGTTGCAAATAGTGTGATCAGTAGGCCGATTATGTTGGCCATAAGTTGAATTCTACTTGGATCACGCTTTATAAACAATTGTTTGTTGGTGGCCTTAGGATGGAAAACGAAAGGAAACGTTATAAAGATTGGGCAATATTTCAAATATCTACTTGAGGCGAAGAATGCAAAACAAGCTACTTTAAGTTTTTATTTAAACTTGTAAAAAAGGGCCATACTGAATCGATATGAATAGGTTGTGAATTGGATCCTGCCATCATAGATCAAATAAAGTATAGCGCAGTATTTGGCTTACCTACGCCAACTTGAGGTGGTCATAAAATGTGAAGGCAAGCAAAAATTAAAATAAAATAAAACAATATAATATAAACAAAATAAGACTAATTTAATTAAAATGGAATAAAATAAAATTAATAAAATTAAAATAATAAACAAAATAAAATAAAAATTTAAACTAAATTATGTCCAAAAATAAAATATGGAGCAAAATAAACCAAAAGAAAATAGAAAAAAATTACATATACTTGTAATACTATAAATTGAAATAAATCGAATGAAACAAAATTAATAAAAGAAACTTAATACTCGTATAAACCTTCAATAAAATTAAATTATATAAGAAAATAAAATAGAACAAAATAAATATATATATTTAAATATGAAACTAAAATAAAACTATTTTAAATAAAAAAATTTTAATTAGAAAAAAAATTATAAGCCGAATCCAAAGTGCTGAAACATTTTTATGAGGAGCTTTTATATCATGGCAGAAATACACTCGAAGGGGTTGACAATCCCTGCGGCCGCAATTAGAAAAATAAAATTTTTTTATTTAAATTAATTTTCATCAATTTTTGGATGTTGATCGGACCAGGTATCGAATAATCCTGACCCTCCAAATAGCGAATACGCACTGCTAACTTCTAGGCTATTATGGACGAGTATTAAAAAATTCAAATACAAGAAAGAACGGCTGACTTCGCATATGCCGAAGTCTTTATACCTTTCACGTATCAAACATTATAAAACATATCAAATTTATTACAAATTGCAAAATTCGATTTCGACGATTTTCAGTGTCAATATAAACTTGGATTTACGTTTCTGGAATACCAAATTGCACGCTTTAAGACGCTTTTTTAGACAATTTTTGGCCCAAATCCATTGTATAGGGGCTATATGATATAATATTCCGATTTCCATCATTTTCACTAGCAATGGGCAATTCATAATATGTGTGCATTATAGTAAATTTCACGGATAGGTTTTGGATTACTCTACTGTCCGCGTGGATTATATATCTTACGCGTGCATGGAGTATTCACTTTGTTTGCACACACATACAGTGTAAACTATAAAAATGTGAAAAACAATAAATACCAAATATGGATACACCCTTAAACTTAAAGAAACATATTATATGTACCGTTTTTTTTTTCAAAACCACTCATCCACTCTAATGATGATTCAACACCCGCTCACTCATACATATACATATGTACATATGTATATTGTGTATAAATATGATCGAAAAGAAACGCATAAGCTGAAGGCAAATTCAATAAGGCTTCCCAAAAGCTTGCTTTTAAATACAAATTTGTTTTAAAATGTAACAAATTATATTTCTTTATAAGTATAGTTAACTTTTCAGTTAAATTTTAAATTGTAAATTTGCATTGGTTAGGGAGCGGGTATAATCACAAGTCACAATTAGTACCAGCAAGCGCTTGTTACTCAAGTACCTGAACGCAAAAGGGTTTTCCCACACAAAACAAGACTAGCCAAAATAAAAATAAAAAAACAAAAAAACACACAAACAAAAGCCGTTTTGAAAATTTGTTCATTTTTGGTGTAGATAAATTTTTTTGCTTCTACAATGAGGATCATAACCCAATTTGTGAGAATCGCTCTTGCCTCAGTAAAATATATTACTTTTTGGTAGTCTCATTTTTCATGGGACAGAATTTTACACATGTTTTGCATACTCCTTTTGTTGTTAATAAATAGTATCTGTGAGTTTTGCTATTGACATATGTATATACAGTGGCGGAGAAAAGTCTAAATACACCCCCTGTTTTCGTTGAATTGAGAGTCCAAAAGGTTTATTGGAAAATTTAACGATACAGTTTATTTCAACTATTTTCCTTTATCATAAACAAAAACAAAAATAAAATATTTTTTTAACATAAAATAGTATAGCTATGACCAAAAAAATAGTAAATCCAACATTGACAAAAGTCTACATACAGTACATACATAACTTATCTTAGCGCAAAAACTTTGGTTAATATCAGGTAAAATGATCTTTTTAGTATTCAGTTGGTCCACCGTTCGCATCAATAACAGCTTGGCTGTTCGTGGCGTCGAAGCTACTTTCTGAGGGAGTAATATTGTCCCAAGCTTCAATAAGACGTTCTTTGAGTAATTTTGAGGTTGAAATCTGATTTTTTCTATTTTTTCGCTCTAAAATCTCTCAGACATATTCAATAACATTCAAATCTGAGGTGGTGTGTGTGTGCCTTGGAGCATGGCCTTGTGCTTTGAATCGTTATCCTGTTCAAAGATCCAGCCTGCACCAAGCTTCAAACTATTCACCAAAGGCTTCAGATTAGCTTCCAACAATGACTTATATTTCAACCGATTTATATTACCCTCAATAAAAACAAGCTTTCCAACTCCAGATGCCGCAACCGCTCCAAAAACCATTACGTTGCCGCAACCAGGCTTCCCTGTTGGTACTATATTTTTGGAGTTAAGTGCAGTGTTTTCTTTTCTCCAAACTTTTTCTCTTCCATCACTACCGAATATATTGAACTTAGATTTGTCTGTAAACAAGACTTTTTGCCAAAAATCCATTCCTTTGTCTAAAGGTGCTTTAGCGAACTCCAAGCGAAGTTAACAATTTTTTCAGAAATAAGAGCCGTTTTACGTGGCGTTCTACTGTGGAAACCGTTATCGTGCAGAGTTCTTCGAATTGTTCTTAAATGAACATACTTTGTCGAGGAGTTTGCGATGTTTTCGGCAAATTTTGTAGCAGTAACTGTAGGATGATCATTCGCTTCCTTTAGAACAAAGCTGATCTCTCTTCGAGTTAGCTTCTTCGGGCGGCCAACACGCGTCTTTTTTTGGGTGGATCCATTTTTTTTTCAAAGTTTTTTACAATGGGCTGTACCTTTTGTGGGCTTAAGATTAAAAATATTTAAATTACACCATACGATTTCTTCTCTTTTCTGTGCTAAATAACCAAGTTTCTTACGTCAATGAATATTTCTTTTCGCGGAGCCATTGCTGATGCTAATGCGTTTAAACTACAACTAAATTCAATACTAGCATATTAGAAAACATGATTTAAAAAAAAAATCCAAAAAAGGGTACCTAACCGCCATATTAACACAGCATATCGACATAACTGCTACTAAACCCGTGGTGTATGTAGACTTTTGTCAAGGATATTTTTGGCGTTTTTTCACCATAATTGTTTTATTTTATGTTAGAGAATGGTTTTGTTTTAATACATGTGATTAGAAAAGGACATAAAATAAAACTGCATACCTACATTTTTCAGCAAAGTGATAGTACTTTCTACGCAACGAATACAGGCGGCGTATGTAGACTTTTGTCCGCCACTATACAAGTATTCACATTAATTTGTAACAAACACAATTTTTCGTCCTGAATTCATTTTGTTATCTATGTGCTATCAACCGTCCTCAACTGTCGTCGGCAAACATGGCAACGCTTTGAAGGACAATTTATGCATATATTTGTGAATGTGTGAGTGAGCGTTTTATTGCAGAGAAAATAGAGCAATATTTACCGCATGACCTATGTCAATACTCCCTCTAAACTGATTTTATAAGAAAAGAAATGTGTTTGAATTTTGATAAAGGTACCTGTCTGGCCAATTGTAACATGAGTTTTGTACATCTTATGTGTTTCTGATTAGCTTTCTTAAAAAATTTTGTTAGTATTTTTGTATATAATGTATGCACATACAGTTATGTATGTATATACAGTTATGCCCTTTCTTCGTCTTTTTATCCATTATTTTTATTAACCTTATTAAGACATTACTAGTGTAGCGAAGGAAGGTCGAAAAAATTCGAGTCGTCCGCAAAATTGCCTAAGCTAATCAACTTTGCCAAGGTCCAGAATCGACCATTTATGAGAGATATCACACGTCTTTAGTGTTTTAGTTGTGTGTGTGGTTCTAACCTCAACTCGAGCCATTATCTTTGATTTTTATTATATTTACATTATATGTCTTTTCCCAATATATAAAAATAAAAGTATTTATGGTACAACGAATATGTTCTTTTTTATTGGACTATGCACCGCTTGGCCGAGTTAACGAAAGCGAGCCAGAAGTCTCTTCTTTTCGTTTTATGACGGCAATTGAAGTTAACAAGCTTTCTGTGAAACTCTCAATGTCCACTCATCAGATTACATCATAGTCCAGACCTCCGCACCATATATCAGGACGGGAATGACGAAGTTTTTGTAGAGAGTCCTTGTGCGCCGAGAGAGGACTTTATTTTTCAACTGCCTACTCAGTCCAAAGTAGCACAAGTTGGCAAGAGTACTTCTGCGTTAGTTTTCAGCAAATTGTTGGAGTTTATGCTGTTTCTAAGCTAGACGAAATTATCTACGAAGTCAATGTTATGACCATCAATGGTGACCTAGAAGCCAAGACGCGAATACGCTGACTGTTTTTTTGATGACAGGAGATATATCGTCTTGTCTTCATTTACTATCATACCCATTTTCCGCACTTCCATATTCAGTCTTGAAAAGCAGAGCTATCGGCTCGGTTTTTGAGAATAATCATATTAATATCAAGCAGATGTACGCTCTTATAGAAAATTGTACCTTCTCTATTTATTTTTTTTTCCTTGACTGAAACCTCCTTTAGTATCTAACTGCTCGAAGATCCTGACAGGGCTTTTGGTGTTGCTTAGAAGCAGTTTTCATAGCCGTATTAGTTTTACGAGGATATGAAATTCAGACAAAGCGACATAGAGGCAGCTCCTTTTCGTGCTAAAGTTGACAAAGAGGTATGTGTGTCGATTCTTACTTCACGATTTCTTTTGAAGATTTGGCACAGGATAAGTACTCGTATCTGGTCAATTGTAGATTTACCAGGCCGAAAGCAACACTGTTATGGTCCCATCCGTTCATTGACGGTGGGTTTTAGTCTCTCACACAGTACGATCAATAAGATCTTATAGGCAATATTGCCGAGCCATGGGGTCCCCCTATTTATAGATTGGACAAAGCACACTGAGTTGCCAAACGTCGGGTCGTCTGACCATATTCTGCAAAAAAGGCGATGCATGCACTCTGTCAATTCTTTGTCACTGTATCTGAATGGCTCAGCCGGTAAACCATCGGCTCCAGCCCCTTTGTCGTTTTTCAGGAAAGCAATTGGCATAAATTCCCTTTGTTATCGGTCACCTGATCACCTTTTTGGGTTCTGCATGTACATATGTGCTCCGGTCTTGAAACCTTCAGAACCTTCCCTGCATTTTTTTATAGTATTTTCGAGCATTACTTATGCCAGGCAGCTTCTCAAGCTCTTCATATTTATGCATTTCGACCTTTCGCCTTTTCTATCTGCAAATTGTTTTCGCTTTCCTTTTCAACACTCGGTATCTTTACCACTTCGCACGTCATAGTCAAATATTTAACAAAACTCAAGTACCATTTCGAGTCACCCTTTGCATTCAATAGGAGACCTGAAGAGAATTAGCGGAAAATGCTTTCATTTTGATTATTGGGTGTCTCAACAGTCTATATATAAATACTCCATGTTATTTATTCATTCAGTTACTTTGTACGGACCTTCCTGCTTGCAGTACAAGCTTTTCTTCCGTGGAGAATTTTACAGCATTACCATATCTCCTCTTTGAAATTTTTTAGGATTCCTCGCGGACACGACCTTCCAATTCGCTAACTTTGGTCTCACTTAGCTCCTCTACTTTGTTGTGCCGACCTTCCTATTCGTTAACTTTGGTCTCAATTAGCTCCTCTATTTTATCTTACCGCTCCTCGATTTTGTCCTGTCTCTTCGAGTTCTGCACATTCTTTGACAACACTCTCTTGAAATACGCGCTTAATGGTCTTACATTTGTGATGAAATGTGGGCATTCATTTGTGGCATGTTGGCCTCCTGTTCAATCAACTTTTCTCAAATGTTGGTATTCATTTGTGATATGTTGTCACTCATATGCGAAATTGCGGCCAATAACATGTTCATGTCCATACGTAGATGAGCCAGAAGCCTTTTTTTCAACCTTAGTTGCTAACTGCTCTGACTCTTTCGCAGCGTCAACAGCCTCTTCCTTCTCCATATCTTTCGTGGATGACTCTTCGTCCTCACGACGGAATTCATATTGGCACAAGTCTGTGCCTTCTGCTTCCATAGCTTCTCGCAGCCGTGATTGTAGCTCAGTCTTATTTCCAGTTGAAGATAGTTCTCGCTTCGCAAATTCCTTTTTGAGAGGCAGTATCGTCAAATCATGAATCTAGGCCATTTTCAATTTCTGTCGATACAGTATGATGATTTCCCAAATCCTTCGAGTCGGATCACTGGATTGCTAAATAAAACTCCCAAGATTTGTTCGTTCGGCCTCTTAATCGTAAGGAATTTACTCAACGTTTATTTAGTCCGTAATAATTACAGTTCTTTACTATACACATTGGTTTATTTTCCAATTCTTTACACAACACGCAATTATTTTCCGTTTCACACAGTTTATCCACTTATAAAACACATAGCTCACTGCAATGTTAACGCCACTTCGTTTTTTACTCGTCTCTGCCAGCAGTAGCTGCTGCCACTCCTTTCGTCTGTTCTTTGTACTGGGAATTTCCATCGCAATGTCACTCCTTTCGTCTGTCCTTTGTATTTGGAATTTCCGTCACGTTATGATATTTTTCGTTAGTTTAAAATTTAAGTTTTAAAAAGTATTTTTGAAAAAAATGCAATCAGACTTAAAATTTAGCTGAAATAAATAAGAATTAAAATTTTAAAAATTTAATTTTTATATATCTTTAAAATACGATGAAATCTCTACTGCACTACACACAAATTCGGTGAAAAGATTTTCAGCAATTTCTATTTAGTTATCTAAAATAAAAATGTTAGCTTTAAGAATATTTTCGTGTTTTTTTTCTTTTGTTGTTTTTTTAAAACCTCAATTTTTATTAAATTTGAGCTTGTGTACAATTTAGAACTTTTGATTTTATCTTTATTTACTTTTTTAACAAAAATATTTCAGAGCGTCAAATTTTCATGCCATAGCAAAACATATACATACATAATATTTGCAATGCAATTGTGGTTTTTCATATTTTGGGTTAGAAAAAAATCTTTTTATACATGTTGCATACTATTATATACTTAGATACATGCTCAGGTCAAATGTTTTAGGGGCATTTTCGTATTTTACGATGAATAACAAAACCCCAAAAATTTCAAATTCTAACAGTTTTACCATTCCCACATATGTACAAATTTATATACATATGTATGTATTTAATTGTGGTTTTTATACGTTCTATTTTCTGAAAAGAATTTAGATTTTCCTGAAATTCGTTAGTTCAAAAATACTCTTAAATCGGTATAATTGTATTCATTCAAGTGTATATGTACATATGTATGTTCATATATACAAAAAATAAAAAATTGAATATGTATGAGACACTGACATACATACAAATACATACATACATTTGCAAAAAGCACATATTCACGTACAACCTTATTTAAGGTCCTTATGTCACTGGTCATCGGTACGAAAAGCTAAAGATGTGTTCAAAAATTAACAAGATTTTGTAAAGAAACATTTCCACAACTCGATTTTTGAGATAGTTTTAAGTTCTTTCAAAATCATTTTTTGGCAATCGTTTCAAAACCATTTCTTGATATCATTTTTTTAACAAATGAAAATCATCGAGCTTATAAAAACACGTCTAACTTTAATAACTGTCACAGGCAAGGTAAACAATGAAAACATCTGAACGGGGGCATCGGCCTATCCACGTCCGCAATATTTACAAATTTTCGTTATTTCGTGAGCACATTTCGTACATAAATTAATAAATTTGTTTGTTGTGCAAAAAAATTTGATTCCGCCTATAGCTGTCCTAACATTAAAGCCCTGTCAGTTAATAAAGAAAATTAATACAATTTGCATAATTAATTTAGTTTACTACTTTTCTAGGTATTCACTTAACTCATTCAACTATTCAATTTGATTGAAATCAGATGTGGTGACTCACTAATGACCAAATTTTAATCTGATATAAAATTGTGTGGTATTTTAGCGAATTCTTAGCAGTATTGAATGCATTTCAATTAATTTTAAATAATTAGGTCTTTACTAACAGAGACTGTATTCCCAATAGTAGACTTACACCTTTCAGAAATATAATAGCTCAATTACTCTTCCCAATAATTAACTTTTTCTTCTTTCCTTTCTTTTACACCAAACCAAAGCATATCTTGATACTGTCCTGTTTATGAATGTTCTTAGTATTTTACTTGTGGCTAACAAGTATATCAGGTGCCAATTGATGACTAATCTCCACCTCTAATTAGCATAATTAACCAAATGGAGAAATCGGCAAATGTGTCTTATTTGCAAAACAGAGTAAAAAAAAACGACGTAAATTCATCCGACATACTTTTTTAAATAAATATTTATTACATTGGTCAAGAGTAGTTTCGATACTAAGAAACTGTAATTTTTTTACGACTTACAGAAGGTTCAAAGACCGGAGCATACTCATGTAGGGGCCAAGAAGGTCACTGACGACCAGACCGTACTGAGTTTATGGTGGGAACACTTCTCCAATCTGCTGAAGGGAATGGCAGTGAAAGTGCAACATCTGGAGATGGTGAACCCGAACCCCCAATTGAAGATGATGGAATAAACATTCCGAAACCCGGCCATGATGAAGTGCGAATAGCGATTTTCCGTTTAAAAAATACCAAAGCGGCAGAAGCCGAAGATCTGCCAGCCGAGCTACTTAAATACGGTGACGAAGAACTGAAAAGGTGGTTGCATCAACTTCTTTGCAGGCTATGGTCGGACGAACGCACGTCCGACGATTGGAAGCTGCCCAATTAATAAAAAGGGGCACACCTCGGTCTGTGCCAATTATCATGGGGGATAATCTTCCTTAATATTGCATTCAAGGTCCTTTCGAGCGTATTGTGTGAGAGATTAAAGCCAACCATAAACGAATTGATTGGACTTTATCAGTGTGACTTTAGACCTGAAAATTCCACTATTGACCAGATATTCACCATGCACCAAACATTGAAAAATACGTCTGAAAAAGAGTCGACACACACCACCTTGTCGTTGATTTTAAAAACGCCTTCGATAGCATAAAAAGAGCTGCCTCTATGCCGCTATCTGAATTTGGTATTCCTGCAAAAATAAAACGGATGGGCAATACAACAACCTCCTGTCATCAAACAAACAGTCAGCGCATTCCCATCTTGGCTACCACGTTACTGTTGACAGTCATAACTTTCAAGTTGTAGTTAATATCGTCTATTTTGGAACCATCATCAACAACACCAACAATGTCAGCTTTGAAATCCAACGCAGGCCAACAGATACTACTTTGAACATAGTAAGCAATTGAAATGTAAAGTCCTCTCTCGACGAACCGAAACCAAATACTACAAGTAGCTCATTATTCCCGTCCTGGTGTATGGTGCAGAAGCATGGCAAATAAAAAGACAGTGGCTATACTGGCTAGTTCATATCATATGAAAATAGAGGAAGAGGAAGACCAAGCTCAAAAGGATCTCGTTTCGCTTGTTATTCCAATTGGCGCCAAACTACGTGAAGAAGAAATGAATGGAGCGTAATTATTGTTTCGATGCCTACACCAATGTAATGGTAGCAGTAGTAGTTTTCTAAATTTTTAATTGAACAGACAAAAAAGTTTACTCCAACAAAACAATATTTATTAAACTCTTATGCACATAAAAACTTTCTTTTATGTCAGCCATCTTATACTAATTCCATCGGCGTTGGTACCTCTCTCCAATAGTTCTCGATATATGAACAATGATTTTCTGTGAACTGGTCAAAGTGACTATGGAGATAATTCACTTTAATGGGCACATTACATCTGATATTATGAAATTACCCCGCATATTGTTAACAATTACTTATTTTACTTGTGATTTCCCAAAAAGTTTTTAGTAACTTCAACAAACGTATTCCAGGTTGCTCCAAGTTGGTCGTTGAATCTGAGAATTCGGTGTCTTGTATCTACATCCTATGAACGACGAAAAATACGCGCTTTTATCCTTTATATACTCAAACTAGATCGGAATAGCCGAGAAAACATTGACCATTTTTTATCCATCGTCTTCACAAATTCCTTCCTTAAACCTAGTTTAATGTGCAAATAGGCCATATAATTGTATCTCTTTTAACCTAAGGTGGTAGTATTACATTCTGCTATCCCTTTTCCAACATCTCACTTACATGGAAACCTCGTTTTGTTCAGTCCAGTCTTAACGCTTGGCACGACTATCCTACAGACTATAAAAACCCAGCTATATCCCTTTGTTGTCCTAATACAAAATTAAACCATTTTTGGATCTACACTAATGCTCTTCTGCGAATTTTTTAAGTAGTTCAAGTTCCCTTATTAAATCATTTAATTTTATTTGGGTAAACGGTTTTGGCTCTTTAAACGATATTTCTTCCTTTTGATAATGGGACATTTTACTATAAGTTTTTTCTAATGATGATTCACGGGTAGTACAAATAGTTCCAACAAATATTTCTTCTGAATGAGGTATAGGCCTTTTAGCCGATTTTATGTCTGGATAAATTTTTTTTTTTAACATTTACATCATCAATACTTACGCAGAGTAGTTGGTGAGTAGTGATTCCCTCCACCTAATATATCCAAAGTAGTTTAGATTTCCCTCTCTTTCAACTAGTAGTTACTGCCTCGTAATTTGCTTTTTGTTCGTCGTTTTGTTCGTATTTTGATGTTTTAACCAACAAATGAAGGGACCTATAGTTCATTGTGAGCCGCCTTCGCACGTTCGATGAATTTTTATGAGGACCTTTTATTTCATGTGATAAATACACTCGAAGAGCTTGACATTTCCTGTCGAGGGGCTATCGCAATTAGAAAAATTAAGTTTCTATAATTTTGGATGTTGCTCGAACCTGGACTCGTATCCAGGCCTTCCGAAATGTAGTACGCAATGCTAACCTCTCGGCAATTGCGGCCGCCAAAGATACCAAATTTATAATGTAGCGGCGTAAGATCAGCTTTATTTCGTACGGTCGAAGGTGGCTTTATATTGACAAAAATGTGTTTATCAAGCGCCTTTTGCACTTCTGGGCAATGGCGATTGAAGGTGAGTATCCAGGTTCGCCAGTGTGGACACTGCATACATATAAAGAGAGCCGCGATGACTGAAGACAGGTGCACGTTCGCAACAGTACAATTCATTATTAAACAGTGCCATAAAACTTTAGTCAATCATTCATTAATCCGAATTTGTCGGAAAGGCGTCACTTAAGCTCCTTCTAATTTATTGTTTTATCGTAACTCACACAAGAGTTGCTTTCGTTTCCAAGGTGCGCGATGTGGAAATTGAGCATAGCAAGGAGCAGGACTAAAATCCATTAGTAGCTTATTTTATGAATTTTAATTGTGTATATGTATTGTTAAGTGCATATCGACCCAGCGCGAGCTTTTCCTTAATTTTAAATTTAGACCTTCAACTTCTTACACTGCACCTTTGTCTTTTTTCGTTACTACACATATCTAAATATACACATACATATTGTGCCGAAAATGCGAAGCGAATGACAGATGAAAGAGAGGAGCCGACAACTGGCACGTTCTAGAACGTAAGAGGCGATTATCGTAAACGACGATTATCGCAAACGACGCAATAATTCCAGGGGTTTCGTTTTCACGTAGCAAACAAGTATATAAGGACGACATACGACTGCAAGTCAGTCAGTCAGCAATCAGTCGTGAATCAGTTGTGAATTAAACTCGTGGAGATTACATTACAGTAAAGTAATAAAAACAGTACATTGTGAAAGTTGTATACAAATGATTGTAAATAGTAACGTAAATTGTAATTGAATTGTGAATTACCGAATAATTAAAAGCACATTAATTAAGTCTTTATAAAGAAAGAGACTGCAAATTAAGTTGGCGATTTTATTTAACAATCCAGAGGTCGTACCCGAAAGATTAAGGAAATCATCGAGGTTAATCAGCAAGATCGTAACAATATGGTATATGTATATTTCTTAGCTTATTATTAATTTGCAATATTAGCTATGCGATTGCGCAGATATCATTAGAAGAAGAAGCGAATTAAATCATATTTTATTTATCACTTAGTAAAGCGACAGATCCTTCAAGCGATAGTATATAAATCGCATTGTACTCGTACAATGTGAACATTTGCCCACTTTATTTTTATTATAGAATATATGAGTATGTACATACATATATATTTTTTTAATTTGTTACCAATAAATAAAATTAAAGGTGAAAATTTAACACGAAAAAACGATATTTTTTCTTTCTATGCAACTATGTGTACATGTTTATATAAGTACGAGTATGTCGATAATGACATAAACAGTTAATGACTAATTTATTGAGAACCGGTGGAAATAGTCTAGTCTAGTTAGCAGTTTGTACTACCATGCGAAGAATCATGGATTCGAACTCTAACCAAACCAATATCCAAAAGATTATTGAAAATTAATTAAAAACAAAAAGATGCGCGGTCTTCAGGCTATGCCAAAGTCTTTATACCTTTCGTGTGCTTTACAATGGCAATACTAACTTCAGTTCATGTCTATAGAATACCAATGCTCATGCTTCTAGATACGTTTTTGGCGAATTTTCGACGCAAAACCTAATATCTGAACAAATCGGCTACGTGGGGGCTGTACGATATAGTCGTCGTCGTTTCACGCTCTTAGATACTTTTTTGGCGAATATATGGTACACAATTTCAAATTTAAAAAATCGGTCATATATACGTTATATTGGTCCCATCTATCCGATTCCGACAAATGTACATATAAATGTACCAGTACTTCTGCCTGCCAGGTTTGGTTGAAATATTTCAATAAAGGAAAGACTCGTTTGCTTTCAAACAGACGGGCCGACAGCCATAACAAGTCAATTGGAAAGTTCCCGGTCTGACACATAGATGACTCTACTAGAAATAATTAGATATTTAGTTAGCCCTAAAACACGCGTGTATAAATTTGACAGCTGTCGGTTTATTAGTTTATGAATCATAGCATTTTGAATGAAGCAATTTCTGTTATTGTGAAAAAAATGTATAAAAACGAATTTCGAGTGTTGATAAAATATTCTTTTTGAAGGCAAAAAAAACAGTTGAAGCAAAAACTTGGTTTGATGACGTGTTTTATGGGGAAGGGTCTACATGTATCTTAAAAATCAACCATCAAGGATTGGTATGCTAAGTTTAGACGTGGTGAAATGAGCACCGAAGATGGTGAACGCAGTGGACGCCCAAAAGAGATTGTTACCGATGAAAACTTCAAAAAAAAACAAATTATTTTTAATGACCATAAATTGAAATTGAGTGAAATAGCAGTGATCTCAATTGAACGTGTACATCATATTATTTACGAATAATTGGGTATGAGAAAGCTCTGTGCAAAGTGGGTGCCGCGCGAGCTCACTTTTGACTACAATCAACGACGAGTTGATGATTCGGAGCAGTGTTTGAAGATGTTCAAGCGTTATAAGCCCGACGCAAAGTCAATATGTGATAATGGATCAAACATGGCTCCATCATTGCACTCCGAAGTCCAATCGACAATCATGGAAGTGGACTGCACACGATTACCCTCCAAAACGTGGAGAAACGCAACAGTCGGCTGGCAAGGTTATGAATTATGTATTTTGGGATGTGCTTGAAAAAAATTTCATTGACTACCTTTAAAAAGCAAGGATCATCAACAGCAAATATTACATAGCGTTATTGGGCCATTTAAAGGACGAAATCACCGAAAAACGGCCAAATTTGAAGAAAAAGAAAGTGCTGTTTCACCAAAACAATGCACCGTGTCACATGCTAAAAATCCATGAATCGGGCTTCGAATTGCTTTCGCGTTCACCGTATTATCCAGATCCAACCCACAGCGACTATTTGCTGTTCTCAAATCCCAAAGGAATGCTCGCTAGGAAGAAATTTTCGTCGAATGAGGAAATGATCGCCGAAACTGAGGCCTATTTTGAAGCAAAAGACAAATCTTACTACAAAAATGTATCGAAAAGTTGGATGGTCGCTATAATCCGTTTATCACCCTTGAAGGTAACTATGTTGAATAATGAAAATAAAAAATGTGTTTTACTATGGTAGGTCGGGGACTTCTCAATTGACCTGTTAGTTAAATCGATTTAGCTCAAATATTAATATTTTTTTAATAATAATAATAATAATAATATTTAATAATAATATTTTTTCCAATTGAGGTCGCCCCCATCGACAGGGATAGTCAACCCCTCCGAGTGTATCTCTAATAAAAAGCTTCTCATAAAAATCCATCAATCATTCGGAGGCTGCTTAGTATAAACTCCGTCCATTTTGTTGGAAAAATCATTAAAACGCACACCACAGAAAAGAGAAGGAGCTCGGCCGAAAATAGCTTCAGCGGTTACAAAAGGCTATATTCTTTCAGTAATACTGGCTATTTCGCGGTAGCTCAGATAAAACATTTCAACACACACAGGCACACATGCTTTTTTTTAATAAATTTTATTAAACATAAAACCAATTTTGATATGATAAGTTATGTAAATAAAAAAGGGGACCACAGTAGTAAATATGTTTTTAAATATTGTTTAGCAAAACACTGATATACTTTACATGAGTACTTTCGATATTTGTTGTTTTGAAATTATGTTCCTTGGTACGTCTGCTCACTTTAAATGCAAAAAGAGGGCATGAAGCTTTGACAAAATTTAATGATGGCCATTTAACGGTAACAGGGTCACTTTCTACTGTTAGCAGAGTTTGGCGCATAACCAAACGGCGTAAAATTCCTTTACCTTCCGTCTTTACTTCCGCCACACGAGCTTTTCAGTCTATGGAAGGAATGATATTCTTTACACAACCTGAGCTATCCGCCACTTTTTTCAGATATTTTTTTATTGAAGGGATACGATGTTTGTGTTGAAATAATGCACCCTATGAGGAAGTGGTTTGGGGTGAGTGGCTTATCGTCTTCATGTAATAAAAGTAAGTCAATTAGTTGGCGGATGTTTTTGATAACCTCAGCTGCTGTGTGTACAGAGTGTAGCGTGTCACGATTGCAATTAGCCGTTCCCAACAAGTGTCTGTGCTGAGATTTTATGGAAAATTAAAAGTCCTATCGGCATTTGGCGCTTTTCAACTCCTTTTGATCAACGATTAAATTCGCGCAGTCCACTTATAAATTGTGAAGGCACAGAATGTATGAATCCGTTGAGAGGTTTTTGCTAACCCAACATTCGCTGCTCCTGCGATCAAGCAGGTAGAAATAACATACCAGCTCCTCTCTCTTCTTGGCCCAACTGTGACATTGAATGACCCAAATAAGGCGCCTCTAGTATAAGAAAATAGGCGAACACAAGGTGTTACATCATCGTGGGGCAGTTGTCCCATCGTTTGCGCAACGGGGCTGACTTTCTTTTTCTTGCATTTCAAACAGTTTCGCTCTACCTTCTTCAAGAGCGTTTTTGTGTGCGAGATTCAACTGCCTTACCGCGACGATTGTAATATGTTATGCTATGGTGGTTTTTGTGGAAACGTTAGTCGATCAGTGTTGAAAAAACACGGTTTGACGGTCACAAGATCTTCAAATGCGCTTCGACAACGCCACCATTCAGTGTTAAAAGACCTTCTTTGTCCAGATAGGGCCCAAGGTTATATACCACACTATGTCGATGTAACTTCCGTGTTGAGGAAGGTTCCGATCGTATTTCTCTTTAACCACTATGCTCACTATGAGCTTTGCGTGATCAATTTCGGTAGCAGTTAAGAACTTTGTTAGATGCAAGTTAATGGGCACGGATTCAATCCGAAATACCGTTTTGATCATATAACCCATACGATAGTCCGTTTCAGTCCTAAATACGAGTTAAATTTATAAAAATCTTTTAGAGGTTTATTTGCTTTGCAACATAAGGTACGGCTCGTTTCAGTTTCTTCCAAAAGTACGCTACAACACTCGATAGCGGTGGACGGACACCGCTGTTCATCGTTCTTTAAGAAGTCTATACCTTTGATCCAGTGACAGCCTTTATTGAAGTTAGGGAAGCCATCTACCGTTTGCTTTTTGAGCTAGCACTTCTTTGAGATTTGACATCTTCTATGACATTCCCGATATATGAAATACCCGTACAAGGTTTGCGATTTACGTAAGTGTAAGCTTTAAGAAAATTGGAAGAAAACCTTAATTTCAAAATGGTAACTTCAACCGCAACTATAAGAAAGTTAAGCACAAAACTCGGACAAAATAACTCGCCTTCCAGATGTGAGTATACAGCAAGTCCATAACCGGTTCGTTGTAGCACAAAAAAACCACGTACACTCATCCATTGCATTAAGAGAAAAATGTTATAGCTGTAGCTTAAAATATGATCGAATAACTATCAACGACATTCGACAGCGTTCACAGGAACTAGGCATTTTTTGCAAAGGATTTTGTATAAAGACCTTGGTATGATGGCTTAAAAGTTCAATTGCTTCAAGAACTGAAGCTCATCCTCAACGATTGACTTTTTGGTGCGGCATGTCGACCGGCGACATGATTAGTCCGTTTTTCTTCTTTGTTCCATTTTCAATCGGAAAGTTGAGGCATTTCAATAAAGGAAAAATCATTGCAGTTTTAAGCGGCCTCTGGGGGTGGATCATCTTAAAAAAAATTCTGTTTTGCCTACTACTAAAATATGAAAAATATTTTGTAATTTACCAATTTAGAGCCTTATATTCTTCGTACAAATGGAGGGACTAACAATTTATTCTAAGCCGCCTCCGGATGGCTGATGATTTTTTATGAGAAACCTTTTCTTAATGTCAGAAATGCACTCGAAGGGGTTGAGATTCCTTGCCGAGGGGCAACTTCAATTAGAAAAAATAATTTTCTATAATTTTGGAAGTTGGTCGAAACATGACTAGAACCCTTGCGTTCCAAATGGATACTGTACCCACTGTTAATGACTCTGCTATTGCGGTCGCCAATAGCTACCTAATCTACTACTCTAATGCTCAATAATAAATTAGCAAAGTAAAATTTATGTCATTTATAATTCATGCACTCACTTTGCCGTCGCTTGTACCAAATTCCAATCGTATCCTTCCAACACCTTCATAACAGCCGTCGTAATGCGTTCATCCTCCTTGCGACCACCACCAACGCCACTACGTTTTTGTTCCGCTTTGGCGGCATAATTGGCAAGAACAAGTGTCTCCACCGGTTTGGAGCGTGACTGTTTTGAATCTGAGGAACTGTTGTCCGTATCCATAACAAAAGGTTTCGAGTTGTAGACACAGAAATATTAGTTTATTTACGAAATAATAATTTTTAGCACAGTATTTTATTAAACTGTTGTTTTTTTCTACATTAATTTAAAATACATCACTCTTTAAGCACTATTTAAAAAGGTTTAAAAATTCCACAAGCACACCCATAAATATTTATACAAACACTTTTCACATGCCACAAGCCACTTGCTACCAATGACCACTTCTGTTCGTTTACTACCGCAGACGATCGCGATGTAGTCGTGCATAGCTTGAACCGCCGACGAAAACTGTCGCCGTTAATCGCTGATCTTCGCTGAGAAATCAGTCGAACTTAAGTAACACCAATACAAATGTAGCTATATGCTTATCTCGTACTTGTCTCGTACTTGGTAAACTTCAGTTAACAAAAACAACAACAATATGCATATCCCCAACCAGAGCGCTGGCCGGAGCAAAAACCGACTAGATAACGAATCGCACATTTCTACACATGCGTACATACATTGAAGAACGTAAAGACTCCTATATATTTATATGCATATGTACATAAGAGTAAATTCGTCTTTACGATCATTTACCGAACTAACGTTTCATGCAACATATGCATATTTATGTAGATTTGTTGCGTTGATGGCTTGAAATCAATTTAAATATCTGACTGAGGCAAACGCATGTATGTATGTGTATACATACATATTAATGTATGTATGCGTGAGAAAACCGAAAAGTCGCGTTAAAAATCGAGCCGTCTTTTTTTTTTTGTAGCTTTATGATTAATTCGTGTAAGTCATATGTGCATATTTGTATGCTCACACGCACGAGTATGTATGTACATTTGTCGCTCAGCACTTTTATGGTATTTACCCCATTCAAATTTCGGAAATTTTATTAAATGCAACCATGTAGATATATGTATGTACAAAAGTGTGTATGTAGATATTTACTCTGAGCCATTAAAGGTGCTAGGGCCTTGATTTCTTATTGCATCTAGTATATGCACGTGTGTATTATACATATGTACATCTTGTTATTTTTTTCAAAATATAAATACAATGAAATATCCCTTTTTGTCGCATTTGCTTATCTACGGAAATAGATATGTATACATACAAATAAATGTAAACAACTAAGTGTGCTTTTTACAGTGACACTTGCGACATATCACTGACAAGGATAATGGTGGTATTGAAATTATTTAACACCTCTGTGATTTCCAATCAAAGTTTGAAGTCGAAAATCTGCAATCACAACAGACAGCTAATCGGTTTCTATTCGACTTGCACTCTTGCTCTCTGAGAATACTGATCAACAACTTCAGGGTGCCATTACAAGCTTCCTACATATAGCTGTAAACGAAATTATTAGTTTTCGAGAAGGTCAAAAGAAGAGCAGTTACGATGAGATTTGATCTAACGCAATGAAGAGAAAAATACTGCTTCACTTGTAACGAGAGATACCGAGAGTTGTAAAGAGAATCAGAAAACATTTACAGATAGAAAAAAGAGGCCGAAATGAGTGAGTATGAACAGCGTAGCTGACCGGGGTAATTCTTAAAAATTATGTGAAAAAATGTGGCGATTCATATAGGGAATCTTGCGATTGATGCCCGAGTATACAGATTTTATGGTAGGAACAATTCTATAGCCTGCTGAATGGGAGCGAAAGAAAAAGTCCGGAAGGTGGCAAACCCGATTCCTCAGTCTATGAAGATGGTGCTTACGTTCTACTACCACACTATGAAGATGTCCGAATAGTAATTGCCCGCCTGAACAGCAACAAAGCCGCGGTCCTACCGTCAGATCTATTCAAATATGGCGGCGAAGAACTGAAAAAGCCCATGCAGAATATGATCGGATAAATACATACCTTTCCATTGGAGCCTAATGGCGCTCTGCCCAATCCATAAAAAGGGAGACCCCACAATCTGCCCTAATAATCACGAGTTAACTCTTCTCAATATCACATATAAGGTCTTATCTAGCGTACTGTGTGAAAGACTAAAGCCCATCTGATTGGATCCAAACTGATTGTACTTCTTCAGTAGTCGCCAGAAATAGAAATGAGATATGCACTAAATAAAACAATTCTTCTCCTTCTTTGGAGTAGCCACCGCTTACGCGATTATAGCGCAATCAACAATAGCGCGCCACTCGTTCCTTTTCTTCGCTGGTTCGCGCCAGTTGGAAATACCAAGTGAAACCAGTTCGCTCTCTACCTGATTCTTCCAACAGAGTGGATATCTTGCTCTTCCTTTGCTTTCACCAGCAAGTCCTGCATCGAATCTCAGAAAGCCCGATTATTTTCCTTCGGTTCTTCTCCAAGATATGTCGAATTATGAATATCTGGTTAATGGTGGGTTTGCCAATTTACTTCAAAGCCACAATGATAGGGTCCAATCAGTTTGTTAGTGTTGGGCGTTCTTTTCAACACAGAAGCAGGTGCGATCTTTGTTTCGGAATCTAGCCTCAGCCCACTTGAGCCTGCTTCGTCATGAAGTCTTAATTTTTCCGACTGTTGTGCCAAAAATATCTTCTTTGCCCACCCTGGTGTTAAAATCGCCGGACATTCTAGGTCCATGCCCTCAAGTTGTGGGTCGTTCATCCGGTTGCAACGTGCCAAATATATATATATATATTTTTAATTGCTAGGTCCCATATCCTACGCAACAAAACTGAACGGGATTCGTCTTCTCATTTTAGCTCGCCTCGAAACGGATGTTTATTAGCTATCCAGAGGATACTTGGTCTAAGACCGGAAGTCATGAGTTGCTTGAACTATATGTAAAAGAATCGCTTATGTCCACTACTAGGTGAATGGCAGACAAAAACTTTCCTCACTTGCGTGAACTTCTGCACATGGTCCCGTTCTCCTATAATAATTCTCTTATAATAATAAAGCAAATTTATTTTATTATTAAATTTATTTCAAAATAATTTTTTTTTTTGAATGCTTGTTGCAACTTCCCATTCAACAATATAACAAACATTGCATGCCATTAGAAGCATTAAAATCATAAAATACTTCTAAGAGCAAGAGAATAAGATAATACTTGTGAGTAGAGACCCCACAATCGTGACGGTGACTAGCGCTTTAGATCCTCTTAAAACCAATGGTGAAGAAAATAATACGAGCTGCATTCAAACAAAACGCAAACTTTTATAAAAGCATTTAAATGTTCACGTCACTATTGAAAGTTATAACATTGAAGGTGTAAATAATTTCGTATATCTAGAAACCAGCACCAACAACACCAACAATGTCAGCATGAAATCCAACGCAGAATCACTCTTGCGAATAGGTGCTAATTTTCACTGAGTAGGTAGTGGAAAAGTAAAGTCCTCACTCAACGAAAATACAAAATTCTGCATAGTGGACGATGACGACATCTGATCAGCCGGCGCTAGTAGTTTTTGAGAAAAATTTAGAACAATTTATGGACCTTTGCGCATTGACAAGGAAGATGAACAATTCCACTCTGTAGGAAAAATCGGGCGTAGAATGATTTTGCTGATGGATTTTCATGAGATGTTTATTTCATATCAGAAATATACTTGCAGTTAACATTCCCAACCCTTCGTATTCGAATGTTGGTCTGACGACGATGCTAATTTATCAATTTCTGTCTGGTAGTACGAATTGCTAACCACTCGGCTACTGTAGCCACCTTTCAGTATACTAGTAAATGTGTATGAACCGTAAATGAGTAAACAGCCTTCCCCCGTTAAGAAATATTGCCCAGTATGGAGGGTAAAGTTCATGCTGTTGGAGAAAGTCAAGACTATATGGAATCATTGTTGACAAATCTTCCAGTATTGCTTCGTTACGCGTTCATTACCTTTTGGGAGAAGTAGACTGCGAGTTAATTGTTTACACCTTCTTCGAAGAGAGATAGAGGATCTTACGAGCAATATAGGTCAAATTAAGTGCCCTGAGTGCAAAAAATCACCAGCCCTATGCCTCAATTCGTCAAAATAACTAGTTTCCCCTACAGCCAACAGATGGCCTCAAAGACAATCCTGCTTTTACGCTATTCTAAACAGGATAAGCTAGCCTCAGAAATTGAAAGACTCTAATAACAAGTATTCTAAAACTTTGGAAACGAGCCGATTTTCCTGAGAGTACTGTTGAAGTCTAACCCTATTTAAAAGTAGTAGGTAAAAGATTAAATTGTAAAATTGAGGGCAACATTGTGGCATTTGATCAGCTCTTCAGCTTGCATATTGAAAACAAATGCGATGAAGCTCAAACTAATTTACCATATGCGGTAAAGATCAAACATTTCGATTTGATGGCAAAATTCCTAGTTTTCTTTACCATTAAGTAGATCCAATAATAATTGTAAGAAGTCGGCGTTTATTCGCAAAGTATAGACACAAATGCAGACGTTTTGTTTACGCACAAAGATTTTTATTAGGCATTGTGAATATACCAGCACATATGTACATATGAATGTATGTGAATTAACTTAAAGTATGAACAAGAGCTGCAGGAGACTCTCTAGTTAGATTAGATTTGCATACTTTGCTTATAATATAAATTAATATTTTATTTAGTTAAAGCGATTCTTTGCAATTTACAGTACTCAACTCCTTCTCATTCTACTTTGACTTTATATTGATACACATATTACAAGCATATATATATATATATATATCATTGACAGACACATTTCACTTTAAAATGCAGAAATGAATCAAAATATTTCCAAATGCAAATTATACACATCAAAAAAGCCGACGCTAAGCACTAAAGTATGGCGGCTGTCTACACTCTCAAGCCGCTACCACATTCGCAACTACAATGCAATAGTGGTTAATGCCGAAGCAGCAAAGTGAAGCAGTAAAGAAGCTGGATCAAACTATGTCTATTTGTATGAATTAAATTTTTTCCTTCATTCATTTCTAGTGTTTGCAACATGTAGCCAATTAATGTGGCACATACATTACATCGCCGCAGTGGCGATTCTATTGCCCTATCCCTGCGTCCGTTATGTAGTATTGTAGTTCACTCAACTTTGACGAACTCAAGAAAATTAAAAAGCGCAAAGTGTTTAAGGGTGCTCCCAATAGGCAGTGCTTACGTACAAACGACAATTCAACACAAGTACATATATATATATATATATATATATATATTTATATTTATATATTTGTTCACAAAAACATACACATCAGTATGCACGATAAAATGGGGGGGCCTTTCTTAAGTGAAAAGTGTCATTACGTAGATAGTAAGATACTGGTATTCAATTGGAAAATGAGCACGCGCTTATACGAGTACACGTAGTCGCACCTGCCTCAACTATCCGTTTACACCAACACTCATTAAGGGGGTATATAGTCTAGATGCCCGAATTTCGAGCGTTTTTTGGCAATTGATAAAAAAGGCATTTGAAATTTTTACTATAAATTTTTTTATCATTTCTTTATTTATATTTCAAGAGTACATAAAATTAATTTAAAAAAAATGGAGTTATGAGTCCTTGGAGTAGAGAGGACCCTTGTGGTCATCTGAAAAATAATAAAAAATTATGGATTCTTAATTAGTAATAATGTCGCTATCTCAGAAACCCAATTTTTTTAATTTTTTGTTGGTTCATGCGATAGAGAGATATTTAGAGAATATTCGTACCAAATTTCAAGTAAATGGACTGATTAGAACTTGAGATATTGTGGTTACTGCATCGGAAAAAGTAGAAAGTAGAAAAATGCGTTTAAAGTTCCGCGTAAAGGCCGAGCCGATATGGAGACCGAAAATAGTTTGAATTTTGAAAAATCCTCTTACAGACATATTTTTAAGTAGTTAAAGATCAAAAATATGCAACAAAAAAAAACGATATTTCCAAAATTCTAACTAATAGATAAATTTCTTCCAAAATTATTTTTTTTTAATTAATTTAATTTCATTTTTTTAATTTAATTTAATTTTTTTATATTATTTTATTTTAAATTTTTTTAATTTTTTTTATTTAATTTCATTTTTTTTCACTTTTATTTATTTTTAATTTTTTTTTATATTTAATATTATTTTTTTATCTTATTTTATTTTAATTTAATATACTTAAATTTTTTATTTTATTTTTATTTTTTTATTTTATTATTTTTTATTACTATTTTATGTTATTTTATTTTATGTTATTATATTTGATTTTATTTTACCTAAATTTTTTATTTAATTTCATTTAATTTTTTTTTTAGTTTTATTGTATTTTGTTTTATTTATTATTTTATTTTATTTTATTTTATTTTATTTTATTTTATTTTATTTTATTTTAATTAATTTTATTTTATTTATTTTAGTCATTTTATTTATTTTATTTATTTTATTTTATTTTATATGATTTTATTAAATTTATTTCATATTATTTATTTATATTTTTAATCATTTTTTATATTATTTTATTTTATTTACAATTTCGATCGAATAAATATTTGTATTTTAGAAAATATACAACCACTGTTTTGTCCTAAGGAACAATTTTTTTAGAAAATAAAATTAATCTTCCAATTAAATATGTACTGTTACTGGGAAATATTTTAAAACGTTTGAAGCAATACTACTATCATGTCGATCACTTTATTTAAAGAATTCTTTGTGTTAAGTAAAGCCTTGATCAGGATTTGAGTTGTCGGCTACAGCGGTGAAATGAGAATTTCGACCATAATTACTCCAATTATTCGAGTTAGATCAATTAACGTGTAAATCATATACAATACATCGTGTGAATGTAGCACATAGTTTCCACTCGTAGTTGTAGCATAAACATCAATTTATAAGTAAATTCACGAAAGGTATATGTTAAAATCTTCGGCATAACTTCTTTCATGTTTATTTTACTTTTCCCCATCTGATTTCATACAACGCTCCTAATTGCCGCCGTTCATGTAATAAAATAATTAGAAAATCAAAATTTGAACGATCAAACAGCAGCAACAAGAGTCAACGCTCTACAGATCTAGAAATTTATAACGGTACGCAGCACGTTTTATGTTAGTTGAATTATAATGAATGTGTGAGTTTTAAACGATCAATTAATCATATATTTATGAATTATAGACAGAAGAATATAGATAGATATTTGAGTAAGAAGTAAATCATAAATTTGTATGGAAAATCAAATGCTTATGTGAAGATAACATAACCTCACACCAAATATTCAATTCTTATAATGTACAATGTAACTACATAATCCAGAAAATGTCTAAGTTTTGAAGCAATAACGTGCTCAAAAAGTTTATGAATCAGCATAACCCAAAACGAAGTGTTCTAACACTGGTAAATTTTTTGGTTCTCTTTGTGAATACTCAAATATCTCAGTTTAGTAACATAGGCAACATCTTTAAAATTATTTGCTTGTTGGAATTTCTCAAATTCCTATTGATAGCTAATACTGTTTTAGCCATCTTAAATCATCAATAACAACATTACACTAACATTTCAGTAGTTTTGTTTCGGCTAGCCTCAGATCTTATGCGGTGTGTTGATAAATCTAATCTGTACAATAAACGCAAGTAAAAGGTCAGGTGAATAAATAAGACGTATAATTAATTTTTTTTTATATTAATTAATTCAAATATCATACAGTACATTTAAACTAATTACATATGTAAACATGTTGAGAAAGTGTATTAAAGGTCCTGATACATTGTTTTATGTTTGGGGTGGATGAACTTCCAAAAGCTTGTATGAGGCAAGCAGCCATAAATACTGTTAATAAGAACACGTGTATACTATTTGACAGTCGTAATTCAAGTGACTTTTTATTGGATTTCATATATATATATATAGAAGTATACTTACTTAAGTACTCATACAAATATTTTGATATTGCCAGACTTATGAAATAAATTAAACCCCCACTTATCAAAATAAGCTTAGCGCCTAGTGTTAACCCATTATATATTTTCTTTAGATTGGTGTAATTCCCAACATTTTCATAAATTTATAATGCTTGGTTGGCATAAGACCCTTTGTCAACAAATCAGCAGGCATTTCTTCAGTTGATACATATCCAAGTGTAATTGTATTATTTTTAACAACATCTCTTACGAAGTGATGACGAACATCTTTATGTTTTGTTCTTTTATGCGATTGATGATTTGTTGCAAGTTTCAAAGCACTTTGGTTATCGCAATGTAAAGGAATTTTGTACCATTTTTTGGTAATATCATACAATAAATTTCTTAGACGACAGCTTCTCTTAATGCCTCTGAGATAGCCACGTACTCTGATTCAGTACTGGACAAAGAAACTGATTTCTGTTTCCTACTTTGCCAGGAAATAACAGAACCGAACATGGTGAAACAGTAACCACTATATGACTTTCTTTCTATATTGTCACTCGCCCAGTCAGCATCAACAAAACCTGTCAAATTTTCATTACATCCTTTAGTATATTTTAAACAGTAACCTTTAGTCTTTTGTAAATATTTCAAATCTCTTTTTGCATAACTATAATGAATTTCTGTATAACAATTATTGAATTGACTAAGATAACTCACTGCATACGCAATGTCTAGTCTTGTAAGAACGGCTAAATACATCAAAGAGCCTATAAGTTTTTGATAAGGAACGGCATCGCAAGTAGTTTTTGACCGTTCTATATTAAGCTTACACTCAATGGGCGTTTCAATTGATTTACAACTAGACATATTAAATTTGCATAATAATTGTTCGATATATTCTTGTTGATCTATGGAAATACTGTCGCGATTCGTGTTCGTTTGAAACCGCATACCTAAATAACGTTTTACATAGCCAAGATCTTTTATTTTAAATTCAGAATTGAATACAGTTTTTAACATTTCGGTTTCCTTTACATCATTTGAAAATATCAAAAAATCATCCACGTAGACTGTTACTATAGTTTTAACATTATTTTCAATTTTTGTAAATAGACATGGTTCATAAAAACTTATTTTATAACCCAACTTACATAAACAGTTTTTAACTTTTTCATACCAAACCAATGAAGACTGCTTCAGTCCGGAAATAGCTCGTTTTAGCTTTAAAACTTTTCCGGTAACTTTACTCTGGAACCCTTCAGGAAAATACATGTAAATGTCTTCATTCAGGTGGCCATTCAAAAAAGCTGTAGTGACATCTAAGTGCGTGATATCCATCGCATATTTCACGCTGATAGCAAATAACATTCTCAACGTAGAGTGCCTTACCACAGGGGAGAAGATAATCTATACCATACTTCTGGCTGAAGCCTTTCGCCACAAGTCGAGCCCGGAAACGTACTTTACCATCTACGTCAAACTTTTTGTTAAGGACCCACTTTGACTTTACTATTGATGCCCCATTTGGCATTTCCGAAATCTCTTAGGCGTCATTGTCTTCGAATGATTGGAGCTCATTTTGCATAGATGTGGACCACTGTTCTGCTTCTGGACCTGACAAAGCCTCTTCAAAGTCGATGTGGTCGGACACGATATTCGAAACACACATATTAGAGTAACCAAAGCGATCTGGGACTTTTCTCACCCTTTTGCTATCTACTCTTTCTGCAGAGGTTTGGATTTCTTCACAAGGCATAGGCGATATGTTATCATCAATGCTTCCATCAGGATCTGTGTAAACAGAGTTGTCTAGGGGTGTTATGTTCAGAGATTCGTTTAATGAATACTCCCCCACTGAATCTCTGCCTACATTTTCTTCCACGGACGATGTACTTTCTTCAACCGCTTCACTTTCTCCTTCTTCGATTGCAGAACTTGAACTGTGAATCCATATAGAACTGTTTTCTTCTGTGTTTCTTGAATATTTCTCCATTATGATCACATCTCGACTCACTTTAACATTTTCAGAAAACCCAACAAGAATATGTTTTTCGGCCCTTTTGTCCCCATAACTGGGCTTCCGAATAAGCGAATGTGACCAAGATTTAGTTCTTCAGAAAACCAAACTTCATACGGGGTTTTGTCTCCCAATGTCGAACAGATGGATCTATTTTTTATGTAAACAGCTGTATTTGCAGCTTCCGCTCAGAACTTTTTAGGCAATTTTGCATCAAACAGTAAACATTTTGCTTTTTCAATTACTGTTCTGTTCGCCCTTTCGCAGACCCCATTCTGCTCAGGAGTATATGGGCAAGTTGTTTGCTCCTCCTTCCTTTAGGAGATATTGATCAAATATTTTATTACAAAATTCGCCACCATTATCAGTGCGAAGTGTCTTAATGCTTTTATTTTGCAATTTTTCTACTATTGCTTTAAAAGCTTTGAACGTCTCAAAAGCTTCTCTTTTTTCTTTTAAAAAATATATAAATGTCATGCGACTGTAGTCGTCTACAAATAACAGGAAGTAAAAAACAGGAACAGCCCCTCCAATAGATCAGCATGTACTATTTGCAACACATCATTGCTTTTATGCTCTTTTGATGGAAACGGCAATCTACCTTGTTTACCTTCACAGCAGATCACACATGAACTTTTCCAATTCACTGACAGAAGGGTAATGTACACCATCAACAACTCCACTTTTCATTTTGTTCAAGTCACAACTGTTAATATGTGCTAGCCGTCTGTGCCATAGCTCCGCGTTTACTAATGCTGTTGCAGCCATCACGGAGGGTTTCTTCAAAACTAATTTGTAAACACCATTAACCAAGTCAGCTCTAGAACCAACTCACCTTTTTGGTTGCGAATGTAACAGTGGTTTGCTTCAAAAGATACATGATTTCCACTTCTAATAAGCGCATTCACAGACAATAAGTTTGTTGTTAAATTTGGCACACACAGCACATGTTTAACTGTGATATCGTAATTATAGCTAGTGAGGATTTGTACATCACCAGAACACGCAACTGGTATTTTGGTTTCATTTGCAATGATTATTTCCGACATGTCCGGGGAGTAATTCACGTTTTTAATCCAATGCGTATTTGCAGTTAAGTGTGAACTAGCTCCAGAGTCCACATACCATTCGCTTTTATCATAGCTACCATTTAGAAATACCGCACTGAACGCGTTTGATTGTTTACTTTTAATCTGAGGACAGTTATTTCTATAATGACCGACTTGCTTGCATTTATAACACGTAATATGATTTTCGTCGCTCAGCTGTTTTTTACCTGACATTCCGTGCGCAAGTTTGTTATTATATTTCGCGTATTTCCTTTGTGCATTATTCGCAGCGAATGCAGCGCCAGTAGAGTCAACATCAAATTTTGATTCTTCAATGTCTAGCAACTTCGACTTGATGACGTCAGTAGTTATACTAATGCCGGAGTGTTCTACTGCCATTATCATCGGCGAAAATTTTTCTGGCAATCCAGCTAAAAGTAAAGACCCTACCCACTCGTCGGTAATCTGAAAACCTGTACCATTCAATCTCTGTGCTGTTTCCCCAACTTGCGTGACGTATGTTGTCATTGAATCACAGTTTTCTAGCCGTAACGAGATTAAGTGTCGCAGCAATGTTATTTTTCTCGAAAAACCTGAGTCATCAAACATTGCTTTCAGCTTTGTCCATAACTCTTCCGAGGTTTTAGTAGCCTTGATGTGCACATACAAACTTGGGTCAATCGTCAATACCAGCTTTGCCTTGGCTTTTGCATCCTCTTCGGGTTTTCTTTCTTGGTTAGAATTTGTTTTGAGCGCACTACGCTTTTCCGTCGAGTACCAACAAATTTTCAGCCGCAAAACACCATTCATCATAATTTTCTCTGCCTTTGAACTTGGGCACGCTTTGTATATAATTGTTCGCCATTATTCCAAATAGTAAAGGTTAAAAAAGTAAATTACTTTTACTTTTAACTCATTCAAGAAAGACGTGAGGCCCATAACCTGTTAATAAGAACACGTGTATACTATTTGACAGTCGTAATTCAAGTGACTTTTTATTAGATTTCATATATGTATATATATATAGAAGTATACTTACTTAAGTACACATACAAATATTTTTGTATTGCCAGACTTATGATATAATTTAACAAATACTTCTACTGAAGATAATGTTTATTTTTTTTTTCGAAAATTGTATAAAAATATAAAAAGTAATAAAATATATAGTTGTCGTCGTACTTGAACATCTCCAAAACCCTACTTCAGTACTTACAACCCCCTGATCCCAAGTACATATATAAATCGAATTAATATGTAAAAAATTTCATATGGCATTTATTTAGGTATTTAGAATATTATTACTAAATATGTATATGTACACACTCGTATATATGTATATTATTCACGGACGCAATAGCCGAGTGGTTATCATTTGGAAGGTCAGTGTTTGAGTCCTCGCTCGCCTCTCATCAGCAAATGTCAAGCCATCCGAATGTATTTCTGACATGAATAAAAGCTTCTCATAAAAATCCATACACCATTCGGACACGGCCTAGAAAAAACTTCAGGTCCCTTTATTTATTGGAAAAGCATCAAGACGTACAACACAAACTTTTGGTCGAAAATCACTTCAGCTTGAAAGTCGCTTATGTATATATATTGTATACATATGTAACATATATATATTTATTAAACAAGCAAAACAAAAACAGATTTATGCTTAGGTGACAAGTTTCATTGGCCCGTTATAAACGGGTCGGATGTTATCAATGAACAGTTGAACAAATCTGTATTTGTTCTCACACAAGAAGTTTTCCGTGTATGCTAGAGCCAAAAAACTTTTTTTGTCTATATTTCTCGACTCAGCAGCTTCCATGAATAACTTCTCAATTCGTACGAGAGTACTTTTAATTATAACAAGAGCGTGAATTAGAATGGTGGAAGGTAATACCACGGATATTTATTAATAGCTTTTGGCTACATTTATTTCGAATATCTTAAACCCTTCGCTATTATAATGTTATATTTTGAAGATATCGCTTTCCATAATATAGCACATCGTTCAATTTGAGCAGTAAGGCAGTAAATTGAGCCGCATTTCCATCATTTGATGTTCCACCTCCACCACTTTTTGGCTTGTCCGCTATCAATCTCATTTTAATCGACACTTTGTTCGGATATTCTTATTCCTTTCTATAAGAAAAATCAGAATTGATAAAACGAACACGACTATAATAACACTCTGCAGAAGTCCACAATTATCTTACACATTCCTTTTTGTAACCCAAAATATTACTTCGAAACAGAGACAACAATCACAACAAACAAAGCACAAAAAAGCACAATTTAGCAACCAAGAACGAATACGATGAGACTACTTTATTCCGATCTGTAGAACACAGAGATTTGCAGATATTTGACGAATATTTTGAAATTAATTTGATTTTTAACGTCGATTAATTTCACAACTAAAAGTCCAAGTGAAATTTGAAGTTAAACACGAATTAGTACTCAAATAATCAGAAATGTTACATCAATAAATAAAATAAACGCAACATGCCAAAGACTCAACAATTATCGTTATTAGTACTGATTTCCTTTCTTTATAAAATTTTTTTTAAGAAGCAGTACGCACCTCGAACGAAAAAAACTCCATTTTCTACTGCCTATTTCTAAATTTTAAACAAATACGAAAGCACAGCAACACAGGTTTCCGAGCGAAATAAATTGTCTCATATATATTTCGCGAGAAACAAGAGGAAGACTAATTTTCAAACGTATTAAAGCAAGCTTATAAAGCAATTTATGTAATATTTTTAGTTTTTTCATGAATTTCTACACCTTTTATTTATTTTTAGCTATGGAAAATTTATTATACATAATCAGCGACAAATATTTACCGCACTCTACTCATATTTTTCGTTTTGTTTATTTACGTTTATCTTCTTCCCATGTAAAGAGCTGTTCACAATATAAAATCATCTGTCAAATTTCCGAGCCTACTACATTTTGCCATCCACGAAATATATGATATTCTTTTATTCGCTAGAGGTGCACACCGACCTTAAAGAGTATTTTAACTTTTCTTGACACCTTCATGTTTCTCACACAACAAATCCAAATTAGCTTGGGTTATCAAGCATTGGTTTGCAACATATCACTCAATATTCACTTTCTATGCTCACACGACTAGCACGGAGAAAGATTCCATCAAGACATTGCACAGAATGGAAAACGTGTATGTATGTAAGTGCAAACGGAAAACGATGTTTGCCGACTACTGTTGAGACTAACCAAAAGCCCAATATTTCAGAAAATCTTCAATTGGAAATTCATACGTTGGAACGTTTTTGCTTTTTCTGTATCACTATATTTTGAAATATTTTATTTACATCAGTATATAAAATTCTTGTCTAATAAATTACTTAATTGCATATTTTTACTAACAGTCACCCATCAAAGTAGAAAATATAAGTGAAGCCCATGTGCCCGTATTCAAATATTGTCCAGTGCTATTTTAGCAACAATGTAGAAACTAAAGTTTCCTTGTTTTTTAGTAGCTAAACTTAGGATAGAAAAGCCGCGGTAACCTAGTGGGTAACAGTGCTACATTTTGCGAGAAATTTCGGGGAAACATTTCTTTTTGGTCAAGGGTTATCCATTTAGTGGTTAAAATTGTTGAAGCTTACAACAAAAATGGGGATTCAAACATGGCCATGTTTCGTGCTTCAAAAAGAAATTAGAGTGCACATAATCATCCAACTATTCAAGCATCCGGTAAAATTTGTAAGGAATTTGAAGATACTGGATCGGTTACAGATATTGTAAGGCCTTTTCATCATCGTTTTGATCGTTCCAAGATCCGAAAATGTATATTTCTCGCACGTTCTCAAGAGCTGAGACTTTCTTAGGGCACATTATGGCATATTTTGCCCTTGGACTTAGACCTACATCCATATGAAGTCCAGCTCACACCACACTGAAGCCAGCTGACTACTCACAACACCGTAGTTACGGCCGATTGGGTGCTTGAACAACAAGCACGCACCAACGATTTTTCCAACAAAATTTTCTTCAGAGAAGCAGACTTCTCACTCGGTGGATAACCTAAACTGTCGCACTGTGGCTCCGAGAATTCTCAAATAATTGTAGAGAAGCCATTATCTTTGGTCTGGTGCCACACAACATGAGCGAATAATCATTAATTTATTGTGCAAAAAATTGCCGACCGCGTAATCTCGCGTCTTGGCAATGTGAATAGGCAAGTGCTATCTCATATTAGGAAAAGGCTGCGTGGAGTCCCCATACTAACTACAATATAAACATTGGTGAACGTCTGATTTGTTACTTTGTGACGTGAAAACGGTTCAGCGAATTCAACTTTTCAAGTTTTTTTAACAACCAAATATAGTTGCAAAATCAGAACAGACGGATCTAAATTAAATGAACCACTGAGTAATTTCTTGATTCCATATTTGTCTTTAAATGGCTTAAGGAATATTCCCGTAGTGTATGCAACCTAATCTGAGATAACAAAAAAGTGGAATATAACACCGCAAATGCAAATATTGCTTTCAATTTCTTTTCCCACCTCTTTAATGTCATTTTTAAATTTGAATATTTTCCAAAAGCGTGAGTTACATCCTTATATATTATAAGTAACCTAAATAGATGTCTACTTTGCCTAAAAATACTTTATACATTTACATTTAAAGGAATTTTAAAAGCATTGAATTTTTTTAGTTTGAAAAAATATTATAAATTTTCATTATTATAAGTTGATTTTGATAAAAATAAATTTTAAACGAAATTAAATTGCTAGTTTATAATTTTATTATTTCACTTCTATAAGTAAATATCTGGAACTCCTTTCTTCTTCTTCTTTGGCGTAGGCACCGCTTACGCGATTATAGCCTCGTCAACAATAGCGCGCCACTCGTTTCTTCTTTTTGCTATTTGGCGCCAGTTAGAAATACCAAGTGATACCAGGTCGCTCTCCACCTGATCTTTACAACGGAGTGGAAGTCTTCATCTTCCTCTGTTTCCGCCAGCGGGTACTCATCATCATCATCATCTACATCGAATACTTTCAAAGCTGGAACGCTTTCATCCATTCGGACGACATAACCTAGCCAGCGTAGCCGCTGTCTCTTGATTCGCTGAACTATGTCAATGTCGTTGTATAATTCGCTCCATCGTCTGCGGTAGTCGCCGTTGACAACGCGCAAAGGACCACAAATCTTCCGCAAAATGTTTCTCTCGAAAACTTCTAAAGCCGACTCATCGGATGTAGACATCGTCCAGGCGAGCTGGAGCGACTTGTAGAGTTTGGTTTTGGTTCGTCGAGAGAGGACTTTACTTTTCAATTGCCTACTCAGACCAAAGTAGCACCTGTTGGCAAGAGTGATTCTACGTTGGATTTCAATGCTGACATTGTTGGTGTTATTAATACTAGTTCCCAGATAGACGAAATTATCTACGACTTCGAAGTTGTGACTGGCAACAGTGATGTGGGAGCCAAGTCGCGAATGCGATGACTGTTTATTTGATGACAGGAGATATTTCGTCTTGCCCTCGTGCACTACCAGACCCATTCGCTTCGCTTCTTTGTCTAATCTGGAGAACGCAGAACTTACGGTGCGGATGTTATGACCAATTATATCAATATCATCGGCATGCCCCAACAATTGCACACTCTTGTAGAATATTGGTCTGTTTAGCTCTGCAGCTCGTAGTATTTTCTCCAGCATCAAATTAAAGAAATCACTCGATAAAGAGTCTCCTTGTCTGAAACCTCGTTTGGTATCGAATGGCTCGGAGAGGTCCTTCCCGCGCTTCTGGTATTATCCAGGGTCAGTTTACAAAGCCGTATGAGTTTCGTGGGGATATCAAATTTAGATATAGCGGCGTAGAGGCATTTCCTTATCGTGCTGTCGAAGGCAGCTTTAAAATCGATAAAAAGGTGGTGTGTATCGATTCTTTTCTCTCGGATCTTCTCCATGATTTGGCGCACTGATAAAGTCCAATCAGTTTGTTGACTGTGGGCTTTAGTCTTTCACACAATACGCTCCTATTTATATATAAGGTCCTATTTATATGCGATATTAAGGAGACTTATCCCACGATAATTGACGCAGACCGTGAGGTCTCCCCCTTTTTTTTGGATTGAACAGAGCACACTTAGGTTCCATTTGTCAGGCATGCTTTCGTCCGACCATATTATGCAAAGAAGCTGATGCATGCTCCTTGTCAGCTCTTCGCCGCCGTATTTGAATAGTTCTGCCGGTAAGCCATCGGCTCCCGCCGCTTTGTTATTTTTTAAGCGGGCAATCGCTATTCGAACTTCTTCATAGTCGGGTGGTGGCACTTCTATACCATCGTCATCGATTGGGGGTCCGCCATATCCGGGATTTTCATTTTCACTTCCATTGAGCAGGTTGGAAAGGTGTTCCCTCCATACACTAAGTATACTCTGGGCATCTGTCACCAGGTTACCTCCATGGTCCCTACAAGAGTTTGCTCCGGTCTTGAAACCTTATATAAGTTGTCGCATCTTCTCATAGAATTTTCGAGCATTACCTTGTCGGCCAGCTTCTCAAGCACTTCATACTCACGCATTTCGGCCTCTTTCTTTTTCGTCTGCAAATACGCCTCTTCAGCTCTCGGTATCTATCCCACTATCGACATTCCTCATCGTACCAGCTGTTTTTCTGGTATTGCTGAAAACCAATGGTTTCCGAAGCAGCGGTACGCAAGGAATTTGATATTTCGTTCCACAGCTCCCTTATACCAAGTCGCTGATGAGTGCTCCCGGAGAGCAGGTATGCAAGCCGAGTAGAAAACTTGCTGGTTGTCTGCTGTGATTGCAGCTTTTCAACGACAAACCTTCCTCGTGTTTGTTGACGGGCGTTCTTTGCCACACAAAGGCGGGTGCGTATTTTTGCTGCTACAATATAATGATCCGATTCGATATTTGGCCCTCGGAACGTACGCCACGTCTAGAACACTGGATATAGTCTTCCGTCTATCACAACGTGATCGATTTGGTTGCGTGTTTTACGATCTGGCGACAGCCATGTTGCTTGATGAATTTTCGTATGCTGGAATCTGGTACTACAGACAACCATATTTCGGGCCCCGGCAAAGTCAATCAGCCTCAGCCCGTTTGGGGATGTTTCGTCGTGGAGGCTGAATTTTCCGATTGTTGCGCCAAAAATGCCTTCTTTGCCCACCCTGGCGTTGAAATCGCCTAGCACAATTTTGATATCGTGGCGGGGGCAGCGCCCATAAGCACATTGTAGGCTCTCATAGAAAGCATCTTTGGTCACATCATCCTTCTCTTCTGACGGGGCGTGGGCCAAATCAAGGATATGTTAATGAAATTCGCTTTGATGCGAATTGCGGCTAGGCGTTCATTCACCGGGGTGAATGCCAGGACTCGGCGACGGAGCCTCTCTCCCACCATAAACCCAACACCAAATTTGCACTCCTTTAAATGGCCGCTGTAATAGATTTCACAAGGACCCACCTTCTTCCGTTCTTGTCCCGTAAATCGCATATCTTGGACGGCGGTGATGTCAGCCTTTAGTCTTACGAGGGCATCAACCAGCTGGGCAGCGGTACCTTCCCAATTAAGGGACCGGACATTCCAGGTGCATGCCCTCAAATCATGATTCTTTAAACGTTTGCGGGGGTAGTCATCAAAAGTGGGGTCTCTCATCCGAGGCATTTGTTGATTTTTCAGTTTTCATGTGGTGGGTTCCAAACCCTACGCACAACTTCAGGGGATTCACCTTCTCACTTTAGCTCGCCTCCAAACGAATGTTTGTTGGCTACCAAGAGGATACTTGGTCTAAAACCGGAAGTCATGAGCTGCTTGACCCATATGTAAAAGAATCTTTTCTGGCCACTCCCAGGTGAATGGCAGTCAGAAGCTTTCCTCACTTGCGTGAACTTCTACACATGGCCCTATTCTCCTTAAGGATGTTCTATTAAGATATTTATTTCGTGTCAAAAGTAGGAGATCATCAAAATCTTTGGAAGACGCAAAGGTGCCGTCATCATATCATAAAAAAAGTGCTCGGATAGATATCTCCTTTTCTCCACGAGTATGAAACTATGCCAAATCATCAATTCGGATTTCGTGTAAAATATCTTATGGTGCTATAAAAAAGTCCATTACAGTGCTAATGATACCAATCAAACCTTTGAGTTTAAAGAGTATTGCAATATCAGCAATATTTCTTGATACGGCTCAAGTATTCGATAAGGTATGGCATGAACGGCTTATGTATACACAAAGCTAAAATTAATTTGACGTATCTTACCTTACAGTCAAAGTAAAGGAATTTATTTCAGAGAAGTATCCAATTCTGGCTGGTGCTCCTCAAGGTAGCGTTTTGGGATCAATATGATAATTCTTGTTTAGTGCGGATATTCCAACGAGCGCAAAAGTCCTCGGAACCTCAACATTCGCAAGATCACTATTTTACGGCGGAGCAAATGCCCAATTAATGCTTCCAATTCACTAGAATTCCACTTAAAATTCTCTAGAACTTGGCTATCAAACTAGCGCATCAAAGTGAACGAGCAAAAGCATGTCACATTCACTCCAAAAACAGAAACATTTCCAACACTCAAACTAAACAACGTTATGATACCTCAAGTACACGAAGTTAAATACCTTGGCATCAACCTAGATAGAAGACTAGTCATATTTCCGCTAAAATACAGCAACTCAAAGTTAAAACCGCCAGCGTTAATTGGTTATTGAGTAAAAATTCAGCTCTATGCTTGGATCACAACATTATTTATGTATGAAATACATCTCTGCTTGCGCAATTAGCATCCATAGAATACAGCGATTCCAATCAAAACCGCTTGAAAATCGCACAGGTGCACCGTGGTATATACGCAACGAGAATACATGTATATTTAGACTTAAAAATACCAATGGTAAGCACAGAAGTGATAAATACCTAGAAAAAATACCTGCCGAAACTGCAGAATTATTTGAATTCCCTCACGAACCTTTTAGCTTGCTCAAAAAGCCTAACACGCCTTCAAAGAAGGGATCTGCCAGTATTTTGAAGAGCAACGTCTTACCTGCTGGTCAACGCAAAGCGGTGGTAACATGTCATTTACATGTTGCTCTCAGAAAATAGATCATATCAGCTGAGTCGGCAGGTTTTTCATGCGTACATTCCATTCGTACCGAAAACTACAACCTTTTTTTTGTTTTTTGGTTTGAAAATAAATAATTTCCTGGTGACTAGTCTATATAATGTGAATTACAAAATTGAAAACGTTAAAAAAGGCTTAATCAGTATTAAGCTAAAGTAAATATTTAATAAATTTATATTTTTAGCTTACATAAAATCCCTAAAACCGATGTTGAAAAACACTAGTCAATCCCCAAAACTAAAACTTAATAAAAAATACAATTTAATTGAGATGAAATTATTATTTTAAAATGTGTTAATAAATACATATATATAATTTCGTTAACAATATTGAAGATAACATTTTCAGTAACATTACTTCAAATTGAAATTTTTCACTCATCGCTGATTGGCTCTCGATTTTCAAGGCACAATTTAAATCAATTAAGCATGACCAAACAAAAGACCGCCTCGGGCTGCTAATCTCGATTGCCATTGGCCAACGAACAATTCACTTAAATGTGATGGACAACGAAAGCAATAAATACAAGTCGGTAAAAAAAAGCAATGAAATATGTGCATAAATATGTAGATATGTAGTACGTGAGAAGAGTGAATTTTGCAGCATACAAAAATGTTTCCATATACATGCATATACATATGTATGTAATAAAAACCAAAAAAAACGACAACAAAAAATTAAGCAACCATAACTAACGCCTAAAGAAAAAATAATTGTAAATATGTATCTATATGTATGTAGGTACATACATACATATGTAATATAAGTATCTTCATGTACATTGGGAAGCAAGAATGATCATAACAAGTTAAGTAAATATTGCTCGCGACATTTGTTAAATGAAATCAATTAGCAGCAACGTCGAGAGAAGCGATGTCAACAACATCGTAACACATGACAAACATGCGTACACGTACAAGTGAGCAATATTAACGCGCCCGTAAGCTTTGCCGCTAGCGTTGTTATTGTTAATTTTTTTGCTTTTGTTGCAATCGCCACTACATATTTACATATGCGGGGTGTGTTCAAAGGAAAAGATGAATTTTGATTTTGTCCCCTTCTAAGTAATCCACCTCGGATATCATACCAATTGTGCCAACGCTTTTTCCAATCCTCGAAGCACTTCTGAAATGCGCTTTTCGGTATGGCCATCAGCTCTTTCTTCGATTCTGACTTGATCTCATCAATTGTGGCAAAACGCTTTCCTTTCATTGGTTTCTTTAGTTTTGGGAATAGGAAAAAGTCGCAGGGAGCCAAATCTGGTGAATACGGTAGTTGAGGCATGATTACGGTTTTGTTTTTGGCCAAAAAATTACGAATAAGCATTGATGTGTGAGCTGATGCATTAGCTTGATGCAGAATCCACGATTTGTTGTAATCAAAGAAAACAGTGAGCAAAACTTTCACCTTTTCCTTTGAACATACCTCGTACTTACATATATTGCTAATGTTAGCTTCATAGAACAAATATGCAAATATATGTACATACATACATGCATATGACATATTTTGTTTATAAAGTTTACACTTTGCTACCTATAACTGTCCTTTGGCATTTCAGCAACTTCGTGGTGGCGTTTTAAACACAATGCTGCGCAGCTACCTGTTGCTACAATTGTTATGAGTTTATTTTCTTTTCACATTTATTATTGTGTTTATTGGCAATGGTTACCTATGTACATACATATGTACAAATGTAGATAAGTATATAAATATATTTGCTTAAGTAAAGTGAAAATATGCTACTTGGCTGCTAATCGCAAAATATGAAGGGAGAGAAAAAAGTGTGAAACATCTAAGCATTTTCCCATGGCTTGAAAGTGTCAACCTTTGAAAGATATACGCATGCATATGTACATATGTACTTATATATGCTTATATATTAATATACACACAAAATCCACACAAATATAGCATGCATTATATTGATACCCGTCAACTCCGGCGGCATAAATAATAGTTTAGTAATGAAGAAGCAGAAAAATATAGTATACATACATACATAAAAAAGGTGATCCATTTCGAGGTTTCCTACTTTTTTAAAGAAAAGAACAAAGAAAATTCCAATTTAATGGAAAATATTATCATTCGAAAGAACATTCTTTGGCAACTATTTTTTGAAGATTATCTCTTTCAAATGATGGTCGCGACTACGTCTTAGATGGTCTGAAGGCCTGAATCGAAGCGGGCTTTTCCGCACAGACTTTAGACTATACATATCCCCACAAGTCTAACGGTGTGATATCACACCATCTTGGTGGTCAATCGACCGGCCCAAAACGTGAAATTATCTGCTCACCGAAGTGTTCTCTCAGTAAATCCGTGGATTGATGCGATGTGTGGGAAGTGACGCCGTCTTGTTGAAACTAAATGTCGCGAAGATCACGAACTTCAATTTCAGGCATCAAATATTCGGTTATCATGGCACGATAACGGTCACCATTGAAGGTTACGGTCTCACCAGCATCATTTTTGAAGAAATATGGACCGATGATTCCAATGGGCCACCAACTAACTAACCACACCAAAGCCGTTCTTTTTTCTGGATTAAATGGCAGCTCTTGACTCTCTTCAGATTGCTTTTCGTCCCAAATGCGGCAACTTTGCTTGTTTACACACCCATCTAGAAATGGGCCTCATCGTTGAACAAAATTTGATTCAAAAACGTCGGATCTTCTTGGAACTTTTCAAGAGCCCATAGAGCGAAGCGATGTCGCTTGGGAAGGTCGAGCGGCTTCAGTTCTTGCACAAGCTGTATTTTATACGCTTTCTATTTAAGATCTCGACGAAAAATGCGGCAAGTCGTTCCATATACGTCAGTCCGAGTTGCTGCGAAGGACGTCGAATCGACTCTCCACGGTCTTCGTGTACACTCTGAGCTACGGCCGCTATATTTTCTTCCTTCTTTACAGAACGTGAATTTACGTAATAAAGTTGAATGATTTGTAAACGTTATACAGGCGTAGATCTTTCCATGATGAAATGCTGAACAAAGGCAACGTGACAGCTTCACACGACTCACGCGTGATCTGTCAAAAAATACTATTGAAAAAGGTACCCCTACTTTGATCACCCTTTACATTAATATGGACACAAATTACGAGTACTTATAATTACATATAGCATGCATTTAATTGATACCCTTCAACTTCGGCAGCATAAATAATAGTTTTGTAATGAAGAAGCATAAAAATATAATATACATACATATGTACATACATATATGTTGGGTTGTGAATACATTGTAGCCCCTTTGAAAATTGTTTTAAAAAATTTCCTTTGAATTTCTACATAGATATTTGCCACCCTTCCAACTCGTACTTAATTATCTTAATCCACGTAATATAAAATTGTTATCAATCAAAGAGAAAATAATAAAAATAAGTCGTCGAAGAAAACATCCTTATCTACCCCAATTGTTAATTATTTAAATGCATGTATATATGAATATGTTTTATATATGTACATACATATTTATTACAAGTACATAAGCATATAAGTATATATGTATGTGTACGAACGTTTCTGAAAAAAAAGTAAAGCCTTGGGCGACTCAACTATATCACGCCAATGGCGCCCATGTAGACATCAAGTTAAGCCTGCTGATTCTCCACCTGATCTTTCCAATGGACTGGAGATCTTCCTCTTCATCTGCTCCTTTCGCAACTGCAGTATTGAAAACTTTCACTAGAGTCTTCTCATTCATCTGGACGGCATAACCTAGCCAGCGCAATCGCTTTTTTTTTATTTCTGTATTACGTGTTCGTATATCGCATATAGCTCATGGTTCCATCATCTGAGGTATTCGCTGTGGGTTGTATGAAAAATCATTTGCTTTAGCCTTTCACTCGAAAGCTTATAATGTCGACCCATCGGTTGCCATCACCGTTCGCCTTTCTGCTCCATATAGCGAGAACTGTGGGCGACTTTTAAAGTTTGGGTTTTGCTCTTTGTAAGGAGCGAATGCGTTGACTTTTTTCTTGATCACAGAAGATAGATTGATTATAGATTGATAGTTGGTGCAAATTGTAGGCTCCACTTTTTTTTTGATTGGGCAAATCACATTTAAGTTCTAATCGTCACAAATGAACTGAAATTTTGCAAAGAATCTGATGCACTCACTTTGTCAATTCTTTATCACCATATTTGAATAGCTCAGTCGGTAGGTCATCGGCTCCCTCAGCTTTGTTATTCTTCAGGATGGCAATTTCTATTCGGATTTCAATTAAAATGATTGAAGGAACATCTATCGGGCTCGCCATATCCGGGTGATTCATGTTCACTGCAATTCAGCGGGTTAGAAAAGTGTTCCTCTGCCCTTCAGTCACCCAAATAGTTTCGTTGACGTCAGTACATAGAAGATATCCCGTACAGACAAGCATATTTCTGTACCCGGTTAAATCGAACAGCCTATTAGGGGATTTTTCATAATGGAGGTTCATTTTTCTTACCGTTGCACAAGAAGCCCCGTTTGACCACCCTGGCGTTGAATTAACAAGAATAATTGTGTAATTGTAGGGGTGGTTGCCATTGGACACATCGCCCTTCTCTTCCCTAGAGACGTAGGCACAAATCAGCTAACCAATCCGAAAATCTTGAATGGATAAGAATTGTAACGAAGTTTCCTTCTTGGCTGGGGTAAGCTCAGTCTCGCCAAGGTTACTGAAATAACTACTCAATTTATTATATTTCGTACAACAAACTTTATTTATTAATATATGATACAAACGTAAAGATAGCGGGGTAATATTCCCTCCGCTAATCTTCCCTTCGGTAAGATAGAAACCCTCTTCCGAATATACTCTACTAGCTACGCTTTTACAATAATTTAGCTACTCTTCGTAAAGGTAGTGGAAATCCCTCTGGTGGCTACGTTTGTCGGTGATAGCCACGGACAAGTATGCCTATCAACCATCTACTGGCTACTTCATTTACATATTTACAATTCTCCTGCCCTTTTATACTATCCTGCACGCAGGCAGAATGTTATTTTATAATAACAACTAATATTAATAACAGAATAAAATTCATAGACGTACATACATATATATGTATGTATGTACATCGGTATAACAACTGTTAAATAAGTTCTCTTTAATGCTATGTAGTTTAGAATAGAATAGTCTAGGCTCATTATACATATACATATGTACATATGTATGTATATTTGTATAACTAGTTATGGATATACATATGTTTTACTGTAAGGCCTGCAACATCTGGGATTTTGGGCTGTGATAAGGCTTACCGTCACCATGTCCGTGCGAGTGATGCGTACTCGCCTGGTTCTGCGTTACTGTGGTTGTTTCGATTGTCTCCTCAATCTTTCCGTGGTAAGCCTTTAATTCGCTTAAGTGTGCTGTCCTCGTGTTGCCATTGTGTATTTTGTCCAATTCGACTATAACCGGGGACACATAGTTCATCACCCGATGTGGTGCAAAGTTTTCTACCACTTTTGACAGATGGTGCTCTTTTATCAACACTAAGTCTCCAATCGCCGGTTGCTACTGTCGTCTGCGCAGGTTGTAGTGTCGTGCTTGTTCGGCTGCTGCTCGTCGCTGATTGCGCCGTACTACTTCGTAGACTTCAGTCATTTTGGTCGCATTCTCTTCTGCTATTTGTGACTTCTTAGCCGTGCCGAATGTATCTTCGTCGTACGAACCTACAACGTATTCGGCATTCTTGGGTCTCTACCTTGGACTATGTAGGCTGAGCTGTATCCAGTGGACTCACATACGCAGGTATTGAGTGCGAATGTTGCCTTGCTGACTGCTACGATTTCTACCCATTTCGAGAATGGGTCTGCTATTTGCATAAGCATCTTACCTGCGGCTTGCTGCTGACTCGGCTTGTAGATCTGGCATTCATGGCACTGTTGCACATATCTCCTCACGTCTCTGAATATTCCTGGCCAATAGTAACGCGCCATCGCCCGGGCTATCGATTTTCGGATTCCCGTATGGCCTGCGATCGGCGTGTCGTGAATCTTCTTCAGGACTCGTGGTCTCTGGGACGTTGGTACGCACAACTTCCACGAAGTGTCATCTTCTCCATCAACTTGGGTTGTCATCCGCCTATAAAGCATGCCTTCTTCCACCAAGTAATCTGGGAAGTTCTGTGGAGCTTTCTTCACCCTTGCCATCTTTCCATTGAGCCATCCGCAGTCTTCTTTGTCGCCTGCTTCTAGCACAATAACGCGTCTGCTACGACATTCAACTTTCCCTTTCTGTACTCCACGTCGAACGTATACTGCTGGAGCACTTCACAGCCAGGTGGTCGGTGATTACTGTAAAATTGTATCCTTCCAGATACAGTCTCATCTTTCTTACTGCCCAGACTATCACCAAGCACTCCTTCTCCATCGACGAGTAGTTAATTTCGGCTTTGTTCAGCCGACGGCTCGCATACGCTATCACTCGTTCCTTGTCCTCTAGCTCCTGTGTGAGAACTGCTCCGAGTCCAAAATCACTTGCATCAGTTTGTAAGATAAACCTCTTCGTAAAATCCGGGCAGGCTAGTTCTGGTGCTTGTGTGAAGGCGTCTTTCAATGCCTCAAATGCGGTCTGCTGCTCCTCAGCCCACTTCCACTTCTTACCCTTCTTCAGCATTGATGTTAGGGGATGTGATGCTCGCGAGAAGTCGTGAACGAATCTCCTGTACCAAGACGTTACTCCCAGAAATCGTCTAAGTTTTCGTAGGTTAGTCGGTGGTGTGAGGTCTTAGATGGCCGCAACCTTATCCGGGTCTGTAAGGATGTCCTCTTCACTAACAACATGGCCTAGGTATTTCAATTTCTTCTTGAAGAACTCACATTTTTCTGGGTTTATTCGGAGATTAGCCTTTCGCAATCGCTGAAATACTTCTGTGAGGTGTCTTATGTGGTCTTCTAACGTGTTGCTTGTAACGATGATTTCGTCTAAATACGTTTGGCTCCAACTCTGGACTGATGACTCGGTCAATCGCCCTCTGGAACATTGCTGGGGCCGAATGTAGACCGAAGGGCATTACTTTTCACTGGAACAATCCACGTCCGGGTACTGTGAATGCTGTGTACTGCTTACTACTTTCATCCATGGGAATCTGCCAATAACCATTCTTCAGATCCCGGCTGCTAATAAAACGGGCACTGCGTCCTGCACGGACTGTTGATTCAATTGCCGATAGTCGACGCAGAGTATCCTCCTGCCGTTCTTCTTCTTGGCCAAAACTATTGGTGCGCTGTGTGGACTGTGGGATGGTTCGATGCAGCGCTTCTCGAGGAGTTCGTCTATTTCCTTATTTATCACCTCTTGCATTCTAGGGTTCCTCGGAAAGTACCTCTGCTTGATTGGTCGGTCGTCTCGCATCACTATTTTATGGGTAGCAAGCAATATTGGATACCCCGGATAACTTCTCGAACTACTGCAACTCTCTTCTGATGAAATCGCTCACACAGGGTTCTGGTTGGTCGTGTTCTGATAGACACGGACTTATCGTAGCCTTGGGATTTTCGTCTTCTATAGTGGCCATGTTCGTACACGTGATGGCTTCCTCTTTTCCCCTGCTCACTCCCAATTTTACTGACTCTCCTCCGCACCTGAGCTCCATGTTTTCTTTAGACAAGTAGTCCGTTCCGATGACCACTTCGCCGACCAGACCTGGTACGACGAGCAGCTCAATCTCATGCACCTCGTTTCCCAACTTCACCTTAGCTTTTACTGCTTCTGTAACCGTCTTCGGTCTGTCATCGCCCATCACCACTGTTGTATTCACCTGTTTTCTTTGCCCAGTCTGCAGTCTTTTCGCCACCTCACTACTCACAAAGCTTCTCGTCGCTCATGTGTCGATTGCGGCTGTCACCTGCTCTCCATTCATCGTTACTGTGGCCAGAACTCGGCCTTGCGCTTGTTTTAATCCATGTTTCTGGGACGAGGATGTAGTGTTGTAGACCCCACCCCTCGATACTGATGGGGACCCAGGCCGTTTCCCTGTGGGGTTTGACATCAGTCGCGTGTATGTACGCCACAACGTCCACATTTCCAGCAAAACTCTATTTTCGGGCTGCCACAACCGTACGCGAAGTGTCATTCTCCTAAACACCGTCTGCAGGCTGTACGGGGATTTACACATTTATGTTGAAGCCCTGGAGGTTGGCCTATGCTTTGCTGCTCTTCCAACCCTTCAAGACTGCGGAATTCATGCCTCTTCACGTATAGCTGATACTCCCGACGAGAGTTGCGATATATTCGATTCAGCTTCTGCTCGGTGGTGTACTCAGCGTGTCGCATGAGCCCTGGTAGCACTAGGACATAGTCCTTAAACTTCCCACCTACTCTCTGAACGCATCGTCGGATTTCATCATCCATATGATCAAAATACCGGGAACTCAAGAAAAACTTAAGAAAGTCTCTCTTAAAGTCCCCATCCTGCCAGTGCCGATTGTTGTTGCGGAACCATACAAGAGCTTTATCTTTCAATAACTCCGGTAGTGCTCGTGGGATCGAAATCCGATCAATATCGTAGCCGTCCGCTAACTCTTCTACGCTCTCCACAAATCCTAGTGGGTCCTTACCGCCATCGTACCGAAAACCCCACTTCCGGACGCGGTCCATAATCGTTGCAAACGAAGGCGTCGTTTGTGTGACTTCGTGACTTCTCGATAAGGGCGATCTCTTGTCTTCTCTTGGTGTTGCCGACTCCAGTGTTACAATTGGACGGGCATGTCGGAGGGTCAGGTCTGTGAAACGATTCTGCAAGTCTTCTCTTCCACTCTGCGTCTGAATGAAGCTCACGAAGCGCTTTCGCAGCTCATCTACGGTTCCTGACTCCTGGAACCCAAACTCTGCGGCATATCTCAGGAGCTCTTGAGTTGAGGTAGTACACCCATGTCACTTTGACCATCTTTGCTTCGCTCTTCTCGTGTTCTTTTTTCCTCTTTTTTTTCTTAAATCCTCCTTGAAGTCTTCTCTTTTCTACCTTTATTATTTCGTCCCTGCTCGGGCGCCAGTTGTAACGAAGTTTGCCTCTTGGCTGTGGTAAGCTCAGTCTCGCCAAGGTTACTGAAATAAGTACTCAATTTCCTATATTTCGTACAACAAAGTTTATTTAGTAATATATGATACAAACGTAAAGATAGCGGGGTGATATTCCCTCCGCTAATCTTCCCTTCGGTAAGGTAGAAACCCTCTTCCGAATATACTCTACTAGCTACGCTTTTACAATAATTTAGCTACTCTTCGTAAAGGTAGTGGAGGTGGTATTCCCTCCACTAGCCTTCCCTACGAACAGGTGAAAACCCAACTGTTAAATAAGTTCTCTTTAATGCTATGTAGTTTAGAATAGAATAGTTTAGATTCATTATACATGTTTATAAGGAATTCAATATATATGTACATATATATTTTTATAACTAGATATGGATGTACATATGTTTTGCTGTAAGGCCTGCAACATCTGAGATTTTGGGGGGCCTTACAGAATTGACGTAGAACGTTTGTCCACCAAAATTAATGAGTCTCTTTCCTACCAAGAATTCAACACCGCTGTAGTAGACGTCACAAGGACCTACTCTCTTTCGCCATTGTCCCAACCTTAATATTAACAAGAACATTAACCAGCTAGGCACTTGAGGTAGCAGAAGTTAATAGTGCATGTCCTCAAATCAAAATTCTTACAACTTTTTGAAAGTTTACGAATGCAACTTTTCACATTTGTAGAAAGAAGAAAGATCATCATATATATATAAATATGTCACGAAGAGTTTGGGAAACTGGCTGACTTTAGCTTCGTGTCTCTTATTTCACAATCGTGAAAACTTCCGAGCAACTAGATGTGAACCAATCTAAATTTCTTTCTTTCGATCCTTTCTCATTTGATTGGAGAATTACTAGTCGATATATAAACTTTCCAAGGATAAACTGCGTGCAGAAAACGAAAACTTGAGCATTTTTTCCACTAAATCAAGTCATATGTCATGAATAGCACGTCCAATATTGACTTTTGAAGCTTAAAGAGTCTGGTTTATTGCTAAATACCAATGGCTTCAAATAACTCCATAAGAAGTAGTCTAATGGTGTTAAATTACAACTTCTTGGAGGCTATTCAATGTCACAACTTTTTGAAATAATCGAAACTCCAAACCTTTCTCGCAATAATTCGGTTGTTGCACGTGCTGTGTGACACGTAGCCCCGTCTTGTTGGAACCAGATATTATTAAGATCAACTTCTTCCAATTATGGCCATAGAAAGTTAGTTATAATCGATCTCTACCGCTCTCCATTGACAGTAGCGGTGCTACCAGCTTCATTTCGAAAGAAGTACGGACCAATGATTCCACCAGACCTAAAACCACACCAAACTGTCAATTTAGGTGAATGTAATGGTTGTTCATGAATAATTTGTGGATTTTCTTCGCACCAGAATCCACAGTTTTGTTTATTTACCGCACCACTCAGATGAAAGTTAGCCTCATCGGAGATGATTTTCTTAAAAAACCCGTTATCGTTTTCAAGTTGTTCCAAGGCAAAATCAGCAAAGTTGTTTTTGCGTATATCTTACCATGATGAAATTGTAAACAGTACTGAATACAATAAAAAAATGACAGCTCATGACGTATTAAAAATAGCCAAAACGACACTTAGAAATCATATCATCCCTATTGGAAAACTGAACGGAATAACGGAAATCTGCAGTTTCAAAATAACCTAACCGGTGTCAAATGAAAATCACAGGTGTAGTAATCTATCATACAAAGTAAACTATATATTCTATTAAATACTATTGACGCCACAATTCTAACCTTTCCTACTTTGTATATGCATATATATACAAGTATGTATGTATGTAATGAAATCAATGCGTCAGATTAAAATTAATATGGCGCTATGATTTGCTGAATTAAAAATAAAATTATATACACTTTTTTTACACTTAAAAAATACATCTACATCATTGTGTATGTATGTATGTATGTATGTGTGTACATATAGGCTGCGCTTGAGACATACTCATAAGCATAAAATAAGAAGTACTGGAAGACCTTCTGCACCTTTGTGCTGATAAGAACGCTTGAATGAATTTTAAACACCATTATGAGAAGGGTGACAACAGTCGAAGCTTCGATAAGCTGCACGCATACAAAACAACAACTGTACAACTGCAAGTAGATACATGTGTATAGCAAATACAAGGAGCAAATAATGAAAAAATAAAATTGAAAAGACTAAAATACAAATAAATGTATGTAAATAGTAAAACGGAAATGGGCGCGACTGAAATGACACAGTGTACTAGGTAAGGATGCTTGGTGGAGGAAATAAATTTTAAGTGCTTTGTACAGGTATTCACATTAAAATATTTATTATGAATAAATAGTTAATTTTTTATTTTTTTATTTTTTATTTTTTCAATAGATAATAAATATTTTCCAAATAAATTAGGCGCAACTTTCGAATATATTTATCCGCTATTGCAAAATGGGAAACGTCATACATCTACCTGAAGAATGTAAAGCAACAGCAAGAAAAAGTTTAAAATATCTCGGAGCAACACAAATTGAGAAAAACTATAAGGACGGAAAAGAACGGAGAGCACAATATACCTAAAGTCACAATGCAGATATTAAACTCTCTCTATCTATAGAAACCCTGCCTTAAGAATAATATATATGTATATCTCTGTAAATTTTGCTCACTTTTCCATCACAAATTGTACACTGTACTCCTTACCACGGTCAGTATGTCAATATTTTCACACGTGCATATTTACTTAGTGCGAATACATGATTTGCAGGTTTTTATAATATTGTAGCAAAGTAATTATATTACGCAAGAGAAAAAATATGAGCTTCCAAGATTCTCAAAGTAGGTCTCAAAAATTTACCATTTAATTATTTTAATGATAAACTCACCTTTGGAGATCTTATAGATGTATAAATGCGCCCGAGAAGGACAAAAAGCTTAAAGCCAATTAAATGACAATATTAAAAATTACGATATTTTAATATAATTTTTTTTTAAATACACTAAATATTTGATATACCAACTAACCCAATTAAACTAATCAGTTAATTAATCGGAAATTAATTTATTATTTATACTTATTTTATTTTATTTATTTATTTTATAAAGTAGATTGAAAATACTTCAATTTGACATTTTGGTATTCCGCATTCTACCCTGTTCATTTCAATTTCATTTTGTTTTTGAAGGGGAAATTACCATCTTCTGAAAACCGAATCCACGCAAATAAAGGGTAATCCAAGTAGGGGTACGTTTTTTGACAGCTTTTTTTGACAGATCTCGCGTGAGTCGTGTCAAGCTGTCATTCAACTTTATTACGAAGATTCACGTTCTGTAAAGAATGTGTTTCGCGCGCTTCGCTCAACTCATCGGCCTACTGAGCATACTTTTCGCAACACCATCACCCCTCTTGAGACCCAGCATTCATTATTGGATAATATTAGACCGAATAGACTACGTCCAGCACGCAGTGAAATATAGCGGCCGTAGCTGAGAGTGTACACAAAGACCGTGTAGAATCGATTCGGCGCCGTTCGCAGCAACTCGGACTGACGTAAGGAACGACTTGGCGTATTTTACGTCGAGATCTTAAATTGAAAGCGTACAAAATACAGCTTGTGCAAGAAGTGAAGCCGCTCGACCTTCCTAAGCGACATCGCTTCGCTCTATGGGCTCTCGAAAAGTTCCAAGAAGATCCGACGTTTTCGAGCAAAATTTTGTTCCATTTCTGGCTTAATGGGTATGTAAGCAAGCAAAATTGCCGCATTTGGGACGAAGAGCAAGGGTATACATACATATGTATGTATATATGTATATATGTACACAAGTAAATGCGTACACATCCAGCAAAAAATACCATTACCATGACAACACTTTTTAATGACCGCTTGTTAAAATTGCAAAAAAAAGTCCTTCTCATGGCGAACGCTTGCACATCGTCGTCTAAGCTAACGGCGCTAGTGGCACACATCTCCCCTAGCGCGTCTCTTCTACAAACCAAAGTGCCAAAAATTAGAAGTTGAAGAACTTTGTGTCTTCACTCGGCAACTGTAAAACGCACTGCCGATAATGCGAACGAAAGTAATATAGATAAATGAATACTGCGAAGTTAATTTGTGATGTGTATAGTCTTGGTATACACAGTTCACTGTACCTGAATTCCTACATCAAAATGCGCAAAATAATAATTTGGCTGACGTGAAGCAAAATACCAAATAATCTAAAATTTTAGAATTTTAGCTATTCATCTTGTGGACCAGGGCATGGGGAAGGCAAGGAAATTGTTTGCTGGGCAATATGGATTATTAGGCGATCAGCAAATTTGGCTGCAGATTTGCTTCATTTTAGTAGGCTCATAGAATTTTGTTTGTCACAAAATTTTGAAGCAATGCTTGTTGACGCCGCATGATTGTTACGGGCTGAAGGGAAAAATGCATGCAAATGTATGTTGTTGTTACTTCACATTTCGCACAGATGTTTGATTTTTTTGTTTGCTTTATACCCGGAGAGTATATTAGATTTGTTCATATAATCTGTTATAAGATAGTCGATATAGGTATACACATAGCTATGCACTTGTATATAAAACTTCATGGAATGACGAGACAAACCGATTTGTCTTTGTCTGTACGTCTCTTTGTGTACACGATAACTCTAGTAAGAACTGCAGTATGTCAATGACAGTAAGAAATATAAATATCAGCCGCGAATCTAACGTTCGATTTCACCCAAATTTAGTCTTCCTTGCAATTTTAATTTTCTGACCGTCGGCAATAAGCAAGTGTTGATACGGGTAAGCGGGCTAATGTGCTCGATTGTCTTTATGAATGAACGCACTTCGTTTTGTTGTAGGACGCATGCATTTATGAATCAAAATGTTATTGTTATATATTATTTGAGTTCTTATTTTGGCCGTGAGAAGAAGTAGGTCAGCAATTTATGTACTTTCATACATATTGTTACGATCTTGCTGATTAACCTCGATGATTTCCCAAATCCTTCGGGTACGATCTCTGGATTGTTAAATAAAATCGCCAACTTAATTTGCAGTTTCTTTATTTATAAATAATTTAATTATTGTCCTTTTAATTACTCAGTAATTCACAATTCAATTACAATTTACTTTACTATTTACAATCACTTGTATACAACTTTCACAATGTACTGTTTATATTACTTCAATGTAATGTAATCTCCAACGCTTTTAGTTCACGACTGATTACTTGTCGTCGTCCTTATATACTTGTTTGCCGCTTGAAAACGAACCAGGGAATATTCGCGTCGTTACGATAATCATTTCGTTACGATAATCGCGTCGTTACGATAATCGTCTCGTTACGATAATCGTCTCGTTTACGCTCTAGAACATGGCAGTTGTTGGCTCCTCTCTTTCATCTGTCATTCGCTTCGCATTTTCGCCACACTGCCCGCCACATTCAGACACATTCGCTGTTCCAAACGCAGCAAGCCTCGCTAGGTGGACCACTTTCATCTTATTTCTCGGCCTCCCTACAGTTTGGATTCGATACACTACGTCGTTTAGTCGTTTGATTATCTTGTATGGACCTTCCCAATTGCATTGAAGTTTTGGGGACAAACCTCTCTTTCGTTGTGGATTGTACAGCAACACCAAATCTCCATTTTGGAAGCCTTCGGAGTTCATCGCCTTGTCATACCTAGCCTTCGTTTTGTCACTCATAATTTGAGTTCGCTGCCCCACAAGAGCATGTATCTCTCTTAACTCTTCCTCGAGAACAGTAGACGCTTCCTTCCACATTCTTCTCGCATCACCAGTTATTCCAAATTTTAAATCGCTGGGCAACCGAAGTTCACTGCCAAACAGTATCCTGGCAGGTGTTTGACCTGTTGTTTCATGCACTGCGGACCGATATCCCATCAGGAAAAGTGCACAGTCATTCTTTTAAAGCTTGGGAAGCCTCCTCTTGTTCAGTTTTCCACTCCAAAGATCAATTTTTCCTTGTGAGCTCATGGAAACTATGAGCTACGCTGGCGAAATTCGGAACAAAGCGGCGATAGTAAGTACACAGCCCAAGAAAACTTTTTAATTCATGCAAATTTCTGGGTCTCGGCCAATCCTTCACTGCTTATATTTTTTCTTTCGCACTAAAAACGCCCTTCGTGGTTACTTGATGACCTAAGTAATTCACCTCCTTCTTGAATAGAGAGCACTTCGTAGGACTTAGTTTAAGACCAGCGCCAGCTTTTCTCTGGAAAACTTACCAAGTATCTGGCACATCCCCTGGAACACCGCCGATTCAAATTTTCTTCCTTGGTCTGAGTGCAATTCTATAGGCGCACCGTATCTGGTAACCCAATTGTGAGCGAATGCATCCGCAACTGTTTTCGCTTCCTGGTTTGGAATTGGGTAGACCTCAGGCCATTTACTAAAGTAGTCCATAACCACAAGAACGTATTTGTTTCCTTGTCTGCTCAGAGGGAATGGACCGGCTACATCCATGGCAACCCGCTCAAATGGTGCACCTGAGTTATACTTCTTCATCTGCCCATGACTTCGTGACTTTGGCCCTTAAGCTGCTATGCACTCCGTGCAATTAGCAATCCACTCAGCGACCGATTGACGACAGCCAACCCAATAGAACCGCTGCTTGATCTTCTCCAGCGTTTTTGTAATGCCTAGGTGCCCTCCACTAGGACCATTATGTAATTCCTTAAGAACATCCGGAATTCTTAACCTCGGAACTACTATAAGCTTCCGAGAGCACTGGCCATCTTCACTTTCCCATACTCTATGCAAACAGCCAGATATCAACTCTGAACTGTTCCATTGCGCCCAGTATGCCTTAGCGATTGGACTTTCCGCTGTCATTTGTTCTTTACTTGGCCGTCTGTTCACCTCCAATCCGTGCATTACCAATTCCAAGTCCGGATCTTCTTGCTGACATTTTCTTAAGTGACTTGCCTCCCACTCTTCTGCTGATGTAACTGTCATTAGCCGGACGTCTATTATGTCTTCCTTACCCTCGACTTTTGAGCAGTGCTTACATTCCAAACTACATGGTCGACGGGATATAGCGTCAGTATTTCCGAGCGTATTACCCTTGTGGTGCTCGATGGTGAAGTCATAACTTTGCAGCCTCTCAATCCACCGTGCAAGCTGCCCTTCGGGATTCTTGAACTGTAGTAGCCACTTCAGCACTGCATGATCCGTTCTAACGCGGAAATGTTGTCCATACAGATATTTTTGGAAGTGTTTCATGCAATCCACCAACGCTAATAGTTCTCTCCGCGTTACGCAGTAGTTCCGCTCTGGTTTCCCAATAGACCGGCTATAGTAGGCAACTATCTTCTCCTGCCCATCAATCACTTGCGAAAGTACACCTCCTCTGCCATAACCACTAGCATCTGTGTCCAGAATAAATGTTGCACCTGGATCCGGGTACGCTAGCATAGGTGCAGTGCATAGTCGTTCTTTTAAAGCTTGGAAAGCCTCCTCTTGTTCAGTTTTCCACTCGAAAGATTTATTTTTCCTTGTGAGTTCATGGAGACTATGAGCTACGCTGGCGAAATTCGCAACAAAGCGACGATAGTAAGTACACAGCCCAAGGAAACTTCTAAATTCATGCAAATTTCTGGGTCTCGGCCAATCCTTCACTGCTTCAATTTTTCCTTCGCAGTTCACACGCCCTTCGTGGTTACTTGATGACCTAAGTAATTCACCTCCTTCTTGAATAAAGAGCACTTCTTAGGACTTAGTTTAAGACCAGCGCCAGCTATTCTCTGGAAAACTTCTTCCAAATTACTCAGATGTTCGTCGAAGCTCTTTCCCAATACGATGATGTCATCCAGATACACCAAACAGGTCTTCCAGTGTAGTCCTTTGAGCACATGGTCCATTAATCTTTCAAGTGGCAGGAGCGTTGCATAACCCAAATGGCATTACCGTAAATTGCCATAGACCGTTGCCGGCACTAAACGATGTCTTCTCTTTATCTTCTTCACTCACTTCTACTTGCAAATACCCGCTCTTAAGGTCAAGTGTTGAGAACCTTTCTGTGCCAGTTAACGAGTCTAGTGTATCATCGATCCTGGGCAAAGGATAGCTGTCTTTCTTTGTAACATCATTTAATCTGCGATAGTCCACGCAGAACCGCAACTGGCCATCTTTCTTCTTCACGAGTACCACCGGAGAGCTCCATGGACTTGCCGATGGTTCGATTACATCGCTTTCGCTCACTTCCCTACTTATTTGGCCAACAGCGTCACGTTTGGCTAGTGGAACGCTTCGAGGAGCTTGACGAATTGGTCTTGCGTCACCAGTATCAATGCAATGCTTCACTACGTTGGTCCTGTGAAATCATAGCCAATTTTTAGTGGTTACCTACATGTTCTTATACTCCATAATTTTGTTATTCAAGTCGATCTTGATACCTTCATTCATCAAGAAGTCCACTCCTATGATCACCTCATCCACAATCTGAGCGACTATAAAACTGTGTAACACCGTCACATTCCCGATTGTTACCTCACATGTTACTTCTCCCACTACTTGGGTATCCTCACCAGTCGCCGTTTTCAATATTGCTCCAGGTAATGGTCTCACTTCTTTACCGATCAGGTCAGTTCGAATGATGGAGTGTGATGCGCCCGTATCCACTGTACAGTACATTGTGAAAGTTGTATACAAGTGATTGACATTAATTAAATTCTTTATAAACAAAGAAACTGCAAATTAAGTTGGCGATTTTATTTAACAATCCAGAGGTCGTACCCGAAAGATTAAGGAAATCATCGAGATTAATCAGCAAGATCGTAACAATTGGTGTCAGAAGTGGGATTGTTAAATAAATTCCAGAGGATAATAATTAAAAAAATGGTGAAGTTTCAGGATTTGACGATACCTCTTCTCAAGAAGGAGTTGGCCAAGCAATGATTGTCTACAACTGAAAATAAGGCAGAGCTGCAATCGCGACTGCGAGAAGCAATGGAATTCGAAGGTATCGACTTGAACCAATACGAATTTCGCCGTGAGGATGAAGAGGTATCCTTGCTGCGAAGGGGTTGGAGCAGCCATCAAGTAAGATTCAAGAAAATGCTCCTAGCTCATCTACGGGTACGGACATGAATATGTTATTGGCTGAGATTTCACAAAAGCTGGATGCACAGGATGCCCGTAATTCACAAAATATGTCTGTAATGAACGCGAACATGTCACAAATCAATGACAACATGTCACAAAAGCTGGATGCTCGGGATGACAAGATATCACAAAAGTTTGATAGATTAGAAGGAACAATCGCACAAATACAGCAAAATCTGGTGAGAGACATTGGGGAACTTAAGGAAAGACAGGATCAAATCGAGGAGCGACAAGACAAAATAGAGGAGCTAATTAAGACCAAAATCAACGAGCTCGGGCGACGTGTCCGAGATTTGCAGTTGCATCGTCCAACCAGATCGATGAACGGCCCGTGGGTAGAAGCACCATCCTTTGACGGCACAACTCCTTTCCAGATCTTCAAGCTGCAGTTCGAGAATACGGCTGAGCTAAATAATTGGACCATCGAATAAAAATCCGCTGCGCTATTTTTTACGTTGAAAGGACCTGCAGCGGATATTTTGCTGCTATTCCCGAATATGAGAGGGATAACTATGGCGCAGTAATGCGAGCCCTGGAAAGACGATATGGTAGCGAGCACAGGAGGCAAATTTACCAGATGGAGCTGAAAAAGTGTGACCAAAAACACAATGAATCTCTGCAGGAAATCGAGAGATTGGCTCATTTAGCCACAGGGCACACGTCGGCTGAATATCTCGAAATATTAAAAATCCAGAGGTTCATCAGCGGAATTAAGGACGTGTACACCAAGCGAGAGACTTATGCGAATCCAAAGTTAACACTCGCTGAAACTGTTGCGTATGCTCAGACACGTGAAGTAGCGGCACTGCTATGTAAGCCAGCCTACAAAGTGAAGCGGTTGGAGGTAGAAACACCAGATGTGAGGACTGAAATATTGAAAACTCTGAAGTCGATAGAAGGAATGAATCGTTCTGGTGTCAAGAATCAAGGTGGAAAGTGCTTCAATTGCGGAGAAGCAGGTCACTTCGCACGCGAATGCCAGTCGGGCTCCAACAGAGAGGAAAGACGACGCAAACGATGCTCAAAAGCTGAGAGCATAATAGACGTCCGGCGAATAACAATTACACGAGCAGAAAAGTGGGAGGCAAGCCAATTAAGAAAATGTCAGTAAGAAGACTCAGACTTGGAATTCGTAATGCACGGATTGGAGATGAACAGACATACTGGGCACAATGAAACAGTTTAGAGTTGATATCTGGCTGGGCCAAAATCACGAAACCATTACAAATTGAAGGCCAGGTATGACAAGGCGATGAACTCTGATGGCTTCCAAAGTGGAGATTTGGTGTTGCTGTGCAGTCCACAATTGAAGAGGGGTTTGTCCTCAAAACTTCAATGCGTTTGGGAAGGTCCATATAAGGTAATCAAACGGCTAAATGACGCAGTGTATCGAATCCAGAATGTTGGGAGACCAGGAAGCAAGATGAAAGTGGTCCACCTAGCGAGGCTTGCTGCGTTTGGGACAGCCAATGTGTCTGATCGAGACGATCAGACTTAGGCGGAGGGCAGTGTGGCGAAAATTCGAAGCGAATTACAGATGAAAGAGAGGAGCCGACAACTGGCATTTTCTACAGCGTAAAACGAGACGATTATCGTAACGAGACGATTATCGTAACGACGCGATTATTCCAGGGTTTCGTTTTCAAGCAGCAAACAAGTATATAAGGGCGACACACGACTGCAGAGTGAGTCAGTAAGGAATCAGTCGTGAAGTAAACGCATTGAAGATTACATTACAGTAAATTAATAAAAACAGTACATTATGAAAGTTGTATACAAGTGATTGTAAATAGTAAAGTAAATTGTAATTGAATTGTGAATTACTGAGTAATAAAAGGACATTAAATAAAGTCTTTATAAATAAAGGGACTTCAAATTAAGTTGGCGATTTTTATTTAACAATCCAGAGAACGCACCCGAAGGATTTGGGAAATCATCGAGGTTGATTCAGCAAGATCGTAACAATATTTTAAAAAATATTTTTGCAATAGGATCAATGTACCTAAATATGTGTGAAAATAATAATATAAACTTCAGTCGATAGATTTTCTAAAAGAATAAATGAAGAAACGAAAATTTGTTTTTCACAATGTACGTATATTTACGAAAATATTCCCAAAAATCCAATAATTATTAAAAATTTTCATTTAAATTCTCGAATAATTGAATAACAAAAGATGCGAAATGCCGTTGGCAAAACAGCATAAAATTTACATACACAAAGTACAGAAATTGCTATAACTTAACATTTGTATCGCGTTACAGAACTTTTTATTGGAGTATATGAAATTGCATTTCTGAGCATAATTATCATTGCTACACTCACAATCTACACGCTGGTCCGCAATTGGTTCTTCTCGTTGTTATACGTTTGCTGATCAGCGTCTCTCAAGTCAGAAAAGCGTTTTTAGTGCTTTTGAACGAAACTGAAAAAATTAACTGAAATTGTAAAATCTCCGTCCCAATATCAATGGATGTTACGGTAAATAATTGGCACAGCCAAACTATAACAGGGTTTGAAACTTGACTACTGGGCAAATTTCGAAACTTGAGTTGCCCAAAGAAGTTTTGTGAAGTACTTAAGATTTTGCTGTCATAAATTTATATTGTTAATATGTCACAAATAGAAGAGCAAGTTTGGAGTGATTTAAATGTGGTCAATTGGAATAAATTAAACAATTAATATAAATTCAAAAAATATTGCAATACCAACAACACTGCTAGTATAGTTCCAAACCATTCAATGACATTTTATTTAGACATTTGTTATATATTTCACAGTTGTTCAACACTTATACGATTGCCAGGCAAAATGGCGATGTCTTTCTGAAAAACTTAAGTTGAGTGGTTTTCTAAATTAATTAAGAACTGAAAAACTGACTGATCATAATTGAAAAGTAAGTGCAAAATATTAACGTGATAAAAGTCAAAAATCGTGCTTTCGTATGAATAACCTAGGGAATTAGCATGCGTTTATAAGTCGCCAATTGGAAAAAAAAAACGAAAAGAACAAGAGAAAATTCGAAGTAACAAAAAAGTTGTTCGAAAATAAGATTGAAGAGTGGCCGCGGCGACGGTGAGGCAAAATAAAGTTACTATTGTGCTAAGCAGAGCTGCCGTTGCTGGCAATGTTGTGTTGCATGAATTATACTTGTTTAGAAAATAATGAATTTTAGTACTGCTTTTATTATTTTGAGCAAAAGGCTAGGCTTTAGCGCCAAATTTCCTTGCCAAATGGTCTTTTTTTAATTTGTTGCACCAACAATTGTTAACGGTATGTCTACTAGTTCACAATAGATTTCGAAATTGGGCAAAATCTATTGTCACTTTCGAATGAGGCCAGCGAGTTCCTTCATGTGAGTTATTTTTTTATGAGCGGAAGTGAGATGAGATTAGGTGTTTAAAATATATCACAAGTGCGAGAAAATAGCGTAGCTATAGCGATTCACTATTTTTCAACCTTTGTCAGCGCTGCCAAGCACGAACAGCAAATGGACAGATGAAATTCGTCCAACGAGGCGACTTCGAAAAAGTTTTGTGATTATTTTACAACAGGAAAATTTTGTTAAAAGAACGTGTGCACAACTTTTTAAAAGAAAAATATTCCTTGCACTGACTTGTTTTCAGTGGGAAAGTGAAAAAGTTCTTGAAAAAACGCAAAGAGTTGTGGTGTGAACCTGTGTGGATTGTGCTTGGCAGGCCGCTTTGGATGAAGAGTTAGGACCATGCATAAAATGAAAATGTTTTGACGCTACGACACTAGATATATACGACGGTTAACGCATGCAAACAAAGGAAAATAAAAATATATGATTCCTTCAACAGCGGTCATATTGTGGTAAATTCGCTTATTTATCAATCGGTTCACAGTATCGGGGAAATAAAAGTCTTCAATACACATCCGCGTTAACTGCCTACGTCGTGAAAACCGTGTCTATTACCCGTTGCGTGCCATTATCGTCGTCATCGTACCATCCGCTCGTATCACCTTTCCTATAATTCCATTTTCGAATAGTAAAATATGTGGATTAACGTTGTATTCCAAATTTTGTTTTATTACATATTGTGAAATCAAAAGAAATTAAATATTTATTTTCTTTAAAAATTTTCTGGTTGAGGTACATATATCTGACGATAACGGAGTATGTGTGAGCCCTTGGTGACAGGTGCGTCTGAATCACATCTGTGTAATTCTGGAGTTATACGCCAATATATTTTCCTCAGTACAACTCAAAAAGTAAGTAAAACTCTATTATCTTGTTAGAAATTAATATTCTGTAGTCTTAATATTTTCACATATGCATTTTTTTTTTAGAATTCTATTCACTTTGTTATGTGTTAATTTCAACAACATAAATTTATATTTTAAATTGTAATCTGTTCATACCTTTTGTGGATTGTCTTTCCACATCTGGTTGTCCTCGTCGACACGAGGCCGTTGACTGCGAATAAACTTATTTGCTTTTTCATTGTCCTCCAGTAGCTTTTTAACATTTATAAAGTTTATTCATTTATAGAATGCGTACATATGTATATGTATGTAGATTTATATATTTTGTAGATCTGCTTTGCTTTTCAATATTAAATATATTTTTGTAATCTCCAAATTGATTTCTTTCTTCAATTTTAATTAGTTATAGACTTTTTTATATAAAATTTGTTTGTCGTAAATTGTTTCCACTGAAACAAACGAGCCAATGTAGGTATGTAGCTGCGTACGTAAAAATGTTGGCTATCACATTTATTAAATGAATTTATATAAAATAGTATATAGTTGTAAACAATTGCTTAAAAGAAAATATATTATCAAATTATTTTGCATTATGTTTGTTTTAATTTGTTGCTTAAGTTCGGGGATTTGTAGCAGATTTCCAAAAATACAAAACCAGTATTTCGATGACTCATCAGAAGTCCTCGAAACGGTGGAAGGAATCTCATCAGAAAACATCTCATACAAATCTCATACAAATGGTGGTGAAAGAGAATACTGTAAATTTTGTCAAAATTTTAACGTGGTTAACTATAACGAGCTTTTAACAACAATAGTGGTTCCTCTTAAACAGTAAAAATGTCTGCCACAGATCTCTATTTATAGCTCAAGTATAGGAATTGTCAAAAATATAAAAAAGTGAATGTGTTTTGCATATTGATTAACTGCATTAACTGTGCTTGTTTTTCTGTGTCTTGATGTATTTTTTTTCTTCTCGAGGTTTTCAAATGGAGACATTATGTGCTCTGTGCAAATGCTTTACAACATTACTCGCACGAATTTATTTATGCGTTCTATTTTTACCCCGCTTCTTTCTGCGACTGTCAGTCATACGCAAACCCTTATGCAAGACAACTGAACGCAATCACTTCTTGTTTCATTTGTTGACATGTCTGATGACTGTAGGCAAACTTGTAAAATATGATGTGATGAGATTGTAGTGTTATTAATGCTAACTTATTTTCACATTTTTTTTACTGGAGCCAATTTTTTTTTTCACTTACTAAATAATTTTTCAATATGTATGGAATCCTTCGTGACATACTGAATTTCTCTCTGCGTACACTAAATTACATGCTTTTCAAATAAGACTATAAAAAGTAAAATATGTGTTAAATATGTATGTATGGCAAAGTTTCATTCGTACATACATATGTACCGTTTGTTTGACTACCATTAAAATAGCAACGGAAACGGAAATTTAACAAGAATTAAAATGTAAATAAATGCCTTAAGGTTTTTTAACGTGTCAGAAGAAATCCGAAATAATGATTTCTTAGTTTTGGATATATCTATATATTATGTACCTATTTATATTATTTCTCTTTTAACGCTTTACATTTGCACATTCTGATTGTATTTTTCGTTTTGTGTCTTGCTTGTTATTCTTGTTGTTATTTTTGTTAGTCTGACATGATTGTGTTTTCCCTTTCTATTTCCCTTTCCAGCTGCTTTCGTCAGCTGTTTACGATTGTGTTATGTTTAAAGAGTCGATGTGGGTGTGTGAGTCAAATGTTTGGATGCATTTTTATCACATTTTCAATGTTGTCAAGCTATTTATTCTGTGTTAATATTCTTTTGAAGTATATTAATTTATTTAAAGACGAAACAATAGAAAAATGCTTTCTTTATTCAAAAATTTTGAAATTATTTAAATTTATTTTGAATGTCTAAAATGAAGATGTTGAAATGCTTTATAAATTGGCTCTCTAAAATCCTTTAAAGTATCGGAAATGCAGCTCATTTCACCGATCTATTGTCTTTCACGGATTTACAAATCGTTAGAACTGTGCCCTACAAATTGTCCTGCAACATACGACTTATATGTATATATTGAGGGTATTCGCTTAGTCTAGGAAATACATGCTACGGTGCAGAGGTTGTAAAATTTTCCTATCCGTGCAATGGCACTACAACCAAAACACCTCCAAAAATAAGTTACGATAGTAAAAATATACTATACCCTAACCTACATATGTATACTTGTTTCCAATATATTGCAAGACGAAAAACAGTTATTTTTTAATTAACAGTTATACTTATTTTATTTGTATATTTCCAGCAAAAAGAAACCAATTAGCCGATTATTCAAATACTAGAGATAAAAAGAAAATAATAGCACTGAGATCGGTTTTCTTTCGGCGTTGTGAAAAAGTTTGAATATTCGGCTGTACAGTGCATATTTAACATCGCATATACATACATAGATTCTCTGATCTCCATACCACACTGCCACGTTATCAATCACAACAACAAAAAGAAAAAAGGAAGTTCAAATAATTATATTTGCAGCCATCACCGAGGATACCATCAGCAATTACAACATAAATAGAATACGGTGAGATTTTCATTTATTAGATTTTTTTTATCCGCAGCGCTCGTTTACTTAATAAACTTTTTTTTTAGTTAAGTCTACAAAAATGCGCGAACGTAGGGATCAGTAGTGTAAAAAATTTTCTCCAATTAATAAAAAATTAGGATTTAGGTTCAAAAGAAACAGAAACCGTTATAATTCAAATTAGGTAGTTTGGTTTATGTTTATGAAATGCCTTCTTTAAATTTTCCATAGAACATAGCATAGTGTTCCTGACTTTTCATACAAAATTTAAGTGTTTACACAAATGCTGTATTACTGTAAACAAAAACATATATGTATCATGTTATATACCATAGTTTATAGAATACAGGTTGCGATAAGTTGTCGAAAACCGTTGACGTCATCGAACCAATTTCGTCATATTTGCTGTGGCGAGGCTTGATACTTATATTATCAAAAAAAAAATTTTTTTTTTGCTTAAAAATATATACATATGCGAACTTAATAACATAAATATGGGGAAAAAATTTCGAAATATATTAGTAAAACGCTTATACAGCAGAAAACATTTTTTAACATTTAATTTTTTATTATATAAAATAACCTTCTGATGATCTCACGTTTACCAAACTTCAAGCGCCCTACTGCACTCTTTTTCATCGCCTCAAATTTTTAAACATGATTTTATCACGAGACACACTTCATGAATTTGGTAAATGAAATAAGCGAAAATAGGTTCCCTTATTCATTTTTTTGTAAATAATGCGGTTTTCCTTGAAATTTCGATAATTTTTAACGTTTTGGTATTATTTATACTACATGCCATTTGTACTTAGTAGGCACATAAATACTGTTACACACATTTTATGCTATAAAATAAAAAATAATGAATGTTTTTGGACCAATTTTTTTTTACATGTTTATTGATATATATTGTATACAAAAAAGCAGTATTCATTCGAAATGCCCGCCTTTGGCCTTCACGCTCGCCTTAAGTCGGACTGGCCAATCATCAATAGCCGCACGCACCTCCTCCATTGGGAAATTGGATACAGCACGAATCAAAGCTGTCTTAAGAGAATCAATGTTGGGGTATATTTTGTGGCAAACCATGTCCTCTAAAACTGTCCACAATTTGTAACCCAGCGGGTTCAAATCAGGACTGCCAGAGGGACACTCGTCAGAGGAAATGAATGCTGGTAAATTGTTTTGGAGCCAAATTTGGGTCGTTTTAGCTTTATGGGCCGGCGTAGAGTCTTGCTGAAAAGTCCATGATTGGTTTTGGAACATGGAATGGTTAAGTGGTCTTACAACAGCTTCCAAAACGATTTCTTGGTAAACTTTGGCCGATGTTTTGACCCCTTGTTCGCAAAAATGCAAGTCAGTTACCCCATCATAAGAGACACTCCACCAAACCATGACTGAAGCTGGGTGATGACCTTTTTCGAATCATTTGTAATCAGTTCAGATGCTTCCTTAGATGACCGTGCATACACCCTATCATTTTGTTTATTAAATTTTTCCTGCACGGTAAAAATTTTTTCATCGGTAAACAAGATTTTTCTGTGCAAGTTATCAGCGTGCTTCACCAAAAGACGTTTGCATTTTACCACCCTATTTTTTTTTCAAAGCTGCAGTCAACAAATGTCTGGTGCGGCGTTTGAAAGCCCCAAGTCCCAAGTCTTTTAATAATTCGACTCATGGACTTTTGCGAAACATTCATCTCCCGGGCCATGATTTTCTGTTTTCGGAGCAGATTTCGCAGAATTCTTGATTTGACAGCTTTGATGATTTGCGGCGTTCGAACTGTGCGTGGACGGCTCGACCGGTGGCGGTCTTTAACATCCCCAGTCTCCTCAAACAGTTTTATGCACCGGTTGAGGAGCATGCGACTAATACCGAGCGGACGGAGTGTTTTGGAAATATCACCTTTTTTCATTTCACACTTAAAAAGCGCTATAACAGCGATACGGTTTTCATTATCTGACCATTCCATGTTGAAAACTCACAAAATTTAGAATTCCCGATACAGACTAACGCTTTACAGGTTATATTTTATAAATTATTTTAAAATCATTGGCAACTCACAAAATTTAACCAACTTCGCATTAAACATATGATTTTACTCTTGCCGTAACCATATCCTCGATAGACCTTGTATTATATACGATTACATTACGTTCATTATACATATTTTCAAAAGAAGAATCATAAACTATAACCAGTTCTCTAAAAAAATCATATTTATTTTTAATTATGACACTACTGGAGTAAATGAGGGATATGTACTTTCACTTTGAACCTTAAAAATCCATGAACAAACTTTTTTTTAAATAAGCCAACAGGCCACAAACTGCAATAATCATAACTTTTTTATTGTTGTTGTAGTTAAGTATGCTGCTTGTACACATACAAATTTCTGAATTTGTGTTTTTGCATTGATTTCTGGACATAACTAAAATTGAATTTCACTTTATAAATTTAATATGATTATACCTAAAATAAAATTAGGTAGCGTTCTTGATAGGCGTAGTAGCCAAAGGTAATGTTTCTTATTTGATTATCTATATGAATGAATATGAGGTATTTTAACAAATAATATTCTCTTAACAATTAATAGACAATAGATACTTGTTTACATACATAACAGGTCAATTGAAAAGTTCCCGACCTACTATAGTAAAACACATTTTTCGATACCATTTTTGTAGTACGATTTGTTCTTTGCTTCAAAATAGGCCACAGTATTGGCGATCACCTTTTCATTCGGCGAAAATTTGAGATCTGAGAACAGTAAATAGTCGATAGCGGCCAGATATGTAAAATACGGTGGATGCGGAAACAATTATAACCCCAATTAATGATTTCGATTTCACTGACCTGTGACACATTGCATTGTCTGGGTGAGACAGCACTTTATTTTTCTTCAAATGCGGCCGTTTCTCGGTGCAATAACGTTATGTAATAGTCCTTCCTCTTTCAAGAAAATCAATGAAAAATATTCCATGCGCATCCCAAAATACAGACGCCAGAACCTTGTCAGCCGACTGTTTGCGTTTTTCCACGCTTTGCAGCGGGTTTATCGTGTGCAGTCCACTCGGATGACTGTCGATTGGACTTCGGAGTTAAATGATGGAGTGGCGTTTGTCCATTGTCACATATCGACGTAAAAACTCGGGTTTATTGTTGTACCCCCTGCGGATTAGGGGTTCAAGAATTTACCCGCGGTAAGACGTACCTGTCTTAAGAGCCGACTAAAATCCATAGTTCCCGCGACAGTCGGGTCTTTATATCGAAACGACCCAGATTTTTATCCGGCCAAGGACTGTCTCTCCCGCAATGTTCCCCGAAGGCCCATTTGGAAAATTTTCCGCGGCTACAACAACAACAACATCAACTTGTTGTTTTTGGTCAAAAGTGAGCTCGCGCGGCACTCACTTGCACAGAGCTTTCCGGAAACTTGTCATCAAGCCAAGTTGTTGCTTCAACTGTATTTTTCTTTTAAAAAAGCAATATTTTATCAACACGCGAAAATCATTTTTATCCATTTTTTATTTTATTTTTTTCACAATAACAAAAGTTGCTTCACAAACTAATGATCCAACAGCTGTCAAATTTATGCACGCGTCCTTTGAAAGTTAGGGCTAAATAAAAATCTATAAGGATTTAATTCTAGCAGAGCCATCTATGTGGCAGTCCAGGTACTTTCCAATTGACCTGTTACAGGTAGATTATAGGTTTGTGACTCAATTCATGTTAAAACCGCTGACATAAACTTTTTTACGTTAGCATATACATATATTTATATACATACATTGTTGTGTGTGCTGCAACATATAAGCATAAAGTTCAATTGGAAATTCTTTTTTTTTTTTCTTTTTTTTTTTTTGCCATTGAAGTTTCACTGAATAATTTTTATGATTAATAATAATATTTTCAATGAATTTTAAAGTCACATACATAAATAATATATACATACATACTTACAATTCATTAATAATAACTATATTATTAATTTATCTAAGGATTTAGACTGAAATATTTCTCAAATTTTCTTCAAAATAAAAGCTGTTTCCGATAAAAAAATTTTATTTTTCCAAAGACTAATATTTTTAAAATAATATCAAAGAAAAGTTTTTTATTCAAATGTGCGAAAAAAAATTATAAATTCCTATGATGTTCCACAAGTAAATTAATGCCAGTAGTCATTCATCTCAGTACTGTATTGGTATTTATGTGAATGCAATGTGTCCATTATTGTTGATGAAGACATATTGTTAAAAGTTGATAAGTAATGCAAAAACATCAAATCGCATCTTATTTGACGTCACCTCAGCTTTAATTTTACCGCTTATGCTATTTACTCAAGTCTTTTGGAAGGAACACAATAACAATTCCGTATATATATACATATATTATTAACCGTCAATGTGACTTCGATTTTTAATTAAATTGTGTAATAGTTTATTCTCAATATATGTATATAAATATATTTGTATCAAAGGAATCACAATATAGTCAATAAAGGATCGATATTATCTCCCAACACCCAACGCAATATCAAATCACTTATCAACGGTAATACGTGTTAACACGATTTGTATGTATGTATACATGTATACATATGTACGCATATTTCTTTTTTGCACGATTTATTTGTATAAAGTTTCTTATATTTGCTTTTAACTATCACTCAATGCAGTTGTCAGCGAATGTGACCTACCCTTTGTGCATATACATTTCAGTGCATGCATACATAAACGTAAGTATCTATGTATATACCGTCCATACAGAAGTGTTTCTATTTATGTGTCACACACGCGTTTCATTGACCACTGAGCTGCGGTGGTCTCGTATTGTCGATCGTTAGCCTACTAAATACACTAAAAGTGTACATATATACATACTTACTTGGTGTATATACACTCTTCATATCACCTCAGTTTGCTGAATTTCCATTCTGTGTATTGTCATGTTTTCATGTTTTTTTTTTTATATGTATTATGTATGTATGCCTGTTTAACCCCCTCCGTGTACAGTGCTTTCTGTTGCATGTATGTCTGTATATACAGTGACGGCCAAAAGTCTACAAACACCCCCTGTTTTCGTTGAATTGAAATTCCAAAAGGTTTATTGGAAAATTTAACGACAGTTTATTTCAACTATTTTCCCTTATAAAAAAAAAATAATAATTTTTTAACATGAAATAGTATAGCTATGACCAAAAAAAAAAACGTAAATCCAACATTGATAAAAGTCTAAATATAGTACATATGTACATAACTTATCTTAGCACAAAAACTTTGGTTAATATCCGGCAACGTGATATTTTTAGTATTTTGTTTCTCCACTACTCGCATCAATAACAGTAATACTGTCCCAAGCTTCAATAAGACGTTCTTTGCGTGATACTGAGCTGGAAATCTGATTTTTTTCTAATTTTTCGCTCTAAAATCTCCCAGACATATTCAATAACATTCAAATCTGGGCTTTGAGGTAGTGTGTGTGTGCCTTGGAGCATGATAAAGCAACCAATCCTTAACAATATGGGCCGTGTGCTTTGGATCGTTATCCTGTTCAAAGAGCCAGCCTGCGCCAAGCTCCTAACTGTCCACCGAAGGCTTTAGATTAGCTTAGACTTATATTTCAACCGCTCCTCAAACTATTACGTTGCCGCCACCATGCTTCACTGTTGGTACGTACAATATTTTTGAAGTTAAGTGCAGTGTTTTCTATTCTTCAAACTTTTGCTCTTCCATCGCTGTATATATATATATATATATATATATATATATTGAACTTAGATTAGTCTATACAAGTAAATAAGACTTTTTGCCAAAAATTCCATTCCCTTGTCTAAAGGTGCTTTAGCGAACTCCAAGCGAAGTTAACGATTTTTTTCAGAAGTAAGAGTACTTTGTCGATGAGTTTGCGATGTTTTCGGCAATTTTTGTAGCAGTAACTTTAGGATGATCATTCACTTCCTTCAGAATAAAGCTGATGTCTCTTCGAGTTAGCTTCTTCGGGCGGCAAACACGGGTTTTTTTCGGTGGATCAATTTTTTTTTTTTTTTTTTTAAGTTTTTTGTAATGGTCTGTACCTTTTGTGGACTTAAGATTAAAAAATTTTAAAATGCATCATACGATTTCTTCTCTTTTCTGTGCTAAATAACCAAGTTTCTTACGTCAATGGATATTTCTTTTCGAGGAGCCATTGTTGATGCTAATGCGTTTAAACCTCAACTAAATTCAATACTAGCAAATTAGAAAAAGTAAAAAAAAAGAGTACCTAACCGCCATAACAACACAGCATATCGACATAAATGCTGTAAACGCGTAGAGTATGTAGACTTGTCAAAGATATTTTTGCGTTTTTTCACCATAATTGTTTTATTTTATGTTAGAGAATGGATTTGTTTTATTACATGTGATTAGAAAAGGGCATAAAATAAAACTGTATACCTATATTTTTCAGCAAAGTGCTGGTACTTTCTACACAACGAATACAGGAGGTTTAATATAGACTTTTGTCCGCCACTGTAGGTTTTATTTTTTCAATACTTCCAGCTGTTTTTCTTGCTACCACCAGCAAAATATGTATTTATACAACGCACAAACTTCATTTTCATCGGCAATATTGTTTACGCCGCAACATATCCTCGTCCTTCACGACCTTTTGTAAATGGATGACAACCGTTGGTCATTGCTAAGTCACAAATTGAATGGTGATATTTATAATTTTCGTTCCTATGGTTATATTAATGCGATTGTGGATATGTGCGGATATTCTGGAAACCTACCTGCTTGAACATCATACGAGTCATTATTTATTATATCATTATATATTTGGCTTATTCAATAAAACGGGAGACCTTTTTTTTTAATTACGGATTTTGTTTTAGTTTTCATTAATTTGTACTATTTTTTGCAATTAAGACGAAGTTTATAAGCCAAATTTTTTCCGTTCTTCTATTAAGTTGACACGTACTCTTTTTTATTTTTAGTTCTTGGGTATTCTAAAAATTATTTTCATAAGTTACTGCTCAAAAAAAGATTTTGACGAATTCCCGAAATTCGTTGATCCACGAATAAAATCTAGTATAAGCTTAAGTTCATGTGCCATGAAGGTAAACAAAACCAAAAAGCCTGAACAATTTTGATCTCACTCCAATTGCTATTATTTATTTACATGATACAAAAATTTTATAAGGTTGTTTCACTTTGAATTTTTTGACACGAATCGTGTTTGCTCAGAATTCCGATGTATTTGGCGATTAATAAAATTTGAAATAGTTAATCAACCAATCTGTTCCGTTAGCGTTTATGAATTTTTTATTGCTGCTACAATATGCAGTAGTCTCAAAGCAATTAATAAAAATAAAAAAATAATAAAGAAATTAATATACAAACCCCCCTGCTTACGAAAATTCATAAAAAATATCTTTAAAACTGGTGAAATAGTTTACATTTAACAGATATATATTTTGCTATTTTCATTCAACGAACTAAAGTTGTAACATGAAAGGCAAAATAGAAAAGTAAAAGAACCCGAAATATCCGCTAAAACAACAGAAAAAGAGAAACTTTCACTTCTAATAGCTTATTATATCTATAAAGTCTACATATACTCCATGAGGTCCACAAACATGGATCACAAAATATAATATATTATGATTTCCCTTCGTTTATGCAAACATATAATAAATAATATAGACCAAGACTCTAAATAACGTTTAAGGAAGTTTAAAATCCTTCATATATCTATTTATATATTTTTTATCCAAAAGCGGTAGATATTTTTAAAATAGAAGAGGGTAGCACGAAAAAAAAACACGCTTAATATCAGTTGTAAAGCTGACTGCGAAGACAGAATGAAACCACCTTAAAATAACTTTATCATGCATTGTTTACAATCCTTTTTTTTTCTGTGTATTTTTTACACATCATTTCAAAACTCTCAATTTCTTTTGTCAATTCAATTAAATATTTTTTTTAATTTGGATTAGTTAAAATTTTCATTTATCACTTGCTAAATTTCAGTTGTTTTATTAATAAAAATATAAATGTTTATAAAATTTCTTACTTTTACAGTTTTCGCGATCGATAAAGACAGTCTAGCTTCGTGCTTTGCCCATTGAAAGCATCTTTAATTTCACGAGAAAGAGGTTTAATGACTTGAATTTATATGTAAAAAGTAATAATTATTATTTAAATATTTATTTGCAGAGCAAAAGACCTAACCTCACATTTCGGCAACAAAGGAAAAACCGCCTTGAAAATACTGACCTACAACGTATTTCGTATTTTTTTATCAGCCATCATTGATTTCTAACAAAAATGGAATTACGGGTTGGTAATAAATATCGCCTGGGCCGTAAAATTGGCTCCGGTTCATTTGGTGACATTTACCTTGGTACTACAATCAACACAGGCGAAGAAGTTGCCATTAAATTGGAATGCATACGCACGAAACATCCACAATTGCACATCGAGTCGAAATTTTATAAAACCATGCAGGGCGGCATTGGTATACCGCGTATCATTTGGTGTGGATCGGAAGGCGACTACAATGTGATGGTGATGGAATTGTTAGGTCCATCATTAGAAGATTTATTCAATTTCTGTTCCCGTCGCTTCTCATTAAAAACTGTACTATTATTAGCTGATCAGATGATATCACGCATAGATTATATACATTCTCGAGATTTTATACACCGAGATATAAAACCAGACAACTTCCTCATGGGTTTGGGCAAAAAGGGCAATCTTGTTTATATAATTGACTTTGGACTGGCGAAAAAATTCCGCGATCCCCGCTCACTAAAACACATACCCTACCGGGAAAATAAAAATCTTACTGGCACTGCTCGATATGCATCAATTAATACACATTTGGGCATTGAACAGTCTCGACGTGATGATTTAGAGTCGCTCGGTTACGTGCTGATGTATTTCAATTTGGGTGCACTGCCGTGGCAAGGCCTGAAGGCTGCCAACAAACGTCAAAAGTACGAACGCATCTCGGAGAAGAAACTGTCGACGACAATATTGTCGCTATGTAAAGGTTTCCCCAGCGAATTTGTAAACTATTTGAATTTCTGCCGTCAAATGCATTTCGAACAACGGCCGGATTATTGTTATTTACGTAAACTCTTCCGCAATTTATTCCATCGTCTTGGCTTTACCTATGACTATGTATTTGACTGGAATTTGCTGAAATTCGGGGGACCACGTAATCCGCAAGCCATACAACAGCAACAGGACGGTGGTGGCGAATGCCAACAAGGACAAGAAGCATCTGCATCGCAACAACAACAGCAACAACACCAACACAATCAGAAGCAAATAGCTGGCGGTGTCGCTGCCGTAGGTAGTGCACAAATCATGAATTCAGTCGGTGGCGGCGCCCAGACATTGGTCAGTAGTAGCGGTGCAATGGTCGGTGGCGGCGGTACTTCACAAATGGTCGTTGGCAGTGGTAATGGTGGTGGTCTGAATATGGATGACTCAATGGCGGCCACAAATTCATCCCGTCCCCCCTATGATACACCAGAGCGACGCCCATCGATTCGTATGCGTCCAGGTGGTGCTGGAGGTGGTGGCGGTGTGCAGCCGGGCGTTGGAAACGACGTGAGAAACGCGAAATAATATATTATTGTTTAGATTTGAAGTACATACTTATATATACACATACATAAACATAACTAAATACTAGTTAATAAGTGTGTAGGTCAGGTCTGGTTGGTCGGGTCGGTCGGGTCGTCTTCATCTAGTTTTAGCAATTTTAGAATATGTAATTTGTTAATTTTTTTACTCATTGAGTAATTATTCTGGTCGTTTCATTGTTGAAGTTGCATTTTGGCATAAAAAGACTCGGTGCCGACGAATAAGAAGAACAATGACAGAGATATACTTTTTGTCAAGCAAATTTTACGGCAAGAAGATTACACAAATAATGTATGAAAAAATGCGATAAAAATGCCCTGATTTACAATTCATAAGCGATATTAATTCACAAGAAAGTAATGCAAAGAATTAGAATAGATATACATATATATGTAAAATTACAAACAATAAAACTAGCAGTTCTTTGCAGACACATTTTACAGAAGAACTGCATTGACTTGCTGATTGGCGTAACAAACAACATCATAACTTGTTTCGAGTGTTGGTGTTTGGCGCGCGCAAAGCAACAACTAAATACACATACAAATAGTATAGTTCTTCGAAGAAAAATAAACTTAATACATGTTATATGTATTCGATGAAATTACACATTCATATTCTTTATATATACATAAATATATAAATTAGAAAATACATATATAAAATTGCATAGATATATGTATATGGAAATATTTTTACTATTTAAGTTTATATTCCTAATAAAAACTGCTCCTCTAGAATTTACTTACGAAACAGAAATTGAAAAAATCGGAAAATAACATCAAAGAAATGCAACGTAGAGATAAATTAGGTATAGTATTCGTATAACTGAAATAATACACAACAATAGCAGTGAAAAAAACTACATACGTATACATAATTAAAAATAAAAATAGCAAAATGAAATGAATGTATGGGAAGAAGAACAAAAGAAATCATATAATAAAAGAAAATATGTTTTAAAATGTCAACTGTTGGTTCATACAATGGAGCAAACCAATAACTTTATGATAATTACAATACTGTAAAACAAAATTTTTTCGTAAAAAATTTTAAGGCATATAAGATGAACATGCAATTATTTGATTTTTTAATTTATACATTACTTTTATCGAAATCTAAAGAGAACGCTTTGTGCGAATAGAAGAAACTTTATTGTAAGATAACTAACTGTCGTCACCCAAAATAAACAAGAATAGATTATCCAATTGTATGTATATTTATATATAAATACCCTTTACGTTAAATACTAATTCATTATTTTATATTAAAAACAGCGAAACGAATTTTTGTATATAATTTTATTTTGAATACTTAAAAAACAAAACAAAGAAAGAAAAAATCGACTATATATTTTGCACTGTTTTAATTTCTGCTGAAAATCTACACATGAGTTATTTCTTTTGAAGAATGCATTCTAATTCTAGAAAAAATAAAAATTATTTCTAGTTAGTAGTATTAATATTTTATTGAGATATCATAAAAAGGCATTTGTCTCATAATAATTCAATACAATTGTAACAACTGTGTAAATTGCTTTAAACATTTTTTTTTTTTTTTTTTTAATTTTAATTTGCAGTACGCGGGAAAATTCAATAAAATACATACATAATTTTTTATTGGAAAACTAATTCAATTAAAATAAATTTATGTTCGTAATGTTATTAATGCACATGGGTGCTTCATTTGATCGACCTATAGTATATGAAACTGTCGAAAAATTAAAAAGATTGATTGCGTGCGGTCTGTATGTAATCTATTGTCCACCGCATTTAGAATTTAGAATTTCTAATGAAAAGCATAAACTTCTAGTGCCAATGCGTTTTATTGCTTTTTGAAATATTTTTCCTTTTATAATTATTATTAATTATGTAATGATTAATATGATATTAAAAATTCAAATGAAAAACTCATTCTTAACACAATGCAATAAAAATTCTTAATTTAACTTAAAATAAGTTGTATGTAATACAAATGTGGGTTATGTGAGAGACGCCAATTACATGAAAAGATCAATGGGCATTCTAAAAAAGAATAAACACAATTCTTAATCAAATAATTATAAAGCTTTAAAATAAAATGTAATTGTTTACATGAACGAAGTAATATTATGTTTTTAAAGCATGCGCCCGAATGAGGAAGGTGTGTTCGTTTATTTACAGTTATTTTCTGCTTTTTATATTTTATGTCGCATAAATTTAAAGAGTTTTTGTAAATGCAAAAAAAAGATACGAATTAGATAAATTCTAATGTTGCAATAAAATATTTTGAATCATATTTAAATATGAGTCTACCACATAATACAATATACACACATATACGCGTATATAAAAAAGTATGTAAAAAATTTCAAATATAGGAAAAAGCTTAACTGATACATTTATTATTTTTAATTTATTATAAGAACTTGTATGTAGAGTATTTAAAATTAAAAAGTAACTTTATTGAAAATGCGCTAGAAATGTAATATAACTAGATACATACATATATTTCATAAGCAACAATAATATAAAAACAAAAAAATATATATATAAAATGCGATCACTTGGATCGAGCGTAATAATAACTACTAAAAGAAGAAACAAAATAATTTAAAAGTAAAACAAAAAGAAACAACTTTTTAAGTGTAACTTTAATAATAATTAATGCAACAAACGACAAAGGACCAGTAGATGGCGTCCCTAATTAGCTATTAGTAACTGATAAATATTTAATTTAATTCAATTCAATGCATATAAATACGAAATATGGAAATAAAACGTAACAATATGAATTAAAAAAGAACCCTTACTAGTCTTTATTTATGGTTTTCTTATGATCGAATGAGGCCCGGGTATTTTTAGAATTGCAAAAAAAAAATTTCTCCAATTTATATTTATTCAAATATTCAAGTATTCAGTATTTTTAAGGGAGGGTAGGGTTTTAAAGGCGAGAAAAACGCATATTTTTATGATTTTTTTCGGCGATATCAATAATATAATTTTATTAAATTTTATTACATATTATTGTACAACTTTTGAATTATATCACAAAAAATTTTCAAAGAAAAATATTAATAAATAAGCCGGTGACGGTGAATCTACAGAGGTGCATTGAAAAAAAGTGGTTTTGCGGTGTACATTATAACTCGTTACCGGATTATCTGAAACAAAAAAATTGATATGCATATTAAAGGTAATGTATTTCTCGAGATAATCAGCAAGTTTTTTTTCTATTTTTTACAGCACTTCGAAGTGAAAAACGCGATTTTAGCTTAAAAAAATCGCGGTTAATTTGTTATTAAAAAATAGAAAAAGATGAAAAAAAATTTGCTGATTACCTGTTGATTTATGTGAAGAAGTAATGTTCAAATTTTCAAAAGGATCGGTTCAGTAGATTTTGATTTCTGATGTTCACGAACTTCAAAAAATATTTGTTTTCGGGAAAATCGATTTAAAGTTTTTCATACGTGGAAATCAGGTAGCACGCTGTAACTCCGTTAGTTTTACTCGGATTGACTTAAAATTTGTACATAATATTCTCGACATATTGTTCATTCAGAAAAAAAAAAAATGAAAAAAAAATAATTTTAAAACCATACCCAAAAAATTAAATTCCAGTGCAGCACCAGCAAAGCGAATATTATATAGCAAAATGTGTGGACGAAATAAAAATTTAGTGAAAATTGCTACGTCTGACGGCGCTTACTCTCTTTGATTGACTCGATTATCTGCTCACCAGTTGTTCTATGCTTAAAGAATTATAAAATAATTTCAATTTCATATAACATCAGATTTAGGGCGTGTTCATCGTCTGGCATTACGTATTTTATTAAAATTTTCCTAACAATGAGCTCGTATAATAGCCCGGGCAACCGGAACCGGTACCATGTTCTATATACCATTATTATGAAGTCATATATGTATTTGGGGAAATATGTATGTAAACAAATATATTTGAATTTTACACATAGTAATCATTTCGTATTATTTTGCAATCATTAATTAATAATATATATATATATATATATTTTTTTTTTGTTTATTGCAGTGTTTTAAACGTTTTTTTAATACACTTTGTTGATCCAAAGTTAATAATAATTGGTTTTGAGCTGTACTAAATATTTATATGATTTGGACCAATCAGATGACGACATTTGTAGCCGTTCTCTTTTTTACGTGTCAGGGTTACGTGCGTCTCAAATTGGCTCTAAAATATTAAACGAGGATAAATTTGTTACAATAAAATCTTATCTAAAATTCGATTTTATAAAATTATATTCCATTTTAATTTTAAATACAAACTTCTTTTTGTCTAATACCATTTCAAGTATTCTAAATTCTAGTATATGAGGATTTAACTTGTTATATTTTACATTAAAAAATCGTAGTATACTTCGGTACATTTCCAATCATCCCTGTGTCCAATAAGAAAAATCTGATAAAGAGAAGTTAAATGCATATCACATTGGATCAACTCGTATTATTTTACATTCATAAACTGAACGAATAAGTCGGAAATTGCTATTGTCGTATAATTTTTCGGGCATACATTATTTCTGCAAAGAAATCAATTTTTGCAACTGAAATAAAGTGAATTTTACTTAGTGCGACCTTTTCTAGCATTGAGCTATGGAAAAAATGAAGTACTTATTGCTTTTGGGTTTGCTTCTTTTAGCAGGTTAGTTTTTCTTGTGAATTTTGTGTATACCGGTGTATGATAGAAAATACATATGCATGTTGTATACTTTTGCAAAAAAACTTGTGGGACTGATTAACTAGCAACTCTAAATTTTTAGGCTTAAATGAAATAGTGGCAGAAGAAACAGAGGAAGAGGATGTAGAAAAGATAGATCTGGATTTGGGTTCCTTCAAAGAAGGTTCCAGAACTGGTAAGAACAGTATACTTATATATGTTTTCATACATATGTACATATGTAGGTTGTGATTTTCCCACTCCACTAATACCAATCCACACGATATAATCTGTGATTTGCGGCTTTTGTACACGTCATATCAGCGCAATTGTTGTATCAAATGGTCAATTATTTTTGATTTCGATAAGGCATTGCTTACGTAGACATAATATTTTATATCCTATATGTATTTTTAATTTTCTTAATAACATGCCTTATTTTGTATAGATGCCGAAACACTCAAACGTGAAGAAGAAGCAATAAAGCTGGATGGTTTAAGTGTAGCACAAATGAAAGAGATCCGCGAAAAGGTAAGCGAAAGTAAAACGTAGCACCAGGTATCTACCTACGTAAACGTTATATTGCCCTCACGAGATTATATACGGGAAAGGTAATTGTGGAGAACAGGGGCTTTTGTTTAAAACTGCCCAAGTTAATGGGGTTTTTCCAAAATAGGTATATTTGAGGCTATTTATTTCAATAAAAGTGGCGGAAAGCAGAATTTTACAATGGTTTAAAAGTGATTAACATTTAAAGTTGCCTTTTAACACATGTACAAGGAGACCTCCTGTATATTGCTTATACACAAGCAATAAATGCTTGGCTAAAACGGTAATGCCGTACTGCGTAAAATATATTTAAAATAATAATAATGCAAACAAAATACATTAATTATAAATAAAAAGGGCGGCGCTTTAAAAAAAAAAACCCTGGGCCGGACCAATACTGCCTTCTCCTTGCACAGTATTTTCACGCAAAATTTTTTATGTATGTAATTTATATATTTTGTTTTGCTTGCTAGCAATATATACATAGGTGTACTAGCTGTATGTAAAAGTGCAACTTTAAAGGGTCATAACTTTTGAACCCTTGCAAAATTCTGCTTTCTGCCGGTTTTAATGAAATAAATAGCCCCAAATATACCTATTTTGGAAAAAAAAACCATCAATTTGGGCCGTTTTAAACAAAAGCTGCTGTTCTCCACAATTACCACGGGAAAGATTGTGATTATTCGCCCCTATTTCACATGACACAAAATTTCTTGGTAATTTATACATAAAGTGGGGATTTTTATTGTTTTGTTGGTATAAAACAAGCAACATTCGGATATTTATGCGGGAACGACCTGAATTTTTATCCGGTCAAGGACTGTCTTTTCCGCAATATTCCCGAAACCCAATTTGGAGAATATTTCTGCGGCTACAACAACAGCAACAGCAGTAGTTTCTAGTAAACGATCAATATATTTTTTATTTGAACATTACTTCTACCTTCATGTCCAAAATATCTGTTTCAAAATACGAAAGACAGTATAAAAAGATATAATTTATAAAAAAGATTCAACTAATGGTAATACCTAGTCTGCTAGATGCAGAAGCCTACGTTGGAAAATTTCACTGCTGCACACTTATTACATTAAAGGACTATTTCATTCATATATTTTATGAAAGTAACTTTTAACTTTTTTAGGCCGAGAAATTCACATTCCAAACAGAGGTAAACCGCATGATGAAGCTAATTATCAATTCTTTGTATCGCAATAAGGAGATATTCTTGCGAGAACTGATTTCGAATGCATCTGATGCTATCGATAAAATCCGTCTTTTGGCACTTACCAACAAAGGCGAACTGGATACTAATCCGGAACTAAATATACGTATTAAAGCTGATAAAGAAAATAAGATTCTTCATATTATGGATTCCGGTATCGGTATGACTCATCAAGATCTAATCAACAATTTGGGTACAATAGCTAAATCCGGCACAGCCGATTTCCTTTCAAAAATGCAAGATGCTACTAAGGCAGAAAATGGCCAAGATCTCAATGACATGATTGGCCAATTCGGTGTTGGTTTTTACTCTGCTTTCTTAGTTGCCGATCGCGTTGTCGTTACTACTAAGCACAATGCCGACAAGCAGTACATTTGGGAGTCTGATGCCAATAGTTTCAGTATTGTGGAAGATCCACGTGGCGACACACTTAAACGTGGTTCTATCGTTTCTTTGCACCTAAAAGATGAAGCACAAGATTTCCTGGAAGAGGACACCGTGCGTGAATTAATCCGTAAATACTCACAGTTCATCAATTTTCCGATTTTAATGTGGTCAAGCAAAACCGTTGAGGAAGAAATGCCGATTGAAGAAGATGTCGCAACTGAAAAACCAACTACAACAGAGGATGATGTCGAGGATAGCGACGAAGAAGCAAAGGTAGAAGAGGAATCGGAAGATGCAGACAAGCCGAAGACGAAGAAGGTATCAAAGACTGTATGGGATTGGCAATTAATTAACGACAGCAAGCCAATTTGGACACGTAAACCCAACGAAGTGACTGAAGATGAATACACAGAATTCTACAAGACACTTACAAAGGACAGCACCGAACCTCTAACACACACACATTTTGTTGCTGAAGGGGAAGTGACATTCAAAAGTTTACTGTACATTCCCAAAATACAGCCATCCGAATCTTTCAATCGCTACGGTACCAAGGCTGACAATATCAAGTTGTACGTACGACGCGTCTTCATCACTGACGAGTTTAATGATATGATGCCCAATTATTTGAACTTTATTCGCGGGGTAGTTGATTCCGATGATCTGCCACTGAACGTATCTCGTGAAACACTACAACAACACAAACTCATCAAGGTTATTAAGAAGAAGTTGGTGCGTAAAGTTCTGGATATGATCAAGAAGATTGACAAGGATATATATAGCAAATTCTGGAAGGAATACTCAACCAAGTAAGTAGCCAGGTTTTATTTAGTTTAAAGGTTTTAGCAAAACGTAGGAAAATTATTATTTTTTATATTAGCATCTCTTTTCAACCAAACTCTTTTTATTTTGCAGCATTAAGCTTGGTATCATGGAAGATCCCAGCAACCGTTCGCGCCTTGCTAAATTGTTGCGCTTCCAATCGTCCAACGGTAAAGGCGTGACGTCACTCGCTGAATACGTTGAGCGTATGAAGCCAAAACAAGAACACATTTACTTCATTGCTGGTGCTAACCGCGCTGATGTTGAAAAGTCACCCTTTGTCGAACGCTTGTTAAGCAAAGGCTATGAAGTCTTGTACCTAGTTGAAGCTGTTGATGAGTACTGCATTTCCGCACTACCTGAATTTGATGGCAAGAAATTTCAAAACGTGGCCAAAGAAGGATTCAAACTAAACGAATCAGAAAAGAGCAAATCCAAATTTGAGGAACTAAAAAACACATTCGAACCTCTAGTAAAATGGCTGAATGATGTGGCCCTTAAAGACAAAATTTTGAAAGCACAAGTTTCGGAGCGTCTGAGCAACTCACCATGCGCACTTGTTGCGGGAATGTTCGGCTGGACCGGCAATATGGAACGTTTGGCTTTGTCCAATGCTCACCAAAAGTCAGACGATCCACAACGTAGTTACTATTTAAATCAAAAGAAAACCTTAGAAATCAATCCACGTCATCCACTCATTCGGGAACTTTTACGTCGTGTTGAAGCTGATGAAGCAGATAGCTCTGCCAAGGATATGGCTGTGATGATGTTCCGAACTGCAACATTGCGTTCTGGTTTCATGTTACAGGAGACAGCCGATTTTGCAGACACCATCGAAAAAATGATGAGACAAACACTGGGCGTGCCTTTGGATGAACAAGTTGAGTTTGATGAAGATGATGAGGAACCAACTGACGACTCGGCCAGCGAAGATGATAACGTAGAGCCATCAGAGAATGCCAGCATCATAGCGGACGACGACGATGAAGTTCATGATGAGCTCTAAGTTAGAGAAATTTAGTTTTAGTCTTAGATATTGCATATTTTCTAAGAATGGCAGACTGATTTTTTAGTTTCGCCGCTCGTTTCATTTTATCGATATCAAAATACATTCTTCATCAAACATTGAAATTATGAATTGTATTTATAATTGTGATCAAAATAAAAGATATAAAATTAATCGCCGCATCACATGACAAGATTACACATAAGCTACCTCCGCCATTTCGATTATTTTGTGACTGTCCAGCAGGTGCAGGGAGCGGTGAATGCGTTTACACAAGTTTTTAGAGCGGAAGTTTAAGATTAAATAATGTTATTAAAAATATATATTTGTAATTTAAAAACAAACAAATATCATGAATAAAAAAATATATTTCAATCTTAAAAAATTTACAAATTAGTTTCTATTTTATCATCAATGTAAATACTTTGCTAAGGCTGAAATAATATTAATAAAAATGATCATCCACAGCCATATACTGCATGTATTGCCGCTGTTTATCCAAATGTGTCACCGCTTCGGTGTAAGATAGATTGTACTTGTCCTTAAATATGTATACCAGCCATTCAGGCATCAATGCATTGGCGAATAGCATGGGATACTACAGTATAAAAATGTAAAAATTACATAATTTAGGAAAAATTAATTAGTAATAGCTCTTCACCTACCATAGATACTCCGTCGTGGTCAGTTTCGTAAATTTCACCTAGTTTGTGCATCATTTTCAATTGATTTTCATTATCTATCAGTTCAATTACGGAATAATGGTTAATTCCATTATAACCGGTTACCTTAGGCTCTAAACTTAGTTTACGAAAAATCACATCAAGTTGGTCTTTATATTTTGGAAAGGAGTCTAAAATTTCCTCCGCTGTCATGCTATTGAGTGATCTGAATTAAAAAATATGTACATACTGTATTTAATAATATGTCATGGAACAAGTAAAAACATATATGTATGTATGTACTTACAAAATCTTGACTTTTTTAGGCACTTGTATGAGATCTTTTAAAATTGCTTTAACTTTCCGATTAGATCTTATCTGTGCATTTTCCCTACGTTTAATTTCGGATATTTCCTCAGATGTCGGATACACGATTTTCCATCTATTTAAACTCTTCTTTGCACTCGGTGTTTTGGGCGATATTGAATAATTCTTAATGGGAGTCAGTAATTGATGTTTTTCTTTCGTCAACGAATTCCAGTCTCGTTTAACTTTATCACCAACTCTTCTTTTATTAGTTTTTTGTGTAGATTTAATGATATCAGATTCGAAGCGCCTAGGTTTTACTGGCGATCGATTAGAACGACGTAGCTCTGATTGTTCGAATGATTTACTTTTGGTCTCATTTTTGAGATATGGCGACTTTAATTCGGATTTTGTGTACTTATTTTCCAAGTTACAAGTATTCTCTCTTCCATTCTGTAACTTTTCAGAACTCCTATATTTTTTTGTATCTCTTTTTTTATTTTTACTGTTTATGTACTTATGCTGGTGGTAAGCTTGTCTTTTCATTTCTGGTGTGTCTTCTTTAACAAAAGCATCGCAATCGTGTTCTGATTCCGATCGAAAACATTCAGATATTATTTCACTTCTATTACTGGAGTTACTTTTACTTCTTATAACCAATTCAATCTCCTCGGACTCAAAGCGTCGTGGTTTTACACGTAAGCGGTATGAACGTCTTAAACCCTTACACTCATAGCCATGACTTGTTGAGTTATGTTTTTCGTAATGATGTTTCACAGCACATTCCTGTTGAAACTCCTTACATTCTTGATTTTTTCGGAAGGCATTGCAAGTTTCGTTTCCTTGAGCGTTGTTATCAGCACTCATTTGGTGTCGCTTTAAATTACTGCCAATTAAAGCTGGGTTTTCCAAAAAGTCGTCTATGTTGATACGCTTTTATTCAAATGGATAGTATATATGTATGTATATAAATCACTTTATCGGTCTTAATGTTATCAAGTTCGACCGCACTTGACCTACCGACAATATTTCATCGCAATATGGCGAACTTCTCTTATGATTTTACAAATATGAAGAATTTTGAGTATTTACATTATATTTTGGGTTTGCCACGATATCTATGTAAATTTTTGCCTTTATTAAGATCAAACTAAATATTAAGAACTAAAAAGTTTAAACAAAGAATGTAACACATGTATGTACATACATATGAAATCGCTTTGTTCAAAGCGAACTTAACTAGGTAGAGTAACAATGGGAGCGAATTCAACTTTTTCATTCATTGCTCGCAAAGATTGTCAAAATTAATTTAGTTTTTTTTTTATTGAATTAAAATTCGTTTTCTTTTTGTAAACGTGAAAATATTCAAAATTGTACTAAAGTGATTGTGGTTTACGCGAAAAAATAGTTGATCAGAGAGCTTGTCCATTTTTGAAAACCAACGAATTTAACAATAACTACAAAAAGTTGGAAGTTGTTGTTTTTGTTCTCCTGTATGGAAGTTCTGTAGCTTTAAACGATACGATTTGTCGGGTGGTATCTAGCGAATTTTATCGCTTGTACTAACGATTGTGTGATTCTGTAACGCATTTATAACGATTTCTTGACTCTTCGCACTGTAGAGGAGCACCAAATAAATGATTCGTGCCGTGCCCTTGGGTATTTAGAATTTACCACCAAAAACTTGAGATCACATATCTATGAACGAAATTGATCGCAGCGAAGTTCAAATATTGTGAACTTTATAATCCAACAATGAAAAAAAGAAATTCTCTCACCATCTGCACATTGATAGAATGATATTCATGATGGTTGGTGCTTCCAACAAATAGGGACAAATAGAGATGGCTAGTTTGACTGTAAGTATTTTTACGACCCGAAATCGTCAAATAGCAACTGAATTTCACCACTGAAATGAAATACAGATGTACATATTAGAGGTATTCTCTTTGTCTAGGAAATGCATACTATGCAAATATTTCCAATGAAATTGTGCTAGAGATCGGGAGCAAGCAACGGGGGTGCAAAATTTTGACATATTCAAGTGAAACAATAACAACCATACAGGCACAGGGTTACTTTTCCTTCACAGGGTTGCATTTTCCTTCTTGCTAGCCGTAGGAAATAAATATACATAAGATTTGGTATAGGATATTTTTCCTATCGTACCATATGTTTTTTGCATGTGTTTTGTTTTTGTGCCGTTGCATGCATTTCCTAGACAAAGAGAATACACCTATTGTGACGGAAATCCCAAATACGAAGAACAGATTGAAATGTGTAGCAGTGTAACGAGATTTCCAAATAAAAACAGACAAAAGAAGCGGCCGTATACTAGAAAGAAAAGAAGCGGCCGTATAATGCAAATTACTCGTACCAAGGACAAACAAAAGGGTAGACAGTGTAAAGGAAATTCCACGTCGTTAAGGATAAACGGAGCAGCTGCAGCTACCGCAGGCAAACGAATAATCAGCCTATGCTTGCTCTTGTGAACAGAATGTTGGACCATCGCTAGGTGTAAAAGGAGCGGCAGCAGCCATTTGCGGACAATAAAGTTGAAGACTCAGTACTAGTGTGAACTAATTGTGAAGAAACAAAGATTAAAAAGATTTGTAAAATAAGCCATTGGCTATAGTAAAAAAATTGTAATAACAGTCCAAAAAAAATTCCTGACGGTTAAGAGGCCTAACGAACAAATCTTGGGAGTTTTGCTTAGCAATCTAGTGATCGGACTCGAAGGATTTGGGAAATCATCGAGGCAGCAGAAAAAACGTTACAATATTGTGGCGAAAATGAGAAGCGAATGACAGATGAAAGAGAGAAGCCGACAACTGGCATGTTCTAGAGCGTAAACGAGACGATTATCGTAACGACGCGATTATTCCGGGGGTTTCGTTTTCAAGCAGCAAAGAAGGATATAAGGGCGACACATGACTGCAAAAGTAATCAGTCGTGAATTAAACTCGTGGAGATTACATTACAGTAAAGTAATAAAAACAGTACATTGTGAAAGTTGTATACAAGTGATTGTAAATAGTAAAGTAAATTGTAATTGAATTGTGAATTACTGAGTAATCAAAAGGACATTAATTAAATTCTTTATAAATAAAGAAACTGCAAATTAAGTTGGCGATTTTATTTAACAATCCAGAGATCGTACCTGAAGGATTTGGGAAATCATCGAGGTTAATCAGCAAAAATGTAACAATTGGTGTCAGAAGTGGGATTGTTAAATAAATCCCAAAGGATAATAACTGAAAAATGGTGAAGATTCAGGATTTGACGATACCTCCTCTCAAGAAGGAGTTGGCAAAGCGAGGATTGTCTACAACAGGAAAGGCAGAGCTGCAATCGAGACTGCGAGAAGCAATGGAAGTCGAAGGTATCGACTTGAACCAATACGAATTCCGCCGAGAGGATGAAGACGTATCCTTGAAGGATGTTGACAAGGAAGAGGCTAGTGATTCTGCGAAGGAGTTAGAGCAGCCATCAAGTAAGATTCAAGAAAAGGCTTCTAGCTCATCTGCGGGTATTGACATGAACATGTTAATGGCTGCAATTTCACAAAAAATGGTTGCACAGGATGCCCGTAATTCTGCAATGAATGTAAAGATATCAGAAAAGATGGATGCAAATTTTGATGGATTAGAAGGAACAATCGCGCAAATACAGCAAAATCTGGAGAAAGACAATGCAGAACTTAAGGAAAGACAGGATTTAATTGAGAGCAAAGTCAACGAATTGCACGGTCGGCAAGAAAAAATAGAAGAATTAATTGAAGCCAAAGTCAACACATTGGAAGGTCGTTTCCGGGATTTGCAGTTAAATCATCCAACCACTTTAGTGAACGCTCCCAATGTAAAAATACCATCCTTTGACGGTAAAATTCCATTCCAAGTCTTCAAATAACTGGAGCATAGAGGAAAAATCTGCTGCACTATTCGTTGCGTTGGAAGGACCTGCGGCAGAACATTTGTAAACTGTACCTGATTATGAGAGAAATGTTTACGACGGATTGATGCGAGCCCTGAAAGACGCTATGGTAGCGAACACAGAAGACAAGTTTACCAGATGGAGTTAGAAAAGCGGGACCAAAAACCCAACGAATCTCTACAGGAATATGCTTCGGAAATTGAGAGATTGGCTAATTTAGCCATCGGAGACGCATCGGGTGAGCATCTCGAAAGGGTGAAAATACAAAAATTCATCAGCGGCATAAAAGACGTTTACACCAAGCGAGAGACATATGCGAATCCATAGTTAACATTCGTTGAAACAGTGGCGTATGCTCAAACACGTGAAACGGCGGCACTCAAAAGCAAACTAGCATACAAAGTCAATAAAGTGGAGGTTGAAACAGCAGATGTGATGACCGAAATATTGAGAACTCTGAAGTCGTTAGAAGGAATGAATCGTTCTGGTGGCAAGAATCAGGCTGAAAATGCTTTAAATGTGGAAAGCCTGGTCACTTCGCACGCGAATGCAAAACGGGTTCCAGCATACAGGAAGGACAGCGCAAACGGAAGGCTGAGGAGGATAAACCATCAACTTCTCAGTCGTTAAACTAAAACGAGCCAGTCTAAAGGGGCGTATGCTGGTTCCTGCAATTGAATGCCCCATAATCTCCGTCTCGCAAATCGGCAGAAAAACGAGCAACATTACTATTGGTGGATATATAGATGGACGAGCGCGAATATTAACAGTGGATACGGGCGCATCACACTCCATCATTCGAACTGACCTGATCGCTAAAGAAGTGAGACCATTACCTGGAGCAATATTGAAAACGGCGACTGGTGAGGATACCCAAGTAGTGTGAGAAGTAACATGTGAGGTAACAATCGGGAATGTGACGGTGTTACACAGTTTTATAGTCGCGCAGATTGTGGATGAGGTAATCATAGGAGTGGACTTCTTGATGAAGGAAGGTATCAAGATCGACTTGAATAACAAAATTATGGAGTATAAGAACATGGAGGTACCACTAAACATTGGCTATGATTTCACATACAGCAGCAAACAAGTGGTCTTAGAAGGCAGTGAACTGATTCCACCGAAGTCAGAGGCAGTTGTTTGGGCGAAAATTAATGGAGATTGTGGGACAAACAAATTGTGGGTTGTCGAAGCAGCACAAAATTCTACACTGGACTTACTTATTGGAAAAACCCTGGCTAAGACACGAAAGAATGGACGCATCCCAGTGAGAGTATTAAATGACTTCAGATCATCATTAAAAATTCCTAGTGGAACTGTATTAGGGCAATGTCAAGAGGTAGAAGCCATTATTAGCAGCAATGATTCATCTGGATTCGACTCTATTGGCAGCAAGGAGATGGAGGAAGATATCAAGGCATGGACGCAAGGGTTGGAAGACAAGTACAAGCACAAGGCCAGCCAGATGATCCGTAAATACTCCAAAATATTCTACAAGGATGGCAACAAACCAGGCAGGACCAACGTAGTAAAGCATTGCATTGATACTGGTGACGCAAGACCAATTCGTCAAGCTCCTCGAAGCGTTCCACTAGCCAAACGTGACGCTGTTGGCCAAATAATTAGGGAAATGAGCGAAAGCGATGTTATCGAACCATCGGCAAGTCCATGGAGCTCTCCGGTGGTACTCGTGAAGAAGAAAGATGGCCAGTTGCGGTTCTGCGTGGACTATCGGAGATTAAATGATGTTACAAAGAAAGACAGCTATCCTTTGCCCAGGATCGATGATACACTAGACTCGTTAACTGGCACAGAATGGTTCTCAACACTTGACCTTAAGAGCGGATATTGGCAAGTAGAAGTGAGTGAAGAAGATAAAGAGAAGACAGCGTTTAGTGTTGGCAACGGTCTATGGCAATTTACGGTAATGCCATTTGGGTTATGCAACGCTCCTGCCACTTTTGAAAGATTAATGGACCATGTGCTCAAAGGACTACACTGGATGACATCATCGTATTGGGAAAAAGCTTCGATGAACATCTGAGTAATTTGGAAGAAGTTTTCGAGAGAATAGCTGGCGCTGGTCTTAAACTAAGTCCTAAGAAGTGCTCTTTATTCAAGAAGGAGGTGAATTACTTAGGTCATCAAGTAACCTCGAAGGGCGTTTGTACTGCGAAGGAAAAAATAGAAGCAGTGAAGGATTGGCCGAGACCCAGAAATTTGCATGAATTAAGAAGTTTCCTTGGGCTGTGTACTTACTATCGCCGCTTTGTTCCGAATTTCGCCAGCGAAGCTCATAGTCTCCATGAACTCACAAGGAAAAATAGATCTTTCGAGTGGAAAACTGAACAAGAGGATGCTTTCCAAGCTTTAAAAGAACGACTATGCACTGCACCTATGCTAGCGTACCCGGTTCCAGGTGCAACATTTATTCTGAACACAGATGCTAGTGGTTATGGCATAGGTGTACTTTCGCAAGTGATTGATAGGCAGGAGAAGATAGTTGCCTATTATAACCGGTCTATTGGGAAACCAGAGCGGAACTACTGCGTAACGCGGAGAGAACTATTAGCGTTGGTGGATTGCCTTAAACACTTCCACAAATATCTGTATGGTCAACATTTCCGCGTTAGAACGGATCATGCAGCGCTGAAGTGGCTACTACAGTTCAAGAATCCCGAAGGGCAGCTTGCACGGTGGGTTGAGAGGCTGCAAAGTTATGACTTCACCATCGAGCATCGCAAGGGTAATACGCACGGAAATGCTGACGCTATGTCCCGTCGACCATGTAGTTTGGAATGTAAGCATTGCTCAAAAGCCGAGGGGAAGGAAGACATAATAGACGTCCGGCTAATGACAGTTACATCAGCAGAGGAGTGGGAGGCAAGTCACTTAAGGAAACGTCAGCAAGAAGATCCGGACTTGGAATTGGTAATGCACGGATTGGAGGTGAACAGACGGCCAAGTAAAGAACAAATGGCAGCGGAAAGTCCCATCGGGAAAGCATACTGGGCACTGTGGAACAGTTTAGAGTTGATATCTGGATGTTTGCATAGAGTATGGGAAAGTGAAGATGGCCATTGCTCTCGGAAGCTTATAGTAGTTCCGAGGTTAAGAATTCCGGATGTTCTTAAGGAATTCCATAATGGTCCTAGTGGAGGGCACCTAGGCATTACAAAAACGATGGAGAAGATCAAGCAGCGGTTCTGTTGGGTTGGCTGTCGTCAATCGGTCGCTAAGTGGATTGCTAATTGCATTGCAGCTAAAGGGCCAAAGTCACGAAGTCATGGGCAGATGAAGCAGTATAACTCAGGTGCACCATTTGAGCGGGTGGCCATGGATGTAGCCGGTCCATTCCCTATGAGCAGATGTGGTTATGGACTACTTTAGTAAATGAGGTCTACCCAATTCCAAACCAGGAAGCGAAAACAGTTGCAGATGCATTCACTCACAATTGGGTTACCAGATACGGTGCGCCTATAGAATTGCACTCAGACCAAGGAAGAAAATTTGAATCGGCGGTGTTCCAGGAGATGTGACAGATACTTGGTATTCGCAAAACCCGAAAGACAGCCCTGCATCCTCAATCAGATGGCATGGTAGAGCGATTCAACCGGACCCTGGAAGAGCACTTGCGGAAAGTGGTGGACAAGCATCAAGATGATTATCGGTCCGCAGTGCATGAAACAACAGGTCAAACACCTTCGAGGATACTGTTTGGTAGTGAACTTCGGTTGCCCAGTGATTTAAAATTTGGAATAACTGGTGATGCGAGAAGAATGTGGAAGGAAGCGTCTACTGTTCTCGAGGAAGAGTTAAGTGAGATACATGCCCTTGTGAGGCAGCGAACTCAAATTATAAGTGACAAAATGAAGGCTAGGTATGACAAGGCTATGAACTCCGAAGGCTTCCAAAATGGAGATTTGGTGTTGCTGTACAATCCACAACGAAAGAGAGGTTTGTCCCCAAAACTTCAATGCAGTTGGGAAGGTTCATACAAGATAATCAAACGACTAAACGACGTAGTGTATCGAATCCAAACTGTAGGGAGGCCGAGAAACAAGATGAAAGTGGTCCACCTAGCGAGGCTTGCTGCGTTTGGAACAGCGAATGTGTCTGATCGGGACGATCAGACTTAGGTGGAGGGTAGTGTGGCGAAAATGCGAAGCGAATGACAGATGAAAGAGAGGAGCCGACAACTGGCATGTTCTAGAGCGTAAACGAGACGATTATCGTTAACGAGACGATTATCGTAACGACGCGATTATTCCGGGGGTTTCGTTTTCAAGCAGCAAAGAAGAATATAAGGGCGACACATGACTGCAAAAGTAATCAGTCGTGAATTAAACTCGTTGGAGATTACATTACAGTCAAGTAATAAAAACAGTACATTGTGAAAGTTGTATACAAGTGATTGTAAATAGTAAAGTAAATTGTAATTGAATTGTGAATTACTGAGTAATCAAAAGAACATTAATTAAATTCTTTATAAATAAAGAAACTGCAAATTAAGTTGGCGATTTTATTTAACAATCCAGAGTTCGTACCTGAAGGATTTGGGAAATCATCGAGGTTAATCAGCAAAAACGTAACAATATTGTTACGATTTTGCTGATTAACCTCGATAATTTCCTTAATCTTCCGGGTACGACCTCTGGATTGTTAAGTAAAATCGCCAACTTAATTTGCAGTCTCTTTATTTATAAAGACTTAATTAATGTGCTTTTAATTATTCGGTAATTCACAATTCAATTACAATTTACGTTACTATTTACAATCACTTGTATACAACTTTCACAATGTACTGCTTTTATTACTTTACTGTAATGTAACCTCCACGAGTTTAATTCACAACTGATTGCTTTTGCAGCCGTATGTCGCCCTTATATACTTGTTTGCTGCTTGAAAACGAACCCTCCGGAATAATCTCGTCTTTACGATAATCCTCTCGGTTACGATAATCGCTTCGGTTACGATAATCGTCTCGTACGCTCTAGAAGATGTCAGTTGTCGGCTCCTCTCTTTCATTTGTCATTCGCTTCGCATTTTCGCCACACTGCTCTCCACCTAAGTCTGATCGTCCCGATCAGACACATTCGCTGTTCCAAACGTAGCAAGCCTCTCTAGGTGGACCACTTTCATCTTGTTTCTCGGCCTCCCTACAGTTTGGATTCGATGCACTACGTCGTTTAGTCGTTTGATTATCTTGTATGGACCTTCCCAATTGCATTGAAGTTTTGGGGACAAACCTCTCTTTCGTTGTGGATTGTACAGCAACACCAAATCTCCATTTTGGAAGCCTTCGGAGTTCATCGCCTTGTCATACCTAGCCTTCATTTTGTCACTTATAATTTGAGTTCGCTGCCTCACAAGAGCATGTATCTCTCTTAACCTTTCCTCGAGAACAGTAGACGCTTCCTTCCCAATTCTTCTCGCATCACCAGTTATTCCAAATTTTAAATCGCTGGGCAACCGAAGTTCACTACCAAACAGTATCCTGGCAGGTGTTTGACCTGTTGTTTCATGCACTGCTGACCGATATCCCATCAGGAAAAGCGGTATGTGTACATCCCAATCATCTTGATTCTTGTCCACTACTTTCCGCAAGTGCTCTTCCAGGGTCCGGTTGAATCGCTCTACCATGCCATCTGATTGAGGATGCAGGGCTGTCGTTCGGGTTTTGCGAATACCAAGTATCTGGCACATCTCCTGGAACACCGCCGATTCAAAGTTTCTTCCTTGGTCTGAGTGCAATTCTATAGGTGCACCGTATCTGGTAACCCAATTGTGAGTGAATGCATCCGCAACTGTTTTCGCTTCCTGGTTTGGAATTGGGTAGACCTCAGGCCATTTACTAAAGTAGTCCATAACCACAAGAACGTATTTGTTTCCTTGTCTGCTCATAGGGAATAGACCGGCTACATCCATGGCAACCCGCTCAAATGGTGCACCTGAGTTATACTGCTTCATCTGCCCATGACTTCGTGACTTTGGCCCTTTAGCTGCAATGCACTCCGTGCAGTTAGCAATCCACTCAGCGATCGCCTGCCGACAGCCAACCCAATAGAACCGCTGCTTGATCTTCTCCAGCGTTTTTGTAATGCCTAGGTGCCCTCCACTAGGACCATTGTGGAATTCCTTAAGAACATCCGGAATTCTTAACCTCGGAACTACTATAAGCTTCCGAGAGCACTGGCCATCTTCACTTTCCCATACTCTATGCAAACAGCCAGATATCAATTCTAAACTGTTCCATTGTGCCCAGTATGCTTTCGCGATGGGACCTTCCGCTGCCATTTGTTCTTTACTTGGCCGTCTGTTCACCTCCAATCCGTGCATTACCAATTCCAAGTCCGAATCTTCTTGCTGACATTTCCTTAAGTGACTTGCCTCCCACTCTTCTGCTGATGTAACTGTCATTAGCCGGACGTCTATTATGTCTTCCTTACCCTCTGCTTTTGAGCAATGCTTACATTCCAAACTACATGGTCGACGGGACATAGTGTCAGCATTTCCGTGCGTATTACCCTTGCGGTGCTCGATGGTGAAGTCATAACTTTGCAGCCTCTCAATCCACCGTGCAAGCTGCCCTTCGGGATTCTTGAACTGTAGTAGCCACTTCAGCGCTGCATGATCCGTTCTAACGCGGAAATGTTGACCATACAGATATTTGTGGAAGTGTTTAATGCAATCCACCAAAGCTAATAGTTCTCTCCGCGTTACGCAGTAGTTCCGCTCCGGTTTTCCAATAGTCCGGCTATAGTAGGCAACTATCTTCTCCTGCCCATCAATCACTTGCGAAAGTACACCTCCTATGCCATAACCACTAGCATCTGTGTCCAGAATAAATGTTGCACCTGGAACCGGGTACGCTAGCATAGGTGCAGTGCATAGTCGTTCTTTTAAAGCTTGGAAAGCATCCTCTTGTTCAGTTTTCCACTCGAAAGATTTATTTTTCCTTGTGAGTTCATGGAGACTATGAGATACGCTGGCGAAATTCGGAACAAAGCGACGATAGTAAGTACACAGCCCAAGAAAACTTCTTAATTCATGCAAATTTCTGGGTCTCGGCCAATCCTTCACTGCTTCTATTTTTTCCTTCGCAGTACACACGCCCTTCGTGGTTACTTGATGACCTAAGTAATTCACCTCCTTCCACTTCCACTTCCACTTCTTAGGACTTAGTTTAAGACCAGCGCCAGCTATTCTCTGGAAAACTTCTTCCAAATTACTCAGATGTTCGTCGAAGCTCTTTCCCAATACGATTATGTCATCCAGATACACCAAACAGGTCTTCCAGTGTAGTCCTTTGAGCACATGGTCCATTAATCTTTCAAGTGGCAGGAGCGTTGCATAACCCAAATGGCATTACCGTAAATTGCCATAGACCGTTGCCGGCACTAAACGATGTCTTCTCTTTATCTTCTTCACTCACTTCTACTTGCCAATACCCGCTCTTAAGGTCAAGTGTTGAGAACCATTCTATGCCAGTTAAGGAGTCTAGTGTATCATCGATCCTGGGCAAAGGATAGCTGTCTTTCTTTGTGACATCGTTTAACCTCCGATAGTCCACGCAGAACCGCAAATGGCCATCTTTCTTCTTCACGAGTACCACCGGAGAGCTCCATGGACTTGCCGATGGTTCGATAACATCGCTTTCGCTCATTTCCCTAATTATTTGGCCAACAGCGTCACGTTTGGCTAGTGGAACGCTTCGAGGAGCTTGACGAATTGGTCTTGCGTCACCAGTATCAATGCTATGCTTCACTACGTTGGTCCTGCCTGGTTTGTTGCCATCCTTGTCGAATATGTTGGAGTATTTACGGATCATCTGGCTGGCCTTGTGCTTGTACTTGTCGTTCAACCCTTGCGTCCAAGCATTGATATCTTCCTCCATCTCCTTGCTGCCAATAGAGTCGATTCCAGATGAATCATTGCTGTTAATAATGGCTTCTACCTCTTGACATTGCCCTAATACAGTTCCACTAGGAATTTTTACTGATGATCTGAAGTCATTCAATACTCTCACTGGGATGCGTCCATTCTTTCGTGTCTTAGCCAGGGTTTTTCCAATAAGTAAGTCCAGTGTAGAATTTTGTGCCGCTTCGACAACCCACAATTTGTTTGTCCCACAATCTCCATTAATTTTCGCCCACACAACTGCTTCTGACTTCGGTGGAATCAGTTCACTGCCTTCTAAGACCACTTGTTTGCTGCTGTATGTGGAATCATAGCCAATGCTTAGTGGTACTTCCATGTTCTTATACTCCATAACCTTGTTATTCAAGTCGATCTTGATACCTTGCTCCATCAAGAAGTCCACTCCTATGATTACCTCATCTACGATCTGCGCGACTATAAAGCTGTGTAACACCGTCACATTCCCGATTGCTACCTCACATGTTACTTCTCCCACTACTTGGGTATCCTCACCAGTCGCCGTTTTCAATATTGCTCCAGGTAATGGTCTTACTTCTTTAGCGATCAGGTCAGTTCGAATGATGGAGTGTGATGCGCCCGTATCCACTGTTAATATTCGCGCTCGTCCATCCACATATCCACCAATAGTAATGTTGCTCGTTTTCCTACCAATTTGCGAGACGGAGATTATGGGGCATTCAATTGCAGGAGCCAGCATACGCCCTTTTAAACTGGCTCGTTTTAGTTTAACGACTGAGAAGTTGATGGTTTATCTTCGTCAGCCTTCCGTTTTCGCTGTCCTTCTTGTATGCTGGAACCCGTTTTGCATTCGCGTGCGAAGTGACCAGGCTTTCCACATTTAAAGCATTTCCCAGCCTGATTCTTACCACCAGAACGATTCATTCCTTCTAACGACTTCAGAGTTCTCAATATTTCGGTCATCACATCTGCTGTTTCAACCTCCACTTTATTGACTTTGTATGCTAGTTTGCTTTTGAGTGCCGCCGTTTCACGTGTTTGAGCATACGCCACTGTTTCAGCGAATGTTAACTTTGGATTCGCATATGTCTCCCGCTTGGTATAAACGTCTTTTATGCCGCTGATGAATTTTTGTATTTTTACCCGTTCGAGATGCTCACCCGATGCGTCTCCGATGGCTAAATGAGCCAATCTCTCAATTTCCGAGGCATATTCCTGTAGAGATTCGTTGGGTTTTTGGTCGCGCTTTTCTAACTCCATCTGGTAAATTTGTCTTCTGTGTTCGCTACCATATCGTCTTTCCAGGGCTCGCATCAATCCGTCGTAATCATTTCTCTCATAATCAGGTACAGTTTGCAAAAGTTCTGCCGCAGGTCCTTCCAACGCAACGAATAGTGCAGCAGATTTCTCCTCCATGCTCCATTTATTGGTTTCAGCCGTCTTCTCAAACTGGAGCTTGAAGACCTGGAAGGGAATTTTTCCGTCAAAGGATGGTGTTTTTACCTTGGGAGCGTTCACTGAAGTGGTTGGACGATTTAACTGCAAATCCCGGAAACGACCTTCCAATGTGTTGACTTTGGCTTCAATTAATTCTTCTATTTTTTCTTGCCGACCGTTCAATTCGTTGACTTTGCTCTCAATTAGATCCTGTCTTTCCTTAAGTTCTGCATTGTCTTTCTCCAGATTTTGCTGTATTTGCGCGATTGTTCCTTCTAATCCATCAAACTTTGCATCCATCTTTTCTGATATCTTGACATTCATTGCAGAATTACGGGCATCCTGTGCATCCATCTTTTGTGACATCTTGGCATCCTGTGCATCCATCTTTTGTGATATGCTGGCATCGATTGCAGATATATTTTGTGAATTGCGGGCATCCTGTGCATCCAGCTTTTGTGAGATTGCAGCCAATAACATGTTCATGTCAATACCCGCAGATGAGCTAAGGGCCTTTTCTTGAATCTTACTTGATGGCTGCTCTAACTCCTTCGCAGAATCACTAGCCTCTTCCTTGTCAACATCCTTCAGGGACACGTCTTCATCCTCGCGGCGGAATTCGTACTGGTTCAAGTCGATGCCTTCGGCTTCCATTGATTCTCGCAGTCTCGATTGCAGCTCTGCCTTATTTCCTGTTGTAGACAATCCTCGCTTGGCCAACTCCTTCTTGAGAAGAGGTATCGTCAAATCCTGAATCTTCACCATTTTTCAGTTATTATCCTCTGGAATTTATTTAACAATCCCACTTCTGACACCAATTGTTACGATTTTGCTGATTAACCTCGATAATTTCCTTAATCTTCCGGGTACGACCTCTGGATTGTTAAATAAAATCGCCAACTTAATTTGCAGTCTCTTTATTTATAAAGACTTAATTAATGTGCTTTTAATTATTCGGTAATTCACAATTCAATTACAATTTACGTTACTATTTACAATCACTTGTATACAACTTTCACAATGTACTGCTTTTATTACTTTACTGTAATGTAACCTCCACGAGTTTAATTCACAACTGATTGCTTTTGCAGCCGTATGTCGCCCTTATATACTTGTTTGCTGCTTGAAAACGAACCCTCCGGAATAATCTCGTCTTTACGATAATCCTCTCGGTTACGATAATCGTTTCGGTTACGATAATCGTCTCGTACGCTCTAGAAGATGTCAGTTGTCGGCTCCTCTCTTTCATCTGTCATTCGCTTCGCATTTTCGCCACAATATTAATGATTCGGTTAGGCAAACATAGAAAACTTAGAGTTTGGCATCTTTGTTATTTTATTTAGCCATAATATAATGTTCTCTTTTTAATTTACTTTTCTGATAATCAATACAACAGAGACTTTCAAGCAGAGTATAAGACTTTATACTCTGCTTTTAAGCGAAACTATGTTTTGCTTATACACGAAGCTTATTGAACCGAATTTCAAGAGATCGAACAAAAGAATCATAACGATGATTGCAACTTTTGTTCGTATAATGTGAAAAGCGGGCACGATTCAAAACAGAAACAGTCGATTTCATACTCCAATCTGCAATCAGGTATTCATTCTATTCCTAATGGGAGATCTAACGAAAATGGTGCTATACTAGAGTCCGATGGCAGATAAAGTTTTGAACCTGAAGATGGCAGCAGTCCGAAGTTTGTTATGCAATTATAAAAAAATTAGTTCTGTATATTTTATTATACCTTTCAGAAACATTAAACAGTATATTAGGGTATACTAACTTTGATCAGAACAAGTCCCTCAGATTGAGATACTCATATTTGAATGAAACTTCGTATACGAGTGTATAATTGTTACGTACTAATCATTTGCTGGTACCGATTGTCGAAATATGTGATTTTGGGTCTTAAATAATTCAATAAATAATCTAACATGAAAATAGATGCTTTACACTCATACAAGAATTAAACCTTGGTAGTTATAGCTCCCATACTACCGATTTGTTCAGATTTGTTATAATGGGTCATACATACTGCAAAAAGGCACCTAATAGCATAAAAATAGGTATTCCTTACCCATATAATGAAAATCACCGAAATCAAAAGACTATTATATAGACCCCCTATAATACCAAAAAATCCGTGAAAAAAGCATATAAGGAAGTGAAATTTGGTATTCTACACGCGTATATTCTAAATCATCGAAATTCTGTCAGATATAAGGGTTTGAGTCAGAAACCCATCTAAATAGTGAAATTTGGTATTCTACACACTGAAAATCATTGAAATCAGAAGACTATATCATATAGCCACATACAAGCATTCGTTCAGATATAAGGTTTTGGGTGAAAAACATCTTCAAAAAAGAAGCAAAATTTGATATAAAAATTTCGGTATTGCCGAAGAATCACATATTTCTTATTTTAAGATGAGAACCCTTGATTTTCAGAAAACGTGACGTTCAATTCAAAATACAAATTCGGATTCATCACATATTTATTCAAGGTAGTAAATGTTTTAATTTTGAATAATTAATAGATCTTATTTTGCATTTTTGACACTATAATATGTACATAAATAAAAAAATTTCGCCGAAACTTTTATGCTCCTTACTAATTCTTCTCTCTTTCCTTTAAGAACTTAAAAAAATAGTAAAAAATTTGACAAATAAATAGATTTGCTTTTGCACACACTAATAAAGTATAAATAAAAAATGTCCTAAAATTTTGCTGTTCCTTACACATTTTTTTCTTTTCGTAAAAAAAAAAACGTAAAAAATATAAAGCAAATGCACCTGAGAGTTCTTTCAATTGTGAAATAATATCAGCAACATCCCAGTTATAATTTAATTAGCAATAATAATTTAGTTCATTTGCTGCTATTCTTTCACCTTATCAAATAGACGTAATATAAAAAATAAGTGTAATAAATACATGCCAGCATTTCCTTAGTAAGGAGGATGATCTACATCCATATATTGCATATACTGTAGTTGTTCTTTTAAATGGGATACTGCTTCCTCATAAGAAAATTCGTATTTATCCTTAAATATATTCACAAGCCATTCGGGCATCAGAGCATTGGCAAAGAGTGTAGGATTCTAAGGTAAAGTTAAATATTTCAACATTGTTTTTCATATTAGTAATTTTTCCCTACCAAAGATAATCCGACAAGACCTTTTTCATATATTTCTCCGAGTTTGTTCATCATCTGTAGCTGTTTTTCATTATCAATCAATTCAATAACCAGGTAATGATTTATTCCATTGTACCCAGTCACTTTTGGCTTGGATTTTAGTTCATGAAAAATATCATCAAGATGTCTCTTATATTTTGGGAAAGTGTTTAGAATTTCCTCGGCAGCCATGTTGTTAAGAGATCTGTAACCCCATATATTTCAATTAAAATTATACATACATACATATATACCTGAGAGACAAATTGTATCAACTCCAAGTTTATCATATAAGGGAACATCATTTTTCAAATGAAAACTTTGAAATCGCCGTCCATAACAATTATGTCTTTGTGAATTGATAGTTTGTTTCTTAGGTACAGATTTATAAATATATATACGCATATATATATACATATTTAAAAGTACTCACAAAATCTTTACTTCCTTTGGCACTTGTATGATATCTTTTAAAATGGATTTGATTTTTATATTAGCTTTTATCTGCTCCTTTTCCCTGTGTTCTTTTTCAGCTATTTCTTCTGATGTGGGATAAACGATCCGTTTCGCTGTTCTTACAGAGCCTTTAGTTGCAGTTTTTTTGGTGCGATTTTCTCGTGACTTTATTTTTGGTAGAATTAGCTCTTCCGGGCGCTTCTTAGACAACCATTTACTCATGGATTGTTTTTCTTGCTTGCACGAAGGCTCATCTTTTTTGCGTTTCCTTACCGATGGCACCATCTGATATTTTGGTTGAGTTTTAACAGGTGTCTTTTCGGCGAAGTCATCGCTTTCTGCTTCGGAATCAGATGGTGTCAATTTTGGTTTATGAATTGATCCTTTTCGACTTATGTTTTCATTTATCGATGAATGCCTAAAAGTGGAAAAATTCTTTCGTTTTGAATCAGATTTCTTAGTTTCAAAATTTTTCAGTTCTTTTTCCATAATTCGCTCCGATTTGTTTATAACGTATTTATGCAAATCAACATTATCATCTTGGCTACCTTTGGTCTTGCTTGCTTGTCGTAACCTAGTTTTGTGCTTCCGTGAAGTAACATTTTCTTCGGAAGAGAAACTAATAATTTCAGGGGAAACTTTATTAGTGATATCAGACTTTGTGTGGGCACTGGAATCCGAAAAAGTATTATTTTCAATTGTTTTCAAGGATTTCAAGGATTGACTTTCATTAGTTATACTGATGTCTGACATAGAGGTATTTAGAACAGATTTCAAGTTTTCCGAATGATCAAAAATACTCGAAGTAAAGTCTGAATCCTGAAAAATAAACAATTACGGTAATGCATTACAATTATCACAACACTCACTATAGTATGCGGTGCATCTTTCCTTATCTTAGGTGGACTGCTAATTAAACAGTCCAATGCTAATGCGCTGTCATTTTTCCCCAACGTTACATGGTCTAAAAATTGTAGAAGGGTTTTTACTGTTGCTGTAGAATTTGTCACCTTTATATAAATTTCCTCATTTATTAGGAATGACTCCTCAACAATTAATTTGTTTTCTTTCCTTTTATCGAAAAACTCTGTAATAAGCTGATCCATTTTAACGTCAAATTTACTCCAATGCGATTTGTTCAACCAATGAAGGCCTTCAGGTTCTGTGTTTTGCCCATCAGTAATTGTGTTGCTCAACATGATTCGGCAAAGAACCCGTTCTTTTTTATACTATAATACAAAGTTAACTTTATACTTCACTAACATGTATAAAAAAAAACTATCTCACCTCGCGTAGTTCCAATAGACATGATTTTAAAATACTCATATTATTGAAAAAATGACGCAAAATTGACTGCCAATGAAATTATATAAATAAATACCGCGAAATTCAAAACATCACAATAGTATCAGCTGTGTTTTATACGCATAATATCAGGATAAAGGGGTGTGAAACTTATTCTAGTGTGACTCAGGGCGAATTCATTGCAGGTGGTCGCAATGGCGAATGGGGCAAATATTGACGTTTCCTAATGTCATATGATAAGCAAAGAAAGAGAAGAAAACATCATCAAAATAAAAACAATTAATTTGGCTGAATTAAGTTTAAGGAAATGTTAATGCTAAATATCTTGTTAAAATATTAAATTCAAGGTGTTATAACTATTGTGTGACAACAAAATCGGTATGTATCGGTATGTATGGCATGCAAAAAAGAATAAACATACTGTTACGATCTTGCTGATTAAATCGCCAACTTAATTTGCAGTCTCTTTATTTATAAAGACTTAATTAATGTCCTTTTAATTATTCGGTAATTCACAATTCAATTACAATTTACGTTACTATTCACAATCACTTGTATACAACTTTCACAATGTACTGTTTTTATTACTTTACTGTAATGTAATCTCCACGAGTTTAATTCACAACTGATTACTCTTGCAGTCGTATGTCGTCTTTATATACTTGTTTGCTGCTTGAAAACGAAATCCCTGGAATAATCGCGTCGTTTACGATAAACCTCTCGCTTACGATAATCGTCGTTTACGATAATCGCCTCGTTTACGATAATCGCTTCGTTTACGCTCTAGAACGTGCCAGTTGTCGGCTCCTCTCTTTCATCTGTCATTCGCTTCGCATTTTCGCCACACTGCCCTCCACCAAAGTCTGATCGTCCCGATCAGAGACATTCGCTGTTCCAAACGCAGCAAGCCTCTCTAGGTGGACCACTTTCATCTTGTTTCTCGGCCTCCCCACAGTTTGTATTCGATACACTACGTCGTTTAGTCGTTTGATTATCTTGTATGGACCTTCCCAATTGCATTGAAGTTTTGGGGACAAACCTCTCTTTCGTTGTGGATTGTACAGCAACGCCAAATCTCCATTTTGGAAGCCTTCGGAGTTCATCGCCTTGTCATACCTAGCCTTCATTTTGTCACTCATAATTTGAGTTCGCTGCCTCACAAGAGCATGTATCTCTCTTAACTCTTCCTCGAGAACAGTAGACGCTTCCTTCCCAATTCTTCTCACATCACCAGTTATTCCAAATTTTAAATCGCTGGGCAACCGAAGTTCGCTACCGAACAGTATCCTAGCAGGTGTTTGACCTGTTGTTTCATGCACTGCGGACCGATATCCCATCAGGAAAAGCGGTATGTGTACATCCCAATCATCTTGATTCTTGTCCACTACTTTCCGCAAGTGCTCTTCCAGGGTCCGGTTGAATCGCTCTACCATGCCATCTGATTGAGGATGCAGGGCTGTCGTTCGTGTTTTCCGAATACCAAGTATCTGGCACATCTCTTGGAACACCGCCGCTTCAAAGTTTCTTCCTTGGTCTGAGTGCAATTCTATAGGCGCACCGTATCTGGTAACCCAATTGTGAGTGAATGCATCCGCAACTGTTTTCGCTTCCTGGTTTGGAATTGGGTAGACCTCAGGCCATTTACTAAAGTAGTCCATAACCACAAGAACGTATTTGTTTCCTTGTCTGCTCATAGGGAATGGACCGGCCACATCCATGGCAACCCGCTCAAATGGTGCACCTGAGTTATACTGCTTCATCTGCCCATGACTTCGTGACTTTGGCCCTTTAGCTGTTATGCAATTAGCAATCCACTCAGCGACCGATTGACGACAGCCAACTTAATAGAACCGCTGCTTGATCTTCTCCAGCGTTTTTGTAATGCCTAGGTGGCCTCCACTAGGACCATTATGGAATTCCTTAAGAACATCCGGAATTCTTAACCTCGGAACTACTATAAGCTTCCGAGAGCACTGGCCATCTTCACTTTCCCATACTCTATGCAAACAGCCAGATATCAATTCTAAACTGTTCCATTGTGCCCAGTATGCTTTCGCGATGGGACTTTCCGCTGCCATTTGTTCTTTACTTGGCCGTCTGTTCACCTCCAATCCGTGCATTACCAATTCCAAGTCCGGATCTTCTTGCTGACATTTCCTTAAGTGACTTGCCTCCCACTCTTCTGCTGATGTAACTGTCATTAGCCGGACGTCTATTATGTCTTCCTTACCCTCGGCTTTTGGGCAGTGCTTACATTCCAAACTACATGGTCGACGGGACATAGCGTCAGCATTTCCGTGCGTATTACCCTTGCGGTGCTCGATGGTGAAGTCATAAGTTTGCAGCCTCTCAATCCACCGTGCAAGCTGCCCTTCGGGATTCTTGAACTGTAGTAGCCACTTCAGCGCTGCATGATCCGTTCTAACGCGGAAATGTTGACCATACAGATATTTGTGGAAGTGTTTAATGCAATCCACCAACGCTAATAGTTCTCTCCGCGTTACGCAGTAGTTCCGCTCTGGTTTCCCAATAGACCGGCTATAGTAGGCAACTATCTTTTCCTGCCCATCAATCAATTGCGAAAGTACACCTCCTATGCCATATCCACTAGCATCTGTGTCCAGAATAAATGTTGCACCTGGAACCGTGTACGCTAGCACAGGTGCAGTGCATAGTCGTTCTTTTAAAGCTTGGAAAGCCTCCTCTTGTTCAGTTTTCCACTCGAAAGATTATTTTTCCTTGTGAGTTTATGGAGACTATGAGCTACGCTAGCGAAATTCGAAACAAAACGGCGATAGTAAGTGCACAGCCCAAGGAAACTTCTTAATTCATGCAAATTTCTGGGTCTCGGCCAATCCTTCACTGCTTCTATTTTTTCCTTCGCAGTACAAACGCCCTTCGAGGTTACTTGATGACCTAAGTAATTCACCTCCTTCTTGAATAAAGAGCACTTCTTAGGACTTAGTTTAAGACCAGCGCCAGCTATTCTCTGGAAAACTTCTTCCAAATTACTCAAATGTTCGTCGAAGCTCTTTCCCAATACGATTATGTCATCCAGACACACCAAACAGGTCTTCCAGTGTAGTCCTTTGAGCACATGGTCCATTAATCTTTCAAAAGTGGCAGGAGCGTTGCATAAACCAAATGGCATTACCGTAAATTTGCCATAGACCGTTGCCAGCACTAAACGCTGTTTTTTCTTTATCTTCTTCACTCACTTCTACTTGCCAATACCCGCTCTTAAGGTCAAGTGTTGAGAACCATCCTGTGCCAGTTAACGAGTCTAGTGGATCATCGATCCTGGGCAAAGAATAGCTGTCTTTCTTTGTAACATCATTTAATCTGCGATAGTCCACGCAGAACCGCAACTGGCCATCTTTCTTCTTCACGAGTACCACCGGAGAGCTCCATGGACTTGCCGATGGTTCGATAACATCGCTTTCGCTCATTTCCCTAATTATTTGGCCAACAGCGTAACGTTTGGCTAGTGGAACGCTTCGAGGAGCTTGACGAATTGGTCTTGCGTCACCAGTATCAATGCTATGCTTCACTACGTTGGTCCTGCCTGGTTTGTTGCCATCCTTGTCGAATATGTTGGAGTATTTGCGCGATTGTTCCTCCTAAGGATGATATTTGCTCCCTCTGTTCAACCATTTGTGATGTAATGCTGGCATCGATTTGTGACATGTTCGCGTTCAATTTTTGTGAAATTGCAGCCAATAACATGTTCATGTCAATACCCTCAGATGAGCTAGGAGCCTTTTCTTGAATCTTACTCGAGGGCTGCTCTAACTCCTTCGCAGAATCACTAGCCTCTTCCTTGTCAACATCCTTCAAGGATACGTCTTCATCCTCTCGGCGGAATTCGTATTGGTTCAAGTCGATACCTTCGACTTCCATTGCTTCTCGCAGTCTCGATTGCAGCTCTGCCTTATTTCCTGTTGTAGACAATCCTCGCTTTGCCAGCTCCTTCTTGAGAGGAGGTATCGTCAAATCCTGAATCTTCACCATTTTTCAGTTATTATCCTTTGGGATTTATTTAACAATCCCACTTCTGACACCAATTGTTACGATTTTGCTGATTCAACCTCGATGATTTCCTAAATCCTTCAGGTACGATCCCTGGATTGTTAAATAAAATCGCCAACTTAATTTGCAGTCTCTTTATTTATAAAGACTTAATTAATGTCCTTTTTAATTATTCAGTAATTCACAATTCAATTACAATTTACGTTACTATTTACAATCACTTGTATACAACTTTCACAATGTACTGTTTTTATTACTTTACTGTAATGTAATCTCCACGAGTTTAATTCACAACTGATTGCTCTTGCAGTCGAATGTCGTCCTTATTTACTTGTTTGCTGCTTGAAAAACGAAACCCCTGGAATAATCGCATCGTTTACGATAAACCTCTTGCTTGTGATAAACCTCTCGCTTACGATAATCTTCGTTTACGATAATCGCTTCGTTTACGATAATCGTTCGCCTCGTTTACGCTCTAGAACGTGCCAGTTGTCGGCTCCTCTCTTTCATCTGTCATTCGCTTCGCATTTTCGCCACAATATTGTGACAGATGAAAGAGAGGAGCCGACAACTGACATCATCTAGAGCGTACGAGACGATTATCGTAACCGAAACGATTATCGTAACCGAGAGGATTATCGTATGGACGTGATTATTCCGGGGGTTTCGTTTTCAAGCAGCAAACAAGTATATAAGGGCGACGTACGGCTGCAAAAGCAATCAGTTGTGAATTAAACTCATGGAGGTTACATTACAGTAAAGTAATAAAAGCAGTACATTGTGAAAGTAGTATACAAGTGATTGTAAATAGTAACGTAAATTGTAATTGAATTGTGAATTACCGAATAATTAAAAGCACATTAATTAAGTCTTTATAAATAAAGAGACTGCAAATTAAGTTGGCGATTTTATTTAACAATCCAGAGGTCGTACCCGGAAGATTAAGGAAATCATCGAGGTTAATCAGCAAGATCGTAACAATTGGTGTCAGAAGTGGGATTGTTAAATAAATTCCAGAGGACAATAACTGAAAAATGGTGAAGATTCAGGATTTGACGATACCTCTTCTCAAGAAGGAGTTGGCCAAGCGAGGATTATCTACAACAGGAAATAAGGCAGAGCTGCAATCGAGACTGCGAGAATCAATGGAAGCCGAAGGCATCGACTTGAACCAGTACGAATTCCGTCGCGAGGATGAAGATGTATCCTTGAAGGATGTTGACAAAGAGGAGGCTAGTGATTCTGCGAAGGTGTTGGAGCAGCCCTCAAGCAAGATTCAAGAAATTGCTCCTGGCTCATCTACCGGTATGGACATGAACATGTTGTTGGCTGCAATTTCACAAATCAGTGCCAACAACATGTCACAAATCAATGACAACATGTCACAAAAGCTGGATGCACAGGATGCCCGTAATTCACAAAATATGTCTGTAATGAACGCGAACATGTCACAAATCGATGCCAGCATATCACAAAAGATGGATGTACAGGATACCAAAATGTCTGCAATGAATGACAACATTACATCACAAATGGTTGAACAGAGGGAGCAAATATCATCCTTAGGAGGAACCATCGCGCAAATACAGCAAAATCTGGAGAAGGACAATGCAGAACTTAAGGAAAGACAGGATCTAATTGAGAGCAAAGTCAACGAATTGCACGGTCGACAAGACAAAATAGACGAGCTAATTGAGACCAAAGTGAACAACGCATTGGAAGGTCGTGTGCGGGATTTGCAGTTAAATCGTCCAACCACTTCAGTGAACGCTCCCAAGGTAAAAACACCATCTTTTGACGGAAAAATTCCTTTCCAAGTCTTCAACTCCAGTTTGAGAAGACGGCTGAAACCAATAAATGGAGCATGGAGGAAAAATCTGCTGCATTATTCGTTGCGTTGGAAGGACCTGCGGCAGAGCTATTGCAAACTGTACCTGATTATGAGAGAAATGATTATGACGGATTGATGCGAGCCCTGGAAAGACGCTATGGTAGCGAACACAGAAGACAAATTTACCAGATGGAGTTAGAAAAGCGCGACCAAAAACCCAACGAATCTCTACAGGAATATGCCTCGGAAATTGAGAGATTGGCTCATTTAGCCATCGGAGACGCATCAGGTGAGCATCTCGAACGGGTGAAAATACAAAAATTCATCAGCGGCATAAAAGACGTTTATACCAAGCGGGAGACATATGCGAATCCAAAGTTAACATTCGCTGAAACAGTGGCGTATGCTCAAACACGTGAAACGGCGGCACTCATAAGCAGACCAGCATACAAAGTCAATAAAGTGGAGGTTGAAACAGCAGATGTGATGACCGAAATATTGAGAACTCTGAAGTCGTTAAAAGGAAACAAATACGTTCTTGTGGTTATGGACTACTTTAGTAAATGGCCTGAGGTCTACCCAATTCCAAACCAGGAAGCGAAAACAGTTGCGGATGCATTCACTCACAATTGGGTTACCAGATACGGTGCACCTATAGAATTGCACTCAGACCAAGGAAGAAACTTTGAATCGGCGGTGTTCCAGGAGATGTGCCAGATACTTGGTATTCGCAAAACCCGAACGACAGCCCTGCATCCTCAATCAGATGGCATGGTAGAGCGATTCAACCGGACCCTGGAAGAGCACTTGCGGAAAGTGGTGGACAAGAATCAAGATGATTGGGATGTACACATACCGCTTTTCCTGCTGGGATATCGGTCCGCAGTGCATGAAACAACAGGTCAAACTCCTGCCAGGATACTGTTTGGTAGTGAACTTCGGTTGCCCAGCGATTTAAAATTTGGAATAACTGGTGATGCGAGAAGAATTGGGAAGGAAGCGTCTACTGTTCTCGAGGAAGAGTTAAGAGAGATACATGCTCTTGTGAGGCAGCGAACTCAAATTATGAGTGACAAAATGAAGGCTCGGTATGACAAGGCGATGAACTCCGAAGGCTTCCAAAATGGAGATTTGGTGTTGCTGTACAATCCACAACGAAAGAGAGGTTTGTCCCCAAAACTTCAATGCAATTGGGAAGGTCCATACAAGATAATCAAACGACTAAACGACGTAGTGTATCGAATTCAAACTGTAGGGAGGCCGAGAAACAAGATGAAAGTGGTCCACCTAGAGAGGCTTGCTGCGTTTGGAACAGCGAATGTGTCTGATCGGGACGATCAGACTTAGGTGGAGGGCAGTGTGGCGAAAATGCGAAGCGAATGACAGATGAAAGAGAGGAGCCGACAACTGACATCTTCTAGAGCGTACGAGACGATTATCGTAACCGAAACGATTATCGTAACCGAGAGGATTATCGTATGGACGTGATTATTCCGGGGGTTTCGTTTTCAAGCAGCAAACAAGTATATAAGGGCGACGTACGGCTGCAAAAGCAATCAGTTGTGAATTAAACTCATGGAGGTTACATTACAGTAAAGTAATAAAAGCAGTACATTGTGAAAGTAGTATACAAGTGAGTGTAAATAGTAACGTAAATTGTAATTGAATTGTGAATTACCGAATAATTAAAAGCACATTAATTAAGTCTTTATAAATAAAGAGACTGCAAATTAAGTTGGCGATTTTATTTAACAATCCAGAGGTCGTACCCGGAAGATTAAGGAAATCATCGAGGTTAATCAGCAAGATCGTAACAATATGTATATTTGGGCAAATTACAATTTTTTGAGATAAGAGCAAGTTGGGTGAAAGTAAGTGAATAGTGTTCTGCTATTTAATTTTTTTTGTTTACATATATAAATGCACATTATTTCGTGATATATATGTATATTACAAAAGCCATGCGTTTATTACTGCTTCAATTAAAGGGTGGAAAGGAAAAATTATCGAATGTACATAATGCTGTTTCCAAAATAAATGAAGCGGTTCATAAATATAAACCTCGTTTGGTGGCACTGCCGGAATGTTTTAACTGTCCATATGGTACCAAATACTTCAGGCAGTATTCTGAACCGATACCTAATGGTCTCACATCGCAGGAGTTATCTGCAGCGGCAAAAAATCATGGTATATACATTGTTGGTGGAACTATACCTGAGTTGGGTGAAAACGGCGATATTTACAACACATGTACGATTTGGGCCCCAAATGGAAATTTGATTACAAAATATCGTAAAATGCATCTTTTCGATATTGATGTTAAAGGAGGAATCCGCTTTAAAGAATCTGAAACTTTGACTGCTGGAAGTGATTTTACGGTAATAGAAATAGACGATCATAAGATTGGTATTGGAATCTGCTACGACATTCGATTTGAAGAGCTAGCACGCGTGTATCGCAATGAAGGTACATATTCATTTATTTAAAACAAGAATACATTTAACCAAATATACATATATGATTGAACTGAAGGTTGTGAGATGTTGATCTACCCTGGAGCATTTAATATGACTACTGGTCCCTTGCACTGGGAGCTTTTACAGCGCTCTCGTGCAAATGATAATCAATTGTATGTTGTAACCATATCTCCTGCTCGTGATGAGAATGCCGAATACATAGCCTGGGGTCATTCGATGGTGGTTGATCCATGGGGAAAAATCTTAAAGAGCGCTGGTCATGGTGAAGACATTGTTGTTGCTGACATAGGTATAAATTTGTATATGGAATACACACTTGCATAAATGCTCAACTTGTTGCATACATATGTATGCATGTATATTCATTATACATTTGTAAATATTTGAATTATTTCAGACTTTCAACTCGTGAAAGAAGTGCGCGCTCAAATCCCGACTTTTAAACAGCGTCGCTTGGATATGTACACGACAAAAAAAATTATCAAAGATCAATGAAATTTGCCAGAGGCTGATTTGCATTTGCTCCAAAAATTTCTTGTTGCTTGTAATATATATGTATATAATCATAATATAATTTTATTAAAAGGGATCAAATAGAAATAATTGAACGTATGGGAACGTATAAAAATTTCAATTTTTTAAAAGTATTTTATAGCTTTAAACACAACCCTTTAACACTGCTTTATTTATATAAAGAGATACAAATATATTTTATAATTATTACCGCAACATAATTTCTAGCTTTACATATAGGGTTAAATATGTACATATTTACATATATATGTATGTACATATTGTGATAGTCTTTTTTGAACTTTCTCCAACTATTTTTTTTAAGTTTTATTGTTGCATCCAGAGATCGAAAATAGTCCTCTTCACTTTCAACGTGTATCAGATAATTCCAGCGACAGTCGAGTCTTTATATTGGAACGATCCGGATTTTTATCCGGCCAAGGACTGTCACTCACGCAATATTTCCCGCAGCGCAATCTGGAACATTTTTCTGCGGTTAGAACAAAAACCAAAGTCTATCCTTGTAGATATTTTACACGTTGTTTTTTGAAACTCTCGAATGGGGAACCTGAGTTATATTGCTTCATCTGTCCATGACTTCTGAGTTTCGACCCTTTGGCTGCAATACACTCCGTGCAATCAGCAATTCATTCCGCGACCGATTGACGACAACCAACCCAAAAGAACCGCTGATTAATCTTGTCTTGGTTTTCGTAATTCCCATGTGCCATCCACAAGGAAGTCCCTGAGAATGACTGGAATTCTTAACTTTAGAACTACTCTTAAGTGCGGGAGCACTGGCACCATCTTCACTTTCACACATAGCAAACAGCCGGATATCAATTTTAAACTGTTCCATTGTGACCAGCATGTCTTCGCAATGCTGCCATTTTTTCCTTACTTGATCGTCTGTTCATCTCCAATCAGTTCAATAACAATTCCAAGTCCGTGATGAAGCATAGCTAGCACAGCCGCAGTGCATAGCCGTTCCTTCAGAGTTTGGAAATCCTGCTCATGCTCTTTGTTCGAAATCTCTATTTTTCCTAGTGAACACAGCCCAAGAAAAATTCTTAATTCGCGAAAATTTCTGGGGCTTGGCCAATCTTTCACTGTTCCTATATTTTTCTTCACAGTACAAACGCCTTTCATAGTTACTTGATGACCAAAGTAATTCACCCCCTTCTCGAATAAGGAGTACTTTTTAGGACTTAATTTAAAACCAGTGCCATCTAATCTCTGAAAAACTTCTTTCATATTATTCAGATGTTCCTCAAACCTTTTTCCATTACCCTGATTTCGTCAAGATACACCAAACAAGTCTCCCAATGTAGTCCCTTGACTATATGATCTATTAATCTTTCAAAACAGGCAGGAAATTGCATAATCCAAAGGGCATCACCGTGAATTGCCAAAGACCGTTGCCAAAACTGAAGGCTTTTTTCTCCTTATCTCCTTCATTTACCTCCACTTACCAATAGCTGCTCTTTAAGTCGAGTGTTGACAACCATTCTATGCCAGTTCACGTCTCTAGCGTGTCATCGATCCGGGGCATAGGGTATCTGTCTTTCGCCCTTTTCGTCTGGCTCGTTTTAGTTTAACGGCTCTTTAAAGTCGGCTTCACTTACTTCAGCCTTTCGTATACGTTCTCCTGAATTGTTTCTTTTGGTGCTCGTCTTACATTCCCTTGCCAATTGGCCTGGTTTTATTTATTTATGTTAGAGTTTTCAATATTTCGTTCATCACACCTGGTGCTTCTACTTTCACTCTTGACTATGTAGGCTGGTCTCCATATGTGTGCCGCCGTTTCACGTGTTTGGGCATACGAGATAGGTTTAGAGAACATTGATTTTAGATTCGCTTATGTCTCTCGTTTGATGTTTATGTTCTTTATTCCGCTGATAAACCTGTGGATTCTTACTCTCAATTTCAGAAGCATATTGTTGCAGACATTCGTTGGGTTTTTGGTCGCACCTCTCCAGTTCCATCTGTTACATTTACCTCTTGTTCTCACTATCGTAGCGTCGTAACTATGCCTCTCATTTTCGGGAATAGTCTGCAAATTTTCCTTTCAATGCAGTGAATAGTGCAGCGAATTTTTTCTTAAAGCTCCAGTTATTTGCTATAGCCGTATTTTCGAACTGAATAAAGACCTAAAAGCAATTGTACCGTCAAAGGATGGTGTTTTTACCTTGAGCGCGTTCATCGAAGTGGTAGGACGATTCAAATGCAAATCACGGACACATCCTTCCAATTCGTCGACTTTCAATGAATGGATTATATCTGCCCCCTCTGTAAAACTTTTTGTGCATCCAACTTTTGTGAAATGCCCCTGCATTCAATTGTGACATTGCAGCCAATAGCATGTTCAAGTCCATAGCCGTAGATGAACTAGGTGCCTTTTTTTCAATCCCCGATCCATTTGGAACTCATGAGAGTTAGGTCATCACAAGATTTGAAATAAATTATGAAGCTCATGGCAAAGATTTGACTCCATCTGCCGTGCTTTCAAGTCAGATATGTGAAATACTTGAAGAAAAGCCACCGCTTCAATTTTGCTATGAATTTGGAAATGGTATTTCGATTGAAGATTGGCTAACTTAAGCACCAACGGAGAGTTTATCACTGTTTATTTTTCAGAGTCCTAAAAAAGCTAAACGTTTATATTTTTATGTGATACCAAAATCAACCGATGAGTATATCAACCAAGTTCCACGCATCACTCCCTCACCCATCAAGTTACAAATATCGCTCTGAGACTAATTCTACTATAAAGGACTCTAACGAACTCCAGCGAAAGATCGACGAGATAGTCGTCGACTTTATGAGTCGGTAGCACCTGCTAATAGTTAGAATCCAGCAGACGAGATTGAGCGCCCGCTCAGGCAGGTTATAACATTATAAGAAAGGATCGCAAGCGGGATCCTGGTGAAGGCTTCGCGTTTATCCCACACTACAGCGTGCAGTATCGTGGTGACATCCACCGTAAGTATACTACGCTAGACTAGTTGGTTACCGTCCTTTTGTTGTTGTTGTTGTTGTAGCCGCATTGCCAACTATGTTAATGTGTCGGGTTAAGTGGGCATGCAAAGAGGTGGGTAGTGTCGTGTAGGGATTCGTTGCATGCGAGACATGTGTTGGGTATGTCAGGGTCGAGTCTGGATAGGTAGGAGTTAAGCCTGCTATAATATGTAGACCTTAATTATGAAAGGGTTACGCGGGTCTCTCGAAGCAGCTCAAGCTCTTCTTCTATTATGGGTGATGATTGGGCTCCGAGAACACCATTCAGGGGACGAGAGTTCACAAAGGTGTTAACGGACTCTCGGTGAATGGTGTTTATTACCTAACTGTACACCGTCCTGTTCAGCGGGTCTTGTCTGTATTGCTGTATGGATTCGCGGTAGTCAAGTACTCCCTTCCTCATGTGCCTAGGTGGTTCAGCTTTCAATAGGTGTCTGTTGGGATGATCCCGACGGTAGCATCCCAGCAGATATTGCTTAAACAGAATAACATTATGCTCCTTAACTGGGAACGTAGATGTTTCACTGTCGCCTCTCGCTAGTCCTCGGCGTCCAAATCGGTGCAACATTGTCTACGACCGGCCGGCTAATTGCCTTGTACGTTTCCAACAGCGTTTCTTTGTCAGGGGCTACCAGCTAGCGATTTGAGGATTTTGTTGTGGCTCTTTACTTTGGTGGCAATTAAAGTCGTATACGGAGCGAAGAAGTGCAGGCTTTCAAATGTGACTCCCAGTAACTTTGGGCTGCTCATGGTCGAAATTTTAAAGTCATCGACCTTCACATTGAGTTCGAGCCGGTACTCCTTCGTCCAGCTGGGTGACAGACGCCAAAATCAAAGTCATCGGTGTGGAGGAAGCCTCGAAATATAGAAATTAAACAACATCGGGGAGAGGACACCACCCTGCGGAACCAGCTGTATAATTTTCCGTAGCTTTGAAATTTGACCTCGAAAGTCAACCGATGATTGTCGACCACTCAAGTAATTCATCCAGTGCTCCAGTACTACTAGAACAGTTCGCACACAGGGTGGATTTTGGTTGAGGCCATGAACTATGTGGGCGTGTAGCTGGGCACAGAGGATGTGTAAGAGACGGGAGCAGCAATGCAGCAATGCCTCAATTGTCTTTGCTACTGGGAAAGGAAAGATATCGGCCGATAAGTCTCATTTATTTGCAGGTTTCCTCGGCTTTGGTAGCGGGACCATTCTACCCATTTTGCATATATCGGGTATAATTAGAGTGGTCAAAAACAAATTGAGAACCTTGGTGAGATAATCTGCTCCCGCTGGGCCCAAATGTTTTAACATAAACATGCTTATTCCGTTGGGCCGATGGATTCGGAGGCTTTCGCCGTCCCGATAACCTCCTGAATGTCTTTCCTGGAGAAATCAAGCATCGCGCTGGTGTTTGGCAGTTTGCGCAGACGGCGGGTTACTTGTCTTTTCGTTCTGTCAACGGAAGGGTGCAGTGTAAATAATCGGCTAAAATAGCGCGCGCACCTCTTCGGGTCCGGCGAGGCGTGATTGCCGAATGAAATTTCCACCCGATCATCACGTCTCGTCGGATTAGACAACGATTTGACTGTGGCTCCAAGCTTGGTTACCCCAGAGGAGAGACTGCAGGACCTTAAGTGCTCCTACCCCTTGTTCCGCTTTGAGTGTTAACCTTCTGCCGAATCTCCGTGTTGAGTTTCCTAATACGGGGATCTCCGGGATCGGCTAGGCGTAGCGTTTCGCGCCTTCTTGCTTGGGTAACGTTGGTGAGAGTGGGAAGAGCACTGAAGCCGTTCTCAGTAAATTCCGCGATGCCGGGACAGTTGACTTTATTAAAGTTAACAAAGGTTCGGTGGTCCATGGAAACAAAGTCGGGAGGCCTGTCGAGATGACAATGGCAAATGGTCTAATGCGAGTGTCAGCAAAGGTCGCCAATCTATGCAGTTTATCAGATCAGCGCTAGCTGTTGTTATGTCATCGTTCATTGTGCAGAGTGTCGAATCTGTTCCGCCAGCTCCATTCCTCGACGATCATTTGTCAGACAGCAATGCCAAAGGTCTTCTTCACTGCCTCACACTTACAACTACAAGCAGCGAAATCCTCGGCCACCCTCACCACCAGCTAGACGAAGAAGTACCGGCTTGAATTCCATGTGAAAGTCGATGACGTAAAAATTCGGACAATAAACAACCCGAAGTTACTGGGAGTTACATTTGGCAGTCTGCATAGCTGCTGTGACGACGCATACGACTGCAATTGACACTAAAGTTCAGAGCCGCAACAAAATCCTCAAACCGCTAGCCCTCAGTACTTGGAGTAAATATAAAGAAACGTTGCTCGCAACGTACAAAGCAATTGGCCGGCCGATCGTAAGGTACTCCGCGCCTGAGGCTAGCGAAACGCTATTGGCATTAACCCTCCTGATGAAATATAAGACATCTCTGCTCCCAGTTAAAAAGCATAATGTTTTGCTGTGTAAGCAATACCAGTTGGGATGCTACCGTCGCGATTATCCGATCCTCTACCTTGACACATCAGGGACTACCGCTACTCCGTACAGCCATATAGACAGGAACCGCTGGACGGTACGGCATACCGACAGGCTTTAAACACCATTCACCGAGAGTCCGTTAACATTTTTGTGAACTCTCTTCTCGTAAATGGTATTCTCGGAATCAAAGCACCACATATTGCAGAACAAGAGCCCAATTAAGGTCCGGATATTGTAGTCGATCTAATTTCTACCTATCCAGAAGCGACCCCGACATACCCAATGTATGTCATGTATGCAATAAATCCCCGCAAGAGCCTAACCACCTCTTTGCACGCCCACTCAAACTGTCTCACATAACACCCCTCACCTCCGATCCGAACCCGTAGAAAAAGCACTTTTCCGGTGTTTTCCGTTAGATGACCTCGACGGCTTAGACAAGGCCTACCTGGCCCTAGGCGGGGTAAGTGAACCGCAACAACAAGGCTATTGCACACTTGTCGCATAGCTGACCGGAAACAACACCTCATTATTTTCGAATACCGAGCGCAAGTATTCAGCAAAAAACTATTGGACCTGCTAAAGTCTGAAAATTTAGAAACTCAAACTTTTTAATTACATAAAATTTTTTATTGGCCCAAAGTAATATGTCGAAATTGCTTAAATAATTTTTGGCCTATTATACTTGACTACTCAACGTAAATGTTGTTACCTTAACGGTTTCCTTTACACCATAGCAAAATAATAGCTCATCGGTGAACTCTTTCTAGAACCATTTCTTTTTTGATTCGTTTACGTGTCATTTCCAAACTTTCTATTTATTTTCATTACTTCTTAAGAGTTATCGCTTTCTGGCTCAGATCCAAAAATGTCCTTCATGGTTTTGCTAACTGCTTTTCCTTTTTCAATACAACCTGATTTGAAAGCCTGACTAGTATCTTCATGTTGTTTAGCTTTAGTATTTTTCTTTCGCATCCTCCGTTCTTCTTGGGTTTTTATATCTGTCTTATCTAATTGAAGCACTTGTGATTTTCCAACATCTCTCTCCAATTGTATGCATCTAAGCTGATTATCATCATACTGACTTTTTTGACAATGTGATCCATCAAATTTTTCTTTCAACATGCAAAAACTATTTTCTTCTGGGACTGATCTGTGATGCGGGCCGATTTGCTGATCAATTATTAACTTGTTTTTAGGAGTTTCCACTTTATTACTCAGAAAGCACAATTTTTGTTTTTTCTTGTCCATTTTAGGTAATTTATTGCAATTCTTTTTTATGGGCATAGGCTTATATACTGGCAAGTGGTGTTCATTCGTCAATTCAGGAGAGTAATATTCTTCAACATCAAAATTTTCTCGATTTGAATTCGATGCTTTATTTACAATCTTAGTTGGCACATAAAGCAAGCTACTTGTGTCAATACACGAGCTTACATTTGAAACAGGTTGAGGACAATACTCAAATTCATCGACAGCGCTATGAGATGGAGAAACCAACATCTAAAAATAAACAAAATATTTTATTGAATTTATATTGTTACATCGACTTTACTTACATTTGCTCGTGGTGGTGCATTTTTCACTTTCTTTCGATGCCGAATCAACAAGTCCAACGCTATTGGTCTATTTTTAAATTCAAGCGTGGTATAGTCAAAACATTCCAAAAGAGCTTTCATAGATATTGAAGAAATTGTAATATGAACATTATATTCGTCAAGTTTTATCAATTTTTCCCTGAATTGACAATCATTTGGTACATCATCCGAAAGTTTATAATATAGCTTTACCAACTCTGCATCCAATTTTTGCCAATGCTCTTTGGTCATCCCATGGTAGCCCTTCGATTCATTAAGATTCTCAATAGTTGTTGAATTATCAAATTTTATTCGCGTCACAATGCTTGTGCCTTTATACTAAAAATAAGTTAACTTAGGATGTGAAATGTATAAATATTCTAAAATCTCACCTCACGTAATTCTAACACAAAGGAATTAACAATACGCATTGTCATTAAAATAATAATTCACTTGTTATTTTGACACTTGTTGCCACCGATGCAGGTTTAACCCACTTGGCGCACCACTTATTTACCTTTTTACCAGCCGTCTTCATTTACTTAGAAAACCGGCCTACGGGCATCATTTGTCGAGTTGTTAACTAACTATTTTGTATCTCCACTAACGATTAGGTGATTCGGTAACTCAATATAACTATTGTTGTTAGCTGACATATCCTTTTTATTAATATTGTTACGATCTTGCTGATTAACCTTGATGATTTCCCCATATCCTTCGGGCACGATCTCTGGATTGTTGAATAAAATCGCCAACTTAATTTGCAGTCTCTTTATTTATAAAGACTTTAATTAATGTCCTTTTATTATTCGGTAATTCACAATTCAATTACAATTTACGTTACTATTTACAATCACTTGTATACAACTTTCACAATGTACTGATTGCTGACTGACTCTCTGCAGTCGTGTGTCGCCCTTATATACAACTCCCGGTTGCTCGCAACCAACCTTCTAGAATAATCGAATCTCTCTCTTTACGAATGTTCTCGAATTCGCTTTAGAACATGCCAGCATCGGCTCCTCTCTTTCATCTGTCATTCGCTTCGCATTTTCGCCACACTGCACTCCACCTAAGTCTGATCGTCCCGATCAGACACATTCGCTGTTCCAAACGCAGCAAGCCTCTCTAGGTGGACCACTTTCATCTTGCTTCCTGGTCTCCCAACATTCTGGACTCGATACACTACGTCATTTAGCCGTTTGATTACCTTATATGGACCATCCCAAACGCATTGAAGTTTTGGGGACAAACCCCTCTTCCGTTGTGGGCTGCACAGCAACACCAAATCTCCATTTTGGAAGCCTTCAGAGTTCATCGCTTTGTCATACCTGGCCTTCAATTTGTAATGGCTTCATGATTTTGGCCCTTTAGTTGCACTGCACTCCTCGCAGTTAGCAACCCACTCAGCAATCGATTGATGACTACCAACCCAATAGAACCTCTGTTTGATCTTCTCCAGCATTTTCTTAATGCCTAGATGCTCTCCACTAGGACCATAGTGGAATTCCTTAAGAATATCCAGAATTCTTAACCTCGGAACTACTATTAGCCTTCCAGAGCACTGGCCATCTTCACTTTCCCATACTCTATGCAAACAGCCAGATATCAATTCTAAACTGTTCCATTGTGCCCAGTATGCTTTCGCGATGGGACTTTCCGCTGCCATTTGTTCTTTACTTGGCCGTCTGTTCACCTCCAATCCTCGCATTACCAATTCCAAATCTGGGTCTTCCTGCTGACATTTTCTTAAATGACTTGCCTCCCACTTTCCTGCTCCTGTAATTGTTATTCGCCGGACGTCTATTATGCCCTCAGCTTTTGAGCATGGTTTGCGTCGTCTTTCCTCTGTGTTGGAGCCCGACTGGCATTCGCGCGCGAAGTGACCTGCTTTTCCACAACTGAAGCACTTCCCAACCTGATTCTTGACACCAGAACGATTCATTCCTTCTATCGACTTCAGAGTTTTCAATATTTCAGTCCTCACATCTGGTGGTGGATTGGGTTTTTGGTCGCGCTTTTCTAACTCCATCTGGTAAATTTGTCTTCTGTGTTCGCTACCATAACGTTTTTCCAAGGCTCGCATCAATCCGTCGTAATCATTTCTCTCATAATCAGGTACAGTTTGCAAAAGTTCTGCCGCAGGTCCTTCCAACGCAACGAATAGTGCAGCAGATTTTTCCTCCATGCTCCATTTATTTGTTTCAGCCGTCTTCTCAAACTGGAGCTTGAAGACTTGGAAGGGATTTTTTCCATCAAAAGATGGTGTTTTTACCTTAGGAGAGTTCACCGAAGTGGTTGTACGATTTAACTGCAAATCCCGCACACGACCTTCCAAGGCGTTGTTCACTTTGGTCTCAATTAGCTCCTCTATTTTGTCTTGTCGCTCCTCGATTCGATCCTGTCTTTCCTTAAGTTCCGCATTGTCTTTCGCAAGATTTTGCTGTATTTGTGCGATTGTTCCTTCCAATCCATCGAATTTTTCTGACAGCCTAGCATCCTGTGCATCCATCTTTTGTGATATGCTGGCATCGATTTGTGACATGTTCACGTTCTTTACCGACATATTTTGTGAATTTCGGGCATCCTGTGCATCCAGCTTTTGCGACATGTTGTCATTGATTTGTGCAATTGCAGCCAACAACATGTTCATGTCCATACCGGTAGGTGAGTCAGGGGCATTTTCTTGAATCTTACTTGATGGCTGCTCCAACTCCTTCGCAGAATCAATAGCCTCTTCCTTGTCAACATCCTTCAAGGATACATCTTCATCCTCGCGGCGGAATTCGTGTTCGTTCAAGTCGATACCTTCGACTTCCATTGCTTCTCGCAGTCTCGATTGCAACTCTGCCCTATTTCCTGTTGTAGACAATCCTCGCTTTGCCAACTCCTTCTTGAGAGTTGACACCAATTGTTACGATCTTGCTGATTAACCTCGATGATTTCCCAAATCCTTCAGGTACGATCTCTGGATTGTTAAATAAAATCGCGAACTTAATTTGCAGTTTAATTTACTTTACTATTTACAATCACTTGTATACAACTTTCACAATGTACTGTTTTTATTACTTTACTGTAATGTAATCTCCAACGAGTTTAATTCACGACTGAATACTGACTGACTACTCTGCAGTCGTGTGTCGCCCTTATATACAACTCCCGGCTGATGGCAACCAACCGTCTAGAATAATCGAATCTCTCTCTTTACGAATATTCTCGAATTCGCTTTAGAACATGGCAGTTGTCGGCTTCTCTCTTTCATCTGCCATTCGCTTCGCATTTTCGCCACAATATTGTGGCGAAAATGCGAAGCGAATGGCAGATGAAAGAGAGAAGCCGACAACTGGCACGTTCTAGAACGTAAGAGTCGATTATCGTAAACGACGATTATCGTAAACGACGCAATAATTCCAGGAGTTTCGTTTTCACGTAGCAAACAAGTATATAAGGACGACATACGACTGCAAGTCAGTCAGTCAGCAGTCAGTCAGCAATCAGTCGTGAATCAGTTTTGAATTAAACTCGTGGAGATTACATTACAGTAAAGTAATAAAAACAGTACATTGTGAAAGTTGTATACAAGTGATTGTAAATAGTAACGTAAATTGTAATTGAATTGTGAATTACTGAATAATTAAAAAGGACATTAATTAAGTCTTTATAAATAAAGAGATTGCAAATTAAGTTGGCGATTTTATTTAACAATCCAGAGGTCGTACCCGAAAGATTAAGGAAATCATCGAGGTTAATCAGCAAGATCGTAACAATTGGTGTCAGAAGTGGGATTGTTAAATAAATTCCAAAGGATAATTATTGAAAAATGGTGAAGATTCAAGATTTGACGATACCTCTTCTCAAGAAGGAGTTGGCCAAGCGAGGATTGTCTACAACAGGAAATAAGGCAGAGCTGCAATCGAGACTGCGAGAAGCAATGGAAGTCGAAGGTATCGACTTGAACCAATACGAATTCCGCCGCGAGGATGAAGATGTATCCCTGAAGGATGTTGACAAAGAAGAGGCTAGTGATTCTGCGAAGGAGTTAGAGCAGCCATCAAGTAAGATTCAAGAAAAGGCCCCTAGCTCATCTGCGGGTATTGACATGAACATGTTATTGACTGCAATCTCACAAAAGCTGAATGCACAGGATGCCCGTAATTCACAAAATATGTCTGTAATGAACGCGAACATGTCACAAATCGATGCCAGCATATCACAAAAGATGGATGCACAGGATGCCAAGATGTCACAAAAGATGGATGCAAAGTTTGATGGACTAGAAGGAACAATCGTGCAAATTCAGCAAAATCTGGAGAAAGACAATGCAGAACTTAAGGAAAGACAGGATCTAATTGAGAGCAAAGTCAACGAATTGCACGGTCGACAAGAAAAAATAGAAGAGCTGATAAAGACCAAAATCAACGAGCTCGAGCGGCATGTCCGAGATTTGCAGTTGCATCGTCAAACCAGATCGATGAACGGCCCGTGGGTAGAAGCACCATCCTTTGACGGCACAGCTCCATTCCAGATCTTCAAGCTCCAATTCGAGAAGACGGCTGAGTTAAATAATTGGACCATCGAGGAAAAATCCGCTGCGCTATTTGTTACGTTGAAAGGACCTGCAGCGGATATTTTGCTGACTATTCCCGAATGTAAGAGGGATAACTATGACGCAGTAATGCGAGCCCTGGAAAGACGCTTTGGTAGCGAACACAGAAGGCAAATTTACCAGATGGAGCTGGAACAGCGTGACCAAAAATACGACGAATCTCTACAGGAATATGCTTTTGAGATCGAGAGATTGGCTCATTTAGCCACAGGGCACGCGTCGGCTGAATATCTCGAAAGATTAAAAATCCAGAGGTTCATCAGCGGAATTAAAGACGTGTACACCAAGCGAGAGACTTATGCGAATCCAAAGTTAACATTCGCTGAGACGGTTGCGTATGCTCAGACACGTGAAGCAGCGGCACTGCTATGTAAGCCGGCCCACAAAGTGAAGCGTTTGGAGGTAGAAACACCAGATGTGAGGACTGAAATATTGAAAACTCTGAAGTCGATAGCAGGAATGAATCGTTGTGGTGTTAAGAATCAAGGTGGAAAGTGCTTCAGTTGCGGTGAAGCAGGTCACTTCGCACGCGAATGCCAGTCGGGCTCCAACAAAGAGGAAAGACGACGCAAACGATACTCAAAAGCTGAGGGCATAATAGACGTCCAGCGAATAACAATTACACGAGCAGGAAAGTGGGAGGCAAGCCACTTAAGGAAATGTCAGCAAGAAGACCCAGACTTGGAATTGGTAATGCGCGGATTGGAGGTGAACAGACGGCCAAGTAAGGAACAAATGGCAAAGGGAAGTTCCACCGCGAAGGCATACTGGGCACAATGGAACAGTTTAGAGTTGATATCTGGCTGTTTGCACAGAGTATGGGAAAGTGAAGATGGCCAGTGCTCTCGAAAGCTTATAGTAGTTCCGAGGTTAAGAATTCCGGATATTCTTAGGGAATTCCATAATGGTCCTAGTAGAGAGCATCTAGGAATTAAGAAAATGCTGGAGAAGATCAAACAGAGGTTCTATTGGGTTGGTTGTCGTCAATCGATCGCTGAGTGGGTTGCTAACTGCAAGAAGTGCATAGCAACTAAAGGGCCAAAACCACGAAACCATTACAAATTGAGGGCCAGGTATGACAAAGCAATGAACTCTGAAGGCTTCCAAAGTGGAGATTTGGTGTTGCTGTGCAGTCCACAACGGAAGAGAGGTTTGTCCCAAAAACTTCAATGCGTTTGGGAGGGTCCATATAAGGTAATCAAACGGCTGAATGATGCAGTGTATCGAATCCAGAATGTTGGGAGCCCAGGAAGCAAGATGAAAGTGATCCACCTAGAGAGGCTTGCTGCGTTTGGAACAGCGAATGTGTCTGATCGGGACGATCAGACTTAGGTGGAGGGCAGTGTGGCGAAAATGCGAAGCGAATGACAGATGAAAGAGAGGAGCCGACAACTGGCACGTTCTAGAAAGTAAAAGGCGTTTATCGTAAACGACGATTATCGTAAACGACGCAATAATTCCAGGGGTTTCGTTTTCACGTAGCAAACAAGTATATAAGGAGGACATTCGACTGAAAGTCAGTCAGTCAGCAATCAGTCGTGAATCAGTTGTGAATTAAACTCGTGGAGATTACATTAAAGTAAAGTAATAAAAACAGTACATTGTGAAAGTTGTATACAAGTGATTGTAAATAGTAACGTAAATTGTAATTGAATTGTGAATTACCGAATAATTAAAAGGACATTAATTAAGTCTTTATAAATAAAGAGATTGCAAATTAAGTTGGCGATTTTATTTAACAATCCAGAGGTCGTACCCGAAAGATTAAGGAAATCATCGAGGTTAATCAGCAAGATCGTAACAATATTTATTTCCCACAGCTAGCAATAAGGAAAATGCAACCCTGTGACGGAAAAGTAAGAGTGTGGTTGTTATTGTTTCATTTGAATATGTCATGTTTGCAACGGGGGTGCTCTCGATCTCTAGCACAATTCCATAGGAAATATTTGCATAGTATGCATTTCCTAGACGAAGAGAATACCCCTAATCCGTTCATTTATTGATGAAAAACGTTGATTAGATGTCGTAGTAAGATCACCTTGTTAAATTCGCCCTGATTTCGAATCTAGAAACGGAGCAAGGCGAATTATAGTACACTTTGTTTGTCAAAGAGCCCGCCAAATAAATACAACAATCGGCTAACGTTTTATTAAATCGGAATTGTAATCTGTGGTATTATTGAATTAAGGGATTGAATATCAAGGATATTAAGCATGGATTTTCGGAGAAAATCGCGGATGAGATCTGTTCGTAAGCCACAATTCGAAAACCTTGAAATACAATATCCACATAATGTTGCACTCTACCGAATGCCTCCAACTGAAGACATAAAGATACACGAATTTGAAGAATTAGCGTTGGAACGCCTCAAAGTGTTACGAATATTGGAACAAGCAAGCTCTAAAAGCTTACGTTTCTTATCAGATGAGTGGAAAGAATTCGTTAATGCAGAGCTAAATCGCGAAGGCCTAAAAGGATATCTGCGTCTTTGTACTAACAGTAGCACCAACCCAACAACTGATAGCACGAAGTATGAGCATGAATTACAAGCAAGACGTCGTGATTATATATCACACTTTATTCTGCGATTAGCTTATTGTCGAACAGAGGAACTGAAACGGTAAATTTAATTTAAAAAAAAAGATCTAAAACAAAATTTATATACATGCATAAATTGTATATTTTACACAGTTGGTTTGTGACGCGAGAAATGGAGCTGTTCAAATACAAGTTTTCATCAATGAATTCCGCCGACATCAAATATTTTCTTGAATTGAATAAATTAGAGTATTCACCACTAAGCGAGGTGCAAAAGGATTCTGTTAAAGCTGGACTTTACGAAAGTACTGTTGGTCAGAGCATATCTAAAATTGAATTGCTTGATTTTTACAAAGTACATTTCACTCAAGTACTAGACTTAGTCCGTTCGCGGCGTTGTTATTTGAACGGTGGATTTGCCTATGTCAATACGCATGACTTTGTTTCTATTATTGCTGTCATCCAGCTTAACGAAATAGAACATGGTCTTCAATCCGCACAAAAACTCATACGAGAAGTTGAAGCAGATGAACGCATATTCCATTTGTTAAAGTCCCTGCATACGTCATACACAGGAAAGGATTATGCTCTTAGCAAACAAGGTAGCGTGGCACCGGAATCCCTCGATCAGCTTGCAAAAAAATCATTTCCAATTTGTATGCGCAACTGCCACGAATACTTGCGTGCAAATCATCACCTAAAGCACGGTGGACGCATGCAATATGGTCTTTTTCTTAAAGGTATTGGTGTAACATTAGAAGATTCTCTTCGTTTTTTCCGCGAGGAATTTACACGGAAAATTGACGCTGAACAATTTGCAAAGCGTTATGAATACAACATTTACCATAATTATGGCAAAAAAGGATCTATGATCAGCTACACACCCTACTCATGTCTAAAGATAATTCAGGAAAATCCTGTTCAAGACGACTGTCGCGGATGTCCTTATAAAACAAGTGATGCAAGTGCATTGAAAGTGAAGCTTGTTGCATATGGTTTGTCTTCAACACATGTTCAAGACGTGATGAATTATGTGACCAAAGGTCATTATCAACTTGCATGTGGAAAGTATTTCCAAATAATGCATGAAAGTCCCGTTGAACTTGGAGTCCATCATCCAAATCAATATTTCGAGGAAAGTCAAAATGTGATGGGAAATCGCACAGCTAAGAAAGCAGCGAGCACATCACACCGCAAGCTTTTAAAACGTGGAGCTAATGATAATTCACAAGCTATGAACGCTGATGAAGATGATGAGTTGTGGAACATAGCTGAAACACAAGAAAGTACATACAATAGCCAACAAGCGGAAAAAAGTGCTTGGGACGAAGACCTTGATCTTACAGCTATCGATTGTTAATCGAAAATATATTTAATCAAATTGGTAATAATAAATAGACTTTTTTTAGTCATTTAATCATACTCCACAATACCATTAAATTTAGTTTCATTTTAACTCCCCATAAGTAAATTTTTTAATATAAATAATTCAAGGTATATGTACATTAATATAAATGTGGTATAAAAAAAACTTAGATTTGGATTTCTTTTGACTTCATTTTGTCAGAAATGCTAGTCCAAAGATATATATACATATATAAAGATTCAGAAAATAATTTAATAGCGATCTCGGTTGCGGAAACCTTTCCCATTTCCATTATTTCGACTACGAAAATTATTATTAAATTTTCCCATTTCGTTTTCTTTACGACTCTTCATGGATTTGAAACGATCAGCCATATGACGAAGTTCATCAGGAACTTCTTGATTAGCTTCTTCCAAAATACCTATAAGTTCCTTGGCAACGCCCCAATCATTACGTGTAATAAAACTTATGGAAGTTCCGGTGCGGCCAGCACGACCAGTTCTTCCTACCCGATGTACGTATTCTTCAATATTGCGAGGAAAATCGAAATTTATCACATGCCTAAAAAATTAAATTAACAAAACAATCAAAATAAAGACATGTTCATACTAACGTGATATCATCTATATCCAGACCCCTGGAAGCAACATCTGTAGCTATTAACAACTTTACTTGTCCAGACGTTATATCAGCAATAGCTTGTTCCCGATCGCACTATGAAAAAGAATTGGGAAATAAATACACTTGTATATATATTTTATAGATATAGATTTATAAGTACTTGTTCTCTGGAACCATGTATGCAGGTACACATATATCCCTCTAAAGTGAGATCACTAGACAAATCATCAGCTCTAGTCTTTTTTCCACAAAAAACAATAGCCTTATCGTCCTTATTCATATTACGCACAAATTGTTGAATCTGTTTAACATAAACATTTATTTTTATAGTAAACATAAGGGGAAGTATGCATAGAACACTTACTGCGAAAAACTTATCACCATCATCCATAATTTCTATTATCTGTTTGACGGTGTGCGTTGCTGCCAAATCCAAAGACCCTACACAAACTTGCACAGGATTACTCATGTAACTCTGAGCTAATCGTCGTACACCTGGAGGCCATGTAGCACTGGTCATAACCGTTTGTCTATCAGGACGTATGTCTAACAATACTTTACGAATTTGTGGTTCAAAACCCATATCTAACATACGATCTGCTTCATCCAACACCAAATACGTAATGGTGGAAACATCGATAACGTTAGCTTCAATTAAATCATTAAGACGACCCGGTGTACAAATTATAATTTCAACACCTCTTTGAACATTGCTTATTTGCTCTTTACGGTTTCCTCCGCCATATACACAAACCCTAAAATTTAATGATATAATTTACGAAAAGCACAATAAAATTATAAAAAATAAACATACGCTTTCATTCCACGAAAGGAATACTTATGAACTTCTTTTTCTATTTGTAGTGCGAGTTCTCGTGTTGGTGCAAGAACCAACACATTTGGGCCACCTCGCTGCAACCTCGGTATGGACTGGTACTCGGTATGAATCATAGCAGGTAATAGAAAAGCAAGAGTTTTACCTGTACCAGTTTGTGCAATACCTATCATGTCTTCACCCTTTAGTAAAATTGGCCAGGCTTGTGATTGGATGGGGGATGGTTTGGTAAAATTTTGTTTGTAAATTTCATCTAATAAATCCGGATAGGATGCAAAACATTGCTCAAATTTCCACACCGGGTTGGGGATATTTTCCGGCACATCCTCTTTTTTAAACACGCGTGATACTGTTATGTTATTATTTCGTTCTCTTATATGTGCAACCTCTTCTTCCCTCAAATTAGCTACTTCAGGATCTTCATTATAAAAGTTCTTTGTTAATGGAGGACATTTAGCCCAACGCTTTGCGCTTTCTTCTTGCTGCAATTTTAATAACAATTATTTGGAATAATAATAGTATTTATAATACAATCTTATCTTACCGACTTTTTCTTAATCGCATCCCAGTCGATTAATACTGAATAGTCCACCTTCTCTTCTTTAGCATCGTATGGTTCGTCTTCATTTGGTTGGAAACTATAGATATCCGCGGAAGATCTATCTTTCTTCCCGTTGCCATGGCTAAAACTATTGTTATTTCTTGCTCCTTTTTCGAATAGCCTTTCAATATATGCTTGTGCATCTTTAACATCAGGCTCAGAATAGCCACTAATGACTGCCGAACCTTTTCCTTTATCGAGATCTACACGAACATTATACTTATTTTGAATCTCCCTTATTGTTGCACCTCCTCGCCCAATGACCATGCCAACATACTCAGATGGAACTGTGACGTGTTCTTTATAGCATCTTCTGTGGTTATCACCACGTTTATCATTAGCGTCAGCATAGCGATCGTTATTACGAAATCGATTACAACTCTTCCTTTGCTCTTGACCACCATCATTCATAAAGGATTTTGCTGATTTAACAGAAGTTTGGACGCCTTCATCCCAATTTTGTTCTTCCCAGTCCGACATTAAAAACGTATTTTTCTCAATACACTTTTTTACTCCGTGTTTTAAGCGATTTGGAAACTTTATAAGCGAAAATTTATGGCTCAGAACGGTAAATTGAAAAGGAAACAGAGAACTGCAAAGCTGACTTCAGCAAATGGCAGAGAATGTGGAATAACGTTATACGTTTTCTGCAAATGGATTGAAGCTGTCAGATGGTTACAGAGTTACCTGTTACAGAAAATTATATTGTGGCGAAAATGCGAAGCGAATGACAGATGAAAGAGGGGAGCCGACAACTGGCACGTTCTAGAACGTAAGAGGCGATTATCGTAAACGACGATTATCGTAAACGACGCAATAATTCCAGGGGTTTCGTTTTCACGTAGCAAACAAGTATATAAAGACGACATACGACTGCAAGAGAGTCAGTCAGCAATCAGTCGTGAATCAGTTGTGAATTAAGCTCGTGGAGATTACATTACAGTAAAGTAATAAAAACAGTACATTGTGAAAGTTGTATACAAGTGATTGTAAATAGTAACGTAAATTGTAATTGAATTGTGAATTACCGAATAATTAAAAAGACATTAATTAAGTCTTTATAAATAAAGAGACTGCAAATTAAGTTGGCGATTTTATTTAACAATCCAGAGGTCGTACCCGAAAGATTAAGGAAATCATCGAGGTTAATCAGCAAGATCGTAACAATTGGTGTCAGAAGTGGGATTGTTAAATAAATTCCAGAGGATAATAATTAAAAAAAATGGTGAAGATTCAGGATTTGACGATACCTCCTCTCAAGAGGGAACTGGAGAAACGTGGATTATCTACAACAGGAACTAAGGCAGAGCTGCAATCGAGACTGCGAGAATCAATGGAAGTCGAAGGCGTCGACTTGAACCAGTACGAATTCCATCGCGAGGACGAAGAGGTATCCTTGAAGGACATTGACAAAGAAGAGGAGCAGCAATCAATTAGGATTCATGAAAAGGCTCCTAGCACATCTACAGGCATGGAAATAAACATGTTATTGGCTGCAGTTTCACAAAACATGTCTGCAATGAACGCCAGCATCTCAGCTGTCACAAAAGCTGGATGCACAGAATGCCAGCATTACATCAAAAATGGTTGAACAGTGGAAGCAGATATCATCCTTAGAAAGAACAATCGCACAAATACAGCAAAATTTGGTGAAAGGCAATGCTGAACTTAAGGAAAGGCAGGACAGAACCGAAGAGCGGCAAGATAAGATAGAGGAGCTAATTAAAACCAAAATCAACGAGCTCGAGCGACGTGTCCGAGATTTGCAATTGAATCGTCCAGCCAGATCGATGAACGGCCCGTGGGTAGAAGCACCATCCTTTGACGGCACAGCTCAATTACAGATCTTCAAAATCCAGTTCGAGAAGACGGCTGAGTTAAATAATTGGACCATCGAGGAAAAATCCGCTGCGCTATTTGTTACGTTGAAAGGTCCTGCAGCGGATATTTTGCTGACTATTCCCGAATATGAGAGGGATAACTATGGCGCAGTAATGCGAGCCCTGGAAAGGCGCTATGGTTGCGAGCATAGGAGGCAAATTTACCAGATGGAGCTGGAACAGCGTGACCAAAAATACGACGAATCTCTGCAGGAATATGCTTTTGAAATCGAGAGATTGGCTCATTTAGCCATTGGGAACACATCGCGTGAGCATATCGAAAGAGTAAAAATCGGAAGTTCATCAGCGGAATTAGAGACGTGTACACCAAGCGAGAGACTTATGCGAATCCAAAGTTAACATTCGCTGAAACTGTTGCGCATGCTCAGAACGAAGCATTTGGAGGGAGAAACACCAGATGTGAGGACTGAAATATTGAAAACTCTGAAGTCGATAGAAGGAATGAATCGTTCGGGTGTCAAGAAGGTTGGGACGTGTTTCAGTTGTGGAAAAGCAGGTCACTTCGCACGCGAATGCCAGTCGGGCTCCAACATAGAGGAAAGACGACGCGAACCATGCTCAAAAGCTGAGGGCATAATAGACGTCCGGCGAATAACAATTACACGAGCAGGAAAGTGGGAGGCAAGCCATTTAAGAAAATGTCAGCAGGAAGACCCAGATTTGGAATTGGTAATGCACGGATTGGAGGTGAACAGACGGCCAAGTAAGGAACAAATGGCAAAGGGAAGTTCCATCGCGAAGGCATACTGGGCACAATGGAACAGTTTAGAGTTAATATCTGGCTGTTTGCATAGAGTATGGGAAAGTGAAGATGGCCAGTGCTATCGGAAGCTTATAGTAGTTCCGAGGTTAAGAATTCCGGATATTCTTAGGAAATTTCACAATGGTCCTAGTGGAGAGCATCTAAGCATTAGGAAAATGCTGGAGAAGATCAAGCAGAGGTTCTATTGGGTTGGTTGTCGTCAATCGATTGCTGAGTGGGTTGCTAACTGCAAGAAGTGCATAGCAACTAAAGGGCCAAAACCACGAAACCATTACAAATTGAGGGCCAGGTATGACAAGGCGATGAACTCTGAAGGCTTCCAAAGTGGAGATTTGGTGTTGCTGTGCAGTCCACAACGGAAGAGAGGTTTGTCCCAAAAACTTCAATGCATTTGGGATGGTCCATATAAGGTAATCAAACGGCTGAATGATGCAGTGTATCGAATCCAGAATGTTGGGAGCCCAGGAAGCAAGATGAAAGTGATCCACATAGAGAGGCTTGCTGCGTTTGGAACAGCGAATGTGTCTGATCGGGACGATCAGACTTAGGTGGAGGGCAGTGTGGCGAAAATGCGAAGCGAATGACAGATGAAAGAGGGGAGCCGACAACTGGCACGTTCTAGAACGTAAGAGGCGATTATCGTAAACGACGATTATCGTAAACGAGGCGATTATCGTAAACGACGATTATCGTAAGCGAGGCGATTATCGTAAACGACGCGATTATTCCAGGGGTCTCGTTTTTCAAGCAGCAAACAAGTATATAAGGAAGACATTCGACTGCAAGAGTAATCAGTTGTGAATTAAACTCGTGGAGATTACATTAAAGTAAAGTAATAAAAACAGTACATTGTGAAAGTTGTATACAGAGGTCGTACCCGAAAGATTAAGGAAATCATCGAGGTCAATCAGCAAGATCGTAACAATTGGTGTCAGAAGTGGGATTGTTAAATAAATTCCAAAGGATTTTAATCGAAAATGGTGAAGATTCAAGATTAGACGATACCTCTTCTCAAGAAGGAGTTGGCCAAGCGAGGATTGTCTACAACTGGAAATAAGGCAGAGCTGCAATCGAGACTGCGAGAGGCAATGGAAGTCGAAGGCACCGACTTGAACCAGTACGGATTTCGTCGCGAGGATGAAGATGTATCCTTGAAGGACATTGACAAAGAAGAAGCTATTGATTCTGCGAAGGGGTTGGAGCAGCCATCAGGTAAGATTCAAGAAAATGCCCCTGGCTCATCTACCGGTATGGACATTAACATGTTGTTGGTTGCAATTTCACAAATCAATGCCAACATGTCACAAAACATTTCACAAATCAATGACAACATGTCACAAAACATGTCACAAATCGATGCCAGCATATCACAAAAGATGGATGTACAGGATACCAAAATGTCTGCAATGAATGACAAAATTACATCACAAATGGTTGAACAGAGGGAGCAAATATCATCCTTAGGAGGAACCATCGCGCAAATACAGCAAAATCTGGAGAAAGACAATGCAGAACTTAAGGAAAGATAGGATCTAATTGAGAGCAAAGTCAACGAATTGCACGGTCGGCAAGAAAAAATAGAAGAATTAATTGAAGCCAAAGTCAACATATTGGAAGGTTGTTTCCGGGATTTGCAGTTAAATCATCCAACCACTTCAGTGAACGCTCCCAAGGTAAAAACACCATCGTTTGACGGAAAAATTCCCTTCCAAGTCTTCTAGCTCCAGTTTGAAAAGACGGCTGAAACCAATAAATGGAGCATGGAGGAAAAATCTGCTGCACTATTCGTTGCGTTGGAAGGACCAGCGGCAGAACTTTTGCAAACTGTACCTGATTATGAGAGAAATGATTACGACGGATTGATGCGAGCCCTGGAAAGACGCTATGGTAGCGAACACAAAAGACAAATTTACCAGATGGAGTTAGAAAAGCGTGACCAAAAACCCAACGAATCTCTACAGGAATATGCTTCGGAAATTGAGAGATTGGCTCATTTACCCATCGGAGACGCATCGGGTGAGCATCTCGAAAGGGTGAAAATACAAAAATTCATCAGCGGCATAAAAGGCGTTTACACCAAGCGAGAGACATATGCGAATCTAAAGTTGACATTCGCTGAAACAGTGGCGTATGCTAAAACGCGTGAAACGGCGGCACTCATAAGCAGACCAGCATACAAAGTCAATAAAGTGGAGGTTGAAACAGCAGATGTAATGACCGAAATATTGAGAACTCTGAAGTCGTTAGAAGGAATGAATCGTTCTGGTGGCAAAAATCAGGCTGGGAAATGCTTTAAATGTGGAAAGCCTGGTCACTTCGCACGCGAATGCAAAACGGGTTCCAGCATATAGGAAGGACAGCGAAAACGGAAGGCAGAGGAGGGTGAACCATCAACTTCTAAGTCGCTAAACTAAAACGAGCCAGTCTAAAGGGGCGTATGCTGGTTCCTGCAATTGAATGCCCCATAATCTCCGTCTCGCAAATTGGCAGAAAAACGAGCAATATTACTATTGGTGGATATGTGGATGGACGAGCGCGAATATTAACAGTGAATACGGGCGCATCACACTCCATCATTCGAACTGACCTGATCGCTAAAGAAGTAAGACCATTACCTGGAGCAATATTCAAAACGGCGACTGGTGAGGATACCCGAGTAGTGGGAGAAGTAACATGTGAGGTAGCAATCGGGAATGTGACGGTGTTACACAGTTTTATAGTCGCACAGATTGTGGATGAGGTAATCATAGGAGTGGACTTCTTGATGAATGAAGGTATCAAGATCGACTTGAATAACAAAATTATGGAGTATAAGAACATGGAGGTACCACTAAACATTGGCTATGATTTCACATACAACAGCAAACAAGTGGTCTTAGAAGGCAGTGAACTGATTCCACCGAAGTCAGAAGCAGTTGTTTGGGCGAAAATTAATGGAGATTGTGGGACAAACAAATTGTGGGTTGCCGAAGCATCACAAAATTCTACACTGGACTTACTTATTGGAAAAACCCTGACTAAGACACGAAAGAATGGACGCATCCCAGTGAGAGTATTAAATGACTTCTGAGCATCAGTAAAAATTCCAAGTGGAACTGTATTAGGGCAATGTCAAGAGGTAGAAGCCATCATCAAATGCAATGATTCATCTGGAATCGACTATATTGGCAGCAAGGAGATGGAGGAAGATATCAATGCATGGACGCAAGGGTTGAACGACAAGTACAAGCACAAGGCCAGCCAGATGATCCGTAAATACTCCAACATATTCCACAAGGATGGCAACAAACCAGGCAGGACCAACGTAGTGAAACATTGCATTGATACTGCTGACCCAAGACCAATTCGGCAAGCTCCTCGAAGCGTTCCACTAGCCAAACGTGACGCTATTAGCCAAATCATTAAGTAAATGCGCGAAAGCGGTGTTATCGAACCATCGACAAGTCCATGGAGCTCTCCGGTGGTACTCGTGAAGAAGAAAGATGGCCAGTTGCGGTTCTGCGTGGACTATCGGAGATTAAATTACGTTACAAAGAAAGACAGCTATCCTTTGCCCAGGATCGATGATACACTAGACTCGTTAACTGGCACAGAATGGTTCTCAACACTTGACCTTAAGAGCGGGTATTGGCAAGTAGAAGTGAGTGAAGAAGATAAATAGAAGACAGCCTTTAGTGTTGGCAACAGTCTATGGCAATTTACGGTAATGCCATTTGGGTTATGCAACGCTCCTGCCACTTTTGAAAGACTAATGGACCATGTACTCAAAGGACTACACTGGAAGACTTGTTTGGTATATCTGGATGACATCATCGTATTCGGAAAAAGCTTCGATGAACTTCTGAATGATGAATTTAGAAGTTTCCTACTTACTATCGTCGCTTTGTTCCGAATTTCGCCAGCGTAGCTCATAGTCTCCATGAACTCACAAGGAAAAATAAATCTTTCGAGTGGAAAACTGAACAAGAGGATGCTTTCCAAGCTTTAAAAGAACGACTATGCACTGCACCTATGCTAACGTACCCGGTTCCAGGTGCAACATTTATTCTGGACACAGATGGTAGTGGTTATGGCATAGGAGGGGTACTTTCGCAAGTGATTGATGGGCAGGAGAAGATAGTTGCCTACTATAGCCGGTCTATTGGGAAACCAGAGCGGAACTACTGCGTAACGCGGAGAGAACTATTAGCGTTGGTGGATTGCATTAAACACTTCCACAAATATCTGTATGGTCAACATTTCCGCGTTAGAACGGATCATGCAGCGCTGAAGTGGCTACTACAGTTCAAGAATCCCGAAGGGCAGCTTGCACGGTGGATTGAGAGGCTGCAAAGTTATGACTTCACCATCGAGCACCGCAAGAGGAATACGCACGGAAATGCTGACGCTATGTCCCGTCGACCATGTAGTTTGGAATATAAGCACTGCTCAAAAGCCGAGGGTAAGGAAGACATAATAGACGTCCGGCTAATGACAGTTACATCAGCAGAAGAGTGGGAGGCAAGTCACTTAAGGAAATGTCAGCAAGAAAATCCGGACTTGGAATTGGTAATGCACGGATACGGTGCGCCTATAGAATTGCACTCAGACCAAGGAAGAAACTTTGAAGCGGCGGTGTTCCAAGAGATGTGCCAGATACTTGGTATTCGGAAAACACGAACGACAGCCCTGCATCCTCAATCAGATGGCATGGTAGAGCGATTCAACCGGACCCTAGAAGAGCACTTGCGGAAAGTAGTGGACAAGAATCAAGATGATTGGGATGTACACATACCGCTTTTCCTGATGGGATATCGGTCCGCAGTGCATGAAACAACAGGTCAAACACGTGCCAGGATACTGTTTGGTAGTGAACTTCGGTTGCCCAGCGATTTAAAATTTGGAATAACTGGTGATGCGAGAAGAATTGGGAAGGAAGCGTCTGCTGTTCTCGAGGAAGAGTTAAGAGATATACATGCTCTTGTGAGACAGCGAACTCAAATTATGAGTTACAAAATGAAGGCCAGGTATGACAAGGCGATGAACTCCGAAGGCTTCCAAAATGGAGATTTGGTGTTGCTGTACAATCCACAAAGAAAGAGAAGTTTGTCCCCAAAACTTCAATGCAATTGGGAAGGTCCATACAAGATAATCAAACGACTAAACGACGTAGTGTATCGAATACAAACTGTGGGGAGGCCGAGAAACAAGATGAAAGTGGTCCACATAGAGAGGCTTGCTGCGTTTGGAACAGCGAATGTGTCTGATCGGGACGATCAGACTTAGGTGGAGGGCAGTGTGGCGAAAATGCGAAGCGAATGACAGATGAAAGAGAGGAGCCGACAACTAGCACATTCTAGAGCGTAAACGAGGCGATTATCGTAAACGACGATTATCGTAAACGAGGCGATTATCGTAAACGATGATTATCGTAAGCGAGGCGATTATCGTAAACGACGCGATTATTCCAGGGGTTTCGCTTTTCAAGCAGCGAACAAGTATATAAGGACGACATTCGACTGCAAGAGTAATCAGTTGTGAATTAAACTCGTGGAGATTACATTACAGTAAAGTAATAAAAACAGTACATTGTGAAAGTTGTATACAAGTGATTGTAAATAGTCACGTAAATTGTAATTGAATTGTGAATTACCGAATAATTAAAAGGACATTAATTAAGTCTTTATAAATAAAGAGACTGCAAATTAAGTTAGCGATTTTATTTAACAATCCAGAGATCGTACCCGAAGGATTTGGGGAAATCATCGAGGTTAATTCAGCAAGATCGTAACAATATATAAGAAAAAATAAATAAAGGAAAATAGCCCCATGTTTCTATTTTAGTGATATTGTAGTAGTTTATGTACTTGTTTTATTATTATTTTAATTCAGTATTCCAAATAAATAATCAAGGCTAAGTATTTTAAAATATTATTTCATCATTATAAATAAATTCAGGTCTTCCACATGCAATTTTAACAATGCAATAAAAAGAAACGTAAAAATATTATCCGTAGGAAAAATAATAAAAAGTAACTTTTACTTGAATGTGTCAATGGAATCCGAAATATCAAATAAATACCTGAAGTTTTTATGAGACATTGGAAACAGATCAAAAATTTCATAAAAGTAATGGGACAAGTAAAAGCAGAGTTCCAAAAATAAATAATTTTTACCTGCATATTTTTAAACGTGAATCCATACAATTTTTATATTATTCACAGGGTGGATTGGAATAAGATCACAAAAGTAGGATAATATTGCAGATGCTTGAAATTATCGGATGCCTTTAAGTAAATGTATTGCACATTAGCCACAGCTAAGGAGTAGTTTCGAAAAAGTAGTGACACACATTAAGTACATTAAAATTGCATCCCTACTGAAAGTGCGTCGGACCCATTGCACATGCACGAAAGATATTAGCGCTGTGTAAATTACTATTTTTGTGCCAATTAAATTAAAAAATAAAATTTATTTAATATCAGATCCGTAGCTTCAGTGCGTAGACTTTAAAATAAAATTATTTCAAATACTGGGTTTGCAACGAATTGTGCGTAATTTAGAGACGAAAAATTCTACCTGACTGCAAACATTTTCACAGTTGTCAATATTAATCTCACAAAGGAAAAACAAAAAATCTTTTTTTTAGCTTAAAAACGCTGGTTCAAGCAGCACAAGTGCGACTGAAATAGATGTAGCTGGAGTTGTTAAATAAGGTTGTATTACTTTAGCAAGTGCTTGATAAAACAGAAGAAGAAAATTCAATGCCGTCTCAAAACGAAAACAAAAGCGAATATATCAAATCATAGAAATATACAATAATTAGGAAAAGAAACAAGTAGATGAAAAGGGGAAGTAGAGGAATAGCGACTGCTGTCAGTGTAAATTCCAAGTGGGAAAGGAAAAATTGTGAATGTGATTACCGAAAATGGCGTTTTGTTCGGGTTTATATGAACCCGTTCCTTTTTGCTCGGCTCCAAGGACTTGACTTTGTTATCGGTAGTGCTCAAAGAAGAAATATCACACGAAAACTTCAATTATAATATTCTATAAAAAAAAAAAAAAATAAGACCAAAAATTTCATGAAAAATTAAAAAAAAAATTTTAATTGTGTTATAAAAATTTAAAGCAAAGGAATTTGATCCTCCTCTTAAAGTTTGCATACATATAGTGTGCATAATTAATAGTTTCTTAAATATAAAACAATTATACTTTATACCTAAAAATATTTCTTAACCGAACTTAAGAAAAATGCCCAGCGCTTCCTTTACGTCGTCGCGCTCTTACGTGCGCCGATCCCGTCGAAAAGTTGCTAATCGTATAGCTTTACCTAATCGTCCATCCGGTGAGTTGAGCCGTCCATTATGTTTGGATTAAATACGAATTCAAATTCAATTTTCCATTTTAGGTAACATAATGGATCCTATGGTACAAAATATACCTGGTCCAAGCGCCTCTTCAAACTCAAATGCAAATTCTAGTTCCAACGCGACAGCACCTTCACTTCAAAGTAATGCCATCGCATCAAACCCAGCTGTGTCGTCAGCTAATTTAGACGCATCGTCAATTTCATCGGGTGCACTTTCCACATCGCCATCATCGTCATGCAATTCTGCTGACACATCATCGCAATCAGCTGCAATTGTCGTTAGCACAACGTCATCGGTTGTAGGTGCGTCGACAGCGGCAGGTGCATCTTCGTCGCAGATGTTTGTCGATGCTTCCGGTACACCTAACTCACAATCTTCGCCAATTTCTGGGCCATCAACATCCAGTGGTGTTACAAGTTCCTGCAACTTTGGTGTAGTAAACGGACAAAAAATGCATGGTGCTACATGTTCCACTAATTTATTAGGAACATCTAGCTTAAATGCAAGTTCTGGTTTTGTTGGAGCTCATATGATGGATTCTGATATAAACAACTACTGTGGAGGTATGTATCTTTGTAAAGGATGAGATTTACAAATAAATTTTTATAATAAAATCTTAGGTTCATCTGGTAGTTCATCAAGTAATGATATCGGCACATCAAATGGTATGAGTAATGATAGCAGCCCTAATACTTTTAATATCATCATTAAATCTGGATAACATATTTTATTTTTGTTATAGCTTGCAATTCTATGTACTCTAGCTCAATTTTTTGCAATGCATCATCTTCTATATCAAACGTAACAGCATCTACGTCGACATCAGTGACCAGTTGTTCACATCAATCTCCTTACGACCTTCGCCGTAAGTTGCCAACTAGTGGCCATGAGCAGTGGTGTAGCACAAATCTCTCATCTCCATCTGTCTCCAATAATCTTGCTAACACTAGCAATACGTCATCATCCAGTACCAGCAGTAGTAACTCACAATTAGTTCCATGCAGTTCTCCACCACTAATGGGTGGTGATTGTAATTCACCCTCGTTATCTGTTATGCCATCATCGTCTTCATCATCGTCAGCCATAGTTCATGCGCCATCAACCAGTGCCACTTTTCCTGTGAATTCACCCACCACTGGTGCTCCATTGGGTCCATCTCCGACAGTTCACAGTTCCATACCACAGCAACACTGCAGTGCTCTACCGATTGGCGGTATTGAAGACAATAATTTTATGTTGCCAGCACGTAAGCGATCACGCCGTTTGTATGCACAAACTGCAGAAACTCCTTGTATGACAGCGTATACAGGCAGTAATACACCGACTGGACCAACTGCAGCTCAATATTTACAATATGAGATGCCGGATGAAGTTCTACTCGCTATATTTTCGTATCTACTAGAACAAGACCTGTGCCGGCTGGCATTGGTATGCAAACGCTTCAACGTTATTGCTAACGATACTGAATTGTGGAAACGATTATATCAGTCTGTATTTGAATATGATATACCTCTTTTCAATCCGGAATTGTGTAAATTTGTCTTCGAGAAGCCAGAGGAATCGGAGTATGCCAATCCATGGAAAGAAAGTTTCCGTCAGTTATATCGTGGTGTACACGTTCGTGCTGGTTTTCAGGTACATTTTTTTTGTCACATGAATACATACTTTTCTTCTATATATCATCAATTACAGGAAAAGAAATACCCCGGCCGTAGTATTTTATTTTTTAATACCATTCAAGCAGCACTTGACTACCCAGAAGAACGTGCTGCTGCAGCTGCTGCTTCTGGATCGAACTCATCAAACAATTCTTCAAATAGTGGCAATTCTGGGAATAATGGTGGTAACTGCAGTTCATTAGCGAATATTTACGAAGATAATATACCACCGATCGATCATCCTGGACCACTTATTTTTCTACATGCCGGTCATTACAAAGGCGAATATTTGTATATAGAATCAGATGTTGCTTTGATCGGAGCAGCATCCGGCAACGTTGCAGAATCGGTGGTATTGGAGCGTGAGGCGGGATCTACTATGATGTTTGTAGAGGGTGCAAAATACGCTTATGTCGGATATTTGACGTTGAAATTTTCACCTGATGTCACATCAACTGTATCTCACCACAAACACTATTGTCTTGATATTGGTGAAAATTGTTCACCAACTGTAGATAACTGCATTATACGCAGTTCATCAGTTGTTGGTGCCGCTGTATGTGTTAGTGGTGTTAATGCTAACCCAGTTATACGTAATTGCGATATAAGTGACTGTGAGAACGTGGGTCTCTATGTTACGGACTATGCTCAAGGAACTTACGAGCATAATGAAATCAGTCGCAATGCTTTGGCTGGTATTTGGGTAAAAAACTTCGCCAGTCCCATAATGCGAGAAAATCACATACATCATGGGCGCGATGTAGGCATATTCACTTTCGAAAATGGCATGGTGAGTATGCTGTAATGATAACAGTTATTAAAATAAAAAGGTTTTTGAGTTTTAAATATTTGATTTACATAACTGATTTTACCATAGGGATATTTTGAGAAAAATGATATACATAACAATCGTATTGCCGGCTTTGAAGTGAAAGCAGGTGCAAATCCAACTGTAGTTAAATGTGAGATACATCACGGTCAAACAGGTGGAATTTACGTTCATGAGAATGGGTTGGGCCAATTTATTGAGAATCGTATACACTCGAATAATTTTGCAGGTAAATAACAATATTATATTTGAAATAAGAACGTTCGTTTGTAAATACTTATTATATTTTGAAATAGGCGTATGGATAACATCGAACAGTAATCCCACTATACGCAAAAATGAGATATATAACGGCCATCAAGGCGGTGTTTATATATTTGGTGAGGGACGTGGTCTCATTGAACATAATAATATTTATGGGAATGCTTTGGCTGGCATACAAATACGTACGAATAGTGATCCAATAGTTCGTCACAATAAAATTCATCATGGTCAACACGGTGGTATTTATGTACACGAAAAGGGACAAGGTCTAATTGAAGAAAATGAAGTATACTCGAACACATTGGCTGGCGTTTGGATAACAACGGGTAGCACCCCAGTGTTGCGTCGAAATCGAATACATTCTGGTAAACAGGTGAGTAAAAAATATATATAAAGTAAATTGTAAAAACATTGATTGAAAAACGAGAAAATACAATTTGTTGTGAAATTTTTTGGTTGTGTATTAATATTTTCTTTATTGTGATCACAATTCTTATGAGGAAATGCTTAAATATATTTACCACTAATTTTGAAATGAGCGGTAGACAGCTAGTTGAAGGTTGTTCTTAACTATATAATATTGCTAAATATTACGAATATCCAATATGCTCAAAGGAAATTTGAAAAGAATACGTAGAAAGGAAGAAACAATTTTAACCAGAATCCAAGTGAAGAAAATTAAATATTACGTAATACTGAAGTTCATAATTGAGAAAAAATAATACATATCAACCCCGTGGTGTAACAATGGAGTGATTTATTGACTTAAAGCGTGCTTTCGAGAATATATCACTTAATATAAGCGACATTACTCAAGTATATTTTCAAGATTTTGATTTGTAAAACCAAGTTTTATTAATTTTTTCTTTCATTTTATTTTGTAATTAATTGGTTACAGCAATATTAAAATTTTTAATTATTTTTATATTTCAGGTCGGCGTATATTTCTATGATAATGGACATGGAAAACTCGAAGACAACGACATCTTCAATCATCTTTATTCAGGTGTACAAATACGTACTGGCAGCAATCCCGTTATACGGGGGAATAAAATTTGGGGTGGGCAAAACGGTGGTGTTTTAGTGTATAACGGAGGTCTTGGTTTACTGGAACAAAATGAGATTTTTGATAACGCAATGGCGGGTGTTTGGATAAAAACCGATTCGAATCCAACTTTGAAACGTAATAAAATTTATGATGGTCGTGATGGTGGTATTTGTATTTTCAATGGTGGCAAAGGTATACTCGAAGAGAATGATATCTTTCGGAATACACAAGCTGGTGTTCTCATTTCAACACAATCTCATCCAATTTTGAGACGGAACCGTATCTATGATGGTCAGGCTGCTGGTGTAGAAATTACCAATAATGCAACAGCAACTTTAGAGCATAATCAGATTTTTAAAAATAAATTTGGTGGCTTGTGTTTGGCGAGTGGAGTACAACCCATCATTCGCGGTAATAATATATTTAACAACGAAGACGAAGTCGAAAAGGCAGTGTCTGGCGGTCAATGTCTGTATAAAATAAGTAGCTACACATCATTTCCGATGCACGATTTCTACCGTTGTCAAACGTGTAATACAACTGATCGCAATGCAATTTGTGTTAATTGCATTAAAAACTGTCATGCTGGGCATGATGTGGAATTTATACGACATGATCGGTAAGTTGGAATACAATTTGAAGAGATTATAACTAAATTTTTACTGTATATGTATATATGTTTATTTATTTTTTTTCTATGCAGTTTCTTTTGCGATTGCGGTGCTGGCACACTATCTAACCAATGTCAATTGCAGGGCGAGCCTACTCAGGATACCGATACTTTGTATGATTCAGCAGCACCAATGGAATCTCATACTTTAATGGTGAATTAATATTACTAGATTTTTCAAAAAATATAACGTTTTTAAATGTTTTGAATTGAATTGAAATTAGAAGACAATTAGTGATTTGTATTAACATTGTACATATGTGTTAGCGACGCCTTTCGTTTATGAATATTTGATAGGTTTTTCAGATAACCTTTTGCCCATTCGAGTATTTAAATGGTAAAAATAATAGAATCTATAATTTCTAGGATTAAATTCTATGCAACTTGAGATATTTTATTTTTAATTTTGTTTAATTTTATGAGTGAGCTCTAGTTTAAGATCTGTAACAATTTAACTTTTTAATGGTAATTGTTATTATTATATTTTTCGCGATTGTTGATGTAATCAGAAATGCATTTTGTGTGTTGCGAGTGTTTTTTTTTTGTGGTAATATTTGCTGAATTTGGAAAATATTTACAAGTAAGACTTTGTAAGTAAGTAAGTAAGTAAGATTTTGTAAATCAGAGAGAGACTCGTCAACTTAAGCGAGTATAAGGCGCCACATATATAATGTACATGTTTTAAAAATATCTTGGAACTTTGATTTTCTAATTTATGGTCACGCATTTTCTGAAAGAAAATGTGAAACACATTCGATAAAGTTGAAACTAACTGAAAACATATTTGTTTTACGCTAAAGTCTTACTTGCCCACGTATATGGTTCTAGACTATTTTAAATAAAAAAATACTAAAAAATATTGCGTTATAAGAAACTGAAGTTGCGAATGAATGCATTTTACCGCTATTTTTTGTGCACATATAAATCCGTACGAATTACTTTGGGCTTTCGAAATGGCTTTATGAAGTTACGAAACATTCGTTATCGGATATATACGAAATTCGTCAAAGTGCATTAATACCCTTTAATAATAAAATAGTTGCGATAAAATCAACAAATATCCAAATTTAGGGGTTTCGCCGATATTACACTTAACAAATCACTTTTTGTCTAGGCCATTCTTTTTATATATTAATAAATGAATGTATATTACATAATTTGGACTGAAAATTATTTAACAATACACATTAACTCGAATAATTTCAATGTCATTTTATGCACGCACATACATATTATACATATGTGTATTTACGTACATTATTTAAAAATCGTATAAAAACCATTGACGAAATATATATAACGCATTTTAATAACGATAAGAAAAGGCGTACCATATGTATGTATGTATGAAAAACACATTTAAATAACAGTATGATGTTAAGAAGTCATATTCATTTGTGGCTTGCTAAATTTTTATGAGATTTATTTTGCCACTGCGATTGTCTGTAGCTTTTTGCACAAAAAAAAAATATATATATATATATAAATACATATGTACATTATAAGAATCAGCCAACTAGAATTAATTTATTATTTTATATTTATAATTTTTACACATTGTTTTTTTTTTTTAAATAAAACTCATATCAGTGAATTGAGACTCTAAGCCTTTTTGTATATACACAAACATACTCCACATGCATCATATACGTATATATACATGTATACAAATGTAAATACTGTTGCAAAAGCGTTGTGAAAATAATATAAAGTAAAAAACAGTATGAAAACACTATATGAAATATGTGCAATTGGAGAAATTAGCAAAGTTATGTAACAGTCACTCAAACAACTAAATATTTCTTTTTTTTTGAGAAATATATGCGCGCATGCGTTCGTAGCATTGTACATGCATACATACTACATTAGATGAACCCACACATGAGCCAATAGACTAATTTTAAAAGTTTTACATTGCATTGTTATTTTCATATAAAAGCATACACCTACATTTGTGTGTAGTTGTTTCTATGAAAAATATATATGTATATTTTGTTTAAACCGCTTTAATCTTACGCGAATTCAATGAAATTAAAAAATTTAAATATTTTATATTTTGCATTGCAAAGCGTCCGCATAATTGTTTTTCCCCACGCAGTCCTTAGATTATAAGCATATTACTATTAAATTTAATATATGTTAATATAAATATGTAGATGTACATACATATATACATATATGTGTCCAGTAAAACTATCGCCAGTTAATTACTATATGCCAATAAACTCAAACACACATTGAAGATATGCCAACACAATTTTTGAAAATAATATTAAGAAAATTAATATGCTAAATATCTTTAATTTCCGGAATGTATGTGTATGTTCGAATATATTATGTATTATAATAAAGACGTGCATACACATTAAACTATTTACGCACATTTAATATACGTTAAATACTAGCGAGTAATGAGCAATATATCATTAATAAACTTTATAAAACCATACATACATACATTTATATAACTAAATAAGAAAAGGTGCATACAAATTACTTCTTAATTTGACTGTATGTGCTCCGTTCATACCTAAAAATATACATATACTTATATATTTTTCTTACAGTAGCATTAGTGAAGCAATTTGTAAGTATTAAAATAATTTTAAATACATACATACATATTATAAAATCAAAATTTTTATACACAATGCAAACATTACATAATCTGTATTGTATTATTTAATACAAAATAATAATAATCGTTGGACCAGCAGGCAATATACTTGCCTGCTACATAATTAAACAAACAAGCGCATATACATATATGTACACAATGAAAAAAAGCAATATAATACTGTAAAGGAGACGTCTCTAAAAGGAATACACTTTATATAATGGGCATTTTAAAGAAATTATGTTTTTAACTAAATGCAGCTATAGTTTTTAGACTTAATTATTAAAATACATATATATTATTATGTGTGAATGTCAGATTATGCTCATAGTTTGACGCACATTACTTTACTGTGCATATTTTTACAAAACCTTAAAATATATACATTTGTTTATTCTTTTTTGTTGATTTTTATTATAAACAAAACATATAACATATATATGTATGTATGTTCTGTGTATTTCCTTAAGCCTTAGTACGTTCATAAGTATTTTTGTTCTTATATGAATATAAAAATTCTTATATTACATACATACGTAATTGTAATACCGATTTTTTATTCGCTTCAGTGTGTCATTTAGTAATTTAAGTTAGAAATCTCCCAAAATAAGTTAATATGATATATGTATGTAAATTTATGCAAATGCCATGTGTTGCTCCAAAATTAGGCATGAAAAAATTTTAATAGGATGCAAGAGATTACTTGTGTTTTCTACTTAGAAATATCAATGGTGGCAGCAGCGAGTGTAAAGCAATGCGTTATATGTGACGGAATCTTGGCTTCGCAACGTGATTAGACGAAAATCGAAATTTTTTGCTTACTGCTGGGAATATAATGTTAAATATATCCGGATATAGATCGATAGATAAGCATTATTCAGAATAAAGAAAGAAAAAATTCTAGAAAGAGATTTATAAAGCACAAGTTATCCTTGTCTGTAGTGGCTCAACATTTTTTATTTATTCAAAAGGTTAATGCCAGTTAGAAGAGGAAGAATTTACCCGCGGCAAGGTATATCCAGGAATTGTCTGTACTTTTTATCTATCCTTATTGTAACATTCTTTCAATCTCATTTGGTTAGTAATTTTTTTGTGGTAAATAACAACAAGAACAATTTGACTCATACTATGTTAAACTTTCTCAGATCTTCACATTGTCCGAAAAAGTTTTTTTTTTTAAATCTTCAATCGAAAATAAATTTCGATGATTAGTCTGATTAGTCAATCACATAACATATTTTAGCAGCCTCGTCTATTTGAAGCAACACTTAGAGATAAGCAAAGTGTGAATTGAATGGCTTGCTTGAACTATTTATAGTATTTAATCAGAAAATTCATTACTTAAAAATGTGCTCCAAACCCCCAAACTTGATCAAGGTTAATTAAGTTTGTACAATAGCTGCGCAAAAATTCAAAAGTGCAATGAAAAAGAAATTATAATCTTTTTAAATATCAACAAAAAAAAAAAAGAAAAGGTTTAGTAATACTGATTGACAGACTGGATTATTAAGAAAAATGCAATAATATGATGACTAGTGGTATAGTAGATGGACACAAACTGACGCTGAGCAGTATCCACATTGTTCCAGGCGTTTTCTGCTAACGCGATAAGAGTGCTTGGCGGATAAACCAACTAACTAACTAATTTATAAGTATTACATAACCAGTAACATTTAGAAAGATAACACTAAATATATATACAAGAATAATTGCATACTCCATTATATAATATACACGTACATACATACGTAATTACGTATAAACTATACATATAAACAATAAACATACATAAATACGATATATAGATATAATTACAAATTAAAGTTTATGTAAAACTTAAAAATTGCTCTTTTATTTGATTTGGAAATTTAATACTATATGTGTAGGACCATCTACAACGCTGACGGGGCTAGGCGTAGGGTAAGGGTCAAAGTAAATCAAAGTAAAAATTACAAAGATAAAATAAGTCTCGGAAGAGAAATTCAATTTTTTTATGACGATAGCGGTAATCATACTCTAATTTGAGGCCGTATCCCTTGATTAGGAAGGTTCCACTGTCCGGGATGTAATGGAGTATAGTCTTGCTTTTGGATAGCAGTTACAATTGCACGGTTATATTTAACTTCCACTCTTGCGTTCACATTGCGCACACTGCAAACTTGAGCAACCCTTGTGAAAGATGCTTTAACTTTAGTAGATATAATTTGAAGAAGATTTCACTACGAAATGAGGGAATGTATATAAAATGTACTGTTCTCTGATTGGGAAAGAGCCGCTGCACAGAAAGGCTAACATCACCGGATTCCAGGAAAATCGATCGACGGGACACGGACGGAAATGAGTTGGTGACAGGTGACATGTACTATATATATTGTGACGGAAATCCCAAATACGAAGAACAGATTGAATGAGTAGCAGTGTAAAGGCAATTCCCCGAAAAGGACAGAAAATAAAGAAGCGGCAGTAAGATGCAAATTACCCTTACCAAGGACAAACAAAAGGGTAGACAGTGTAAAGGAAATTCCACGTCGTTAAGAATAAACGGAGCAGCTGCAGCTACCGCAGGCAAACGAATAATTAGCCTATCCCTAAACGCTTGAACAGAATGTTTGGGTCATCTACATGTATAAAAAGAGCGGCAGCCGCTATCACAAGAAGAGACGAGTAGACGCAATTAGCAAAATTAATTTTCCATAATTTTTATGTTGCTCTTAAGTGGACTAAAACCCAGTCCTTTCGAATTGTAGTACGCAATGTAACTATTCGAGGCCAATGTACTGTAGCGGTTATATAAAGGAGTGCAAATTTGGTATCGGATTTTTGAAGGAATAGAGACGCAGTCACGGAATTTTAATATTAAAAAGCGAAGTTTTAGTATTTAAAAGCGAAGTTTTTAAATGTATCGCTGATTTGCGCCCACACCCCGACGGAAGAAGAGCATGATATGACTCAAGATGACTGGCTGGTGCCTCTTTTGGTCGTGCTCTGGCCTGCGTACCACTCGTGAGTGGAGGGACATCCCCCGTGTTACGAACACGGGAGCCGGGAGCACCTGCCAATATCTGCGACCCAAGAAACAAAACTGAGTGCCCGCTCAGATCTTCTGAGTCGCGTTGGCTATAATATTATAAGAAAGGATCGCGAGCGATATCATGGTGGAGGCTTGGCGTTCATTTTACATAACACATGCAGTATCGTCTTATTGACGGCAACATCGACCGCAGGGATACTACCCTAGAATGTCAGGGTATTGCTATCCGGTCAGGCGGTGTCGAGCTTCAAATATTTAATGTGTACATTCCTCCAGTTACAAGTTGCCCAGTTGGATACCGTCCCGATATAGGTCGAGGAATAGAGCTGGCGACGAAGCCCCTACCAGGATTGTGGGCAACTGCTATAGCTCGCCTGATATCACAAAGCTAGCGCTGATCTGATAAACGGCATAGATTGGCGACCTATGCTGGCGCTCGCATCGGTCCACTTGCCCATAATCATCAAGATTGACGGCACTCCCGTCTTTGTTTTAGTGGACCACCGGATCTTTGTTAACTTTAAAAAAGCTAACTGTCCCGGCTTCACGGAAATTATCTAGAACGCTTTCAGTGCTCTCCCCACTCCCGCCAACGTCACCCACGGTGAAAAAGTTTTCCACCACATCGTCGTGTCTGCTGCCGCCCGCTTCATCCCGATCCCGGAGATCCCCACATTAGGGAACTCAAGACGGAGATTCGGCTAAATGTAAAATGTAATGTAACTTAAGGTCCTGCAATCTCTCCTCTGGTTATCCCAGCTCTAGGTCACAGTCAAATCACTGTCTAATCCGACGAGACGTGATGATCGGGTGGAAATTTCATTCGGTGATCACGCCTCGTCGGACACGAAGAGGGACCCGAGCTATTTTAGCCGACTATTTACACTGCATCATACGGTTGACAGAATGTAAAGACAAGTGACCCGCCGCATGCGCCAGCTGCCAAATACCAGGGAAGCGGTTCCAGGGGTTATTGGGAAGGAGAAAGCCTCCAAATCCATCGGCTCCGACGGAATAAGCACGCTGATACTAAAACATGGGCCAAATGCGGGAGCAGACTACCTCACCAAGGTTCTCAATATGTCTTTGACCACTCTAACTATATCCGATATGTGGGAATTGGGTAGAGTGGTCCCGATACCAAAGCCGGAAAAACCTGCGAATAAAGTATAGTCCTATTGGCCGACATCTCGATGGCCTCGATGACTAAGACTGGACCGACCTGACTCTAGGCGAGATTGGCTGGTGGCTACAACAACAGCAATAACAACCTAAGATGACTTTTTTTACTGTCTGAAGCGTACTCCCCTTCACGATGTCAAAATTGTGCTTGATGACTTTAACGCTAAGATGGGCAAAGAAGATATCTTTACAACAGAATTCAGTCTCCTTGACGAAACATTCCCAAATGAGTTGAGGCTGATCAACTTCGCCAGGGCTCATAATATAAAAAACTTGCAGCCATATCACTTTGAACGGACTTGTTTCATTTTACTCCGTGAATAACCTGCAGTGTATAAAAAAAATAAAGTATTAATCAAAGTTTTAAGTTTGTGCGTCGCTAAAAAGAGCTGTAAGTTTTAGAAACGGATAAACTGTGTGAAGCGGAAAATAATTGTGTGTTATAAAGAAATGTAAAATAAACCATTGTGTATAGTAAAGAATGGTAATTAAAACTAAAATTGTAATGTAAAACGTTGAGTAAAATCCTAACGATTAAGAGGCCAAACGAACAAACACTGGGAGTCTTATTAATAATCCAGTGATCGGACTCAAAGGATTTGGGAAATCATCGAGGGTAGCTACGAAAAATGTTACAATATATGTAACCATAAATAAAAACCAGCCATTCAATGAGTGACAAAAAAACGACGGTATTCACTTACGACAGTGGAGAGAACATCAGATCAAAGGCAAGCGGTACAAGCAGAGAATGCTTAATCTCAAATCTGCCAGTTTACATTAGCTTTTAAAGAAGAGGTCTGGACTTAGCCTTAACAACAAGGTCCTCCTATACTATATAATGCAATAGTAAAACCGATAGAATACAGTTATGGGGCAGATACTGCGCAACCAATATAGTTATAAAACAAAGGTTTCATTTTAAAAATTTCAGAATTATAACGGGCGCATCGTGCTACATGCATAATGAAGCAAACTATTATTCTACAGAATAATATAGAGCTAGCATCTCATGCCTGCTATTACATTTTAGTTTAGATATAAGATTTTACTATTTATTGTGAGGTTTCCTATGTAGAAGCAAATTCAATAATTAAAACCAATAGTTAATAAAAAAATCTGATCGCTCAAGTTGTGATAGACAGACGACAAGTCTATTGTGTTCTAGACGTGCATACCCTCCGAGGACCTAACACCGACTTGGACTATTATCTTGTAGCAGCAAAGATACGCACCCGCCTTTCTGCAGCAAAAAGTGCCAAAACAGGGTCCTTCATCTGAGAAAAAATTTGGGAAAACACTCCTCACCGCTTGTTTAAAAATCACTAGAAAGGGTTTTATTATGGGTGATATCCAGGATGAGCGCAACCAAGTTTCTTCGGATCAATACAGAAATTTTGTGCATACAATGAGTTACTCTTGGAAAGTATGGCTCAAAAAGCTTAGTCTAAAATTTGAAAAGAAATCTAAATATCTTTGCTCTAAAAATATACATATATCTCTCCAAAATGACGAAAGTCGCAGCTCACTACTTTCAAATTGCAGAGCAGTTTTGTACAGATTTGGTTATAATTTCACTAATTTTAAGGAATCATATCAAATAATATTCTTGATTAAATAATAATACAAATAAATTTCTTGATTAAATAATTTTCACATATTAAGTTTCAATAACTTTTTTGATATTTGTCAGCGGAATCAGTAAAACCTCAGTGGCTATATGTTTTAAATGTATATATATGAATGCAAAATTTTTTTTTTTGAGATTTATGTAAGTAAAGGCGCATTCAGCAACGCTTGATGTGTAGTTGCCTCATAAAACCAGTGTTGTAAATTTACCGGATTCTTGATTTGCCACTTGGCCCTGAAAATTCCTCTTTGAGCAACAACACTGTTCCGTATATAAATAAAAATCAACAACGTCAACAACTTTTGCAGCACAATTTTCTTAATTTGCGTTCCATTTGTGAAACATCACATACATATTTTAATTTGGAAATGAGTGTAGAAATAAATTTTTGAAATATAATAGAAATATAATTTTACTAGTACAAGTGAAATATTATCCGAATAATTATACAAAACAATGCATTTACATCAAAGTAGTGTAGAATAAGTGCCTTTGGTTGTGCTGAAGAAGTAAATACGATCACCATAAAGGCAGCAAAATCTGAGGAAGACGTGGGTAGTGATACTAGCTATCAGCGACGCGATGGCCTACTTTGCACACAATGGTGATTTAGTAAATCTCAATGTTGGAGGACAGCGGTAAGTAGATATACATAAATGTATTTCAGCTATCATAGCCATGTACTATGAAGCCATAAAAACACAAATGTACATACCATACATGTACATACATACTTATGTGAAAACGAATGTCCTATTTTTTTAGATACAAATAGAAGTTGATGTAGTATATGGTTCTGTTTTCTAATTTGATTTAATTTGTTATCTGTATTGCAGATTTTCTACTTCTCGCCAAACGCTGACGTGGATACCAGATACTTTTTTTACGGCACTTTTAAGTGGACGAATTTCCAGCTTACGTGATGAAACAGGCGCCATTTTTATAGATCGTGACCCATCCTTGTTCTCTATCATTTTAAACTATTTAAGAACCAAGGATATCGATATCAAAAATTGTGAAATACGTGCGTTGCGACACGAATCTGAGTACTATGGTATAACCCCGCTGGTAAAGCGTCTAGCACTTTGCGAAGATCTAAATCTTTCGTCGTGTGGTGATGTACTATTTTATGGTTACTTGCCAGCTCCGGTGGTGCCGCCCAATGACTCATTTCATGCTACTGCTGGGTCGAACGTTGCTATAGGTTTGGAAGAGCGTATTGCTGGAGGTAATGATGTACCAATATATAGATCATCCAATAGTAGTGGAATAAGTAACACGGCAAGCGCAAGCAATGCTCCACCGGTACCACTCGAATCTTGCTTACCATCTACTTCAACAGGTATACCATCAGGTTCTGGTGTTAATGCAAGACCGGGCTCGATGGTTCGGGTGCCTGAAACAGCGTCTGCAACAAATAGACACTCATCTTCACATTCTCGTAATTCATCATGGGACTTGCGTTGCGGTCGAAACAACAGCAATATAAACGATGTAAGAAGTTGGACTGCTACAGGACCTTCATCTACACATTCTCGTACCACTTCACTTGATTTTATGAGACATTCACGCAATTCATCTGCCGATTTGAATAAGCTCATACGTAATGATGTAGGTTTAGTATTTAGTCCATCATTGACCTCCAATTGGGTTGACCCATCGCGGGTGCAAATAATTAAAGCTCATCAAAACTGGATTGCAGTAGCTTATGCTCATTTTGTGACTTGTTATCGAGTGAAGGATTCCAGTGGTTGGCAATTAGTATTCACGTCGCCACATATTGATTCGACTATCGAGCGTATGGCGATTAATTCGAAAGTAAACACTTCTACAGCAGAACCGACACCGAGCAAAATGGTTGCCATTTCTTATGGTAGCCAAATACGACTTTGGAGCATACACGAGGGCGGTAATAAGACCGATGTGGGCACTTTCAATTTGAATGTTCGTGTAGAATATTTATTTTTTATCGGTAGTCAATTGGTAGCTTTATCATCGTCCGGCAAGATAGGTGTATGGCATGCCATGACACAGCATTGGCAAATTCAAGACCTAGTGCCAGTTATGTCTTTTGACTCGGCTGGCTCATTTTTACTGCTCGGTTGCAATAACGGCTCAATTTATTATATCGGTGTGGAGAATAAATTAATTTATAGTAAATTTCCTATATTAATTGTATTTCTATAATTTTAGATATGCAAAAGTTTCCACTTCGCATGAAGGATAATGATTTATTAGTGACGGAGTTGTATAAGGACCCAACTTTAGATCCCATTACAGCAATTTCCGTGTATCTAACCCCAAAAACCTCAAGTAAGTTATTCATTAACGTTGTTTTTATTAATTTTCAATGTATATTATTTCATTGTTTTTAGGTATCAGTGGAAATTGGATAGAAATAGCGTATGGTACAAGATCAGGCGCAGTGCGTATTATTGTGCAACATCCGGAAACCGCTGGACACGGACCGCATTTATTTGAAACATTTACCGTACATCAAAGTCCCGTTACTAAGGTATACAAAATACTGTATTCCTAGAAATAATTTTACATTAAACGATGTTGACTTTAGGTTACACTCTCTGAAAAATATTTGGTATCTGTGTGCAGTGAATATCATCATGTACGCACCTGGTCACTAACACGTTTTCGAGGTATGCTCTCTACACAACCAGGCTCTACACCTGAAGCCTCCTTCAAAATTGTTGCACTCGAAGCAACCGATTCGCACTATAGCTATGCTGCTGGCAATGATTTTGGTCCTTATGGTGATTATGATGAACAGATTTTTGTTCAAAAAGTTGTACCGGAAACGGATCAGCTTTACGTACGTTTAGCTTCGAATGGCGATCGTGTATGTATAATAAAGTCGGTAGACAGTTCAACTATAACTTCGTTCTGTGTACATGAGTGCGAAGTGTCATCACGCATGGGTTCACGATTCATTTTGACTGGCCACTGTAACGGTGCCATACAAATGTGGGATCTCACAACAGCATTGGCGTTATTTTCAAAAGGTGAACCACAGCAAAACGGCTCAGGCGGACCCGACACACACGAGCTTCTCCGCCTACTTGACCAATGTGAGATCAGCAATAGCCTCAGCTCAACGCCTTGTATGTCACCGTGTCTGTCAGTGGTTGGAGGCATGGCAAACGCCACAATAGCGCGAATGAAAGCTAGCAATGTTGCCTTGCTTAATCAGTTGCATAATCAAAATCAACAAACGCAACCATTACAGCAGCAACCGCAAGCTCAACAGCAGCAGCAATCAGTTGTGGATGTAGCTGCGCAATTGTTACAGCAGCAACAACAACAGCAACAACAACCATATCAATTGCAGCAATTCCAACCGCAACATCAGCAACACCCTTTCCAACAGCAGCAATTGGTGCAAGGCAGTGGTAGCGTTGGCGAATGAAATGCGGAAGCGGCGTGTGCGGTGGCTGCAGTAGCTGTTGTTGCTGCCGAGGCGGCGTTTGTCGAGCGTGTTTCATCCTTTCTAACATTTAGTTTAATGATAGAGTATGTTGCCAAAGTACTGCAAATAATGCTCTGTTCGATTATATATATTTGCTTATTACGTTATACTGCGACAGGAACTGTGCCGCGTCCTTAAAATGGGTAGCCAATATCGGTATGAGGTAGAAATTGGTAAATTGACTTCGCTGCTTACAATGGACGTGGGAGATTTTATGACTTGTCTACATACATACACTGCACTTATACAAACATTTACCGTATGGATACATAGATAGATACACGATTTTTTGCACAATTGGTTGCCCGAAATATATCAAATTATACACTTATAAATATGTAGTTTTTATTATAATGAAAATTGGTTATCTGTTATTTACATCAATACTTATGCGTACATAGCAACATTCCTGTAATGAAACTTATTGTAAATGAAATTTATGGCCAAGCTGTTAAACAAATTATTATATCTATATATAAAAATAAAGTAAATTCCAGATCAAGATATTTTTTGGGTAATTAAATTTTTTTATGAGAAAAGGCAGATGGGTATTACCAAGGACTCACCATGTTCTGACATGAGATCAATAAAGATTGATCTCATAAAATATATGTTTAACTCCCTATCACGACACTGAAACCGAGTTTGACACCTTTTGCGCACTACCTTTTCCAAGCTATGCAGAAACGTTTAAAAAAATTATATACATTTATTTAAACTAAACAGCTTTTTTGAAATATTTATTAACCATTAGATTAAATATATTTATTTAAACATATAGCGATGAAAACAAAACATATAAATAAATATACAAATAAATCATACATATAACGAACATAAATTGTAAACTTTTAAATATTTTTTAAATAATAAATTGTGCTATATTGTTTTATAGACAAAAACGTTTAAATAATTTATGGATAAAAGCTGATAAATGTATTAAAACTTCGACTTTCCCGTTTATTAACCTATATGCATATGTGTTAATCACATAAGAGTACTTATCATGCATTATTTGTTGCCTTAGCGGCTAATTCGACAAATCTATGAGGTTTTTTTTTTCAAATAAACTAATTTAGATTCCTTTCACTTATTTTGTTTTCTTTTTTGCGCGTTTACATGTCGCTTAGCGATTGGCATCTTGAATTTTCTCTTGTCCAAATTGCTTTCACATTTTGTCTGTCGGCCTTTTATATATTGCATATAAGCCATTGGTGTGTGTAGGTTTGTATATTTAAAGTGGCCACATTCTTTTTATTTATGTTATACGTTTTTGTTCAAAATAGTTACATTTGCATTTTATTTTCTCGTTTTCAGACTAACAAAATTTCGTACATACATATATGTGTATATATTTATTTAGAGTTTGTTTTGTGCATGCTGACATATGCATGTATATTTAGTATATTGCAATTTAGAATTTAGAAGGTCGAACACTGCAACATCTTATTGGATTAAGTCATCAGTTTTTCCAAGAAAGTTTTTGGTATTTGTATGCTTTTATAATTTTGTTCATCTGGTCAAATTAAATTTTTTTCGCACTATTTTTCTAAAATATATATATTAAGATTTATTTAAAATTAATAAGTTCGATCTCTGAAACATAAAATGGAAGCGCATTTATATAGTTGTGATTTCAAAAACAGGGCTGGCGAGCTACATTAGATAAAAATATAAAGATTTTCGGAACAAAATAACTAAAATAAAATTAAATAGTGCTTAAAATGCAAATTCTCGACTATGTATTAACAAATTCTATATATTTGCAATAAAATTTTGCATAATTTTCTTGCATCTTTAGAGCCAAACATTCTGCCCAAAATACTTTTGCAAATTTTTTTCTCTTCTTTAATAGATTTTTAAATTTCTTTAGGGTTTACGTGCTTTTAAGAAGAATTCCAATGTTTGAAGTTTAAATGAGACAATTAAATTAAAAATACTATATAAATTGCTTAGAGAGATTAATTTTAAGGCCAGCACCGAGAAATCAAAAAAATGTGTTAAATATTTCGAAAGCTGTGCTAATAATTTTGGTAGACCTTTTTAAGGCCTACGAATTCTTAAAAATATTTATATGCAAAAATATATGTATGTACGCGTTCTATATACGTAAATTACATTAACGTCACACTCAATGATATGTACTACTAGTTAATTCTAAATAGAAAACAATAATTTAAATGTGTTTATTGAAGGCAAGCGCTGTATGAAATATAGTCTTCTGCCAACAACAATAATGAATTAATGCGATATATGTACATACATACATTATGGTAATTTAAAGCAACACCAGCTTTGCTGTCTTATTATATTATATGCATATAAAATGCTTCCTCATATTGTGTAAACGTCATTTCTTATGTCATTATAATAATAAATATTTATATATATATCTAGTAAATCCTACCAAAAAATGTGCTCTTAGTTGAATTACCTACATACTAATTAATTAATTAAACTTGAAAATAATCATCGACCACTACATCTGCTGCGGTTATCAGTTCACTGGTATTTTGCACTTTATCCATAGCTATGCCCGCTTTAGCGTGTGTTGTTGCAACTAGTCCGTTTGCTGTTGGTGTGATTTTTGAAAGTACTGTCTCTACTGTAGTTGTTTTTGTGGCTACATCGACGCTTGCTACTGATGAACCACTTGTGCTGTTGCCATCGATTAATTTAGCTTGAGCTTTCATTGAATGTACAGGCGTGTTGTTTGCATCTTTCTGCTGCTGATGCTGGTGGTGTACCTCATCTGGTGTTACCGGGCTGCTACTGCTCAATTGCGTATCAGTGTATTCGGTTTGTAGCCTCTCATATGAATTTTCACGTTCTGTATTTGTATAGCAAACAGATTCGTAATTTGGATCCGTTTCACTGCCTGTAAGTGATTCATACTGTGACGATGTCGAAGGCGTTTGCCGCGAACTCATCGTGCTGGTGGTGCTGCTACTGCCAGTAAGTGCATTGGTTGACGACAGCGTAGAACTATTACCCAATAGTAAAGAACTAATTGAGGATGGGGAAGTGATTGCAAGAGTATCTTGTGTGCCAGTCGATAACACACTAAAATTTTCTGTGAGTTTGACTGTTGGCTTGTGCAGTGCACCGAGTGGTAACTCAGATGATGATTGTGGTATTCGCGGCGCTTCAGCAATGCGCGCATAATGATCAGATTCTTCAGTTTCTGGTGTTACGCTGCTCATTTCTAGTTTCGTTTCGGCAATGCTGGCGTAATTGTGATTGGCGTCCGTGGCAATTGTACTATAACCACCGGTGGTACCATCTTCGCCTTTTACTTTACTATAGCCATCCGTAGAATCTTCATCGATGTCCAAACGTTTCTTTTCATTGATTTTAGCGTATCCATCATCGGAGAGACCAGAAGATTTTGGACCTTCAAGTACTTCATAATTGGGATCGTAGTCAGATGATTTCTTCTCATTATCTGGATCGGATTGATTGATTAGTTTTGTTTGCTTGCGGAGCGTTTCATAACCGGGATCGATGTTGTTCGTTGTATCAAGCGGTACGGCAATAGTCTCATAGTGTTTGTCGCTGTTAATATCGGAGTCTATCGGTGGTTTTACTTCAGCTGCAGGTGGATTAGTTATTTGTACTAAAATAATAAAATATTATTATAGATTAATTTCTTCAGGGATACTTATTTGATGGTTATGGGAAGGTGTGAAAGGTTAAATCTAGAATTTTTAAACACATTTATTTATTAGAAAATGATTTATTAGTGCGTAAAAAGCATGCATATGAAAAAAATTGTTAAATGATGTTTAACTAAAATAGACGAGAATAAGTTAAAATTTTGTATACATTCTAGAAATACATAAATATATATATGTACATGGATATGTACATCAACATTTATAGCGAAATCACCGATTGAGTAGATCTAGCCATATCCGTGGTATTTATTGGTGGTTATAAATCAAAATCGATCCGACGTTTGTGCGGTGCCACGCTTCTTCTTTAAAATAGCTTTATTTTTACCCAAATTATTTGTTAGCTAAATCATTTTGTAGTGTTATTTGATTTTTATAAGATTTAGTTTTCGATATTACATTAAAAAACGTTAGCTGCATAAGTTCTTACTTTTGATTGAAACAAACAAATAAGAATTTTCGTACATGTATGAAACCTAAGAAAATTTTACTTTTCCTGTCACTATTCATTATTTACTGTATTTTCGATATCTATGATCGTATATTTAGTTCTGTATATTAAAAACAGTTAAATAAGTATATTTGGCAAAAAAGGTAATTGTTAAAACATGCAAATTTAGTGTCAATGAAAGATTTGGAATAAGTAAAAAGCCTTTACATATATACTAACCGCTGCTTCCAAATAAAAATTGTTGAATTTTTCGTTGACTTAAAAGCAAAACTGCAGAAAGATCTCATTTACGCACAACTAAAAACGTATTTTCATTTTCAAATTTTTTTTTACATAAATAGTTTGTTTTATAGCGAGTTGGAAGGAGTAGGAGGAAAGAGAAGGAAATATTTTTCAATAAATAATACGTAGAATATTTCATATACCATATATACTGATACGATACTGTTATTAAATCGGATAGGACATAGAAATATTAAGCATATATCTATGTTAAGTATAAGTTACTCACATATCTCTTTTGGTCGCTCTTTCTGCATTAAGCTGCTGTAGCAATCAGATTTCCGGTTCTCAAGCGCTGTTATTCGATGTAAACTATCGGCCGGTATTGTTTCATAACCATGATCTTTAGCACCATAACTATTGCTGCGTATTCGACTCTTATCGACGGTGCTATTTTGCATTGTAAATGCATTGCCGCGATGCATGTCCATTAGCTCAGCTGCAGCAATGTCCAGAGGGCTTGCTACTAATATGGCGGTATGATCGGCGTATTTACGCGCCATTACGGGTGAATTATTTTGTGAGGAAGGTGAGTGATGCGATAATTTATTTTTCTTCATCACCTGCATATTATCCATACATTTCATTAATTAAAAATTATATTTTTTGATAGAGCAAAATAAATTATGTATTTACTTCTCAATCTTACCTTAGCATACATGCCTTCAATATCCTTGGATGGGCTCAGACTTTTACTTTTATTTTTCTGAGGTGAACCGTCAACCGTGTTTGTGCTTGTAGCAGTAGAAGCAGGTGTAGTTGTGTTCGTCACTGCTGTTAAAATGCTCCCTAAATTCAATTCTCCCACACCACCACAACATTCGATCACAGATATAACAGAACTGCGTCCCGATGTTATATTCGATTTAGGGGTGGGTGGAAGTGGTGAGTTTGCTTGTCGTTTCTCTGGTTTTGGCGAACCTAAATTGCATATCGAAGAACTATTGTTTGACGATGAAGAGGCTTGTCTAGAGTGCTTTTGCGTTGTACGTAGACTATCAACAGGTGGCGGTATAGCTGTGGTATGGTCGGAAATAGCTCTCATCGGATTGTGCCCACTATGATGATGCAAGGCAGACGATATATTGTGTTCCACCGCTTGTGCACTGTTTGCATGATTTGCATTAGTGTTGGGATGAGTACAACTATTATTACTAACATTATTAATTTCTACGGAGACAACCATTGAATTCATTTGCATAGGCTGTATTTGTGCATAAGTCTCTGAACCACTTGTGTAGATGTCAGTCAGCATATTTGGATTGCTGCGCATGTTTGGATCTTCGATTGCAGCATACGTTTCATCTGTAAAGAACAATGCAATAATGCTTATGCTTTGCACTTATTACATTAAAATTATTTAAACTAACCAGAATCATCGGAAACGGTGGCATAATGTGAATCACTCGCGTCGCGCACCAATGTTGCAAGCCGATGTGTTTGTTTGAGCGGTTGTTGGGCTAGTATATTGGCTAATGGCTCACGTACACTGATGCTGGTGTAACCTTCTGGAAGGAATGTTAAAATATACATACAATATAAAAAACATTAAATAATATATTTGAATTTTACTTGAAGAGTCCTGTGAATCACCGCTAAAATGTTGATTTGTAATAGGCGGTGTCATGTAGGGAAGGTCTTGGCTCGCAGAGATCATGCCAGCAATGGCGGATGCTGCTGGGATTTCAACTTGAGGTGCTGAATCGTTCAGATTTTGCGATGCATTACTGTGGTTTGAGTTACGTGAAATTCTACCATTAACTTGTGGCGGCTGACTGCCGTAAATAGTATTACTTGTATTGCCAGCGGCTACCACTGCGGCTGCAGCGGCGGCTGCTGAGGTTGACGGCGGATTCACTTGCGCGTAAGGATGTTCAGTGTTACGAACCTTCAAGACAATATTTTAAAAAATGGCTTAGAAGTACTGGAAAGAAATATTGAAATATTTACGAGTTGCATTACTTACTTTGGCGTAGTCATGTGGAGGATTTCGCACTCTTGAATAAGGAGAACTAACGTCATCAGCTTGACTAATGGAGCTATGCTGAGAAACACTCGTTTGCTTTTTAAGACTCGGTGTTGCTTTAATTAAAAAATAAATATCATTGGTTACCAAATCATAAAATCAATTTCTACAAAATGTAATATTATGTCACAAGAATTTCTTTATACATACGACTGTTATTTCTCTCGTTTCCTTCTTCTAGAAGGCGCTTATCGGCTACTGTCTCATAGAGCTCGGATCCGTTATCACCATTTCCATCTACAACGGGTATGTCGGGTAGGCTTCGGTGAGCTGCAGTGCTAGCTCTATTTGAAAATTCATGAGTAAAATGTTGGTATAAAATAAAATCGCACTTTTTGGTTTACCTTTTTTCCGAGTCTGCGTTGGAAATCCCCGAAACTGTTAAGTCCGTATGTGACTCACTAGTCGATACCACTTTTACTACTACTATATCATCAGGATTTGTCATTTTAACCATACCCTCTAATCCGCCGAGATCATCTCTGAAAATGCGAATGAATTTAAATATTTTGAATGTTTTGGAAAATTAGCTTATTATTCATAATCACGTTCAATTTTGGATGATTGCAAAAATTACGTAGATACTATTTACAGTGCCGATTTGTTGACGTAGACACTATGGCGGCACATTACATACCCTATTCTACCACTATCCACATGCATTTTGTTGTCGCTGCAATTTTTTGCATACATGTGTATTTCAAAATATACCACCCACTTATACCCCCAATTTGGATTACTGCACACATATATACATACGTGTAAACTCTTATTCTCAGACTAGCCAATTAATACGCCAGACAAGTTGGCAGCATCAAAACTGTAAAAGGCCAACTTTGGTGAGAGGACAGGCTTACTATTTTGTTATTACTCATTCATAAATAATATAACTGTTTAACTTACTTTGTTGCTTGACGTTTGCACCAGAGACACGCCACCATTAGCACCATCGCAGTCAATGTTATATTAATCGTTAGCAGTACAGCGTAGTAAAACGCTGTAGTATTCCCGTACACATCTAAAACGCCGTCCTTTAACTCCATCTTTGTTCAGATTCTTTCAGACACAGATTAATCACTAATTTCTTTATGGATTAGTTTTGTTTATGATTATTTCTATATTTAAATTTGTACTAATACTTATAGCACTGCACTCTCGCTGAATGCTTGGGTGCACCTTTCACTGGCTATTGGATTATTATGAAGACTTGTTTTTTTTCTATTTACTTTTTGACATTTCTAACATAAATAAATAATTTGGTTCATTCCAAGTTTTTGTATTCGTTTCAATGTAGAAAAACATTTTTAAAGTTTTTAAAAACGTTTAGTTTATCCAAAAAACAATAAAACAAATTTTTCACTACTTGCATTTTGTACACACATTCACCAAATAGTCGACATACGTCGGCAGCGACCACTTTGCGCTGACTTCGCTGCTTGTCAAATTGTAGACTGTATTAATGTTGCCACCAGTGAGAAAATAGTCGAGTTATTTGAGAGTGGACGTTGTTGTGACGTATTTCGAGAAACTTCATGTATAATGAGTGTGATGAAGCTATATAAAAGAGTTTCTATAAAGAAAATATTGTTACGATCTTGCTGATTAACCTCGATAATTTCCTTAATTATTTCGGGTACGACCTCTGGATTGTTAAATAAAATCGCCAACTTAATTTGCAGTCTCTTTATTTATAAAGACTTAATTAATGTGCTTTTAATTATTCGGTAATTCACAATTCAATTACAATTTACGTTACTATTTACAATCACTTGTATACAACTTTCACAATGTACTGCTTTTATTACTTTACTGTAATGTAACCTCCACGAGTTTAATTCACAACTGATTCACGACTGATTGCTGACTGACTGCTGACTGACTGACTTGCAGTCGTATGTCGTCCTTATATACTTGTTTGCTACGTGAAAACGAAACTCCTGGAATTATTGCGTCGTTTACGATATTCCTCGTTTACGATAATTGCCTCTTACGTTCTAGAACGTGCCAGTTGTCGGCTCCTCTCTTTCATCTGTCATTCGCTTCGCATTTTCGCCACACTGCCCTCCACCTAAGTCTGATCGTCCCGATCAGACACATTCGCTGTTCCAAACGCAGCAAGCCTCTCTAGGTGGATCACTTTCATCTTGCTTCCTGGGCTCCCAACATTCTGGATTCGATACACTGCATCATTCAGCCGTTTGATTACCTTATATGGACCCTCCCAAACGCATTGAAGTTTTTGGGACAAACCTTTCTTACGTTGTGGACTGCACAGCAACACCAAATCTCCACTTTGGAAGCCTTCAGAGTTCATTGCTTTGTCATACCTGGCCCTCAATTTGTAATGGTTTCGTGGTTTTGGCCCTTTAGTTGCTATGCACTTCTTGCAGTTAGCAACCCACTCAGCGATCGATTGACGACAACCAACCCAATAGAACCTCTGTTTGATCTTCTCCAGCATTTTCTTAATGCCTAGATGCTCTCCACTAGGACCATTATGGAATTCCCTCAGAATATCCGGAATTTTTAACCTCGGAACTACTATAAGCTTCCGAGAGCACTGGCCATCTTCACTTTCCCATACTCTATGCAAACAGCCAGATATCAACTCTAAACTGTTCCATTGTGCCCAGTATGCCTTCGCGGTGGAACTTCCCTTTGCCATTTGTTCCTTACTTGGCCGTCTGTTCACCTCCAATCCGCGCATTACCAATTCCAAGTCTGGGTCTTCTTGCTGACATTTTCTTAAGTGGCTTGCCTCCCACTTTCCTGCTCGTGTAATTGTTATTCGCTGGACGTCTATTATGCCCTCAGGTTTTGAGCAACTGAAGCACTTTCCACCTTGATTCTTAACACCACAACGATTCATTCCTGCTATCGACTTCAGAGTTTTCAATATTTCAGTCCTCACATCTGGTGTTTCTACCTCCAAACGCTTCACTTTGTGGGCCGGCTTACATAGTAGTGCCGCTGCTTCGCGTGTTTGAGCATACGCCACTGTTTCAGCGAATGTTAACTTTGGATTCGCATATGTCTCCCGCTTGGTATAAACGTCTTTTATGCCGCTGATGAATTTTTGTATTTTCACCCGTTCGAGATGCTCACCTGATGCGTCTCCGATGGCTAAATGAGCCAATCTCTCGATCTCAAAAGCATATTCCTGTAGAGATTCGTCGTATTTTTGGTCACGCTGTTCCAGCTCCATCTGGTAAATTTGCCTCCTATTTTCGCAACCATAGCGCCTTTCCAGGGCTCGCATTACTGCGCCATAGTTATCTCTCTCATATTCGGGAATAGTCAGCAAAATATCCGCTGCAGGTCCTTTCAACGTAACAAATAGCGCAGCGGATTTTTCCTCGATGGTCCAATTATTTAACTCAGCCGTCTTCTCGAACTGGAGCTTGAAGATCTGGAACGAAGCTGTGCCGTCAAAGGATGGTGCCTCTACCCACGGGCCGTTCATCGATCTAGCTTGACGATGCAACTGCAAATCTCGAACATGTCGCTCGAGCTCGTTGATTTTGGTCTTTATCAGCTCTTCTATTTTGTATTGTCGACCGTGCAATTCGTTGACTTTGCTCTCAATTAGATCCTGTCTTTCCTTAAGTTCTGCATTGTCTTTCTCCAGATTTTGCTGTATTTGCGCGATTGTTCCTTCTAATCCATCAAACTTTGCATCCATCTTTTGTGATATCTTGGCATCCTGTGCATCCATCTTTTGTGATATGCTGGCATCGATTTGTGAAATTGCATTCAACAACATGTTCATGTCCATACCGGTAGATGAGCCAGGGGCATTTTCTTGAATCTTACCTGATGGCTGCTCCAACCCCTTCGCAGAATCAATAGCTTCTTCTTTGTCAATGTCCTTCAAGGATACATCTTCATCCGCGCGACGGAATTCGTACTGGTTCAAGTCGATGCCTTCGACTTCCATTGCTTCTCGCAGTCTCGATTGCAGCTCTGCCTTATTTCCAGTTGTAGACAATCCTCGCTTGGCCAACTCCTTCTTGAGAAGAGGTATCGTCAAATCTTGAATCTTCACCATTTTTCAATAATTATCCTTTGGAATTTATTTAACAATCCCACTTCTGACACCAACTGTTACGATCTTGCTGATTAACCTCGATAATTTCCTTAATTATTTCGGGTACGACCTCTGGATTGTTAAATAAAATCGCCAACTTAATTTGCAGTCTCTTTATTTATAAAGACTTAATTAATGTGCTTTTAATTATTCGGTAATTCACAATTCAATTACAATTTACGTTACTATTTACAATCACTTGTATACAACTTTCACAATGTACTGCTTTTATTACTTTACTGTAATGTAATCTCCACGAGTTTAATTCAAAACTGATTCACGACTGATTGCTGACTGACTGCTGACTGACTGACTTGCAGTCGTATGTCGTCCTTATATACTTGTTTGCTACGTGAAAACGAAACTCCTGGAATTATTGCGTCGTTTACGATAATCGTCGTTTACGATAATCGCCTCTTACGTTCTAGAACGTGCCAGTTGTCGGCATGTTCTAAAGCGAATTCGAGAATATTCGTAAAGAGAGAGATTCGATTATTCTAGACGGTTGGTTGCCATCAGCCGGGAGTTGTATATAAGGGCGACACACGACTGCAGAGTAGTCAGTCAGTATTCAGTCGTGAATTAAACTCGTTGGAGATTACATTACAGTAAAGTAATAAAAACAGTACATTGTGAAAGTTGTATACAAGTGATTGTAAATAGTAAAGTAAATTAAACTGCAAATTAAGTTCGCGATTTTATTTAACAATCCAGAGATCGTACCTGAAGGATTTGGGAAATCATCGAGGTTAATCAGCAAGATCGTAACAATTGGTGTCAACTCTCAAGAAGGAGTTGGCAAAGCGAGGATTGTCTACAACAGGAAATAGGGCAGAGCTGCAATCGAGACTGCGAGAAGCAATGGAAGTCGAAGGTATCGACTTGAACCAATACGAATTCCGCCGCGAGGATGAAGATGTATCCTTGAAGGATGTTGACAAGGAAGAGGCTAGTGATTCTGCGAAGTTGGGGCAGCCCTCGAGTAAGATTCAAGAAAAGGATCCTGTTTCATCTACGGGTATGGATATGAACATGTTATTGGCAACAATATCACAAATCAATGCCAACATGTCACAAAATATGTCTGTAATGAACGCGAACATGTCACAAATCGATGCCAGCATATTACAAAAGATGGATGTACAGGATGCCAAGATGCCACAATAGATGGGTGTAAAGTTTGAAGGATTAGAAGGAATCATCGCGAAAATATAGCAAAATCTGGAGAAAGACAATGCAGAACTTAAGGAAAGGCAGGATCGAATCGAGACGCGACAAGACAGAATAGAGGAGCTAATTAAGACCAAAATCAACGAGCTCGAGTGATGTGTCCGAGATTTGCAGTTGAATTGTCCAGCCAGATCAATGAACGGCTCGTGGGTAGAAGTACCGTCATTTGACGGCACAGCTCCATTCCAGATCTTCAAGCTCCAGTTCGAGAAGACGGCTGAGTTAAATAATTGGACCATCGAGGAAAAATCCGCTGCGCTATTTGTTACGTTGAAAGGACCTGCAGCGGATATTTTGCTGACTATTCCCGAATATGAGAGAGATAGCTATGGAGCAGTAATGCGAGCCCTGGAAAGACGCTATGATAGCGAGCACAGGAGGCAAATTTACCAGATGGAGCTGGAACAGCGTGACCAAAAACACAATGAATCTCTGCAAGAATATGCTATTGAAATCGAGAGATTGGCTCATTTAGCCATTGGGAACACATCGCGTGAGCATCTCGAAAGAGTAAAAATCCAGTGGTTCATCAGCGGAATTAAAGACGTGTACACCAAGCGAGAGACTTATGCGAATCCGAAGTTAACATTCGCTGAGACGGTTGCGTATGCTCAGACACGTGAAGCAGCGGCACTGCTATGTAAGCCGGCCCACAAAGTGAAGCGTTTGGAGGTAGAAACACCAGATGTGAGGACTGAAATATTGAAAACTCTGAAGTCGATAGCAGGAATGAATCGTTGTGGTGTTAAGAATCAAGATGGAAAGTGCTTCAGTTGCGGTGAAGCAGGTCACTTCGCACGCGAATGCCAGTCGGGCTCCAACAGAGAGGAAAGACGACGCAATCGATGCTCAAAAGCTGAGGGCATAATAGACGTCCAGCGAATAACAATTACACGAGCAGGAAAGTGGGAGGCAAGCCACTTAAGAAAATGTCAGCAAGAAGACCCAGACTTGGAATTGGTAATGCGCGGATTGGAGGTGAACAGACGGCCAAGTAAGGAACAAATGGCAAAGGGAAGTTCCATCGCGAAGGCATACTGGGCACAATGGAACAGTTTAGAGTTAATATCTGGCTGTTTGCATAGAGTATGGGAAAGTGAAGATGGCCAGTGCTCTCTGAAGCTTATAGTAGTTCCGAGGTTAAGAATTCCGGATATTCTTAAGGAATTTCACAATGGTCCTAGTGGAGAGCATCTAGGCATTAAGAAAATGCTGGAGAAGATCAAACAGAGGTTCTATTGGGTTGGTTGTCGTCAATCGATTGCTGAGTAGGTTGGTAAAGGGCCAAAATCACGAAGCCATTACAAATTGAAGGCCAGGTATGACAAAGCGATGAACTCTGAAGGCTTCCAAAGTGGAGATTTGGTGTTGCTGTGCTGTCCACAATTGAAGAGGGGTCTGTCCCAAAAGCTTCAATGCGTTTGGGATGGCGAATGACATGCGATTTACGATTTTGCTGATTCAACCTCGATGATTTCCCAAATCCTTCGAGTACGATCTCTGGATTGTTAAATAAAAGTCACCAACTCTATTTGCGGTTTCTTTATTTATAAAGAATTTATTAAATGGCCTTTTATTACTCAGTAATTCACAATTCAATTACAATTCCCTTCACTATTTACAATTACTTGAATTACAACTTTCACAATGTACTCTTTCTTATTACTTCACTGTAATGTAATCACCAACGCATATACTTTAAGATTGATCAGCCCGGCAGCCGAGTGTCGCTCCTATATAGTAGTCAGCTGCTCGCAACGAAAGCCCGGAACAATCGAATCGTTCTCGATAACGAACGTTCTCGCTTTACGCTCCAGAACATGCCAGCCATCGGCCTCTCTCCTTCATCTGACATTCGCTTCGCATTTTCGCCACACTTCCTTCCACCCAAGTCCGATCGTCCCGATCAGACACACTCGCCGTTCCAAACGCAGCAAGCCTCTCTAGGTGGACCACTTTCATCTTGTTTCTTGGCCTCCCAACGGTTTGGATTCAATAAACTACGTCGCTCAGTCGTTTGATTATCTTGTCCTTCCCAATTGCATTGAAGTTTTGGGGATAAATCTCTCTTCCGTTGTGGATTGTATAGCAACACCAAATCTCCAATTTGGAAACTTTCGGAGTTCATCGCCTTGTCATACCTAGCCTTCATTTATACCTAGCCTTCATTTTGTCACTCATAATTTGAGTTCGCTGCCTCACAAGAGCATGTATCTCTTTTAACTCTTCCTCGAGAACAGTAGACGCTTCCTTCCACATTCTTCTCGCATCACAAGTTATTCCAAATTTTAAATCACTGGGTATCCGAAGTTCACTACAAACAGTATCCTCGCAGGTGTTTGACCTATTGTTTAATGCACTGCGGACCGATATCCCATCAGGGAAAGCGGTATATGTACATCCTTATGTGTCTTAACCAGGGTTTTATTAATAAGTACGTCCGGGGTAGAATTTTGTGCTGCTTCGACAACCCACAATTTGTTTGTGCCACAATCTTCATTAATTTTCTCTCAAACAACTGCTTCTGACTTTGGTGGAATCAGTTCACTGCCTTCTAATACCACTTGTTTGCTGCTGTATGTGGAATTATAGCCAATACTTAGTGGTACTTCCATGTTTTTATACTCCATAATTTGGTTATTCAAGTCGATCTTGATACCCTGATCCATCAAGAAGTCCACTGAGGTAATCGTACCTCATCTACGATCTGCGCGACTATAAAACTGTGTAACACTCTCATTTGCGACCTCACATGTTACTTCTCCCACCACTTGGGTGTCTTCACCAGTCGCCGTTTTCAATCTTGCTCCAGGCAATGGTCTCACTTCTTTAGCGATCAGGTCAGTTCGAATGATGGAGTGTGATGCGCCCGTATCCACTGTTAATATTCGCTCTTGTCCATCCACATATCCACTAATAGTAATGGAGATTATGGGGCATTCAATTGCAGGAGCCAGCATACGCCCCTTTAGACTGGCTCATTTTAGTTTAACGACAGAGAAATTGATGGTTCATCTTCCTCAGCCTTTCGTTTCGCTGTCCTTCCTGTATGTTGGAATCCGTTTAGCATTCGCGTGCAAAGTGGCCAGGGCTTCCACATTTAAAGCAATTTCCAGCTTGATTCTTGACGCCAGAACGATTCATTCCTTCGATCGACTTCAGTGTTTTCAATATTTCGGTCATCACATCTGGTGTTTCAACCTCCACTTTATTGACTTTGTATGCTGGTCTGCTTGAGTGCCGCCGTTTCACGTGTTTGAGCATACGCAACAGTTTCAGCGAATGTCAACTTGGGATTCGCATATGTCTCTCGCTGGGTGTAAATGTCTTTAATTCCGCTGATAAATCTTTGTATTTTCTCCCTTTCGAGATGCTCACCCGATGCGTCTCCAATGACTAAATGAGCCAATCTCTAAATTTCGAGAAGCATATTTCTGTAGAGATTCGTTGGGTTTTTGTCGCGCTTTTCTAACTCCATCTGGTAAATTTGTCTTCTGTGTTCGCTACCATATCGTCTTTCCAGGGCTCGCATCAATCCGTCGTAATCATTTCTCTCATAATCAGGTACAGTTTGCAAAAGTTCTGCCGCATGTCCTTCCAACGCAACGAATAGTGCAGCAGATTTTTCCTCCATGCTCCATTTATTGGTTTCAGCCGTCTTCGCAAACTGGAGCTTGAAGACTTGGAAAAAGATGGTGTTTTTACCTTGAGAACGTTCACTGAAGTGGTCGAACGATTTAACGGCAATTCCCGGAAACGACCTTCCAATGCGTTGACTTTGGTCTCAATTAGATCCTCTATTTTTCCTTGCCGACCTTGCAATTCTTTGACTTTGCTCTCAATTAGATCCTGTCTTTCCTTAAGTTCTGCATTGTCTCTCATCGGATTTTGCTGTATTTGCGCGATTGTTCCTATTAAGGATGATATCTGCTCCCTCTGTTCAACCCTTTGTGATGTAATGCTGGCATTCTGTGCATCCAGCTTTTGTGAGATGCTGGCATTGATTTGTGAAATTGCAGCCAACAACATGTTCATGTCCATACCCGTAGATGAAAATGGAGCCCTTTCTTGAATCTTACTTGAGGGCTGCTCCAACTCCTTCGCAGAATCACTAGCCTCTTCCTTGTCAATATCCTTCGGATATATCTTCATCCTCAGACGGAATTCGTATTGGCTCAAGTCGATGCCTTCGACTTCCATTGTTTCTCGCAGTCCCGATTGCAGCTCTGCCTTATTTCCAGTTGTCGATAATCCTCGCTTTGCCAACTCCCTCTTGAGAGGAGGTATCATCAAATCCTGAATCTTTACCATTTTTCAATTATTATCCTTTGGGATTTATTTAACAATCCCACTTCTGACACCAATTGTTACGATTTTGCTGATTCAACCTCGATGATTTCCTAAATCCTTCGGGTACGATCTCATATCGTACGATCCTATAGGAAAAAGCCTAACGGTGTGATATCACAATCGACCGGCACAAAGCGTGAAATTATCTGTTCACCGAAGTGTTCTCTCAATAAATCCATTGATTGATGCGATGTGTGGGAAGTGGCCCGTCTTACTGAAACCAAATGAAGTGTAGATCAGGAGCTTCAATTTCGGTTATCATGGCGCGATAGCGCTCGCCGTTGACGGTTACGTTCTCACCGGCATCATTTTTGAAGAAATATGCACCGATGATTCCACCGACCCACAAACCATACCAAACCGTTTTTTTATGGATGAAAGGGCAGCTCCTGAATCTCTTCAGGTTGCTCTTTGTCCCAAATGCGGCAATTTTGTTTGTTGACAATCCATTAAGTCAAAAATTGGTCTCATCGCTGAACAAAATTTGGCTCGAACGCGTTGGATCTTCATGGAACTTTTCAAGAGCCCATAGAGCGCTTGGGAAGGTCGAGCGGGGTCAGTTCTTGCGCAAGCTGTATTTTGTACGGTTTCAATTTACAATCTCGGCCAAAAATGCGCCAAGTCGTTCCATATGTCAGTCCGAGTTGCTGCCAACGGCGCCGAATCGACTCTCCAAGATCTTCGTGTATACCCTCAGCTACGGCCGCTATATTTTCTTCACTGCTTACTGGACGTGGTCTATTCGGTCGAATATTATCCAATGATGAATGGTGGCCGATTATGTTGACCATAAGTTGAGCGAAGCGCGTGGGAGACATATTCTTTATAGAACGTGAATTTTCGTAATAAATTTGAATGATTTGTAAACGTTATTCAGGCGTCTAAGTCAGTAAGTATAAGTCTTTCCATGTTGAAATGTCAAACAATACTGAATAAAAATAACATGACCCACGTGTGATTTGTCAAAAAAAGACTATTAAAAAAGTACCTTTACTTGGATCTCCCTTTAATTTAATTATGTAAATTATTGATTAGCACTACAATGATTATGAGTTTCTCATTGCTTTCAAACTGTGATTTATTTTCCAAATTTGCTTCTTTGAAGATACCGAACAATAATTTGACTACTTAAGGGCCCAGCACTGTTATAAGGACTCTAAAATTTCTAGCTTTAATTTTAATTCGGCTACGCAAAAAAAAAGTAAAATTTGGAGTAAACTTGTGACCAGCTACAGTTAAGGGGCAAGCAAATGTGGAAGATGTTATCGAAATAACCCAGGGTCATATTGCCTGTTTCGATTCAGAAGGGAAAGGTATTAGAAAAAAAAGTTGGTTTAGGTATCATGCAAAGTAGCTCGAGCTCCTCGCCTATATTTAGTAAAGATTACACTCTAAATGCGTAATTTAAAGGAAAAGGCACTGAAACAACTTTATGTGAAAGCGATCAAAGTCTTTTGATAGAAGCATTTGTGTATTAATGCGTTCAACTGAAGTTAAAGATGGCGTCCGTGTATGACGTGAATCAATCAGTCGCTGTCTATGAAGGTAGTCTCTGCATTAGCACATCTATACAAAAAGGAAGATACCTATACTTTGAGTTCAGCGCAATCAACATTTCTGCAAGGCTACTGCCAATAACGTTTTTAACAGTTGATAAAGGACCAGATGTAAATCGACGCTATAAAAAGGTGATATCTAACTGCATATCACAGATCTGTATACCACAGATGGTACCCTAGAACCGTGAGCTAGCCACAGAAGTTCTGTCTTATGAACACTACGGGCCTCTTCCCATGCGCAAGAGAAAACCATTGATAATGTGACTAGAACTAAGGAGCTTGCAGATAAAATATTTTTAAAAAATGACTTGAAGCCTTCTTTGCTGTCGGATTATTGACATCCACAACTTTCCTGATACATGGTATGAAAATCACGTTCGTTATGGTACCTGCTTCGCACAGACCTGTGTATCATCGAGGTGAAGTGGGTGGAGAGATGTCTATGAGTAGAAAATAATCACTCGTAAATAAGGTTAATTATTATTTGGATTGTAAAACGCCTACATTAGGAAGCTCTTCATTGAGGTTTTGAGAGTATTGTTTTAGAGGGTAGTAGGTTATCATTCTAGTGGGTATTGTCCAGTTTAGAACTGGTTGGTGGATTACCTTTTATGTTGCCAAACATTTCCGTTAGTCTGCCATAGATGTATATATGAGTATTTTTTCCCTCCGGTAATGACAATGTTTCAATGATCTTAATGAGTTTTCCAAAGTTCTAAGCAATAAAGCTTTCCTCGCCTTTCGATTCTGTATACATATAGTATATTAGTGCCTTTGGATTGTTGAAAGATTGTGAAGGGTTTTAGAATCGACAAGTTTCACCGGAGTTAATACCGATTCATTGCATATATTTACGTAGACTGCAGTGTTTTGTAAGAAATCATGTTAGTATCCTTAAGTTTTTCGTCGTCATTTCTGAGTTCCTCATTTGAGTTTGAAGGCCTATAAGGAATAAGGGCTCTGGTGCATTCGGCCGCTTCCCTCACAAGTTTTCCTCACTTCATTTCCTTCAATACCTCTCTGTCCAGGTACCCAAATTAGCCGAAATTGATTTCGTTCGCCCACTACATCAAGTCATTTGTTATAGACACATGCTAGTCTTTGGAATTTTGCTAAGGCATTTTTGGTTGAGTTTAACTTAATCATTTCTGACCAGGCAATTGCTTCATTGTGATATAATACCTCAAGTGGAAAAAACACAACATAAGAATCTAAAAAAAAATTATTTTAATCTAAGAAATTTCGAATATCTAATTTATAACCTATTATGATATTACTCAACGCGTTTTTATCGAAAATGAATATTTTTAGTTATATATACACATATATTTTGTTCTTCTTTGGCGCAGCACAGATTTCGCTGTTTGGCGCCAGTTGGAAATATCAAGTGAAATCAGGTCGCTCTCCACCGGATCCAACGCAGTGGAGGTTTTCCTTTTCCTCTGCTTACACCAGCGGGTACTCCATCGAATGCTTTCAAAGCTGGAGTGTTTTCATCCATTCGGACAACTTGACTCGTACATCTCAACGTTTCACCGTCTGCGGTATTCGCCGTTGCCAACGCGCAAAGGACAATAAATCTTCCGCAAAACTTTTCTCTCGAAAATTCCTAAAGCCGACTCATTTGATATCGACATCGTCCAAGCTTCTGCATTAAATGTCAGGACGGGAATGATGACCGACTTGTATATTTTGGTTTTGGTTCATCGAGAGAGCACTTTATCTTTCAATTGTTTACTCAGTCCAAAGTGGCACCTGTGGGCAAAAGTGATCCTTCTTTGGATTTCAAAGCTGACATTGTTGGTGTTGTTAATGCTGGTTCCAGGTTCGACGAAATTATCTATGACTTCGATGTTATGACTGTCAACAGTGACGTGGAAGCTAAGTCGCGAATGCGATGACCGTTTATTTGATCACTACCAGACTTATTCGCCTCGCTTTTTTGCCTAACCTGAAGGAAGCAGAACTTACGGTGCGATTGTTACGGCCAATGATATAAATATTGTATATAAACCTTGTTTACTTAGGTCTGCGGCTTTAATATTTTTTACTGCATAAAGTTGAAGGAATCACACGATAAATAGTCGCTTTGTCTGAAGCCTGTCGTTTGGTATCTAACGGCTAGGAGAGATCCGTAACAATTCTGACTGCGCTTCTGGTATTATTCAGGGTCAGTTTACATATCTGACAGCGTAGGGGCAGCTTCTTTTCGTGCTGTCGAACTTAACTTTAAAATCGATGCAAAGGTGATATTTTATTCTTTTTATTCGCATAGTGAATATCTGATCAATGGGGCGTTTACCAGGTCTAAGCCCACACTGATAAGGTCCAATCAGTTTGTTGACGGTGCGCTTTAACTTTCGCACAATACGTTAGATAGAACCTTATATGCGATATTGAGGAGGCTTATTTCCTGATAATTGATGGGTCTCTCTTTTTTTTTTTTGGATTGGGCAATGCACACTGAAATTCCATTCGTCGGGCATGCTTTAGTCTGACAATATACTAAAGCTGATGCATGCATCTTGTCAGTTTTTCGCCGCTGTATTTGAATAGCTCTTGGATGTTTCACTTTCACTGCCATTCAGCAGGCTGAAGAAGTGTTCCCTCCATACACTAAGTATGCTCTGGACATCTGCCACTAGATTACTCTTTTGGTCCCTAGATGAGTATGATCCGGTCTTGAAACTTTCTGTAAGTCGCCGTATCCTTTCATAGAATTTTCGAGCATTGCATTTGTCGACCAGTTTCTCAAGCTCTTCATACTCACGCATTTCGATCTTTTTCTTTTTTTGTCTGCAAATGTCTCTCGTGTACGGTATTCCTCATCACACTAGCTCTTTCTGACAATGTTGAAATATATTATGACGGAAATCCCAAATACGAAGGACAGACAAAAGGAGTAGAAGTGTGACGAGATTTCCAAATAAAAAGGTAGACAAATGAAGTGGCAGTATGATGCGAATTACCCGTACCAAGGACAAACAAAAGGGTCGACAGTGTAAAGAAAATTCCCCGTATAAAGGACAGAAAAAAGGAGCGGCAGTATGATGCAAATTACCCGTACCAAGGACAAACAAAAGGATCGATAAGATAAACGGAGCGGCTGCAGCTACCGCAAGCAAACGAGTAATCAGTCTATTCTTGAGCGGCAGTCGCTATCACAAGAAGAGACGAGTAGAAAACGCAGTGGAGTTAACATTTCTGTGAGTTCTGTGTATTAGAAACGGATAAGCTGTGTGAAGCAGAAAATAATTGTTGATAAAGAATTGTAAAATGAGCCATTGGCTATAGTAAAGAATTGCAATTATTGAAGACTAAATAAACGTTGAGTAAATTCTTGACGATTAAGAGGCCAAACGAACAAATCTTGGGCGTTTTATTTAGCAATCCAGTGATCGGCTCGAGGGATTTGGGAAATCATCGAAGGTAGCTACGAAAAACGTTACAATATGTATACATATGTATGTATACAGGACCGCAGTCAGGATTTTTTGGTGGGGAACATGAGAAACTTTTTTAATTTTAACGCATTTTTTTTCAAAGCAAAAACACTTTAAAAATATAAAAATAAATATTCCACACAAGAAGTAACGAAAACAAAGATATGTTGAAAGTTAAATATTTCATAAAAAGTATTAATAACTTCTTCAGTGTCCAAATCAAATATGTGGTTAACACTCATTAGGGCTTAGCCATTTAATCTTTCTTGTCCGGGAGGGTTACTTTCTAATTCAAGACCTCAGTTGCTGATTGAAAAATAATCGATAATGTTTCAGCGATATTTGTTCGAAAATTTAGAAAAACGAGTTCAATATGTTTAATAGCATTTGCTAAGTCTAAGATAGAAGACTTACACAATGAACTCGAATATTGTTGATACCATAAAAAGGCTTACAACAAACTCGTCGAATGTATCTGAGTACTTTCGGTTTCGATTTTTTGAAAAAAAGTCCTACAGCTTTATCTACTCCCACGCAGTGTCAACTATGGGAGACTTTACAAACATGTGCAAGTTCTAAGTTGAATGAATGTGAGCTACAGTGTATATCATAAACGCTGCAGAATATTTTTCTGAATTAAGGCTTGAACCCCGTAACTTCTTTTATTGATATTTGTTCAGTTTGTGAAACATCTGTTATTTCGTCTACTAAGAGTGAAATACATTTGGCTCCGTTTTCTCATTTCCCACTTTTTTTTCGAAAAAATTTCGCTGAAAGTCCGTACCAATTCATTTTGTATTGTAGGGTTCAAATAGGTTAAATTTTTAGAATATACTTCAAGATCACTTTTGATATTCTCGTCTCCACAATCGCTATCAGTATTTTTTACTGATAACTCCATAATCAGTTGCCGGCTCAAATTTTTTTAACTTTTATTATACCCTGTTTTCTTTAATTTGTTGGATTCGAACGGAATATACGAGTATTTGCGTTTGGATATCGGGAATAGAAATTTTTTCCATTACTAAATATGACACTGGACAATTGATATTGGCATTTTGAATGTGTTTCAAAAGCTTCCATTGCATTTTTGCAATCCGTAAAGGGCTCAAATACAAGAGCGATCTCAATTTTTGGTGTACACCTTTTTCGGCCGATCGCTGGCAAAAAGTGTACAATATTTACAAATGTCTAAATTTTAAGAGAGTTTCGTATCTAGTCATCTTTGGTATTGTCACAAACGAACTGAACTTATTGCGGACACCGCTCTTATATACTCATCGAGTTCTCACATACATCATACTACAAATTATTTTCTATATCGCTCTAGAAAATGTTTTAGTTATCGGTCTCTTAGTTCCATCTGACATTCGGGTTGAGTATTTTTAGCACGGTATTAACCTGTATCTGTAATAATTTGAAGTATTGCACACAACGTGAGAAGTTATTTATTTCATGCCAGAAATACACTCGGATCGCTTGATATTGTCTGCTGAAAGGCGACCGCAATTATAAAAATTAAATTTTTATAATATTGGATTTTGGTCGAACCCTGGTTTTCCGAATGACAGTACACACTGCTAGCCTCTCGGCTATTGTGGCCACCATTAATTTGAATTATTTGCTAATATTTTAAATTAAGAATTTTTGAGTTTTGTACATTTAATAGTCAACGCAATTGAAGTATTTTTAAAAAGATCTAAAATTAGAAAACGCTCTCCTCAATGCTCAGCATTTTTAAAAGATGTGTAAAGTAAACGCAACAGTTGGATTTTGATTTCTGCTTTTAATGGCACGCGATTTTTCCGGAAGTTTTTTAATTATCAATGTATGTATATATAATTTTTTATATAAAAGTATAAACGTATACGGCTTTTGGCGGCTATAAATAAAGAGACAAAGAGCGTCAAGAAATTTATAATTTTCTCGAAGCAAATTAAAGAGAAACAAGTGAACAATCATTACATACATATTTATAAATTACAATATTACAAATTCTGGAATTTCATCGCTGAAAAAATGGTAAGGATAGAAAAAGAGTCAACGGAAAAACATGAGGGAGACATCACCTGCTTGTCCTATCACAATAATCAAGTTTTTTCTGGCGGCGCCGATGGTAAAATAAAAGTAAGTAAATACATTTAATCATTACAAACTGTTCAACATAATCACCAGAAATGCTCTTATAAAAATTAAAACAAAATTTGTAACCACTAAATACATATCTCGCCAAATAAATGCGCTTAGGTGATTATTGTTGTCGGACGCAATGAATAATTCCCAGTGTGAAAAGTGTAAATGCTTATTCATTAATAAACATAAATTAGGCATACATTAGACAAAAGTTAGGCATACAATGAGAACACATATGTAGATATGTTCATACATATGTACGTATCTACATGTAGTATATATTCGCAAATCCACTAATGATTTATTACCAATTAATTTTCGCTTTTATAGATTTGGGATAATGATTTGAATCTAATTACGAATGTGGACGCACATGAAGCTTACATTTATGCCATGACAATAAATGCACGTAACGGTAAGCTTTATTCCAGTAGCTGTGATGGATGTGTGAAATTTATGTCGCCACCCTATCAACAAACTGGACAACTTTTCTGTTGTGAGGATGCCATACAAGCGATGTACTGTGATGGTGACACTCTATATACGGGCGATGAAAAGGGGGTGGTTACAAATTGGATTGATGATAAAATCAAATTTAAATATAATCTCGTTGAAGAGGTTAAATCATTGGCAGCTGAGAAAACTCTGATATACACTGTACGGGATTTGGATGTTGTTGTTTCGGACATGATAGCTGGTAAATCGGGCAAATATAGTAATAAAGCGGTGTTGCCGGGTAAATCTCCGTTGGCGTTGGTTGGTCCTGTCATCGATGATAAGCGTACATTTCTTGCGTTTGCTGATCGTACCGGCAAGGGGCTGTCTTTTGTGAAGAATTTGCCGCAACAGAAATTCGAAAGTGTGTGGAATTTACCGGTGAGTGGAAATGAGATATTAAAGGTGCTGCCCTCAGTGAGTTGGGCAGTTAGTTTTTTTTTAATTATAGGATTTAAAAAAAAAATTTTGTTAAAACTAATAACCGTTATCATGGTATTGGCGTAATCTTTGTATTCCATCATTCTTGGAGATTTTCGTCATTTTTAACCTTCTCAATATACTCTTAGGTTTGTAGCCACCTTTCTTACGTAATTCCTCTTGGTATTTTCAACGAAGCAGATAATATCGAAACTGATACGTTTACTATCATCTGGACTAGGTGCATAATGAAGCCACCAAAGCGGGACAACTTAACATCTGTTTATGATTTTAGCTTAAGATAATATCACCTGAAATCAATCCTCTTTTCGGGAACTTAACTGCGGTCAGCCGCACAGTTCGCTCGATTTCTTATTTATTCCATCCATGCTTGGCCATTTTCGCCAGGCTGGAGCTTAGCCTTTCGTGGAAGGTTGACAGCTCAATCAGTTGAAGGGCGAGCACTTGTAAAGGTAGAGTCCTCTTCTGTGCATGCTCTGTACTCAGTAGATTCAACCCTAACTAGTTTTTGAAGATGATATATTAGGGGTAGATGTCCCGTCAGGAGGATGTAGAAGTTCACGCAAGTGAGGAAAGTTTCTGACTGCCGTTCAAGCAGCTCACGACTTCCGGTTTTAGACCAAGTATCCTCTGGGTAGCCAACAAACAACCGTTTGGAGGCGAGTTAAAGTGAGAAGGCGAATCTCCTGCGGTTCTGCGTAGGGTTTGGAACCCACCACATAAAACTATACTCCAATGAAAAATCAGCAATGGCCTCGGATGAGAGAACCCCCTTTTAATGACGACCCCCGCAAAAGTTTTAAGGATCATGATTTGAGGGCATGCACCTGGAATGTCCGGCCCCTTAATTGGGAAGGTGCCGCTGCCCAGCTGGTTGATGTCCTCCGTCGCCGAGTCCTGCATTCACCCCGGTGGATGAACGTCTAGCCGAAATTCGCATCAAAGCGAAGTTCTTTAATATATCGTTGATTTGCGCCCACGCCCCAACAGAAGAGAAGGATGATGTGACCAAAGATGCTTTCTATGAGAGCCTAGAACGTGCTTATGAGCGCTGCCCCCGCCACGATGTCAAAATTGTGCTAGGCGATTTCAACGCCAGGGTGGGCAAAGAAGGCATTTTTGGCGCAACAATCGGAAAATTCAGCCTCCACGATGAAACATCCCCAAACGGGCTGAGGCTGATTGACTTTGCCGGTACCCGAAATATGGTTGTTTGTACTACCAGATTCCAGCATACGAAAATTCATCAAGCTACATGGCTGTCGCCAGATCGTAAAACACGCAACCAAATCGATCACGTTGTGATAGACGGAAGACATATATCCAGTGTTCTAGACGTGCGTACGTTCCGAGGGCCGAATATCGACTCGGATCATTATCTTGTAGTAGCAAAAATACGCACCCGCCTCTGTGTGGCAAAGAACGCCCGTCAACAAACACAAGGAAGGTCTGACGTCGAAAAGCTGCAATCACAGCAGACATCCAGCAAGTTTTCTACTCGGCTTGCACACCTGCTCTCTGGGAGCGCTCATCAGCGACTTGGTATAAGGGAGCTGTGGAACGAAATATCAAATTCTTTGCGTACCGATGCTTCGCAAACAATTGGTTTTCAGCAATACCAGAAAAACAACTGGTACGATGAGGAATGTCGAGCTGCAGTGGAGAGAAAACAGACTGCCTACCTCGCAACTTTGCGATCGACCACAACACGTGCGGGGTGGGATAGATACCGAGAGCTGAAGAGGGAAGCGAGACGCATTTGCAGACGAAAAAAGAAAGAGGCCGAAATGCGTGAGTATGAAGAGCTTGAGAAGCTGGCCGACAAGGGTAATACTCGAAAATTCTATGAGAAGATGCGGCGACTTACAGAAGGTTTCAAGACCGGAGCAAACTCATGTAGGGACAATGGAGGTAATCTGGTGACAGATGTCCAGAGTATACTTAGCGTATGGAGGGAACATTTCTCCAACCTGCTCAATGGCAGTGAAAATGAAAACCCCGGAGATGGCGAACCCGAAACCCCAATCGATGACGATGGTATAGAAGTGCCATCACCCGACTATGAAGAAGTTTGGATAGCGATTGCCCGGCAGAACTATTCAAATACGGCGGCGAAGAGCTGACAAGGAGCATGCATCAGCTTCTTTGCAAAATATGGACGGAAGAAAGCATGCCTGACGAATGGAACCTAAGTGTGCTCTGCCCAATCCAAAAAAAGGGAGACCCCACGGTCTGCGCCAACTATCGTGGGATAAGTCTCCTTAATATCGCATATAGGGTCCTATCTAGCGTATTGTGTGAAAGACTAAAGCCCACCGTCAACAAACTGATTGGACCTTATCAGTGTGGCTTTAGACCTGGCAAATCCACCATTGATCAGATATTTACCATGCGCCAAATCTTGGAGAAGACCCGAGAGTAAAGAATCGATACACACCACCTTTTTATCGATTTTAAAGCTGCCTTCGACAGCACGATAAGGAAATGCCTCTACGCCGCTATGTCTGAATTTGATATCCCCACGAAACTCATACGGCTTTGTAAACTGAGCCTGGATAATACCAGAAGCGCGGGAAAGACCTCTCCGAGCCATTCGATACCAAACGAGGTTTCAGACAAGGAGACTCTTTATCTTTAGAGATACTTTTTTCAATAGCCTCTTTTGACAGATTACGCGTGAGTCGTGTCAAGCTTTTATGTTAGTTTTGTTCAGTGTTGTTTGGCATTTCATCATGGAAAGACTTACGCTTGAACAACGTTTAAAAATCATTCAACTTTATTACGAAAATACATGTTCTGTAAAGAATGTGTCTCGCGCGCTTCGCTCAACTTATTGCCAACATAATCGGCCTACTGAGCGTACTATTCGCAACATCATCACCCATCTTGAGACCCAGCATTCATTATTGGATAATATTCAAGCGAATAGGCCACGTCCAGCACGCAGTGAAGAAAATGTAGCGCCCTAGCAGAGAGTGTACACGAAGACCGTGGAGAGTCAATTCGCATTTTACGTCGAGATCTTAAATTGAAAGCGTAAAAAATACAGCTTGTGCAAGAACTGAAGCCGCTCGAACTTCACAAGCGCCATATGGGCTCTCGAAAAGTTCCAAGAAGATCCGACGACTTCGAGCTAAATTTTGTTCAGCGATGAGGTCCATTTCTGGCTCAATGGATATGTAAACAAGCAAAATTGCCGCATTTTCGACGAAGAGCAACAGGAAAAGATTCATCCATTTTCATCCAGAAAAAACAACGGTTTGGTGTGGTGTGTGGGCTGGCGGAATTATCGATCCATATTTCTTCAAAAATTATGTCACCGAACGTAACCGTTATATGTCATGATAACTATCGCGGCATGATAACCGACTATTTGATGCCTGGGACTGAAGCACGTGATCTCCGCGACATTTGCTTTCAACAAGACAGCGCCACTTCCCACGTATAGCATCAATCGATAGTGTGATATCACACCGTTAGACTTTATCCTGTAGGGATATGTAAGGTCTAAAGTCTATGCGGACAATGCCGCTTCGATTCAGGCCTTGGAGCAAAACATCACGCGTGTCATTCGCCAGTTACCAGTCAAAATGCCCGAACGACTCAACGAAAATTGGACTCGATGGATGTACCATATGAGACGTAGCCGTGGCCAACACTTGAACGAGATAATTTTCAAAACATAAATGCCAACATTAAACATTCCCCATTGAATTTGAATTTTCTGTGTTTTTTTCTTTAAAAAAGTAGGCAACCTCGAAATAGATCACCCGTTACATCTACATAGGACCCGCTATCCAAGTTATGTTCACTGTGTTCTCCCATGATAGTCTGTTAATCGCTTCCTGGCATGTTCGCGTTTGCGTTGACGCATTTAAACGCCTTATCTGCCGCTTGGCTATCAACAAGAAACCAAATAGATTTTTCTATTATGCGGTTGTAGATTTGGCATCTTCATAAATGCCTATCATTTCTGGTTGTTAGTATTGCTACGTCACTGTATATGCTGATTGGCCTGATGTCTAGAATATCTTCCAGAGCCTTAGATGAGCTAGTCCTCATCGCGCCGTTATACCGAGTAGACGCATACGTTGGAGAGGATTATTGCTCCAGAGATTTAATGCGGCACTAAACAAATACATTTGAGGTGGAGATAATGTTAACTCTTAAGGGTGGTGGATTAAAATGGTTAGTTTTGTTTCTCATGTAATTAGATCCTCTTGTAGAGCGTCACATGTGATTTGGTGAATGATTTTACCACATTGTACGTCTCATACATCAGGTAAGTAAGGTCTGGTTAATAAAAAATGACGCAATTGACGAGATCAATGCGGTGGTGTTTGCAATATTTAAGGCTCTCTCCATGTCAATGAATGTCGTGAAGGTTTTTTACTCTCTCTTTTATTTACTCTATTTTTATTTACTCTATGTGGAATTGTATCAACCATATCAAGCGTGGCCTGCAATAATTCTGCTTTAAAACATTTCTGGATCCTCGTCGTATCACTCACGCTGTTAATTTGCTCTTCTCGTTTGTCATTCGTAAAAATCTTCCACTTTCAGAGTTGGATTGCATGAAGCATAATACAAAAGCAGTTTTGCTACTCTGAAATCAATAGCTGACCTACCTAGACGTTGGAATATTCGTTGGAATATATCAGTGTTGTCGTATATTGTATCTGGTATATCTCATTTATCCATAGACTGTGATTTTCACCTTCTAGTAAAATCCTAGTCTCTACTATTATTTTACCGGATGTTTTCAAGGTCTACTTTGTAGGCGTTGTTATGGTAAGCAAATCGTAGAGAGTTGTCTTTGTTCTTCTCGAAAAAAATATTTTCAAGATGGAATGATACGCTAGATTTTGAGTTTGACACCATAATTATTATTGATGTTAGTTGTCTACAACCTCGAAATCATGATGGTTCACAGTAGCCTTTGAATCAAGACGTGAGTCGATAATTCGCTAGAGAATGTACTTGTTCATTGCCTTCGATACCATGCCTGATAAGTCAGCATGCCGGGGATCAGTAGCTTACAACTTCTTCCCATAAGATGCCTTCTAGGCCCATTTGTGATTATCATATTTACTTTAGATATATACATATTATATGTAACTAAACAATATTATTAATAGTTAATTCTCATTTTAGGATTGCCATGAGTTGATCATTCAGGCGATTTGCGGTAATGAGAGATGTCTTTATAGTGGCGGCTATGACAACAAAGTTAAAGGTTGGACGAATTTCGATCAGCCGTCACCCAAAGCATTAGGCGAAGTGGAAGTTGGCAGTTGTGTGAATGCTCTTGCCTGTGGCGCAAATAATCATGTCTATATTGGTACTTCGGATGGTATTGTGCGGAGGGCGACATTTGTTTGAAGCAAAGTGTTACAGCTTTGGACAGTGCGTAAGGAAACACTGCCAATCCTTTAAAATAAAGTTATCTATATTCAGTATAAATTATTTGGTTTAACATTAACAAAAGTAGTTTATTAAGATTTTTTGAAAATAAATTTTTGAATTTAATAACACGTTCGACATTGAGATGGTGGGTACCTTTATCTCTTCTTCCTTGGCTGATTTATATGGTTACAATTAGGTGATTACTGTGTAAAACCTTTGCTCGGTAGTAAGGTCGCGAGCTAGTGGAGATATCGATTCTCCCAAATATTACACAAAACGGATCATAGTAATAAGGAATTTTTTAACTAGATTAAAGTATATAATAAAAAAAGGTAAGATTACAGAAAGGAGATAATCTTTTACAGACATACTCTAAAGCTCTTAAACAGAGCAGGCGTACAATTCTTTGACCTCCAGGCGCTTTAAAGATGAATAAGGCTTGCAGCTTTTGGATACTTTTTCTGTGAATTACTTGCGCTTTGATTTTAGCCGTCAGAGTGAGATAATGAATGTACTTGACAGTTCGAGCTTGCCAAAAATTGTAGTAGACCGTAAGGCGAACAAAATAATACATTGATATTAGTATTAGATTGCTCTTATCCCTCATGGAACTTACTTGGCCCACTTTTTCTCTCTGTTGCAATGGTGGTTTGTTAAGTTTAAGTAGTAATCTTTCAGTGGTAGTCTCTATCGTACCCTCTCGGAAAAGGTAGTCACGGCTATAAATATAATTGACTTGATTTAAATGTTTAATTTTATATTTAATTTAACATTATCTAATTTAGGTGGCCGCAATAGCCGAGTAGTTAGCATTGCGTGCTACCATTCGGAAGGCTAGAGTTCGAGTCCAGGTTCGACCAACTTCTAAAATTATAGACAATAAATTTTTCTAGTTGCGGTCCTACGAGTGTATTTCTGACATGAATGAAAAGCTCCTCATAAAAATTCATCGGCCGTTCGGATTAGCTTAGAATAAATTGTAGGTCCCTCCATTTGTTGGTAAAAACATCAAGATGCAAAAACTACAAATTAGAGCAGGAGCTTTGCCGAAAATCGCTTCAACGACTACAAAGCGTCAAATATATATACGAGGTATGTTCAAAGGAAAACATGAAGGGTTTGCTTACTGTTTTCTTTGGTTCCAATAGTGTGGTGCATCATGAGTTACTGCCAGAAGGTCGTAAAATACACCAGCTCACACATCAATGCTTATTCGTGATTTTTTGGCCAAAAACACAACCGCAATCATGCCTCAACCGCCGTAACCCAATTCAAACTAACCTTGAAACTTGAATTGCAACACGACCACTGCGTCCGTTGATGTCCTTGCAAGACTAAAGGCTGAAATCAACGCCAACTAAGAATCGCGATGAAAGGGACAAGACGGAAACAAATAGACCCTTGTGACACATACAACAGCGGCCATATTAACCTTGTCATTCACCTCTGTCCCTTAACTGCGACTATACGGAAGAAAATATCAATGTGACCAAATATGAATTTTATGAGCGTTCCGAATGATTCCAAAATAGTGCTTGCCGATGTGTATTTGGCATATAATAGCCGAAAAATTCAGCCTCCATGACGAAACATACGCAAACGGGCCATGTCTGATCGACTTCATCCGGATCCGAAATATAATTCTCTATAATACTAGATTCCGGATCGACATGTCGCGAGTACTTTAGACTCCGAGGATCTAACATTGATTTGGACGGCTATTTTGTAGCAGCAAAGATACGCAACCGCCTCTGTGCAGCAAAGAACGCCCGTCATTAAACGCAGGGAAGCTTCGGCGTCGAAAAACTGCAATCACAAGAGAAAACCGAACGAAGCTATTTAAATATGGCGGCGAAGAACTGACAAGGTGCACACATAAGCAGCTTTGCAGAATATGGTTGCATGCAGGAACCTAAGTGTGCTCTGTTCCATCAATGAAAAGTCTGACTTCTAAGTCTTCTCAATATCGTACAATATAGATAAGACTTTAATCTATCGTATTGTGTGAAAAATTAAACCCCAACGTCAACGCAGTGATTGGATCATATCAGTATGTCTTCAGATTTGGCAAATCTACAATTGACCAGATATTCACAATGGGTAAATCTTGGAAAATACCCATAAAGAAAAGCATCGACACGACACTTTGTCGTAAATTTTAAAGGTTCCTTCGTTAGCACGAAAAGGTGCTGTTTCCATGCTGCTATGTCTGAATTTCGTATCCTTCTCAAGCTTATACGGCTGTGTAAATTAATTCTGAACAAGACCAAAAGTTTCGTAAGCAACTGAAAGGACCTCTAAGAACCGTTCGATACTAAAAGTGGTTTTAAAAATGGTAACTCTTATTAATGCTGGAGAAAATAATACGCGCTGCAAGCTAAACGGAGAAAGTACAATTTACTATAAGACATTGACATCATGTTTTCAAGTATTAAAAAATTTCCAAATATATATGTATTTCAACATTATTAAAAGCACTTCATAACAGATGCATATTTTCATTCAAAATCATTCTTTATTTATAATTTTTGAATTTTATTTTTTTTTGCAAAAAGAACAGTTATTTTTTTAACAAGATTCAGCACATTTTTCCATTCCTTTGCACAATTCAACAAGTTTTGCACGATGAATGAATTTTAATAATATTTTTTTTTAATGTATTTGTTTAGTAAATAATTTTTATAGTATAATAATAACGCAAATACATATGCAGTCTCTTTACCTCTGACTGGCTGATTCTCTTACAAACATACATACTTGCTATTGACATCTTAATACTTTCATAAACAAATTTATAAATATCACAAAAATCTAGTAAAGTATGTGAAGTACTTAAAAGTTTGGTAGCAACTGATATGATTATTGCATTTTTATATATTATATATAGACATAATGGGTATGTAATTTATAGGGTAACAATTTAAGGGTTCGGGTTTTATTTTATCGGAGAAATGCGAAATTATTTGGTAAATTTAGTAAATTGTTTATAATGCATTTATGGTATTGCCAAAGTAAGATAAAAAATAAAACTAGTTCTTTTTTGGGTTCAGTTGACAATTCCTAATTTGATTTGTTTTTATTCCTAACATTGTTGTCACTTTACCACACACACACACATTTAAGCACATTAAAATCTACTTTTGTTTTTGACTCCTTAATGATTTTCGTATAATTTGCTGTTCATAAGGATTGTCTGTCTGCACAAATATTTTTTTTTTAATATTTTTGTTGTCGCTTCAATTAAGGTGTTTGTTATAATATTTTATTTATTTGCAACAAAACAACTTTTATAGTATATTGCATGTCTTTTTTTTTTTAATTTTTTTTACTCATCAGATATTAATTTGATTTCTTCATCCGCATTTTTTTCAATAAAAATATTTTATTTTCTTAATAATTGAAAAAAATTGCATGCTCTATTTCGCTTTATTTTTATTGATTAATTTAACTAAACAAATGTAAACAGTAATAAATATATCTAACACATTTATGTGAATATTTATACAATTTTGCACGACATTGCATATTTTTATACACACATATGTACGTATGCCCTACATTTTGTTGCAGTAACTCTTATACACTATTTTTATTAGTTTTAATTTTTACATTTTCTTAATTGTTTGCAAATTTATTACATTTACATATGTATACACAATTAATTTTTATTTAACAATTTGTGATATCTGTTTATTTAAGTGTTATACTTGTATATTTAAAATTATTTGTGTGAATGTAGATTAAAAAAATACCCGTATTTATGAATAACTTCAGTGTGCCTACCCTTACACTTAATCTCCTGGCATCGTAATGTATGCTTTTCACTATTTATTTTAGGTTTTTCACATTACACAGGTTATCGGATTACATTTATATAAATAAAAAAATTAAGTTTTTACCAAATTTTATACTTATCTTATCAGAATGACGAGCAGAGTTGATTTAGCCATGTCTGTCTGTACATATGTCTGTTTGAACGCAAACTAATCTCTCAATTTTTGAGGTATTTCAGATTGGACCATTATATCATATATTTCAGATTTGAAATTTCCTAACACGATGAAACTTTGTATGCTACACACACTTAGTGAATTGCAAATCAAATTTGAAAATCATCGAAATCATACAACCATAACATACGAGGAATGTTCAAAGGTGAATTTTGTTTTCGTTATAATCGGACACGTATGTCTACCATGTGCTTAGTAGTTTGTTTTTGTTTTTCATTTTGTCTCAAAAAGTGTTTATAAGCGGTACGAGCGCTTTACATAAGGCCGAGAAGATATGGATTACGATGAGCGGCCTGGAGGTGCGACCACGTTATCAAGCAAACAAAACATCGATCGCCTAGGAGTGCCATTACTTTTTTTTCTTTAAAACAATGGACCAAAACAATTTTAAGTTTTAATTTTACACAGCTTCTTCATGGAAAAATACCGTTCAAGCGGTTCAAAATGGTTGTGGAGACACCGAATATGTAGAGCACAGTGGTGGTCCCCCTGCGGGTTAGGGGTTCAAGAATTTCCCCGCGGTAAGGCATGTCTGTCGTAAGAGCCGACTAAAATCCATAGTTCCCGCGACAGTCGGGTCTTTATACCGGAACGACCCGGATTTTAACCGGCCAAGGACTGTCACTCCCGCAATGTTCCCCGAAGCCCCATTTGGAGAATTTTCTACGGCTACAACAACAACAACAACAGCATAGTGGTGTTCCAAATGTAGCGGTAACATGGGATAATATTGAAAACTTAAAAAAAATTAACGATAGAGAAGGAATGTTGCTGACATCATAAAGCTTCATTGCATAGACATTTGTTGATTTTGAGCCATGATTGAAACCTGAATACATCACTTCACTACGTAATCAAAACGATCGTCATATGAGTGGACAGCAACTGGCCAAAAGCAAAACACTCGGTTATGATCTCGGTATTTTGGGATATGCGTGGTGTAATATTCATCGACTATCGTGAGTAGAAAAATACCATCCACAGCAAATATTATATAAAGTTATCGAAGCTTTTGAGGGCCGGAGTTACAAAAAAACGAATGCATATGGCGAAGAAAAAAAATTGTTTTTGTCATCAATAAAATCGCAAGATTACAGAATTGAACTTAGAATTTCTCCCATATCCATTGTATTCGTCAGGTGCTGGATACTTTTCGCATGTATACGATTGTTTTTTGTGTTCGTTCAGTTTGCAGATTTGGCTCCCAGCGGTATTCGCAGACTTCAAGAAATGCTTATCTTTAAGAAATATTTCTTGAATGAAAAGATTTTCGCTGAAGCTGTAGCCTATTTTCAGGCAAAAGATTAGATAAATTCGTGGATAATTTGTCGTTGTTGAAAATGATCGCGCATAAAATCATATTTTATAACGTTGAAAAATAGTCAGTGTGTTTCCAACTTTCTTAGCTCAAAATTTGATAAGTTTATGGACAATGAATTATTGAAGGAAAGACTGCAAAATATGTAAAATTTCTGAAAAAAATACTAAAATATATATTTAAATAAAAATTTAATTGAATGAATGAGAAATAAATGTTTCGAGTTAAAAATATAACTGTACTCCAAAAAAAAATTTAAACTTCTTAATGGTTTCATGAATAATTTCTTAATGAAATATATTCTAAACACGGAACCTTTTAACTAAAAAACATATTATTATTGTAATAATTATTAAACAAAACTATTAAGATCTGTGAAAAATACTAAATTTACAGTTATAAGTTATACAATTAACATTAAATTTATGATATACTTCTACTAATGCCACCCAAGCTTTTTTTTCTGCTTACTGCTTTGAATTCGAAGCGTCATATGTCCTTTGACCTCGTACCAACAGAAATTTCTTCTCACTGATTCGAGGAAATCTTATCCAGGTCATAGAGAGCCTGCGCTATCCTTGTTCATAGCTTTTACAAAGTTTTTTTTTGAGTTCAAACTTTACACATGTAATCGGATTTTTGCGATTTCTAGCACAACATTTTGCCCTAAAATTAGTTTGGGCAAACGTTTTTGAGATATAAAGTTTTCAAAAATTGGAAGAATTATAATCTAAATTTTTATATAAAATCCTTTTTTACTGAATGATTGAAGAACTAACGCACAGCCTAATTCACTGAACGTAGATATCTTAAGCTGAGTGTGACTTAGGCGTATGATAGGATAGAATTTTTCGAAATTCCACCTCTATGGGAGTGAGAAGAGCGAGTACCTGGCACGTTGTCCTATACAAACATTGCCACCATTGAGTAGGCTCTCAACATTTTCTTCATTCGTCAGAGTTTTCTGAAAAACTCTGTTCTCGAAGAAATCCATTAGTTCATTTAAATCCGATTTGAACGTCCTGAAGAACCAAACAATGTGGCACAGGTATAAATTATACATCATTTAGGATGTATACCAAAAATATTTTTTCCTTCTTTTTGCCATTTTTAAGAGAACTAGAAGATATACATACACGAAATCGAATAACGGTAATAGATTCAGAGCAGTATGCGGTTTTTAGGTATGAGTCACTAGGATTTGAGATAGATTGCGATTTAGTCTTTATTCATCGAGAGTTGTACAAAAAAGAGAAAGATACAATATCAAAAATATGACATGTCAATTATATTTTGCAGTGCTGCCTAGTCGTTAGATTCAGCGTTAGTGGTGTTAAGTATTTTGTTGGATTTACTGTTAATGTATAAGTAGTAAATTAATTTTGACAGGCTATAGCAGCTGTTAACACAATGGCGATACGAACATAAGTAAACCAATATACTATATAGAATAAATACCTCATTTAAATTGACTTACAGAACGATTTTACACATTCCAACATAATTTAATTCTATATTAATTTCTTATATTATGAAATCTGTTAGTGTATCTGATATTCATCCATATTCATAACTAATTAGATTAAAAATAATAAATCTAAGATAAATATAATACAGAATATAGCCCTGAACTTAGTCTTAATTTTTTAATTCATTCAAATAAAATAGTGCCTGAAATACCAAAATTAAAAACACCGTACATATGGATTTTTTTAAACATTTATAACATTCAGCGGGACAAATTTTGAAGGATATCGGAAATACATTTTCAGCAATTTTCGCGGTTCTGAATCTCAATTTGTACAGACGGTTAAAAAATAAGAAATGTTGACTTAAAAATTATGCAAAAAATAATAGAGAGATAGATTCCTAACTTAGCAATCGCATTAATCCATGATTTATTATTACAAGTATTGCTTTTATATTAATACTAATAATTTACTAAATATATATGTGAAGTAAGAAAATTGATTAAATGTAGAATGGGCTTAAGTACAAATTTTTACGAAATCATTTTTAATTCGAATATAAAAATGTATGCGCGTTTTGCTAAGATAATTTTTTAATTTTTCACCCAGCTTTTAGGTGCGAAGAAAATATTAGCTTTATAGACATTCAAAAGGATGCTCAAATGTCATCACAAAAAAAATGTATTTACTCTCCTTTCTACACTAATCAACAGTATGTTTAAGTAACCTTTAATTACTAACATACTTATGCTTTGTATACACCCACAGCTAAGTATAACCTCTTGGAAATTGGGTAAACTAAATATATATAATGGGTGACTTATTTACTTTGTTTATTAGTTTGCTTTTAGAATTGAACACTTTTACAAGAAAGATGTCAATCTGCATTCAAACAAGACGAATTTAGCAAAGTTTACTATGGTCAAATCAACTTTTTCCATTTATTGAACGTCCAGCTTGTGATAATTATTTTTCAGTTTTTTTTGCTTGTATTTGTTCTCCTACTCTCATCGTTATGAATTCGCCTTACATTCAAACAATAATAAATAGGTAATTTAAAAGTTGATTAATATAACATTTTTACTACATCCAATTCGTGTTTCTTTCAATTTGTTTACTAATTAATATATGTATATAAATTTCTGGGCACTAATTTCATAAATAAATTGCTGGAAGGATGTAAGAATTCCTTTTTGAAAACTAAAATTTTTTGACTCAGAATTTTGAAAAAAAAGTACTTTCGTCTATACTTGGACAATATCACTAGACTCTTGAATTACAATCACTGAAGTACACCTTAGACATCAAGCAAATCAACCGTTCACGAGAAATACAATTTTTTTATCATATCGTTCTCCATAAACACATTTTTATTCCAATAACCACGGTTTTAGACCTAGGCAACCAAAAGTTGTTTCTAAGATAATTTGTGATGCTTAATACGAATATTCACTCCCGTTTTATTGATTGATTCTATTTATTGGTATAGGCAATAACTTTTTTTTAGATTTTTTGACTATTTATTAAATCAATCAATTTAACAAATCAAAAAGAAAGAAGGGTGGATCTGAGTAGTTTGTGTTACTTGAGATTTTTTTAATGTATTAGAGTGCTCGCTCATCATGTCCTCGTCCCGAATTTCTTGTTATCGTCTTTCGATGTTGGCCAGATCTTTATGTTCTTCTTGTTCATAGCTCGTATCGCCCAAGTTTTCGAGGAAGAATCGAGTTGGATTACTAGCTCCATATGGACATACTAGCTCCAATCTTTCCATAACTCTCCTCAAATTATGGTTACCAAGACAGTGATTCAGCGGCGACTTTTTGCTGTCCATGCTCATATTGAGTATGGCTTTGTCGTACTTTTTTGACATAATGATAACAAAAGCACTTTGAATCAATCTAGCAACACAAGAATCCTTCTTACCTGCTCGGGTGTAGAAGTTGTAAACTTGTGTAATTAGTAACTCATGGTAAGTGATTATAGTGCAATAACAAAGTGATTCTTTAAACAAGTATGACTTTGTACTCATCGATAAGTGTACACTTTATAGATTTTTCTTTGGTTAGTGATGGAATCCCTTGGTATACAACGTTGGTTACATTTGTTATTCTCAAGCAAATTATATGTCCAGACACCAAATTTAATGAACATCTTATTTAATGGCATCTATTGCCCGCTTTCAAATGTCACTTTTTCACTTTGACAGCTAAAATCTCATTTGCACGAAAGCATGCTGGTGGTAGCTTCATGGATATTTTGAGTTTAACGAGTGATTAAATGAAGGAAAGCTGCTCCTTTTTAATTCTTCTTCTTCTTCAAATGTTTAAGAGCCTTAATACAACACACATGCTTGGTTGGCGCTATTTATAAATTATTTTGTTAAGAAATCAGAGTAACCACTGAAGAAAACTTACAATCAAATTGCATTCAATTTGACAGTTGGTAAGCAATCGATGACTGTCCGTGGAGATGTAGGGTAAAGCGAGGCGAGGAAATTCAATACGAACTTCAACAACTTTATCTATGGGCATTTTGTACTTTGGTATTAAAATGATTCGCTACCAAACTTAATTTAACTACACTTATTACACATTGGTTGATTCTCATTGTTTTCTAAAGAATTTAATTAATTATATTGATCATCTTCGTGTTTCAGCTACGATTTAAAAGATTTGCTGAAAACATGACATGACTTCATCATCATCATTATCCGATGGTTCATAGGTAGACTCCGATATGCTGAAGTCAATCGGCCATATTGTCACCCTCGTCGTTTAAAATTTGGTCCTCAATTTCATGCTCATTCAATTTACTCCTTCTAGACATCTGTAAGTATAAACATATACTGAGAGGTTCTCATCCAAGTCAAATGTATTATTTGGATTAATACAAGGTCTTATATTTCAGGTGTACTTCAGTGATTGTAATTCAAGAGTCCCGTGATCTAGAAGAATTGAATGCCTTTGAAGCCAATAAAAAGGGACAAAAAATTATGGCTGCGTTATATCATAAAAATGGTACTCTGGGGAAAGGAATAGTGGGAAACTTTGCAGCTGAAATTCGTGAACAAAATGTTTTAGGAAGGGGTTTTCACGTTAATGACCTCCTTACTAAAAGACGTTCCATTCCCTGCGTAATACGTAAACCCCTGTGTTTAGTGCACCTAAAGTTCAGGAAGTGAATTCTATATAAATGTGCTGGTGTAATGGCCGTTCGATGGATGGATTCTAAAAAAGTCTTTCTTCTTTCTAACTGTCATATGCCTACTATAACTAAGGTTAAGGGGGTATTCTAGTCTAGAAATTTGAAAAAAAATTTTTTTTTTCATATTTTAATAGTATAATCCTCTAAGAATATGTTCGAAATTTAAATTATTTTCGGAGATATACAGGTTTTGCTGATGCGGCATCGGCGTTTACGTGAAACTTTAAACGCGTTTTTCTCGAAAGTGTCTTTTTTAAAACGATAACCACAATATCTCAAGTTGTACTGACCCGAATTACTTTAAGTTTGGTGTAAGTGTTCTTTATAGACTTCATGAACAACGTTCATCCTCAAATTTTAATACTTACTATTTTTCAAAAATTCGGAACACTCAAAAGTGTGGTAAAAAATTGATCGTTTTTCAAAGAGCTGCCATTTTGTGAATTTTTTTTTACCATTGTTTAGTTCATACGATAGCGACACTCCTCTAGATTATTATTATTATTATTATTTTTCAAATTTATGGAAGGGTTGGTATTGTGGTTATGGTGACGCGCTAATTTTTTTCGACCCCCCCTTCACCAGCTGTTAACTTTTTGAATTTATCTTATCAAAAAGTAAATGGTAAAATGGTAGATTACCATTTTTTACTACACTTCAAAAATTACCTTAAATTCAAGCGTCTAGACCAGAATACCCGCTTAATCCAAATCGAAAAGACCGGTCTGATATTAATTGTCTAAAATCTACTGCAGACTACAACCGCATAATGAGAGGTATAGATTCGACAGATCAGAAAGCTGCAATATACGACATGAATAGAGAATCGAAAAAATTGTGCTCAACGCCTTCAAATTACTTTTACAATATATTGCACCGTTAGAAGAGTCGATGCTCACTATACGTCAAAGTGGTGGAAAACCAACAAAACGTCATAACGGATCGTCTACATATTGGCGATTATCTTCCTATTGAATACTTAAAAAATGAAAAACTAGTACCAAATACGTCTGCTCTCGATGAATTAATGCTTCAAATGTTTTGAATCTAATCAGAAATAAATTGAATTTGTAATAGAAAAATACCAACACACTAAATTTTTTTTATTTTTTTATGAAAAGTTCTTATTTGGTTATTTGGTCATTGTGGCATTATTGGGATGTACCTAGAAATGTTATTGGATTTTACATCCAAGGATAGCGGTAAGAAATTTTCAGGTATACCAAACATCTTATATTTAAGTAATATTACGGTATTTGCTGTCATAATGCTGAAAACTCGCCCAGAATTCGAAATAAAAATTGAGTGGTGAAAGGGAATAGTAAAAAAGTGCTTGTTTTAGATTTTCACAAGCTGGATAGACTGATTTGTTGATGTTTTTATTAATTTCAAATAAACTATTATGTGCTATTAGATAGTAGTAGTTGACTATTAGATTCCCGAGAGGTTACACAAAATTTCCTACACATAATATTTATATTATTTATATTTATATATTTACCTAATTTAAGTACAGCTCATATGAGGTGATGCTACGCATCCATGCGTAAGCGTTTCGACAAATATTTAATATGTACATACTGTTATTACATAATAGATCTCTGTTTATGTTTGCATTTTATGTATATTTTTGGGACTTATGGTAATGAGCTGCTATGCGCTATATTCAATATAATTTATTTATCTATATATATTTTATTATATTATTTATTACACCATACATAAAATACATACATACATTTATATCACATAAACTTGTTTAAGTATTTTTTTTTATGAATATATAGTGTAGAAGCGACAGTTTTGCAATAATACATAGATTCTAGATTCTTCATGGTACGCGCAGTATCATGAAAGAGGAACACAAAACTTACGTCATTTTACTTTTCCATTTAATTTTGGTTTCTTCTTTTTTTTTGCACACCTTAGTACTACTACACATAGTAAGCATCGTAGGGATTGCGCTTATGCAAACACGGTATAACACATTCAAGCGTGTTGCGAAAAGCTTCACGAAAATCACGATTGAAGTAAGCGTAGATCAGTGGATTAAGCGTTGAATTGAAATAACCAATCCAAAAGAGAACGACTACGACCACATCTGGACAAGGGCAGGCAGGACCGCAGAGAGAAGTTGTTACGTACCTTTTAAAGAGAATAGAGAGAAAGTGGAAAAGAAAGAAAGAGAGAGAGAGAGAGAGAGAGATTAATATATGTGTTATAAATTAAGAAAAAATATAGGGTGTTTTTTATAGAGGTATAGAACTTTAAGTTGGCATTACTTTTCAAGATGGCGACCGATTTAACAGCTGTCAAGTGATTTATTCTCAGTTTGGTTTGGCAATTCATCATGAATAGACTCACGCCTGAACAACGCTTGGAAATAGTGCAATTTTATTTCGAAAATAATGGTTCTGTGCGGAAAACGTATCGCGCACTACGTCCAATGATACGGACCAATGATTCCACCAGCCCATAAAGCGCACCAAACAGTCAGTTTTTCAGGATGTAACGGTGTTTCAACATACACTTGAGGATTACCTTCACTCCAAATGGAGTTTTGTTTGTTGACGTAGCCATTCAACCAGAAGTGCGCTTCATTGCTAAACATCGCTAAAATGGACGTAGTGCGCGATACGTTTTCCGCACAGAACCATTATTTTCGAAATAAAATTTCACTATTTGCAAGCCTTATTCAGGCGTGAGTCTATTCATGATGAATTGCCGAACCAAACTGAGAATAAATCACTTGACAGCTGTTAAATCGGTCGCTATCTTGGAAAGTAATGCCAACTTAAAGTTCTATACCTCTATAAAAAACACCCTATATAAATCGAATAAATATTCAGTTATTTCAATGAGGATATCTTAAAATTCATCTTTTTCGTTATATATGTAAAGAAGCGGCTTAAGTTTTCAGGGGATATACAATGTTTTTAAAAACTAGTCTTTTTCAAAAATATTTTTTTAAATAATTTTTTAATATCCTATAAGCTGAAATTTATTTTTTTAAGTTCGATTTAATTTAACTATGATTCGCCATTAGACGAAATTCGATCACATTTCATTTCATTTTAAAGAAAAAAGTATTATTTTTTACCATTAAATAAAACGTATTAAAAAATAACAAATAATTAAATAAGAGAGTCATATGATTACTATTTAAATTTATTTTTATTATAAAATAGACTTAAGTATGGGTCTAAATTTTGACAGCATTAAGCACAAATTACGGTGATTTTTATCGAAAAAGTGCTTCAATAATTGCAATAACATTTCTTAAGTAGACTTAAGAACTAAAGTAAAAAAATATCACAAGATGGCTCTCCACGTCATAATTACAAACACTAAAACTTCATACCGTAGAGAAAGCAAAGTAAGAAAAGTCGCTTAAATACGATATTAAATAGTCTTCAACATACCGTTTAATACTATTTATTTGTGCCAAAAAAGTATTTACTTAAAAGGTAATATTGAAAGTTCTTTAATTTTAAATACTTTTCAGTATAGCTAAGAAATTTTTCAAAATTAATTATATTCAATTATAAACACTTTTCAGTTAGGGTTCATGTTAATCTAAGCAGAAAGTTACCTATATACCAAATTTCAGGTACATTGAACCATAAATACAATTTTTTCGAATAGGTCCGTAGCTGGTACATTTTCCGCAAAAAAAAATTGTGTGTAATAATTTGCTATTTTACTTCTCGACCTTTTGAGACTCCACCTCGGAGAAATATTCATTTTAAGGGTTAATTTATTTTACTTTTCGATATAAATTTGTTGAAAAATCTTTTGTGAATATGAAACATATATGTCGAATAAAGGAAACAAAAATCTGTGGCCCAATGCATTGACTTTCCTGCTATACCAAATTTTCTTAAGTCGATTAACTACTAGTATTAACCAAAGTGTGACTTATTTTTTAGGACCACCTCCATGATAATATCAATTTTTACGACGCACATAACTTTAGGAACATTTTTTTAAAAATATATTTCAATTTCAAGTCAAATATAATACCAGTGCGCAGAAGCCCTAATACATAAACATACTAGAATTTTTATAATTGCTATAGAGCTCCTCCTCCAAATTTTGGCTTGCATCTTGTTAGTTTCTGTAAATCGTCATTCGTGTGAAAAGTTATTTCGATTTGAAAATGAGTGAAATTTCTGAAGAAATACGTTATGTGATGCTTTTTTACTATATATATGTATATTTAGCGCTTTGCAACCGCTGAAACGATTTTTGGCCGAGCTCTTCCTCCAATTTGTGGTGTTTGCGACTTGATATTTTTACCAAAAAATGGATGGACCTACAGTTTATTCTAAGCCACCTCCGAATGATCGATGGATTTTTATGAGGAGCTTTTATTTCATGGTAGAAATACACTCGGAAGGCTTGACATTCCCTTTTTAATTAAATAAAAGTTAAACTGGCTACTCAAAGAAGATCGATGATTTTTTATAAGAAATGAATTAACAAAAAAAAAATTGATTTACCGAATTACCATCAGTGAAATGAACCATAAATTAATAAATATCTGAAGCAACCTATCACGGCTGATGGAAAATGAATTGAATACGAGAATATAAAACCAAAAATATTATGCTCAAAGGCGGGAACCTTTCATAAACGACTACAATACTTGAATTTACAGTAAACGAGGTTACAACAAGCTTTTTAATAAAAGCGGCCAGAATTGATCATTAGAAAAGGTATTGTATTTCATCATAATAACGCCAAGCCACGTACTGCCTTGAAAATCAGGAAATGACACATGGTTGGTTTTGACGCTGCCACAATATAGTCCAGAATTTGCACCATCTTATTACCGTTTATTTCGGTTTTTGCAAAATTCTCTTCATAGAGAAAAATTTTCGCCTATAAACCACAGAAGCCCTATACTGATGAAATTGCGAAGCTACCCGAATAATGGTCAATATCAGCTTGATTAAAATTAATTTTCAATAAAGAAAAGATTTGAACAAAAAAAAAAACGATGACACGTTTTTCATTATCTAATATCATTATTTGTAAAATTTCTCAAATCTTTAACAGTGTATATATTAAGTCTCTTTATTTTATAATGTTTTTTACAGAAAGCTTTAGCTTTAAATGAGTGTAACCGTAATGGAAATCTGAAAATATTAGATTTACTCATCCTTGCTTAATTTGCCTGTTCTATTATATCATTTAGATCTAGATCTTCAAAAAAAACTTATTTAATACTATTTTAATTTAAATGTATTGTTTATATTTCTTTTATTTTTTTAGAGAAAAGTTTAAAGTTCTCAATAAAATACAATTTGTTTTTTTTTTTGAATTTTAACTTACCATAGGAAAAATGGCAGCCAACATAGTAAAAACACACCCATTATAATGCCCAAAGTGCGTGCAGCTTTATGTTCAGCCTTCCAGCCTTTCGCCGGTCTCATTGAACCGCCTACAAACGGTAGAAATTTTACAAATAAACATTTATAAATTCACATGAATGTATAAGTAATAAGAGTTCATGGAAATTTTTGAACACGCACATACAGAACTATTTTATAGTGTTTGCCATAAAAGGATTAAACATTTATTTGCCAAGTTTATACTTTACTAAAAATCTAGAATAGCCCAAAACATTTTTGTACAAACAATTTAACAAATATAAGTCGACAGTGTTTTTTTTTTTTTGCTTTTTATACGCACATTATAAAAGAGCCATAGGAATATTAAACAGTTATGCTATGATATGCCAAATTAATAGCTGAGAACACGCCGAAAGGCTTACAACAATATGCAAATTAATATAACAGAGAGAAGTTCATATAGAAATGACATGTAAATATTTGTTATTGTACGACAAGTAATGTAAAGTAAGTAAATACCTATTAAATAAATAGTAGTTATATCGAGATTTTGAATAAATTTGGAAGCGGTGATGCACATAAAATAAAACTTAATAATATATGCTCACATATATGTAAATATAATATATATAGAGGAATGTATTAGAATTTATACACAAATATATTATTTAGACCGAGATTTATATGATTAAGTGTATTTAGTGAACAATATAAATATATATATATATATATATATATATATATGTATATATATATACATAGATAAATACATATTTACATATTACCAAAATAATAATTGCATGCAACCGTCCATCCACTTACATCCAACATTCCAACCAATACCATCAACATTACACATAGTTTACTTTGTCATCTTTCGTTTGTGTTGTTTGAAACACTTTAATGGAAATTTTTTAAAGCTGATTAAATGTTTTTGCTTTATTTCTTTCTGCATTCCAATGGATATGGAATTTCTTTAGTACAGCAGGGCGTATACGTAATAAGTAAAATTATATAAGTAAATTAAGTTAAAGATAAAGAGGCTAAAAATAATGAATTTATTGAAAAATCGTTGAAAATTATTTAAGTTAGAGTTGTCAATTTCTTAAAAAAGTAAAATATATACAATATTTATTTAATTTAATTTAAATCCATTTCAATTAATTTTATTACATTAAATTTTATTTTATTTAATAGTATTTTACATTATTTCTTTGCTTTAATTTAACCTAATTTTATTTAATTTAAATTTTCTATTTTATTTTATTGCATTAGAATTAATTCATTTAAATTTTTTTTTTAAATTATTTAAATTAATAGCATTTAAATAAATTAAAATTGGTTTAATTTATATTTATTTAATTAATGTAATTTAATTAGTTTAATTAAATTTTGTTATTTTACTTTATTTAATTAAATTAAACGAGTTGTATTTATCTTAAATTTATTTATGTGTTTTATTTAATTAGTTAAATTAACTTTTTTATTTATTTTTTATTTATTTATATTTTAAATAAATTTATTTTATTTAAATTCATGAATGCATTTTAATTTAAATTTGTGTTATTTTATTTTATTTTATTTTATTTTTTATATTATATTTTATTTTAATTATATTTTATTTTATATTATAGTATTTCATTTATATTATTACATCTTATTTTATATTTTTTATATTAGTTTATTTTATTTTATTTTAATTTTATTTTACTTTATTTTATTTTAATTTATTTTGTTTTATATTATTTTATTTTAATTTTCATTTGTTTTATTTTACTTAATTCAATTTAGTTCGATTTTACTTAATTTAATTTGATTTAATTTATTTTAATTAAATTTACTTATATGTTATTTTATTATATTTAATTTATTATTATCTTAATTTATTTAATTTAATTTTCTGAAATATAGAATTAATTAAATTTCATATTTTTTTATAAAACTTATTTATTTAAAATTTAATTTTACTTTATATTATTTAATTAAATTAAATTAGTCTTTATTTCAATTATATTAATTTTTTAAGCTGGCTCAGACCAATTTATTTTTTGTACTTTATTAGCGTCTTTATTATTTAATTTAGTTTAATTGTATTTAATTTAGTTAATCTCATTTAATTTAATTTTATTTTTTATTTAATACAGTTTTATTTAGTTTAATTAAATTTAGTTTAATTTAATCTTATTTAGTTCATTTCGTTTTATTTTTTTAATCGAACTTAATTTAATTTTTTGTAAAATAGTTTATTTTATTTTTCATGTTACTTTAAGTTTATTTAGATTGAATTTTATTTTATTTGAGTCCATTTTATTTATTAATTTTTTTAATATTTTTTCATTATTTTTTTGGTTTTCAGTTTCAATAAATTTTGTTTAATTTATTTTGAATTTACTTTATTTCATTATATTAAATTATTCAATTTAATTTAATTAATTTAATTTCATTTTATTTAAAGTTATTTAATTGAATTAAATTATTTTAATTTAATTTAATCTTATTTTAAATCATTTAATTTTAATCCATTTAATCTTATTTAATTTAATTCAATTTTTTGTATTTTATTTTGCTTTATTGTTTATAATATTATTCTAAGTTTAGTTTATATGAAATTAATTTAATTTCAGTTCATTTTATGTTTAAAAAAAATTTATTTTTTTAAATTTCTTTAAATATAATTTGTTTTATTTTAATTAATTCTTTTATCAGTTTTTTTGTTGGTTTTTATTCTGATAATAAATCAATTTCAGCTCTTATAATACAATTGACTGACCCTGCCTTTGCGAGTGGAATACAAAATATCATGCTCAGCTCGTATTCATGATCATACCGGCATACAGTACATATATTTCAGAGGGTTTATCGCTCTCGTTTCGGACCATAGATTTTAATGATGATAAAAGGTATAAATATCGATTAGTAACACAGCAAGATTGAAAAAAATTATGTTACATATTTAATATTTATAAGTTACATTTATGCCATTAATAAAAAGTGATCAGGAGTTGGTGCAATTTTTGTAAAATTTTAGTTTTTCATTAGAAAATTTAGTTTTACGACTAACTTACGGATTTCCACAGTCTCAATAGTGCTGCACCGATACCCATCGTCAAATATTTGAGAGTTGTGTTTTTTCTTAAAGTGTACTTTCATATCTAAATTACCTGCGAGTATATAGTTTATTTATATTTATGAAAACTTGTTTAATTTGATTTTGGCACATAAGTACTTATTCACCTGATTTATAATAATATAATGCAAACATTTATTCAATGCAAGGAAAACAACAAAAATTCCACCTTAGGTACATATAATAAGATTTTTTAAACTTAAAAGACATTGATTTTAATTTTCCAAAAGTCCATTGTATGCCATAAATATTTTGTAATACAATTGCAAATGTCGTTATTGTACACGCTCCTGGCGGTACAACAAGATTTTATATGAAGAGTTTGGTATTTGTACGATGACAGAGTATTGCACTTTCAAGCTGTCTTTCAATTTATCCACATTCACTATTCTCTGGATAGTTCCTAGTTCCTCTAGCAGCTGTTTAGGCTAGTGGAATCAAGCGGTCTTAAAATCTTCATTAATCCCTCGAATGAAATTGTAGAGCTTATGTACTTCGACCTCTCACTCTAAAGTCATCTTGCTCGTCTCCAGAAAATTATATCGTTTTCATAAGGAACGTAGGATCATGTCATAATATTGATAGAGACTATTCTCTTCTTTTTCACTGAAATTAGGCATTCCTAGGCGTACTACTTTTTTGCATTTTTTTTTTAGTAGTGGTGCACTTTCCAATGTTAAACTTTCCGTGTGTCACTTGATGTGCATTTTTTGTTCCTTGGAGTGCGAGTTTATATCTCGGATGCGGAAATCTTACCATGTGAAGTATTGGGTCATGAGTAGGGCTCTCACCTCTTTCTAATTTATTTTTGCCACTTTTAGACTTGTTGAAAATTTGCCACTGTTTGCTTTTTGACCTACGACTTATTTGAGTTTTGACGAGAACGATGTGTGGTTTCAACAACCTGCCGCACATTTTTGTATATTTCCATATTTATTCTAAACAACAATGCTAACTGAACGCCTCATAGCTGGGATTTGACGCCATTGTTGTATTATTTTTTGTAGGAAATCGTCAGGTATCCAAACAAGGTTCATGACTTGAAACACGAAATCGAAGTCGCCATTGCAGCCATAGGGACCACAGAAGCCATATGAATAAAGTGGTGTTTTATTATTGACCGGAATGTTGAAGCATTACAATAAGGGCAAAATAATTGAAAATTTCTATCCATCTTTTTGTATAACAATTTATTTCTACCAAATTCCTTTCCTTTTTAGAAATCAATCTGAGTAAATATTTAAAACTTTTAATCAGAATAAAAAATCAGCGCAGATTTTTAGCATGCTCTAAAATACATCTAATTCACTTAAAGTGCCACTTTAAACGTATTTTAGTATTTAATTGTCATTGTCATAAAAAAAATTGATTTAAGCTTCAATAAACTGTAAAAAATTGTTCTTAAGCCTCCATATAGTAGCTGTGACTTCTGTTTGCGAACTTCCACCTTTTGACAAGGCTTAACCAGCAATTTATATGTTTTGCTTAGAAAACGAATAGACATATCTTATATTCAGCTCATTTGAAACGAAAGAACAAATAAAATGAGAGCAAAATTTCGTGTAAACGCGGCATCAACGCTTAATTAACTTGTTTTCCTCAAGCGTCCAAAAGAGCCATACAAATGCCATATAAATGTGATTAAAAACAGTTGCCGATGCTGATGTTGTTGTTGCCGCTGATATTGTTGGATTCCTGCTTTGCATGCCTTGAAAATTTATGCTGCACAGTTCAAAAAATAAAACTGGGTTTATCTTGTGAAACTTGAAAATTTTCTTATCAGCAGATTTTTTTTGTTTTTTTTTTGTTTTTAAGGAATTTGGGTCTGTGGATGGATGTTGGGTGTTCGTTGCATTTCGGGTAGGCATACACACTTATTATATACTCATACATATTACATTTATTTAATTTTATTTGTAATGTCAGATAATTAGTTAAGGTGCTGTAGGCTATAATGGTTGTGATTCATGATTTTATGACAGTAATTATGACAGTTAGAACAATGGGCATTTTAAAATATAAAGTACCGTAATATAAGAAAATTTCCACAGATAATATTTTTAACGTGAATAAAAAAGATATTTATTACACACATGTAGGCAAAACCGCAAACATTGAAAAAAGGGCGTATAAAGAGAGCGAAGGAAGATGGGCGAAAAAGAGGTGGCAAAAGCAAAGTAAAAGTTGAGCACAGTTGTGAAGGTAGGAGTGACACTGAATGAATGCATATGTACATACATACTTATAAGCAAATGTTAAATACGATAAAACGTGAAAGTTTTCATACAAAATATTGAGTTACATTAATACATGCGAGATTAAGCTTAAGAAAATATGTAAATTTAAGCACATTTATTATTGAGATATTGATTTTCTCCTCAATTGAAAGTAGGAGAAAAAATAATTATTAATATTCAATATCATATGTCCAAAATAGTATTTTCATTATTGTTCTAAAAAAGAAAAAAGAAATTAAGAACATGTTGAAGAAAACTACGCGTATATAATCACTTAGTATAGCTAGTAGAGCTCCAGATACCCGGGTATCGAGCATTGTGAGCACCTCGATGCTCGCTCGATACTCGCTCATTGCTGAACTGCTCAGCAGAACAAAAAAAATTTATTTTTGTTAGTCAAAATTTGCATAAATTAATTTTAAATTATTAGAGAAAGGCAAAGTGTTTGTCAATGTACTCGAAATGCTCGTGTTCGGCTCGAAAATTTTTCGAGTAATGAGCAGTTGTGCGAATGCTCGTTGCTCAAATGCTCGCACAGCTCTAAAATGCTTGAGCAAAATCTGGAGTTCTAATAGCTGGGTAGAAAATCAGAGATGGGAATAGCGTGGGTAGCAAATATCACTGTAATCAGTAATACCCTCGCGTCATCTAGCTTAAGGTTTTGGATCTTTAATTTTAGGTTAAATTGATAGAAACACCTTATTGAAAGGGCAATACAATATTTTTTTTGTGATGTGCAACCATATCTACATACGGGAGCAGGATTCCTTAGACTAACATCTAAACTTATTAAAAAAAGAGAATATCAATGAATGATGGCATGAAATAAGAAGCTAAACTTTCACCAGCTATTAAGAGCTAGGTTATGAGAATCGGAGTTCAGTCTATTTTTTAATTGACCACTCTTCGTAGTTCCAATTACGCCAACAGCAAATTCTTTTAATTACTGCGAGGTAGAAACTCAACATGCATGAACTAGTATTTTATTGGTATAAACCTGTTGTATGATCGAAAAATTGACATTTCATAGGGCACCATCAACAATTAGTTCTATGAGGCCGAACTATTAATTTTATTTTTATTTTTATGAAAGCTATAAGACGGAGAGTATGTATTCAAATCTTCAGGCCAGATCAATATTCAAAATCATAAAAAGGGGTACTTCTGAAATAAAAAGTTCTTCACGAAAAACCAGGTGTTTGGATGCAGTTAAAAGTGTAGGTCCCTCCATAAAGCTATAACTATAAAGTTAAGAGGTTAGTAGTTTAAACTATCAAAAAAAGTGTTAGTTATTACTCAAAAACTAACATCTCAGTAAGGTGGAGTTTTGTAATTCTTTGAGGAGCAAAAAAAGTACTGGTGATTAAACAAATGATAATGATAATTGAGAAAAGTAAAAAAAAACAAGAGCATTTATTACTAAGAAATAAAAAAGTTGCAAAATTTATATTTAAATAACTAATAAAAAGCGTTGACAACTTTTTACAAAATGCAATTAGCAAAAGTGCAATACTTTGTAGGTAAGCAATTGAAGTTTATCATATTTCTTTTATAATATTGTTGGATAACATAATTTAGTGATCCCAGTTTCAGTCAGCGGATCATATCGCTATTTATAATAAACCACTAATTTATGTATATATGTATGTATTAATGTTGCGTTGAATTTTTCTACAGATTGAAACCGAATTTATATACTGTACGCCGATTATTAGTTCATATGTGCATCAAATTAAGAAATTATCGCTTGTAGAAATATTTCAAAATTTGTTTTTTTTTTTAATTTGTTTTTGAACGTATAAATTTTTATTAATAATCTTTTGAATAATTTCGTTTTTGTAGCTTTTTAAAAAAAAAAATCAATTCTTGCAAATTTTATTTTTGGAAAATGCCGTTTTTAGAAGTTTTGTTTTTGAAAAATTCCATTTTAAAAAAGTTTGTTTTTGGAAATTAATTTTTTTTTGGTTTTGATTTTGAAAAGCTCAATTCTTGTAAACATTATTTTTAAAAATCATCAGAATTGAAAGCTTCATTTTTAAAAAATTTTGTTTTGTAAGCTTTGATTTTGAAAAATTCCGTTTTTATGATTATTTTTTGCTTTTGAAAAATTTAATTTTTGTAAGCTTTGTTTTGAAAGGTTCAATTTTTGTATACTTTATCTTTGAAAAATTTTATATTTGTAAACTTAATTTTAAAAAATGCCGTTTGTAAGCTGTGATTTTGATAAAAAAAAATATATAAAAAAAAAATATTATGATTTATGTTAAACTTTGATTTTGATAAACTGCATTTCTCTAAACTTTTTCTTATTTGAAAATTTCCACTTTTGAGTTTTTATGAGTTTTTGTCTTTCAAAAATTTTGTTTTTGTACAATTCTTCAACTTTTATTTGGGAAAACTTCATTTCTCTAAACTTTTTCTTATTCGAAAATCTCAACTTTTGAGTTTTTATAAGTTTTCAAAAATTTTGTTTTTGTTCAATTCTTCAACTTTGATTTTGAAAAACTTCATTTCTGTAAGCTTTATTTTTGAAAAATTCCATGTTAGAAAAAAAATTTTCGTTTTTGAAAAATTTATTTTTTGATCATTTCTGTGTCTGCATGTTTGGAAAAATTTAGTCTTCGAAAAATCCTTTGACCCAAACATTTCGATTAGGGAATAATCCATTTTCTTCTTCTTCTCAATAGATTCGTCTATTCATCGAAATAATTGTGGCACGTTGTTTAGTATACAGGTATGTACTGTGTACTACTAATGCAACTATTTGTATTATGTACATTTATCATACATATATATGTATGAAGGCATGTGCTTAAAAGTAAAATGAGAACGCAACATGTTTTCCAATGTATTTCAACTAATTTAGAAACTAAGCGTAAGTAAGTACAAGCATTTAGTTAATATTTATTTAATATTCATCACTGACCAATTTAATGTACTACATATGTTAATATGCTGTATATTTATATGCATGTTTGTATATATGTGTTGATTTGCATCTGCATTGCATTCTTTTCATTTTTTCATCTCAGATGAGATTATATACATATGCACGTGCTCACTCCTCTCACCCGTCAACAACAACACTCACCGGTAGCGCCACACTGACATCCCGCCGACCCTTGTTGCCGGTTGTGCTTTCTTTTGTGCCACCAACGATTCGTATGCCAAAAACGTTTACCACTTCGATTGCTACGACCTTGTCCCTGACTCTGTCGCATGTCGGGTGAAACGGGTAATCGCAATTGCGACCGCATATTGGCGCCACACAATTGGCATTTAACTGCCGCCTTCGAGAGTTTCGTACCAGTCGCATCGCTGCTGTCGTAACCAACATTCACGGTGTCGAAGGTGATGCATTTGGCTTGTTGGCTGCCATTACCAGTCTTTTGATCAATCACATTAACGGCCTCTTCTTCATCGACAAATATACAAATCCCGCCGCGTCGCTTCAGTGACGACTTTTGGGAGAAATCAATCTCCATCGGCCGCTGGGGCACTGATCGGTTGTGAAGTTCAGTTGCAGTGCAGTGATTTTAGTTATTGATTTGTTTGGTTGTTGGTCGAAGAATTTGTGTTTAGGGAATTAGTTGAGGCATTAAAGACGTTGGTGATGCACAGAGTTGCATAGCCGTCGTGGTCGTAGTGATTGCGGCATACATACAACAAATTTTTGATATTTTAAAGAGTTGAAGTTTATAGAGTTGGAGAGTTGCAAAAGTTTGACGGGTTGTTGATTGATTGGTTGGTGTTGGTGAAGGTACGAAAAATATACAGTGTAATAATATATATATATACATATATATATTGGAATGTTAATTATTTACAAATAGAGGAAGAGGGCTTAGATAGTTTTTTTTTTTCGATGAAGAATAGTAAGGTGAAGTACACAGTTTTGATGGGAAGGACTAATTGGCACAGAAATTGAAGAGGGTTAAATTTTCAGTATATGAAAGATTAAATTTCGTAAATAATTTTGAAATAGTTTAAAATATTTACAATACATTAAAGTAATGTAAATAATTTGCATGCAAAACGTGCTTCTCTTCCAAATACTGGCTAGACCCAAATAGGATAGGAGAGTTGGGGCATAAAAGCGATGTTGTCTATAAGTAATAAATATTAATGAATGTAAATTTATATTGAACTCGTAGTATGTGTGAGGAATTGTGGAAATAAATGTTGTATAAAGATGAATTGGATTGTGATTTGTCAACTGAATTGGTTAGGGCGCAAGAGATACACTCTGTAATAAACCGCTTGATGTGTTTCTAAAAAGGGATCCTGCAGCATTGATGATTAAGACATGTCTGGTCGAAAACTATTCCATGGCCTCCAGTATAAGAGGAAAATCTGCGTGGTTGAGTATAGTCGCACCCTGGTAATATTGTTGAGAAGAAGGTAATCTTACCACTCCAATTTTCGTCAGAAAATATTTCGTTAAAAGTCCCTATTCGCTAATCTTGCAGCCTAAAACAAATTATAGCCATCAGTGCTCTCTTCATTCTGCTCTCTGTTGATGAGCGTAACCAATTATTTAATGGTGAGTGAATGCCCTCTTGTAGATATGAGATACAGAGAAAACCTCTCAGACGGATAGTGAGTTGGCGTGGCAACCAACCGCGTCTCTATAAAGCGTAAAATAGTTAACATTTTTAAAATTTTTTGCTGAATTCTGTTTGAAACTGAGACATATAATTCCTCAGAAACAATTCTTATTGATTTCTTCTTATAACGTGTGGTGACTAGTATTGAAACCGTTGTATGTTTTAACAAGGATCCTGTTAGTTAGCTGTATGCGCTGATGGTTCGATGGTTGTTATGAAGTATAGTGTGTTTGATAGTCTCACTTCAATCCCTAAAAATAAGTCTCTGAAGGAAGGGTACTTAGGGAGTTTAATATTGTGGTTTTGTAAATTACCGCTCTTGATAAATATTAAAATCCGACACCGGAGTGGGACTTAGTAGAAATCAGAAAGAAGATATAAAGGGTGTTTTTTATAGAGGCATAGAACTTTAAGTTGCAATAAAACAATGATGGACTATTCGATTGACATGAATTTTATTTATCCGAAAGATAATCTTGTGGCATTACTTTTTAAATATGATTTCTGGCATATGACCGCCACGACTGGCGCGGATGTAGTCCAATCTGGACGTCCAATTCTCGATGACTTTTTCCAACATTTGTGGACGTATATCGGCAATAACACGGCGAATGTTGTCTTCCAAATGGTCAAGCGTTTGTGGCTTATCCGCATAGACGAATGACTTTACATAGCCCCACGGAAAGTAGTCTACCGGTGTTAAATCACAAGATCTTGGAGGCCAATTCACAGGTCCAAAACGTAAAATTAGGCGGTCACCAAACGTGTCTTTCAATAAATCTATTGTGGCACGAGCTGTGTGACATGTTGCGCCGTCTTGTTGAAACCACATCTCCTGGACATCATGGTTATTCAATTCAGGAATGAAAAAGTTAGTAATCATGGCTCTATACCGATCACCATTGACTGTAACGTTCTGGTTCCATAAAGCGCACCAAACAGTCAGTTTTTCTGGATGTAACGATGTTTCAACATACACTTGAGGATTACCTTAACTCCAAATGCGGCAGTTTTGTTTGTTGACGTAGCCATTCAACCAGAAGTGCGCTTCATCGCTAAACAAAATTCGCTTATGAAAATCGGGAACAACGGTAATCTCGTTTTGGGCCCATTCGACGAATCTACGCCTTACTTGATGATCGTTTGGCTTCAATTCTTGCACGAGTTGGATTTTGTAAGCACGCAAACCAAGATCCTTCCGCAAAATCTTCCATAAAGTGGATGGACACAGATCCAATTCCTGTGCTCGATGGCGGATGGACTCATTCGGGTCTTCCTCAATGCTACGCTCTACAGCAGCAATAGCTTCTTCTGTACGCACCGTACGGCGTCTCTGGGGATGCGAGTTATTAATAAGAGTAAACGTGGTGCGAAAACGTTCCATGGTTAATAGAATTAACTGCTCTGATGGACGATTTTGTCGACGATAAAATGGACGTAGTGCGATACGTTTCCGCACAGAACCATTATTTTCGAAATAAAATTGCACTATTTGCAAGCGTTGTTCAGGCGTGAGTCTATTCATGATGAATTGCCAAACCAAACTGAGAATAAATCACTTGACAGCTGTTAAATCGGTCGCCATCTTGAAAAGTAATGCCAACTTAAAGTTCTATACCTCTATAAAGAACACCCTATATTTGTACACTTTCTTAAGATCTTAATTGTTTTAAAGCAAATTTAAGTTGCGACCATTTTTTTAACATCGGTTGAGATGTATGTTGCAATCCTTTTAGAACTCAATATGATTTTTATTATTATTTTTTTGAATAAAGCAAAATGTTTTCATATTTAAATTTGAACTTGAATTTTAATTTCAATCTAGGCAATTCATCATGAATAGACTCACAGCTGAACAACGCTTGCAAATAGTGCAATTTTATTTCGAAAATAATGGTTCTCTGCGGAAAACGTATCGCGCACTACGTCCAATGATACGGACCAATGATTCCACCAGCCCATAAAGCGCATCAAACAGTCAGTTTTTCTGGATGTAACGGTATTTCAACATACACTTGAGGATTACCTTCACTCCAAATGCGGCAGTTTTGTTTGTTGACGTAGCCATTCAACCAGAAGTGCGCTTCATCGCTAAACATCCCTAAAATGGACGTAGTGCGCGATACGTTTTCCGCACAGAACCATTATTTTCGAAATAAAATTGCACTATTTGCAAGCGTTGTTCAGGCATGAGTCTATTCATGAGGAATTGCCAAACCAAACTGAGAATAAATCACTTGACAGCTGTTAAATCGGTCGCCATCTTGAAAAATAAAGCCAACTGAAAGTTCTATACCTCTATAAAAAATACCCTATACCTACTTCTTGTTTATATTTTTTAGTTCTAGGTCAATGGAAAGCCTTCTAAAACGTTTATGAATCAAGTTGCGTGACTTTATATCCGAACTATGACACAAATGTCAATGACGTTGACTATTATTTATATACTACTACCACTACTTTAACATACATATATCTTATATGTATGCGGCCTTCACACTTTTACGACTTAACAACATGGAAAAGCACAGACACAGTGTGAAAGGTGCGGCAAGTTACGACGGCAACTAAAACAGAAAACTAACAATTAAATCGTACATAGTACATAGTGTATGTATGTATGTATGTGTATAAATGAAAAGAAATCAAATTTAATCAACAATAATAAAATCAAAATTACAAAAACAACAACAACAACAATAAATTAACTAAATATAAATGTATATAAATGTCAAAGAGGAACTAGTCAGTCCAGAGTCAAATTGAAATGCCCTCGTACACAAACAGAGAAAAAAATCAAACGACCAAGCGTCCAAGCGGCCATGCTACGAACATCAACCATGAACTCCAGCCACATATGTACATACAATGGTTTAAGGCCAACATGGCAATGCGGAGCCGCCTAATTGGCGCAATTACGACGAATCTTCGAGTACGAATACGTATTAATTTTTTATATATATGTATATACCGTTATTATTGTACATATGCTTGCACAAATTAACGGTATAATGGAATTACAAACTCAATCGGGTATATTTATGTGTCTGTAATGAATTTAACCGGCAAATGATTGGCGGCAGCATATTCTATAATAGTCCAGGGACTCATGACTTGAGCCAAGCGATTTGTGGCAAAATGGAGCTTGCGATGAGCAGGGGGTATCGTTGTGTAGTTATGACTGAATGTATTGTTTATGACAGTGATGATGGTGTGATAGTTCTTTGTGGTTGTTGGTGCGCTATTCGCCAAGATATAACGTCTCTGTTTGTAGTTGTTGTAAAACATGCATTACTTACTTGCTGAACTGGTCGATACCCGACCCATCGGTATGTAGCTGCGACTATCACTGTTGTCCTGCGAGAAATTAATGACATTGACATCATACGTCACTACCGAAGCCTGACGTTTGCGCACCGATTGACCGTTATTACCATTATAAGCACCACTTCCGCCCGCTAGTATACTGCCACGATGACGTCCTGATTGGGCCACCGCTGTGGACATAGTTTCTGGTTCACTGTCATGACGTTTAAATAAAGGTGATGTTAAATCGCGCTCCTCACCGGTCAAAAGGCCGCCATCGCCTCCATCAATATCGCCATTACTACCGCTATGTAACGAGGTGGGTGAGAGTGTAGAGTCAAGTATGATTTCTGGCTTTGGTGACATGCATTGCGACACTCGAGGAGTTGTGTGCACGGTCAAGGTTTGCTGGCATTGTGACGACGACGGCGTTGTCACTGGCAGCGTAGTTAGCACGTCCAAGGATACTGTAGACGTGTCACTGGTGAAAGGATTGCTTGTGGGTGAGCTACTTGAGAATTGTGGTAATGTGGCTGTTGGTGGCGGTGAGAGAAAGTACACGTTGACTGTATTACTTGGCGCGTTGGGGTATGAAATCGTCTTAGTTGTGGGTAGATTTTGTGCAGAATTGAAATTCGGTGTTACCGGTGGGGACATTAGAAAGTTTGTGCTATTTTTTGTCACCAACACCTGATCGCTCAATGTACTTAGTCGCTGTTTAAAATGTTTCGCAGATTTGCCTGATTTGGAGTCGGTGGAGTTGGAGGTTGAAAAAAATTTACGTTGGGGTGAGTCGTTGCCGGTGTTAGAGTTGGTAGTAGTGTTACTCAGTTCAGCGAAGGGAAAACTTAGCGAACGGAAGAGTTCGACAAGATCTGTGCGCGAGGTAATGAGAATATTGCTTTTCTCCGGCAGTTCAATAGCGCATTGTATGGGTTGCTGGTTTTGGTGATGCAGTTGTTCAGGAACTATGGGTTCGGCTAAAGAGGAAGGAGAACGTGATGGCGGCGGTGTGGCTGGTATATGTGGCGACTCGGTTAGGCAGTCGGTATATTGTGAGAAGTCATCTGAACCACTAAATGCAACTTCTTGTGACTCGCCCCAGTCAATAAGTTGCGCGGAACCTTTGTTGTTATTGATACCATGTGGTGAGGTGGTTATCTCGAACTCGTGCGTACGTACTGAGATATTGTCCTTCAACGAATCGTCGGTTTGTTCGTTAAGCACGTTGATATCGAGCAATATATCGGGTGTGTTATAGCGTGTTGCCGAACTCTCTTGACTCTCACCCATTGTGTAGGAGTAATAGATGAACCCCGCTTCGGAGTCAGTGTCGCTATGCTGCCGTGAGCGCATCTCTTGTTTACGACTTATAGCACCGTTATAACTATGAGACAGCTTACGATTTCGCGAACGCCGAAACAGTTGTACGCGACTACTGCGTATTTCTTCGGATGTGGCCTGTTGACGCTTCTTTTCGATAGAAAAACACTCTGTGCTCGATCGTTTCGTCTTTGCTAACAGACCCTTGAAAGTGAAGCCTTTCTCCCTCTCTTTTTCTTTATCTTCTTTTACTACTCCTTCTTTGAGTGATTCTAGTTGTTTTCGCTTACTTCTCGAATCAGCTAAAGTTTTAAGGAACTCGGAATCGCTAAGTGCAAAAGGTTTCTTAGCATTTCCTTCACTACTGCCACTGCTGCGACTTCGATTTCGACCATTTTTCATTCTAATAAAGTCAGTTTCACTTCGAGTTGGAAATTTATTACTTCCCGACGCGTGTTGTTCTCCACTTTGAGTGGAGTCCTGTCCAACAACTTGCTTTTTAAAGTACAAATAGTTGTCTTCGATCAGTCGCTTAAGCTCCTTGTTATCATCCGCGATGGGCAAGCATGTGGTTGGCGCTTGTAATTGCTGCTGCTTAACTTTCAAATACGACTTACAGTCGTAATACTCATTGGACTCACTGTCGTCACTCAGTAGCCCAAACACGTGCTGGTATTGATCGGAATCGCAACTTTTTAGCTTGCTACTAGAGCCTTGTATTTGACCAGGCGAATTTTGGTTTGAGTTAATTGGCGAAGCGGATCTTTTTGTAATAAAAAGGGATTGTTGCAGATCCACCGAGCCTTCTGTCCATAATTGCTGATTAAGTGCGTCACCATCCTCATTTTGCTGCTGTTGTGCAGCGTAGTGTAAGGCTATCATGGACGGCGCACTGTCGGTGTGTGTCACCTTTTCGTAACGTTCCTGCTCCAAATCGCGCAAATCGATGCTGCTGCGACTGAGGCGCCTTGGTGGAGCAGGCACACGTAGTTCATCGCCTTCATCTTTATCATCGTCGTCATCGGTTGTTTGCGGTAGTATGTCCTGTGGTGAAATAATTTAAATTAGAGAATTGTAAACTAATTTTAAAGCTTAAGTTAGAGTTTAAGTTTAAGTTTAAGTTTAAGTTGCAGTTGAAATTTAAGTTTAAGTTTAAGTTTAAGTTTAAGTTTAAGTTTAAGTTTAAGTTTAAGTTTAAGTTTAAGTTTAAGTTTAAGTTTAAGTTTAAGTTTAAGTTAATATTGTCATTTAAGTTTCTCACCTCCAAATTGCTTATAGCGCTATGCGTTTCTTCTCTTGCCATCGTTGTGCTTAATTCACAATCACTTGGATGCAGATAACTTAGATTTGTTGAATGTTGGGTATGCCCCATATGTACACTATTCAACAGAATATTCGAACTAGTGCGACTTAGTGCTTTGCGTTGACGTACCGCCTCTCTAAAAAAAGTAAACGGACATATATAGGAACAAAGAGATTGCCAAATAATTCCCTAGGGCCACCCATAACTTACTTGTATATACGCCAATACATGCAAAGCATTACAATGCCCGGTATCCAAAAGCTAACGGAACTCGATATCAGCGCATATGCTTTGTTGACCACAAACGAACACTGGTCCGGATGTAATAAGGTTTCCCGCTGATGCTCGGCCGTTGTATACCAACCGAGGAAGATGGGCGTAAACGATATTAAAGCTGGCAGTATCCAAACATTTGCAAGCATAAAATAAACGGTATTAGTTGTCATATAGAGTGGATATTCCAGTGGCCGAACGATGGCATAATACCTATAGGTAAGAAAGGAAAGTAAAGATTTGTATTGAATAAACAAAATAAAACTTAAATTCAACAGTAACAGAGTAGATGCTAGACAGTTAAGCCATAACGTGTTGCTGTCGATTACTTGTGTCCATCTCATTATCAAAGCCTACAAAATGGCCACAGATTTTCGTTTGTCATTTGCGGTCACATTTGAAGAAATCTCATTAATCTCTTTACATTTATCATATCATTTTATTGTATTTCATTACTGCTTTATTTGTGTATGTAAATAAGATATTTGTGGCATAGTTGTTGTACTCAAGAGCTCATTGCGTGGTCATTTATAAACATTTTACAAATAGTCTGCTCTCAAATGCGTAACATAAATCCCCAAAACAAATATTCTAAATATTATATTCCCTCTTCACGGCACATTTTGAAATTTACTCGTAACTTTGCTTTAATATTTGTTGTTGTTTATCTTACATACCCGCACGTTGAGTGTGTGTCTGATTCAGGTTTCACGTGTGTGTTTAATTAATTTTGAATCCTGAAAAGTGTTGCTAACTCAGTGTGTTGTTGGTTGGTGTTGCTGCTACGTCTAACACAGCTGTCTTTAAGATGGCTAACAATTTATACAGGTATCAGCTGCCAGCTGGCAGCTGGCATTTAGCCACAAAACGTGCGAAAGGGGAAATTTATAATTAACTGTAAAAGTGTAAGTGAAATGAAACTTCTTGGTAGGCCACATCAGCCACTCACTTACCTTCTTACAGTTATACTCAGTCACTTGTATTTGTATGTATTTACATACATATAGCGTAAGTAAGTATAAGCATATTCTAAATTAATATTGAAACTGATTAATGGACGCACTTTGTATGGAGTCAATTGTTTGTGCTTGACATGAAGTGTCCGATTAAAAGTTGAAATTTAAATGTGAAGATATACTCGAATATTTACTTATATATAAGAGGCGTAAAGAAATGAGGGAAGCAGTTATCGCCATTTAATAATATGAAATTGACAATTGTAGGCATAAAATAATGAATAATTTAATTGTTTTCTGAATAAAATATTAGATAAACTGAACTTGCTTTAAGTGCTTAAAATTGTTATTTACTTTGCTAAATGTTAATCAAGAAGTAGTAGCGAAATGATTTCTATTAAGCTACTTACTTGGAGAGGTTGGTGTGTATTTCTGACAAGATAAAAAAAAAAGGCTTTTTATAAAGGGTGATCCATTTTGAGGTTCCCTACTTTTTTAAAGGAACAGGACAGAAGATTCAAATTTAATGTTTATTATCATTCGAAAGAACATTTTTTGGCTACGTCTCCGATGGTCCATCCGTTGACTCGTTCGAGCATTTCGACTGGTAACTGGCGAATGACACTCGTGATGTTTTTCCCCCCAAGTCCTGAATCGAAGCGGTACTTTCCGCATGGACTTTAGACTTTACATATCCCCACAGGAAAAAGTCTGACGGTGTGATATCACACGAACTTGGTAATCGACCGGCCCAAAACGTGAAATTATTTGCTTACGGAAGTTTTCCCTCAATAAATCCATTGATTGATGCCATGTATGGGAAGTGGCGCTGTCTTGTTGAAACCAGATGTCGCGGAGCTCACGAGCTTCAAATTCGGTATCAAATAGTCGGTTATCATGGCGTGATAACGGTCGCTATTGACGGCTATGTTCTCACCGGCATTATTTTTAAAGAAATTTAGACAGATGATTCCACCAGCCCACAAGCCACGCCACCAAACCGTTATTTTTTGTGGAAAGGGCAGCTCTTGAAATGCCCTTATCGCTGAACAAAATTTAGCTTCAAAAATGTCGGATCTTCTTGGAACTTTTCAAGAGCCTTGGGAAGGTTGAGCGGCTTCAGTTCTTGCACAAGCTGTATTTTGTATGCTTTTAATTTAAGATCTCGACGTAAAATGCGTCAAGTTGTTCCATGCGTCAGTTGCTGCGAACGACGCCGAATGGACTCTCCACGGTCTTTGTGTACACTCTTAGCTGCAGCCGCTATATTTTCTTCACGGACGTAGTCTATTCGGTCGAATATTATCCAATAATGAATGCTGGGTCTCAAGATGGATGATGGTGTTGCGAATAGTAAGCTCGCTAGGCCGATTGTGTTGACCATAAGTTGAACGAAGGTGCGAAACACATTCTTTACAGAACGTGAATTTTCGTAAAATATTTGAATGATTTGTAAACGTTGGTCAAGCGTAAGTCTTTCCACGATGAAATGCAAAACAATACTGAACACAACTAACATGACACACGCGTGATCTGTCCAAAAAAAGGCTATTGAAAAAAGTAATTCTACTGAGATCACCCTTTACAAATGGATCAGTCGTTCGCATGCGGCTTAAAAAATCCCTATATCCGTTAAGTTGATTTTAGATTACCGTGTTCTCTGCGAGGTTGGTCTATATTAAATACAAGACAAGAATGACAAGGGTAAAACTTGACTAAGCCTGAAATTTTTCATTTCTCTGTATGTAAGACGGAGTGGTGAGTATTTTGTAGAATTTGGTATGTTTTTGTAAGTACTGATTGCAGTTTTTCGTAGATACTCTCGATGAATACTCAAATCCTTCGAGTCCGATCACTGGATTGCTAAATAAAACTCCTAAGATTTATTCGTGTGGCCTCTTAATCGTCAGGAATTTACTCAACTTTTATTTAGTAGTTTATTTATGCCTAATGATGGTCGAAACATTCCGTTCATGCGTTAACTCGTCAACCTGCAGTACTTGCTGCCGTTCTTTTCGTCTGTCCTTTGTACTGGGAATTTCCATCAATCTGTCACTCCGGTTGTCTGTACTTGTATTTAGAATCTCCGTAAATATGTTATAATGTGTCAAACTAATACATGCTTGAAAGCTGACATTTCATAGTAAAATTTCCGAAGAAATACGTTGCCAAAACGTGCTAAAAAATTAATGAGAATGCTGTAACTGAACACCGGACTCAGAAGTGGTTTGTTCGATTCCGTTCCGGACATTTTTGTATCAAAGGCACCCCTCGTTCTGGTCGGCCAGTCACTCAAAAAACCGATGAAATTCTGCAACTGGCGGAGTGACCAGCATGGAGGCTACCAAAATATAGCTGAGGCATTGGCCACACACTTGGCAGTAGGGAATCAATTAAAAAAGATTGGCTATTATTCAAAGGAGCTTAATGTTTGCGTGCCCCATGGATTAACGGAAAAATTTCTATAGACCAAATTATCATCAGTGAAGTGCATCTGAAACACAGCAAAAACGATCGATTCAGCGGGCGATGAAAAATTGGTTAAATACGAGAATATAAAAAGAAGAAAAATAATAGTCAAAAGCCGGGGACGCTCAGCTCAGATTCCTGAACAGCAACGGCTGCCATTGTAGATAAAATATTATTCTAAACTAAACATAAACAGATCACTATTTATGCATCTTATCGCCAACAATTACGAAAGTATTCTTTAGCATAGATATGTAATATGTATATGTATAGAGGTATAGAACTTTAGGTTGAAATAAAACAATGATGGATTATTCGATTGACATGAATTTTATTTATCCGAAAGATAATCTTGTGGCATTACATTTTAAATATGATTTCTGGCATATGACCGCCACGGCTGGCGCGGATGTAGTCCAATCTGGACGTCCAATTTTCGATGACTTTTTCCAACATTTGTGGCCGTATATCGGCAATAACACGGCGAATGTTGTCTTCCAAATGGTCAAGCGTTTGTGGCTTATCCGCATAGACCAATGACTTTACATAGCCCCACAGAAAGTAGTCTAGCGGTGTTAAATCACAAAATCTTGGAGGCCAATTCACAGGTACAAAACGTGAAATTAGGCGGTCACCAAACATGTCTTTCAATAAATCTACGAGCTGTGTGACATGTTGCGCCGTCTTGTTGAAACCACATCTCCTGGACATCATTGTTATTCAATTCAGGAATGAAAAAGTTAGTAATCATGGCTCTATACCGATCACCATTGACTGTAACGTTCTGGCCACCATCGTTTTTGAAAAAGTACGGACCAATGATTCCACCAGCCCATAAAGCGCACCAAACAGTCAGTTTTTCTGGATGTAACGGTGTTTCAACATACACTTGAGGATTACCTTCACTCCAAATGCGGCAGTTTTGTTTGTTGACGTAGCCATTAAACCAGAAGTGCGCTTCATCTCTAATGGACGTAGTGCGCGATACGTTTTTCGTACAGAACCATTATTTTCGTTGTTCAGGCGTGAGTCTATTCATGATGAATTGCCAAACCAAACTGAGAATAAATCACTTGACAGCTGTTAAATCGGTCGTCATCTTGAAAAGTAATGCCAACTTAAAGTTCTATACCTCTATAAAAAACACCCTTTATGTATTCATCAATTACCGATTTCTTTGAAAACTTGAAATTAATGTTCATCTCGACTATATCTAGTAAATTGTTTTATTTATTGTATGCAATAAAAATACTGCACTCTCTGTTTTAAATAATGACAAGTGATCCTAAACTAACATAAGAAAAGAGGACATTAGTCTGGCGCCGTTGAGAACATTAAGTATGTGTATATATTGGTGTTATGTGCATTAGATTAGGATTAAGATACAGTGGCGGACAAATGTCTACATGCACCGCCTGTATTCGTTGTGTAGTACTTTCTACTTCGCTTTGCTGAAAAATATAGGTATACAGTTTTATTATTATTTATGCTTTTCTAATCACATCTATTAAAACAAATCCATTCTCTAATATAAAATAAAACAATTATGGTGAAAAAACGCAAAAATATCCTTGACAAAAGTCTACATACACCACAGGTTTACTAGCAGTTATATCGATATGTTGGAAAAAATCAGATTTCCATCCCACCATTATTCAAAGACGTCTTATTGAAGCTTGGGACAGTATCACTCCCTCAGATTTGATAAATTTAGTGGCTTCGATACCACGACGGCTTCAATCTGTTATTGATGCGAACGGTGGACCAACTAAATACTAAAAAGATTAGGTTACCTGATATCAATCAAAGTTCTTACGCTAAGATAAGTTATGTATGTACTGTATGTAGACTTTTGTCAATGTTGGATTTACGCTTTTTTTGTCATAGCTTTACTATTTCATGTTAAAAAATTATTTTTTCTTGGGTTTTTATGATATGGGAAAATAGTTGAAATAAACTGTATCAGGGGGTGTATGTAGACTTTTGTCCGCCACTGTATATATGTGCATATGATACAAGTATGTACATATGTGTTCTCCATCTTTAAGTTAAAAAGTTACTTTGTCTGAAACCTTGTATTCTACCGTATGCCATTCAACGACGATTAGAAATTCACGGGGCATAACATGTACTCGTTTTTCTACTACACCATGCATTTCTTGTCTTACAAGTTCTTCTTTATATATTATCAAAAGTAGTAGATTCTTTGGAAACGGTACGGAACGAGCTTAAAATGTCATCTTATAGTTCCCTTACATGAAGAAGAAGTAGGTTGTTAACAATTAAAATATTTTAAGAGGAAGAGGAAATCCTTGTGATATCTTCATTTGACACGGTTATAATCTCGTAAGCGGTGCCAATGCCAATCAAGGAAAATAAAAAGGAGGTCCATCATAAAAAACCTCTGCAGAAGAATATCATATGGCTGATAAGAGCTTTCATATAACTACTAAGACCTTTATTATATTTAGTCTTTCAACATTTCTTTTGAAAACACTGCAGACTGTCAAATTTTTTTACAACCAAGTCATTGTAGCTGTAAATGCAAATTCACGAAGATTTAACGAGCGGTAATGGTTTCATTTACAACGACTTACTAAATCTTAGATTTGATTCTTTTTTTGACTACCGACTAAATATTTATTTATATAGACTATACTAAGACTTTGTATCTAATTCTGGCTAATGATGAAATTAGTTTGCTTAACAGGGCTTCAGCTTAGTGGAGATCATTAGGAATGATTGTTACCTAGGCAGCTGGTAGCATAGTCGTTTAAAGTAATTCCTAAGAGCTTGTTGGTAGGATCACTATGAAGCTTTAGGGGATCAGATAGGACTAATCAGCTGAGGCATTTATTTAAACAATTTTTTTTAGTTTATGCTAAATATTATATTTATTAAATTCTTATGTAACGGGTGATCCATTTCGAGGTCCTATATTTTTAAAGAAAAAAACACAGAAAATTCAAATTTAATGGGGATGGTATATTATCATTCAAAAGAACATTCTTTGGCATTTATTTTTTGAATATTATCTCTTTCAAATGTTGGCCGCAGCCACGTCTCAGGTGGTCTATCCGTTGAGTCCAATTTTCGATGACTCGTTCGAGTATTCCGACTGGTAACCGGCGAACGACACGCGTGATGGTTTGCTTAAAGGCCTGAATCGAAGCGGGATTGTCCGCATAAACTTTAGACCTTACATATCCCCACAGGAAAAAGTCTAATGTTGTGATATTACACGATCTTGGTGGCCAATCGACCGGCCCAAAACGTGAAATTTTCTGCTCACCGAAGTTTTCTGTGAAGTGACGCCGTCTTGTTGAAACCAAATGTCGCGGAGACCACGAGCTTTAATTCCAGGCATCAAATAATCGGTTATCAGTTTTGAAGAAATATGGACCAATGATTCCACCGGCCCACAAACCACACCAAACCGTGTTTTTTTCTGGCTGAAATGGCAGCTCTTGAATCTCTTCAGGTTGCTCTTCGTCCCAAATGTGACCATTTCGCTTGTTTACATACCCCTTGAGTCGGAAATGGGACTCATCACTGAACAAAATTTGGCTCGGAATCTTCGGATCTTTTTGGAACTTTTCAAGAGCCCATAGAGCGAAGCGATGTCGCTTGAGAAGGTCGAGCGGCTTCGGTACGCTTTCAATATAAGATCTCGACGTAAAATGCGCCAAGTCGTTCCATACGTCAGCCCGAGTTGCTGCGGACGGCGCCGAATCGACTCTCCACGGTCTTCGTGTACACTCTCAGCTAAGGCCGCTATATTTTTTTTAGTGCGTACTGGACGTGGTCTATTCGGTCGAATATTGTCCAATAATGAATGCTGGGTCTCAACATGGGTGATGGTGTTGCGAATAGTACGCTCAGTAGGCCGATTATGTTGACCATAAGTTGAGCGAAACACATTCTTTACAGAACGTGAATTTTCGTAATAAAGTTGAATGATTTGTAAACGTTGGTCAAGCGTAAGTCTTTCAAAAATAACATGACAACTTGGCACGACTCACTCGTAATCTGTTAAAAAAAGGCTATTAAAAAGTATCTCTACTTGGATCACCCTTTACTTTCTTTTACGTGATTTTAGCGAATGTCGTGCAGCAGGTATTCGTTGGATTCTCCATCCTTCATATACTGATTAAATCGGCTAGTTTTGAGATCATGGTTAAACCACTTAATTTACTTTAATATGCATATTACATCCTAAGATTAATTATTGTTGTTAACAATTTTTTGTCTTGTGATTTTCCAGAAAGTTTTTTAGTAATTTCAACAAACGAGTTTCATGCAAGTTGTTCAAAACTGGTCATTGAACTTGGGAAATCAGTAACAATCATCGAAATATTCTAATGTATTTACATGCAGAATGGTATTAATAAGACTTGAAACCGTGCTCCAGAAAGTACTAATCACAGTGAATTTGAAAAACAGAGGTTAGCAAAAGACTATACTTAGGAAAAACAAATTAAAATATTTTTATTGTCGCCTAACACAAAACCACTAACTAAATCTCGGCATAAATTTTTTTTCCATTTATTGATGTGTGTTATCTATCGATCGATTTGGACAAGAGGAAAAGTCAAGTAACACCAAGAGGTATCTCGTATATGAGGTGTGGAGTTATTCCAACATGGTTTCCGAGAGTGTGGAGCTTTCTGTACCTGCTTCCAAATTCTGTGTTAAAAGCCAAAGGTACAACTGCAAATGGATGGTCATAGTTGGTGGGTAGTTGGATGCTTGTTGATGAATTGCTCGATTATAAAGTTGCCGTCAGACGTAGCAATTTTCACGTAAATTTTATTTCGTTCACACATTTTGCTGTCAAAAAATTTAAATTCTACAATTTAATTTCACGTAAATGCAGAAATAAATATTACAGTGTTTGACTGCACTCATTTATTTGCAATTTTTTTCTGAAATTAAATTTCCAATTTTTATTTTTATTTTCCTTCAATTGAATTTTCATGAAATTTTTTATGTACTTGAAATCAAGTTTCGAAATTTTTCATTTTACAGCCAATTGAAATTAATTAATTGGTACGTTTGACGGCTCCTTAAGTTTTACAATTTCACTAGTTTTTTGCAAGTTTGCCCAGGTGAAAAATAAAAATTATTCTTAAAGGAAAACCTCATTTTTTCCCCATCAAACAAAGTGCCATGAGACAATATTTAAAATTGAATTTTTTTCATACGAATAAATGTAAATTTACAGAATTTCTGTTATTTCCATATTCTCACATGCATACTTATCAACAATAATAAATTTTGATTGATTTATTACTTTTATTTTCTCAAAGCGATCTCTCACATCTCTCTTTATCATAGTGAAATATCTCGAAATGCAAAAAGACACAAAATAGGTTGTATACGGCTATAAAATTCAAATTTCTATATACATACACACATATGCACACAAAGAATGCACCATTAAATGGATGTAGTCGTACGTATATATAAGTATATTAATATTTTTGAATGCATAGTTCTTTATGCCAACAATTGACTAACGAGCAATCGACCGCATGGTTCACCTTAATTAAGCCCATTAAAAGTATAAAATAATCATCAACCAACCAAGCAGTCAACCAACCAATCGTACAAAGAGTATTTAATTGAATGAAAACAATAACAACGCTAAGATATTATTTACATTGTGACTGCTCGGTGTTTGTATGTACGCACATTTATGCATATTTGCTTGTGTTGTTTGTATAGTTTGTTGTGAAACTTACCGATCAACCGAGATGCAGCATAAATGCAAAATACTCGCTGTAGAAAAGTAAACATCCAGGCTGTTGTACACGTTGCACATAAAGCGTCCAAACCTCCACTTGCCATCTGACAGCTCCACCGTCGCATTAAATGTCATCGCACACAATGCCACCAGCATATCTGCCATGGCCAGCGAGACGACGAAATAATTTGTAATAACGCTGAAATAGTTAAAGTGAAGGGAAGAGAAATGCTATTAAGCAAGCTACATACGCAGAATTTTATTGTCCCTCAGAAAATAATCATTATATTTTTATCGTTATATTTTCTTTCGAAATAACGCTCAAAATCGAATTTGCCTTTATAGCTTTATAAAGTGCATTGTTGAAAATGGAGTTACCCACGATTGAGCGAAAAAAATAACGGTCAAAGAATACTCGTAATGATTATTTTCTGAGCGACATAATTTCCGTTCACAATAATAAAGATTATTGTTTGAACGTTTGAGTAAAACTCTAACAATAATTATTATTAACCGAATGAAATTATAAAAATTAAGAAATGATAAATCACTTCAGATCTGAAAAGAGAAAGCAAATGGTAGCCTTCTGGTGGAGTCCCTAATTATCCGAATTAAAAATAAACTCCGCACATCATAACAACATTATCCTCTAAGTTTTCGATTTTTTCCTCTCCGGTTTTCGTTGTACAAGTATACTTTTGAATAAAATTTTTCTTTATTGAAAAAAAAAAATTGGATCAAGGGTATATTGACTATTATAATCTATGAATTTTTGTTATTTTTATTCTAGCCTCTTAGTTCCATCAGTAATGAATTTCTGAGTTTTTCGACGAAAAACTTGCTTAAATGATTTTCAGCGTCTCTTTGCACGGCTAATTTTTTTTACCATCAAGAGAGTTTGCATATATCAAAACAAATGCTAGTCAGATGGTGCTGATGGCTATGTAGTGTGTGTAGCAAATCCGTCTATTCAGATTTTCAATTTCTTTAATAACCTTTTCATGAAGTTGTATATTTTGGCGGCCGCGATAGCCGAGTGATTAGCATTGCGTACTGTCATTCGAATGACCTGGGTTCGAGCCCATGTTCGAGCAACATCAAAAATTATAGAAAATTAATTTTTCTAATTGCGGTCGCCCTTCGGCAGGGAATGTCAAGCACTCCGAGTGTATTTCTGACCTAGCTTCTCATAAAAATCCATCAGCCGGTCGGAGGAGGCCTAGAATACACTGTAGGTCCCTCCATTTGTTGGTAAAAACATCATGACGCAAAACCGTAAATCGGAGGAGGAGCTCGGAAAATCGCTTCAGCGTTTACAAAGCACCAAATATATATATATATATATATATATATATATATATATATTTCAGAAAACATTGCATTTCAGAAACGTTTCACTGATTGTAATTCGCAAAATCTAATTTTTTGGAGTTAATTTATAGCAACAAACATCAAAACTCTTTAAATAGGTAGTCGATTTTAAATGATTTCACACTGCCTCGTTAGTGATGCGTAATGTCTTCGCTATCGTTATCTCCTGGCACCGTAAGTCGGTATACCAATTGCAGAACTTCATTGGCTTCTCGAGTGACTTCGACCGACTGGAATAAGGTTGCAGCGTTCGTTTTTATCTTTTTTATAGTAAAACTTGTTGGCCACGGTTAATAAGCACATTTTATTGGTGAACACGGCAACTTTCGCAATTATTTATTTTATTTTGTTTGTATATATACACCCAAGCTTTCGTTCTTTGAGCATGTGCGCTTTCTATACCACCGCTGGTTTGCAACTTTCAGTTGATACTTGTGTTTACAAAGAAGTATTAGTTAATTTGAGTTGTAACCAATGCTGCCATTTTGATCCATTCGAATCTAAGTGAATAATTTTTTCGACAATAAATTGCCGGATACTTTTTTTGTGCTCAGTACAAATTTCGATACCTTTCCAAATAAAAATATGTTGCTGATTTTTTCCTTTATTTTATATATGTTTTTGATTCAGTGGCATACACGTATACTCAAACGTACGCTAAATCGGCCATTTAGAGGTGGCAGAGAGACTCTGTCGCCGAGTCCTGGCATGCAATCCGTTCTTCAACATATCGTTGATTTGTACCTACACCCCGATAGAAGAGAAGGATTATGTTACCATAGATGCTTTCTCTGAGAGCCTAGAACGCACTTATGAACACTGTCCTCGCCAAGATGTCAAAATCGTGCTAGGCGATTTCAACGTCAGGGTAGACAAAGGGTACCTTTCGCGCAACAGTCGGAAAATTCAGCGAAACATCTCCAAACGAGCTATGGCTGATCGACCTCGCCGGGGCCCGAAATATGGTCGTCTTTAGTACCAGATTCCAACACACGAAACTTCATCAAGCTACATGGTTATCACCAGATCGAAAAACAGACAACCAAATCGATCATGTTGTGATAGACGGATCATTATCTGGTAGCATCAAAAATACGCACCCGCCTCTGTGCAGCAAAGAGTGCCCGTCAACAAACATAAGGTTTGATGTCGAAAAGCTACAATTACAGTAGACAGCCAGCTTGTACACCTGTTCTCTGAGAGCACTCATCAGCAACTCGATATTAGGGAGCTGTGGAAGGAAATATCAAGTTCCTTGCGTACCGCTGCTTCGGAAACAATTGGTTTTCAACAATGCCAGAAAAACAGCCGGTACGATGAGGAATGTCGAACTGCAGTGGAGAGAAAGCAAACTGCCTACCTCGCAACCTTGCGATCGACTACAACACGAAGCAAGGCGCATTTGTAGATGAAAAAGAAACAGGCCGAAATGCGTGAGTATGAAGAGCTTGAGAAGCTGGCCGACAAAGGTAATGGTCGAAAATTGTATGAGAAGATGCGGCGACTTACAGAAGGTTTCAAGACCTGGGCAAACTCCTGTAGGGACCAAGGAGCTAACCTGGTGACAGATATCTAGAGCATGCTTAGTGTATGGAGGGAAAACTTCTCCTACTTGCTCAATGGTAGTGAAAGTGAAAACCCTGGAGATGGCGAACCCGAAACCTCAATCGATAACAATGGTATAGAAGTGCCATTACCTGACTATGAAGAAGTTGGAATAGCGATTGCCCGCTTAAAAAATAACAAAGCTGCGGGTGCCGATGAATTCTGAGCGGAACTGTTCATGCCTCACGAATGGAACCTAAAAGTGTTTTGTCCAATCCAAAAAAAGGAGAACTCATGGTCTCCAGGTCACCATTTCATCGATTTCAATCGATATACGCCACTATGTCTGAATTTTATATTCCAACAAAACTCATAGGGCTGCGTAAACTGACCCTGGATAATACCAGAAGCGTAGTCAGAATTGGGAAGGACCTCTCCGACCGTTCGATACCAAACGAGGTTTCAGACAAGGTGACTCTTTATCGTGTGATTTCTTTAATTTAATGCTGGAGAAAATAATACGAGCTGCAGAGCTAAATAGACCAGGTAAAATCTTCTACAATAGTGTAAAATTGTTAGCGTATGTCGCTGATCTTGATATCGTTGACCGCTTCGTAAGCTCTGCGTTCTCCAGGCTAAATAAAAATGGGAAACGAATTAGTCTGGTAGTTATAGAGGGCAAGACGAAATATATCCTGTCAAGAAAATAAACAGTCTTCGCATTCGCAACTTGGCTCCCACGTCACTGTTGACAGTCATAACTTCGAAGTCGTAGATAATTTCGTTTATGTAGGTACCAGGATAAGCAACACCAACAGTGTCAGCCTTGAAATTCAACACAGAATTACTCTTGCCAATAGGTGCTACTTTGGACTAAGTAGACAATTGAAAAGTAAAGCCCTCTCTCGACGAACCAAAACCAAATTCTACAAGTCACTCATCATTCCTGTCCTGACATACGTTGCAGAAGCCTGGACGATGTCGACATCCGATGTGTCGGCTTTAGGAATTTTCCGAGAGAAAAGTTTTGCGGAAGATTTATGGTCCTTTGCGCGTTGACAACGGTAAATAACGCAAAGGATGGAACGATCAGCTGTACGTGCTATACTACGACGTGACATAGTTAATCGAATTAAGAGATATGTCGATACGCTGGCTAGGTCATGTCTTCCGAATGGATGAAAGCTCTCCAGGTTTGAAAGTAATCGAAGGAATACCCGCTGGCGGGAGCAGAGGAAGCGGAAGACCTCCACACCTTTATAAGGATCAGGAATGAATTTCTATTTATTTCAGTGAATATATGTAGGCATACTAAACAGAGGGTTTAAATAAAGTATATCATACCTTCACTATATGATTTTAACCGAAAATTCAATAAATGGTGGATGTTTTATCCACTGCGATGATTCCATTAAGGATTTAGTCGTTTGATTGACTTTGTAGTAGTTTTAGCAGAAAAACTCGTAGACGAACGCCGAAAAGCAGCAGCAGTTGTATTTCTTAAAAAAAATATAATCCAATCATTAAGCTATACGTCATCTCAATACAATTGAAATACGGACTTAAACAATGTGTGTAAAAAGGGGAGATAGAATAGCTGAGCCAAGTTATATTAAGTGATACAAATGCAGATTCGATGTTTACCCATGACAGACAGCACATATGCGCATTTATTCATCAGCTGATTTGACAAAACTTGGAGCTCGAAATTTATAGGGGAAAATTAAAAAGCGAATAATAGGTATTTTATTGGCAAAAAACAATTACTTCTTTAAAATAAAACTAAATACTCTTCTCCTAAATTTTTTAAACAATATTAAAATCATTAATTCATTTGCAGTCATAAGGGTTAACGTGACATTTCACGCTGGAATTTTTACACTTCCTGATATAAGAAAGGGCAACTCTCGGAATTGGTAAGCATAAATATAATTTTCATTAGTACAAAAAAGCTGCCAAAGTAGCAGACTTGTCATATTTAATTTCACAAATGCAGTTCAAGTACACAAAATTTCATTGCATTCATATCTGCACTTAGACGAGAATAATTCACGAATTGACGCAAATAAAGTCATATTTCTGTATGTTCAGTATGTTTTGTTGGTAAATACTCGAGAAATTAAGTGAGATTTATACATACATATCGACATAAGGGTCGTCCTACATAAAAAAAGTCATTTGAATCGAAAAGACTAAGGAGGATAATTTTAAAGTCTCTACAGATTTGATCAATAAAACTTTCTCAATCTTTAAAAAAAATAACCAGTGCTTTAGAGCTGGCTGTGCAATGTGCGCCAATCAGGGAAATTCATTGCACTTAAATTACTCAATAAAGTTGCCTATAGCAGATTTTCTACTATTAATAGACAACCAATATCATTGGCAACACTGGCTATGTCTGTAAATTCTATTTACGTACGATATTCTATTTTACAACATACAATAAGTATGTGACTGTAGCCGCTTCGTAGGCGTACATTTTACTCAAGGCCGTTGCTGCCGGTTGGCAGCACACATGGTCATAAAAATGAAAAGGAATACATATTAAAAAGAGGGAAAGGGGCTGATGCAATACCAGATAATGCACAAAGCCAAAGCATAGAGCAGACAATAATTTCCCATTGAAATGGTTAAAGTTTTGTAATTTATTCCTTCATGTCATCATTTGGCATTTGAATATTCAATGTTTTGTGCAATGATGATAGCAATAGTTTGATATTTCCATTTAGCATAATAGTGGTTTTCTTAAAAGAGCTTAAAAAATGGCGAATCGAATACTGGATATCTTGATCGGTTGTATAAATGCATAAAAAAAGTAACTACGGAGTAGTTGAAGATTATCTCCTTCAAATGTTGGCCGCGGCTAGGTCTCACATGGTCCATCTATTGAGTCCAATTTTCTATGACTCGTTCGAGCATTTCGACTGGTAACTGGCGAATGATAGGCGTGATGTTTTGTCCCAAGTCCTGAAGCGAAGCGGTACTTTCTACATATACTTTAGACTTTACATATCTCCACAGGAAAAAGTCTAACGGTATGATACACACACTTATTGGTGGCTAATCGACCGGCCGAAAACGTGAATTATCTGCTCACCGAAGTGTTCTCTCAATAAATTCATTTATTGATGCGATGCGTGGAAAACCAAATGTCGCGGAGATCACAAACTTCAATTTCAGGCATCAAATAGTCGGTTACCATGGCGCGATAGCGGTCGCCATTCAAGGTTACGTTCTCACCGGCATCATTTTTGAAGAAATATAGACCGATGATTCCACCGACCCACAAACCACACCAAACGTTGATTTTTCTGGATGAAATGGCAGTTCTTGAATGTCCTGAGGCTGCTCTTCGTCCCAAATGTGGGAATTTTGCTTGTTTACATACCCATTGAGCCAGAAATGGGACTCATCGCTGAACAAAATTTGGTTCGAAAATGTCGGATCTTCTTGGAAAATTTTCAAAAGACCATAGAAGCGATGTCGCCTGAGAAGGTGGAGCGGCTTTAGTTATTGCACAAGCTGTATTTTGTACGGTTTCAATTTAACTACGGCGCCGAATCGACTCTTTACGGTCTTCGTGTACACTCTCAGCTACCGCCGCTATATTTTATTCACTGCGTGCTGAACGTAGTCTATTCAGTCGGATATTATCGAATAATGAATGCTGGGTCTCAAGATGAGTGATGGTGTTGCGAATAGTACGCTCAGTAGGCCGATTATGTTGACCATATAAGCTGAACTAAGCGCGTAAGTAATAAAGTTGAATAATTTGTAAACGTTATTCAGGCGTAAGTCTTTCCATGATGAATTGCCAAACAATACTGACTAAAAATAACATGACAGCTTGACCCGACTCACACGTGATCTGTCAAAAACCGGCTATTGAAAAAAGTACTTCTACTTGGATCACCACTTACATTTTTGATTTAAGTACTTTTCGCACTGAAAGGTTTCTAAAATTATGCCAAACAAATTTTTACAATTGCGATCGCTCCTCGGCAGAGAATTTCAAGTCCTTCGAGCGTATTTTTGATATGAAAAAAAGCTCCTCTTAAAAATCTATTTGCCGTTCGGAGGCCGCTTAAGATGAACTGTAGGTAACTCCATTTGTTGAAAAAACATCAAGGCGCATATCCCAAATTGAAGGAGGAGCTCGGCCAAAAATAACTTCGGAGGTTACAAAGCGCCAATTATATATATGTTCAATTTGCCTGTGCTTTTGACAGAAGATAGCGAAACCGAGGTTGCCACTTTACCTGAAATGTAGCAATCTTGATAGCGTGCTCATTTGGCATACAAAAATTCAAAGTCAGTCAAGTCCAGGAAAGCTAGCACAGCCGGTTTACATTGGGCCAGGGCCTTAAGAAGGGCCAGGGTCGAAAGAAGGTAAAGAGAAGAGTGAAAGAGTAGGGAACATAAAGAAAACTGACATGAAATAAAGCAAAAAAGTTTAAAACGAAAAATGAAGTGATCAACGATGGGAAGTGGAAAAGTGAGAGTGAGAGGAACTAGAAGAAAGAAAGTCATTGATGGACGAAGGATGAAGAAGATATGAGGTAAGGAAAGAGTAATGGAATTTTTTTTTACAAAGCGCGAAGAAAGAAATAAAAAAGAAGTTAAGCTTACAGGAAAAATAAAAAATTCGATTATGTTCAGTGTCGATATTTATTTGAATTTACGTATGTGGAATACCAAATTTCATGCTTTTCAATACTTTATTGATAAATTTTTGACTGAAAATTCATATCTGATCCGATCCGGTTTCGACCAACAATTAATACAGGACCATTTTGCGTTCAAACAGACGGACAGCAGGACAGCCAGATAAATAGATGGGCAGAAACGGCTAAATAAATTCATCTCGCCATTTGATTTGATCGGTATAAATTTTGATAGGATCTTCTTTTCTCTCTGAAGTATTTACCCATTTAGTATCAAAATTTATACAACATTTCATATTCATGAAAGATTTAAAAAGATATAAAATAGAAAACGAAGACTTTCAGAATGAGAGATAGAAGATTGCGGCCAGCAAGAGAGGTAAAAGTAATTAATATATTAAGAAAGATAAGAAAAATTTGTTAATTGCCATAGAAGAAAGAAGTAAAAGTCGAAGAAGAAATACATAATTAAAAAAAAAGGATATAAGAACAAAAAATAATCTTTAAAACGCATCTAAGAGCTTGCAATGTTAGCTAGCTTTTTATTCTGATATGGGCTTAAATTTTTGTGCATTCATAATTTCTTCTTCAAATGCTTTAAAAGAGTTCGTTAAAAGTATCTAATTTTTATAAAAACTCTTCTGGTATTCAAAAGAAATCAACTGTAGTTGCTCCAACTGTCTCATCATCTTCATATTACCACTATTTATTTTTATATATTTGTAACTATATGCAGCTGTTATTACACCTTCTTTCTATTATCTTCTTATACTATGTTTATTATGTCCTTATTTAACATTCAGTGAAGTGTGTTGCTGCCATCGCATGTATAGGGTTTTCCAATAAGAGTGATATGATTTAAAAAAAAAAATTTAAGGAAATTTAAATGGAATTTAACATCATTCAAATGACCTCTACGAATCCTTTTGCAGGAACGCAATCGATGAACCTAATTTTTGAGCACTTTTTTCACTAATTCAAGACGTATGTCATAAATAGCACGTTCAATATTGACTTTTAAAGCTTGAAGAGAGTCTGGTTTATTGCTAAATACCAATGACTTCAAATAACCTCACAAGAAGTGGTCCAATGGTGTTAAATCACAACTTCTTGGAGGCCATTCCATTTCACAATTTCTTGAAGTAATCGTATCTCCAAACCTTTCTCGAAATAATTCGGTTGTTGCACGTACTGTGCGACACGTAGCCCCGTCTTGTTGGGGCCAAATGTTGTTAAGATCAACTTGTTCCAATTGTGGCCATATGTATGCTACGAGCTTCATTTCGAGTGAAGTACGGACCGATGATTGGTGAATTAGGTAAATGTAATGATTTTTCATGAATAATTTGTGGATTTTCTTCGCACCAGAATCGTCAGTTTTGTTTATTTACCGCACCACTCAGATGAAATTGAGCCTCATCGGAGAAGATGATTTTCTTGAAAAAATCGTTATCGTTTGCAGATTGTTGTAAACATTGCTGAATACAATGAAAAACGGGAGATCATGACATTTTAAAAATGGCCAAAACGACACGTAGAAATCATATCATCCCTATTGGAAAACCCTTTTCTACATATTTGTTATTTTCTTGCGTTTATTTGCTTATTTGTTTTTCTGCCACTTCCTCGTTATTGGCTACTGGACGTCTTGACTCTCATACTCAGCCTCAGCCTCACGCTCAGCTACGCGTATATGGTATTTTATTTTAGTTTTCGCGTATCTACTGCTATTAGTATGCCGCGGCGTATATTTAAATATATACACTCGTCCGTAGCTCATAGTTGTTGCTGTTTGTGCAAATGCAAGTTAATGAGGTCGTAAGTAAAATGATGAAGTGGAAGGTTATTTACAGTTCACCGAGGACAAGCGCTGATGCAACAGCATAACGATGTTGCTCACCAACTGCAGTGTTGTATTCTAAGGTAACGGAACTGCTCACGGCAAATGCATTGATTGCCAGTGAGTAGTGGAATTTCAAAGTTTAAATCGAGCGCATAGTTATATACATATAAAAAAAACGATGTAACCAGTTAAAAAGGGTTATTATATCTAATAACCTATAGAATATATGAATCCTCATATGCCATGAGAACTGATTTTATTATTTGGTCCTAAAGGCATATTAAAAGATTTTTAAATTGTTGATGAAGGTAGGTAATTAATATCGAGTTTTCTTGTCTACCATAAGGACGTATGATGATGAATATTGGAACGAGTTCCCGTCGTCCCTTGTCAAATTTGGCTTGGAGGCAAACCGGTTTCGGCGTTCTGCCATCTTCAGTGTCGTTGATCGTTCAACGCCAAATTTGACAAGGGACGACGGGAACTCGTTCCAATATTCATCAACTTTTCACCTTGTCGGAGAATCAAATGAACAAAACCAATCGACGTATGATGAGTTGTTGTTCAGAGTACTGAGTAGAAGAAACTATTTTAGCAGTAGTAAGAAGCATTCAAGAATGTGGCCATGTGTACAATTTCACATATAGGAGGAAATATTTTGATTGTCGTTCGTCTGGGAAAATGATTTTTTTACATATTAAGTGTTCTCTGAATAGCTAGCAAATATCTTTTTGTAGGCGAGGTAAAGAAAGAAGCCGTATCCTGCATAGTTGTGTGTAGAGTTTGGAAACCATTCCATAAAAAAATCAGAGACTTCGCTTTTGATCAGGACCCATAAAACGTTTTAAGTATCACGATTTGATGGCAGGCACCTATAAAGCTGGAAATGTACTGCTGCGCAGTTGTGTGATGCTCTCGTATGACTAAAGACTAAACTTCCCGCCCTTCAAGAAGTGTGATGGATGGAAGAAGATGGGTCCTTGTGAAAACTACTGCAGTTATCAAACAAAAGTTTGGTGTTGGATTTGCAGTGTCAGAGAAATCTCGTCACAATCTGCATCAAAATGAAGCCGAACTTGAGTGAAGAGAAAACTGACTGGAAAGCTACCTTGCAACGTTGAGGTCTACCACACATGCGAGGTGGGATAGATATCGAGAGTTTAAAGACGAAGAGAGTGGTGGAAATGCTTGAGTATAAAAAGCTTCATAAGCTGACAGAAAGGGGTAATGCTCGAAATTTCTATAAAAAAACTTCTATATAAAAAAGTTCAACAAATTGGAAAAAATTACGAGGTCGGAGTATACTCATGTAGGAATCAAGGAAGTAATCTGGTGATCGATGTGCGGAGCATATTGAGTTTATGCAGGGAACACTTCCCAGCCTGAGATGGTGAGCTCGAATCCTCACTCGATGAAGATGGAAAAGAAGTTCCAATACCCGACTATGATTAAGTTGGAACAACTATTGTAATTTTCACTTCTCGGAACCGTTCAGAACCAAACGAGGTTTCAGACAGCGCACAATTGCTGACGTATGCCGATGTGTGGATATCATTGATTTCCACTCCAGACTGGGGTTTCCAGTGAAAAAGGAAAAGGCGAAATAACTTCTGCCATTAAACAAACGGTCAATGAATTCGCGGCATGGCTCTCACTCCACTATTAGCAGTAATAACTTTGCAGTCATAGATAGTTTCGTCTATCTAAGAACTAGCATTCTCGGTGTGATTGACATTGCATGCCGAGGGGCAACCGCAATTTGAAATATTAACCTAATTTTTTTTATTTAAAGTAATTTTACATAATCTTGGATGATGGTCGGGTCAACAGTCGGCTATCGCTGAGTGGGCAATTGGAAAGTAAAATTCTCTCTCGACGAACAACAACCAAACTCATCATTCTCGTATAAATATATAATACGGGGGCCTGGATGGTGATAGGAGTTTTCGGTACAAGTTTTGTGGAAGATTTATGGTTTTATTTGCGATGGCGAAATTTACGACGATAGTGGCATAGTTCGGAGAATAAAGAGATAACAGCTGCGCTCGCTTGGTTATGTTGTCCTAATGGATGGGATTACTCCAGCTTTGAGGGTATGCGATACGGTACCCGCTGATGAAAGCAGAGCGGTCAATCCGATGGAAAGATCAAAAAATGACAAGCGTGCTATTGTTAACTCGGCTATAATCGCGTAAGCTTTATAAGGTTTTATAAGAGTATTGTTTTATGTAATTTTGATTTTTACGACATAGCATTAATGTGATTCTTAAAGAAAATAATGTATTACGTTTTTAAATTTAACACTTGCCGCGTGATATAAAGTGTTGAAAAAACTGTCTCAGAGAATTTGGTTCATACTTTCATTTCATAAATGGATTTTTGCATCTTCTCTAATTTTTACTTAAAATTTTTATATATCATCTGCTCTTTGATTTCTCTCATTATAAAGTAACTTATTAACGAAGAGGAAGATAGTGAGATAGTTTGCTTTACCCACGCGAGATGTTTGAAACTACGGCAGGAAAGCAGAAAATATACTTTTACGTTCAGGATTCCGGTGGAAGGCGTTGTAAATGCTTTTCTGAAATATACTACTGCCTTTTAAGTTGATGCGATTGCCTAGGGCGATCTTCAAATTAATCTATGATGTAAAGCAACTGGAAACTGGAATTCGTGCGTTTGAGTTCAATCCAATCAGTATCCCGAAAAATTAGCATGATGTGAAGCTCGGCAATTATGAAGAAATTAAAGGTCACAAGTGTTTGTAGTATGTTTATGAGGCTACGTACCTGTGACCACCCTCAACTATTTATGTTATTTCCGACATAAATACAACATTAAATTAATTGATAAATTAACTCTTTTAGTTGCTATTTTTTAAACTAAAAAATGGAAAGTAGAATATAACAAGTAAACATGAGGGTTATACTATCTGTGATCAGCATAAGTTTATTTGAAGTTACCTTCATTTTAAGAATTTTTTTATATAAAAATTAAACATGTCATTTCCGGTGACCTCTTGGGAAAGGATGTTGGCGTGTTAATAACAGGACTCCTGGCAAGACCGTTTGACGTCAAAAAGCCATCTAGCCTGAGGCTGAAATCCAACATTTCTTGATAATTAAATCAAAGCATAATAAGTCTTGAGATTACAATTAGCATGCAGCGGTCCCTTCAGATGTAAAATGTTGCTAAATGTGTTCATGTCCTAATAAGAATAGAAGATCTTTGTGAAATCTACTATAAAGCCCATATAAAGGAGTGCAAAATTGGTGTTGGATTTGTGCTGGGAAAGACATTCTGTTGCAGAGTCCTGGCATTCACCCCTGTGGATGAACTTCAGTCGAGTTTATATATTGTCTACCTTACGTTACGGTCTACCACAATACTTGCGAGGTGGGATAGATACCAAGAGCTGAAGAGGCAAGAAAGGCCCTTTTGAAGATTAAAGAAAAAAACCAAAATACATATGAAAAGATGCGATAACTTACAAAAAACTGCAAGACCAGAGTAAGCTCCTGCAGGATCCAAACAGATGATATAGAGCGCTGATGCCCAGATAATACTGAATTAATATAGGGAACACATCTCCAGCATTCTAAATAGTAGGGAAAATGCAATTGTCTATTTGAAGATAAATAAAGCGGCGGAAGTCGATGGCTTACCGACCGAGCTATTCATTAAAAAGTTTTTTGCATTAAATTTGCATAAATATTGTGAGTGAAAGCATGCTTGAAGATTGGAACCTAAGTGTGCACTGCCAAATAAAAAGGCTCCACAATCAGCGACCATTACTATAGGATAAGTCCCTTAAACATGTCATATAGTCCTACATTAAAGACTCCCCTCAATGAGTTGATTAGATATCAGCAGTGTGGCCTTAGACTTGGTAAATCCATCGTTGACCAGATATTCATCATGCGTCAAATCTTGGAAAAGATCCGCAAGAGAAGAATCCACACACACTATTTTTTCATCGATTTTATAGCTACGTTCATTAGAACTTATAAGGTTAGGCAAAAGTGAGAAAGCCTAAAAAAATAAAAAGACCAAGATCCACAAGGCTCTCATCACTCCCGTAATACTTTATGTTGCAGAGAAGCATAGACAATGTCAACATCCGATAAATCGGCAATGGGTGTTTTCGAGAGAGATCGTTTATCGATGCCTATGTCAGCAGTTACCTTTAATCATCTGATTTCAAATAATAAAAATTAAAATTATTAAAAAGACCTCAAAAACAACTAAATAGAAAAGCAAATACTTATATTAAAAAAATTTTCATAGCAGTGTAAAAATAAAAAAGGGATTAACAATCTTCAATAATCTTTTTTTGCACAAGCACTCATGAACCTTTTGGACCACCCTTGAATATTCAGTAGGCGGAAGGAAATTCAATCGTATTTCTTAATATTCTGAATGAGTCGCTGAAGGAACGTATTAAATTTCACTTAATCATTGTTTCTTCACCATCTTCACATATCCTACGCTCATTTACTTCAATTATGCAACACTCACACACAAAAACTTTCCAACGCACTTATGTATGTAGACGCATACTTACCGTAATTTGCGATTGCGATGCACCGAAATAATAACCAACGCATTGCCCAGCACAGCTGCCGATATAATCAATGCAAATATGAAGCCCTTCACAATGAATATCGACAGATTCAGCCACTTGTCGCGATTGTTTTGCTCAATGATATCGGTAATGTTAAGGGCGTGCAAATTGCTGTTGTTGTTGTTAGCGGTGCTGCTGGTGTTGCCATAGAAGCTACCATTATAATTGTCCACAAATGTATCATTGAGCATTAAGGCATTGAATCTGGCCTCCGCTTGAGTAAAATTGCTCGCCAATGCGGTTGCTGTGGCTGTTGTCACCGTGGCTGTTGTTGTTGTTGTTGTTGGTGTTGCTGCTTTTGTTGCTGATGCTGCATATTTGCCATTGCCAATGTCTTTACCGTATAAAGCACTTCTTTTGACTGTCGTCGTTGTTGACAAAAATGCAGGCGAAGAGGCAAAGGAGGCGCTCGCGCTGGGACTGGTAATTGGGTAGAGTGCTATCGGTAATGTTGTAGTTGTTATTCCAACAGCAAGCGGGTGTACAGGCAAATGGGCAGCGTGCGTTGTATAAGCGTTAGTTGTAGCTACTGCTTTGCCCCTGGACGCTGGAGCTAAAGTTGCTTCGCTGGTTGTCTGCGTCGTTGCACGCGGCGCGGCCGATGTAGATGTGCTCGATTGTGTCGCATTAGCTGCTGCGAAACTCTGCGTCGCAGCCGGGCTGCCGAGATATGTGATGACGGCTAAGCTAGCCGCGATTGTGGTCGCTACGCTGTTGCGTCGACTGCTAACGTAGTTGCTGTTATTGTAATTACAATTACTTCTGCGCTCTGTTGCTAGGCTGTCATTGCTGCTGCTATTCGCTGCGTTCGCTGTAACGTTCGTGCACATTGTACAGCATCTGTCATAGGCGACGCTAGCACTTGTTGTTGTTGTTGTTGTTGTTGTTGTTGTTTTTGATTGAATTGTGGCGTGATTGTGGTCTTATTTCGGGTCTTCTATTCCATGAGCTTCGTGGCTTGCAATTGTTTCTTATAATAACTGTCGCTTTTGTTGTTGTTGATTTTCATTAACGAAACAGTGGTTTTGGTCGTGTGCCCTCGCGTATAAATAATTTTTTTTTACATTTTAACTGTAATTGCTCTTCCTTTTGTTGTTTTTTCCTTTTATCAATACTTCAAGTAAACCCTCGAATTCGCTTTCTGAGCAATTATCCTCTTTTAAGTATTTACTACAATTGACTGGAGATTTAATTGCCATATATCGCAGCGAGCTTGCACTTCAATTGAAATTGTTGACTGATTGTTCCATTGCTTCGTACGATTTTCAATTTCTTCCTCAATTCCTTCGTCCTGTGAATCTTTACTCACTTACTTACCCCTTGACTGCTGACAATTATAAGTTCAGTTGTTGTTTAACACTTTATACGGCTGTTGTTGTTATTGCTTTTATTGTTGTCGTAAAGGATATTGAATGGATTATGGGTCAGTAATTTATCGATAAACGTTTCTGCTATTGTTGTTCTTGCTGTTGCTACTGCTGCTGCTGCATATCTCAATGGCATTTGCATTTTCCGCACTCGATTCGAATGCATGACTTGTGGCAATTGCAGTTGCGTATGCCATTCCAACATTGTCCTTATTAAGGCAGTCATCAGCAATTTTGGCTTCCCCCAGCTTGACAGCAATGTCATTGTCAGCCAAGCTGTTGTAAGAGCATATATGTGTGTGTGTGTGCTTGACAAAAGTTCAATTGTCATAGCCAAACATATTTAGCTTCTGACCTTGCTTAGCAACAATTTCGCCAGCAGCAAGCAGCGATGCACCCGCCCACACTTTACTCTCACGACACGCACATTTAGTGTTGCCTGCTTTTACACATTGGTTATTTATCGTTGATTGCGTTAAAGCACAATAATGCTGATCAATAAATTTTACCCTCCCTTTCAATTGCACTTTCACTTGTACTCTCACTTGGACACGGCCCTTTCACTTTAATGCCTGGCAATCTTACAACACTCTGGCGCTAAGCGTCCCTTCTATTTTCGGCAGTAAATTTCATTTCATTTCTATATGAGCATCAAGGCCTTGGTCGTCAATCGCTTTGCTAGTGCTTTCGGCTGCCTAGCTTTTGGTTTGTAGGTGTTGTTGTTGTTATTGGCATACAATGAAATCGGCAAATACGTCACCGAACGCGTTGTCGCCGCCGTCGTCGTCAATGAAATACTGATTATACGTTTTTAATTAAACGCCAAGCAAAAATCTGTAACGGAAATTAAAAAGGACATGAATTAGCAAAAGTGGGCGGAAATGAGAAATAATAATATAATGAAGGATTTTCCCCCTGTTAATTGAGTGATTTATTTAGTCGGTGAAATATTTGTTGGTTGTCCAGTATAGAGGACTTGCACCATTTTACGTCCGCCTATACTGTGCGCGTAGGTTAACTAACATGCTGTCTGTCAAAGAAATAAAACGGCGTATAAACCTTTTTCTCTAAACAAGTCAACAAACGGCCACTATTACTGCGGTAATTAGCGCCGATGAGGAGATAATGCAAACAGCAAAAAGGCTTGTGAATGCGAAAACACAAGGTCTAGATGGAGTCCCAAACAAAGCTCTAAAAAATTGTTCTTAAGCAAGAATATAGTCTTTTTTCACAGCGCTCCACCCGTTGTTTCGGAGAAGGTGACTTTCCGAAAATATAAAATAACATGACATAACAATTGGTTCTTTTGCAAAACCGGCTGGGGAACCAAGTTCGTGACGTTTTCTCTCTGCATTCTGGACATGTTTGGCAAGTTAAAGGAATGATTAATCTGTGTACGACTAGGTCAACATCTATAACAAGAGTCCACAGGACTCGCCGAGAACCAATATGGATTCCGTCAACCATAGATGTCATCACAGAAGTGGTGAATGCCGTAAACAAGGCTAACGAAAGAACGAGTTGGTTGTATTGAAAAAAGATGAAGCAAAGCTATTTACACACAGAGAAAAAGTATTGCACTTAAAATCAACGGGTATAACATCACTTCCCAGTCGCTGAAATATCCATCACCATTAGGGCAGAATAAAAAGGGGATAAAAAGTATAAGTTAGTAGCAGAGGCGCCGGGATATGGTGGCAAAAGGGATGTGGACGTAAAAATGGATCGGAATCGTATGAGCCTGAGAGGAGAGAAAGCAAAGCGAGACTAATTACTAATTGACGCTATTTTTGGCATGCTACAGCTAAAGGGTGTTTTTTTTATAGAGGTATAGAACTTTAAGTTGCAATAAAACAACGATGGATTATTCGATTGACATGAATTTTATTTATCCGAAAGATAATCTTGTGGCATTACATTTTAAATATGATTTCTGGCATATGACCGCCACGGCTGGCGCGGATGTAGTCCAATCTGGACGTCCAATTTTCGATGACTTTTCCAACATTTGTGGCCGTATATCGGCAATAACACGGCGAATGTTGTCTTCCAAATGGTCAAGCGTTGTGTGATGTTGGGATTCCTGAATGGTCGCAATACTTATTTTTCGAGATTCGTAGAGATTTATTAAAATGTCTCTAGAAGCAGGGACGAAGGTGAATGCAGAAAAGTAGTTGCATATATATTATGCGAAACGTGAAAAGTGTCATCCGTCTGGCTACCGAACCAGTACAGGAAAAACGAAAACGGTATATAATGATATTTCCGAAAAGTTTGGAACACGGATCACGGCATGTAAGACCGCTAAGATCATGTGCGAGGACAACAAAGGAAAATACAACTATTTTTTGTGGTTGTTGGACTAGATGAAGTATAACAAGGAAAAAGGCCAATGTGCATGTCATTAAATTTGTGTAGAATACCAATTGACGGATTTATGTCCCAAAATTTCAAATATACAAAATGGGACGTATATATGCTAAAGCGGTCCGATCTGCCTACCAAATTCGGTTGAAATATTATTCCAATATCGAAATGACGACCTCTTTTGGTCGACCACAACGGAACTCAGTAAACCACTTCTTAACCATTGATAGTGCAGAGTCGCCAAAGTACTTATAAAGTCTTTTCTTGGTTTGGTGCAGCTTGCTAAAAATTTTACAACAGTGTGTTAATCGATTACAGTTGGTTTGAGCAGTGTTGTATTTGCAGTAACTGCGCAGCAAATTCAAAAAGTCTCTGACTTATTAAACAGCTCTCGTATGTGTGCAGAATACGGAATTTCATGTCCTTAGGTGTTTTCTTTTAAGTATTTATGATTTAAAATCACATATCTGAACAAATCTGTACTATATATTCATCGTATAAAAGAATAAATGCATCAGACTACCGATTTTGATGGACATGGCTAAATCAACTCTGCTCGTATTTCTGATACTATCGGTATAAATTTTGGTAATACCTTCTCCTTCTGGTACTTACAAACTTCGGACGAAAGTTAATATACCATTTCATGTAACTGAAACGTATAAAAAGAAAAAAATATATTTTAATGATGGCTAACTCGGTACGAAAAATTTGCACGTTATTTTGATAAATTGATTTTAAATTCTTTAATTTTTTCGCGCAGTATCATGCTCCTCAACGTTATGAAGTCAATATCCAGCTACAATTTTTAAAATAAGTGAAAATAAAAAATCTGGAATTCTCATCTAATTATCAATAAAAGTAAGTCCACTTCTAAGATGTACAGTGGCGGACAAAGGTCTATACATATACCCCCTGTTGTCGTTGAACTGAAAGTCCAAAAACAAAAACAAAATAATTTTTTAACATGAAATGGTAAAACTATGATGACAAAAGTATACGTACAGTACATACATACATAACTTATCTTAGCGTAAAAACTTTGATTGATATCAGGTAACATGATCTTTTTAGTATTTAGTTGATCCACCGTTCATGTCAGTAAGAGCTTGAAGCCTTCGTGGCATCGAAGCTGCTAAATTTATCAATTCTGAGGAATTAATACTGTCCCAAACTTCAATAAGACGTTCTTTGAGTCACGCTGACCTGGAAATCTGATTTTTTCTAATTTTTCGCTCAAAAATCTCCCAGACATTTCAACAACATTCAAATCTGGGCTTTCAGGTGGTGTATGATAAAGCAACCAATCCTTAAACATATGAACCATGTGCTTTGGATCGTTAGAAAGATCTAGCCTGCGCCAAGCTCCAAACTGTCCTCCGAAGGCTTCAGATTAGCTTCCAACAATGACTTATATTTGGAGCAGTAACTTTAGGATCATCATTCACTTCCTTCACCATAAGGCTGATGTCTCTTCGAGTTAGTTTCTTCGGGCGGCCAACAAGCGGCTTTTTTCTGGCGGATCCATTTTTTTCAAAGTTTTTTTACAATGGTCTGTACCTTTGATGGACTTAAGTTTAAAAATTTTTAAATTCCACCATACCATTTCTTCTCTTTTCTGTGCTGAATAACCAAGTTCCTTACGTCAATGCATATTTCTTTTCGCGGAGCCATTGTTAATGCTAATGTGTTTAAACCACAACTTAGTTCAATATAAGCAAATTAGAAAACATAATTAAAAAAAAAAATTAGTTAAAAAAGGGTACCTAATCGCCATAACAACACAGCATATGGACGTACCTGCTAGTAAACCCATGGTGTATGTAGACTTTTGTGACGGATATTTTTGCGTTTTTTCACTATAATTGTTTTATTTTATGTTAGAGAATAGATTTGTTTTAATACATATGATTAGAAAAAGATTTAATATAAAACTGTGTACCTACATTTTTCAGAAAAGTGATAGTACTCTAGACGTAACAATACAGGTGGTGTATTTAGACTTTTGTTCGCCACTGTATGTATTCACTTTTTATAGTCAAATAGTAGAAAATTTATATGTTTGTCTCGATGGCTACTAAATATACCAATCCACCGAATTAAGAAGGTACTAAACTTCTTTTATATATTACTCGTCTCAAACAAAGAACTAGTGATGTCATTTCGTAATGTCGTAATAAATCCTCTGAATGTATCAGCCATAACCTTGACGGCATGTGTTAGTAAGTGATATCTAAAGCCTTCCGGACATATCTATGTTGTACTCATACATAAATATGGATGTATATATTTATGTAAATATCTATGTATGTATTTGAGTAAGAAGGTATGGTTTATAATTTTCCAAAATGACTAATAAAAGTAGTAGGTTTAACGTTGCCGTTAGTTAGCTCGTCCAAATCACACACTATTGTTTATGGCTATGTACAGTATGTACGTACATATGAATATGCGTAAGTGTTCAGGAATACTTAAAATAAATTGGTAGTTTCAGCTTATAAGTTAGATATGTTCTATATATAGATATATATGTATTTATGTATATAAATTTTCATTTATATGTATGTATTTTAAATTTTTTATAATTTTTGGCAACGGTTTATATATGTATATGTATCTATGCAGCTAGAAAAATGTATAAATAAAAACATATACTTACTTAAATAGATACCGGAAAAAAAATATTAAATTAAAAAGTAATAAAATTAGAGAAGGCGACACCAAAGAAAATAAGCGAAAATGGTTCAAGTTGTATATTTGTATGCATGTACATATGTACATACGAGTTTGTATGGGAAAAGGAAAACGCGATTTAATATCAAAAAATAGGAATTGATGGAAATCCCCATCAAATTATGCTCGGATTTGTTTGTTGTTTTATTAGTTTATCGACTGTTGATACGGCATAATTTTCTCGCTATCTAAGCGTTGCACGAATAAAATGTTATTTTACGGTTTTCAACAAAATCATTTTGTTTTACAAATTGTGCCAAGACTAGAGAATTTAAAATATATAAATATAAACAAATTATTATATATAAAATAAGCCTGGATATTCATACTTACTCTGCTCCAAAATTACACAGATTTAAGATGGATTCCAAAATAAAAAAACCAAAGATCCGAAGGCAGTTTCAAAATGCTTCAAAACAATAGTACACACAAAGCAATTAAGATATGTCTTGGGGAGAGTCGTAAATCAATTTAAAACCAGAAAGATGTGTTTTCATGGCGAAATCTTAATACCTTTAATAACCCTACAAAATTTATTGCGAAATGAAAAATTCGATTTCCATGATTTTCTGTGCCAATATTTAATTTATTTATGTAGGTGGTATACCAAAATTCGCATTATTAGAAGATTTTTTTGGCGGATTTTTTGCTCAAAAACTCATATCGGAACGAATCAGTTGATGCTATATAGTCGTCAGATTTCGAAGATTTTCAGTACCAATTATTTGGATACAAAATCACATATATGAACGAATATGCTTCATCTGGTACGTACATACTTTGGGGTAAGTTGCATATTCCATTTCATGTAAATGGAAGATGTAAATATGTGTTTCAAAAATATATGCCATCTCGAAAGTAGTATCGCAATAACAAATAAATTTTAGGATAAAATAAAATCAAGTGCGAATCATTTAACAAATTAGTCAGGAAGAATTCCTAAAAATAGCCATTACCAGTCCTTAAAAATACCAAAAGTTAGGAAGTGTTTCAAGAAAAGACTTAAAGCATTCTCGAAAATCACAGAATGGTATTGAATGACGAATTGACTTCCAGACAAGCCTACGGGACATGAAAAGTGATCCCGAATTTATTAGGAAATCTCACGAAAAAAGGTTTCAAAATAAGACCGAAACTTTATTTCGAAAATGTTCGGGAAATAGTCCTTCACTAGTTTTAATAAATTTCTGAAACACTTTTACATTAATTCCGAAGTTATCTCAAATCGGTTCCAGACTTTAACAAAAGTAGTTAAGTACAGTCTACAAAAACGGTTTCAAACTCCGAACTATACCTTTCATGGGCATATCAAATTTATTGCAAATTGCAAAACCCGATTTGGATAATTTTGAACCGATGTCAATATGAACTGCAAAATACAAAATTTCACTCTTCTAGACGTGTTTTTAGAGGATTTTCCACCCCAATCCTCATATCTGAACAAATCGGTTGAATGGAGACTATATGAAATAGTATTTCGATTTTGATGATTTTCACTATGAACATGCAATTTATATTTGTAGATAATACCAAGTTTCATGCTCAAATGCTTTTTTGACTGAGTTTTGACCAAAACCTCACATCGAAAAATATCGGTGTTATAATTGTCCACTTTCGATGATTTTCATGATGTCAGTGTAGTATACCAAGGTTCACGTTGTTAAATAGTTTTTTGACAGATTTATGCCCCAAAATTGCAGATATGAAAAATCGGTCGTATATGGCCAGTTCCGACAAATGATTTTCCTACCAAGTTTGGTTGAAATATCACAAAAATTGAGGGACCAGACGGACAGACGAACATGGCTAAATCAATTCGGTTCGTGATTCTGATACGATCGGTATAAATTCCGGTGGGTCTATCTCTTCTCCTTCTGGTACTTACATACTTCGGACCAAAGTTGATAAAACATTTCACGTACATGAAAGGTATCAAAATAGCTTTGAGATTTTTCATAGACCTTGGGTATATTTATGTACACGAAGTAACATAAAGGTTTTTTCTTAAATTAGGATAAACTGCCTTAAAATTAGATTAAGTGTTAAAACAACTCGTTTTTGGAGATACCCAAATAGGAGCACAAAATATGTTAAAACATTTAGTTCAAAAGCAGTGTATTAGGTGCATGAAAACTAATAATGGATATCTTGAGAGACTAACATTTCCAATAATAAAAGTAAAGGAATAGTATTTAGTTAAATGAAAATATCCATAATTTGTATCAAACACTTCCCTTTTCTTTAAAGAAATAAAATGACAAAAAATGAAACTAACTTAAAATAGTACTAAAAAACTAATTAGCAAATTGCTCTCTTTTTTATATTAACAAACAAGGCACCGGGGAAAATCTAATCTAATTTACATAAAATTAAAATTAATTTCCCAACCGGGACTTTTGTTCAGTGAAAAGTACTGTAAATGCAAAAGATAAAATAATTAACGGAAGAGATAAATAAAGAATAAACAGTGTTAACTTCCGTTTTTAATATTTTTAATAATTTTTTTGTTGTACTTCTTTAGGAATTAATCTCTTCCATAATTTCTTTTATTACTTCAAAACAACCGGAAATTCCGCAGATTTGAAATATTTTGTATTAATAATACTCCACTAAAACAATGCCGTTAACCGAGAGCAAATATTTTTAGGTGACATCCGTTAAAGAAAAGTAAAGTCGTAATTGCAAGTAATTGTTTAATAAAATTGTGTGCTTGTTTGGAATCCTGTATATATGTATGTTAGCAACTAGATTTACAATATTGCTACTGCTATTTAAGCGCGCGTGAAAGATTAACTGAAAATTGAAAATTTATTATATTTATATTTACTATGATAAGTTCGGCGGCTAAAGTGTGAAATTGAAAAAAAAAACGGTTGAGTAAGAATATAAAAAAATAAGATGATAAAATAATGAAATTTTACAAAAACAACCACAGTAATTTAGTTGAGTGTTTGTATGTAGGCATATTTTATATTGTTGGCAGTCGAAACTGGTTTGCATAAACGAAGAGTTAAATACTTAAAATGAATAATGCGCTTTATGAAGGCTTTTTATTGTTTTTTTTTACAAGTTCAATAAGTGATTAAATGCATAAATTTGACAGAGTTCAATCGAAAATGTACTCATGGTATTTTAAACGCTTAATTTTATTGTATTTAATTGTATTTAACTTTATTTTAATTTACATAATTTAATTTTTTTTAAATATTGTTTAATTTTATTTAGTTTATTTAACTATTTTCTTTCCTTTTTTTATTTCCTTTCTTTTATTTTCATTTATTTTAGTTTTTAAGTTTAATTAATTTAAATTTAAATATATTATTTGTTTTCATTTTCTGTTATTTTCTTTATGTTTTATTTAATTTAATTTTTAGTTATTTTATTTCATACTAATAATTTTATTTTACTCTATATATTTTATTTTGTATGAATTTGTTATATATCATTTTGTTTTATTTTATTTTATTTGTATTATTTTAATTTTATATTTTTTAATCTGGTTGTAATATTTTTTTATTACTTCTTTCTCTAGTTGTATTACGATTTTATTATACCTTTCACATACATGGCATTGTGTATTAACTTTGGTCGGAAATATATATGCATCAGAAGGAGAAGAGATTCACTTATCAAAATTTGTAGGAATTTATCAAAATTACGAACTGAGCTGATTTAGCCATATACTCGTACGTCTGTTTGAACGCAAGCTAGTCCCTCAATTTTTTAGATAAAGGGTTTTCCAATAGAGATAATATAATTTAAAAGTGTAATTTTGGCCATTTTTAATATGTCATAACCTATAATTTTTTTCATTGTATTGAGTAATGTTTCCAATTTCATCATGGGAAGATGTGCGCAAGAGCAACGTTTACAAATTGTAACTATAACGAATTGAAAACGATGACGAATTTTTTAAGAAACTCATCTTCTCCGATAAGGCTCAATTTCATCTGAGTGGTGCGGTAAATAAACAAAACTGTCGATGCTGGTGCGAAGAAAATCCACAAATTATTCATGAACAACCATTACATTCACCTAAATTGACAGTTTGGTGTGGTTTTTGATCTGGTGGAATCATTGGTCCACACTTCTTTCGAAATGAAGCTGGTAGCACCGTTACTGTCAATGGAGAGCGGTATAGATCGATGATAACCAAGTTTTTATGGTCACAATTGGAAGAAGTTGATCTTAACAACATTTGGCCCCAACAAGACGGGGCTAAGTATCACACAGCACGTGCAACAACCAAATTATTTCGAGAAAGGTTTGGGATTCGATTATTTCAAGAAATTGTGACATTGAATGTCCTTCAAAATGTTGTGATTTAACACCAGTAGACTACTTCTTGTGAGGTTATTTGAAGTCATTGGTCTTTAGCAATAAACCAGACTCTCTTCGAACTTTAAAAGTCAATATTGAACGTGCTATTCATGACATGCGACTTGATTTAGTTGAAAAAGTGCTCTAAAATTGGGTTCATCGAATTCGTTCCTGCAAAAGAAGTCGTAGAGGCAATTTGAATGATGTCAGAACTTAATTGTATCGTAATATTTGTGTTTTTTTTAAGGAAATCATACCACTCTTATTGGAAAACGCCATACAATCAAATTTGGGACGCAGATGCATTTTGACATTCCTACACTCTGATTTTTCATATTTGAAAATTTGAGTCATTAATCTGTCAAGAAGTATTTAAGGGTGTGCAATTTGGTTCAAATAAATATTGACCCCGAAAATCATCGAACTAATATTTTTTACTTAAAATGTTCTGAATTGCAGTAAAAAGTCTTAAAATAATTTTGCTTAATATTTAATACAAATTTCAACGAATCTTGATGAATTTTTTTTGTTCAATATAAATATCGCTACTCGTATTCTCGTGCAAATATATGAAATAACAGTTGGGTATGTGTGTGAGTGTTTTTGTAGTGGCACTTAAAGTGTGGTTCAATTTGCACTTGACTGCGCTAAAACCACAGCTGGTCGGTTTAGACGTGCAAATGCTTGACCATATAAAACAATAAACATTTACTGTACTCTCATGTAAATTACGTCCACAAGGTGTAATTCATTCATTTAACTTCTGGCTTAGCAGATGACAGCACTTAAGCACTGGATAGACTATTGTTCACCTGCGCATTAAATAAAATATATTGGTATTGCGATATACATAGTTAGTTATGTAGAAATATATATTGTCTTTCATATGAATTATTTTTACTTTTACTCTCAACTAATTTTGGTTTCTCCTTCAGTTCACCACTCCTAACAATACTAAACTTTAGATTGATTGCAGCTCAAAATTTTCGAGTAATTTACTTTTGACGCAAAAAAATGGTAAAATCGTGCTATTGCCCTGCAAGCTCTCTATTGAATGTTTTTATAACAAGTAAGCAAGAAAACTGCAGGGACTTCTAAAAGGTTTTATGACCGGAGTATACCCATATAGGACGCAGAGAGAGGTTATCTGGCGACTGATTTCCAGAGAATATTGCACTTACGCAGGGAACACTTTTCCAGCCTGCTAAGCTGCAGAGATAATGAAACACCAGGAGATGACGAACCCGAATCCTGGATCGATGTCTAGACCTCTTTAATATCGCATATATGGTTATATCGAGCATAGTAAGTGAAATACTGAAAATAAGAAATAAAATTATCGATTTTAAAGCTTTCTTCGATATAAACAAACAGGAGCTGCCTCTCCGCCGCAATGTCTGAATTTGGTATCTCCACTAAACTTATACGGCTGTGCAAATTGACGTTGAGCAATAACAAAATCTTCTGAAGTATGTCGATAATATTGTCTTTATACATATTCATATTGATTTTATACTTCTGTTAATTCAAGAAGCAAATCGGATGGGTCTGGCAGCTAACGAGGACACGACGAAATATCTTCTTTCATCCAACAAACAGTCGGCGCACTCGTGTCTTGGCTCCTTCGTCACTATTGACTGTCACAAATTTTTGGTCGTAGGTAATTTTGTCTATTTAGTGACCATCATCAACACCAACAACAATGCCAGCCTTAAAGTCCAACTCTCTCTAATCAACAGATGCAATAGGCAATTTCAAAGTAAAGTTCTCTCTCGACGAACAAAAACCGAGCTTTACAAGTCGCTCATCATTGTTCTCCTGCAACTATTATATGGTGAAGAGGCGTGGACAATGAGGACATTTAATGAGTCGCCAGCAAGTTTTCAAGAGGAAGGTATTCCGAATGACTTATGAACCGCTGCCCATTGGCAATAGTGAATACTGAGATGGTGGAACGAAGACCTGTACGAGTTATACGGCGATATGGACATAGTTCAGCGAATCAAAAGACAGTTGATAAGCTGGCTAGGCGATGTCATCTAAAGGGATGAAAGCACTCCAACTTTGAAAGTATTCGATAGAGTATCCGCTTGTGGAAGCAGAGGAAGAGGAAGACCTCCACTCCGTTGGAAGGATTAGGCGGAGAAGAACCTCGTTTCAAAAAATTAAAATTTTCTAAAAAAAATGTAATAAATAATTTAAAACAATTTTCTATAAAACTTTCAGGAACTTTGCGATTTGATTGATGCATCAGTGTTGCTGAAGTGATTTTCAGTCGAGCTGCTACTATCGGACTGACGCTCTGCTTTGCCCTAGAGAATAAATTTCCATTTACCTCATGCAAATAACATAAAGTAACTACGAATGGAGTATAAATTGTTGTGGTTGTAAAAATTTTTGCATAGTCCTCACAATCCACAAAGCTTCAAAAGCATGACCATGCTTTTAGAAATATTCATACAATTATTTTTGTGCAAATATCAAATTTGGAATTCAACACGAGTCATCATGAATATTAATATTGCCTCTTCGATGATTTCTACATAAAATTCTTACTAATTGTACAAATTTCATTGATTTGTTTATGCTTAACTGCACTTTTTATTCTCTTCCCACTTCGCACTGGATTCCCTTTACCTGGAAGCTTGTTAAATAATTTCCTTGTTCCAACAAATTCCTCATTATTGAAGTAAAGAGGCGAATGGCGTGGGTTGAAAAGGATTTTTTTTGATTTCTGGAAGCAATTTAAAACCTTTTGATATGCAAATGTAACTAAAGCAAACAGTAGATAAATAAGAGGTAAATAAAGAAATAAAACAAACAATACAAAAACGAATGAATAAAGGGAACAATGCAAAATCTGTATGAACAGCAGAAATCCAGGGAAGTATTATCCGCTAAAGCTAAGTGAAGAAAGGGCGTTGAGTGGAGCAAGCTGCAGCATGTAGTATCATAAATCAGAAATTAAATGAAAATAATACTCGAATTGGCAATGCTAACTGCAGTCTGCAGTATCAACAATGATTGCTAAAGTTGGCAACTTGATAGTGTAGCTTGGAAATGGACTGTCATACGCTAGGAAATTAACATGGTAATGCTAATGTAAATCAGACACGTCGCATTGAAGTGGGTAATATGAGGAGATAATAAGAACGGAGTGATTGTTTTGTGTGAGCAATATAATGCATTTACACAGTTATACAATGACGATTTTGTGAGTGCCTGTCATCATGGAAGGGGAATAAGTAGATAACTATAAGTATAAAAGGAAGACAATACGAAAAATAAGACTGCGTGATAAAAATGAAATAGAAATAAAAATAAAAAATAAAAGAGACAAATCCTTATAATTGTATCTCTAATGATAATTGAAAAAAAAAAAATTAAAAGATAAGAAACAAAAAATTCTGCATAATAAAATACACACTTAGTTTAATTTTATGAATGGAGAGCTAAATATAGCGTTTAATGACACTTTGTAATAGAAAAAATAATTTATATTAACTACTACATGTTGTATGTGTGAAAGTACAGCTCGTCGTTCTCTACTTTTAAACCTCTAATTAAGTTTATTCCTAACAGTATTTGATTAGCGTCGTCGAAAAATAGGTGACTTAAAGAAGAACGGGATACTACGAATGCAGGTTGGTTATATTTCTTTCAAAAAAATTGAAGAGTGTTCTCTGATTTATATGCGAACCTTTGAAAGTACGATTAGATCCCATTACAAGTTGAATACTACTGTTTTTTTGGGCTCGGAATTAGACTCGGCAGGATTTTTGGTGTGATTTACTGTTGTAGTCCATAGTACTATTGATACCAAAATTGAAAAATCATCTGCTTGCAGTCAATCCGTAGCTAATAATGATTCTGAGGCATAATTTGCTGGTTGGTTGAAAAAGGAGGTAAGGAGTTGACCAATCGAGTGAGCAGTCACACTTAAGCCTTTGACAACGCTACCCATCTGAAGAACGGACACTTGAAAAGTAGCAAGCATCAGCTTGGTCTGACCACAATCAACATAATTTAGTAAAAATAACAGCATTAAAGATTTGGTTGAGTTGATAATGATGGTAGTTTCATCGGCAAAACCAGATCGTTAGTATTTTCATTACCTTCTATACCCGCGTAATTTGAAACCCAAATAGGGTTCATTGCGATTTATTCTTACAGTTTTTAATTTCATTCTTGCATGTTCGCACACATTTGGATTCTGTGTTGACATATTTATATTTGCCGGCCTATAAGTAATCGAAGCTACAGTCCTTATTAAGACGATCGATGAAAAATTCAGCTCTTATGTCTATCACGCCTTTAGAACAATCAGTATAGATATAAACGTAAATATCTTATCTATTAGACTCTTTTTACTGTTTGAAAAGACTGAAGGTTTTAGCTAAAGTTCTGTTATAATTTTTTGTGTACTACCCAGCTGTTCTCAGTTGAGAGGTCTGTGCACATTTTCTAATACTTTTTAGCGGCTAGTCATTACTTTTAAATTAATTACCTTAATGTCAGCATGACTTTCAGTCCCGATCTCATAACTTTATTTATATCCAGCATCTATGTACTTGAGACTTGAGAAATTATTATACATAGTAGTATTTAAATTTTTTGCTGAACACCTAAAAAATACCTTCACCATGAAAAAAATCCAAAGTTCTCTTACATTGCTCTTGAGACAACCCCGCTGTCAGTTCGTTGATGCATCTTTTAAGCAGAGGCGGAAATTATTTCTTATGATTAAACTCATAGCCAAAACATAGATTTGTTCTCAGTGTTTTTTCTTTTGTTTTAATTTATCCTTTTCTCTCATCGCCGTTAGTTAATGAAGAGGAAAAGTGTACAATAGCCGAACGATTGGAAAAAAAGTATTTTGTTCATCGAAAAGAAGTTTTAGCTTTTGTCAAGGATATTAAGCATTCTCAGGAATACCTATAGCTCGAAATTTGGAATAAGCGGTATGTGGCCAGCACCAAGAAAAATGGAAGGGATACATTTAATATCCTAGAAGGATAGTTGAGAGATGTGAATGAATCTGTTAGACAATGCACCCAAATTATGAGTGCTAATATAAAGACGGTGAGTTCGAGAGGATTTCATAAAGGGGTTTTAGTGCTGCTTTCGCAGCAACAGAAAAGTTTGACTCCGAAATCCCACAGTAATGGAATATAATCACTGGAAATACCTATCAACTCCCATTTACCTCATACTTTACGGCTTTTGCAGAAGATCTTGCAGTTATCGAAAGTGGAAGGTGCTTGGCAACCATTAGCTTCTTGGCCAAACAGACCCTTAGAACAATAAATAATTGGACTAACTCAGTGGGTCTCAGTGTGAACCCTGATAAAAAGGATCTTTGCAATAAATTGGCGGCAGGGAGAATACATATCTATCCAAAAAGCAGGCTGGAAAAGCAAAATGCTAGACAGTAGTATGCTTAACTACACGACAGATCTGCTGCCAAATACACTCGCCGAAAGCACCAAACACGAAAACGCTGATAATTGTGCTAACGAACTGATGAAGCACATTACTAACACCTGTGACGCATCAATGCCTTCAAACCGGATATAAAATCAAGTTTCATGAACTAAAAAAGGCAATCCAAAAAAGTAAGCATGGAGCAAGGGGTAGCGGATACAACATCGTTCTAAAAAAGTTGAAATTAAGGAACGCTAAGCAACCGAATAATGAAGCACATAGTTACAGCGAGAAAGCGAGTAAAGTCGTTACAGCTATCGAAAGGTTCATGCCAAATATTGCAGGCCAAAGAAAGCTGAGATGAAAACTTCTGGCGAGTGTTAGTTCGTCCATCTTGATGTATGCGGTACCAGTCTGGGCTAAAGCCACATTGATACCTGCGTACTTCAGAGCACCGGCCTCGGCACACGGATTGGCGTCACTAAGGGTTTGTTGTGCTTACCGGACAGTACCAGACGAAGTCGCAAATCTGTTCGCTGGAAGATGTCCAGTAGATATAACAGCCAAAGCAGAGACAGAAGCTATGCGCAATCCGAGTAATCGTAAAGAAATCATGCAACAGAGCATACATGAATGACAACAACGGTGGTACTCGTCTCCAAAAGGAAAATGGACGAAGATGCTGATCCCATGTGTACACAAAGGGATAGAAAGACACCATGGTGAACCCAACTATTACCTCACCCAGTTCCTCACAGGACATGACTGCTTCCGCTAATATTTGCACAAGTATAATCACGCAGACCATCCTTACTGTTTGCTTTGCCATAATGAGATGGAAAACGCAGAGCATATTCTGTTATACTGTGGCAGGTTTCAAGAAGAGCGCAAGCAGCTAAATCATTGTATAGGAGGCATATTGACCCCGGAAAATCTGTTGAAGGCAAATCGGGCATGCGGGCAGTACGGGCTACTGGAATCTATGGAGATACCTTGCCTACGGGGTCGTAACCAAAAAAAAAAATTCCAAGCAGTCAAGTATTTATGCAATACGAAGTCGGCAGTGGTTGCATTTTGCAAAGAAGCAAAGAAGCAATAAACATCATTGGCAGGGCAAATTAAAATCTGCATTTATTGGGTACTAGGGCACATGGGTAACGAAAGCAGTGAGATTGCCGACAAACTCGCTAAAGATAGATAACTCTCGTAGCCATGGACCTCTAAGTCCAATTAATGAAAGTAAAAACAAACAAGATATACTTTTGCATCGTCAAAACATACGACGCAAAGCTCACTAAGTTTATGCTAGCGAAAAAGAGGTACGACTCAAGATGGTAGGGTTGCCTGTTGACTACGCATTTCCTCAAATACAGGGAAGGGGTAGAAACAGTACAGCACGTAATATGTTAGTGCTCGGCGTTCTGAAGACGGGGAATTATCTCACTTGCCGAGGATAAATTAAAGGATCTTCAGTCTGCATCGATTTAAGGCTCCAAACGGCTGCTTCAATGTTCTAAGAGAACAGCAGTGCTCTTCAGACTAGAGACCGAAAATGTAGCAGAACACGAACTTGATCTCATGTGGTGTATCTGATAACTCTATGGAAATTACATCGTCTATGTGAGATTCTCTAAGGAGGCAGCCAGTTAACCTAATCTATCTTAACTCAGTTTTTAATAAACCTTATTTTCTCCCAAATGAATTTTTTTTTGTTTTTTTGGGAAACAGTTTTAAATTACTTAATGCCATATCCGCATTTCAAGTTTCAAATAATGGAAGAAAGCCTAAAACGTAGATTGTGAGCTCGTTATCGTTTTCTTGGAATTTTAGAAAAACATCCAATTACAACTATATTTATGTGTACGTAGAAATTCTTAGGAATACATAAAATAATTTGCATACAATTTGGTTGTTGAAAAATGTAATAGTCTGTATCCTACTATTCCAACTATGTAGTATGTATGCGTTAAAGAATAGTATAAAATATGAAATATGCATGAGTTAAACACTAATATCCTGTGTGGCCTATAACCCGAAGGCAAAAAGCGCCATTGCAACAACATGTAATGCATGAGGCATTCGCTTTTGTTGCATGCCCTAGTGACATTATGCGTCAACAACAGATTGCAGATGTGATAGAAAAAATATAATATTGTGATGAAATAGTCTGAAAGAAAGGATGAATATGGAATTCACAGAATGTTATACAACAAATGCAGATGCCCGCACACAGATAATAAAAGTTTTACACAAATATGTGTGCGTACATGAAGGTGGATGTGAAAATTGTATGAGAAGAATTTAATAAGTCTAGTAGTGAAATTCTTTTTTATTTACATATATTAAAATTGGTGTTATATAGATTATTTTTAAAGTATATATTTCTCGAATTAAATAACTACAACTGTTTACAATACCGATCTTCTCAACTGGCAGGGGGTATATGATTCGAGAAAATCTGTTATATGATGATATTTATAAAAAAATAATAACTTTATATTTCTTGGCTGCCATTATAGGCCCGGACCCCAATAAGCGATGGAAACGCCATTTTTATACACCAATTGCGTTGCGCTCGAACCACTTGGTGCTCTCAATGAAGCTATGTGGTTTTTGTGGAGAGCCATTTAAGGCTTGCTACCTTATAGGCTCCAAGTGTTCTATGTTATCTATATGAGAGAGCTGGGTACAAAATGGATAACTGTTTCCTTATATTTCCCTCTACTTCACAGCAGCGACAAGGGCTGTTGTCTGGCAGTCTTATTTTAGATGCATGCTTCCTAAATTGCGAATGTCGCCTTATTGTTATGTTATATATTTGCGTATATAATAAGCTCTTAGTTCATAACCTGTTATATATGGGTTATATCTGCTTCGTTATTTTAAAGTTGGATATTGAATTCCAACTGTTCTGAGCTATTATACTCAAATTGTGATTAAAGCTCTTTCTTGATCAGCCAGGTGGTTATGGTATTAACCTGCTTTGAATTCTTCAAGTTATGCTCCCGTCAAGTGAAATTCCTGTTGCCAGGAACCCAGATTATGGAGATGTCTAGTTGGCCTTCCAGTGAGTTTAAGACTTTTATACAATTGGTTATGCTCTGAAAAACGTTGGTGAAGTTAGGTCTATAAGTGCCGGTTGACTGTCTGATATTGTGCCGAGTTATTCGTTAGAACTTTGTAGGCTATTTTTATGCCTAACAAATCCGCTTGAAAGATGATAGCTCTCTTAGGTAGACGCGAAGAGAGGCAAATGTTTAGTTATTTGGAGAAAACACACGCTCCTGACTTTATAGTCGGTTGGGCTCTTTGGTTCAGATTGAGATTAAAATAACGTGCTTGGTACTTTGTAACCGCTGAAACGATTTTCAGCCGAGCTCCTCCTCCAATTTGAGGTTTTTCACCTTGATGTTTTACCAACAAATGGAGGAACCTACAGTTTAATCTAAGTCACCTCCCGCCGATGGATTTTTATGACGAGCTTTTATTTGATGCCAGATATATCTTCGGAGGACTTGAAAATCCCTGCCGAGGGGCGACCGCAATTAGAAAAATTAATTTTCTATAATTTTGAATGTTGTTCGAACCTGGGCTCGAACCCAGGCCTTCCAAATGGTAGCACGCAATGCTAACCACTCTGCTATTGTGGCCGCCGGATATAGTCTGTTTTAAACAAAGGTGTTGTGAACTGGTTCAATATATCGATATGTTTATACCGGCTTTGGTTTTGCCTTCGGGTATGGCTTAACGTCTCGCAGTTAATTAATGATGGCCAACAAACCAGTGATATGTATGAATTATATGTAAGAATCTCTATATATAAAAATCAATGCAAATTTTGATGAACGCCTATAACGCTGGGGTCCGCTAGTTTTATGTAAAAATTGGTTTAATTACGTTCGTATACATCCACATGACTATTCGGATTTAGCCTCTCAGCTTCTGCTAAGATATTTATCTGTAGATCATAAAGCACCAATAAGATGAATTGGGGTTAGCAACTGGTCCCTTGTTCGCGACTCCTCAATGTAATATTTGTAAAGCAATTTCAACAATCTCACTGATCGTAGTAGAAAACAGACTTGATATCATTAATACGAGATCGTATACATACGCTGCTTCACTCCTCCGTCGTTGAGTTCGCAAGCCACGTCATCTATGTCGACATGTGTCACAGAAATCATTATTATTCTTATTTTTTATGTAGAAATGATCTAAATTATGAAAATTTAGTTAAATGTGTAGATTCTGTCTTTATGTATGCATTTAAGGCTAGCGATGAAGTTGCCGCTAGGATTGATCTTATATGAATACCCATTAGACTTTTTATCACCTCGATCCTGAAGGATATGATAGTTATGGGTCCAAAATAGTTAAATCATGTGTTATTCTATCTGGTTTTGATAAGAAACCCATCTTAATTATTTTTCAATATCTTGGAATATACGACTATTGGACAGTTGGCCTTGTATATCCTTTGAAGCTTTTAGAACTATTCATTCCTTCAGCTTCCGAAGAATTTTGGGGATAATCCCATATTGACTCGTCGCTATATGTAATTTTTTTTTTGGTAATGATTAGACCAAATTATTCTGCTATACTCGAAATTGATTCTGGTTGAACATTTCTGGTTGATTAGTACCAGAGAAGTGCATTTTCAGAAATATCACAAGGAATTCACCGACAGAAGTTGTCCAAAGATGGTTTGAAAGAGGTAATTAAAATAATTTCAATCCTCTCCACTTTTACACCTGCTCTTAAAAATTATTGATGATTTGCGGATAACCTTTTGTCATCTTTCGGTAAGTTGAACAATTGCACGTTAGAAGAAGCTTTGATTTTTAAATGCGGAAAGCGGATGGAACTAAATTTTTAAACAGCTTTGTCCGAAATCAAATGTTTTACTAAACGGTTTCGAAGTGAGCGAAAAGAAAGATAAGATGGGATAGTGCTAATATTTCTTCGCTCAATTTCGAGCCTTAAGTAGACTAAGCCCACACCGTAACTGTAATCTTCTTTGGTGAAAGTTGGCATTGGATATTGAATATTTAGACTGATTTTACTTGGTTAATGATCGTTTTTGAATGATGTTATAATTAAAAAAAATTGTTACCAAAATATACACTTATTTCTTTACGTAATTTAGTGGGTTTATCATGTTGAGCTTTTTAGAACGAAAACGAGTAAGCACACTCCAAAATTGGCGTAAAATTCATATAATTTGTCCTGAGCTTGCAAATAATTTTTTCGTTTAGTATATAAATATATATATATATATAAAATTGGCGCCTTATAACCGCTTTCGACTTAGGTACTCCTTCAATTTGTAGTATGCGTCTTGATTTCTTGATTTTTCAAACAAATGTAGAGGCTTCAAAATTATTCTAAGCCGCCTCCAAACTATTGATTTTTTTAGGAGCTTTTTAATTCATTTCAGAAATTCATATGCCTCTCTGTCAATTGCCCATATTAAACATATTTTTAACCAACTTGAACTTGATTTTTTGACTTAAGTCAAATCTTTCAAATTGTGTATAATAATGAGCACACAATCACTAATACATAAAATATGTCATTATTGCGACATGAATTTTATTAGTTTGGAAAATATTTAACATTAAATTTATTAGTAATTTACATTTAGAATTTTTGGCCTAAAAGTATGCTACAAATCTTTTTAAAACTGTTTTTGACGTCTGTCGAGCAATAAATGCGACGAGTGCAGAAGTTAAGCCTCTTTGTTTGTACTGAGAAGTTTTGTTTTATCCCACCATGATATTTGAAGGAATCTATTACAGCTGAATCGGTATGAATATGGCGTGATATCTCTGTAAACCTATTACTACCTCAAAAGCACAGATTTGTATAAGTACATAGATACAAATAAGAGGTAGCTTTGTCATCTAAAATAATACATTTAATAACGAAAAAAAATTATTTTTTGTTTTCTATAAATTTTAAATGATATGAAGAGAAAATCAATTCTATATATTCAATAATTAGCTCTAAAAATTATCCTTAGTAAGGATTGGAAAAACGGTGTTTTCCTATAAAGGTTGATCCAAGTAGAGATACTTTTTTCAATAATCTTTTTTTGACAGGTAACGCGTAAGTCGTGTCAAGCTGTCATGCCATTCTTGTTCAGTATTATTTGGCATTTCATAATGGAAAGACTTACGCATGAACAACGTTTAAAAATCATTCAACTTTATTACGAAAATTCACGTTCTGCAAAGAATGTATATCGCGCGCTTCGCTTTAACTTATGATCACCATAATCGGTCTACTGACCTATCTTGAGTCCCAAATTTCATTATTGGATAATACTCGGCCGAATAGAGCACGTCCAGCACACATTGAAGAAAATATAGCGGCCATAGCTAAGAGTGTACACAAAGACCGTCGAGAGTCGATTCTGCGTCGTTCGCAGCAACTGACGCATGGAACGACTTGGCGCATTTTACGTCGAGATCTTAAATTAAAAGCATACAAAATACAGCTTTTGCAAGAACTGAAGCCGCTTGACTTTCCCAAGCGGCATCGCTTCGATCTATGGGCTCTTGAAAATTTCCGAGAAGCTCCGACGTTTTCTAGCCAAATTTTGTTCAGCGATGAGGCCCATTTCTGGCTCAGTGGGTATGTGGTATTTTGAGGCGAAGAGCAACTTGAAAATATTCAAGGGCTGTCATTTCATCCATAAAAAACAACGGTCTGTTGTGGTTTGTGGGCCGGTGGAATCATCGGTCCATATTTCTTCAAAAATGACGCCGGTGAGAGCGTAACCGTCAATAGCGACCATTATCGCGCAATGATAAACGACTATTTGATGCCTGAAATTGAAGTTCGTGACCTACGCGATATTTGGTTTCAACAAACGGTGTCACTTCCCACGCATCACATCAAACAATGGATTTATTGAGATAACTCATCGGTGAGCAGATAATTTCACGTTTTGGGCCGGTCGATTGGCTATCAAGATCGTGTGATATGACACCTTTAGACTATGGGACTAGGGAATATGTAAAGTTTTAAGTCTATGCGGATAATCCCGCTTCGATTCAGGCCTTGGAGCAAAACATCACGCGTGTCATTCGCTAGTTACCAGCCGAAATGCGCGAACGAGTCATCGAAAATTGGACTTAACAGATGGACCATGTGAGACGTAGCCGCGGCCAACATTTGAAAGAGATAATCTTAAAAAACTAAATGCCGAAGAATGTCCTTTCAAATAATAATAAACATTCCCTATTAAATTCGTATTTTCGAAACGGATCACCCATTATATACGAGTCCAAAACGTACGAAAAGTTAAATTTTCTTTATAAAAATGAATCTTACTCTTCAAGGCTGAGCCAAGACTAAGTAATCTCCAACATAGTATCCAAATATTGCGTGATATTTTTCAGAGTGTCACAAGTTCGAATCAAAGCTGGATCAACACCCAAAATTATAGAATTTTTTTTTCGTGCGTTTCTTGGTAGATATTCCGATTTCTGACATGAAATCAAAAACCCCACATAAAATTCCATAGCAAAAAAAGTTGAAAAGTTACAAAAAGTTTGAAGAAATATATTTTTAAAGAAAATATCTATGAAAAAAGTGGCTATTTAAACATTTAAGCAATGCCGATTCAAAGAGGTCTTTTAGACTGTTGCCTTAAAGCTATTCCGAAAACCGAAGTGTGTATTTTTCTCTAAAATTATGATCAGGGGAAAGCTTTTGAAGGCACTTCAACACGAATTTCATGTTTTAGAGCGCACCCTAGAATATATATAGGGTGTTTTTTTTATAGAGGTATAGAACTTTAAGTTGGTATTACTTTTCAAGGTGGCGACCGATTTAACAGCTGTCAAGTGATTTATTTTCAGTTTGGTTTGGCAATTCATAATGAATAGACTCACTCCTGAACAACGCTTGCAAATAGTGCAATTTTATTTCGAAAATAATGGTTCTGTGCGGAAAACGTATCGCGCACTACGTCCAATGATACGGACCAATGATTCCACCAGCCCATAAAGCGCACCAAACAGTCAGTTTTTCTGGATGTAACGGTGTTTCAACATACACTTGAGGATTACCTTCACTCCAAATGCGGCAGTTTTGTTTGTTAACGTAGCCATTCAACCAGAAGTGCGCTTCATCGCTAAACATCGCTAAAATGGACGTAGTGCGCGATACGTTTTCCGCACAGAAAAATGGCACTATTTACAAGCGTTGTTCAGGCGTGAGTCTATTCATGATGAATTGCCAAACCAAACTGAGAAAAATCACTTGACAGCTGTTAAATCGGTCGCCATCTTGAAAAGTAATGCCAACTTAAAGTTCTATACCTCTATAAAAAAACACCCTATATTATAGCTATGTAGGTTTGTTTTCATCACCACTATCGTTATTGACCTCATCTGTCAATTATCATAGCCTCTTCTGCGTGAGTAGGTGCAAGTTGAAGTGAGTGTGGCCGTATTGTATGCACAATATATATATACAAGGCTCATTTTATCAATGTTTATAGGAGAATCTGTGCATATCTAAATATGTATATATACTAGTATATGAGTGCGAGTACATACGGACGGTCATACCAGCTCAACACATTATATCTAGAATGCAGCGTATACTTTACATATGCATATAAAATTTTGTATTTAGACAGACGAATAAATGTACCTGTATTTGCATATGTATATATGTATGTATGTTTGCTTCCCCTCACTTTTGCGTGCAAATTTGCAAAACGTTAAGGTTTCTTGTTATACTGTCCATTACTCTAATACTAGGTAATTCTTGTATGTATGTATAACTGAATACCAACATTTGCATATCTTCAGGCGCATATGCATATAAATGTTTAATCTCTATATGTATATATGTCCAGCAGTGTGTATAGAAGTAAACTACATTTGTAACTGTTTATCTGAATACTTTAATACCTGACTTGCCAGACACTGAAGCGTTCCTCACACTCTCCCGGCTCTGGTGTTCTTGGTCAATCTGCTCACGTACTGGATTGGCTATAACAAACAGCTGTTACAATGAATTTCTGAGGTTATTTCCAAATATCTACATATGTATTTAACATATATATATATATATATATATATATATATATATATATATGTGTGTACAGCCATACGCATACCTGGCTGGCATGGTTATTGTTATTAAAATCGCAGTGATTTCATTCTCTAAAAACACACAATTGTACTCGTATGTATGTGTAGGGTGTGAAATTAAACTAGTGTGAAAATATTATAGTTTGGAAGTAATAACAAAAACGAAGAATTTATAGCAATTCGTTATATTTTGACAAATATATCTAAACAAGTGGTGAACTCCCACCAGAAAATAGTGTACTGGCGTGATTTCATCCTTACAATACTAGTTTTGAACTAGTTATTTTACATCCCAGTTTAGTTATAGCATATTATAAATAGTGCCTTAACGCTACTGCCATATTCAGCAGATATATTCTGACACTTTTGGGCGTTAGTTCGTCGTTACACCTAATAGAAAGTGATTATCATTGTCAGTCAAGAGATGCAGATTTCGAACCTTCTACAGGATTTTTTTTTTAATTCAGTGAAGTAGTAATACAACGTGTATAAAGTAACTAGTATTTCACTAGTATGATACTGATGTATTATACTTATGCATGACCGGATAGTCGATATTTCATACCACATTAATATATCGATTAAACAAAAAATTTTGATTATGGACCAGTTAAAGTAAAAATGCAAACTAGTAGCAATATATCACATATATACATATATGTTAGTCAATGCAAACACAAATTCATATGTAATTTGTATCTGAGACCAACTTGGCATTTGTCTTGTTGCGTCTACCAATGCAGATATACATTCGAAACATGCATACATACATACACATCTCCCATATTATGATGATTGCATTTGCCATTATCATTGCTTATACTGACCATTTCAATTGTCCATCCAAGACAACAAGAACAACAACAAAGCCTGTCTGTTCTGTCAATAACTGTAATTTCAAATGGTAAATGGAAAACAAAAATAAAAATAAAAATCTGAGAAAATTTTACTTATCAGTGACCATTTAATATTATCTACTTTTGTATGGGTGGAAATGTATGTTTGCAGTCAACTTTCATTGGGGTAATCTGTGTGGCTTACTAACTGACTAATGACCGATTGACCGGCTTTAATTTTCTATGAAATCATACAATATTCCTTCAATATTCTTTCTATCTCTCTATCTCTCTGTGCGCCATTTTATGTATTTATTGCTATGCTTTTTTTGCACCTAATAAAATGCTTTAATATTTTCTATGGAAATAGAAATTTGTAAAGTATTGCGGAGGCAAGAAAGTAAGAAATAATTTCGAATTAAGTTTAAACGTAAGAAGATCGATGAAGAGGCTTTCAGCAGAAATTTTGAAAATTTTTAATTAGATGAGAAAGATGCATATGATTTTTTGTAGTGCAAAGAAAACTATCAGTATAAGTTAGATGAATTAAAAGAGTATTTAGTCAAAATTTTTCTCAAAACTTTTACGTCGACATCTCATCATGCATCTTCTGTACATATAGTAGGATGGGAATGATGAGCGACCTCTAGAGCTTGATATTTGTTTGTCAATTGCCTACTCAGTCCATGGTTGTAGGTGCTAATGATGCTTCTTACAATTACTACGTTACCAGATCCTTTCGCTCCGCTTCGTTGTCTAATCTGGAGAAAGCAACATTTACGTGGTTTTTTAAGCCAGTGTTATTAATATCACCGAAATACGCCAATATACGTTGTACGCTCTTAAATAATATTTTACCTTGTCTATTTAACTCTGAAACACGCATTTGTTTTCTCCCGTAAAAGGTTAAAGAAGCCAAACCTTTAACTACGGAAGCATTCTTATCATTTCTGACTGTGCTTCTGGCATTGCCTAGCATCAGTTTATAGAGCCGCATAAGTTTTGCAGCAATACCAAATTCAGACGTAGCGGCGAAGAGGCAGCTCTTTTTAGTGCTGCCAAAGAAGACTAAGATGTATCCACCTTTTCAGCTCTTCGCCGCTATATTTGAATAGTTTGGTTGGTAAGCCATTGGCTGCCACTGCTTTGTTATTCTTTAATCAGACAATCGCTATTCGAACTTCGTCATGGTCGGGTATCTGAACGTCGTCTCTTTTCAGGTTCATTATTTCTGGGTGTTGGATCTCCACTACTATTTAGCGGGTGAGAGAAGTGTTCACTTCATAAACTAAGTATGTTCTTGTCATCGATTACCTCCTTGTATCCTATATGTGTATGCTCCGGCCAGCTTCAGAAGATTCTCAAGCTTCTCTCACACATTTTGGACTCTTTTTTTTGTTGTTATGTAAATATGTTTTGTTTCCCTCTTCAGCTCTAGGTGTGTATCCCATCCCGCTGTGGTAGGTGGATACATTATAAGGCAGCAATATAGCCTGATGAATTTCCTTGTGCCGGAGTCTAGTGCTATAGACAATCATATTTCGGGCTCCGTGTTACTCGATCAGCGTCAGGTGGATTCTAGGTACACGTAGAAAGCATCTTTCGTCAGATCGTCCTACTTTTCCATCTAGGCGTGGGTGCAAATCAGAGATGCGGATTGTGGCTAGAAGTTCGTCCATCGGGGTAAATGTCAGACTTCGGTAGCGGAGTCTCTCCCTACCACTGTTATGGCAGCTGGCCCATATATTTTGATCCCTGTACCATCTACAGCGCTTCTAAGATGGCGGTGATGTCAGCTTTTAGTCGTAAGAGGACATTAACGATCTGGCATCATACCTTCCCACGCAACCGGACATTCCGGGTGCATGTAGTTAATTCCTTAAAACGCTTACAGGTGTTAACATGAAAAAAAGGATCTTCTGAGTTTGTAGATATAAAATCGATGTAACTCAATACATATAACAAATGCAGTAAAGGAAAACCAAGAAAAGAATATATAAAATCACAAACACCACACTTTGGTAGGTAGGAGTGCCAAGTGATTTTGGAGCATCGACATTTTAAGATCTTATCCTAATCAATAAGCCTTACTGTTCAGCCGTTTCTAGTGCTCTAAACCTATATTTATTTAGATTGACGTCTCTCAAATACCAGATAAAAAGTTGAAGATCACTTCTTTCGCTTCATCTTTTTTACAGCTTCTATCTCATTTCGACTTAGTAAATTCCTTGCATAGAAGTGGTCATGTAGTAAAAGGCTTACCAATTATTTCTACATAAAATAATTTGCTCTCTAGCTCTCCTCTATTACCGGTGGATGGGATAGATCGGGGATGACGAACTATAATATCAAGTGACCAAGGAGTCTTAATATAAAGATATATTCCCTAACTCGGTTCTATATTGTTTTGCACCCTTTATAAGAGTAAAGATTAATTTTTGCAAGGCACTAAAACGACATCAATTTTCCTCTCCATACCATACTTATTTTGTATATAATTAAATTTCAAGGAAACTTAGGAAATACAGAGATGCAATTACTAACAAACAAACAAATTTCTCACATATGTAAATAATTTAAATAAATAAAAAAGATTTGATTCAATTAAGTTTTTGTCAAATTTATATATAAAGGGTGATCCAATTAGACGTACTCTTCTCAATAGCCTTTTTTGGACAGATCACGCGTGAGTCATGTCAAGCTGTCATGTTATTTTTGTTCAGTATTATTTGGCATTTCATCATGGAAGGATTTACGCCCGAACAACGTTTACAAATCATTCAACCTTATTACGAAATTTCACGTTCTGTAAAGAATATGTTTCGCGCGCTTCGCTCAACTTATGGTCAACGTAAACAGCCTACTGAGAGTACTATTTGCAACACCATCACCCATCTTGAGACCAAGCATTCATTATTGGATAACATTTGAGAGAGAGATAATAGCTGAGAGTGTACGCGAAGGCCGTGGAGAGTCGATTCTGTGCCGTTCGCAGCAACTCGGACTGACGTATGGAACGACTTGACGCATTTCACGCCGAGATCTTAAATTGAAAGCGTAAAAAATACAGATTGTGTAAGAGCTGAAGACGCTCGACCTTCCCAAGGAACATCGCTTCGCTCTATGGGCTCTTGAAAAGTTCCAAGAAGATCCGACTTGTTCGAGCTAAATTTTGTTCAGCTATGAGGCTCATTTCTGGCTCAACGGGTATATAAACAAGCAAAATTGCCATATTTGGAACTAAGAGCAACCAAAAGAGATTCAAGAGCTGCCATTTCATCCAGAAAAAACAACAGTTTGGTGGGGTTTCTGGGTCGGTGGAATCATCGGTCCAATTTTCTTCTAAAATGATGCCGGTGAGAACGTAACCGTCAATGACGACCGTTATCGCGTTATGATAACCACCTGTTTGATGCCTGAAATTAAAGCTTGTGACCTCCGCGACATTTTGTTTCAACAAGACGGCGTCTTTTCTCACCCATCGCATCAATCAATAGATTTATTGAGAGAACACTTCGGTGAGCAGATAATTTCACGCTTTGAGCCGGTTGATTGGCTACCAAGATCGTGTGATATTATGCCATTCGACTTCTTCCTGTGGGGATATGTTAGGTCTAAAGTCTATGCGGACAATCCCGCTTCGATTCAGGCCTTGGAGCAAAATATCACGTGTGTCATTCGCCATTTACCACTCGAAATGCTCGAACGAGTCAATGAAAAATGGTTTCAACGGATGGACCATCTGAGACGTACCCCCGGCCAACCTTTGAAAGAGATAATCTTAGAAAAATAATGCCAAAGAATGTTCTTTCGAATGATAATAAACATTCTTCATTAAATTTGAATTTTCTGTTCCGTGCACGTACAATTTGTCACGTAATTTTGTGTTTTAGGTATGATGACATCCGTGAATAAATGACTGATCGTACGCTTGTTACGAACTGTCTTATGATCGCAATAAAACAATCGTATGCATACAAAAATTAAACAGTTTTGTCTCGTACGAACGTTCATTCGTTCATGGATGAGACCATTCGACCCCAGTTCGACTTCAGCCTTAAAAACGTAGATTATTTCAAAATAACACCTCTTAATAATCTGATCCGAAAATTTTGGTTAATTAGAATTAAATAACATAACCGGTCTCAGCTCGTTTTAATTGCCATGACAGACTGGACTGCAAACACGACAGTGCGCGAAGTTTCTATGATGTCCGCAGTTCCGTAAATGAAAAGAACAGTAATAATAATATAAATAAACCGCTACAGTTCAACAGCTTGAAATAGGATAAATATTTTTTATTTTTTTTTTCAATTTTAACACACGTTCAGTGAGTTTAAACCCCTACCCGAGCAAACACTGACCTTTCTTACGATAGTCCAGCAGGAAATTTTAATGAAAACACTATTTTCTCAATACGCTTCGTGCACATCCACACAATTTCCTAAATTTTGACGTTTTTCTCAGCAAAATGACACCCGTAAATAAGAAAACTGCATATCATGCTTAGTGATGGAATACATTTTAATATTTTCTTAATTTTGAGATGACGAAGCGGTTTCAAGTAAGTATGTCCTCTAAAATAATGTTTGGCCAAGACAAAACGCACTTGATAGCGACTATAAAATCTCGCTATCATCAGCTTCGCAGCAACAGTAGCTGTCAGCAAGAGCAGGCATTAACACATAGTTATTGATAGCTGACCAGTCGTAAAACGCTGACACTGACACTGTGATAAGTTTTCGCTGTCTTAAAAATACATAACGTTAACACTAATAAAATCCATAAAACAGTTAAGTATGTGTCGACAAAGAGTTATTATCACATTGCTGCTCGTAGGTTGCTTTTACATGCGTTGCGGCGAGGCTAAAACGCTTGAACCGATTGACTATCAGGTACTTTAAAGTTTAAACACGCATTTAGCGAGAAACAAAATTCTCAAATTTCATGTTTAACATAAAAACTGTTGTTTGCTGGTGCATTTAGGGTGATCTCTTTATGGGTATTAAAAATCAACAGCTTCATAAACGCTATCAAAGCAATGAGCCAAGTGAATTGAATTCAATACAAGGGAAAAATGATAATGCGGATATTTTTGATGAATTGCAAGCGGATGTTTATGAGAATTTACTACGTTTAGTGAGAGGTTGGTATAAGTACAGTACGCACATACATACATATATATATTTACTATTACTACTGGTTTGTAATAATAACAGACATATTTACAGAAATGCAAAAGGAACATGAACGTTTATCGATACGCTATAAACCGAATTTGGGTAAACGCTCTCAATTATACAAATAGAGCTAATATCCTTTGCCTTTGAAAATTTCCAAATTATTGAAGTTTAAACAATGCTTTAGTTAATGATAAATATATACCAACATAAAAAATCTCAATTCGAGTACTTACACATTATAAATATTTATTAGCTATGGTCTTTATAATAAAACTTTTTATTGTACGCTTCTGTCCACACTGCATTCTTAATATTCATTAATTCAAAAATGAATGTTTTTAATAAAATAAATGTTAACACATATATAATGAAATATGTCATAATATGATTTTTACCTTAAGGGGTTAGATCTTTTGTGAGAAAACTATTAAATAAATCTGATTTTTGACAAAAAGCATTTGTTATACATATAATTAACTGCTTATAACTACTTTTTAAGAAAAACAAATTTAAAAATGGCGGCTATACAGCGTTCTCCCTAGGATGCCTCCAATTTTTCGGGAACCACGGTCGGACACACAGCACCTGTAATTTTTTTTTAATAAGATGTTGAATGGTTTCCGCTTATAAATAGCAATAGCTACAGAAATACACAAGATTTTTCCAATATATGCATTTTTGGCAAAATGGCGGGTCTCTAAAGGAAAAAGTAACAATTTGGTTTAAAAAATTGTTAGAAATTTGTTAATAAAAAAAAAAAAAAAACTATACAAGATAAAAAAATCCTACGTATTTCTGTAGATAATGCATTTCTGAAGATGTTGTCAATATTTCAAGTGAATCGGTTGTAAATTGTTTGAGTTATGTTTCCGGCCAACTTGAAAAAAGCAGTTTTGAGATAAAACAGTTCTGAGTAGGAGGAAATCCTGGATAATTTTGATATACCTTTAATCTGCCATGCTTGCTCTTACATTTCTTTTCTATTGGATCTTGAAGCCATCCTTGCTTCTTTAACGACTTCAAACAGCGATCTCTCTCTGCAAGCATTATGCGCGCATCATTGATTTCCAGGCAGGTTTGGTGGCTATTCGGGCCTATTTCTAAACACATTGCTTTCATGACGTGTAAAATAGAGGAAAAAACAACATTGTACACACAAACAGCAATATTTGCGGCTACATCCAAAACAGTTTTGTCACTAGAAATGATTTTTAAAATTAAAAGTTTCATTGCTCTTTTGCCTTGATTTGATTTGCCTTGGGTCTCTTGTTGCTACCCGATGTCGATTTAGCTCCTTTCTTATCACTGTATTCTATTTCTTCACTCATTTTAGCCACAAACGAAGCACTTGTGAAAAAGAATTTAAATTTGCACGACTATCACTGGAAAAATAGTGTTCCTCGGATAATGTCCTCTTCAAGTGCTTGGCAATGCCTTACTGACTGAAATAGACACTTTAACTAGAGAATGAAAGTGGCGCATTCAGAAATTTTTATCTGCCATAACCTTTTGGGATAACAATTTCAAGACCATAATGTATCTTTTGAAAGAAGAAAAAATCCACTTTCCGAAAATTCTAGAATGGCCTAATCTCTTAAATAAATTAAATGCAAGTGTTAAATTAAAACAAAAAAGTAGGGCTGTCTATGACCAGATCGAAGTCCTTATATCTTTCATGAACATATCAAATTTACTGCGAATCACAAAATTCGATTTCGATGATTTTCAGTGTCAATTATTATTATTTATTTATTTATTATTAGAAATAAATAGAGCAAAAGACTCAAACTTGAAAACAAAGCTCTGCAAATAGCGGAGTGGAGTGCAGTTTAATGATGGTGGAGCTATTTCAGAAAGTAGGCCTACGTAGGGGAAATATATATATATACTTTATATATATATACTTTATATATATTTATGCAAACAACCAGGTCGTACTTTACTACATGACGAAGATGACATTCATAAAACTGGCAGAGAAAAAAGTTCTTTTTTAGAGAGTCCCATTGTATATAGGAATCGAAGGTAATAAGAACACTGATGAACTGCCTACAGAGCGTGCAATTTCAGAAAGAGAAGAATGCACAAGAAACCCTCTTGCATCGTCTAGCTAACAGACTTCGGAAATAGGGAAAGGGATGCAGAATTGCAAAAGTTATGTGAAAATAATTAAAATCTTACTAGCGACAAAGATATGAGATTGTAGGTTGCCAGTAGAGCTGTTAGCAAGGCATTGCCTATTGGCGTTCTAAGCCTTTAATTAATGTCTGGTTGAGGACAACCAATGCAATAAATGTGCGGAGATAGTGAAGCAGCCGATCTGTAAGAAGAAGTTAATCTTTCTTGGTGAGAAAAAGCTTTAAGACCTTCATTTCAATTCGCTAAGAGAGAACAATAATGATTTTTAAACTAGAAATGTACTGTTCACACCATTTTGTATTGTATTTGGTAGCACTACAGACGTGGTATCCTCTATGTGAGAACCCTAGGAGTCAACCAATTCAACCTAACCTAAAAGAGGTTAAGACTGTTTAAGCATACTGGGTGGTTGTTGGGGCTTTTGCTATGACTAAGGATACATTTAAGCAATTTTTTAGATTCATTATGATATAATCAACTTTCTCAACTGTAAATATTCATTGAACTATCCGCCTGGGCTCTGGAATTAAACTTAAAGTAATAACGTTAACCTCATAACATAGGCAAACTAAAAAAGTGGATACTAGTTTAAACTTGTGACAAGTTCACAGTGGATGCTAAATAGGATATATTGTTTGACGTTGGCTATTATGTATTGTAAAAAAATAGTGATGTTATATGTGCAGGGTTATCTATTTTGCAGTTTTCAAAATAAACGTAATGCATTACTAAAATAATTTTTTTCATGAAATTTATTTATGAAACTCTTTATTAAAAAGCTTGAGCCTTGGCACCTCCTCGTGACTTTTTGAAACTTCGACCCGTTTGCGGTATTTTTCGATCACTTTTTGGTACATATTGGGCGATTTCTCAGCCATAACTTGACTGACTTGGTTTTCAAGTGCTCAAGAGTCAGGGTTTTTCCGCATAGGCACAGTTTTTCGCCAATTGTTTTAGTTTGAATCATTACTTTTTTTTCTTAGTAGTTTTCAACAATTTTAACACGTTGTGCGGTTGTTAAGCGATCCATTTTCAAAAATGTCTAACATTTAACTAAAAAAAAATGTTTGGTTGGACAGTTCAGTTTGACAGATGTCAAAATACAGCCTTACACTTTCGAAACCAAGGCATACCCATTACATTCAAATTTTGATTGGAAACTCTTTTCTTTCCATGTGTAAAGGGACATTGTATATTTTACAGTAAAAACTTTATTAAATTATTATTGTTAAAATTTATTTATTTATTTTCTTTCATTTAAAAAGTCGAAAAGATTCCAATAATTCGATTCTCATCGTCAATTACTCGATATCAAAGGCAGTTATCAAAAAAGATGTTCAATAAAATATATTTTTCGACAAATAAGTGTATTACTTTTCAACATAGTCTTCTTTCAGCTCTACACATTTACTTTGGCGTTTTTCAATCTTTGTATTCCTTCCAAATAATAGCTTTTTTCAAAGCCTTCAACATATATGTATGTTTCTGTGATGACCTCTTCCTTCGATCTGATTATCTTACCGAACAGTCACTTCTTTGACAGGGAATGTGAAGCCCCCGATTGTTCGGAGGCGATATAGAATTTGTAGTAAAAACATTAAGATGCAAAAATCACAGATTAGAGTAGGAGCTGGGCCGAAAATTGCTTCAGCGGTAGCAAAGCGCCAAATATATATATATGTATATATATATTGTCATTCCTTCAGGGTTGTTGCCCAATTTATGAATTTTGTTGTTGTTGGTGACTACACATGAGTTACATATAGAAATCATATAAACTCAGCACTTGACGATATAGTTACATATAAAAATTATAGCAACTCAGCAATTGGTGACATCGACCAATTTCTTAATAATATTGTAAGTAAAAAGTAAACTGAAACCAACTTCCGGCCTATTTTAAAATTGTCGAAAAATAACACAAAACAAAATTAAAGAATTTATTAATTTCCACGAACCAATAATTAGTTACTCCATAAACAGAAAATAAATAAAATGTTAAGTAAGCATTCTTGTATTAACTAAGTAAAAATGTCAAATAAGCAATAACCAAGTAAAATGTAAAGTAGTAAGCTAAGCACTTTTTATAATTGTAATAACTTTGCTTATTGTTGAAAAATTAAAATAAAGTCAGTCTTAATTTTGCACCTCAAGTGGTCACCGGCCTTTGCCTAAATCCCTCTGTTTTATTTTTTAAAAAGACCTTCCGTGTTCGGTAGTAAGTAAATGGCGCAGTCGGTAGGATCCTTAAAAAAGTAGTGAAAGGATCCAGTGATACGAATCGCGGTTAAAAAACGAATTAAACAGAAGTCGTTATAATACCCAATCTTATCCTACGATTCCGTAGCCAAACTCAGGAGTTGACCGGACCCTCTAGGATATAACATATAATATAAAAATAAAAATAATAAAAAGGAACACAAAAAGTAGTACAGTGAAGCAAGATCCTTGTGAAACCGCTACAAACAAGATAGTGCAGTGGATCATTGTGTTGTGAAGCCATTATCGAGAAGTAAATATTGAACACCAAACTATAAAGTGATAGTGCAGTGGATCATAGTGCTGTGAAGCCGCTATCAAATTTATAAATATTGCGAAGGAAAAGTGATAGGTGGCACACAAAAAAAAAGTGCACCTTAACTACGGACAAACCACACAATCATTGAGGGCATACAGAAAATAAGACTCAAGCGTCAATCCGCATTTGACAGAAGAAGGATGGAACAAACAGAAGCATTAACTGTTGACTTAGTGGAGCAGTTAGCTCGACGAGAGCAACAACTGGAGCAGCTCAGGATGGCATACATCGAGCAAACAAACAAAGAAACCAAGTAGCCTCGAACAGCCAGGAGAAAGAAAGAGTCCTAAAAAATATAGGACACTTGCCAATATTCACGGGAACGGGGACCAACACGATCAATTCATTCTTCAGCAGCGTAGAGTATATTTTGGGAACGCTAGTTGACACAGATTTAATTAATGAAGCAGTGCGGACAGTATACTATAGGATCATCCAAGGAGAAGCGAAGGATGTAGTCATCAACATCAAAGAAACACATAATTGGGAAAAAATTAAACAAGCACTCAAGAGGAGATACCGCCCAGATACAGAGCCCCATCAACTCTATAGAAGAATAAGCAGTCTGAAGGTGAATACGGTGAGTGAATTAGCTGTTGAATTACAAAACATTAAATTTAAGGCAGACGAACTAATGGTATACTACCAAGGTGATCATTGTATCGATTTAAGTAACATAAACAGTTTATTGGTAAATATAGCTAAAGAGATGACGCAAGGAACTTACTAGACAGAATTTACGATGAAAGAAATTTAGATTCGATTATAGAAGTAATGAACAAAAGAAGATATGAAGATAGTTGCATTAGGTGGGAATTTAGAAAACCAAGAAAAAACGAAGGACAAAGTAGAATACCAACACAAAATAAATATAAACCTCCACAGGATAGATACAATTACCGAGAGAATCAAAGAAACTATTCAGCCCAAGTTAAGCAGAACCCAGTACTCAATTATAATAGGGAAAACTTTAATCACAGGGCAAATTATAATAATTCAGGACAATTTCCACGGTACCAACAGGTAGGAAACCTTAGGCCAAATTCCAACCGAAGTCGCTGGAATCAATCTAAGCAAGACCAAGGAGTAACAATGGAAATAGATAATATTGAAAGATACGATAATGAATACCGCAATTATAACCAAAAGAATTTATACTATGAAGAAGAAAATGAAAAAGATTTAAGAAATTCAAATAGAAATGATATCGAATTTAGCTCAAGAGATCCTCAATTGGCAGGACACTCAGAAAAGAAGAAGTTAATAATACAATTTTTTTTTTACCGAACAGCCTCGGAATATTTACCAAAAATAGAAATTCATATTAGTGGAAAAAAGTACGTAGCTTTAATAGACACTGGAGCAAGTTTGAGCTTAATAAACAGTGTAATAAAAGATTTTCCAATTAATAAATTAAATAAGCCAGTAACTGTAAGTACAATTACAAACAAGGGAATAATACAATATGAAGTAATAACAAGAGCCCCAAAAGAATTTAATTTACATGAAGAAGCAAGAGTAAGGTGGAAAATGGCACGATTCGATGGCAGAAATTATGATTTTATAATAGGAACAGATATCTTAAATCACCTTAATGCATTAATAGATATGGAAGAAAAAACGCTAACTTTGAATAAAGAAAGGTGTAACATAGCTGATATCCCTTATAACATAAATGAAATTTGTTCATTAGAAGCTATAGAAGATGGACTTGAAGGAATAAAATTAGATCATTTGAATTCAGAAGAACATGAGGAAATATCAAAAATTTTGAAAAGATTTAAAACATTATTTTTTAAGGAAGGTGACCGTTTAGCAAGTACAACAAAAATTCAACATGAAATCAGGACTACGACAAATGAACAAATTAACTCTAAATTATATAGGTATCCACCACAGCATGAAGAGGAAGTAAGAAGACAAATTAGAGAAATGGAAGCGCAGGGAATAATTAGAAAGAGTCAGTCACGCTATTCTAGTCCATTAATAGTAGTAGCAAAGAAAAAAGATAATTCGGGAAAACAAAAATATAGAATTGTAATAGACTACAGGAAGTTAAATGAAAAAACGATTGATGATAAATATCCATTACCAAATATAGATTCTATTTTAGACAAGTTAGGAAAGGCGCAATATTTTACTACAATCGATTTAGCGAAAGGTTATCACCAAATACTGGTTAGAGAACAAGACAGAGAAAAGACAGCTTTCGTTACCCCAAACGGACTTTACGAATTCATAAGAATGCCATTTGGTCTCAAAAATGCCCCGGCAACATTCCAAAGGCTTATGAATGAAATTTTGCGTGATTTCATTTACAAAACGTGTGTGGTGTATTTAGACGATATTTTAATATTTAGTCCTCCCTTCAAGAACACGTTAAATCAATAACTGATATATTTAAAGTATTGGAAAAAGTTAATTTAAAAATCCAAGTGGATAAATGTAATTTCATGAAAAAGGAAACAGAGTTTTTAGGATATATACTAACAGAAAACGGAATGAAACCGAATCCGGATAAAATAAAAATTATTGAACAGCTAAAAGTTCCGAAAACCGAAAAACAGATCAAAAGTTTCTTGGGACTAACAGGTTATTACAGAAAATTTGTGAAAGATTATGCGAAAGTTGCACAACCAATAACTAAATATTTAAAAAAGGGAGTTAAAATAAATCTTAAAGACCCAACGTATATTGAAGCGTTTGAAAAATTAAAGACATTAATTAGTACACACCCAATTTTACGTTATCCAGTTTTTGAGAAACAATTTGTTTTAACAACAGATGCATCCAATTATGCGATAGGTGCAGTATTATCGCAAGAAGGACACCCAGTGTGCTATGCTTCAAGAACTCTTAATAACCACGAAAGAAACTATTCAGCAACGGATAAAGAATTTCTCGCAATAATATGGAGTGTTAGCTATTTTAGGCCATATCTTTATGGAAATAAATTCAAAATTCTAACTGACCATCAACCGATAAAGTTTTTACATTCTAAATACAAAGGAAAAGACATATCTCCTCGACATCAGAGATGGTTACTAAAACTTGGGGAGTACCAATTTGATATCGAGTACTTGAAAGGCAAAGAAAACAAAGTAGCCGATTTTCTAAGTAGGATAAAAGATAACGAAGACATTATTTCAGAAAAATTAGACGACACGTATTCCCATAGCTCAGAATTTTCCATCAATAATTTAGAAGAGGAAGAAACTTTAGCAACAGTACATTCAGCTGAGGAAGATTTAAGAGATCATTTTTACATAAAAGATGAAATAGTTAATAAATATAAGACACAGATTATCTTGACGAATAATAAGACAGAAGAATTTAAAATGCTACATGGAAAAAGGATAATATTTATTTCTGAAAATGATTTTGAAAATATGAGTGAAATATTTGTAAAATATATTGGAAAAGGTAAAATAGGAATATATTCAGAAATATCCGAACGCAAATATAATATAGTACAAGAAAAACTTATAGACATGTTCTCAAATGACAGCCAAATAGAATTCATTAAATGTACAATGAGAGCTCAAGATATTGAGACCGAAATTGAAGCAGTAAAACAGATTTCTTTGTATCATGTGTGAGAAAGTTTTCATTCAGGTATTCAGGAAACATACAACGAAATAAGAAATAAAATATATTACCCAAAATTATTAGAATTAATTCAAATCGTAATTAATCAATGTGATTTATGTCAAGAAGTAAAGTATGATAGAAATCCTATGAAACCAAAACTAAAATTTACGGAGACTCCTACAAATATAAACGATATTATACATATACATATACATATACATATTATACAGATACGTATGTAATGAAAGGGCAACATTTTTTAACAGCCGTAGATAAATTTTCTAAATTCGGCGGAGCTTATCCATTAAACGATAGGAATCACATAACAATTATTGAACATTTAGAAGACCATTTCGCTAAACTTGGGAAGCCCAGAAAAATTATAGCAGATAATGAATTCAAAGCTGTAAGAATAAAAGAGTTCTTAGATAATGAAAATGTTGAAATTCACTTAACAAAACCCAATAGCCACACGGTTAATGCTGATGTAGAAAGATTTCATAATACCATAGCCGAGAAATTTAGAATTCTTTACAAGTTAAATAAAGGGATACCGATAAAACAATTAATTCAAAAAGCTATTAGAAACTATAACGATAGATATCATTCGACAATCAAATGTACACCAAATCAAGTACAATATAATCAAGTAGATAAAGAAAAAGTAAAAAATAATTTAGTGACAGTAAAGAACAAAGTTTTAAATAAAATAAATAAGAAAAGAGAAGATTATGAAGAAAAGAGAAACGAAGGGTTCATAAAAATTTATAAAGCAGTAAGACATAAGGAACAACCCAGATATAAGAAAGAAAAGCTAGAAAACGTTCATCCCACTAACATTAAAAAACCTTTAAAATTTTCAGATATACCTGACAATAATGATATTGATATGGACAACAACGACTAAGGCAAACATAACAGTTACGGAACTGAAAGGACAGTTAGGATTTTCAGACATTCAAATTAGGACAGAAGAAATAGTCAGGGATACAGACATAGTAATACACTTAATAAATATAGAACAATTAAAAAGCATAATTGATGAGATGACAAACAATATTATCCTTATGAAATCAAATAACAAAGAAATTTTACATACAGAATTATTAGAAGCAAGAAACAAGTTAATGACGTTAATACCGAAATCAAATATAAAAACGAGAGGTTTAGTAAATGCAGTAGGTAGCGTATCCAAATGGATGTTTGGTACGATGGACGACAATGACAGACAAGTAATTGAAAAACATTTATTGAAGACGGACGAGACATTGAACGAACAAATACATGTAAACGAATATTTTAGCTTAGCATTAGGACAAATTGAAAGTCTTGTAAGAAACGATAGAAAGGAAATAGAAAAAAGTTTTAACTCAATAAATAAAATGATGGATGAGGAATACGAACAGCATATGTACCTAGAACAGATGACAAAAATTCAAATATTAAAAAGTAAAATTGAACAAATACAAAACAACATAGTGTCAGCAAAATACGGGATTATCAATCCAAGTATTCTGACAAATCACGAAATAACTAAATACAATATCGACTTTAATACATTAAAACACTTGCAACTTGGGACAGCAACATTTAATAAAACTTATATACTACTTGGAATAAAAATACCAAAAACTTTTGTACAAGTCAAAATTAGATATTTAATACCAATCCCTAATAAAAAGTATGAGGAAATAGATCCTAAGATAGAACAAATATTTAAATATGAAGATAAAATATTTACGTTTGTAGAAAATAAACATCTAAAAGAATTAAAATTAAGTAATCATTGCATAATAAAAAGCAATTGTAAAATTATGAAAAACAAAGAGGTAGAAATAATACCATTAGAAAATAATATTATTGTTATTAAAAACGCAGTAAATTTAATGGTAAATCAAACTTGTAATAGCGAAAAAATCTCAATAAATGGAAACTATATTATATCATATAATAATTGTACTTTAAAAATAAATGACTACTACTTTTCTAATGTAATAGAAGAAGATAACGAAAATATTGTTAATATCAAATATGAGAGTACGCATAATTTCATGAAAAAACTTATATTCGAAGATATTGTAGAAGAAAGCAAAAACAATAGTAAAAACATTTTTCAATTAATAATAATCTTAATTTTCATTATTCTCATTAAACACAAATCCATTAAAATTAAATTAAATAAAAGAATTCGGGAGAATTCTAATCTAAAGGAGGGGGTAGTTACATATAGAAATCATATAAACTCAGCACTTGACGATATAGTTACATATAAAAATTATAGCAACTCAGCAATTGGTGACATCGACCAATTTCTTAATAATATTGTAAGTAAAAAGTAAACTGAAACCAACTTCCGGCCTATTTTAAAATTGTCGAAAAATAACACAAAACAAAATTAAAGAATTTATTAATTTCCACGAACCAATAATTAGTTACTCCATAAACAGAAAATAAATAAAATGTTAAGTAAGCATTCTTGTATTAACTAAGTAAAAATGTCAAATAAGCAATAACCAAGTAAAATGTAAAGTAGTAAGCTAAGCACTTTTTATAATTGTAATAACTTTGCTTATTGTTGAAAAATTAAAATAAAGTCAGTCTTAATTTTGCATCTCAAGTGGTCACCGGCCTTTGCCTAAATCCCTCTGTTTTATTTTTTAAAAAGACCTTCCGTGTTCGGTAGTAAGTAAATCATGTGTACATCCTTGCATTTTTATTGCCAAATGCTATAAATAATATTCGCCGGTGATCGTTTCACCCTTTTCAAGCTAATCGATGTATATGACATCGCCAAACACTCCTTTGAAGTGGTTACACGGTGGCGCTTAGGGTCGTGTGTTAGGAATCGCAGCACCCATCGCGCGGATAACTTTTTCGTGTCTAAATATGCATGTAAAATGTCATGAATCTGCTCACTTGAGAGATCTACAGCCTTAGGCACCTCTCACACTTTTATTCTCCGATCGTCCAATATTCTTCCAGGAATTTTATCGACGATTTTGGCTTGACGATCTGTATTGGGCGATCTAAATGAAAGGCGTAATTTGCACTGGTACGACCACAACGGGACTCAGTAAATAACTTATTAACCATTGAAATTGATAGTGCAGAGTTCTCATAGTTTCGGTGATGGTTTTATTTATTAAAAAAAAAAAAAAAAAAAATTATGCTTAATCAGCACACGAAGTCCATTTTTGTCATTTTCGTTAAAACTCACGAGGTCTTCTGCTTTCAATGGCTGTCAAACAAAAACGAAATGGCTTGCTCACAATTTTACAGCAGTTTATTAATCGATAGCAGTTGACGGGAGCAGTGTTGTAGTTAGAGTAGTGTGGGCAAATTCCAAAAGACACTGACTTAACATACGCTCCTTGTAATTCGATTGCAGCGTCACCTAGAGATCTGAAATATATTTCTAATGTCCAAATTATAACACAACTCTCGAGTATTATACTACTATACTTTTTATTCGCCCATTGGTTTAAAAAAAACGATATTTTCTAATTTCTCCGAATTATCAATTGCTTGGAGGTTTGTGAAGTAGTCATTCGATTTCGATGATTCTTTGTTTATATATTCGATTACTGATGGATGATGTTATGGCTTAGTTATAACATACTTCTTGAGTTAGACCATGAAAGACAAAATAATGTTTCTTCATTTGATTGGAAACCGGTTCCATGCACTATGTCTAAGCGAGTTAGTCAAGGACAACATTGAAATTATACGAATATATTATTCCGTATCAAATAACTTGCCTTTTTGAAATATAACTGTAAATGAGTTAATTTGAAATGCCGAAATTATCATGGAACATAAATTAATTCAGATACTATAATTAATTGCTGGAAACATAAATAGCATGGCTTTAGCATAAATCACCTACTCACACATGCATATTATTACATGTACGGAGGTGTATAAGTGTTTTAGTATGATCAGCTTATTTTAGAATTAATCAGTTTATAGACTCATTATAAGTGTGTGCGTATATTATAATTATCAAATCATACTCGGCATGTGTGTGTGTCCGCATCTAAGAGCTACGTGGGAGTTTCAAATGCATATATGCTCAGATTTATATACACCTAAACGCATGCCAATCTTGTTGAATTCGCGCAATAATGGTTAAATGCGCGCAAAATCGTTTAAATTCTCAGCGGTATATCCTGTGTCCTGCAGTATTTGTGCGGATAAATATAGAACATTTAAGTTGTTGTGCTAACAATTGCAGAAGTTACATACACACATTTGTATATACGAGCATTGTACGCGCGAACAAGCTATGTTGTCACTTTGCGCCAGAGGCAATTTTTCATTTACACTTTTGCTTTTCTTCTTCTGCTTCTTCTTTCACTTTCTCTCTACGGCAATTTGCTTTTGGCTAAATGATATCCTGCGGTGCGTTTTAACACATCAGTGACAAATTGACATTAATCACTATTGTTTGTGCGATATTTAGTGCTTTTGTTGTTAACATGTAGCGACTACTGATTGATCTGCTTGTTAAAGTGTAAATCAAGCACACACACACACTGGTGGCGGTGTCATTGGTTCAGCCATTTTAAACTCGCTTTCGATGGAAACTATAAAAAGATGCTGCTAGCATGTGACTGAGGACAGTTCTCTTTGTTGATTTCTTGAGAGTGTGTACCAGATCCGCAATAAAAAATAGCAATTAAAATAAAATATAAGAATTTTTGGAAAGTTCTCTGCTTTTTTAGGATTACTTCTTTACGGTGCTATTACTGTTTATAAAAATCGCACATAAAATGGCGAGCATAAGGATTTTCACATTGCTCTTAATTGCTGTTACCTATTATGTGCTGTGCAGTTGTAAATTCTTGGCAAGAAATAATTATCAGGTGAGAAAACATTGCATGCGTAGATCAACGCGTGAAATTTACTTCAATTTCTCGAAAAAATTATATTTTTTGTGCATATTTTTAGATAAATTTTTTATAATATGTGAATGGATCGGATGGTTTTAATCGTTTTCCAATTTTTGAGATATTTCATTTAATCTTAATACTGAATCCTCCTCAATTTCAAGATAGCAACCGTATCACGTTCTCTGCTTTTAACAACCCAGATATTGCACTGAAGAAATAAAAATTTATTTATCAACCACACCCTGTACTATGAACTAGTGTCTAGCACTAACCGGAAAAATATCTCTAGGATGAACTACATAACGAAAGATGAAATTCCGAGTTTGGTAATAAGCTATACTGTTCCTTACTCTCGCCGTACCGCGTAAGTAGATTAATGAAATGTTTTTGCAAACAAGTGTTGCAATGCAGACCTTTGGCTACTTAGAAAGCCGAGCGTAATGTTAGTGCAATGATCTATTGTTTCAAATGAAGAAAATCGGAAATACTTAATTCTTCAAATTATCATCTATCTACTTAGCTAGCAAAACAGGATCGAATTTATGTAACCTGACTTTTCACGCTCTTAAATAATTTTTTGACGGATTTTTTACTCGAAAACTGAAATCTGAAAAATCAATCTGTATAGCGGTTCCGACAAATGAACAGTTAAGTGTAAAAATACATCTGGGTGTGTAAGGTTAGATCAAAACGGAATTTTCGAATGCCAAAGGACAAATAATTGGTCAGATTAGTAATATCAATCTACTTAAGGGCCCACACTCTGCAATTTATCATTGTAACATAGGGTCTTGCAATGAGACTGATATGATATCTTAAAAAAAAACATACTAATTGATAAGGAAATTCAAATGTTTTTTAGTTGATGGAAAGTACAATCGATACAATTAAGTTCTGAATATAACATAATTCAAATGGCCTCAACGTCTTCCTTTGCAGGAACGAATTCTATGAACCAAACTGATCACTTTTTCCACTAAATCAAGTCGCATGTCATGAATAGCACGTTTATTACTGACTCTTAAAGCTTGACGAGAGTCTGGCTTATTGCTGAGGACCAATGACTTCAAATAACCCCACAAGAAGTGGTCTAATGGTGTTAAATCACAATCTCTTGGAGGCCATTCAATGTCACAATTTCTTGAAATAATCGAATCTCCGGTTGTTGCAAGTACTGTGTCACAAATAGCCTCGCCTTGTCGCAACCAGAAGTTGTTGTTGAAGATCAACTCTCAATTTTGGCCATAAAAAATTGGTTATCATGGATCTATACCGCTCTCCACTGACAGTAACGCTTTTGCCAGCTTCATTTCGAAAGAAGTGGGGAACTATGATTCCACCAGACTAAAAACCATATCAAACTGTCAATTTAGGTGAATGTAACGGTTATTAATGAATAATTTGTGGAGTTTCTTCGCACCAGAATCGACAGTTTTGTTTATTTACCGCACCACACAGATGAAATCATCGGAGAAGGTGATCTTCTTAAAAAAACGTTATCGTTTTCAAGTTGTTCCAAGGCAAAATCACCAAATTCTCGACGTTTATGGTGGTCCTTGAATGAAATTGTAAACATTACTGAATAAAATAAAAAATAAAAACAGTGAAATAAACAAGAATGACCATTAGTCCTTATAGGATGAACTACATAAAGAAGGATGAAATTCCGAGTTTGGTATTAAGCTATACTGTTCCTTACTCTCGCCGTACCGCGTAAGTAGATTAATGAAATGTTTTTGCAAACAAGTGTTGCAATGCAGCCCTTTGGCTACTTAGAAAGCCGAGCGCAATGTTAGTGCAATGATCTTTTGTTTCAAATAAAGAAAATCGGAAATACTTAATTCTTCAAATTATCATCTATCTACTTAGCTAGCCAAGCAGGATCGAATTTTTGTAACCTGACTTTTCATGCTCTTAAATAATTTTTTGACGGTTTTTTACTCGAAAACTGAAATCTGAAAAATCAATCTGTATAGCGGTTCCGACAAATGAACAGTTAAGTATAAAAATACATCTGCGCGCAAGTTTGGTTGGGGACTAGTTTGCGTTCAAACAGATAGTCAGATGGATCAGGTCAGTGACCAGAGTCTAGATATAAACTGTATAAATTTTGGTGGGTCAAAGTTAATGTTGAGGGTTAAGCATCCCTGGTCATATAAGGGTTAATAGTGTATACACGATCTACTCTTTGCTCATTTTATCTTCACACCTCATTCGCCGCAGTCAATTTCCACTAACATAATGTTTTTATTGTTTATGCAGCTACATATGTACATTAAGATCACATACATAATTATGCAGGCCTGCATGCATATGTCATATATACCTACATATATAAATGAATTTAGTTTGCCGCATTAAGTGAACCGATAACTGTATTAAATATTTTTCTTGAAAACTATTGAAGTATGAACTATGTATTTATACCTAGTGTTTCTCTAATGTAAAAAAACATATGTATGTATATACTAAAGTGAGTGTATAAATTACGAAATGAAATAAACTGTTCACTTCTTTTCGTTCCTGGAGTCAAAGCGTATGGTCGCTTAGTTTTTATTTTCGCACCAGCTGGCAAAAAAGCTTGTCAGCTCAAAACAGTTAATATACCAAATATTTCCGCGTTTTCAACCCGCTTTAAGCACAAGCCATCTTCTTTTTCTCTAAAATTATGTTGATTTAATTTAACATAAAACAAATTTTTTCAGCTCAAGGACCATTCCAACTTGTTTCGTCATTCAAGCGCCGCCGCTCTTCATCGAAAGCAACATGCTACCTTCACGAAGAGCGTTTTACGGGAACCACTGCGTGAGAAACGTTCAAAAAAATATGAAGGTTTTGTTGAATATCCCAGCACGGTGGTGGATTTGCCTCACCTCAATAGTTTCGATCGTATACCTTTTAATGACTACAATCGCATAGTGAGCGCGCTGAAAGGTTTACGTGATAACATTCAATAGGCTCCTTTGAATAACTTATAATAACACTCTCTCTCTTTTTCCTTATATATTGTAGAAATGCTGCGTGTGCGGGAAGAAAAACCGGTTATGATGCGCCCACGGCCAGGTCGTCGTGCTATGGATGGGGATTCTCCGCTCTTACATTATTTTATGGATGATACTGGCAATTTAGGTATTGGCTCCTCTGATATTGTTGCTGTTGTGGGTGAGGAGGATGACGGACTAACGGATACGTCACTGAAAAAGTCGGCACCATTCAAACCGCGCCTCGGAAAACGTGGCGGAAATCAAATATGCGAGTAAATTTCTGCTGGCGCTAACCATACATATGTATATCAATAGAGAGGAGCTGTGAAGTTGTGGGTTTAATGGGTGTGAGTGGTCGGTTGGTTGGTCGGTTGGTTGGCTGTGGTGCGTGGTACACGCATAGTTGAACTATCTCTTATATTCAAATATACAAACTTATGCAGTAGTAAATGTACATATACAAGTATATGTGGTTGTGTATAACATAAATATTTTGCTTGTTTGTTTTGATTGGTGTTCCGCTGCGGTTATGCGCAGTGTTTGTATGCGGCTCTAACGGTTTTGTTAGTTTGCGAAGGTTAACGCTGGTGAATTTTAAAATGCATACATAAACCTACACACACATGCAAACGGTATGCATTGTCTGCATCAAAAATTGCATTTAAATAATAAATTTTTAAATGACCTTTTATTCCACCATGAAAAAAAAAAAAAATTTAAAAAAAATTATAATAAATAAAAATTTACGTACATATAAATTTGAAACCATACGAAAATTGGAAAAAGTGAAAAACTGTGTTAAGTTGTTGTGGCAGTGCAAATTAAATGTATTTGCGGTTAATTAAAATATTCCACATTTGGAATTTTTAAATTTAATTTATTATTGAAACTTTAAACTATTAATGTAGAAATTCTGGCGAATAAAACTGTTATCAATTAAAAGAAAAAAAAAACAAATAATAATAAATCTAAATTAATTTATCAATTGTGGAGAACATTGAACAAATTAAAAAAAAAAATATATGTATATAAAATGACTATATAAACTAACGAATTTATGTATGATATTTTAAATATTTTAGGCAAAGATTAAGAAGAAGAGCAAGCATGAAAATATATATGTATGTATGTGTAACTTTACAAATCTTAAAAGTTTAATAAATATTAATAAATATTTACATAAAGTGCTTAACTGCTTAATTACGAAATGAACTAACCGGTACCCGCAAATTTATTAACATATTTTCTATTGACATGTTGTTGAAATTTATTTAATATTTTTCTTAAAATTATTGGATTTTATTGGCCTTGAGTTACAAAAATTATTATAAAATAAATCGATTAAACACAAAGGCCATAAATATCACATTTGAAATATTATAAGCGCTCTTGATACGATGCACAGTGTACTTTTTTGGGTCTCTGAGTGCTCGATTATCTATGTTTGAACTGCTGCAGATTATTACTAAGTATCATAGCTATTAAACTAACAAAAAAATTCTTATACAGGGTGGTGGTGAAAGTTAAAAATAAAATATTTAAATTCAAGTTTGCTCTAAGTAATGGGTGTGTAAGGTTAGATCAAAACGGAATTTTCGAATGCCAAAGGACAAATAATTGGTCAGATTAGTAATATCAATCTACTTAAGGGACCACACTCTCAGCAATTTATCATTGTAACATAGGGTCTTGCAATGAGACTGATATGATATCTTTAAAAAAAAACATACTAATTGATAAGGAAATTCAAATGTTTTTTAGTTGATGGAAAAAAAACATACTAATTGATAAGGAAATTCAAATGTTTTTTAGTTGATGGAAAGTACAATCGATAAAATTAAGTTCTGAATATAACATAATTCAAATGGCCTCAACGTCTTCCTTTGCAGCAACGAATTCTATGAACCAAATTGATCACTTTTTCCACTAAATCAAGTCGCATGTCATGAATAGCACGTTCAATATAGACTTCTAAAGCTTGAAGAGAGTCTAGGTGAAAAGCTAAAGACCAATGACTTCAAATAACCCCACAAGAAGTGGTCTAATGGTGTTAAATCACAACTTCTTGGAGGCCATTCAATGTCACAATTTTTTGAAGTAATCGAATCTCCAAAGCTTTCTTGCAATAATTCGGTTGTTGCAAGTACTGTGTCACAAATAGCCTCGCCTTGTCGCAACCAGATGTTGTTGTTGAATATCAACTCTCAATTGTGGCCATAAAAAATTGGTTATCATGGATCTATACCGCTCTCCATTGACAGTAACGCTTTTGCCAGCTTCATTTCGAAAGAAGTGGGGCACTATGATTCCACCAGACCAAAAACCATATCAAACTGTCAATTTAGGTGAATGTAACGGTTGTTAATGAATAATTTGTGGAGTTTCTTCGCACCAGAATCGACAGTTTTGTTTATTTACCGCACCACACAGATGAAATCATCGGAGAAGATGATTTTCTTAAAAAAACGTTATCGTTTTCAAGTTGTTCCAAGGCAAAATCACTAAATTCTCGACGGTTATGGTGGTCCTTGAATGAAATTGTAAACAGTACTGAATAAAATAAAAAATAAAAACAGAGCATGACATATTAAAAATGGTCCTATTGGAAAACCCTTTATATGTCCGTATTTGAATTCTTTCTTTGAATTTGTGTCTACGGTTTTTCTGCTTGCCTTAGTTTTTGTTATATTTTCTTATGCAAAAATATGTCCTCAAATTAAAATTTCATTTAGTGAAAGATCTAAAATTGTATATGGTGTTTTTTATAGAGGTATAGAACTTTAAGTGGCATTACTTTTCAAGATGGCGACCGATTTAACAGCTGTCAAGTGATTTATTCTCAGTTTGGTTTGGCAATTGATCATGAATAGACTCACGCCTGAACAACGCTTGCAAATAGTGCAAACTGTCAACCTCGTGACTTCCAACCGACCACAACATGTGCTTGCTAGTATAGACAACGAGAGCAATTTGCAAACGGGAGTTATGCGACCACATATAGAAGATTTTAAGACCAGCGCACATTCATTTCGGATTCAAGGAAAAATAAAGCACCTGTAGTAGGTATGGTTGAATAAAACATACCCGATGATTGGAAATTAAGTGTGCTTTGCACAACCCATGAAAAGGGATACCAAAATCTTGAGAATTTTATTATTTTTGCATAGTAATAGTTTATTAATTTTGTCCTTGAAATTTTCACGAATTTTAATTTGATATTAGTATTGCCTAAATTTTACTGTCTATCTATTAAAGAACTGCATTTCATTTTAGCCTGTCGGTATAGAAAAAACATTTCCACAGGTACAGCCATCGTTAGCCTTACCTTTATGCACACTTTTTCTAGCTAGTTGTCATGAACCCAATTGTCCAGGGCCTTGAGCGGTTTCCTGTTAGTCCTATTATAATATTACTATGTAAAAAAAAAACATAAACCCAAAAAAGCTCCCCAGTGCCAATCCGCTCACAAATATTTGCAAGCCAATCATGACAACTCAATTATCAACAGAGCAATACAGGCGAATTATTTGCAATGAATTATTTAAAATTCAATTAGACTGTGTTGCCATAGAGAATACAATCCAGAAAAAAAAACACAATCACAAATCTACTGAATTCAACAACAACCAATACACCACGCAAAGTGAACAAAAGCAAATACACTGCGAAAACTGCGTAATGAATTTATTATTACAAAAGCAGATAAGTAAATTGTGGACAGGTCACCTACGCAGTATTTGGAGCATTTAAATGGCTGCTCTGTGGCGCGCTAGTGCCGAGAAGTTCATTTTTTGAAAGCAAAGCTCAGTCAGTCAGTCAGGGTCATGAGTAGGTGGACGAAAGAGTAAGCGAATTAAGTGAACTGCGAAGAGCAAAAAAGAAAAGGTTAAATATATATATATATATATATATTTGTATGTAGATATGTGTGTATCGAACATCTGAAAATTATACAACAGGTAGACGATGTTGACTATGGGTAAGAATTGCCACTGAAAGGCTTAATTGTATCCTTTCAGTTACATGTGGGTGTATTCATTCCTATGCTATATGTTTCATCCTGCAGGGAAAGCCACAGAGAGGCTCTTTTGTTGGAAACTGAAAAGGTTCTGAGGTAGCACAAAAATAAAAATTTAAGGGAATTTAAGGAAATTAAAAAAAAATTCACAGTACTGTAACCACATCTATTTGAAGCCCTTTCCGACAATGAATACATAAGTATTTTTAAATAAAAAAATCTTCAATGTCCGGAAAAAAGTAATCCGTAGAGTAAGAAGAAAGCCGGTTTTCGATTCAGAGGCTAATTGGTGATGAAATGCTTTACCTATCTTTTCCTTTTTCTTTTATTTTTACTATTTACTCCAGAAAATAACGTTAGCGCATCTAATCTGTTCTCTAAAAGCCATTATGCTAATTTAAACAAGGCATTAGAGATAATATTTTTATGAAATAGATATTGTAAGTCGCTTCTCTCCCGTTGAATGTATTAGAAAAGTTATGGGTTACTATTGAAATTACACCTTCCGAGCAAGAGTAAAACAAACTATCATCGCAAATGTTTTTGAATACGATCCGAATATTTTTTTGCTGCGTAGTACTGTCATATATGATTGTATGTAGCACGCTTGACACATACAATTAATAACAACTAAACCATTCATGGCAAATTGATTGATGCATTGCTTGCGTTTTGTTAATTCAAAGCACTTTTTATTCAAAACGCTTATGAATAGCTGCAGTAGGGAGAAATTCTATGACATTTTTTTTTTGCGTAGCTGATTGTGCATAAAAGACTTAGCGGCCAGAAATGAATAGAAGAGAGTGTGCAACAATTTATGTGGGTTAGCACAAAGTTATTTGGAATTAATTGTTCGCGTCGGTCACAATAGTAGAGTGGTTAGCAGTGCGTACTACTATTCGCAATGTCAGGGGTTAAATCCTTGTTTGTTCAACATACAAAATTATAGAAAATTAATTTAAATAAAAATTAATTTCTAAATGCGGTCGACCCTGGGCTGAAAATGTCAACCCTTCGTATGTACCTCTGCCATGAAATAACACCTCCTCATAAAAATCCATTGAGTTTGTGAGTACGAAGAATAGGAGTAGTCTCAAATTCTAGCCGAGAGAAAAAAGTGTAACATAAAAATATATGAGGATATGTAAAAGAAATTACTATCGCAAATCATCGAGAAATTGGGCAATCCATAGGTGACACTAGAATTTCAAATCGTTTTTCGAATACTTAAGAAGAAGGCTCGAGATGCCTAATATTTCCTAACTATTGTCAAATTATTTATATCAATCATTTGAAATGAGGCCTCTAAATCTAATCGAAAATATAAAAAGCGTTACAGCAACTGCCGCAACAATTGAATTAAAAAAGATTCAGCGAATGATTTACTGAAACTAGCATGTAACTTGGAATAATGTTTGCTGTTGGTTTACGTTCATTAAACCAATTATTATAACTTCTAGATGGCGGAAGAGAGAAGTTATTTCTTGTTTTTTTTTCCTAAAGTTTAGTCTAAATTTGCCTTCTTACTTCGATATCGTAATCTTTAAAAGATCCCTAAACCGGTAAAGTTCTATAGATCTCTTTATTTTACCCATTTATCTAGGCCCAAAAGTGTACAAAGTGATTTTAAAATTTAGATCACTTGGGTTCTGATTATCTACTAATTTTTTGCTTCTCATATATGCAGTAAGGAGCTTCTTGCGGAAAAAACTTTAATTTTCCTCAAGAACCTTGCGCTTTCTTTTCCCGTTTTAAAATACATATTTTGAAATAATTAAAGCTTAATACTACAATTATTATCTCATTCTAAGAGTACTCATTGAATTTTATAGCATCTCCAGGATCCAGGAGCATTAAATGAAATTTATTTCTCTTTTAAACTAAACATTCACTGAAGTATCGTATAACTGACGGCGCGGAGATTACTAGAGTTTGATACAATTGTCTTGATATTTAGTGATTAGTGGTACCCTTAGAACCAAAATTAACTAAATGATGCTCTAAACTAAATCCTTCACATCCGGTCTATAGAATTTACAGCACATCAGATGGCATCGCTGTCGGCTCTTCGCTTAATAAAACAGAAACAGTGGAAGAGCAGTGCAGAGTAAGAATACAAATTTTATACTCCGGCCGGTATTGAATGGTTCAAAATTCGATGCTAGAGTAGAGGAAGGTGTTTTCAAGCCATCATCAATCATTGCAGGAATATTTACACAGACAGACTGCGTTAAGTTGGAAACAAAACTTGACCTGTTGAATGTCGAGGCAAACATGGCTGAAATAGGGTCAGAGAAATTCGAATGGGTATGTTCTCTCAAACAAGGTGACAACTTTAAGGTAGCTGAAGTCCTGACAGTATATTGCCTCATAGGGAACTATTCCTACCTACTCTCGCGTATAGGGAGCTATTCCTACCTACTCTCCAGGTGGAAATAAAGGCACCCAAAGTCCAAATATATTAATATTTTTCCTTACTAGGTTACGTTCACCTACACAAAACCACAATTTAGCCACTTTAATTATATATGACTAGACTAACGTCTAAAAAATTTAGTTTCAGATATATGATCTGTCGACCTTCTGTTTCCCTTAGATTTCTGTAAATAAGTAATATAGATAGTGGTGGTAACTTGCGCACTTGGTGCTTTACTTACATTCTGCGACTGCATAGTTTTGTCATCCTGCCGCGTTATCACGCCGTTGGTTTGTTTCCACACTCTGTCTAGCCTATTATTATACTATATTTCTTTGGGATATGGATACTGTCATCTAATGTATCTCTGTATGTATGCATCTATGCAGTCTGTGAAATCTCCAACCGATTTTGGTGAAAGTTTCAGGAGAGCTTTATTAGAAAACGGCAGAGCTGATTTCTTTTTGGTTGCTTATGCGTATTCGTATATTAACTTTATTTTCCTGGTAGTGGATCTGTAACCGACCTATTCGAAAAATCGTGATATAATTTACTTCAATTTACACAGGTTTTGCCTTAAATTAACATATGTTTAATACCTCTTTCTTGCGTGAAATTGACCTGGAACTGATCTATTTGAAAAATTCGGACTTGTGGTTTGATTTACTTGAACTTATTTTCTTTCCAAGAAGTGAACCAGATACCGTTCTTGTTAAAGAAAATATTTGTATTCTTCGAATTTTTTTAAATTTTTGTACGAAGGTAAAGGGTGATAGAAGTATAGGAACTAGTTGCAATATTCTTTTTTTGACAGATCACGCGTAAGTCGTGTCAAGCTGTCATGTTATTTTTGTTCAGTATTGTTAAATATTTCATCATAGAAAAACTAACGCCTGAACTACGTTTCCAACTCATTCAACTTTATTGCGAAAATTCACGTTCTGTAAAGAATGTGTTTTACGCGTTTCGCTCAACTTATGGTCAACATAATCGGTCTGCTGAGCGTACTATTCACAAAACCAGCACCCATCTTGAGACCCAACATTCATTATTGCATAATATTCGACCAAATAGACCATGTCCAGCACGAAGTGAAGACAATATAGCGACCGTAGCTGAGAGTGTACGCGAAGACCGTGGAGAGTCGATTCGGCTCCGTTCGTAGCAACTCAGACTGACGTATGGAACGACTTGGCGCATTTCACGTCGAGATCTTAAATTGAAAGCGTACAAAATATAGCTTTTGTAAGAACTGAAACCGCTCGACCTTCCAAAGCGACATCGCTTAGTTCTATGGGCTCTTGAAAAGTTCCAAGAAGATCCGACGTTTTCGAGCCAAATTTTATTCCGCGATGAGACGCTTTTTTGGCTCAATGGGTATGTAAACAAGCAAAATTGCCGCATCTGGGATGTAGAGCAATCTGAAGAGATTCAAGAGCTGCCATTTCATCCAGAAAACGACGGTCTGGTGTGATTTGTGGGCCAGTGGAATCATCGCTCCATATTTCTTCAAAAATGCCGGTGAGAACGTAATGCCTGAAATTAAAGCTTGTGATCTCCGCGACATTTAGTTTCAACAAGACGGCAACACTTCACACACATCGCATCATTTTTGAGAGAACACTTCGGTGGGCAGATACTTTCACGTTTTGGTTCGGTCGATTAGCCACCAAGAAGTGTGTGATATCACACCGTTAGACTTTTTCCGTAGGGGATATGTAAAGTCTAAAGTCTATGCGGACAATCCCGATTCGATTCAGGCCTTGGAGCAAAACATCCCGCGTGTCATTCGCCAGTTACCACTCGAAATGAAAGAGATAATCTTTAAAAAGTAAATGCCAAAGAATGTTCTTCGAATGATAATAAACATTCCTCATAAAATTTGAATTTTCTGTTTTCTTTTCTTTAAAAAAGTAGGGAACCTCGGAATGGATCACCCGTTATCTTTTTATCTAGACGAACAAATAGACTACCGCACCGCAGAGAAGGTTTGGCTGTTTTTGCTTTGATTAACATATACAATACTATATTTCCGGAGAGGGGATCGCGAATTGACAAACCGAGGAAAATGGGTATGATTTCTGTACAAATGTAGATCGTTCGTAGATCGCTACTTCATGCTAGTACGCCTATACATCAGTTGTAGGCTATTTTGGGTTCTGTCGATGCGGTTCCATCCATATGATTGCAAGCTATTCTTAATCGTTCAATCTTATTGTACACAAGTGCAATTCAAAGTAGGGGTGTTCGGCTATCTCATAAGCAGTTATTTCACCTACTTTTCGTGGAAAACTTTGAGTAGCGACTAAACTTTATCTATCTTTACCAATAACTCATGCGCTGCAGTATACAAATTCCAAATATTGTAATCACGTATGTAAATTGTCATATGTAGATGGAACATTAATATAACAAGAAACTTATTATTTTAGATTAATCATTATTAACCCTTCTTCTCATTTACAATGCCAATTATAATAATTAAATTCAACAAAATTAAAAATGTGATAAAAATAAAAAGACCAGAAGGGAAGTTAAGTGATTTGTAGAGGGGATGAGTTGCAACACATTTCATTCACATTTATATAAACGGCTTGACTTAACCTTTCCACCTCAAATAGTAATAGATAAGCGCATAATCATGCAATAATGATGTTGCTAGAATTACTTTTTGCTATTTTTCACATATGGTTAATACTGCTGAGCCGTTTAGAAGCATTTTCGCTTTGCACTGGCACCAGCCTTGTCTTTACTGTTGATTTAGCAGTAATTTGTTGTGATTGCCATGGCGTAAATAATGCCCTGCGGCGTTGCTAAACTCCTCAGCTAAGGGCGACTATGAGGCAGTTGGTGGTCAGCTTGACAAGTAAGAAACAAATTGACATTAATCACAATTGCTAGCAAGTAGTTGTTGTTTTTTTCACTTGGCCGCTGCTGCCCACTGCTTGTTTCAATTTTTTTCCTGCTGAGCTATTGTTGTATTTGTATTGTGTGTAATACCTTAAGCGCTGAAAAGTGGATTAACATATCAAGCAAGAAGATAAATTGTTAAAAAACACAGTTGTTTTTCTGTATTCCCTAAAAAAAAAAGATAATAAATTGTTAGCAATAGGGAATTATCGCCTCCAGAGTCTATAAAAATCCACAGAGACTTCGATATATTCATCAGTCGCTGCCAATAATCTATTGCGTTCACTTAGCTCCAACTGCTCTCCACTTAGTATTTTCATTCTGCGACAATTCGCAAGTGTTATTCGTCAAGTTTTCAGCAGCGTCTAAGAAGTTGCTAAAAGTAATTTTCGTGTACGTCTGCGATAGTGTTTACTTTTGCTTTCGTTTAATTGCCATGAGCAATTTAAGCGTGTTCACTCTCATTCTCATTTTTGCTGCTTCCTGCTATGTTCCTGGCAACTCCGAAGAAACAACTGGGAAGAATGCTGATGATGACTTTCTGCAGGTGAGTGAGTATATCCTTGATTGAAACGGATATAACCAATTTAATTTTAATTGACTTTATTTGTACAACTTATGGCTTCCTTTAGCAGTGTTTCAGGCGATTCGTTCGTTGGTTGCATGTTGCATTTTTGCCGCACACAGTTCCTTGAATTTACTTTGTACGTAAATAAGTTCGTTTTGTGTTAACAAATATTATCATTTACAATTAAGCTAAACAAAATTTAGAAATTTTTGCGACAGTACTTATGCGTAAGGTGGCACAGGATACATACTATGATATATGAAATTTTTTTATTCACCCTTTCGATTAACAATTCTTTAATACTGTACCTTTCTTGATATGTAAAGGGATTTTCTTAGAGACCCTCATTATATCCAATTGTGAGTTGTAAAGCCTAACTACAAAATAACGGTCGTGATGTAGTGATATAATACCAGAATTGTGAAAAGACTGACACCACATTTTGTTCTACTTTCACCTCCATTCTAGAACACTGTCGTTAAGAACTTAATGAATAAACTGGAATATTATTACTAGGTGATTGGGCCTGTAGATAATATGAACAAGTTCAGGAATAACCTCTGTGATTTAAGCAATTAATCTAACTAGTCATAGTTATAGTTTGCAGTCATCTTGCACTTCTTATTTTATCCTCGTATAAACGGATAGTTTCATTAACGAATGGATTTCGAACAGCCTTACCAATTGCTTAAATTCATCAAGAATATCTGCTTTCAGCAATGTCTGGAGGAAAGACTACTGGAAAATTTTATGGCCGATTATTTAAAACTCAATCGACAGGTCCTTACGGTAGGCAAGTGTTCTATGATGTGTTTTCTAGAAAATTTGTAGTGTTTTTTAGGCGAAGTTGTTGGCTGCAAATAAGTAAATGAGGGTGATACAACTTTAGAGCTTTCGGCCAAAGAAACACTTATTTGCTTGACCTCATAGCTTTAGTTACGGAAAATAGTTTACTATATAATATGCTTAGTCCTAAAATTAAATTGAACTAGTCCGAAGTGGTTCCCAAATTATGTAAAAGTTGTGCAAACTAACCCCGAAACTATTCTGAAACTGTCTCAAAAAAAATTCTGCACTAGTTTCGAAGTGATCTCGCAATTGTATCAAAATTTTTAAGCAGAACACCCTTTATCTCTATCGCTGCGAAATTTTTTTGGATCAAGACGGAAAGGTATAAAAGGCAACCGGGAAAGCACACACTATTTGATTTGGTTAATAATGGTGTGAGTAAGAGAGAACCCATAATAGCTATTCTGACTGGTGTCTTTAAGATCGAAATAAATATTTCTAGTACCAAGAGTTGTTGACTTTATTTTTAAATCGTTTTTAAATATATATTTTAGTTCTCATAAATGCATTGTAACAGCTTCTTCGCAAATTGAACTAAAAAGTTATAAATTATTAAAATTTAAATAAAATTATCATTAAGAGTAAAATTATTTGATGAAAAAATATTTCTAATCATACTCGACTAATTTTTATAAAAATTCAAATCACTAAAATTTCAGAATTAGCACCTTTATTTAATCTTTTTCTAAATTAATAAATGCATAAATCGTTTAATTATTTTTTTTTTTAATAAAATCCAATAGAGCATTTTAAAAGTGTTTAAAGAAAATAATTAAAGCAAATCCAGCTAGTGAATTAATTAGCTAAAAACGTAATCTCCGAGGACATATATTGTTAAAAATAATATTAAAAAATTAACCGGAATATATTTTTTGTTTTTATTTTAATTTTTTTTTAAATTTAAAGTTGAAGGTCTTTCTGAACTTGATCTTTCCAATAGAGTGGAAGTTTTCTTCTTCCTTTGCTTTCATGCGCGCGTACTGCACCGAAAGCTTTGAAGGCTGGAGTGAGTGCTTTCATCCATTCATAACGAGTGCTTTCATCCAACATAACGTAGCCAGCGTAGCCGCTGTCTTTTTCAATGTCGTCGTATAAGTGGTACAGCTCATCGTCCCATATTCCGCAAAACCTTCATCTTGAAAACTCCTAATGCCGTCTAATCGGATGCCAACATCGTGCACGCTTCTGTACCATACAGCAGGACGGGAATAATGAGCACATTGAAGAGTTTGGTTTTGATTCGTTGAGAGAGGACGACGTCCTCAGTCGTACGTTAGATTTCAAGGCTGACATTGTAGGTGTTGTTGATGCTGATTCCAAGGCAAACGAAATTATCGACAACTTCACCACGAGATTGATTCGCTTCGCTTTTTTTGTATAACCAGGAGAAAGCAGAACTAATGACTATTATGACCAATGATATCCCGCTAGCAATTTTACACTTTTGTAGAATATTGTACCTTGCGTAAGAGCTCTGCGACTCTTATTATTTTTCCAGCATCAGTTTGAAGAAATCACAAGATGAAGAGTCGCCTTGTTGGGAAAAAATTTTGTACTATCTCACCATCTCTCAGTTATACTCATCTTCATTAGCAAATGATTTTTCTACTTTGAAGTGCTGTCGAACTGATTTTTTTCGAAAAAAGATTTAATGCTGCACAACAACAACAACTATCTATCGCCTTGAGCGGTTGCAATGTGTAAGCCTCGAATTCGAAACTTTACATTACAAATTCACCAGCATTACAGCACTTTCATCACATTTCGATTATTTATTTAGCAGCTGACTGGCGTGGCACTCTAAGTACGATACTTTCAACCTTCTTACTTCTGTTGCATACGTTCGTAGTACATGAGCTGATCCTTTGCAGCTGACTTTGATGCTAACTCTTCTAAAAGTACAACTCGCAGATCCCCTCTTCACTGTTTAGTTGACAAAATTCTACGCTTTGGTATTGAAAGTTTTTCAAGTGACTTTCGAGGCTTTCAAGCAAAAAAAATATATGTGAAAGCTTTTACTTTTCCTTGTACTTTGCTAACAGTTTAACAACACACGCTGCTCATCAGCGAGTTGAATAGTTGAGAAATTGTGATTCGTCTGCATTGTAGCAAGGAAACGCAATACATATTTACAATAAGTATTTATATAGAAATGTATTTTCGTTTGCTGTGCATGGCTTGTTGGTTGCTCATACGCCGTGACGCACATTCCAAATTAGTTTCATTTTGCTAAAGTTTCACATACCAAATGCAGTGAAAAGTGAAATTCAATTTTGATTTTAAAAGTGAAATCAGAATTGAAATGTGGTTGAATCTACACATTTTATTTGTTGCTTTACTATGAAATGCTCATTAATTTAATTGTTTGAAAATTATTGCGCACATAATTATTTATTATTATCGCTTTTTTGTTTTACTCTCACCAAAGTCGTTACGCAATACGATTATTGTATTTTCAAAATTTGAAAATGTGTGTAACTTTTACATATACTGAAATTTGCTGGGAAAATATTAATTCATAAAGCATGAATATATATGTGCGCACATATTGTTTGCATAAATTTTTGTAAACACAACTAAAATTGCTGCCTGGAATTTATTTCGTTATGAATAAATCAGTATTTCAAACTTTTTTTTCGTAATTTACGCACAGGAAAATATTATATGCTTATATGTTTTCATTTTAATCCTCGCTTCCATTTCATAAAACATTTATTCACCAGCAATTTATTGTGAAAATATTCAAAATTATTGAATTTGGAATAAAACAATAACGCTTATTGTTTGCGTAGCTAATGCAATTTTGCAAATAAGATTAAAAAAACGATTAAGCAAGAGAAAAGTTCTAACGTAACCAAATATTCGATATCCGACTGTTTCGGGTGTAGGTCTTTTTGTGATACATTATCAAACGTTTTGAACCAAAAGTGAGCGGAGATCAGCATTTAAATTTTTTAAAATTTTTTTAAGATATTAAAGTAATTTAGTATGATTATGACGCACAACTCTATTCTATTCCAACTATTAAAACATTTAAGATCTGCAGATGAAGACTATATTAAAAAAATCTTTACTGTCTTTTCTTCGGGATTTTTTATTTACTAGAAAAGTACTAGACAAACCAACAATCTACTAATGGTTGCCTAATTGAAATGTGAGGTTGAGAAACTGATTACAAGTGGCCGCACATAAGCCATTGAGTAAGGTCCAGTGCTCCACTGCATATCCCAATTATGCGTCAGTCAGCAAATCTCTAGATATGACACATTGTCTTTTTTTCTTTAAACTTGAGGCATCATGAAAATATTATGGCTTTATAGCAAAAAAAAATTGAAATAAGTTGATTCCACCTTAACCAGATTGTAGAGATTATATCCCTAGCGTAAATGCTCGGTCAATAAGTAGGTTTGGTTAAATTGAAGTAGTTGCTGGGCATCAACTCACTTAGGTCACATTGTGATACCAGTGAGGATCTTAATAGTCCCACCTGCTATTTAAACCAGTGCGTGGAGCTTGCAAAACTGAGGAAACGATGTATCGTTGAACCAGCTTTTTCCCTAGATACTTAAATCTACTCCTCCAAAGAGTGGATAATTCGTAAAGAAAGTGTCTTAAGGTGTCAGGTACTTCCTCCTCTTTACAACTTCTGCCCGATAGTAGATGCCATGTAAGAAGACGCAGAATTTCACCTTTCTTATTTCCACGGGAAGCTCTGGCTAATTTTTTTTATCTCCTTTTATTATGCTGCTTAAGTAAGCATCTGCATGAATAACTATATTTTCGACATAGTCAATGTTCCTCTCTAAACAGTTGGTAAAATCGTGTATCAAATTTTTGATGACTTCCTCAAAGTAGTTTCCTGCCAGTCGTATCTCGCTGACAGCTTACGATATCCGAGGGTTTCTCTAATTGTTTCGTTTAGCAGAAATCTAGAAATTTGAGGAATAATTGCAGACAGTTCATCCACAGTCAATCGGCGATCGTCACGGAGCGCATTTTTGATTTTTGCAGACATTTCGTCAGTCACAATTCAAGGTCTTCCGATCCTCTGTTCATCACGTATAAAAGTACTACCATTTCTAAACCACTACTCGAACACACTACTGCAATTCATACCTTTATCCCTTTTTTACCTTATTTTGAATTTCAAACGGTGGTTTTCGTTCCAAACGAGATAACGGATGAGACACTTGGCGGAAGACTGGATTGGACGCGGCGACAGTTCTTAACGTACTGACTTCGAATGGTCTCGTTTCAAGGCGGAGAAGTCTGGCTACAAAACCGTGTTGCCAACATGTCGAAAATAAAATCCGTTCGGCCGTGAGAACCGACAAACTTACAGTACAATAAACATACTCTCTGGTTATGCCTCGTATATAGCCACCAGTTCAACCTGAAAAACACTGTATTAATCAGGTTAACGAAAGGATTTGCTAGTATCAAGCTTCCTGGGGAGGATTAGATGCCGACTCTGTCGACATTTGGTGATACTATCTTAAGTATCTTGAAATCTGTTATGAAGTTAGCGTAATCCATCTTTTCTTGTAAACGGAACATTCTTACAATATTAGTATGACCGACCGAGGTTTAACAGTTTCCATCTAGACACCTATTTTAGTCTTACAGCAGCACAAAGATAATTATGAAACCCCATAATGTTAATGCAAAGTCGAGAGCATAATACTCCATTACTACATCACACTCCTCCTCCACTTCTCACTCCATGAGGTCGCATTTCCGGTCAACCGTGCTTTTGCCAGTATAGAGGGCGGATGTTTTACGCATCTATTCCTCATAGTTCTGGGACCAGCTGTTATATACATTCGTTAGTTCCTACAAAATTAATATACCTTACGCACAGCTGAGTACCACAGCAACTCTACAAAAATGAAAAATTATAATAAATAAATAATAATAATAAAAAAATAAAAAAGAGAATAAAACGAAAAAATATTCTCAATTTAGTGCATGCAGTTTTTTTTCTAATGCAAATTCATTTGGTCTTAATTAATCAATTTTATGGATTTAAATTGGAGCTTATATTGTAACTACTGAAGCGATTTTTAGGCGAGCTCCTCCTCCGATTTATGGTTTTGCTTGATGTTTTTACGAGAAAATGGGGGGACCCACATTTTATTCTAAGCCGCCTCCGAACGGCCGATGTATTTTTATGAGGAGCTTTTATCTCATGCTAGAAAAACACTCGCAGGACTTGAAAGTCCCTGCCGAGGAGTGGCCATAATTAGAAAAATTAGCTTTCTATAATTTTGGGTGTTGCTCGAATCTGGAATCGTATGTTAGCACGCAGTGCTAGTCACTCGGCTAGTTTAGCTTGCGTTTAATACAATTTGAGAATATTGAAAGGATTTATTAATCACATCTAAACGGTGTATGGATTTATTTTAGGGTTTTTTATTTCTTAACAAAAATAAATTTGGAGCTGTTGAAACTTTCGGTAGAGGGAGTGCGACGTGGAACAGAAATTTTTACTCTTCCACACGTTTCTGTGAATTTCTTATAATTCTTTCAATATAAATCAAATAACTGTTATTGTGAAGGACGTGATATGTAAGTGTTTAGAAATTATATTATTAATTTGCATACATATATTTTTTATGTTATAATTATCGAACTTAATACAGTTCTGGGAAAAACTTCCTTAATATTTATCTGGGCAAAAAAAAGACACTTTTGTATAGAAATTCAATCAAGTCGTATATTACAACATAAAGCAGCTCAATTGAAATGTCGTCGGCCTACCATAGTACAATACATTTTTTTGGTAAAATTTATTTTTTTATTACACACAGTTCCCTTCAAGAGTGATACATACACTGATTATAGTGACCCTCCAACTTTTCAATATCATATTTGTAGTACGATTTGGCCTTTGGTTCAAAATGGGCCATCACCTCCTCATTCGACGAAAATTTCTTCCCAACGAGCATTCTTTTGAGATCTGAGAACAGGAAATAGTCGCTGGGGGCCAGATATGGAGAATACAGTGGATGCGGAAGCAATTCGAAGCCCAATTCATAGATTTTTGCCGCCGATTTCACTGATTTATGGTCACGTGCGTTGGCTTGGTGAAACAGCACTAATTTTTTTTTTAAAATGCGACCGTTTTTTTGGCGATTTTGTAATTCAATCAGTCCAATAACGGTAAATAATAGGCGCTGTTGATGATCCTTCCTATATGAAGTCAATGAAAATTATTCCATGCGCGTCCCAAAATAGAGACGCCATAACCTTGCCAGCCTACTGTTCCGTTTTCACACACTTTGGAGCGGGTTCATCATGTGCAGTCCATTCGGATGACTGTCAATGTTTAATCCATTCTCACATATCGATGCAAAAACTCGGGTTTATTACTCTTGAACATCTCCAAACCCTGATCCAAATCATCAACTCGTCGTTGTTTTTGGTCAAAAGTGAGCTCGCGCGAAACCCATTTGGCACAGAGTTTCTTATACCTAAATATTCGTTCAATTGATATCTTTAGAGTGCCTATGTAATTCAATTTAAATTTACGGCCATTCAAAATCATTTTGTGGTCTAAGCTTGGCATACAAATTCTTGATGGTTACTTTTCCTGGGACTTTTTTGCTTCAGCTGTATTTTTGCCCTTACAAAAATTCCTTTTTATCCATATTTTTCACAACTTACGAATTAAGTTGTAACGAAACAAATCGTAGGGTAATTAATACTTAAAAAGCATATTATAATCATTGAATGTAGAGGAGAGAATAATTCATAAAATTTAAATCCAGTTTTACTTCCGAGGTGATAAGCAAACTGATGTTATTTACATCCTTTCGATAGAGTAAATATCTCAATTCTCATCCGTAAAATAGACCTTCTTGTGTTTGTTTCATTGAAGACTTCTTCAATATATTTTCTCGTATCTCAGTAATAGAACACAACACGTGATATTTCAAGATAGTTTAACTCTAATAATTGATATCTCTTCAGGAGTTCTTCAAGGTGGCCATGTCGGTCAGATTCTACTCTTGTTATTTATAAATGATATATCTTTCGTAATAAAATATTAAAATATATTGTTATATGCTGATGATGTAAAACTTTTTATGTCATATACCTCGATCGCTTGAAAGACGCTTATAGCAGATACATTTACACAATTTAGCAACAACGATAAGCTCTTGAACCCTTAAAATATTTAAAATGATGTGCTTTTCCTAAAATCTTGTTCAAACCCCTCCTTAAACAATTAATACCTATAGTTTAGAACAAGTGTTTAACTTTGTTAATTTGGTGGTTACTTCTTAACTTTTCTCTTCATATTAACACTACAGTCTTAAATACTGAAATATTCAGCTGAAACACTTTAGACGACTTTGGTGAGGCCGATATTAGAATATGGTACATTGATAGGGAACCCTAATTATCAAGTTATTTTCGATAAGTTAGTGTCTATGCGCCAAAAAAATAATTCCTGCTTTATGTACTATTTTTTGCAGGGATAATAAAAAAGAACTTGCTCCACTGTAACATGTATTTGACGAACAAAAAGCCTTGTGTTTGCATTATTTTTGAATTTTCGAAAACTTTAACCTTAAAAGTACGTCTATACTGCAAGTTTAAGATCTCTATTTGTTATCGTTTTCGTTTTCGAAAAGATCAAAATTTTTCCAACATTAATAAGCAATTTTTCTTATGATCTTGTGAAGCGATTGATCTAAAATTTGGATATATTCTAGATAATAATAGTAACTTCTAGGAAAGAATTTAAAAGCCATATGGGCTTAAAATTTTCTTAAAAAATGGGAGGCTACGTTCAAGATCTCCGTAATTTGAATTTTGAAACATATCACGATTCTGATACAATTTTGAAACAAATTGTTTTAGATCCCCCGTTCAATTTTCAAAGGATTTATGACTGTCGTAAATTTAAAAGAACGGTGTGCCAAATTGAAAAATGTTCAAAGCCGATTTTTCGATTATAATTTTTTGGCTTAATTGTTTTTATAGGGGCAATAAGATTTTTGTACAAAAATAGGTTTTTAATTTTTTTGATTGAAAAAGGAATTAAAATTTTTTTTTTTCAAAGTTGTGAATTCATAAAAATTTGAATTACAATTTTGAACACAATATCGCTTTTTTATAACTCCTCCGGAAGGAGAAGAGATAGACGCACCGAAATTTATACCGGTCGTATCAGAATCACAGGCTGAATTGATTTAGCCATATCCGTCTGTCCGTCTGTCTGTTTGTCCGTCTGATGGATTTTTCAGATTTGAAATTATGGGTCATAAATCAGTCAAAAAATTATATAAGAATGTACTTAAGAACATACAATATGAATTGAATAATGGTTCTGAAAATCATTGAAATAGGACGAATATAATATCTAGCTACCATACACCGATATTTCCAGACATGAGGTTTTGGTCAAAACTCAGACAAACAAGTATTTAGGAGCATGAAATTTGGTATTATCCACACATAATACGATTTGCATATTGGTACTGAAAATCATCGAAACCGGAATAACATATCATACAGCCCCATACAACCAATTTGTTCAGAAATGAGATTTTGGGTGGAAAATCCGTTAAAAAAGCATCTAGAAGCGTGAAATTTGGTATTATGCACACAAATTATTAATTGAATATTGGTAGTGAAAATCATCGAAATGGGAATACTATATTATGGGAACGGGAAAACCGGAAGAGTGTGAGCTTCTTCTTATCCAACAACATATCTACACAAGCTATCCTCTGCGGATAGGCGTTCATAGATTTACTCAAGGTAAACCATGTTTGTCGTAAAAGGTGACTAAATTCCAACAGCCGAATTTTTATAGCTGAAGCCTCCAGCTTTTTTTACGGGCGAGTACTGTCATTTACTTTTACTGTTACAAAAATAATATAACTTTATTTATTATTTATAACTTTTAGATAGGTTCGGAGGAATAAGTACTAGGGTAAGGCTTAGCAAAAAATTTATGTCTCCATGCATATCAATGGTGGTGGTATTTTCAGTGCATAACCATCTGGGAGCAACAGAAGGGAGCGAAATAAAGAGCTCCACTTTTTTGGAGGAACTTTTTCATAACATAATTTTACAAATTGAAGTCAACCTTCTGGACTTTAAAAATATTTGATAGGCTAAATCTCAATATTTAACCAAGTTGGCAATATTGGTTAAAATTTCCAAGTTTTCGAATGGCAACATTGTATTTTTACAATAATTAATGCTTCTCCGCTCTAATGTTCGGTACCCACAATTGATAAATAAGTGTGGTTTATTGCATAGTGTATCTTAGCTCTCTACCTATCCGATGGTATGCATTAATTCTTCTGATTCATTATTCTGATTTGTTATTCTGTTTTTCTACATTTATTTGAATAAAATGTCCACTATTTGTCAAATATCATATAAAAATAAGTTACTGACTATATGGAAATCTAGGATCAATCGTAAAAAAATGGATTGAAGATTCGTACTCAACTTCATGAAAAAATCGTGCACACTTCTGTAATTTTATATAATTAGGCTACATTTAGACTAAGCGTAGATTGGTCCCCCCCTGGTTTTATATATACTTTTTTATTAATATATAATTATAATTTATTACTTACAATTTTATTATGTATAAAATAACAAAAATAAAATAAAAACATTTTGGCAAAAGTAATAAAATAAAATTTTTCATCAGTAGAAGAAGTTGAGGAGTCTGTGAATCTTTATATCTCTTTTATGCATAAAAGTTTTTCTTATCTCTAAAGCGCCTTAATTGTCATTTTTCTGTGTGCTTTGTGTTCGCACTAATCTGGTTGGCTATCATTTGCTTTGTTTTTATGTTTTTCCTTTTAGGCTATAAATTTCGCAAATTCTCCAAAGAATAATCAGAAACCATATTTAACCATACAAGAACAACAAAAGCAGCAACAGAAACAAAAAGAACAACAACAACAACAACAAGAATCGCAACACCACAAACACCGACAGGCAAACAAACGGTCATTATTGGCAACAGAGGCAGCTACAGGCACAATGAAAATACGCCAAAAACGTTCCCAACATGGTTTGACCCCGGCCGAAAAGTATTTAAGGACCAGCTTGCCAACATACACACACAATTTGGCGTTGCTTAATGCAATGAACAGTTTAAGGAGTGAGTATAACAATCGAAGTGAATAGATAAGTAACTTAATTAAATATACATATGTACATACTAAATAAATATATACATACATACATATGTGCGAGAACTGTCAAAAAGTAAGCTGAATTTCGAATAGCATGCCACAATACAGTTTTGTCTCGTCCCTACATATTAGCACAGTTTTACCTAGATATCGTATTTTGTTTCTTTGTGAGAGGCTAGAAATAATTTACATTTAAAGAAAGAAAGAAGTGCTGTTTTCATTTTGTCAAAATTTATATATTATACGGCCATTCCATTTTAAACACATCAAAAATGTAGATTTTCAGCGTATTCGATTTGACTTACCCAAACGAGACTCCAACTCGGAAACAGAAAATATTCATTTTAAAAATAATTAATTTTTTTATTCGTTGAAAGTTATTTGGTCGAAAAAAATTTGGGTTAGAAATGTATTTTTTCAACAATCAAAAAAAAAAAAGACTTAAAAAATATTTTGGATTAAACATTCTAAATTAGATGCAAAATTTCGAGGTTCCCTACTTTTTTAAAGAAAAAACACAGAAAGTTTAAATTTAATGGGGAATGTTTATTAGCATTCGAAAGAACATTCTTTGGTATTTATTTTTGAAGATTATCTTTCTCAAATGTTGGTACGCCTCAGATGGTCCATCCGATGAGTCCAATTTTTGATGACTAGTTCCAGCATTTCGAGTGGTAACTGGCGAATGACACGCGTGATGTTTTGCTCCAAGGCCTGAATCGAAGAGGGATTGTCCGTATAGACTTAAGACTTTACATATCCTCACAGGAAAAAGTCTAGCGGTATGATATCACACCATCTTGGTGGCCAATCGACCGGCCCAAAACGTGAATTTATCTGCTCACCGTGTTCTCTCAATAAATCTATTGATTGATGCGATGTGTGGGAAGTGTCGCCGTCTTGTTGAAATCAAATTTCGCGGAGATCACGAGCTTCAATTTCAGGCATCAGATAGTCGGTTATCATGGCGCGATAACGGTCGCCATTGGCAGTTACGTGCTCACCGGCATTGAAGAAATATGGACGAATGATTCCACCGGCCCACAAACCACACCAAACCGAAATGGCCAAAGTCGAGCGGCTTCAGTTGTAGCACAAGTTGTATTTTGTACGCTTTCAATTTAAGATCTCGACATAAAATGCCCCAAGTCGTTCCATACGTCAGTCCACATTGACTCTTCACGGCCTTCGTGTGAATGCTGGGTCTCAAGATGAGCGATGGTGTTTCGAATAGTATGCTTAATAGGCCAATTGTGATAACCATAAGTTGAGCGAAACGCGCGAAACTCATTGTTGACTGAGTGATTTGTAAACGTTGTTCAGGCGTAAGTCTTTCCATGATAAAATGCCAAACAATACTGAATAACATGACAGTTTGACACGATTCACGCGAGATCTGTTATAAAAGGAGCTATTGAGAAAAGTAACTCTACTTGGATCACCCTTTATAACCTCATACATTGACCTTCCTGCTAATACCTTCTTAAGTCAGTTAGCAATTAGCTAACTTATGAACTGATTTTATATGACAATCTCCGTGATGTTCTCAGTTTTTGTCACGCTATCTAGGAAACCATTTTTAAAAATGTTGTAGGTAGACCGATTTCTGGCCTAACATAAAATTTTACGCTCATAGTTGTTTTTTGACGGATTTGTTACCCATAACCTCAAATATGCATGCAAAGTATACTCACTGAGTCAAAAAATGTTTCCAAGTGGCATAAGCCTCCATAGAAAGAGCAGAAATTGTGTATATCGATGTGACATGCAAGGATGTTAAAAACGTGCCTGGCCACTTTAACGCCAAGGTAACCAATAAGGGTATTTTGTTCAGAAGATTAGTGAAATTAAGTCTCTTTGACGAGACATTTACAAACGGATAATCGACTACAGACTGACGTATTTAGCTGTATCATTAGTTTCTACCATAAGAAAATTCATCAAGCTACTTGGCAGTCATAACACATAAAAGATTTGGAATCGAAAAGTTGCAATCCCAATCGGTAGCCAAGTGGCTGCTTTTTCGATTTTTACTCTTGCTCTCTGAGAGAACTCATCGAATAGAAAGAAGTACCAGCACGTTGACCACTGCACTTGCAGTGAGTTATATATACAATCAGCCTTAATAACTGCGCCATTAGTTTTACTTTCTCAAAACTGGATAAGACGAAATATCTCCTTTCATCAAACAAACAGTCAGAATAACCGCGCCTTGGCTCCTATGTCACTGTTGGCTATCATCATTTTTTTGTCGTAGATAATTACATCTACCTCGGAACCAGCATCAACACCACTAATTGTAAAAGTGTAGACATCCGATTAATCGCCTTTGGGAATCTTCGAAAAAAAGTTTTGTGGAAAATGTATGGTCTCTTTCGCATTGGCAAATGGGAATACCGCAGGCTGTGGAGCTATGAGCTGTATGAGATTTATGACGATATTGACATAGCTTAGCGAATTAAGAGACAGTGACAACACTACCAGATATGATAGTTTTCGACGCGATACCCGCAGGTGGAGTAGACGAAACAAAGATTCTCACTCCGTTGAAAATAAGGCAATCTCTGCGTATAGATAAATATTTCTGCACAAAAATGCTCAAAAACTTCTGTACTACTGATACTACATACATTCTACTTAATAATTTATTGAATCTGCACCGATCATACTTCAGCCACATATTTTTATTATTCTGTGTGTTATCATGGCTCCGTTGGATTCGTAGTTGGTCGGCTTACGTAGCATGATTGTCCAAAGTGACTTTGTGCAATGGAGCTTAGTAGGCTCTAAAAAGGTGGTATGCCAATATTAAGATCTTTATACTTAATGCACGGTCGTTGGCCGTTGGGAAAATGTACTGCATATCAATGGAAGAATATATTGTATGCCATTGATGACAGAATTTCTGCTCACTTAACACTTAACACTGAATATGAAATTCTATTATTTTCATAAAGAGTTACTATACACACATACGAGTATGTAAATTACCTGTTACCACTCAAACTGGAAGTAAGTCAAAATTGGTAGGTCATTGTCAAAAGCAAACATTTTTTTTATGCAATAAAAACAAACCCATACTGATTTGTCTTTTACGAGTACGTATATATAATTATCAACAAAAAAAAAAAAAAAAAACGGCCACACCTACATTTCCATTCCATTCTTTTGCAGGACAACTGTCCAACATTGAGTTAGCACGTTTGCGTTCACGCCTCAGTCATAGTGCAGCAGCTGATTTGCGATTATATAATGATATCTACAACCACATCAACAATGATAACAACTACAATGCTGATTCTGCTTTGTTGAATGTAGGCGCCAGCAGCAGTAGCAGCAGTAGTACAAATGACAACAACAACAACATTAATAGTGGCATTGGTGATGTTGGTTTTGCTACTGGCGCCGTCAGTCTGTTTGACACTGACATTGGCAATGGCGGATTGCTTGGAGGCGTTGGCAATGGTGATGCAGGTGGTGTTAGTATCGGTGCCGGTAATGATATGCTTGCCAATGACATTGAGGATTCTCCTAGAAGCATGCCTTGGCAATTCGTGGCGCGAGTCAGCAAAAAATCCTCAGCACTCTATAAACCGCGTTTGGGCAAACGAACACGACAAGAGCAGCAACAACAACATGAACAAGTACAACAGACATCATGCAATTGAAGTGTTGGTAGCGAAGAGCGTGAGATATGTTGAATGTGTGCGTAGCAAAAATGGTAAGGACATGCATGCATTGAATTTAGCCATGAGAAGGTAACATTTCATTGTTTTTGCTTGTTTTTCTAGTTTTTTTTTTGCGTCAGGGCGAGTTTATCAACTCTTGAAATGGGATGGGCGAGTTCCTGCGCTATGTGAATCAGTATAAATGATTCTGTCACGCACAGAGAACACTGAACAGCAAGCAAACAAAAAAAAAATCGATTGCGACTGCAAATACATTACAAATGCTGTTACATACTATATTCATTATGTATGCGTCCTCTATGGCTTATTTACCGTTACATAAAATTTAAAATGAGCAAATTAGCCAATTAACATAAAAAATTTGTTGTAATAATTGAGAGGAAAAAATTCTTTGTTATTTTTTACAATTAAAAATATTTCCGTGGTTAAATATTAATTATTTTAATAAATGAAATTATGGTACATTATATTTTAATAAACACCATAGCTTATACATATATAAAGTAGTCAAATATATATTTAATAAAACTATGAAATTGAAAGTAATTGAAATCATGTTATGTATTTATTAATGTGTATGTACGAACGAAAGTCTGGCACACTTTTCTTAATTTTCAATACGGAATTTTTAAGCCTAAATTATTTATTTTTTATTTTTAAAACTATAGTTTTTTATACCTTTCATGTGTATGAAATGGTATATCAACTTTGGTCCGAAGTACGTAAGTACCAAAAGGAGAAAAGATGCACCCACCGAAATTTATACCGATCGTATCAGAATGACGAGTTGACTTGATTTAGCCATGCCCGTCTGACCGTCTGTCTGTTTGAATGCAAACTACTCCCTCAGATATCAGGGTTTGAATCAAAAATCTGCCAAAAAAAGCATCTAGGAGAATGAAATTTGGTATTATACACACATATTATAAATTGCATATTGGTTATGTATTATTATTATTATTATTATTAATCCCAACGGCTTACCCACATCCCGCCCATCCGCACGAGGGGCGCTGTCCGCATGACATACGGAACTTGTTTTACTTTTCATCAATGCCGAGTCACGATGAGGAGAGGTTTGTTTAGTGTCGAGAACTAAAAGAGTTCAGCTACAGAACAAAATTCATCACCTGATTTTTAAGAATTATTTCAAAAATATAAATTTTATGAAACGATTAGTTGAGAGCCGACAAAATAGTATTCTTAATATGAAAAAGCGAGTCAGATATGCCAAATGTGCTTGAATGAGAGTTGAAATCAAGACACAAACAATGCAAAGGCTCGTGAAGATCAAAATTCGTTTTACAAGTTTTCAGAAACAAAGAGCAAAAATGTCTGGACATTCTAAACTGAACATTAAATTTGATTTCAGAGAGAATAAGGGGACTGGAAATTGAGCCTGGTATTATTTTAACCTTGAAAATTACACCAAGCATTTCCCGACGATTGACGAGAGTATGGAGATTGATAAGTTTCAGACGACTAGTATAAGGTGGAAGATTGTACTGAGAATCCCAATGCAAAGTTCTTAAAGCAAATAGGAGGAGCTGTTTTTGAATAGATTCTATCCTATTAGAGTAGATTTGATACCTCGGGTTCGAAATCACTGAGTCGTATTCAAGAATAGGTCTTACTAGTGTTATATACAAAGCTTTAGTAACATAAGGATCATTAAACTCCTTTGACCACCATTTTACAAAAGTTAAGATGCCTTTGGATTTGTTGACTATCACACCAATGTGATGTGTGGAGTTCAATTTAGGTTACATAGTGATGCCCAGGTCAATCAAACGATCAACCTATTCCAAATTGTAATTATCTATAGTGCAAGTAATTGTCTGTATGGCTCTTCGGGAGAAACACATAACTTTACATTTCTTAAGATTTAGGGGTATCCGATTTATTTTACACCATTCAACCATGCTGTTCATGTCTGTTTGCAGTAAGATGCCTTCATTTGCCGAAGTGTAAGTTTTATAAAGTTTTATATCATCCACATTCATTAAATGTTTTAGAAATTTTATCTGAGAAGATATATTGTTTATAAATAGTGAAAACAGAATCGGGCCTAGATAGCTACCCTGAGGTACTCCTGAAGAATATGTGGAGATCCATTGCTGCTGTTCTTTCTGAACGTATCGATGATATAAGAAGTGAACTCAAGTAAATTGGTGATTGTAGATTTCCCTTTAACAAATCTATGTCGGCAATGTGATAAAATAATGCGATTGAATGAGTCAAATGGTCAGTGATAAGTGATTCAAATAATTTAGGAATCGCAGATAGGTTAGCTATACCTCGGTAATTTTCTATCAAAAATCTCTTTCCTTTTTTATGAAGGGGTATAATAAAAGATTCTTTCCATACAGATGGAAAATACTCCCTTTAAGTGATAAATTGAATAAATGAGTCAAGGGCTCAGCAAAATTTGCAAGAAAGTAAGAAGGTATTTGGTGAGGACCATATGTGCATGACTTTTTAAGGACTTCTTCAGACGATATGGACTAAGTTACTCGGTAATATGAGTTTATTTGAATACTAGGAGAATAATTAAATTTGAAAAATTTAGCGAACGCATTGGAAATTGTAAATCATCGAATTCGGAATTCTATATCATATTGCAATCAATTTGTTCAGATAGAAGGATTTGGGTCAAAACCCGTCAAAAAACCATCTAAGAGCGTGAAATTTGGTATTCTATAGACGTAAATACAAGTCATCGAAATCGAATTTTGTGATTTGCAATAAATTTGATATGTTCATGAAAGGTGTAAAGATTTTCGACATGACCGAAGACAGTCCCTCTTTAGTTGTTTTTTTTTTTTTTAAATTCAATTGAAAGTATTTTTCATTTCAAAATAACCTTTTTTACCATAAGAATTTAAATTTCGCTGACCGCTCTTTATATAAATTTTGCTTATTAACTTATTTTTGATCATCCCCGAGGTTTTTAATTTTTAATACAAATAACCCTTTTGGTAAAATCAAAATATTTTAATATACATATATTATATGCGATGATGATGGTGCAGTGGTGATAATATGTTATTTAGAGCGCCCTCATCTCGTTAAGTTCTCATCTTCGTTATGACGTTACTGCACAACATATTTTACCGATAGTTGTTTTCGCAGACAAAAATGTGAAATATTCTATCCTTCATCAAAGGGTATGAGGTAAATGAATAACACATTTCTTCTCCAAAACAAAAGCAAACTGGTCAACACTAAGTACACAACGTAAACCAGCAGTTCAGCAGAATCTTAAAACCGAAAGAGTGTAATGCTCTATTTTATAAGCAGGAGAGTCGAAGGGTGCATCCGCAATCACTAATACTAACCCTCCACCAATCTACTTGCGGGAGCGTCGCACCAACTCGCTGGTATCGAACTTAGCGAATCGTATAGGTAACAATAATTTGCATATTATGACTTTTAAATGGGGAAATTCTACGAGACAAAAATACAGGGACACAAAAGCATAGACATACATACTCTGTTATGAACATAAACAATCCATAGTTGTTGCAATGATAATTTTCTGACGCTAAATCCGAACCTTTATTCTGTTTTTGAAGATTGCTTCTAGTTTTCAACATAGTCTGATATTAAATTTTTTATGACTTTTGACAGTTAATGTGTCTTTTAATAAATTAAAAGCAACAAACGAAGAGAGGTGGGGCTGAGTCTTTTGCATTGCTTGGGATCTGTTTCACGTATTAGAATCGAATAGTTATGGCTCATAATACCTCCATCCTAAAATCCTTGGTATCGTCTCTCGTTGTTGGCTAGTTTTTGATGTAGCCGCTCCTTGTTCATTGCTCGCATCGCCCAAGTCCGCTAACTTTCCAACAAATCGCCAATTATTTTCTTAAAACTCGAGGCTTTGTGGTTACCAAGAAAGAGGTGATCAATATTTTAGAAAAGATGACCATGCTGCGGTTCATCTCCATTTATTTTTTATAAGGTCCGGCAAATATTTCTTCTTTGATTTGTGCATATGACAATTTGGTAACTAACTTGAACAAATACTAAAAAGCCCGTTTTCTACGTTTGAGTGCCTTGACGAAGTTCTATCCCTTTAAATACAACAAGTTGACAAGAATTTGTAAACCTATGTTATTAATCTTATCAGTTGAAGAGCGCAAAAGATTTTGATTTTGAAATTGCAGCTTCGGCTTATTAAAGTGACATAAAAGAAGCTTTAGTACAACAAGGCTTCGATGTTGGGGCAGTCGTAAACATAATAAAAAATAAAATAAAGGGCCACAACCTATGCTTAAAGTATTCTTAATCCACAACGCAGCTCAGCTAAAGAAAAATAAAACTCATCGAAGTATTCAAGCTAAACGTAACCAACTCCCTTATGCTATCACTTCTAATATGGCTCCTTCAAGTTTCTTCTTCTTCTTTGGCGGATGTACCGATTATAGCCGTATTTCTTTTCCTCTACTCCCACCAGCGGATGCTGCATTGAATACTTTGAATTCGTCGGACATGCTTTCATCCGACCATATTCTGCAAAGAACCAGATGCATGCACCTTGCCAGTTCTTCGCCTTCATATTTGAAAAGCTCTGTCGTTAAGCCACAAAATAGGCCACGTCCAGACACACAGCTCCTATATTTATTTTTATTTTAATAAGTTGTTGAACGGTATCCGCTTGCAAATAGCAGTAGCTACAGAAGTACACAGGATTTTTTCAATATATGGATTTGCGACAAAATGGCGGGCCTCTAAACGGAAAAGTACAATTTTTCCTAAAAAATTGTTCGAAATTTGTTAATAAAATAACTAAGAAAGATAAAAAAACCTACGTACTTCTGTAGATAATGTATTTCTGAAGATGTTATCGAAATTTCAAGTGAATCGGCTGTAAATTGTTTGAGTTATGCTTATGGCCAACTTGAAAAGAGCACTTTTGAGATAAACGCGTTTAAGTTTTGAGTATGCCTTACTGACTGAAACAGACGCTTCAACTAGAGAACGAAAATGGGGCAATTAAAAATTTTTATCTGTCATTATATTTCGGGATAATATTTTTGAGACCATAATGTAGAAAAAATCCATTTTCCGAAAATTCTAGAGTGGCCTAGCCCCTTAAGTCATCCGGAAGCTCCCGCTACTTTGATATTTTTTAGGCGTATAATCGCTATTCGAACTCCATAATAGTCGAGTGATGGAACGTCTATACCATCGTCATCGATTTCTCAAAATCTCTTTATAGTAGTGAGTTATATGTTTTAATAAAAATAGCGGTGTTTTAACAACGAAAACCTTTGTTCAATACTCATATTATACTTGTACATATATAACTTTCTGATAGTGCCAAGATCAAACTGATGTTAATTGCAACTGAATTACAAAGATTTTTATACTTTTCAAAAAATTCCATGTCTATATCATTTCCTCTTAGTTTTAATAGAGATTTCGGTCGAAATATTTACCAAAACCTCCACCGCTTGAATACTTTATGCAGTGCATATCACTTTTATGCTTCAAAAAATGCTACTTACATTTTTCGCCCAAGATTTATTCTGAAAAGATAAAGCAGTAAGTTTAAAATATATAAAAAATATAATTTCAAAGTAAAATATAAGTATTAAAATAGTTGGCGTGGAAAATGTCATAAACGTAAGTTATACTTCCAAAAAATGCCTTTTATCAGCTTCTCTTAAATAAGTATTCAGGGGACAATCTCTTATTAAAAAGCAACTATAATCTGCCTTCATATGACAATCTCAGCTTTTTTGACAAAGCCTGTGACATTTTTTTTCATATAAATGGTTAAAATATGCAACTATGTCTGTATGTTTGTAATTTTTTCTTCTTCTTTTTTGGGATAGGCACCGCTTACGTGATTATAGCCAAATCGACAATTCGCCACTTCTTGTTGTTGTTGTTGTTGTAGCGGCTGCGCCAACCCCGTCTAGGGTCAGGCAGGTCTAGTTGTAGTCATCGGGGTCATCTAACGGGAGGCCCAGGAAACGTCAGGGTCGAGTCTGGATAGATTGGAGTTAAGCCTGCTACAATATCTCCCGACAGCTCGAGCTCTTGTTCTGTTATGGGTGGTGATTGGACTCCGAGAACACCATTCACGGGAAGAGAGATCACAACGATGTTAACGGACTCTCGGTGAATGGTGTTTATGGCCTGTCTGTATGCCGTCCTGTCCATGGGTCTTGTCTGTATTGTAACTGGGAGCATAGATGTTTCACTGTGTTAGTGGAGCTCTGGCGCCATCAGGAGGTTCCCCGTCGCGGTCCGAAGGGCGTTGTTCTGACAAGTCTGGAGCTTCTAAATAACCAGCTAAAATAGCTCGCGCACCTCTTCGGGTCCGACGAGGCGTGATCACCGAATGAAATTTCCTCCTGATCATCAGGTCTCGTCGGATTAGCCAACGATTTGACTGTAGTCCAGATCTTGGTTACCCCAGAGGAGAGATTGCAGGGGCGCCACTTGTTCGTTCTCATAGCTGTTTGGCATCAGTTGGAAATGCCAAGTGAAATCAGGTTGCTCTCCAGCTGATCCTACCCACGGAGTGAAGATCTTCTTCTTCCTCTGATTCTACCAGGGTACTCCATTGAATACTTTCAAAGCTCATTGCTCCACCGTCTGCAGTAGTCGCTCTTGGCAAAGGACCATAAATTTTCCACAATTTTTTTCTTTCGACAGCTTCTAATGCAGGACGGGAATGATTAGCAACTTGTGGAGTTTGGTTTTGGTTCGTTGAGGGAAGAAATAGCCGTATGAGTCTTGCAAGGATATTACCTGTCGAAAGCAGCTAATCACAAAACCAACATCAAATCTGCGCTCTTTTTTGTTGTTGTTCCGTACATCAAATTTTTTTAACAGCGTTAATGTCAGCCTTTAGTTGTACGAAGACAACCAGAGGCACCTTTAGATTAAGGCACCGTACGTTCTAGGTGCTTGCCCTCGAATTGTAGGCCTTTAAACGTTTGCTGGGTCGCCATCAAAAATGGGGTCTTTCATTCGAGGCTTAAATCGAATTTTCATTGGAATATATTTTTTATACGGTGGGTTCCAAACCCAGCACAAAACCGTGTGTGATTCGCCTCTTCACTTTAGTTTGCCTCCAAGTGGATGCTTGTTGGCTGTTCAGAGTTTACTTGATCTAAGACCGAAATTTGTGAGCTGCTTAATATTTAAAAGAATCGTTTGTGGCCACTCCCAGCTGAATGGCAGCCAAAAACTTTCCTCACTTGTGTGAACTTTTACTCATGGCCACATCTTGTTTGTACTACTGAGTACTATTATTGCTATAGTTGAGTTGAGTTGCTAAATGTATTTACTCTCCAAATATTACGTCCATCTAATACCATTTAGCGGAACATAAGCAAACAAGCATTTGAATATTCTTCATCGCATGAATATAAAGATTAATATGTACTTAATTCCAATATAATTTTATGCCTCCTTTAACATAAAAAATGATGGTTGAGCCATTTCATATTAAATACTTAAAAGGATTTATATGTTAAAAACGGCTTGGGGGTACTATGAGATTTGCCACAGATTAGTAAAATAAAAAGTTATTGCGGCTAACCAAACGGACCAAACGGAGTAAAGTGAAAACACGCAAATTACGAGTATGTGCAGAAAAGGGAAATCACATGTACAAAATTCATATACAGAAGTACTAAATCAATATATATATATCTACGATAATAAAATTAAATATTTACATATATCGAATATGAAAATGGGAAATTCGAGCGGATTGCGTATACCCGTAAGTATATCAAAATATGATGGCAAAGCAAATTTTGACACGAACCTCTGATACTGATATAAGTTCACAAGGAAGTGTGAAACATAAAAGTTATCACATAAATAATAAGATTTTGTCCTTAATGGGTACATTCAATTTTTAACTTGATCAAAGCAAAACACTTAAATTGATTAAAATATATTTAACACTAACTTCATTTGTGACACGAGTTGTTTTATGCTTTAGGGTAGTCGAAATTTTTTTGTTCACCCAAAATTGAAGAAAAGAAATAATATAAATTTTTTATTATTTTTAATTTGTTGAATTTTTAATTGCTTCTCAAGAATTTAGAGAATTTTTTTTAAATTTAACTTTAATATTAAAAATTCCGCAGGAGAAGTAAATGAATATAAATCTAGATTGAATATTTAAAGTAGTTTGAGAAATGGTAAAAAATTGCCTTCTTCTCCAGCTAAAATAATCTGTTAAAAATAAAACACACCACCTCTCCGTCTGTCCTTTCTTTGCACGCTACAAATACTAAAATCGTCATGATTTATTAATTTAATATGTATTCAGATGAATCTTCGTCATTTGGCTAAGAACAGCGATTGCAGTGATGCTGAAAGCGTCAAATGTAAAATTTCACTTGGACAGTGGAAGGAGGAACAGGATATAAATTTCTAACATAGAACTCCAATATTCGGTTTAGTAACAAGGAAAAATCTTGCTGATATAGAGACCTGCAACATGGAGGGCATGTTCTATCTAGTTTGGAAGTCTAAAGAAAGAGATTTGACAGAGGTTAAGTCAAAAAATGTTTGAAGACGGTGATAACGTGAAATTTTTAATTCCATTCCATTGATTAGTTTAATACATAGATAAGATGAAATTCACATTAAATTATATGTATGTATATTTCTTTTTATAGAAAATTAAGTTCAAAATTGTGTGAATGTCAATCTGTTGGAAGGAGTTTCTGACATGATATAAAATGCTCACCATAAAGGTACTTTCAATTTTTGGGAAAACATTAACATGCACACCGCAAATTAGATCAGGAGTTCTGCCGAAGATAGCTTCAGTCGTTATAAAAGCGACATATATATAAATATATATATGTGGGAATATAGACATTAAAATAATAATAATGAAATAAATGCGCTAATCGAAACCAATCAGACAAAACTCGAGGAAAACTCTAACGCATTACGGAGTAAAACGAAGAAAAAACAAGAAAAAAGTGCTGTCCTCGGCAATGTAGAAAGAAGTCTTTATACAATTTATTGTAGAATACAAAAATTCGCTCTGCTGGATGCTTTTGTGACGGAGTTTTGACGATAAACCTCATATCCGAATTTTTTACCCAAAATTTCACATCGGCTGTGTAAGGGGCATTATATTTTTAGATGCTTCATTGAAGCGCTTATTATACAAAATCACATATCTGAATGAATCGGTAGTTTAGGTAATATGTGATACAGTCGACCGATCCGGACGGTTCCGACAAATGATCAATACATTACAAAAATACACCAACATACTAAGTTTCGATGAAATATCTCCAAAATACGAACGATCTGATAAGATTCATATAATTTTTAGTGGGTCTATCTCTTCTCTTTCTGGTACTTACTTATTTCATAAAAAGTTAGTATACCATTTCATGCACACGGAAGGTATCAAAAACAGCTAGAGTTGTTCAATCGCAAAGCGAGATGATCCATCATCAGACTCCATACCCCACTGATAACTCGTCAAAAATTAACAGAGCTCAATTAACAACGTATTCCATATCTACCCTATAGCCTTGATTTAGCATTAATAGGTTGTCGCTTATTCCGCTCCCTATAAAACCTTTTGATTACTAAAGATTTCATTTTCCATCAAGTTGTTATAAAAAACAAACTTCATTTCTCTTAACCATGGTTGAGAGTTTTTTAGAAACAATATCTGTACATCTTCTAAGGAGCTTCTATTTCAACTTTCAAAATATAAATTTGTTCTTCCAAATCTATTTCATCGCCTTCAATATAATTCTCCCCCATGTAGAGCACATTCATAAGCCAACTTTTGTTTTCAATTCCCGAATTTTTTTCTATTCGTCGATTTCCTGACCAGAAGGCAATACGATGGTTGCGGAACAATATGACTTGAATTTTTAAGTATTTCCACGAATCCAGTTTGACCAAGCGGAAGGAATTCATAATGCAAAACACCTCGGTAATCGAGTCACCGTAGAAAGAACACACAGTATGTATATATATTTTTCGATTATTTATAATTATCAGAAGACGTTCGCGCTGGACAATTGCCATCTTATGTATAATAAAAATGTTACTAAAAGCCATAATAATCGATAAATCGTAAGGCCAATTATTAAAAGGCTGTGATCTCTTCGATTTTCATTCCACATAAAATTGACATTGTAATACTCTGTATTTATTATATCTCTGGGTTTTATCAGCTAGTGTTAGATTTAAGAGAGATGAAAGTGTTACATATTATAAAATAACAAATTTCAAAAAAAAAAAAAAAAAATAAAAAAAAAAAAATTGTTCCAAAAATCAAAAAAAGGGCAATGTTTAAAAATTTAATTTTATCTTTAGTTTAAAAAAATAAAATGTTTAATATAACTTGGCGCATGAAGGGTAGAAAAATATAGAAAAAATTCTATCTGGGAAATAAGCCGGTGTGAGAGAGAAAAACATAAGCGAGATGTTGTGCGCATACAACAAATCCGTCAGAGGGTTAAAATAACGTGAGAATTATTGGTAAGTAAAGCAATTACCAAAGTAACAAAAACATTTATACTAGGCAGTATTTTGGGTAGAAATTTCGCCACACCATCTGTGGAGCCAGCATTCATTATTGGATAATATTCGTCAGAATAGACCACGTCCAGCACGCAGTTAAAAAAATATAGCGGCTGTAGCTGAGAGTGTTCACGGAGATCATGGAGAATCGATTCGGTGCCGTTCGCAGCATCTCGGATCAAGATCTTAAATTGAAAGCGTACAAAATATAGCTTGTGCAAGAACTGAAAACGCTCGACCTTCCCAAGCGACATCGCTTTACTAAATGGGCTCTTTACAAGTTCCAAGAAGATCCGACATTTTCGAGCCAAATTTTGTTCAGCCATGAGGCCCATTTCTGGCTCTATGGGTGCGTAAACAAGCACAATGCCGCATTTGAGATAAAGAGCAACCTAAAGAGATTCAAGAGCAGCCATTTCATCTAGAAAAAACAACAGCTTGGTGTGGTTTGTGGGCCAGTGGAATCATTGGTCTATATTTCTTCAAAAATGATGCTGGTGAGAACGTAACTGTCAATGGCGACCGTTATCGCGCCATGATAACCGACTTTTTGATGCCTGAAATTGAAGCTCGTGGTTTCTGCGACCACACATCGCATCAATCAATGGATTTATTGAACGAACACTTCGTTGAGCAGATAATTTCACGTTTTGGGCCGGTCGATTAACTACCAAGAGTGTGTGATATCACACCGTTAGACTTATTCCTGTCGAGATATGTAAAGTCTAAAGTCTATGCGCATAATCCCTCTTCGATTCAGGCCTTGGATCAAAACATCACGTGTGTCGTTCGCCCGTTATCAGTCGAAATGCTCGAACGAATCATCGAAATTTGTATTCAACAGATGGACCATGTGAGACGTAGCCAAAGATAATATGATACGAAACTCTTTATCTCGTGAGAGAGTCGATAAATGTGTATTTTTTATAACATTTGCCAACGATGCCACTACGGGTAAATTATAATTGGGTGTAATTGTATCAAAAATTGGAAAATACCGTCCACGCTCTTAGCGCACTGTTTTTTAAATAATTTTTTGGATTATGTGTGGTAGCTCGCTCTTTCCACTCACAGCTGATTGTTGGGTCTCGATCTTGTAGTTTGAGCTGGCAACAAAACACAATCGAAGCGCAAAGATAACAGATAAATGAGTAAGTTACGAATCATATTATCTTTGATATAGCCGCGGCCAACATTTGAAAGCGTGAATCTTCAAAAAAATAAATGCGAAAGAATATTCTTTCGAATGATATTAAACATTCCCCATAAAATTTGAATTTTCAGTCTTAAAAAAAAGGAGAAACCCTCGAAATGGATCACCCTTTATTTATTTGTATGCTACTCATGAAAATTAAAATGAGATAATCATTTTGCAATGATAGCCAGATAAGGAAAATGCACACGCACAAGCGGGAGTTTACCCGGCAAGTATTTACCGATGGCAATCACTACACGAATTAACAGTGTCAGCTGATATGCAAAATGCCCCAATGCCACAACGTAAATAAAAAAATCCACTATTTTAAATTTAAAAGAAATTTGTTTCAAAAGGTAATATAAAGGAATTACTCTAGTTTTAATTTTAAGATTTAATAGAAATAAATATTCGAATGTTTTTCAATTTGGAGGAAAATTGCAATTATAGATGATTGAGGTACTTAAGATACCGAAAATTTTTCTAAAAATCCCAAAATGTATTTTTCTGTCACAGGGACACTATTCGCTGTTCAGCTCTGCCAAAGATGACTAGACACGAAACTCTTTATTTCGTGAGAACGCTCAAAAATCCGCAATAATTATAATATATCCGAACAGTGCGGCGGTTAAAGAAAAAAATGTTTTAGTATTTTAGAGGTATTTTGAGTATTTCATTATGAATAGGAAAAAAAAAGAAATTCTTTAATTGCAATTTTAAAACAATATTCCATAGAAAAGCAGTCGAATATTTAACTGTATTAAGCTTTAACATTAAAATTACAATAATTTATTTAATATTATGTTTTACTAACTTTTCACCAAAGCAGGCGCTATTCGAAACTAAAGAGTATGTTCGAATGTAATTTTTCGCAGATTCCCCATAATGTAATCACCTGTAGGTACTCCATGGAGTACTCGGATGCTATGCAGAGGTGGATTATATGGTCCAGACCTAGGATATCACAACTTTAATTGGACCATATTTTTTGTATGGATTGTGGTTGGATTTATATTACTCTATTCTCCGCGTGAAGTATATATTAAACGCGTGCATGGAGTACTCACGTTGTTGGCAAAGTATAAATGAGCAAATACATATGCGAATATAAACAAATATATCTTATTTTCCTAAAACACATGTGAGCATGCTATATATTTATTAAAACTTTGTGCATAAGTTTTGCATAAAAATATACATATGTAAGTTATTATTTATATAGTGCTTGTAAGCTATTTGCCTGCCACAAGAGCCAACAAATACGGATTACTTAAGTATGATATAAAATGTATGTTGAAATGGAATAACCCTGCGGTTATATTTCCGCAAGTTGTTTGTGTTAATATACACATATATACAAACATATATACTTAGATATGATGGAGTACATGTTTGCTTGCGCTGTGGTTTGGAAATTTATTACGAAATATTATTTAATGCCGCTTAAAAGGCGCATCTTTGCAATGCCCGCAGAAGTTAACATTTATTTCAACCAACAGTAACACTTATCTTATGCCAAACAACAACTTCATATATGCATATCGTGTTATCGCTATCTTCGTGTAAATAATGTTGTACACAAAAATATAAAGTAGTATAATAAGTTGATATACAGGATAGAGGTAAGACTTTAAGCTGTGGACAAAATTCTCTTCAGTGTATAAATGAATTCAAAAATTATTTTTGTTTTTTTCTGCTTATTTGTATACTTCTATGTTTGGATATTATGTTTATGTGGTCTTTTCGCAGGATAATTCAACTGTATTATTTTATTTTCAAAAAATGAAAGCAAGAAGGAATATGACCTCAGAGCTAAATATATCTTTATATGCAAATTTTTCTGTTGGTAATTCCTTATTATTTATAGTCAGCACTCTTATGAATTCATTTGCAAGTATGTGTAAATGTGTGTATATAATAGATTTATATAAATCTGCATTTATGGGAATTAATGCCTCAATTTTTTAGGTATATTTGTGGCAATATTTACTCACTTAAATATATATATATATATGTATGTATATATCTGCCCATTTTGGTAAATTTATATGAATATGCTGAAGTAAATTGTCTATACATTATGATTTTTTCATAATTCCATTACTAAAAAAAAGATAAATGTACACATATGTATGAAAATAATTCTAATGCAAATTACGAAATTTTCAAAGTTTTCCATAAGATAATTTTTAAACAGTTTCGTTCATTTACACTTGGTTCATTATTAAAGAGGTCTTAAGTAATATTATTTAAAAATAAAATATTGAGCTTAATATTGGTTTTTGCGACTAGATGGTTTTAACACTCCTACTTCGTGCAACACTAAACCGATTGTGTAAAAGTCACACCTGTTTGAAAGCAAACATTTCTAATAATATTTTTCATGATAATACTTCTGTAAATCGTCATTTCTATGAAAAGTTATTTTGTTTCGAATATGACTAAAATTTCCGTATAAATAAAATTTTTGATGATTTTTTATTTTGAAAAAGGGTAAAGCGTTTGAAAAAATGTGCCTGAAATTTTGTGTGAACGCCGGAATCAGGCGGTTATGTTTCGCACATTTTGATCTCGAAGATGTATCTCGTTCTAGTGGGCCAGTCACTTAAGAAATCGATGAATTCCTACAACAGATGGAGTTTGGAATCATTTAAGAAAGGAAGATTTCCGATTTTGGTTGTGTCTTGAATTAACGCAAAAAATTGGATTGACTGAATTACAATAAATGAACTTGCACCAACTACCATTAGTTTCGGTATCTGAAAGACTCCTTTGATGGTAAAAAATCAAGACAATTTTTGTTCAAAAATATACAAAAGCAAGAAAGGAAATATGATACCAAATTTCACACTATTAGCAGATTTTTTGGTTAATTTTTGCCCCAGAATCTCATATCTGAAGGAGCCGGTAGTATGGAGCATATGTGATTTCATTAATTTTCGATATAAGTATTTATTAAAAAAGTCGTGTGAAGAATATAAAATTTCACACTATCAGATGCTTTTCAATCGGATTTTTTACCCAATACTTCATAGCTGAACAAATCGGTTCTAAGGAAGCCATACTTTAGAGTTATACCATTTCGATGATTTTCAGTAGCATTATTCAGTTGATTATTTGTGTGAAGATTACCGAATTTCCCGTTCTTCGATCCTTTGTTGTAGTATTTATGACCCAAATCAATAGTCGACCACTCCGGTCGGTGCCGACAAATAATCAATGTATTACAAAAATACATCCGCACGCATTAGTTGCGTTCAAACAGACGTCATTCTGATACGATTTGTATAAGCTTTGCTGGGTCTAAATCTTCTCCTTCTGGTACTTATATACTGCGGACCAAGGTTAATATACCATTTCGTGTATAAAAAGTGAAAAATACCATCAGAAGATAACCAGTATTTAAAAAACAAAAATTTTTTTTCGATTATAAAAATTATTTTAATTTTCTCCTCTTCCAGTTTCCCTAAAAAAAAAAAACATAAATCACATAAAGTATGTCAGCAGGATATAACAATTAGTAAAACAAACATGTGCTTACAGCACATAACATTCAATTCATCTCGACAAGATTTGTCAAGGTGCTCCGTAAGCACAAACTTTATTACAAAATTGAAAAGGAAAGAAAGAGTCCATCACACGTACATATATATGCAGCATGAGAATATGGGCGGGAAAATTCGGCTAATGAAAATTCAAACGTCGACATGAGTGAAAGTTTACAAAAATATTTACAAGTCATCTAACATATACATATGTACGTACGTGGATATAACACATATGTATATTTTTGTTTTTGGTTGTGTTGTTTTAACAAAATTCCTCGCTTTCTTCATCTCTAGTCTTCTACCTTTTCGTCGACTTTCGCCTCGCTGTTGAGTTGAGTTCTCAACACGCCTCCAATGAAGTACCAAGGCGAATGTCGCCAAAGTATGTACACATACAGAATGTTGTAGCTCTCGTATGAGTTTGCATGAATGAGCAAAAGGAGAGAAGTATACACAACAAAAACAAGATTGTATAAGATATTGTGTGGAAAATGTATTTCTTGCAGCTCAGCTCAGGCACGAAAATGGTAATATAGGGAAATGTCAAAAGTTATATAATCCTCGCCTGGTTTAAGACACTTAAAGCTAAAACAGAGCATTGTAAGCAAGAAGCGTTGTGTTGGAAAGTAGGGTGTGCATGACTGATTTTCTACTATGCCAGTTCACACGTAAATATATATGTATGTATTTCATATATATAAGAAGGAGTGATTGTGATTTTTTATAACAATTCCTTTGGTCGGGTGTGCGTATGCCTAACCCCAAAATCTAAGCAAATAAAGTAAATTGAATTGAAATATATTAAATTAAAATAAATTATTTAAATACAAAAAAAAAATTAATCTAATTAAATTATGTTAAATTGAATTAAATTAAATTATATTACATTAAATTAAAGCAAACCAAATTATAAAAAATTTAAATTAAATTAAAGTAAAAAAAAAAAATACAATAAAATAAAGTAAAAAAAAAAAAAAATATAATAAAATAAACTAAAATAAAATAGAAAAAATAAAATAAAGTAAAAAAATTAAAATAAAATAAAATAAAATAAAATAAAACAAAATAAAATAAAATAAAAAATAAAATAAAATAAAATAACTTATTTAATTTTATAAAATGTTACCCAAAAAGGAGCAAAATAAAGGAAAAAATAAATAAATTAATATAAAATAAAATAAAATAAAAATTATATTATTTTTAAATGAAAATGAAATAAATAAAATGTCCTACACTTGTATAGAGTAAGTGAAATGGTAAAGAAAAGGCACCCTTTATATACATATATATTACTGTAGAATCTCGCGTATTATTTTTCTGCTAGCAGATGTGTGCATTAATTTAGCTGCGCAAATTTAGTTTTAGTTGTACATATGTAGATTTGCACGTGTGTGCGTCCTTTGGGCAGGCAATAAAAGAAAACTTTTTGGCAACATTTGCACACATTTATAAAGGTAATAAAAAAGTTTTCTGCTACATGCTACATATATAACAGAAATTACGAGTAACTGAATTATTATTTTATTATTTGTTTCTTTACTATTGTTGAGACGTAAAGTTTATGTGAAATAATGTTGCTTTGCTTTGAATAATACACAATTGAATAAGTCTTTATTACGAAAAGTTAAAATTAGGAATATTTTGCTTTGCTTAATTAAAAAAATGTGTTTAATGCATAACATTTAAGCGTTAAAATAATTGCGAAATATTTATGTATGTGATAATTTGATAGTTCTTGCTTTTGTTTTACTTCTATTATAATATTACATAAAAGTAAAATCATTTTTCGAAAAATTTCCGAGAGCCTTCAAAATATTATGTACTTTATTTTTTCGATATTCACAATACAATAAATAAACACAAGTGAATATGTTTCATTATATATTTTTATATTGGAAGCCGCCTCGGCTGCTTCACAGACATTTGCATTTTTACTGTGTTTTTTTCCTATAAAACAGTTGCGCTCTTATTAATGTCATAAAATATGATTTATTTAATAGTATTTACTGTTGTATTACGTTAGATTCACATAGGCATATGCGTGTTTGTAGAACAAAACGTGCAAGTAATAATTTATTAGTGGTTGCTGATTTGTTTTTCGTTTATAAGAGTGTAGAGTTGTTGTAAAAATATACATATTTACATTCGAAAAGAAAAAAATTAAAGGAGAATGAAATACGTAAACAAAGAAATGCAGTATTGAATAATGATAGGTCAAAAGAAATATTGGAAATTTTATAAATATATATACAATAGAGTATATAAGCTCCCTATGCACATACATATTTACGCACTTAAGTACATGACTCTAAGTGATGTGTGTTGATATTTGGCAGCAGCGAAAATGGTCCGACTTAGTCCCTAGTGCGTAGTTAATACCTAATTTGGTACTGTGGCAAAATCCTATAGTAAATTATATTTGTATTTACCATTACATATATAACATATATGCAGATTTTATTATTATTTTTGTTTGAAAATATTCCTTTTACAAAATTATAAATACATTATATTTGTTTGATACAGTTGAGCCCCAGGGACACATACATATCTATACACATCTATTGTCACATTTTTGCAAATTTTTTTTTCGCTCCTTAAAATATTAGCTGAAGGAGATTTATGTGTACTTAATTATAAGCATGTAGCTACAAGCAGTAATAAACATATTTTTACTAGAGCTACTAAACTATTAATACAGCTTTTGGTTTTTTGAAAATATTTAAAGATTTCCCTACGAAACGCCGCCAAAGTAACATCTGGTTTTCGACACTATCAAAAAAAAAAAAATATATATATATATATATAAGTTGAGAGAAATATCTTTTAATTTAATGGCGTAGACACCGCCTACGAGCATTTATACGAATCAACTAGTCGCCTCTTCCCTTCGCTGTTTGGTTTCAATCGGAAATACCAAGTGAAGCCAGGTCGCCCACCTGATGATCGATTCAACGAAGTGGATGTCTTCTTTTGCTTCCACATGCCGGTACTGCATCGAACACCTTCAAAGTTGTCATGCCTTCATCGTGGCCCAAGTAGCCTAGACGATATTTTTTCATTCGTTGACATGTGTAAATGTAGTTGTATATATATTACAGCTGATCGTTTCATCATCTGTGATGTTCCCCGTTGCCAATGCCGTTGCGCAATGGACCGTAAAGCTTCCGCCGAAATTTTTACTCGAAAACTCCAAATGCTCACTGCTTTATTTCTGCAGCTCTTATTATTTTCTCTGGCACGGCTCGGAGAAGTTTTTCCTGATTCTGATCGCGTTTATGGTATTGTACATAGTTAGGTTGCACTGTTATTTCAGTTTTGCTGGGATTATTATTTTCACATGAGTCTTTACGATGTGACGCAAGGTTGTCAAGGGTGGATTTACAAGGTTTAAGATCACAGTGATAAGGTCTAAATAATTACTTGACTTTAGTCTTTCACATCATACGCTAGATAAGATCCGAAATGCCATATCCCTTAATAACAGTCGCAGATTGTGTGGTTACTTTCCTAACAGATTGGTTATTCTTTAAGAGGGCTATGGCTATTCGAATTTTGTCAAAGTTGGGTAACAGAACGTCCATTCCGTCATCATCGATGGGAAACTTGGAGAAGTGTTACCTCCATACATTAATTATGCTCTGGATATCGGTCACCAGTTTACCTCCTTGACGCTCCTACATGAGTATCTCCTTCTGCAAGTCGACGCATCTTTTCATAGTATTTTCGAGCATTACGCCTATCGTCCAGCTTCTGAAGATCTTCATACTCACTCATTTCGCCCTCTTTAATTTTTTCTGCAAATGCGTCATGTTTCCCACTTTCTCGTTACCTATCATAACCTGATCGTAGCCTTGCAAGGTGGGTAGTATTTTTTAACGTAAGGAGTTTGAAAAGCTGTACCACAGTTCCTGTATATGGCTGTTTGTCGACGAGTACTCTCAGCGAGCAGGAATGCTAGAAGAATAGAAACTACTTAACTTTCTGCTGTGACTGCAACTGTAGATATCTCTTTTCTCTTTCACAGTGACAGACACGTAGCTTGATTAATGTTTTAGTTACTGAATTCAGTATTACATAAAACGATATTTCTGGACTCGGCGCAGTCGATCAATTTCAGTTCCTTTGAATAGGTATCGTCGATGAAGCTTTATTTTCAGACTGATACACCGAGGACACCCTGCTTTCCCACTCTGGCGGTGAAGTCGGCAAGTACGATTTTGATGCCAGAGCGAGAGTAGCGCTCATAAGTGAAATCTAAACGTTCATAGAAGGTGTTTTTGACCGCATTGTTCTTCTCTGCCGTCGTGAGCGCAGATCACCACCAAATTTGCTATATGGCAACTGTAAGAAATATCACATTCGTCCCAGTCGCGTTCATCGCATCTCCTAGATGGCGGTGATATCACTTTTTATATTTACGAAGACACCAATTAGCTGATAAATTTTTCGGTACATCCGGAAACAGTGTTAGGTTGTATTGGTCAACTCTTAGAAGAAAGTTTGGATGTGGCATTCATGCGTGTTATTGAGGAAGGATTTCGTACATATATATATCTATTGGAATATATATATATTTATATCTATATATAGCTCTTAATTTTTTTCCTATAAATATATATATATGTACATATATGTTTGACGCTTTGTAACCGCTGAAGCGATTTTCGGCCGAGCTCCTCCTCCAATTTGTGGTTTTATGTCTTGATGTTTTTACCAGCAAATGGAGGGACCTACAGTTTAATTTTTATCAGGAGCCTTTTATTTCATGTCAGAAATACACTCAGAGGGCTTGACATTCCCTGCCGAGGGGCGACCGCAATCAGAAAAAATAATTTTCTATAACTTTGGATGTTGGTCGAACCTGTGCCCGAACTCAGGCCTTCCGAATTGAAGTACGCAATGCTAACCTCTCGTTTATCGCGGCCACTGGAATATGTATATATATGTAATATTAATATATTTATAAATTAAAACCCATAGGACGATAAGCAGAGTGAATCAGCCCCAGAAAAGTGTTTGGCTATGAACTGATAACTCAACCAAATTAATATCAGCGACTTTGCAGTATAACCAAAAGGTTATAATGAGTCAAAGCTGGAACTGAGGGGGAAACGAAATCGTTTAACAATGCTGATGAAGTATCTAAAAATGGTTGGCAGCGAGAAATGATTGAAAAATACATCAAAATTTTATTTATTATTATAACCAAAATGTACATAAGTAGTAATGTTTAAATTCCCTAACCGCGTACAAAAGTATCTTGAATTTTGGTTTGATCAATATAATAGAATTGTGTATAATATTTATTAAGTTCTAATAAGTAAAAAAATGTTTTTATTTGAGCGTTTCTATTGTTTTTGTTGTTTCCATTAACACAGTAATTGAATAAGCTCAATATCCTCTTTTTTTTTAAAGGTTGCATTGAGAAACAGTAATAGGCTTTTGTTAGAAAAATTAGCTTTTAATTATTTTCAATATGGCGTACCGTTATTTTAATTTCACGAAACTCAAAACCCTATAGAAAATTGAATGAGCATTAAAAAAGAAAGTATTTCAAAATTATGCCAGAACCCCAATATGCTTAAAAACTGAAAATATTAGAATTTAGAACGTTACCTCGCCTATTTTTGAGGAATGTTTTGAACCGATACAGCTCTTAATTTTTTTCCTAAAAGCTAGGGGTTTCCAATAGGGATGATATGCTTTATAATTGTCGTATTGGACATTTTTAAAATGTCATGATCTGTCATTTTTTTCATTGTATTCAGTAATGTTTACAATTTCATCATGGCAAGATATACGCAAGAAAAACGTTTGCAAATTATGCAATATTATTATCAAAATAATCGTTCTGCAATTGCAACTTTTCGTGCGCTTTTGCCATTTTATGGTCATAATAATCGTCCGCCTGTTCTCGCTATTCGTCGAATGGTTGTAAAATTTGGGCGTACATTTTCTTTACATAATGTTCAAGTGCCAATAAGACAAATAATCGGTCGAAGTAATGAAAATATTGCTGCCGTTCGGGCAAGTGTTGCTGAAGACCGCACTTTGTCGATTCTAAGAGAATTGGGACTGTCTCAAACCACAACCTGGCGGGTTTTGAGGAAGTATTTGGGCTTGCCTCCGTATAAAATTGTGCCCACTCAACAACTGACTTGCTGACTTTGCCTTGGAACAACTTGAAAACGATAAGGATTTTTTTAAGAGAATCATCTTCTCCGATGAGGTTCACTTTCATTTGAGTGATGCGTTAAATAAACAAATCTGTCGATTCTGGTGCGGAGAAAATCCCGAAAATATTCGTGAACAACCATTATATTCACCTAAATTGACAGATTGGTGGAATCATCGGTCTGCACTTCCTTCGAAATGAAGCTGGTAGCACCGTTACTGTCAATGGAGAGCGGTATAGATCGATGATGACCAAGTTTTTATGGTCGCAATTGGAAGGAGTTGATCTTAACAAGATCTGGTTCCAACAAGACGGGGCTACGTGTCACACAGCACGTGCAACAACTGAATTATTGCGAGAAAGGTTTGGGATTCGATTATTTCAAGAAATTGTGACATTGAATGGCCTCCAAGAAATTGTTTAACACCATTAGACTACTTCTTGTGGGGTTATTTGAAGTTATTGGTCTTTAGCAATAAACCAGACTCTCTTCAAGCTTTGAAAGACAATATTGAACGTGCTATTCATGACATACGACTGGATTTAGTGAGAAAAGTGCTCAAAAATTAGGTTCATCGATTTCGTTCCTCCAAAATAAGTCGTGGAAGCCATTTGAATGATGTTATATTCAGAACTTAATTATATCGATTGTACTTCACATTAAATAAAAAACATTTGAATTTCCTTAAAAATTAGTGTGTTTTTTTAAAGAAATCATATCACTCTTATTTGAAAACCCTATATTATTAGCTAAAGCATATCCAGTATTTAGATCAATCGATTAACAAGGTGCTGAAAAATTTTTTTTCACTGTTTTCAGTTTTTTATTTATTTATTCAAAAACAGTTGTTGATGGAGATCTAAAACGTGCAGCATCGAAGTATCATTTTGGTGCCAACATATCATGAAATGATAAGCCAAATACCTACCCGGGCCGATTCACTATGCTTATCATCCTCTAGCCCTTATAATTGAAATTCACTAATCACTTTCATGCTGTCAGAATAATTCTATATGTGATGCGTTAGTTTTGATGCCGAATTAAAACTTATGAATGGAAAAAGGAATTCATTAAAAAAGAAATCAACATCTCAGTCATCTGCCATTTTCCATTAATACTTTTGACATTTCGAGAGCTAAAAGAATCAAAACTTTTTGTTCTCTTATTCCTTCAACCGTCTAATTTCATTACATAAACCAATTAATCAGATAACAAAGTTAATGCAAGTCATAGAGTAATTTTATTGAAGTCATAACCTTTCATTTTGTCATAATTACTACTTACACAGTACTCTTCGTGCAAAGAAAGAGAAAAGAAAGCAAGCACATACAAAAAAAAAAAAATTCTAAGGCACTTTTTCCAAGGCTCGCGATCAATTATTCGCACGTCAAATATTATTAGCTTATACAATGCCAATAATGACAGAAGAATAAAATTCAAGCAAATTTTAATCACAATCATGAGAATAATTTGTTTAGTATCGATATATATATATATATTAGAGAGTGTTTTAAAATAAGTACACAATTTGTATGTAAATGATTCAATGAAAGAATCACAATCTCAAGATTGAAAATAAGATTTTCTATTTATTTCAAAACTTCCGTTAATTTTTCGACACCCTATACACACTGTAAATACGTAAATTAACATTTGCTTACTTTCTGAATATATCTAATTGGTCCTTCCATATCCATAAAAAGCACTTTTTGAAAATTTTTGTGGTCTTGGTGTAGGTAAGGTTGGTTGGCGTCGAGAGCTTACACCGCGTGAACTACATATATTGAATTTTGTTAACGAAGTGGCTTTCGTTAGTAGCGGCAGGTTTGTGTGGTGTAATGGAGGAAGTCGAAAATTGTTGGTAAATTATGTTAATCATTGAATATGAGAATGTGAATTTTGTTTTGACGTTGATACAAAGCAGACAACGATTGCAGGCGGACGTATATTGTACAAATAGCTATGTATTTATAGGTATTCATAAAATCGTATGTATGAACACGTATATATACTCACATTTTAATGGTATGAACAAAAACGAATAGAAAATTAATTTCGAACGTTTTAAAATTATTTAAATTTCAGTATGGCTTTTGGTTTCCTTGCGTTTAAGCGCTTAAAAGTATGCATACCACATTGTTGTCTTGGTGCTGTTTTACCCTGGATGTGGATGAAAAAGTCAAACGTCAAATTGGCTTTGAAAAGGAAATTAAAGAATATTTAAAGAGTTTGAGTATGATATATAAGCTAGACAACATTAAAGTTGCATAATGAAATCACGAACAAACAAAATACAGATAATACAATGGCCTCTCAAGTTGAAATCCCGACTACTCTTCATCTGTGTAAATAAGTTAATTTTCTTATTTATTGAAATTTTTCCATCAATTTACTGAAAAATTGAAAGTATGCTTTCAATTTACATAAAATATGTTATTATGTACATATTTATATACATATATACATAAATATTATCACTTTATATCCGTTAAATCAATTTTCGCCCGAATTTTCTTTTTGATTTGTGGTTTATGCCTCGATGTTTTCAAGAAAAAATATTTCGGTATATTAATTTCAGTCCGAAGTGTGTAAGTACCAGAAGGAGAAGGTATTGACCAGATCTTTACCGATTAAATCATAATCACAAATTGAGTTGAATTAGCCATGTCCGTCTGTCCTTCCGTCTGTCTGTCCCTCTGTCTGTGTGAACGCTAACTAGTCCTCCAGTTTTTGAGATATTTCAACTAAACTTAGGCGGCAGCTGCATTTATACGTTTAAACAAGTCTTTTTCAGAACCGGTTAGATCGGACCATAATCCGTCAAAAAAAAAGTACCGTAGAACGTGAAATGTGGTATTCTATACATATGTATATAAAAATTGCATATTGGTTCTGAAAATCATCGAAATCGGACGACTATAACACATCAGTCAAAAAAGTATCTAGGAGCGTGAAATTTAGTATCATACACAAATAAATTAAAATAAACATTGATACTGAAAGTCGTCGAAATCCGATTAGTATATCATATTGCCTCCATACAACCGATTTGTTACTTAAATTTCATATGGCAAATTTACACAGAAAATCATCGAATTGTGGTAAGTTCATTAAAGGCATAAATACCTCAGCATGGCTGAAGGCAACCCTTCTTTCTTGTAATTTTTAAATTAAGAACTTTGAAATCTTTATTTTGATAAAAAAAAACTTATAGCTTATAATCTAACTCCGCTTTAAATAGGTAATCAACGGAATGAAATTAATGAAATTTATGCTTTCTTGATCTACATTTTTCTAGCACTGGAACAGACAAATTGTTCTATTTAACAGTTTTTGCGATCTACTTGTTTTTGGAGGGTGCACGGCCCAATCTGAATAAAATTCGTGATTCAGCGGGTGAAAAAACATGTCCGTAGATAGATGACGTTTGGTATACAAATCACATTTTTTCTGTGCTAATCATCCCTTTTTAGTGTAAGGTATCGCAAATTTTTTGCAAGCAATTATAAAAATATCTTTCTCAATATTTCCAATAAATCTGAAAATGTTGTTCATAAATATCAATATATTATTAAATGGAACTCTTGAAATTCGCTAAAGAAAAGTAATGCTTTTTCATGTTCTGGTTTGAATTCGAGATGGATTAAATATTTTAATTAATAGTGGCGGAGAGAAATTGCGTGGAAACCTAATCTGAATTGAAAATTACAAGCGAGTGTGGCTTCTCTTCACCTTTTTTATTTATTTATATTTATATTTATTTATTGCATCTGCTTCGACATCGGAGCAGGAGGGTTAGATTTCATGCGGAGGTCAAGGGGTTAGCCAAAGGGTTCGGATGATTACGCAATTTTTTTTACGTATTTTTTGCTTTATGATTTAAATCTCTTCTTTGATGGATCGTTTATTTAAGTCTCTATTGAAATTTTCATTGCGTATGTACCACGTTGCGCCCGCTATCATTCCTAAAGTTTTAGATTGAAATCTTTTATAATATCTGTATTGTTTGCGCAAGATCTGCATGGCCCATAACTGGATTCCATACATCCCTTTCGATTTCTGCATTATAAAGCGTGTTTTTTTTTATAGAGGTATAGAACTTTAAGTCGGAAGTACTTTTCAAGATGGCGACCGATTTAACAGATGTCAAGTGATTTATTCTCAGTTTGGTTTAGCAATTCATCATGAATAGACTCACGACTGAACAACGCTTGCAAATAGTGCAATTTCATTTCGAAAATAATGGTTCTGTGCGGAAAACGTATCGCGCACTACGTCCATTTTATCGTCGACAAAATCGTCCATCAGAGCAGTTAATTCGATTAACTATGGAACGTTTTCGCACCACTCTTATTGATAACTCGCATCCCCAGAGACGCCGTACGGTGTGTTGCTGCTGTAGAGCGTAGCATTGAGGAAGACCCGAATGAGTCCATCCGCAATCGAGCACAGGAATTGGATCTGTGTCCATCCACTTTATGGAAGATTTTGCGGAAGGATCTTGGTTTGCGTGCTTACAAAATCCAACTCGTGCAAGAATTGAAGCCAAACGATCATCAAGAAAGGCATAGTTTCGTCGAATGGGCCCAAAACGAGATTATCGTTGTTCCCGATTTTCATAAGCGAATTTTGTTTAGCGATGAAGCGCACTTCTGGTTGAATGGCTACGTCAACAAACAAAACTGCCGCATTTGGAGTGAAGGTAATCCTCAAGTGTATGTTGAAACACCGTTACATCCAGAAAAACTGACTGTTTGCTGCGCTTTATGGGCTGGTGGAATCATTGGTCCGTACTTTTTCAAAAACGATGTTGGCCAGAACGTTACAGTCAATGGTGATCGGTATAGAGCCATGATTACTAACTTTTTCATTACTGAATTGAATAACCATGATGTCCAGGAGATGTGGTTTCAACAAGACGGCGCAACGTGTCACACAGCTCGTGCCACAATAGATTGATATTATTGAAAGATACGTTTGGTGACCGCCTAATTTCACGTTTTGGACCTGTGAATTGGCCTCCAAGATCTTGTGATTTAACACCGCTAGACTACTTTCTGTCGGGCTATGTAAAGTCATTGGTCTATGCGGATAAGCCACAAACGCTTGACCATTTGGAAGACAACATTCGCCGTGTTATTGCCGATATACGGCCACAAATGTTGGAAAAAGTCATCGAAAATTGGACGTCCAGATTGGACTACATCCGCGCCAGCCGTGGCGGTTATATGCCAGAAATCATATTTAAAATGTAATGCCACAAGATTATCTTCCGGATAAATCAAATTCATGTCAATCAAGTTCTATACCTCTATAAAAACCACCGTTTATAAGACAACCATGTCGTTATTTATACTTGTATATTTGGTCGAAAAATCGCTTATAAGTCACAAACAGTTTTGACTTGGCAGCAATCACAATATTATGTTCGGCTCAAATTTAAACTAAAAACTTTCCTTTTCGTGGAAAGCAGTCGTTTTTGTAAATGTGAATCACATCGGCCCACATTCCTGTAAGACCTTGTGAAGAATGAAAGAGGTTCGTCTGACTGTTTCAAAAGCACGAATGGTATAATTTGCTTGGTAAAATGGCCGTATAATCCGTTTATTTAGCCTCTAATTAAGTAGCAATTGGGGAACAAGATGTTGCTAAACGATTATGCTAGAAAACGATAAAGCAGAAATGCAAAGGATATTGTTATGAAATATAAGGAGTCGATGAGAATCGTTGATTTGCTGGGCCAATTAATTTGTCACTATAGAATATTTTTGAAATCTTCTTAATGGACACTTCGCTTCGCATTGGTGTCATATTAATTTTATACACAAAAAAAAAAAAAAAAAAAAAAAAATTATGCAGTAGAAATAAAACATCAACAAAGGATATATAGAAACTTCATGATTTTCGGATGAAAGTTACAGGATTGTTCTATTTGAGAGAGGTGCAAATATTCGCAAAGGAACACGTCCAATATTTATATTAATTTCCGACTGGTCCTACGTCCAGTAAAGAAAGAAAGTATTTCAAAATCTTCCTATTTAAACTAAATTTATCGGAATAAAAAATTCGTATATATTTCTTTCTTTTTATTTTCCAGATATGAAGTAGAGCTCTAGATAACCGGATATCGACCAGTGCGAGCAAAAAAAATTAAATTTCGTTTGTCAAAATTTCTTTGGCATTTAAAAGATTTGTACATTTGGTTTAATAAATTTAAAATTATAAAAAAAACTGAGAAAAGAATATAAGCGTATGTCAAAATACTCGAAATGTTCGTGCTCGGCTCGAAAATGTTCGAAGGATTTGTTATAATAATTGTCTGCCGAATTAATTTAGCAGTACCATCTGGAAGAGTTGACGTCATTACTTTGCCACTTGTAGGGATTTCTGCTGGGCCGTTATTTGGTACTCCTCTGCTATATATTCATTTACTTTTACACTGAATCTGCTGTTGGATAAGTAGGTTCTTCTTTTTTTTTTCTTTTTTTTTTGAACTGATAGTGTCACATACCATTGCTGTGAGGGCACAATGATGCTGCGGTAGGCATTTTCTATCCTCCCCCTTTAAGAATATTATGAGATGTGTTAGATAATGCCACATCTTGTCAAATACTAGAGCCACATCAAGAAAATGACCGAGCAATTCTCTCTGAAATCTCTGGAAATTCTTTCTTATTTCATTAGTTAGTGACAAGTTTTATGCGAAAACCAAATTGATGTGTAGGAATTATAGAATTTTGGTGGTGAAAGTGATAGCAACACTTTTTCGAAAAGTTTGGAGAGTCAAGTCGACAGGCTGATTGGTCTGTTTGATGACTTCTGGGTCGCGTCTTTACCTGGTTTATTAGGCAAAACGTTAGTAGATAAAGACGGTAGGAGTTTTTTGAAATTTTATTTTTCGCGTCCTAATGCCACTTTTTACTTTTTCTCTGCCATCTTCGATTTCGCTGTAAGTTGTAATTTTTCTGGTTTTTTGACGACTGGTGTTGCTATTGCTAGCATATTAAACTTCGTTATCGTGTGTGCGATAGCTTTTGTATTTTTTATATTTCAGCCAGTTAGTTCTGAATATCGTAAGACTAAAAGAATACAGATATTCACTGTCTTTTCATTCAATCTAATAATTACTGGGGAGCCATCGGAAGATAAATCGGTACCAGTTACAGCAAATACTAAGTTCCTATCGGAGGACTGCGAGATCAATCAGATCGGGTAGTTTCCTTAGATCTGTAGTTCCGTAAGTTGACCATGTTATATAACAGTTAGCTTTTTGGGCCTATTAGTCGGCACCCCAATGAGTGTGCTTCGAATTATAATCTCCTCTAGATAAAAATTTATCTCCGAGGATTTGCAAAAAGTCGTTCAATTGCTTCTATGTTATTACGAATCGTGGTGGACAGTATAACGCTGCCAAAGTAGGGTCAACCCACAGGTTTTTAAGAGCGATTAAAGCTGATTGCACCAGTTTATTGCAAATGAGTGGAGACAGCTACGCACCTAGCGTTTGAAAATTACATGCATCCACCTATTTCTTTACAATGATCTTGGAAACGCTCCTTATTCCGCTTTCATTATCTTACTTTCATTTTACTTTTAAGCATTGTGAATAGTTTTGATAACCTCTAACATTCTCCTTCTGGTCCAAATACAAGTATATCTATGTATTAGTAAAATACATACAAATATACGTTTGTGAATAGATGACCTCCTGCAATTTCCATATATGCGCGCTTTAAATACTATTTGTGTGCTCTTGTGTTGGTATTTCAGCATTCAGTGTTGGTTAAACATAATTTCGTGTAATTAGTGAATAACATAATCAAATTATTGTTCGCTAAGGGACATGCATTTTGGCAAGGACTAATGCTTTGTCACAATTAAATTACTGTTCTGGGAATGAGGGGTTTTCACGTATATGTATGGAGCACATGTGAAGCGAAACTGCTAATGAGTACGAAATATAGTTAATAAGAAATTAAAACTGACAGGTTACAGCAATGTTATGCTTAACCTCAAAATTTCCACACATATATTCGCAGCAAATATAAATGCTATAAATGCAAGTGCAAAAAGTGTAAAATAAAATAAAATAAAATGAAAAGAAATGTAGTAAAATAATTACAATAAAATAAAATAAAGTTAAATAGAATAAACTAATAAAAAAAAATAAAAAGTAAAAAAAAATTAAATTATATAAAAAAATAATAACAAAAAATAAACAAAACATCAATAAAAAAAAAAGAAAAATTAAATAAAAAATTTAATAAAATAAAATAAAAATAAAACTGTAAAATGTTGCTCTTAGATATTAACACACAACCGTTGATTTGGTTTTGTGTTTTTCCGACAGGGTGGATACTAGATTTATATCGGAACGAATTTCCGTCATCCCTTGTCAATTTTGGTTTAGTAACACACCGGTTTCGGCAAACCGCCATCTTCGAAACCAAACACTGAAGATGACAAGGGATGACGGAAATTCGTTCCGATATAAAACACAACCGTTTGCTTTAAGTTCATTTATTCAAGTATAAAGTAATTACAATGTGAAAACTATACTAAGCGTTTGTACTAAAAGTTATACCGTATTTGGGTTGCCTAAGTTGCATATTTTAGCTATGCATTTTCTAACAAAGTCCGCCTCAACCCAAATGCGATTTGCAAAATCAATTCTTTTCATAACAAAATCATTACAAGTTCATTTTCTAAATTCTATTATACAAAATCAATTTTCAATAATTTACATAAAGTACAATGTTTATCTTTATTTACATAAAGTACAATGTTTATCTCCAGATAATGGTTTTGTAAGTATATCTGCCGCATTCTGCGCTGTCGGGATGTACGAAATATCGATCTCATGGTTGATGTACTTCTCACGTATGTAGTGAAACCTTATGTCGATATGTTTGCTTCTCTTATGTGCCACAGGATTTTTGACGACGAACTGAGCACTTTGATTATCGCAATATATTCGGGATGCATCTTTAATGAACTGCTCAAACCCCATTTCTCTTAATAAGCTTCTTATAAACGATAGTTCTTTTGCCGCATTGCACATAGCAACATACTCAGCTTCCATTGTGCTGAGGGAAACCGAATGTTTCTTTTTAGACTCCCAGGTAATCCAGCCATCGCCCATGAACATAGCGAATGCACTAATCGATTTGCGGTCTGTAGAGTCTGAAGCCCAATCAGCATCTGAAAAACAAATTAAGCTTTGAGGGTTAGCTTTATAGGTTATCATACCCTTTTGTTTCTGCCTTAAATATCTGAGAACACGCTTGGCTGCCACAAAATGCTCGTTGTGTGGATGGCTGTTGAACTGAGCCAACTTTGATACAGTTTGTGCTATACCTGGCCTAGTAATTATTGCAAGATATGTCAAACCACCAATAAGTGACATGTACTGTTGCGCTAAATAGCCTTTACATTCCTTGTTACTACATTTCTCGAGAATTGTACCACTGCTATAAGGCGTCGCAGCTCCTTTGCAGTCTGCCATATTCCAACGCTTCAGCAATTATTCCACATAACGTCCTTGATGAATAGTTATGTTTCCTCGAAAACCATTACGTTAATCTTCCATACCGAGATAGTATCGAATTGGACCACGATCGACAGCTTCTACTTTCTTGTTTAATTGTCTTATAATTCTTTTCATTGTGTTTTCTGACGAACATGCCAATAAAATATCATCAACATATATGCTCAATATGTTAATTTCACCTCTCTCGTACAGAGTGTAGACACAGTTGTCTGCTTTACATCGTTTAAACCCCATTTCGCATAACACTTTGTTAATTTTTTCATTCCAATCTCTTCCAGCCTGCTTAAGGCCATAGAGCGACTTTCGAAGTTGACAAACTTTTTCAGGATGACTTCTATCTACGAAACCTTCTGGTTGTCGCATGTACAGCTCCTCTTCCAACTCGCCGTTCAGGTATGCCGCTACAACATCTATATCTATATCATCTATATGGCAACTTATGTTGGACTGTCAAAGCAAGAATCAAACGAATAGTCGTATGCCGGACCACTGGTGCGTAGGTAAGTTCAAAATCTTCACCAGGCTTTTGAGAACAGCCTTGCGCAACTAAGCGCGCCTTGTATTTTTCAAGCTTACCAGTCTCATCGTACTTTTTTACAAATACCCATCGATGCTCGATTATGTTTTTGACAGGTGGACGATCAGTTCCAAGCATCACTTTTAATGAGGGAATCATATTCCGCCTGCATTGCGGCCCTCCACTGCGAACTTTAACTTGATTTCATGGCTTCTGCGACTGATGTAGGGTTTTCACATGCCAAATTTAACACTTCAAGATAATCAGCTATGTACTTCTTCTTTAGGCGACCCATCTTTCCAGTTCTACATATACGTGGTCTTCCATGCTTTCTTTTACCTACCACTATTTCGCCTTCTTCACTCGAAACAGATTCTTCGCTTAATACTTGTTCTTGCTCATCTTCACCTTCCCCTTTTTCAATGTCAAAAGCTTTCAAATTTTTTTCTCTTTCTATTTCATTTTTGTTTTCTCTATTTTCATAAATTATTTCTTCATTTTTTTTTTACACTGTGACACTGAGGGTTAATCTCTCCGTAATTGATGAAACCAAATGGAGATGAAACTTTATCCCTCCCATATCAAAACCTCATACTGGGTTTTTGGCCTATAGGTTTAATTTTTATTTTTATTTAAAGTTGGGAACCCTGTGTATGAGATAAGTTGATTAAAACTTGATCAAATGAAGCAATTTTAGATGGGTTTTTTTGTATATCGCTTTTTTTGGATCGAGGAACTCATTTTTGACATGAACTTTTACCTAAATCTTACGATAGGTGGCGCTGTCATACAATTTGTCTTATTTTTGATAGTTTTTTATGCAAAAGTAGTATTAATATATGTAATTTTTTCTTACCAATCACAATTTCTGTTAGTTTCGTGTCAGCTCTCTCGCAATACCACAGCAAAATAAATTCTGACGATTTTGGTAGTGTAAAGCGTCTTCTAAAATAAATTTAAAATGAATAAATGTTTGCGAAAGTTAGCGCTTTATTGCTATATTTGCGTTAAATTCAGCATAGCAACCAATCTGATTGGTATAAGTGTTATTGCGAAAGAGTGGTATGAACATTATTTTGGGATGCCGGTTGTTCAAGACGTAAATTGGCCTCCCAAAGATATATGTAGAACCTGCTACGACGACTTACGTCTCTGGGTTAAAGGAATAAAAAAATCGCTGAAGTTTGGTGTTCTGATGATTTGGACTGATCCAGGTAAGCTTATTTTATTTAATGTGTTGAATCTATGTACTCATTCAGAATGGTTGTGCATTCAGGTGAGCATAGTGAAGCGCGTTGTTATGTGTCTTTGAATGATGTAAATGGAAAAACTAAAAGATCGCGAAGATCTATTTCATGGAATTATTGGAATAGATTATGTAAGCCTGTCATTATCGCATTCAGATGCTATTCCTGTACCACGGCCACCAAGCCCTACTACGATTTCTATATGGACTGCGAACTTGCAAAACCAGTTGCAGGATCCTGATTATGAAATATATGAAGCTTCCAAAAATATGATACCAATATCTCAAAATTGGATGGATGACGTGGTAAAACATGTCAATTTATCAAAACGTGATGCAGAGTATATAGCACATAAGTTAAAACAAAATAATTTACTGACACCTGATGTTAAAGTTACTGGTTACCGTCATCGCCAAGCAAAATTTCAGCCATTTTTCTCTGCCAATGAAGAGAACACCTTCGTTTACTGTAACGATATTGAAAAACTTGTTGCAGAAATGGGTATGACTTATATTCCCCACGAATGGAGGTTATTTATTGATTCATCCAAAGCTAGTATGAAAGCAGTGTTGCTGTACTACAACCTAGAAACCTAGCGTTCCGATAGCATACAATTTGAACACTAAAGAAACGTACGAATCTGTGAGACATCTACTAGAAGCAATAAACTATGAAAGCCATAAATGGGGTATATGTTGCGATTTGAAAATGGTAGCTCTGCTTTGTGGATTACAAGGTGGATATTCGAAGAATATGTGTTTTATATGTTTGTGGAATACACGTTATAAAGGGAACCAATACCAAAAACATGATTGGGAGAACAGAGAAGATTTAGTTGTTGGATAAGATAATGTAATACACACGTCCCTTGTTCCAATTGAAAAAGTGTTGCTACCTCCACTACATATCAAATTGGGTATTTTTAAATTTTTTGTAAAAGCACTTCCTGCAGATGGACCAGCTTTTATTACTCTAAGGTCAATATTTCCACGACTTAGTGCAAGCAAAGTAAAAGAAGGTATTTTATATTTACATATAAAATAAGATTTTTTAAGATTTATGTAATTGCTATATCGTTTTACAGGTATGTTTAATGGTCCAGACATAAGAAAATTGATAAAAAATAGTAAGTTTGATAACTCTTTAAATGAAAATGAGCTAAATGCCTGGAATGCCATAAAAGACGTAATAGCTAATGTTCTCGGTAAACAACGTGCCACGAACATCAGAGACATATGAGTTTGAAGGTACATTTTCTCCATCACCATATAGATTGGTTTGAATACCAAATCGCAACGGAATCGGATGAACAAGGCGAACGTTTTCACCAGGTCGCTTTAACAATGGAGACACGGTATAGGGGAAAAAACTACTAGCAATGTTAGCAAATCTATGCTGGTGGCTAACGAGGAATGATGAAGACAATAACGACGAGGAAGAGGAGGAAGTAAACTTACCGCCTTCAAAAAGATTCAAGTTTTAGTTTTTAAGCACCGTTATTTTTGTAAGCTTTTTATGGCATATTTTTTCAAAATGTCAGAAAATAATTTAATTCTTAACAGAAATATTACTTTGCACGTATACTTAATTTTTTATTTCAAACTTTTCACGCCTACATACATATGTGTATATGTATACTATTTATCATCTTTTTTGTGTGCCAAATATAGTGTAATGTTCCTTCCTATATGTATCATATACGATCATTTCTACAATAAAACTAAAAATATTATTTTCCATGAAAAATAAGACAAATTGTATGACAGCGTCACCTATCGTAAGATTTAGGTAAAAGTTAATGTCAAAAATGAGTTCCCCGATCCAAAAAAAAAAGCGATATACAAAAAAACCCACCTAAAATTGCTTCATTTGATCAAGTTTTAATCAACTTTTCTCATACACAGGGTTGCCAACTTTAAATAAAAATAAAAATGAAAGAAACCAGACCTATAGGCCAAAAACCCAGTATAAGGGATAGAGTTTCATCTCAAATTGGCTTCATCAATTACGTAGAATCTTGTTGCACAGTGTTATTAATTCAATATTAACGTTTTCAGTTTCTTCATTATCAATTTTCGGTAAAATATTTTCAAAAAATATTACATCTCGCGCTATTACGATGCCTTTCTTCACTGAAGTCTATATCCCTTTGTATGGTCAGCGCAACCAACAAAGCGAACCTTTGAACCTTTGCAATCAAATTTCGATCTACCTGGTTGTTTATGTAAAACAATGGCTTCGCAGCCAAACACTTTTAAATGGTTGATACTTGGTTTGTAACCTCGAAAACATTCAAAAGGCGTTTTATTTTTTAAAATTGTAGTTGGGCACCGATTTCTTATATAACCGGCCGTATTTACCGCCTCAGACCACAACGACTTTGGAAGGTTTGATGACACCAATAAACACCTTGCCATCTCTACTAATGTTCGGTTGGCACGTTCTGCTACCCCATTCTGTTCCGGCGTGTAAACCGCAGTCTTTTGATGTACAATACCTTTGGCTTTTAAATAATTTTGCAATTCGGCGCTTAAATATTCGCGCCTGTTGTCACTACGTAGACACTTCACATTGCTACCGATTTGATTTTCCGCGGGCGTCACAAATTGTCTAAATGCTTCGAATGCATCAGCTTTTTTCTTTAAAAAATGTACTTCAATTAAGCGGGAAAAATCATCTATAAAAGTTACAAAATAGTTTGAACCGCCTTGCGACGTTGTAGGCATTGGCCCGCATATATCCGAGTGTATAACTTCTAGACATTTTGTCGATCTAACGTGAGTGTATTTACCGAATGCACTTCTTTTTATTTTGCAAAGTGCACAAATGTCACAATCAAAATTTCTATAGTTTTTGAATTCCAATCCACGCACCATATTATTTACCGAGAGTGCATGCAAATCTTTATAGTTTAAATGGCCGAAACGACGATGCCATTTTTCTATATTTTCATCATTCTTATGTACGAATGAATTAATTATTTCATTTTTAAGCGCACTAAATTTTATATGAAAAACTCCGTTATACATTTTCGCGACGAACACTAATCTATTTTCTTTCGTTTTCACTATCGCGTTATTATTTTTAAAATGTACCTGTACCTGTACTAAGTATTTTGCACACTGTTAAAAAATTGTTCTTTAGTTTAGGTACATAAAGTACATCCATCAACAAAATATCACCATAATTGGATTTGAGCAAAAACTTTCCATCTCCCTCTGCGTGTACAGCTTCTCCAGATGCCAAAAATACATTTTGAGTAGATTTGCGTAAAGAGGTGAATAATGAGATATCACTGCACATGTGAGAGGATGCTCCGCTATCGAGAATCCAGGTATTCTCACCACGCGATCTATGTGAGTTTGAGTCACATAAATTAAGTACAGTTGGAAGTTGTGATCTTTTGCATTGCGCTTCAATAACACTTCATATTGCTCATATTGCGCTTGAAATTCTTGGGCTTATTGTTATTGCGATTGTCACGCTCATTGAAAATATTCGATAACTGATCACTTTTCTCTGGCCTTATATGGTAGTTAGCGGAAAAAACTTTTTCGGCTTCAGTAAACCGTTGACCACGTCTTCGCTTTTCTTCCAATATTTTCATTTTTAATGCTTCCATTTTCGGCAACGTGTCTCTGCTTTCAATTGCTATTACGAAGCTCTCTAATATGCAAAGAAGGTTATCAGGTACAGTTATGCCAATTTCACTAAGGCTGTCAACGACCGAGCAGAACTCATTAATTTGAAGCGCAAATTTCTCTGCTGCGTTTAACTTAAACTGCACCAACTTTTTGAATAAATTTACCTTTCGAGCTGGACTATCGGCATTATAGAGATCGATTAAAAGAATTCAAGCTTCTTTCGCCGTTTCACACTTCTTAACGTGAATTAATTCTGATGGGCTTACCCATAGATGTATCATTGCCAATGCCTTTTGGTCGGCAGTCTTCCATGCCCTTGCTTCCAACTCTGAAGGTTCCACCTTAGGAGTTTCTTCGATCACGTACCACAAATCTTGAGTTACCAGCAAACTCCGCATCAACAGCGACCACGTAGAACAATTCTCGCCATTGAGCTTTTCTATATTTCTTAACGAAGAACTCATTTCGCGTCTTAATTAACTTATTTAATCAAACCAAATAATTTTTTTTTAAGTTCATTTATTCAAGTATAAAGTAATTACAATGTGAAAACTATACTAAGCGTTTGTACTAAAATTTATATCATATTTGAGCTGCCTAAGTTGCATACTTTAGCTATGCATTTTCTAACAAAAACAATAAAATGAAATAAAATTAATTAAAACAAAATAATATAAATTAAAATAAAAAAATTAAAAAACAGAAAAAAAAAATAAAAAATTAAAAAAAAAAACTGAATGAAACAAAAATTAAATAAATTAAATAATAAATGCGCGAAAAGTGTAAAATATATAAAAATAAAATGAAGTAAAATAAATGAAAACATAAAATAAAATTAATTGGAATATCTTAAAATTATTAAAAGAAAATATAATAAATAAAATACAACTAGATAAAATATAAAAAAAATTAAGTAAATTAAAATACATAAAACAAAATAAAATAAATTTAAAAAATATTAAAGTAAAATAAAATAAAATAATATAAAATAAAAGAAAATAATAAAATAAAATAAAATGAAATGAAATAAAAGAAAATGAAATAAAATATAATAAATATAATAAAATATAATAAAATAAAGTAAAATAAAAAATTAAATAAAAGAAAATGTATTTCATTATTAAATTAAAAGCATAAAAAAAATAAAAAATATAATAAAAAAATACTAAAAAATTAATATTAATAAAAATATAAAAATAAATAAAAATCAAAGAAAATAATATAAAATAAATAAAATAGAATATAATAAAATGAAATAAATTAAAATAAAAAATAAAATAATTAAAATTAAATAAATTTAAACATAATATACTAAAATAAAATAAAATAAAAATAAATTATAAAATTTAAAATAAATTAAAGTAATATAAAATAAAATATAATAAATAAAATTTATTATAAAATAATAAAATTAAATATAATAGCATGAAATAAAATTAAATTAAATTTCCTTAATATTTTGCCGTGACGAATAAGAATCTTTGAGATGAAATAACATCACCGTTTATTATATCTACATTTTCATAACCCCTTTAATTACTTTATTTGATACTAATACACGAATAAGTTTGTATTATTATATATGTTTATCTACTTGGTATCTTAAGCAAATCGTCCATATTCGTTAAGCCTATTTACATATTTGTTGTTTTGTAATTTATAGTATATTTTGTGGATAATTTCAATTGCCTAAATGCAATTCATCAAAATATAATTTAATTATCAATAATTAATATATATATGTGAGTGCATATGTAACTAATGAAAAGCATGTAGAATGTAGAGACTTAAGTGCAGGGCGTTTATTTGCTGAATTAAAATATATGCATGTGTGCTAGAGTAAATTGTATTTATTGGCTTTGTTGTTCTTGCATTGTGGGCGTTATTAAATGCTTTTTATGTTAATTACAGACTATCTGTTGCTAAACTGGCTAAATAAATTTCAATGTTTCGCCCAAAAATTACTGGATTCGTCGCCCTGAAATATAAAGTGTGTGGGTGCCCGTGTGTTTTTGAGTGCGTGTATTTTATTTATTTGCATTTTTATTTCTCACAAGTTTTTTTGTTGTTGTCGCAACTGACACAACACAAATTGCGTAATTTAAGTGATTTTAATTTGCGTTCAGCTACTCCAACGTCTGTCAGGCCACTTCGCCGATGAGGCCACTTGGGGATTTAGCTTTTCGTCGCAACCGCGAGTGTTACGAAAAAGTGGCTTAATTCATACGAGCGTACATATATGTATGTATGGATGGGTTTGGCTGTATATCTGAGCGATTATGGTTGCTGAGCCGTGGAATTGTAAAGTGTACTTTTTAAACTGCGAAAAATTGTATGAATTAATTTGCCTTATTGGACAATTTGACTTTTGCCACTCGTCCCCAGCGCATCAAATGACGCAACGCGTACAGAGTTGTCGCAATCTACTCCAATCTACTTAAGTACGAGCTACCTACTCGTATTAGTTTATGCAAATAAATTTCGGGACGAATTTATTAAAATTTTATACAACATTTGGTATGCTAGCAAACTGACGGCAATCTGTCTTGCTTATGTATGTATGTACTCGTACATTTGGGTTGGCAGTTAGTGGATTTTCTTAAAAACAGTAATTTATCATTGTTAATGTTAAAATTAATTTAAATATATTTTTAAGCTTTTGACAAATCCATTTTAATTGTTCAGCACTTAGTGAGTGCTTCAATTAATCAGAGTTCTGCGAACTTTCTTTAAAGACATAATCAATTTACAAATAAATCTGTAGAAATGTATATGGAAAATTATTTCAATTATTTTGTTAAGTTTTTAATTGGAATTTATTCGAAAAGAAAGGCTTAACCTATTGTCAGCTAACTATACATATCTGATTAGGGCTCTATAACCGCTCAACTGATTTTTGGCCGTACACCTACTCTAAACCGTGATGTGAGTTTTGATGGTTTTCTAAGAAATAGAGAGACGGAATTTATATATTTATGTATCGCTTTGGTCTGGTTTCCAAAATATATTTTAAAAAATTAAACATTTGAAATAGGTGGCAGCTCTACTTAAAGATCTCTAAGCCTTCTTAATGCTCTTCAGTTTGACTCGCTTATTTTAATACAATTTGTTTTATGGTTTGTTTTACTTTGGTTATTAGCTCACAAAATTGACTTAGTAGTAAATATTTAAATTTTTTTATTAATTAATCTTTAATTAGCCTTAAATCTACCTAGTTTGATCCCAATATTTTCATTTATTCTATGTTAAATATTTAAGATAAAGTTTAAATTTTTTTAAATAATTATCTAAAACCATTTATAATTTACTAAATGTTGCTTCATTAGTTAGGGAACATTCAAAGCCGTTTAGCTCGGCCAAGAAATAGTAAGATTATTTTAAATACTACACTATACAAAAGTAAAGTAAGTAAAGCAAGAATAAAATGAATATCTATTTATAACTCTATTAACTTCAAATGTCAAAAGTCAGTGAATCGATTGACATGCATGAATACTCCAGATCTGGTCCCCAGCAACTACTTCCTGTTCTCAGATCTCAAAGGAATGCTCGAAGGGAAGAAATTTTCGCCGTAACTGAGGACTATTTTGAAGTAATGGACGAATCGTACTACAAAAATGGTATCGAAAAGTTGGAGGGTCGCTATAATAAATGTATCACCCAAGAAGGGAACTATGTTGAATAAAAAAAAATGAATTTTGCCAAAAAGATATGTTTTACTTTGGTAGGACCGGTACTTTTCAATTGACCTGTTACGTTCATTTTATATTAAATGTGGTACGTGTATACTTGCATAGCTAAAATAGTTTCGAAATTTTTTTAAATTCCATCTGTTCTGTTTTCCATTAAATACATAAATTTATTTGAAGTCCTGAATATGTACCACATTCAACATATAACAGTAAAAAGTACACTAAAAACACTAATGTATTGTGTTGCAAGATTAATGTAATATTGTTTATTTTCTTCATCATAATAGTTAGATAATAGTTAGCTGACATCTAATCATGACCTCTTGAATTCCGGCAGCGGGGATCGGGGAGGTGCCGGTCCTTTAGAATGCTGTGAGATTAGAATTTACCTACTCTGTGTTCATAAAATCCGCAGCGAAAGAAATAACGTCGCAAACGTGTTTTATTTCAACATGCAGAGATGCTGCTGCTTTCGAGGTTGAAAGAGAAATAAAACGTAAGACCGGCGGCATTGGCCTTTTAAAGATTGCACAGAAGGTAGAAATCTGAAAAAGGGATTATTCCCAATAACTTTGAAGAGTCATATACATTTGTCTTAATAGCAGCGACATCTCTTAGTGAATGCGATAACTGCCCAAAGTTTAATAAATAAACTGTAAGGTTTAAACCTATTTCACTTCCTGCAGGGTATATATACAAAGTGTATATGTATTGTTGATTTTAGACGCATGTGTTAGTGTATTGAAGTTGCTTTTGAATTCGAATAAATGCAAATTGAAGTTCATCACGAGCAAAATACATTCAATTTTTTCTTCCTCTTAACTGTTTTTTGGGTGAATCTTTTGCTGTCGTTCTGGCCATCGTTTGTAGCACATTTAGTATTAACATGTTCCTTATAAATAAATGTATGTATTTTTTTGTTTGCAACATACCAGTGGAAACGATGTTGGAGAGCAAACAGTTTTGCAATGGTATGAACCCTGTAGGGAAAAATACTAGTTTTTAACTAGAATCCAACTAGTTTGAATTTTACCACTTACCCGTTCATTACCATCTACTTACCATGTAAGCAACTGGTATTTCTCACAAGGTGATGTCCTACGAACTGTTATATATAAGTACTTTATTATCCATTTTGCGGATCCCAAAATAAACGTAAATAAAATGCATTTTAAGCAATTTTTTCAACAAATTCCCTTTTTATTATAAAGTTTGAACCTTGTGACAGTTGTGAAACACTAATCATCCCAATGACCGTCTTTTGAGGTAAATTTCGACTACTTTTTGGCACATGTTGGGCGGTATCTCAGCCATAACGAAAGTTTGTTTTCAAGTGCTAAAGAGTTATATGTTTAGCCCCATATACATGGTCTTTTTTTTGGTAGCCTCACAAAAAAAGTCCAACGGAGTCAAATCGCACAATCTCAGTGGCCAACTGACATCGTCCAGACGAGAGAATACGCGGCCGGGAAATTTTGCTCGCAATAAAACCATATTCGCATGTGTGGCATGTGGTACCATCTTAGAACCACATATTATCATAGTAGTGTTCTTCAATTGCAGGCCAAAAAAAAAAAACCTCGGTACGACCATAACGCTCCAAACTGACAGTGATAGTCTTGACGTTATCGTTTTCAAAGATCCAATCACACCTCCGGACCAAACAACGCACTAGACACTAAATTTTTTTGGGTGTAATGACCTCTCTTTAATCATTTGATGATCCCGGAGCCACAAATTCGATAATTTTGTTGGAAAAGCCCGGTCCACTGCTTGTTGTTCAAGCACGCAATCGACGTAACTGCGGCGTTGTAAATGGTCAGTTGTGTTCAGTTTTTGTGTGAGATGAACTGCATATTTGTGCTAGTTAAAGGTAGTAAGTCCAAGTGCAAAATACGCCATAATGTGTCGTAAGTATGTCCCAACTCTTGAGAATGTCGTGAAATAGACACAATCCGCTCTTCTTCTGCACTTTCACTTACAGCAGCGATATTTGAGGTGGAATGAGCAAAACGATGATGCGCAGGCATTGTAATGTCTGTAACTGATTCAAATTTCTTTAATTTAATTTAATTTAATTTTACATATTTCTCCTAAAGCATCATTTTTTAGTAGGTTTCAACAATTTTAACACCTTGTGCGGTTTCTAAGCGTTCAATTTTCATAAATACCCGTCTTTTATCTAAAACAAAACATGTTTGGTTTGAAAGTTAAGTTTGATAGATGTCAAAATACAGCCTTGCACTTTCTAAACCACTAAATGGATAACCCTTTATGTATTAATTTCTAATTCACTAAAAATAAAATTGAAAATAAAAATAATAATGAATTTGCCTTCAGCGAGACTCGATAACCTATAACAAATCGGCTATCGTTGGGATATAAAGTTCTTTACACATCACACTTTAACAGATATGATTAGGGAATGAAACTCAGCCGTGATGTACTAAAAATAATAACGACACGAATGGCGTGGTAGATAAATTTTATTATTCCCCTTACTTGTAAACTGCTATAAATAACGAAATGGTATGATATCATCCTATTTCATACTAGTATTTAACTAGAACTTGTGCATACTAGCCTATCTTTTCACTGCAGGTAATGTACTCGTATGTATGTATGAGTTAGCTTTTTTGCTATACTTGTTTAAACAAATGTTGCCACACATATTTGATGTCACAATTTCAATTGTATTGTAACTCTTACTTGTACGGGAGCGAAGAAAACTCATTTCGTATGCAGTTTTTGAATATTTTTTTTTTTGTATTTTACCTTTCCATTTGAATTCCTTATACATATGTACAATTGCATATCAAACATTTTCACTGCTATTTGCTGCTGCTCATTCTGCATAGGTAAGTGATTTCTTCCATTATAGTTAACAAAACGTAAAATGACTTTTGTCCCAGTAACACGCGCCGCTCATCGTTTGTATCGCAGTTACACGTTTGTATGTAGGGATGAGTGTGTTTTCAAATGAGTCGTTGTCGTTCATGTGGGAAGATATATGTATATACACACACATATACTCTAGTAAATAAATGTTGGAATTTTTCCTAATGCGAGGAAATATGTATGTATATATTTATGTACAGTATATGTTTTTACATATGTATGTAAAAGTACTCTCATCAAAAAATGTGCCAAAGCCAACCACGTCAACAATTTGCCATGATTGTATGCAAATATGTTTTAGTGTATGCGTATGTAAATGTGTTTGTACATTTTGATTTCTATTTTACATATTGTAAATGTAATTTATATGTTGTGATTTAATCAAGATGTTGATATTTCTCTGAATTGAGGGAAAATTGTTTTGGAAAAAAATCCCCAGAGAAAAAAAAATTCTGTAGCGTTCTTGGTGACAAGTAAAGGAGCGTAGATGAAAAAGTAAAACAAATAAGTGACTACAACACCGTGACAGCCAGTCCCATGCACGTGTTGGGAAAGGAGGAAAGTTGGGCAGGTCACCTCGAAGGACTTCCAGTAAGTGTCTCGTAAATTAGGAAGGTGATGGAAGCAATTCCACTTGAAAAACTACCTTGGCAGCTAGGTTAAATTGGAAGGTAATAACGTAGGATATACTTCAGGAGGCTACTATTAGAGGCTCCAACCCCACTGTTAGACTCGCCCAATCAAACAGAGGAACTGAGGTCTAGCAAAAGGCTTGAAAACGCTCCGGGTATAATAGACGCGCAACGCGTCTCTGACAGCTGTCGGGCTCTGACAGCTGGAACCAAGCAAACTGCCAGAGGAGCTAGCCCCGAAGTGACTGTAAAGCCACCAGAGACCGGCTCGGGGCTGTTGATTCTCTTATTCTCACAAGCTCTCAGAAGTATTTTATGATTTTAAATGCTTTTAATTACATGTAATGTTTATTTATTGTATGAAGATAAAAAGATACAACGAGTATTCATAAAAAAGAAAGAAGAAATTTCACAATGAATTTGATAAATGTAATTACTTTTTTACAGCATATTCTCTTCCCTCACTTATCTTTCTGTTTTTCTTTGGCGACCACTTGGCTAAATTTCACGAAAAATTGAAAATTCACTCCTCCTGCAAGAGGCAAACTGCGAAGGATAGTGACAGGACAGCTGACCAGCAGTGTCAGGAACCAGCGAGTGGTGCATGACAGCTGAAGGCGCAGTGGGGACCACAGGTCGCACATAGAAGGGATCTGATATTTCAAATACATCATTTTAGATGCGTTACATATTTATTCTCTGTAAGCCATGACATTTCTGCGTGTGGTGGTATTCGCCGTCTGTTAAACCTTCCTCTCGAAAACTTTAGTGCCTACATTTGGTAAGGGTGGTTATGTACTGCTTGATATTTCGTCATGTAGTCAGGAAGATAAAACCATGTATTCTCTGCGTAGCTAGCAAACAATTGCTTAAAGGCGGCCGAAGCGAGAATCGGAACTACTTGAAGCCTCTGTCCTGTAATCACAAATAACAATTATCCTCCCTACATGTATGGGTATAGTTAAACGAACTCTTCATCAATAAGATATAAATTGTCCAAGTAGCGATATTTAGATTGACATTGACAAATCTGTTACAAAATCAATGCAAGATACGCAGTGGACATCGCCTAATTAAAGTGCATTTCAATGGAAAAAATGTGTAGAGCAGACAAATTCTTAAACTAAATAAAAGTGAATTTTAATTCCTGGTAATTTCTGCAGCGTCAGAAATAGATAGAAGCAATGGGCCAACAGGCCTAACTGCTAACGAACTCAACTCAATTTCTCAAATTTATCACGGCTGTACATAATTTGTTTTATTAAAAGCGGTATTTACACTGATCTAAATGTCAGCTTTAAACATGAATACCAAGACTGACACAAAGAAGTTGTTGTGATGTATTGCTGAACTCTTTTTGCTTATTTGACAAGAGCTTTATTTGTTATTTTATTTTCTTACAACGTTACTCAGTTTATAATTAATTTAGCTGGAAAGGAATGAGCTACGTAAAATAGACGGAAGTAAGACCTTTTTAAAATTAATATCCAAAGCTATCTCTGCCCATTGTATGTGATCTATTTAACAAATAAAAATTATTAATAGATTTTTGGCAATTAATAGCAGATTTCATCGATATTCGATATAATGAATTGAGATTAACAATTCAGAACACCTTATGACCAGTGTTCACTGGCTAATGGTCAATCTAACGATGGCTTCACTTTTTGTTTCAAATAAATACCGACTTTTAGCTCGAGCACATTAAAGATTTATTAATTTCTTAACTAAAAACTATCAACTTACCAAATAATTTATTTTCCGGATAAAATACAAATCTCAAAATTTTTACCTGAAAAGGAAAGGAAATTATTATTGGTATATTATTAATTATAATTTTGTAATTAATATAATTTTTATATAATACTATCGGATCCCAGCGTGCTTTGCTACACTTATAAAAAAATCAAGAAAATCTAACTGAAATTTTCAATTTTCAATTTTTTTTGGAAAGGGAGACGAAGAAAATTGATTTAACATTTTTTCCCCAACTTTTTTTATTAATTTTTTTTTATTAATTTAATTTTTTTTTCATTTTAATTTTTTTCACTATTTCTCTCTCTCTTTCAACACCACATACAACGTAATGTACGCGTATTTTGGAATTTTACATGTATTTGTTGTTGTGCATGGGTTTTGTATGGATAGCGACCAATATTCACTAAAACGAACATATCTCTAGAACGGCTGAGCCAACCTCATGAAAACTTACACATTAACTTTCTCCTAATATCCCTTTATAACTCCTAAAAAGTTGCACCAACTTGATCTGGTGGTTCTCAAGTTATAGGCGTTCATCAAAATTTGCTTTGATTTTTATATACATATGTACATGTATGTACATATATAGATAATATTATCAACCAGAAAGCTAAATCATAATTTGGAGGCCGCAATAGGCGAGTGGTTAGCATTGCGTGCTACAATTCGAAAGGCCCGGCCAAAAATCGCTTCCGCGGTTACAAAGCGCCAAATATATATAAAAATCATAATTTAGATTGAGTTTTACAGAATTTATTAATATAATACACTTTCCGATGAGTAAAGGTTATCCTCAACACTACCTGATGCAGTTAGTTACAATTTGTAAATATATAGTTGTAATTATATATGGGCCCTCAAATAGGAGGTGCCCTTTTGAGCTGCCATACATACATATATCAACAGATGGTGATATGAATCTTAATAAATTTTCCTTGTGAATACCCTGCTCTTTGAAGGAGGAGGAGCTCGGCCAAAAATCGCTACAGCGGTTACAAAGCGCGAAATATAAATATACACATATGCACATCATAAAGTCTGCGTTAACCCAAAATATTTTTTAAGTAAAGTAAAAACACAACTGAAATAGTTACTTCAGTTAAAATTTTTCAGGAATTTATTCATTATATTTTTTAGTTTAAAATCAACAAAAATCTATATTTCCATTTGCATTTTCGTTATAACGGTATTTAAGTGCACCAACAAGTAAACATACGTTGAAGATGAGCCTAGATTCTCTGCACTTTGTTTCAAGTTCTTTTTTTAAATGTTTAAATATCCCCATTTATCCTTTGTCGATTCGATAAATTAAAGCTGACCCACACCATTAGCCGCCATGCACCCCACACCAAAATTCCACCACTATACCAACAAGATTTTGTTTTTCAAGAGCAGTTCCTGATTTCCGCCACACAATTTGGCGGCCTTTTATATCGAATTTACAAAACTTGCTCGCATCCGAAAAAATTGCTTGTTCCCAGAGTTCCGAAGACTTATTTATTTCGCTTTCGTCTGTTGACAAGTGAGATATAATACCATTATATTCAGCTTTACGTAAAATTTTTCTAGCAGCAAATTGTTTTTTAAACGTTTTATTTACATTTTAAACTATACCTGTTGGCGTAACTCGCGGGTTAACTTTCACCAGATTTATTATTTTGTGTTCTTTACGTACTGATAATATTTTTGGACGGCCAGATCGGGGTTTCTACGTTAAAATACCGGGTTTCTTGATTATATTTACTGCGCGCTGGACGGAGGAATACGTCCTTCCAATAGTTTGTCCAATTTTTCGAAAACTTTTGCCATCTTTCCAGAGTTTAATAATTATTTTTCTTTCTGAAACACTAATTTCTTTCCTTTTGGTTTCCATTTTTTCAAAATAATATTAAAACACGTCACGAACTCTTTAAACGATTAAAAAGAATTAAAGACAACAGGAAATCTGCGAAAAGAAGAAACATTTTCATGAAAAGTTACGGTATTCTTAAATCAAGCAAGCTGAACGCAGACTTTGTGGTGCCTATGTTTACTTGCAGCTGCACTTAGATACCGTTATCTCGAAAATGAAAATAGGAATATAGGTTTTTTTTTCATTTTGAGCTGAGAAATATAATGAATAAATGCATAAAAAAAAATATAAACTGAATTAACTATTTCAATTGTGTTTGTACTTCACTTTAAAAAATGTGTTGGCAGACTTTATAGTCTATGTGCATATGTACATAGTTCGTGTTTCTATAGTTGTTACCACACAAATATTCCCCAATTTTTTTTTTTAATTTTTAGAGCTTTCGTGGCCTCTTAAGTATAATATTTTTAGTTCTTTAAAGATTTAATATGAACAAAATATAGAAATTCAAAAAAAGTATTCTATATGTTTATTCGGGTAAAAAATTACCCTCGGATTAAATAACGAGCACATTGAACCCTCGCCCCTGAAACAAAATTATTTCGTATGTTTATCAAGAAAACTAGACTCCCTTTAATAACATAATTGACTCAAATCGAATCCTAAATACTTTTCTTTTAAATGGATTTGGTACATTACCTGTAAAGAAAATAACATGAAGTAAATATAACCATTAATGTGTTTTTTATTAATTTATTCAAAATTATTTGCGAATTCACTTGTATTTTTTCATAGTAAGTGCCATTGAAGTATCTAATAAATTAAAGCAAACAAGTTATATTTCCTTTATTCATTTTGTTTATTATTGTTTTTTTTTTTTGTGATAAGTGTTGACTGTTCTCATCAACTAAGACCTCAAGTTCTGTTATTGTATTTACTGCACCTTTATTTCGGTAATTTCTCTACTACGGTTATTTAAAGAGTTTATTTTAAAATTTGAAATTAAAATAATATGTCTGATATCGCCATATGTTTTCTGAGTTTAATTTATGGAACTACCTTTTCGCTGACCTTAATTATGGCTAGCGTCAACGAAGTAGCCGTCGTTTATTTTTATTTATGTATTTATTTATTTATTTTCGGTCCAATGAACAATAAATTCTTACTGGCTATAAGGAAGAAGACTTAAGACTTAATTCTAATTAAAGTAATTATATAAGATATTACGAATTCACAGGATAGAGAAAAATCAAGATTCAAAATGTCATTTAATTCCGTAAGAGTTCTTCTTAATGGGGCGTACTTGGAATAGTTAGATTTTACAAGCCCAATATAAAAAGGAGTTACATGCCTGAGATTTCGACTAGGGACATTGAAGTGTAATTTTTCCAAGAGGTTAAGATAGTCGACTGATCCTTTTACAATATTGGACATAAAAGAGGCAGCGAGGAAAGAGTTTCTGCTACTCAGAGATTTAATACCCAAAAGCAGAAAACGCGACTCATAAGAAGGAATCGGTTCAGAAAAATATAAGGAGCGTAAGGAAGTTTTATGAAAATTTTCCGGACTCATATTAAGCGGCTATATATATGAAAATGGTACCTTCTCCAGATAAATTAAGAATATTCGAGCCTTGTTCTTACCATAGAAACATAAAGAATATTCAGTGTGTAGGGATCTGAAAATGGAGTTCTACTAAGGCGAATAAAGGCTAGCATTGGGTAAGATTTTGAAATAACATAATTAATATGATTAGAGAAACTCAATTTTGTATCGAAATAACACCTAGATCCTTGATTTCAGAAACCGAATCGAAAAATATCCCAGAAATATGGTAACACGTAGGGAAATTATGAAACTTTCTGGTGTAAGTGGAGTGAGGACACTTGAGGTCATCAGCATAAAGAAGAAATTTAGATGTAAGAACACAGGAACTAACATCACTGATTAATAAAATAAACAGCAAGGGGCCAAAGGTGCTGCCTAGACGTACGCCCGATGCCGCTATAAAAGGTTGGGATGGGAGATTATAAAAAGTAACTGCATATATAGGTAAGATGTTATCCATTGAAGAAAAGTAAAGTGAAAACCCAAACTAGATAATTTGGAAACTTGGACCCTGTGAGATACTCAATCAAAATCCTTTGAAAGGGCAGTATAAATTGTATCGACTTGATACCCCTCTTTGAAAGCAGTAAGACGTCACCTCGTGCACGAAATACGTCACGTGGACGCAAAATAGCTATCGCCGAAAAGTGTTGCGACAGTTTATCGATAAAATAAATGTAATTTGACATTTGTGTGTCAGCTGTTTCGTTTTGTTCACAATTTTTACGCAAAATGTTTTATTTTCAAATGTGTTTTTTTGCTGATATTTTAAGCTCAAGCGATGTAGAGAGCAAAAACGAATTTAGGACAAACAGAAAAATTATAAGTCAGAATATATTTAAATTACCAGATAACAAGTAAGTATTGTGATTTAAGTTCGCGTAATTGCCATTTCGAAAAGTATTTTTGTAAGTTGCTTAAGTTTTCTTTCATTTCATGTTTCAAGATTATTTCTTAGCAAAGGTGCGTTCATATATGTGCTGAAAGTAGAGTGCGAACAACTATCTAAAGTAATAAAATTGGCGGCAATGTAACGGTTTTCGAAACAGGCATAATATCAGACTAGTGTTGGAAACGACTTTCATCTTGGACTAGCCCAATCAACCGTTAGTTTGGCTTTGTCTGAAACAATTGCGGTTTAATTTGCCCAGCAGAAGGAAGCCCAGAGGAAAATTACAGTTGTAAACGTGCAACTAGGAATATTGTAGAACGCACTATTGGTGTATTGAAAAACCAATTTCGCTGCTTGCTTAATGCTCGATAAATTCATTATACGCATCACATACGAAGATCCTGAAAATGTAGAAAAATACCAAAACAATGCTGAACACGTGGAAAATGATTTAAATATAAAACCAAAATTAGCAAATTAGAGAAAATATAAAGAACTGTTCTTCATAATTTCAGTAAATTTGTATATCTTTCCTGTATATGAAATGGTATATTAACTTTGGTCCGAAGTATGTAAGTATCAGAAGAAGAAGAGGTGTACTCACCTAAATTTATACCGATAGTATGAGAATCAGGAGCTGAATTAATTTAGCCGTATCCGTCTGTCCGTCTGTCTGTTTGAACTTAGACTGGTCCCCCAATTTTTGAAAAATTTCAACCAAACTTGGTAGGACGATGCACTTATACGTTTAAACGATCATTTGTCGGAACCGGCCAGATCGGATCATTAAGCATATGTACGATCGTTAGTAGCTAAATGGCTTAAGAAAAAATATGTATGTATATAAATATACCTATTTAAAAATTTCATATGATCGTCTTAAAAAACTTAAAAAAATTCCTAGGAAAACCTGGCAAAAAGGTATGTATATACATATGCTATGATTACTTAAAAAAATTGTCTTGCAAACGTCATCAGAAATATATGTATGTATGTATATATGTACACTTAGAAAAAATAAAACTCTTTTTCCTAAGACATATGTATAAAATATGCAAATTATATTCTTTAGCAAACGTCCTACGAAATAAAACATACATACGAGTACATACAAATGTACATATATCAACTTGAAAATTTCATAGAAACGTCTTAAAAAAAAATACTTCAAATATTTTGTACTAGTCGTCAGCAAATTTGGCGTCAACAGATTTTTCGTCATTTGCCGTCTACGACGACAACGACGATGCCAACGACAATTGCAATTACATATGTATGTATCAATATCTGACAATAGTTATCGATCAAACATGAGGCAATAGCAATTTTTTCCGTCGTCGTCACTTTTTGTTGACGACGCCAACAATAGTAGGATCGAATGTTTCCCTTTTCATAGTATTTTCTGAGTAAAATTCTTTTTATGCGTAATTGGCTATTTCTAAACCCTTTTTTATCAGAAGAAAAACTTTTTTACTTAATTTTTGTTTGTTTTGATAAAGACTGAATACACATTCAGAGTATATAAACTTTGTATGTCAGATTTGTATAACAATAAAATGAAACATCAACACCGTTAATTGTTTCGATTTCTACTTTACATACTTTTATAGATTTAGCGCGATATTTTCCTTAATATTTATCATTTTTACGGTAAATAAAAGTTCAAAATTAAACTAAATAAAGTTTCTTAAAGATCTAAAGTTGATTAATCAAAAGCAATTTATGCCAACTGTATTTATTTTTATTTTTTCTTATTAAGAAAACCATTAAAATTTTATTGTACTGCCTGCAAAATGAAAAACTGAAATAAATTTCAGGCGTAAAATAACAGACCATCATTTACGTTCATACGAGTATGTAGCAGGCGTGAAATTCTATACGAATTTGTTACAATAAAAGTGATAAATTTGCAATCTCCACACATATATACATACATACGCATATGGAAATTGTCAATGCTATAAACGGGTGAAGGACTGGTGTGTTTGTTTAAATGTTAGCCAAGTGTTTGACATGTAAGGACAAAACGCTTAACTCTACCAGAAAACCAAGGCATGATGCCGTTGGAAATTCCAACGCTTAGCTGACATGATGACAAAGCAAACAAATACAAATCACATGCGCACATATGCTCACAAACACGCATACTCAATTGTGCAAACAAATACCATTTTATAGTAACGTACACCGGGAAAAGATGTGTAACTATTTTCTAAAGCGAGCAATCAGTTACTAGTCTCGATTGAGTTACATATAATTTCAGAGAGGTATTACTAGAGGTTATGTAGCCTTTTCCCATTCCTTGTGAATGCGTTTAGACACTACAATTTTGTACAAAGAAAGATTTTTAATATTAAAAAAAATTTAATACCAAACTTCGTCATAAAAACTTTACCGATTTCGGATGTTTTTTTTTTTACTGATGAAATACAAAATTCATGGATTTTGAATTTCAATTTCGTAACGGTCATTTTGCGGGATAAAATTTCTCGGACAATACCCAAATCATTTGACAGTGCAGCACGAGCAAATAGAAATTTAATTTCAGAAGTTAAAATTTTTTGACAGCAAAATGATATAAAAGAACACTTCTATTAAAAAATTTAAAACAATGTAAATATTAAAAAAAAGGATTTTTAAAAATTTTTGGCCCAAACATATTACGGAAGAGAGTTGACATATAAAGGATAGGACTTATACCGTTTGATTTTTGAACTACGCACTATTTGAGCCTTCAATGATATTCCCGATTTGTCAAATATTCAATACAAGGTTTGCGGTTTAGGAAATGGTTAAAATTTCGTGCAGGCTTTTATTTAAAATCCTCGTTACTATATACCCTATGGCTATGTTAACAAGAAAAATTGCCACATTTGTGTCGTAAAAAACCCACACGTAATCATGGAAAAGCCAATGCATCCTCAGCAAGTGACTGTTGGCAAGTGACTGTTTGGTGCGGCATATGGACCGGCGGCATCATTAGTCCGTTTTTCTGCCTTGCTCTGAGGCTTTCAAAATGTTAAAAAAATGTACATGCACGATGTGTGGTTTTGAGAGGACGGTGCTACTGCCCCTACGTTACAGTCGATTCAGTTCGAAGTTCGAAAAGCCAATGCATCCTCAGCATATCCTATTATATGTATATATTTAGGACTCTAAGAGCTCTGAAGAGGCTTTTGGCCCAACTCCTCAACCTATTTGTAGTAATAAAAAAAAATATAAAAAAAATTGGAGAGACCTTAATTTTTTCTTAGCGGCCTCTAAACAACTGAATTATTATGTAAGCTTTTCTCCGGCGAAAATTATTGGTATATATGTATGATAGCGAGCACTGATAACCACTCAGCTACTGTGGGCGAGTGTTTCCACAAATTTAGGAAAATAGAAATAAAATAAATGTTTGAATTAAAGGTATATTTCGCAGGATATATTCCTTCTCTACATAAGTTTGAAAGACTACATTTTGAAGAGAAATTTTCTTTTTTGCCAAATAAAAAATTGTCATGTTTCTTTGTGACTCATCTCGGACACATAACGGACTAGTCAGTTACCTTTGTATATTTATGTGAATGCACTTGTGTGTATTGGTTTGTATGCGTGTGTATTTGTTATGCCGCAAGGCATTTACCGAAAATCAATCTTACCATACAACACAAAAATCTGTCACTCCTCCCCTAAAAGTTTTGCTGTTACATACATACATAGTTATAGCTGATTTGTGAGTATTTTAGCGTGTCAGACAAAATTTCAATCACTGCCTGCCAGTTTGTACACATTTTACAATTTTTCACATTTATTTGATTATATTTTGCATTATTTTTTGTTGTTGTTATTTTCTGCAATTTTTGTGTAACATTTTTGCATGCGTGTTTACTTAATGTTCATTTAGAACATCTCCGCTACATTTTATAGCACTTTAAATGAAACATAACTATACACAAACAAATGTAGGGTATGTATGTATATATATACAATGGCGGACAAAAGTCTACATACACCATACTAGCAGCTGCCTCGATGCGCTGTGCTGTTATGGCGGTTAGGTACCATTTTTTTATACTATTTTTTTAAAATACGTTTTCTAATTTGCTAATATTGAATTTAGTTGTGGTTTATGCACATTAGCATCAACAATGGCTCTGCGAAAAGTTATATTGACGTCAGAAACTTGGTTATTCAGCACAGAAAAGAGAAGAAATCGTATAGTGAAATTTAAAATTTTTTAAACCTAAGTCGACCAATAGTACATATCATTGTAAAAAGCTTTGAAAAAAAAAATGGACCCACCGAAAATAAGCCGTGTGTTGGCCGCCCGAAGAAACTAACTCGAAGAGACATTGGCTTTATTCTGAAGGAAATGAATGATTATCCTAAAGTTACTCCTACAAAATTAGCCGAAAACATTGAAAACTCATCAAGAAAGTTCGTCCATCCAAGAACAATTCGAAGAACTCTGAACGATAACGGCTTCCACTGTAGAACGCCACGTTAAAAGCCTCTTATTTCTGAAAAATCGTAAACGCCGCTTGGAGTTCGCTAAATCATATTTAGGTAAGGGAATGGATTTTTGATAAAAACTCTTCTTTACAGACGAATTTCAATATACTCGGCAGCAATGGAAGAGCAAAAGAAAGTATTGCAACTAGCGCTAAAAATATAGTGCCAACAGTGAAGTATGGTGGCGGCAACGTCATGGCTTGGGGAGCGGTTGCGACATCTTATTGATTTATTTATTTATAGGAAAGGTCAGGTTTCTAGCTCAGCATTACTCAAAAAACGTCTAATTGACAGTATAACTTCCTCAGAATTGACAAATTTAGTAGCTGCGATGCCACGACGGCTTCAAGCTCTTACTGACATGAACGGTGGACCAACTAAATACTAAAAAGATCATGTTACCTGATATTAACCAAAGTTTTTGCGCTAAGATAAGTTACGTATGTACTATATGTAGACTTTTGTCAATGTTGAATTTACGTTTTTTTTTGTCATAGCTTTACTATTTTATGTTGAAAGATTAATTTTTGTTTTGATTTTTATGATAAGGGAATATAATTGAAATAAACTGTGTCGTTAAATTTTCTAATAAACTTTTTAGACTTTCAATCCAACGAAAATAGGGGGTGTTTGTAGACTTTTTCCTGACACTCTATATGCATATTTCATGCCTCTTTGTATCTGTGTATATGTATGTACAATACATACATATACATATGTATTTTCTCCTTTGAATTTCACTCAATTCTGTTATCCTTTATTATGCCTACAATTGTTAGCTGTTGTTGTTGCTATTCGTATGCTATTGGCGTCTGTAAAAATGAAAACATTTTATTTTATTGCAATCACTAACACATTGATGACGCATTTGCTGGCACTTTTGCCCGACAGCGTTTGTAGTAGGTGAGAATCAAGTTAAAGTTGTTACTTTTTATTTGTAGGCGTGCTTGTTGTAGTTTGTGACGGTGTTTTCATGAGTGTATTTTTTTTTTTGGATTTTTATGCAACAACATTCAAATTTCTTTCTCAACACTTTTCAAGTTACTTCAAGTGGCAGTGACATAACGACTTTACATACCCACACTCATTTGCATATTTATTCACTTAATAAACAGATGCGGACCTTTTTTCATTTTTTTACTTTTTCTCTACATTAAACACTCACTATAGTTAAATGCTGATTTAAGTGAAATAAGTATATTTTGTGGAATTAAAAGATTATTTAAAACAGTTTGAGAGATTTACTGTAAACCATTTGCTCCCACAAACGGATGCATGTACCTGCAGTTTTAGTCCGCCTACGTGTGGCTAATAGATTTTTTATGAGAAGTTTTTGGAATCAACTGTGTCTGATTAAGTCCCTAACCGAGAATGCACCGCTAAGTACTAGGTTACTAGAGCTCCTTCTACACCAAAATAAAGAAAGTTGTACGCTGAAATTATGAGCCTCTGCTTGTCCTAATTTTTTCTGGAGGCATACAGATCAATCGGAAACCCCTGAATTGATTGACTTTTACGATGGCAAAGATCTAAACCTTAGTGAAGTAGAACTGGAAAGTTTTCAGAATTGTGGTGTTCACTGTCATAATAATTCAAAACTTTTGTCCAACAAGCCGGCTGAAAGTCAACCTCTCCACTCGGCAGTTGAAAAAGTGAAACAGCCTCCTTTGTTGTCCAAACAAAACTAAGAGAATAGTGAGTGGCAGGAAAAAGACGGTAACAAACCAGATACTCCAATGACAAAAAAAAAAAAATGGCTTAATGCACTCATGAAAGACCTAAATATGTATTGAGAAGCGAGCGCAATAGATAAATCTAACGCTACTTGAGCGGAATCGACACGAATGCAGCTATTGATTACTCTCTCTCTGAAGTACAAGTAAGTTCAAAAGGCTAACTTTACTGCAACGAAAAGTTATTTGGATAAGCCAAATACGTTTGTATTCCACCCACAAAATATAGAGCTCTCTGCTTTTATAACAGAAAAAGTGAATGAAATACCAAGCCACGCTCATCAAATGGATGCAATAGGTTTCCAAGACCGAAGTAAAAATTGTGATTTAAAAACTAAAACCTAAAAAAAAAACCTCTGGCTGTGATCTCATCATTAGCTACCTATTCAGATAATCACCTCAGGAATGCATTATCTTTAGAGCTCACAATCATTCGATGTGGCAAGACGAACTGGTCTATAAAATTTAAAAAGTCTTTACCGTTTAATACTGAGCATTTATTTAGTGTTACAAGCCAGTATCATGGGCGCCATGCTATATCTTCTATACATATTTATATCTACCCACTTATGCCAATGAAGCTAAGTCTTTTCAAAACTATCAAAATGATTGCCCACAAAATATTTCGGAAAATTGATTTTTTTCTGAGCAACGCCACATTAAATATTGCAAATATCTTTTAGATTCACATTCAAGCCTTACGCCGAAGTTGTCCTTGTTCTGAAGATCCATATAAAATAGCAATAAAAAGTGATGAACAATTGTTCACTCAGAATTCAGAAAACCTTTTGAACCTTAAGAGAACATGAATTGCTAGTATACATATGTATATAATATATATAAATATATGTATATACAGGGGCGGACATACACCCCCTGTTTTCGTTGAATTGAAAGTCCAAAAGGTTTATTGGAAAATTTAACTACACAGTTTATTTCAACCATTTTCCCTTATCATAACCAAAAAAAAAAAGGCTATGACAAAAAAAAGGTAAATCCATCATTGACAAAAGTCTACATATAGAACATACGTAACTTATCTTAGCGCAAAAACTTGGGTTAATATTAGATAACATTATCTTTTTAGTATTTAGTTGGTCCACCTTTCGCATCAAAAATAGCTTGAAGGCATCTTGGAATCGAAGTTACTAAATTTGTCAATTCTGAGGCAATAATACTGTCCCAAGCTTTAATAAGACTTTCTTAGATTAATGTTGAGCTGGAAATCTGATTTTTTCTAGCTTTTCGCTCAAAAATATCCCAGATATACAATACAACATCTTTCAAATCTGGGCTTTAAGGTGATGTGTGTAGTTGCCTCGGAGCATGATAAAGCAATCTATCCTTAAAAATATGTGCTTTGGATCGCTATCCTGTTCAAAGATCCAGCCTACGCCAAGCTCAAAACTGTCCACCGAAGGCTTCAGAATAGCTTCCAACAATGACTTATATTTGAACCGATCCATATTACCCTCAATAAAAATAAGTTTTCCAACTGCAGTTGCCGCAACCGCTCCCCAAACCATTACCATGCTTCACTGTTGGTACTAAATTTTTCGAGTTAAGTGCAGTGTTTTGAGAGACTTTTACATGGCGTTCTGCTATGGAAGCCGTTATCGTTCAGAGCTCTTCGTATTGTTCTTGGATGGACACACTTTCTTGATGAGTTTGCGATGTTTTCGGCTAATTTTGTAGCAGTGACTTTAGCATCATTATTAACTTCCTTCAGAATAAAGCTGATGTCTCTTCGAGTTAGTTTCTTCGGGCGGCCAACACGAGGCTTTTTTTCGGTCGTGTGTACCTTTGGTGGACTTAAGAAAATTTTTTGAAATTTCATAATACGATTTCTTCTCTTTTCTGTGCTGAATAACCAAGATTCATATGTCAATGGATATTTTTTTTCGCGGAGACATTGTTGATGCTCATGTGTTGAAACTACAACCAAATTCAATACTAGCAAACTAGAAAACATAATTAAAAAAAAAATAGTAAAAAAGGGTACCTAACCGCCATAACAACACAGAATATCGACATAACTGCTGGTAAGCCCCTAGTGTATATACACTTTTGTCAAGGATATTTTTGCGTTTTTTCACCATCATTATTTTTTTTTTATATTAGAGAATGAATTTGTTTCAATACATGTGGTTGGAAAAGGATTTAAAATAAAACTGTATATCTACATTTTTCAGCAAGTGATTGTACTTTTTCACAACGAATACAGGTGGTGTATGTACACTTTTGTCCACCCCTGTATATTTACATATGTGAGAAGTATTGAAGTGAAATTTAACACAAAAGCCGAGAAAGTAATTTAATTCAACCGAAATGTATTCTCGATAGGAATCATATTTGCGAGTTGCACATAATATTCTTTCAAGTGCTTCAAAAGAATTGAAACTGTCAATTGTTTTTAAAAGTGTTATGTGTAGTGTTATTGTCAATTTTGTTGTTTCGATGTTCTTTTTCTGCAGTTGTCTTGTACAGAAGTAAGTAAGGGTTTTTTTTTTAGAGAGGTATAGAACTTTAAGTTGGCATTACTTTTAAAGATGCGACCGATTTAACACATTTAACGACCGCGATACGTTTTCCGCACAGAACCATTATTTTCGAAATAAAATTGCCTATTTGCAAGCGTTGTTCAGGCGTGAGTCTATTCATGATGAATTGCCAAACCAATCTGAGAATAAGTCACTTGACAGTTGTTAAATCGGTCGCCATCTTGAAAAGTAATGCCAACTTAAAGTTCTATACCTCTATAAAAAACACTCTATAGTAGTGTAAGCAGGGCTAAAAAGTAAAACTAATATTTTTAAAGTAAACTTTTGTGGACTAGAATATATGTTGCTAGCTGTTGCCCGAAGTCAAGTCAACAGATTAAAGAAAGTGCCACCCGCATGAATATTTTTTTTCTAATTCCATAATAATAGTAATATAATTTAATTTTTTTAAATTTTTAGTTGCTGTAATGTGTTTTTTTTCGTTTTCAATTAGAAAATTTGACTTGCACCAAACACTTAGAATTCCTGAAATTTTTTTCAACTAATCGGTTTCGTAATTTAAAAAATATTGTAAAAATAAAACAACAATAAAACCCATACTTATAATACTTTCTTCTTCTTCTTCTTTGCGTAGGTACCGCTTACGCGATCATAGCCGAATCAACAATAGCGCGACTAGTTCATTCTCTTCGCTGTTTGACGCCAGTTGGAAATACCAATGGAAACCAGGTCGTCCTCCACATCATCCTTCCAATATAGAGGATGTCTTCCTCCTCCTTTACTTCTGCCAGCGGGTACTCCATCCAGTACTTTCAAAGGTGGATCGCTTTCATCTATTCGGTCGACATGACCGAGCTAGCGCGGCCGCTGTCTCTTGGTTCGTTGAACAATGTCAACGTCGTCGTATAATTCATACATTTCTCTTGGCCAATCGTTCTACCATCTACGGTATTGGTCACAGCCAACGCGTAAATGATCATAAATCTTACGAAAGGTTGACATTGTTGGTGTTGTTAATGCTCGTTCCAAGATGATGACAATATCTCCGACTTTGAAGTTTATGACTGTCAATAGTGACGTGGGAGCCAAGTCGCGGAGTGCGATGGTTGTTTATTTGATGACAGGAGATATTTCGTCTTATCCGCGTTCATCCCGAGACCCAGTTGTTACACCACCGCTTTGTCAAACATGAAGAAAGCATATTTAACGATGCGATTGTTATGGCCAATGACATCAATCCCATCGGCATACGCCAACAAATATACATTCTTGTAAAAAATTATAGCTCGTATTAATTTCTCCGGCAGCAAATTGAAAAATAGCCGTATGAGTTTTGCAGTAATATCAAATTCAGGCTTAGCAGCGTAGAAGCAACTCCTTATCGTGTAGTCGAAGGCAGCTTTCACACGAAAAAAGAAAATGTGGTGTGTATCGTTTCTTTTCCATGGTGTCTTCTCCAGGAATTAGCGCATGGAGAATTTACTGGTTCTAAATTCAAACTATTAAAGTCCAATTAGTTTGATGACATTGGATTTTAATCCTTCACAATACGGTCGATAGGACATTTTATGCGATATTGAGCAGACCGTGGGGCCTGCCTTTTTTCGATTGGGCATAGCACATAGACATTCCATTCGTTGGCAATATTCTGCAAGCACTTTGTCATTTCTTTCGTCGGCGCATTGTTCTACGAACTTTAGTAACTATACTATCGTCTTTGAGTCGATTTTAGGCCTTCGAAATGCTCGCACGTCTATACACTGGAAAAAACACCTTCTTTGCCAATCCTGGCATGAAAATCGACTAGCACTATTTTGACATCGTGGCGTAAGCAGGGATCATAAGATGTTCTAGGCTCTTATAGAAGCCATCTTTGGTCACATTACCACACTCCTCCAACGTGAGATGGGAGAAAATCAGCGATAAGTAGAAAAACTTCAGTTTGATCCCGACACAAATCCAATACCAAATTTGCGCTACTTTATATGTATGCTGTAGTAAATTTCATAAAGACCTACCTTCTTCCATACTTGCCCGTCTATTGAACTTCTTGAACGACTGTCGCGCGAAGGCATCAACAAGCTGAGTAGCAGCATCTTCTTAATTTAAGGACCGGATATGATTCTCTCATCCGAGGTATTTTTTGATTTTTCATTAGGGACAGGGTTTTAATGTGGTGGGTCGTAAACTGTACGCACAACCGAGGTGGGTCGCGGAGGCCGGAAGACCAGAAATCATGAACTGCGTTAACCATTTGTAAAATAATCATTTCTGGCCACTCCCAGATGAATGGCTGTCGAAAAGCTAAACTAATGTTAGCTATGATGCGAATTGTGGCCAGACGCAGTTGGAATACGTTACGGGGTTTGCCCTCTATGTTTCGAGATTAGAGAAAAAACAAATATTAATCATTGAAAATCGTTTTATTGCTTTTCAAAACATTCTCCATTGAGATCTTTATATTTTTGCATGCGTCTGAACCAACTTTCTAAGCACTTTTGCCACTCTGATTGAGGTATCTTTAAAACATGCATCCTGCAGGCATCAACCGCCTCTCGAATGTCGAAAAACCTCTCAGTTTATTTTTTACGTATGGATGGCCATAGACGTGTTTCGTAGCGCTGCTATCGTATTTTTTAACATTTCTCCCGACCGATTGACAAATTGTGTGGAATCCAACGAGAACAATTTTTTACAATCAAACGTTCACGAAGTTCGTCTTGGAGTGATCTACAACATCGATTGAATTCACAATACCATCGATAGGCACTTTTACGATAAAGTTGTCGGTTGCCGAATCTCAACACTTCAGTTGCCGAATCCCACAATATTTAGGACAACCCCCGTATAATTTTTTTTCTGTTATAGAAGCTTATCAGAAAACTAAATTAGATATCTTTGATTATAATCTACCAAAAAGTTTTGGTTAATTTGCTTTTTCTTTTAATAAAAGTGTCTTTTGTTAGTTTTGGTATGCTGAATACAAAAATTACAATGAATTTGAAAACTTTACAGCAGATTTCAAAATCACATTTTAATTTTAATTTTAACAAACTAAAAAACAATAATTTTTTTACACTATTCTTATATAAGTTGTTGCGCTGCCTTTTTAGTGCTGTTTTGTGAATTGGTTTTGAAGCGCCTCTAAGAAGAGTCTAACAGTAGCTGATAAATAATAATAATTGGCGTCTTTTAACCGCCGAAGTGATTTTCGGCCACAAAAGTCGAGTGGTTAGTAGTGCCTACAGCTATTCAGAAGGCTCTAAGTGTAAGTGTATGAAGTTCATATTCAGAGGCATATTACAAACTCTTTTTGATACGATGTAACGAGTGATTCTAATTATTTATTCAATATCACATAGGGTATATGCTATCAAGTTGTTCGTGATTCAAAATATTTGGAATCTTTTTGAATTTGTCGCGCTTGCAAAATTCGATTTCAATGATTTTCAGTGTCAATATAAACTTGAACTTACGTCTGTAGAGTACCAAATTTCACCCTCTCAGATTCTTTTTTGGCGTAGTTTTGACCCAAAACCTCATATCTGAATAAATCGGTTATTTGGGGGCTATATGATATAGTATTCTGATTGCGATGATTTTGAATGCCAATATGCTATTCATAATATGTGTGGAGGATACCAAGCTTAATGCTCCTAGATGCTTGTTTGATTGCGTCTTGACCAAAGCCTCACTTCTGAAAAAATCAGTGTATGGGAGTTATGTGTTATAGTAGTCCGATTTCGATGATTTTCAGAACCAATTTGCAATTCATAATGAATGCAGAGTACGAGGTGTGTTCAAAGGAAAAGCTGAATTTAACATTTTTTTGAAAGTACTTATTTATTCATCAATATCTATTTTGCAGCCTTCAAAGTAAGCCCACTCGGATATAATACACTTCTGCCAACGCTTTTTCTAATCTTCGAAACACTTCTGAAATGTGCTTTTCGGTATGGCCATCAGCACTTTCTTTGACTCTGACTTGATCTCATCAATTGTGGCAAAACGCTTTTTTTAGTTTTGGGAATAGGAAGCAGTCGCAGGGAGCCAAATCTGGTAAATACGGTGGTTGAGGCATGATTACGGTTTTGTTTTTGGCCAAAAATCTCGCATAAGCATTGATGTGTGAGCTGGTGCATTATCATTATGCAGAATCCACGATTTGTTTTTCCACAATTCCAAACGTTTAAGCCGTATTGCTTCACGCAAAGGTTGCATAACTTCCTTGTCGTATTCCTTATTAACTGTGCTACCGTTTGACAGGAACTAATGATGCACCACATCATTGTAATCAAAGAAAACAGTGATCAAAACATTCACCTTTTCCTATCACGTATAACAACTTGCCCTTTCTTAGGTACTTTTTTGACGGATTTATGACTCAAAATTTCAAATCTTTACAATCGGTCGTGTATATGCTATAGTGGTTCAATCTGGCCGGTTCCGATAAATGACAGTTTAATTGCATACGTTCGTCCTCCTACCATGTTTGGTTGAAATATTTCTAAAAATGAGGGACGAGTTTGTGTTCAAATAGACAGGCGGACAGACGGTCATGGATAAATCAACTCAGCTCGTCTTTCTGATAAATGGTATAAATTTCGACGGGCCTATCTGTTCTGCTTCTGATACTTACATACTTCGGATCAAAGTTAATATACCGTTTCATGTACGTAAAAGGTATAATAAATTAATATGTAAGGAGACTTTCATTCGTGAGGTGACAAGGCGGATATTAATGAAAATAATCAGCAATTAAAAATAATAATAAAATCTTCCGTTTTACTCCGTAATCATTGGCCAATAAATTAGAATTTATTATATTAATTAGATAAAATTTTTTGCTGCTTAACGGATCTGTGTTAAAATGTATATCTTGTCTGTTTCTAATATTTTCTAGAATGATCCTTTAGTAAAATTGTTAAATTGGCTAACAAGCAAAGGAAATAAGCTAATAATGCAACTGGTTTTATTTAATTCAAGGCCAAACATTACTGTTCAATTACCAATGGACATCTGTCTGTTTCTGGTCCACCTCGGCCAATTATGTTACTACGAACAACTCATTCAGCAGTTGCTCAAGAGCTTTTCAATCGTTAAGGACATTTGAACATACAATAAATATTGGAACAAAAGCAGGTTTTATTTGTCGAAGCTTGAAGGCTGCAAATATATGTATGTATAGTTAAAAATACGAATGTGCATACATACATATGGGGTTGTGTAGGTAAAAGTGGGGTAATGTGTGTAAGTGTAACTGGTTGATTGGAGTGGTATGTTATATATATATTTGGAATTCATTGCAGACTCTGCTGTTGCTGCTGCAATTACTGTAAATTCAATTGAAAGCCAAACGAATCCAACAAATGTTTTGATGCGCACTAGCACATTGAAATAAAAGTACAAACACACATACTACATATATGAACATACAGTACATATTGCGGTACTACTTTGAGTTAAAACTTCTGTTCGCAATTTTTGTTTTTCGTAGTTCATCCTCTTCGCCGCTTCTCAGCTCAGATATTGGTTTACACATAAATATTAAAATTATTTCAATAGCAGGACATATGCTTGAAACCAGAGTTTTCTGCCATTTACCTACATATCTACAATATAAACAATTGAAGCACACAAATTGAACGAGAGATTGGATGAACGGACGAATGACAGAAGTGAATGAAATAAAATGCAATGGCAATGTTAGTAGCGCTCAGCAATTCTAATGCGAAATACATATATTTGTATACTTGTAAGTATATGGATATGGGGTTGTACAGTAGTGTGCAAAGAAACAATAATTCATAGTTACTCAAAGTTAGTTAAATTTTATTTCGAAATTGCTGATAACTCTCCGGCAAAAGCTACTTTTTATTACAGTTTCTACAGTAATTTTTGTGTAACAAACAAATTTTTTTGACGACTGTTTGTCTGATGAAAAATGCATCATTATTTCTTTGAGAAATCTCTTAAATATTTGGTATAGGAAACTTTCTGGCGGCTAGCATTGCGTACTAAAATTCAGAAACATATTAACATATATCTTTTAACTTCTGCAGTTTTAATTTTGTATTACTTTATTGATAAGTTATTTTGGCTCAAGTTCACCGTGTAAGGCCATAAATTTATGACAATGAAATGGTGATAATGTTCTGTTCAACCTTAACACTAAGTTTAAACGGTCCAAGCTCTTAATATTTTTTAGTGAACATTTTAATTTTCGCTCTTCTTACCCGGTTCGAGGTTGTATGACTTTATATGTTATAAAATAAATGAATATGAATTCTGAATCAAAGCATCGGGGCTGTTTTTAGCGTAATACTGTGTTTCCTTATCTACTTTTTATAAAGTACCATAATTGCTCGATGAGGGCTCGAATCTGAAGACTGTGCTGGTTTCTAAATAAAATAAATATGATATTACAACTGTGATAGCGAACTTTGGCCAACCATCCGTGGTATGCTTTCAGAATGGGTAAAAAAATGTTCAAAACTGTTAATACAATATTGAGAAATTGTTAGAAAAAAATTTGCTGTTGAAAAAAATTTCGAATATAGTAGATAGAGTAAATATTTGAACCTGTTTACTTACATGCCATGAAAACCTATGCCCTTTTTTAATTATTTTTGTTGGTACTAACAAACTACAACAATTAGATTTTTTTATTTTTGCACCTAATAATTTCGAAAAATATTTATTAAAAAGTCGACTATTTTACATTACATTTTTAGCTGTTTTTGGCAGATAATTATATGTAAGGAAGGTGAAAATATCCAAAAAAAAAAAATTTAATTAGTTAATATAGAAATACTCGTACATATATTTTCATTGGTTGCAAGTTTGCCCCAATACTGATGACCGGATTTTGTTGCAGTATTATATATATATATATATATATATATATATATATACATACATATATTTGGCCCTTCTAATGGCTCGATAGTGTCTTAATCTTACACGTAGCGTATGAATCGAGTTAATGAATTTATAGCGATATTCACTTAAATGAATGTATGTATTGCGGGTGTTAATGTTTCTACGAAAAATTTATCCGCTAAGTGACGCGATAAGACATATCCATATACTGGAGTGAAATGCTAAATTGGAATTTAAAAATTCTAGTTGTATACTAGTATTTTAAAGACGAAATGAAGTTCACGGTTTGTTAAAAATTATGTTTCAGAACATACTGGGAGTATTAGCATATCACGGGAATGTTTTAATTTATGATACGATCGATTAAAGTGGAAAAAGCTATTATCAAGACTGAACGCAATACTATAGATATATCTTCAAAACTTGATGGTGCTTGAAGGTTAATTCGACTCCACTAGATACCTAAAAATTGTCTTTAGCAGACGACTAACATAGAGAGCACATATCTTTGTCATGAGAAATGTTCTAGGAATTTCGTAATATGTATTGACTTTTAATTGAATTGAAATTATCCAAAGGTTTTGTACGAATCCTCGTGAACGCTCGCTGGCTTGATAAAAATGCCAAAATTCATAGCGATTTAAGAATCTTACTACTGAAGCACGAAATTGAAAACAATTGCCGCAAAATACCCTGATCGCCTACAAGCAAATCCGAGGAGGTTGCTTAGCCAATGACACCAACACATGTCGGAAAGAAAAGTTCGGCTTTATCTCGTCAAAAAAAAAAAAATTTACTTATTAAATTAATTTTCAAACATCTCTGTAGACTGTTTGCGAAATAACAGGTCAGTTGAAAAGTCCCCGGCTACCATAGCAAAACACATTTTTTAGCAAAATTCGATATATAGTGACACTCCAACTTTTCGTTACCAGTTTTGTAGTATGATTTGTCCTTTGCTTCAAAATAGGCTTCAGTTTCAGCGAGCATTCTTTTGAGATCTGTGAACAGGAAATAGTCGCTGGAGGGCAGATCTGGAGAATACGGTTAACTGTTGCAATTAGAAACTCAATTCAAGGATTTTTACCATCGAACTCACTGGCCTGGGAAATGGTGCACTGTCTTGGTGAGACATCATATTCTTTTTCTTCAAATTCGGCCATTTTTCAGCGACTTCGTCCTTCAAACGGTCCAATAAGGCTATGTAATAGTCGCTGTTGATAGTACTTCCTTTTTCAACATAGTCAATGAAAATTAATCCATGCGCATCTCAAAATGCCATAACTCGTTTTTCCACGCTTTGGAGGGGTCCATCGTGTGCAGTCCACTCGGTGACCGTTCACTGGACTTGAATATGATAGAGCCACGTTTCATCCATTGTCACATATCGATGCAAAATCTCGGGTTTATTACGCTTGAACATCTCCAAACACTGCTCCGAATCATCAAGTCATCGTTGTTTTTTTGTCAAAAGTGAGCTCATGTGGCAGTTGAAATCTTTAGAGTACATGCTATTCCATTCAATTTAAATTTACGGTCATTCAAAATCATTTTGTGGATTTTTTTGATGTTTTCGTTGATAAAAACCTTTTTGATGGTTGATTTTCCTGACGCAGTGTCCGGAAGCTCGTCAAAAAGCAATAATTTAACAACACGCGAAATTGGGTTTTTCACAATAACAAAAGTTGCTTCACTTAAAATGCTATTATTCACAAAGTAATGATCCACAAGCTGTAGATCTAACTAAAAATCATATCCCTTAACTCATAGAGCCATCTATGTGTCAGGCCGGGAACCAATTGACCTATTATAAAAAGCAATAAAGGACACGATTAAGATTATTTTATCCCTCGATTTCTCTATCTGAAATTTTATAATAGCAGACATACTCCAAGTTATTAAAGAAAAAGACTTTGGTTAAGTACTTTGCGGCAATCAATTGTACTACATTGGTACTTCCCGTTCCTACGAATACATATATGAATTCTTTTAAGAATCTTCTTCCAGATATTTATTATAACTATAGTATGTTATCCTTTTAGATAGCTCCTCTGCAAATTGCTAAAATTTGTTAAGTTTAGGCGAAGAGAAATTCAAATGCATAAATGAAATAGAGATTAATTAGTATACTCGTATGATGCTTAATTGTATATTTAATACGGCGGATCGTCACTGTGTTAAAAAGACCAAGGAAAGAGAAGTGAGAAACTTTAAATTCAATTGATTTCAAACTAAAAGACGTTTGTTTAAACATCTATATTTAAAACCACTATTTAAGCATCTAATCATATATTTCAACCAATACTGTATGTGGTTTTGCACGTCTTTTGCATCAACAGTATGCTTGAGAAAAAAGGACTCTTTGTTATATAATGCATGAGCAACGCAATGTTTTGTTAATAACATACACAATCGGGTTTTTCCATTACTTTCTAAAGGTTTATTTGGAAAAAAGCCATAAAAACCACAACGGTCACATCTACATATGTGCTAACAATAGTGTATATATGCATACATTTTGTGTGGAAGTGGTAGTAAATTCCATTTATCTCTTTCACTTGAAGTCGTATAGCAGTAAATTGCTTTTTTTCCAGCGAATGATTGTAATTGTTTGAGGAATATACTATAACTGTATACCTTGTATGTAATGTGGGGCAAATACTGTGTATAAAAGTAATTTATTAAAAATATATTTATGCATAAAAATTCGTTTTTAAAATGGCGTTAAAAGTAATTATTTGCTTGAATTTTATAAATTAAAAAATCAATATTTTATATTGAGTCTATAACTTAATTCGTGCGGTTCGCCAAGAGTCGGCGTAACTTGATTATTATTCCATCGTTAAACTATTCCGAACATTTCTTGTAAAGCTACTATCATTGTGCGCCTTTTCCATCCAGTATATATCAAGCATTTGAAGTGTAAACAATAATAATTTTTATTCACTCAAATATGTATGTCGAACTTAGTGCCTGAAAAAGTGTGTTTGTGTGGAGTTCTTCTTGAGCTGCTTGAAGGCTATGAAAAGAAATTGTTTTTAAATCAGATTATGACGGGTTATTCAAAATAAATCCATTACGACAACCCTAAGCTCAAAAAGTCATATGTGAAGCCTGGTCAACTAGCCAAATCAACGGCTAAGCCGAATATCCATGGCGCAAGGGTGATGCTCTGTACTAGTGTTATAAGCTTCTAAAACGATAAGAAGCCATAAATGGGGAACGCTACTGACAACAACTATCAAATTGAAGCGAACTATGTATAATTTTCCATCATGGCAACGCTCGGCCGGTTAAAAACTATTTGGAAAACAGTGGTTGGGAAGTTTTGCCTTACCAACCTTACAGTCCAGACTTTGCCCCTTCTTACTATTATTTTTTCCGCAAAAATATATAAACATGGCTTTGTTTAGGTATGGAATTAAAAAAAGTTTATAAACTATCCATTAGACCGATTTTAACTGACAGATTTTTATTTCAGTACAACAGAACTACATTACAAGGACGAAAAATGGTCAGATTTCGAGATAACGATCAAATCTTTTTCTTAAAAAAAAAGAAAATTTATATCATAGCTTTAAAAAATGCATAGAATAGATACAATTAGTCTAATTTAGAAAAATCAGAAATTTTTAACGAAAATGTTGAAAGGTTTTCGTTTTATACCTTTTGAGAATATGAATTAACTATGGTCTGAAGTATGTAAGTACCAGAAAGAGAAGAGAAAAACATTTATACTGATCGGATCAGAACGACGAGCGTGTTTCTCTATGTCTGTTCGAACGCAAATTATTCGCTCAGTTCTTGAAATATTTCAAGTAAACGTGGAACGCAGCTGCATTTTTATATTGTATTGTATTGATCATTTCCGGAACCGGCTAGATGAGACCACTATTATGTACATACGACAGATTTTGAGATTTTGAGATTTTGGATCACAAATCCGTCAAAAAAGCTAAGAGTCTAAGATTTGGTGGTACTCACATAAATCAAATACATATTTGTGCTGAAAATCATCGAAATATGAAGACTATAACATGTAGCCTTCCACACCCGGATGTTTGTTCTTTTCTGAACATTTTGCCTCATACATTGTTATGTGGCAACATTTTGTAGCGGCAGTATATTTACATTAAATATATTACAGTTTTTTTTTTTATATTTTACAATCAGCCGTTCATTTCGCTGAAATGCTCACAATGGATTCAGATCTAGGGTGTGCTCATGTCGATTGCAAATGGTGAACTCTTAGCCTATGTGCCCTTTTAAGCCATCGTTTTGCTATTAGTCCTTTTGTGGGACTTTCGAAGTAAACGTATTATCGAAATAGAGAAGGAGTGAAGAGTCACCACTGTTCAATGTTCGAAATGTGGTACGGAATAATGGGTGAAGGTTATTAAACTTTTTGATGAGCTTAAAATAACTCCCTCACAGGGATCCTTTTGATAAACTCCATTATTTTCGAGTTGATGGTTGTTATTGTGAATGATGCAAGTGTCAGGTATGTGACTCAATTCAAATATCCGTTTGGAGGAGAAAATGCAGAGTTGGAGAACAAGATGCCGAATTTAAGCTTTCATTGAGGCTTTAATTGCCATTCTGTTCAGTATATCGGGATCTGTTCCTGGCGTGCTGTATGGTACGAATCTATCATTAAAACTGCTGGTAGAAAGCGAGTGTTGTCAATTTGTGTGCCTGTTAATTTATGTGCCTGGGTGCCGCGCTGCTGATCTTGAAGTGTGTATTTCTTATCCACTTGATGGTGATATAATGCGCTGTAGCCTCGATGTATTTGAATATTAGGAACCTCGGGGGTATGGGAGTAGTTCGAACTGAAGAATGTTATGTAGTGAACGATATACATACGTGTGTTTGAGATATTTGAGCACGAAGTGCTTAGACGGAGAAGGTATCTGAAATTTAGTTGAATTTTAGATTAATAGAGGGTGTGAGCAAGTTATGAATAGGTGCGCGATGGTCTATCAGACCTTAACTGTATAGAGGTTCAACTGGTAGTAGTTTTGGCTGCGAGGTTTGACCGGAGACTTAAATCTGATACCACGGGGAACAGTAATCCTCGGAGCTCGCAAGGACCTATTCAGCGAACAATGACCTTCAGAGAGTATCATTGTAGAGTGTTTTAAATTCATGTGTGGTTAGATTTAGAGACGGCAAGTACTCACTTAGATAGTGTTATTTGTACCGCCTACTGCAGCTCGTTTAAAAGCAATTTGTTCTAGAGAGTCAGTTATGTAGGAAAAGAGACAGTTGCTAATGCTACTGATTTATATTTTTATACTAACTAGCTCTTTTTCCCTTATTTTAGCATGTTTGTGAATAGTATTTTTAGCTTGTGGATATCTTACGAAATGTCAATTGTCTGATTATGCACCAGTTTCATACTAGCTAAATACTTGCTCATTTATGCATGTTGAATTTGCCCTTTCCAGAAATAAAAATAATATATGGATTGTTTAATGTGGCTTGTAATTGTTTTTGGTTATAAATAAATGAGCTGTATTTAAACCCGACCCAACACTAAGTAAAATAGCGGCTAAATATTAGCTCACTTAATAGTTGTTGGTTAGTAAAAAATTGAGGAATACAATATATTAAATGGCAGCCGTTGGCTCAGTTGTTAGAGCTAGATTTCAGATTTAAGTCTCGCCTATCCTAATCCGTCGGTTCGACTCCTGGCAAAAGAAGTCTGATGAGGTGATGTATAGCAAAATATTCAATTAAAAATAATTTTTCTAACAAAAATAGGCCTTTGAATACAGCTCATTTACTTATAACATAAAAATAAAATATTTTCCTACCACTATCTTGACTACACGAAAATTAACAACAATCTTAACAATCTTAATTAAGACATATCCGTGGTGTACTTGGTATGATTTTGTGTTTAAAATACTAGTATACTAATAGTATATAAGGAATAGTATATAAATATATCTAGTATAGTATTCTTACATCATTGTTTACCTCACATCGCCGTAAGTTTGTTTTGCAGATTTTTATAATTCGTTAATTTCTCGATATTTAGTAGAACAAGTGAACGTTGACAAGAAATTTTTTTAATTTGAGGGAAGGCACTTTTTTTCAGTGCTTGCATATATATATTACATATACTCCTCAGTTGTCGTCGACATCAATTAAAGAGTATAAATAACTGTACTTTCATGCACACGGCGACAAAAATATTTGCTTACACTTTTTGAAGTTACCAAGAAAGCAATCTTCATTACAAAGTTTTGTTTATATATATATATGTATAAATATGACAGCTATTAAATAAATTCAAATACCACTTCAACAAATCAAACAGTTTGTGAAACTCAAGAAATACTTTTTGTCGGTGCATGTATGTATGTATGTATGTATGCATGTATGTATGCATGTATGTGTGTATGTGAAAAAGTTTGACTGCAATTTGCTCGTGCTCTTGAATTCTTAGTGTTTTTTCAATAATTTTTTCAAGTGTCGGCAGGTGCAAATAGAATGAAACAGATCCATTAGTTGATTAAATTTTGTTAGCCGATGATTTTCTAAACTGCTAAAACATACACACTCGCTCACACACACATTCCGGTAACTTCTTGAATATTTACCGTTTTATGTAAGTGCAATTGCTTTTGATAAATCAACATATTTGCTTGTGTGTACATATATATACGAGTATTCTTACTCGAAACTTACAATATTTATTAATGAAAAATTGTTGTCTGCTCACCTGCGCTGCAGATTGTGAATGCCTGAACAAAATACAATACGCAGCGACCTTTAATCGAGCCAATTTATTTAGAAGTTGACGCATTCGGTGTGGCTTTTATATTTTGTTGTTGTTGCTGTTTTTTTTTGCCGCCGCTGCTTTAATGTCGTTAAATGTCAAGAACATCGCTTGGAATGTTTACTTCAGTCCTTTTCATCTGCCATCAACCATTACCCGTAAGCCGTGTGTGTGCATCGATCCGCCTTTTACATTCATTTTAACTCACACACTCTATCAACAGCTTTCGTGTATATAAAAGTTAGAAATAAAACGAACAAATAACCATTGTCAATGTCATAATTCAAGGCTGAATCTAAATGTGAGTCGCACACATTTGGCCTGCCCCGTTGTACATCCAAAATTTATACGTCGTGTATTCTTAACGCGGCGCATATTTAGTTATATCCCAGAAGTAAAAAGGTAGATTAGTATGCAAATGTTCTAGTTAAAGACTAGCATGAAATTGGATGAAATCATATCAGTATGTTATTTGTATATTATTGTTCACCAGTAACGGAAATAATAATAATTTTCACCATCGAGCTATTCGAATGTTGTTTTTATTTCTAGTAAGCCACGGCTGAGTTTCATTTCCTAACAAGCTTTGTTTAAGTGCGAAGTATGTCGTTGATCTTTTTATTATCACGATAGCTCCGCCGCGTGGGGTTCATAGTTCAATTCTTGCTGAAAGCAAATTCGTATTCAATTTTGTTTTTTCTTGCTGGATTAGAAATTCAACATTCATAAGACATCTTTGTACGTTAAAAAAAAAATACAAGTTTCTTACATAGGGAATAGATGGAAAATGAACTAGTTAGTGTAAAATTCCAAACTAATTGGATTCTCAAGGGTATTTTAAAGGATGTGTGTAATTTATTGTCCTATAAAATTAGTTATCCAAAACTAAACCACCAAATAAGGACGCGAAGCGTGCAAACTGCAGCACCCGCACAGACTGTTTGACTATAAGGTACAGCAAAAACAATTGAAAGAATATTAATTTTTAAGCAGTTATAGCTGAATATTACGGGTTAAGCGCACAGTGAAGAAAATTGTATAGTCCTTCATAATTTAACAATTTCATAATTTTATTTTTTTCATACTTTTTCGTGCATATTTCGAAATAAGGATCTTGTTAAAATTTTGGTGCTATCAAATTACACCGAACAACTGCTAAGGTGAGTGAATAGCTTAAGGTCCTCAAAGGATTTTTGAGAGAAAGTTAAGAATTTTTTACGGTCTACTATAGGCAAAGAATTTCAATCCTTACGAATATAAAATAAGAACGGAGATGCCTTAAAAGTGTATATGGGTCTCTCTATTTGTGGTAGAAGATAAGATAAGATTCTCAAAAGGCTGCTTTAAGTTAACGCTTTTTATCAAAATATACTTTTATAGTAATGTTTCCACATTTTTGCCCGATTTATACGATTTATATATAGGTTCATATCTTTACTTCTCCGCCGATGATCCGTAATGTTTTGAACTCGATTATAAAGAGCTACATAAAAATGTTCTTAGAAATGATAATAGTAGTAGCAGGAACACAATTTTTAATTTTACTAAAAAACTAAAATAAAATTGACCTCAAATAAAGTTTATATTGCATTTTTTTGCGATTATTAATCGTTTTAAATTTTTTATTTACTGCAACAAATTTAATATATTTCATGTGGCATTCTTTGTTAATTTGTTGCCATTTTTACAATACATCTCTACGTACGTATCTTTTGTGGATAATTTTTGAGTAGAAAACAATCAAGATATAAAATTCAGACGAAGTATATAAAATTAATTATTTTATACCTTTTCTGGATTTTAGTTCGAAATTTCTTTTTATGGATTTTGTCGTGTTTGGATTGGATTTGGTTGTTTCCACATTGTATCACGCCTGCATAACATTTTGCCAGGATTTGGTCATGCCTGAAATATGTCTGATCTGGATTTGGTTGTGTCTGGATTATGTGTTTCAGGATTTTGTATTATCTCGGAATTTTGTGAGTCGGGATTTCATTATAGACCCGTCATTCTGAAGTATTCGATTTTCAACTAATATTCCTTTCACGCGGCGTGGTTGTGCGCTGGGTTTGTGATACGCCGCTCTTTTGATGATGACCACAGCAAACGAGTTATGCGCTGTGATTTGAGGGTTCGGTCCCTTTATTAGGAGTTTGTCGCTGCACAAAAATATGGAATGATATTCTTGTGGATTCATGGAGGAAAAAGGATTCATTCGTCACGTACTGTGCTTCAGCCTGCTGGAAGAATATTGCTGATTTGTGCCCATACCCGGACGGAAGAGAATAATTGTGTGACCAGAGGTGCTTTCCTCATCACGATGGCGCAAATGGCGAATCTGGAAACCCAATCGATGACGATGGTATAGACGTCACATCACCGGACTATAATGAAGTTGGAATAAGCGGATTGTTCGCTTGAAAAATAACAAAGTGGCGAGAGCAGATGGCTCACTGGCTAAGCTATTCAAGCGTGACGGCAGAAAACTCTGAAGCTGCATGCATCAGCTTCCTAGCATAATATGGTTGCAAGCATGGTCGACGATTCGAATCGGAGTGTGCTCTCTCCAATCCATGGACAAAGGCACCACACAGTCTGAACTAATTATCATGTGATTAGAGTTTTTGTGTAAATGAGTTAAGCCCATGGTCAGAGCAATGATCTGGCTTCTTTAGTATGGGTTTAGGCATAAAAAATCTACAATTGACCAGTTATTACTAGACTTGGTAAAGAACTCTCCGGCGTAAGCAGAGAGGATACAACACAATACTTATTACGTATGCATATTGTGACGGAAAACGCAAATAAAAAGGAGAGACAAAAAAAGGAGTGGCAGCGTGATGGAAATTCTCAGTACTAAGGACAGACAAACATAGTGGCAGTGTGATGGAAATTCCCAGTGCAAAGGACAGACAAACGGAGTGGCAGTAACTACTGCATGTAGAGGAGTTAGAGCATTAGCAACAGCTATTGCAGGGAATCGAGTTGAAGACTCAGTAGTAGATAACATTGGAGCAAAGTAAAGCGGAAAATAATTGTGTGATAAAGATTTGTAAAGAAAGCCATTATGTATAGTGAAGAAAATTTTAATTTATTGTGGACTAAATAAACGTTAGGTAAATTACTGACGATTAAGAGGCCAAACGAACAAATCTTGGGAGTTTTATTTAGCGATTCAGTGATCGGACTCGAATAGGGTAACTACGAAAATCGTTACAATATGATATTGACTTCTTCGCATTCAACAACTGCTCCGTTAGTTCTACTTACTCCACACGGAATAAGAAAACGACTGATTGAGGACCAAACGAAATATCTTCTTCTCCTATATTGGAACCAGCATTAACAACACCAACAATGCCAGTTTTAAAATCTAGCGTAGAATCTTTCCTAGACAATTGAAAAGTTTAGTCCTCTCTCGAAGACTCAAAATCAAACTTTACAAGTCGAACGTTCGATGAATTTTTATATTTTTCATATCAGAAATACACTCGGAGGACTTGCATTCTCTTCCGAGAAGTGACCGCAATTAGAAAAATTAGTGTTATACAATTTTGAAACTCTTGAGAGCTTTACGTAATAAACAAACATTAGGGGCATACAATTTTTTTGAGGATTATAGGATATTTTCTTTTGGGAATTTAAAAAATTCGTTGAGTTATGCTATTGCTCTGTTATAAATAAATTTATTTATTTACTCTACAAACAAACGCCCATATTAATAATGTGGTTATATAAAAGAAAATATTTCCTTTTGATACGATTAGACATTCATACGCCCTTATACGCCAGCAGGTCATATAGTATTATTGTTGATCGACGTAAAGGGATGGTTCGTGTTAGTTGACCCATTATGCGAGCGCCAATATAAATAAAAACTCAGCGACGTGGACGTGGGCGATGAGGTGAGAAATTTTTTCCGAACATTTTTATTAACGGAGCGCTCGCTTGTTTAGTTGTTGGATCGATAAAACTACTCTTAAATTAACTAATGGAATATTACTATTTTACAAAAATAGAGATGGGTGGATTTCTGATTTGAATTTTTGCTTAGATCTCTTATATACAAAAAAATTAATAGACTAGAGAAAACAGCACGCACAATTTTAAGTGCCGCGCAGCAAACGTAAACGCATTACGTATACGTCGAAGAGTGAGAACCACATTATGCGGATATGCGACCGAATTTTGTAAGAATTACATGTAAATAATACCAAGCGTGTACATAGATATATATTTACTTAAATCCATAATAAGGCAGCCATTACCTTGGAGACGGTGACGGTCAATGCTTTGGTTGTACGCTTACTAACATACTAATGGATATTGTCATGGCCAAGTATTTACTTAAAAACTTTTCTTGAAGACTTTTAGGCGCCAGTAGGAGAACGATAAAACTTTGCCAGCGACAAGCGAAAGGTCATTAGAAAAAATAATGTGTATAAATGTGTGCATAATTTATATAATATAACCGACTTGGACTCTATAATTGAATTATTATTTAAATTTTTTCATTATTATATATAATGCGATTTATTTTTCAATTTTCAGTATGGCGGAAAGGTGAAAAATTTATATTTAAATAAAAATAATATTTTTATTTCCTTTTGTCGGTGGCTATTGTTTTCATAATAGTTTAAAAGCCTATTCACGGTGAATGCTCATTAATTCCTTACCGTACAGGGACGTTTGAAAACTGTAAACCGGCCGAGTTTTCATTCTTACTTTCTGCGATCCTTTATCAATATCTCAACTTCAAAATTTCAGTCTACTGCATTTAAATGCTAATTGAAGTAGTGCTGCGTAATTTCGTATCAGTAAGTTATCACTTCAATTATTACATGTCTTACAACATTTTTTAGAACTTGTTCGATACTACTTAACTCTAAAATTAGTTTGAGACCAGTTTGGAAAAAGTGTCGTTTTGCAAAAGTGAAGGTACTTTTCATTGAAACCCACAGTTTTCTTTAAAACTCAGAAGTTTCGATACAGTACTTTACATAAGCATCATCCTTTCTAAAATTTTCGCTTTAAACGCATACTTATCTAGCTGTTCAAAGTAAATATTTTAAAAAATTTCAAAAGTGATTATGTTTATTTTTTTTATGCAGAAGTTGTAATGAAAATGACTTTTTGGCCGCATGCAAAATACTGAAGACGCACAGAGGCACACACATGCACCGAATTAACCGTCTATGCATTACAGCAATGTCTTTCCAATGTACGCTAGTTTCAATATATCTTCAAGCTTAGTAACAAATTCTTATGTTTATTTACACAGACTGTCCATAATACATACACACAAACCCACCCACACATTTAATCCATATTCCTACATTTCATGTGCTTTTAGTCAATCTAAACCGACCTTCATCCTTCAGTGGCAACTCGATGCTCGTTCGTTCGTTGCTTTCATTTTCTATCCTGATTGTTGATTTTGTAAAGCCCAGCCGACGGCTGTTATTAGTGTTGCTCTTTGCACTGTATTCTCTTCAACTTTAACTTTTTGGCCCAAGCAGGGATTTGTGTGATTTTATATACCCATTGCAAATCGCTTGAGTGAATTTTACAAACACTGAGCTACTCGAGTGTACGCTCAGTAGTGAGTGCATCGAGCTTTGCGTCACTCTATTTTTATCAAGTTTGTGCTTTTTAATGCTTCACGACCTCACATTTACAGTTAACCACTAACGACGAACTATAAACTAACAAGACGAGGAGCATTAAACGCGGCGGGGTGGGGGAATAATGATTACAATTCACTTTAGTTCAACTCAAATCTTAACTGTTTCTGCTGTCTCTGTTGTTTTATATTGAACGCCATTGTTGGATTTTAGTTGTTATTTCAACCGTGCTGCCAGTGCAATTGCTATTGTGATTGTTAGTGTGCACTCAATTCTCCATCTTCATGCTTAATTACAATTTTACGAAATTGCTAGAAATTGGTATTAATTTTAGATATTATGAGTGTGAGAAAATAGTACGATCTATGAAAAGCTGTTGCCACCGAGTCAAGTGAATTGAAATATAATGTAAACAAATTCGATCGCTTAAATATCTGCATTCCAAACCATTTTGTTAGGTCCCGCTCTTGATTCATATTTCATTTGATTTCAAATTTTTTGAGCATTTTTTAATTAAAAAATTGATATAATTTAATATTAAAACTTCAAATTTATCATATTTTACTTAATTTTTTTATATTATTATATTTCCTTTCTTTTATTACATATTTTTTTAATTTATTTTACATAAAGTTTTTAAATTAAATTTATATAAATTCATACCAATCATTATCAGAATGACGAGCTTACTTGATTTAGCCATATCCGCTCTCCGTCTGAACGAACGAAAGCTAGTCCCTCAGTTTTTGTTATATTTCAACTAGGTAGACAAATGTACTATTACATTTATACGTACATTTGTCGGAACCGCCCAGATCGTACCGCTGTGGCATATATATGCCTGATTTGTCAGATTTAAAGTTTTGTGCCCAAAGTCTGTTAAAAAAATATTGAAATTCAGCGAAATCGTAAGGCCCACTCATAACCGATTTCTTCAGATATGAGGTTTTGCGTCAAAAATCCGACAAGAAAACATGCAGGATCTTAAAATTTGGTATTCTACACACGTTAGTTCAAATAAATATTTGTACTGAAAATCAGGGAAATCTAGAGGTTATGTGAACAACCGAATGAGAAATAGTATTTGATCCTCAAAAGCATAACAATAAATTTTATATGTTCATGAAAGTTTGACACCACGTTTTATTTATTTGTTTTGATTTAATTTAATTTAGTTTAATTTAAGTTTATATTATTTTATTTCTTTTAATTTAATTTTATATATGAGAGTTTTGAAAAGATTTGCCACGAGGTCGAAACTATTAAGTTGCATAAAATAAGTAAGAAATAAGAAAGAAGTAGGGACAGAACCTGAGGAAAGTTTTAGCTTATATATATGAAATGTATCTTATTTAATTTAATTTAAATATATAAAATTCTCCTGCCACAGTGCCTGCCCTTGAACTCTTCTAAACCGATTTTTTTAAAGAAAAAAACAGAGAAAATTCATTATTCAATTATTATCATTCGAAAGAACATTCTTTGGCATTTATTTTTTGAATATTATATCTTTCAAATTTTGGCCGCGGCTACGTCGCAGATGGTCCATCCGTTGAGTCCAATTTTCAATGATTCGTTCGAGCATTTCGACTGGTAACTGACGAATTACACGCGGGATGTTTTGCTGCAAGGCCTGAATCGAGAAAAAGTTTAACGGTGTGATATCACACGACCTTGGTGGCCAGAAATGCCCCTTATCGCTGAACAATTTGGCTCGAACATATCGGATCTTCTTGGAACATTTCAGGAGCCCATATAGCGAAGCTTTGTCACTTCGGAAGGTCGAGCGGTTTCAGTTCTTGCACAAGTTGTATTTTGTACGCTTTAAATTTAAGACCTCAACGTAAAATGCGCCAAGTCGTTCCATATGTTCCATAAACGTAAATTTTCGTAATAAAGTTGATTGATTTGTAAACGTTGTTCAGGCGTAAGTCTTTCCATAATGAAATGCCTAATATACTGAACAAAAATAGGTTACTACTTATTTCTCATGCCGGGAATTGGACCAGGGATTGACCTATTCGAATAAATCGTATATAGGATTCGATTTAATTGAAATTTGGTACATAGGCAGCCTTTCCCTTAGATTAGCAAGAACAATATTTTTCGGGAAAGTGGACCAGGCCGAAAATATGCTTAGAAGAAATCTTTGTGTTCCGGAAATGGGCCAGGGACTGGGAAAGGGGCAAATTCTAAAATATTAATATGATTTGGATATAAGCGAAGACTGTGAGTAGGTACGGGTATGTTCGATGAGCAATGTTATTAACTTGCGGCTGCGGGTTACAATCTATTCTTATGCGTCTAAATTTATTGTAAATATGCATAAGTCCGAGGGTGCGCCTAGCTTACTTCGCGACATACGTAAAAATGGCAAGTCTCATATACAAATATGTAGCTAGATTAATAATATATTGAAAAAAATTAATATTTTGAATTAAATGATGCCTGATTAGGGTTTTTTATCATTGTAAAACTAATTAGAATACAAATTGGACTTAATGTAGAAAGAAACAACAACGTGTTTCCGGGCCTGCTAGTTTTCTTATATAATAATTTATTTTATTTTGTATTGCTTTACTCCATTATTTCTTTAATTGTATTTTACTTATTTAATTTAATTTAATTTATTTTATTTCAGTTAATTTTTTTTATTTTTTTATTATTTATAATTTTATATCGTTAATTTTATTTTATTTTAATGAATATCATTTAATTTAATTTTTTATTTGGCTTTTTTCAGTTTCAGTTTTCTGGTACTCTCCATTGCATACAGTGCTTTCTTTCTAAGTGCTTTTACGCCGTTTCTTTAATTTCACTCTTAACTAGCGCGTAAGTAGTCTCTCGGTTATAATGCCATGTCAGTCAAGTGTCGTTCTATTTACATGACAAATATACTAGCAAAACAACTTAAATTTCTATGTAAATTCAAATATGAAATCCATGTGCGCATTTATTCTCAAACTACCCGTCACCCACCCCCTTATAGATGTATGTACGTAAACCGAGTTGTCATTGTTTTTAAGCTTCCTGTTATGGTTTGGCATAAGCTCCAGCAAAACTCTTGAATGCTGCAGCGCTGCAATACTTGTGAAGTTGAAGTAGAAAAACGAAAAGAAAAACTACTTTAGACATATTAGACATACATTCGCACGTTTGTGCGTACATAGCACTCGTACTCTTGCTGATTTTAGTCGCACTTAAAAGTAAAAAGCTGTTTGCCTGTGAATAAAAACTTTGAAAAACTTAGACTTTATTTCCTTAATGCTTTGACAAATGCGGAAATTTTTCGTTGTCATATTTAAAATTTATGCATACGTAAATTATAAATTTTATTAATTCAATTTATTAGCCACAACCTTTAATATATTGCTTATATACAGCAATAGCACTTTTTTGCTTTTGCTGGAGTTGCTGGAGATATCGACATATTGGATAATTCTGGGCACACAATTTTCTTTGAAAACTGCTAAATATTGACTAAAGAAAGCAAAAAATTTTGTTTAAAAAAAAAACTAAATTGATGACGCATCATACGTAAGTAGTAGACAAGACCGAAGAGAGCCCGCCAGTTCAGTAACTTGTCAATAAGGTACGGATTGTTTTGATATTTCGTACCAAATAGTCGTAATACTAATAAAGACTATTAAATAACCTCAAGATCATAGACAAAACATCAAATTTAGCAGATTTGACATCTGAGACTGTTTACTGCTCCCAATATTAAATAAGCTTAGGGAAGTCCGGCTTTTCCGCCTTAAGTAAATTTTATCTGACCTTTGAACAGTACAAAAAATAAATTGGGGAATAAATAAAATTTTTTTTAACAAAATCAAAGGTCAACGTAATTTTTGGAAACACCGTTCAAACGGTCAGCGCATTCGTGTCTGGGCTCTCACGGATCTATTGGAAGTCAAAAATTTGAAATCAGAAATAATTTTGTCTATCTTGGAATCAGTATTAAAACCACCAACAATGCCAGCTTTCAAATTCCACGCAGAATCACTCTTCCCAACAGGTGCCAATTTGGACTGAGCAGGCAATTGAAAAGTAAACTCCTCCCTGGATGAACAAAAATTAAACTCTACAAATTGCTTATGATTTCTGTCTTATTATATGGTCGGATGTATGGAATCTGACAACATCTGATGAGTCGACGTTAGGAATTTCAGATGATTTCCATCTATGAGCTGTAGGGGATATACGAAGACACTGACATAGTTTAGTGAATTTAGAGACAGCGGCAATGCTGTCCAGCTTTGAAAAATTCCGATGCAGTACTCACACATGGAATCAGAGGAAGAGGAAGACATCCACTTGATGCCTCCAAAGGGCAAGAGAAGAAATGTATGGCGCACTATTATTAACTCTGATATAATCGTGTACGCAGTGCATACGCCCATAAAGAAATGATTTTAAGAATCAAATAATTTCTTATTCTAATAAATTAAAAATGAAAAGTATGACTACGACTTCTCTCAATCGATCTCGCGTATAGAATTTTACGTTTATACTGATTGTAAACGGTATACAAACACTACTACTATGAATAAAGTTATCTTTATACTGGACTTGCATGACCCAATCTGATGCTATTAATTTTCATTCCGCCGGTTTTAATTCTTCTGACTAACTTTTTTGTATCAATAAATATTTACGGAGAGTTTTAAACTAATATATGATCTCTTTATTTCTCATCGTTCATTAATAGCAATTTATTTAATAGCAGTTGATGAGCAAAGCTGTAGCTAATCAGTGTGAGAGACAAGTGTAACTACGATCTTCCACAATCGGTTTCGGGTTCAGGACAGTTCGGTCTCTATCTGGCTTTCAGTCACCGGTATGTTGGATTTTACATTTACCCATCAGGCGCGCGATCGTTTGGGCGGAAGGTAGGATAACGCTCGTTCGTTCGTGTTGTTCGTTAAAAAAAAGTATAGAGAGGTTCAGATTATGATCCTTGAAATTATTAGCTACCTTTTTCTCGTCAATTCGAGCACCGAATCTTGTGTTTCATGCTCAATGACAAATGTTTGAGTTTTCATAAATAAATAATGTTTTTTCATAAATTAAATTTTTTTTTGTAAAATATTAATTAATTAAAGTAAAGTCGACATTTAGCATCATATTTATTACTAACAGAACTGAAACTAATTTGTCCGTGATTTACCGGAATGATTTTCGACCCGCTGAATTCTAATTTTAAGTTAGTTTCAGTCGGACAGTTAATTGTGAAAACCGTAAAATTAGCACAAATTGACTGTTTGGGTGGACATTTTTTTTGGAAATCTTAATGAAATCTGTATATCAATCTACTGAATACTCATCTTAATCATATTTAAGTTATAATTTAAAAGTTCTTAACTTAAAAATATAAAAAAATCGCCTTTTCGTATTAGTCTTTTTTATAGCATTTTTCCCCTGTATTGCTCATACGACATGTTGAATATTTATAGCTTAAAGCTTGAAAAAATGTGCATCATTTTAAATTGTAAATACTTATTTTTTTTAAAGTGAGTTATACCATTATAAATTAGCGTGTAAATTTTTCGCAAATATTTGCATTCCTCAAATGCAATATGTTGGTTTCTTATGATTCTCTTAATTTGTATGCATTTCGATTTATTTAGAAAAGCAATCGAAGTGAAATTTCATTATATGTTTTCAATTAATTTAGTTGGTTGAAGGCATTCAACTTATATTTAGAAGTGCTTGAAAATTAATTCTTAGGAAATTCATTCTTCAGTAATTCTAAATATAAGTTGAATGTGGCAAGTAATATTTAAAATTGATGAATATTGGAACGAGTTCCCGTCGTCCCTTGTCAAATTTGGTTTGGAGACAAACCGGTTTCGGCGTTCTGCCATCTTCAGTGTCGTTGATCGTTCAGAACGACGGGAACTCGTTCCAATATTCATCAACTTTTCACCCTGTCCGAGAATCAACTGAACAAAACCAATTAATATTTAAAACTTCATTTTCAATTTAGTAAAGGTGAATATTTTGACAGCAACAAAATAAATGTGTACTAATGGCATAAATACGAGTATAAAAATACATACAACCATAATGTATATACTACTTGTGTGTGTGTACAATACCATGTAGAGTAATTAAGTAAAGTGCAATTGTAAATTTTATAGATATTTTCTTCTTAATCCATTTCATTGCATTTATATAAATAAAAACGTGCATACGCTTTTATGCAAAATTATATACAGTGGCGGACAAAAGTTTACATACACCGCCTGTATTTGTTGTGTAGAAAGTAAGTAAGTATACAGTTTTATTTTAAATCCTTTTCTTATCACATTCTCTAACATAAAACAAAACTTAAGTCGAGCCCGACAAGCAATCCTAATTATACACATTTCTCAGACTATTAACTCCTGAATGTATGCAGGATTGCAAAATACTCGCTAACCCAATATTAAGCAAAAATAGCGGCTAAATATTAGCGCACTTAATAGTTGTTGGTTAGTAAAAAAAAAGTTTAATAATACAACAACAGATTACATGGCAGGCGTTGGCTCAGTTGGTAGAGCACTAGCCTGTGATGCCAGAATCCGTCGGTTCGATTCCTGGCAAAAAGAAGTCTGATGAGGATATGTGGTGATCTCCGAAACAGGTGTCACTTCTACCTTTTTTTCTTTGTTGTATAGCAAAATATTTAATGAAAAAATAATGTTTCTAACAAAATAGGCCTCTGAATACAGCTCATTTACTTATAACCATAAAACAAAACAATTGTGGAGAAAAAACGCAAAAATATCCGTGACAAAATCTACATACATCACGGGTTTACCAGCAGTTTATATCGATATGCTGTGTTGTTAGCGCGGTTAGGTACCCTTTTTTAACTATTTTTTTCTAATTTGCTAGTATTGAATTTAGTTGTGGTTTAAACACATCAGCATCAACAATGGCTCGGCGAAAAGAAATGTCCAGCACAGAAACGAGAAGAAATCGTATGGTGAAATTAAAAAAATGTTTAAACTTAAGTCCCCCAAAGGTACAGATTATTGTAAAATACTTTCAAAAACATGGATCCACCGAAAATAAGCCTCGTGTTCGCCGCCCGAAGAAACTAGCTCGAAGAGATATCAGCTTTATTCTGAAGGAAGTGAATGATGATCCTAAAGTTACTGCTCCAAAATTAGCCGAAAACATCGCAAACTCATCAAGAAAGTGTGTTCATTCAAGAACAATTAGAAGAACTCGGAACGATAACGGCTTCCACAAAAGAACGCTACGTGAAAAGCCTCTTATTTCTGAAAAAATCGTAAACTTCGCTTGGAGCGCGTTCAAGGACATTTAGATGAGGGAATGGATTTTTGGCAAAAAATCTTGTTTACAGACAAATCGAAGTTCAATATATTCGGCAGCGATGGAAGAGCAAAAATTTGGAGAAAAGAAAACACTGCACTTAACTCCAAAATTATAGTACCAACAGTGAAGCCTGGTGACGGCATATGGAGTTGGAAAGCTTGTTTTTATTGAGGGTAATATGGATCGGTTGAAATATAAGTCATTGACGGAAGCTAATTAGAAGGCTTCGGTGGACAGTTAGGAGTTTGGCACAGATCTTTGAAAAGGATAACGCTTCAAAGCACACGGCCCATATTGTTAAGGATTGGTTGCTTTATCTTGCTCCAAGGCACACATACACCAACTCAAAGCCCAGATTTGAAAGTTATTGAATATGTCTGGTAGATTTTTGAGCGAAAAATTAAAAAAATCAGATTTACAGTTCAGCATTACTGAAAGAACATCTTATTGAAGCTTAGGACAGTATTTCTCCTTCAGAATTGACAAATTTAGTAACTTCGATGCCACGATGGCTTCAAGCTGTTATTGATGCAAATGGTGGACCAACTAAATACTAGAAAGATCATGTTATCTGATATTAACCAACGGTTTTTGTATGTAGAGTTTTATCAATGATGGATTTACGCTTTTATGGTCATAGATTTACTGTTTTATGTAAAAATTTTGGAAAATAATTGAATTCAATGTAAATATTTTTGTTTTGTTTCAACTTACATACAGTGTATTATAAAATTGTGACGTTGTTTGACCATTTAGTTCTCCCATGCACTGAATGCTCGAGAAGTGGTTTATGAAGTTGTTGTATGAAGCGAAAAATATCTATATTACATATGTATATATATGTATATATATATATGTATATATATATTGTATTGAAAAAATATCAAGCGTAAAACTTTCTTAAATAGTATTCCAAAGTACCACTCAATTCATGTACTTATACACAAACAAACATATATATATGTTACATAGACATATGTGCATGAATTTGTGTAATTTCGAATACTTTCACTTTTTTACCGTAATTGAATCATTGCTGTTAACTGTTGGTGACAACTGTTGCTATTTGTCGCAATGCACACCGGAAGGTTAGCTTTTCTAGCCACAAATTTCCTGAAAAGTCACAAACGTGACACTTATGCATGTACACACATTCAGATACAACTACATTGAAAAAGAAGTAACGAAATAATAAAAGTCGTTTGTATCCTGTGTTGGCAATGAATTTTATTCCACTTAATTTTTTTAGTAATACATTTTTCAAACTCTATTATTCGTCTCGAAATTTTGTAAAAGTAAAAGTTGTATGTGTTCGAAATTTTGTACCCATTTGCTATATATTACATTCGAACTAAAGCCTTTGAAGTGCAATAATTGTTAATTTTTCAATTCATTTATTTCTTACCATGCATGGTAACAGTTATTTTTGAGAAACAAAATTTTAAATGAAATTTTTTTCTGCTCGTTTGCAATGAATGTAAGGGTTAAAATATATTAAACTTGTTATTTTTTGTTACAGCCGGCTCTCCAGTGTTCGGTTCAAACCAAACTAAACCTTTTAATACCTTTAATGTACATTAAATTATATATTAACTTTGGTCCGAAGTATGTAAAAGGAGAGGAGATGGACCCACCAAAATTTATGCCGGGAATATCAGAATGACAAGCTGAGTTCCTTTAGCCACGTCCGTCTGTTTGAACGCAAATTAGTCTCTCAGTTTTTGAGATATTTAAACCAAACTTAGAAGACAGATAGAAGAACGGCTAGATAGAAGACGGCTAGATCGGACCACTTTAGCATATGTACGACAAATTTTTTAGATTTGAAATTTTGAGCCATAAATCCGTCAAAAAAATACCTAAGAATGTGAAATTTAATTCTACAGATGTGATTTCAAGTTAATATTGACACTGAAAATAATCGAAATCAAATTTTATAATTTGCAATAAATTTTTTTGCTACGTTGGTGTAAGCACCACTTCCACGATTATATCCGAATCATTTATTGCGCGCCATTCATTTGTCCTTCTCGCAGCTTGGCGCCAATTGGAATTACCAAACTGCACCAGATCTTCTAAACTAGGTCTTCTCAACGAAGTGGAGGTCTTCCTCTTCCTCTTCTACCATCAGCGGGTACTCCATCGAATTCAGAATATCGTTCCGTTGTCTGCGGTATTCACTGGTTGTCAACGTGCGAAGGGCCATAAATCTTTCGCAAAACCTTTCTCTCGGAAACTCCTAGTGCCGTCTCATTGGATGTCGATATCGTGCACGCATCTGCATCGTATATCAAGACGAGATTAATGAGCGACTTGTAGAGTTTGTCAATCGCCTATTCATCATTATGAGGTGGATTTCAAGGCTGATATTGTTGGTGTTGTTGACACTGGTTCCAAGGTTGACAAATTATCTCTAACTTCAATGTAATGACTATCAACAGTGACGTGGGAGCCAAGACGCGAATGCGCTGACTGCTTGTTTGACGATAAAATTTCTTTGATTTTGTTAAAAACAATTTAAATTTTTAGAGTGATGCCGTCATGCGAAATTGTTTATGCACAAAAAAATTAATGAATAGTGACATACTAAATTTGTCATTATTATGCTCATGCATGTAGTGCTAAATAAACGGGAGCTTCAGTATGTATTTGAGTCAATTTCCATGTTTAATACACTGGAAATTTGATTTATGTATATTTATTCACTCAGTGGTTTACGCATTTGGCATTTTAAGTGCTTTTGCCTGTTTATTTATTGTATTTGTCTATTTACAAATTTATACATGTGTATGTACACAACAGCGTTTTATGAACATGAAATGGTGTATTAGCTATAGTCCGAAGTATGTAAATATCGAAGAAGAAGAAATGCACCTACAAAGAAAGTTAACCACGTTGTATCAGAATGACGAGCTGAGTTTGATTTAGCGTCTGACCGTCCCTTCCCATCACCTGTTTGAACGCAAACTAGTCCCTCGGTTTTTGAGATATTTAAACGAAACTTAGCATGCGGGTGTATTTTTGTAATGTATTCATCATTTGTCGGAACCAGCAGGATCAGTATGGGGTTTTGGAAAAGAAATACTGCAAGAAAGAACATGAAATTCGGTGCCTTACACACATATAATAATCCAAACATTTGTATAGCATATAGCCCCATACAACCGATTCCTTCAGCTTCGTTCAGCCAAAAAAGTATGTAATAATGTGAAATTCGGTAAGCTACCTACGTAAATTGAAAAAAAAATTGACACAAAAAATCATCGAAATCAAATTTTGCATTTTACAATAAATTTTAAGGGTTCATGAGTGGTTTAAAATCTTCGGTATGACAGTAGACAGCAATTCTCTCTGGTTTTTTTTTTTTTAATTAAAGTGGATATATCATAAAAATGAACATTTCTTATGTGTTGCATTGTAGTTTCTCCTCCAAATCGTGGCATTCATCTTGATAATTGAAAGACTTCTTTTTAAGACGCCTCCGAATGGGTGTTTTATTAGGAATTTTTTATTTCATGTCGGATATACACTCCGTGCCGATGGAAAACTGCAAATAAATAATTTTTTGTTCTGAATTCTAACCCATGCTCATAGTGGTATGCACAAATAACTACTCGGCTACTATGGTCGCCTAAACATAGAGAGAAAAGCGCTTAAAACGTTATTTTCGATTGATATTTTATTTATTTTATTTAAATTTATTTTTTCAATTTGTTTCATTTTATTTTTTGGTTTTTAATTTCAATTTCTTATCTTATTATATATGAATTGTTCTGTCTAGTTTGTTTTATGTGTTTTGTACTTTATTTTAATTTCATTATAAATCTTTTACTTTATTTATCATTTTAATATTTTTTTTTACATTTTAGTTTATTATATTATACAATTTACTTGTATTTTATTATTCTTTATTTATTTGACTTTATATTTTCTTTTCTATTTTTTACTATTTAATTAAATTTATTTTTATTATTTTAATAATACTTCATTATATTTTATATGTTTTTCTATCTAGTTTATATCCTGTTTTTATTTTTTACATATTTTTAAAATATTTTATTTAATTTATAATTTAAATTTTTTTATTACATTTTATTTTAATATGCTTTTTATTTTTATTATGCTTTATTTATTTGTCTTTATTTGTTTGCTTTGCATTATTTTATTTTATTTTATTTTAATCAATTGTGTATTATTCAATTTAATAAAAGAAATTTAATTTTACTTTATTTTATTTTATTTTATTTAGCTTGTATTATTTTAGTTTAATTTATTTTATTTAATACTATTTTCTTTTTTTGTTACACTTTTGTTTAGAGTTGATTTGTTTTATTATTTAATTACTTTTGCTATTTTGATGCTAAATTTTTATCGGTTCAAAATTAAAAGTTTATTTAATAACGTTAATAAAAGTTAATAATAATAATAATAATAATAATAATCATGGAAAAATTGGAAATTTATTCATTAATAAATCATATTAGCAAAAAAAGAAAAATAAGGGGATCAAAGACACATAATTATACAGGCCATTGCAACATTTTGCAATTTTACTGTAGCTTCCTACATTTTAGCCAAAGCAGCGGACTAAATGGGGAAAAATACTACATAAATAGAGAACGAGCAGTATTAAGTTACCGAATGATTACAATTTTCTTATGCTTCTTCATATATATATATTTTTACATTATTATGTGCATTATACTTATAAAGGGTCATCCATTTCGAGGTTCCCTACTTTTTTAAAGAAAAAAACATAGAAAATTCAAATTTAATGGGGAATGTTTAATGTTGGCATTTATTTTTTGAAGATTATCTCTTTCAAATGTTGATCGCGGCTACGTCTCATATGATCCATCTGTTGAGTCCAATTTCCGATGACTCGTTTGAGCATTACGACTGGTAACAGGCGAAGGACACGCGTGATGTTTTGATCCAATACCTGCATTGAAGCGGGATTGTTCGCATAAACTTTAGACTTTACTTATCCCCACAAGAAAAAGTCTAACGGTGTGATATCACACGTTCTTGGTGCCCAATCGACTGGCCCAAAACGTAAAATTATCTGCTCACCGATGTGTTCTCTCAATAAATCCATTGATTGATGCAATGTAGGGGTAGGGGCGCCGTCTTCCAAACCAAATGTCGTGGAGATCACGAGCTTCAATTTAAAGTATCAAATAGTCGGTTATCATGGCGCGATAACGCTCGCCATTAACGGTTACGTTCTCACCAGCATCATTTTGGAAGAAATATGGACCCATGATTCTACCGGCCCACAAACCACACCAAACCGTAATTTTTTCTGGTTGAAATGCAGCTCTTGAATCTCTTCAAGCTGCTCTTCGTCCCAAATGCGGTAATTTTGCTTGTTTACATACCCATTGAGTCAGAAATGGGCCTCATCGCTGAATAAAATTTGGCTCCAAAACGTCGGTCTCTCCAGGGTCTTCGTGTGCATTCCCAGCTACGACCACTATATTTTCACCACTGCGCACTAGACGTGGTCTATTCGGTCAAATATTATCCAGTAATGAATGCTGGGTCTTAACATGGGTGATGGTGTTGCGAATAGTACGCTCAGTAGGCCAATTATATTGACCAAAGACTGAGCGAAGCGCGCGAAACACATTCTTTATAGAACGTGAATTTTCGTAATAAAGTTGAATGATTTGTAAATATTGTTCAGGTGTAAGTCTCTCCATGATGAAATGCCAAACAATACTGAACAAAAATAACATGACAGTTTGACGCGACTTACTCATGATGTGTCAAAAAAAGGCTATTGAAGAAAATACATGTACTTGGATAACCCTTTATATGTATGATATTGAATATCTCATTAGTAAAGCTAATTTTTGGTTTGAAATTATAAGAATATAATTAGCTTCGTAGAAAGATATTGAAAGCAATGACAAACAAATTGCAGTGTAGTAGAGACAGAAATTTATGAAAAAGTTCCAAGAAATGCTTAGCACTGTAAAAGTTTTTTCTTAGAAATGGTTTTAATCATTTATCTCTCTTCAACTTAACTCTGTTCATTAATTACTTATCTCTTATTGGTATTAACTGGAAAAGCAATAAAGAGATATGCTAATAAAGGTGATTATAATTATAACTCGATTTGAGTGAAATGCAAATCTTTGATTACGGTTTATGTTAAGTGCATAATGTAAGTGTCGTTGAAGTACTGGACTTAGATATTTTGAATGAAGTGGTAGAGATGCTTAATATTAATATAAAAATAGTAGCTACATATAGTACTGATAAGGTTTGCATTAAAGCTATAATTTAGTCAATTCGTAGATAAACGTCCAGTCTGCTCAGAAAATCACTTCATAAATTAAGAAATAAACATTTTGTCAATTAAATTAAATTATAGATGACCTTGAAAAATGGCTGAGTGCTATTGCTTTCTCAATGGTTAAAAAAACGCAAAAATGTCCACTCCGAGCGACCTGGTATCACTTGGTATTTCTAAGTGGCACCAAACAGCAAAAAGAAGAAACGAGTGACGCGCTATCGTTAACGAGGCTATAATCGCGTAAGCGGTGCCTACACCAAAGAAGAAGAAGAAGAAGAAGATTATTAAGTTAGTAGTCTTGCAGCGCATAACGGTTCTTCCAGTCCGTTTCGGACACTGGAGTTATCATTTTGACGTTTATTATTGCTTTTCGTATTATTCTTATTACAGTGTACAAGAAACGTTTTTAATAATATGAAAAAAGACTTTCTAATAAAAATATATTGTGAAATTGTTAAAGTAAAACTTCAACTTGCGAATTCGAGAATTTTATTTTTAAAACTTGCAAGTACTTAATATAATTCTAACAACTACGTATATATAGCAGAAGCGGGACGTAAGCCTTAGCAGCAAAATGGCAAATGACACAAAACTTGCGCGTATTGTTAAGAGCAGGTAAACAAAAAAATACACATATGCGTATATACATGCATACATATAAAAAAGAATGATGTGACAGTTTTTCCTACTTCTTCCCTGCCCTAATTTCAACTACACATACCCTACGACAAATTGTCGTATGTGAGTGATGTTACTCATACGCAGCGTTCAACCTGATAGGAATTTTCAATTTAAGTCACCCGTGCGATAGAGTGTGGTTGTAATGATATGTGTAATTGTGTATGCTACACACACATACATATACTTTGTTTGATGGTTTGTGAACGTTGAGATGGTTGACAAGTGGTCCACATAGATTGTTGCTCGCTTGTTTAGGTGGTCAACCAGACGTTTGTGGTGTAGAGTTGCCAATGTCGATCCCTTGATAAGTATATATGTACTTAAGTCAAAAAAAAAAAAAAAAAATGACTGTTAGTGCGTGTCACATGCACCCAACATTTTAGCTACCACAAAATGTTTTCAGCAAAAACTTGTTCTAAAAATCAGTAAGCAGAATGAGTGAAAATGTTACAAAAATTTACACTGAGTGCAAGTGACGGCTTCATAAGGGGCGTGAGTTGAGGAAAAAGTCCAGAATACATGAATGATGTATGGCTTGTTTAAAGCAGACGAAAAAGCATACAAAAAAAAATTTGGAAATGGTCAGTGTGAGTGTGTGTATATATATGTATATGTATGTGAGTGTGGCGTGTTGATGCTTTTGCTGGCTTCATAACGCAACAATTTCGGCAACTAACTTTCGTTCGAGTGCATTTGCTTAGTTTGCTGCATATAGTAGAGCACATGCGAAGTTGAAAATATAAACAACAACAATTGTAACACATACAAGGAAAGTAGTATTAGATGAGAGAAGAGATGAAAACAATTTGAATTGAAATTTTTTGCTATTAGCAATGACATTGGCTTTGGCTCTGAGGGCTTAGTTGCTGTCTTTTACTGGCCATTGGCTTTTTTTTGGCTGTTAGCATAAAGCATACGGAATAACAGATGTGACTGGCTGGCTAGTCAGATAAGGCGATGGAATATCCAGAGAACTACACATTATTCAAGGTTGTTGGATACATTTACACTTAAGTATGTACATATAGTACACATAAGCATACATGTACATACATGTATGAATGTTATGTGCAATCTCGAATTTCGTAGCTGTAAAAATACACGAAAATTGAAAATCTGTGGCTGCCCAGAGGTGTGTTGGATTTGCCAAAAAGTAGTAATGGAGACCGCTTAAAGGGAAAATCTCTGTTGTCAGTAAAAAAAGAAAACGTTATAAATAAAATATGAAAAAATTTAAGAGGAATTTGGATTTTCTTGCATAACAGTAAAAAATGTACAAAATTTACTCCTAAAAATTATATTGAACTGCACATACCATTTTATTATATACCTCTCATGCATTAAGATTCATTTCCAGTGCCAAAATGTGACTTTTATAAAAGCGAAATTAATATGTGCATTATTAGTGACTATTACATTGAAATTTTTATTGTAGTTTTTTTTTCATTATAATTATGATTTTATATAAATAATATTTTTCCTTATTGACAAATTCAATTTTATTATAAAGGTCATATTTGTAAAATATACTAAGATTTTTGCTTTTATGTAATTATAGAAAAAATAGAATTTAAATAAAATAAGAACAAAAATTATTAATAATGTAATAACTTCAATAAAATACAGTGCTTCTAGTTGCTAATTACTTAAGCACTTTTCCGTTTGTTTCTAGAATTAGTTTTTCTTTTTTTCTTTTTCTGAGAAACTTCGTTGCTAGTTTAGATATATTTCCAAGCTTTTTTGGGGTCTTTCTTTTTTCCCGAATAATTTTTTCGATTTTTTTTTACTTTATTCAGGGCTTTACGAGAACATATTTGGACTTAAGTTATGAAAATTGTTTGATAAAACTCTGGTATCACTACCAGGATTTTTTTCGTAATTTCTCCTTTGTCGCCTGTTTTAAATACTTTTTTGTAGAATTTCCAACATTTTCATTGTCAAGCAAGAGTGGTATAAGCGTTTCCGAGAAGGTCTCGCACACGTTGAAGATATCGAACTCCATTGATGAACCAGCACGAGAACTTGGATAAAGTAAAAGAAATGGTATTTAACGATAGCCGAATCACAAATAGAGAAGTCGTTTGTGATTTTGGCTTATCGATTGGATCATGTCATGATTTTTCTTCAATATTTCATCGTGGCAGCAAAATTTGTTCAAAAATTGTTGAATTTTGAGCAAAAATTGTGTGACATTGCAGATACACTAAAACCCATTGTAACAAGTAAAACAAGGTTTTATGGATATGTCGTCGAGACTAAGATTTAGTAATCATATTTGGCTCGCCAAAGCCGGAAAACTGCAGTCGAACGTGAAGTGTATATTCGTTGTCATCTTCGATTTTAATCGCACAGTGCATCACAAATGCCTTTCCTTCAGGTCAAGCGGCTTTTTCTTCACGATAATATAGAGCAACATTTTTTAAGTCATCGTTTCAAGCATAGGGTTTGGCGATTGTTGTTGAAAGTACTTATAAAAACTAATGCCCGAGAGTATGTGTTGCACTGCACCTACTCGCACTTATTTTCTTGTTCGTGACTTTTGGCGAAAACAATACTGTAACTATGCCCTAGCTATCTAAGGTTTACCTACAATCCTGAAAATATTATACCATTTCTTGCACATAAAAGGTACAAATGTGTATAAGACCAACGAAAATGATTTTTAAAAAGCTTATACATATAATATGAAACTTTCGCAGAGCCTGCAGCGCTTACAAATCTATATTTTCCGTGGTTATTTTTGTAATCAACTGACGCCCCATGGCGGCTCCTTGACACTGACAATTGTACAACAATGCTTTATTGCCATATTGTTTGTTGAAATTGCGCAAATAAATATACAAAAAAAAACATATGGGTCGATGTAAAAATATGTTATCTCAGAACGAAAAATTCATCATCTGCCGAACCAAATGGTGGCAATGAGCCAAAAAACGTATGGTTGCCATTTTTGCGGCTGCTGCTGCTGTTGCTACTGTCAATGCTACTGTTGCCAATAATAATTGTGCTGCCAAATAATATTGGCAGGCGCACACACACACACACACATATATATATATATATATATATACACACATATATATATATATATATATATATATATATATATATAACTACACAATCTTATTAATGCTGACTAGCTGTATTTCAGCTTGGCTACCTGGTATCGCCTGACATTGGCATCATTGCAAAATCTACTATTTTTCTGCGCAATGATAGACAGTACAGGCAAAAAAGAAAATAATATAAATATGATACAAAAATGAAACTCCAAATTCATGCTGTGTAAGTGAAAATAACAAAACTATCTTTGGTTTGGCGTGGAAAAGATAAGAAATGAGGAGGAAATATTAAAATATGAGTTTCGAATGGGACTAAAAATATGGTTATTATGATTATTAGGAAAATTAAAGTGAACGAAACGTTTAAAAAATCATGTGCATACAAAGGGTGATCCATTTCGAGGTTTCCTACTTTTTTAAAGAAAAAACACAGAAAATTCTAATTTATTGGGGAATGTTTATTATCATTCGAATGAACGTTATTTGGCATTTATTTTTTGAAGATTATGTCTTTCAAATGTTGGCCGCGGCTATGCCTCCGATGGTCCATCTGTTGAGTCCAATTTTCGATGACTCGTTCGAGTATTACGACTGGTAACTGGCGAATGACACGCGTGATGTTTCGCTCCAAGGACGGAATCGAAGCAGGATTGTTCGCATAGACTTTAGACTATATATATCCCCACAGGAAAAAGTCTAACGGTGTGATTTCACACGATCTTGGTGGGCAATCAAACGGCCTAAAACCTGAATTTATCTGCTGACCGAAGTGTTCTCTCAATAAATCCATTGATTGATGTGATGTGTGGAAAGTGGCGCCGTCTTGTTGTAATCAAATATCGTGTAGATCACGATATTCAATTTCAGGCATCAAATAGTCGGTTATCATGGCGAGTAACGGTCGCCATTGACGCTTACGTTCTCAGCGGCATCATTTTTGTAAAAATATAAACTGATGCTTCTACCGGCCAGCAAACCACACCAAACTGTTGTTTTTCCTGGTGGAAATGACAGCTCCTGAATCTCTTTGGTTTTTCTTCGTCCCAAATGCGGCAGTTTGTTTGTTTACATACCCACTGAGTCAGAAATGGGCCTCACCGCTGAACAAAATTTGGGAAGGTCGAGCGGCTTCAGCTCTTGCACAAGTTGTACTCTGTCCTCTTTAAATTTAAGATCTCGACGTAAAATGCGCCAAGTCGTTCCATACGTCAGTCAGAGTTGCAGCGAACGGCGCCGAATCAACTCTCAGCTACGGCCGCTATACTGTCTTCCCTGCGTGCTGGACGTTGTCTATTCGGTCGAAAGTTATCCAGTAATGAATGCTGGGCCTCACCTGGGTGATGGTGTTGCGAATAGTACGCTCAGTATCAGTATTTTCGTAATAAAGTTGAATGATTTGTCAACGTTGTTCAGACGGAAGTCTTTCCATGATAAAGTGCCAAGTGCGTGATCTCTCAGAAAAAGGCTATTGAAGAAAGTACCTCTACTTTAATCACCCTTTATATAATATTGCGAATCCACCGAGTACACGACTCTAGCTGTTTCAATAATAGTGCACCTGCTTTAGCCTTCGATATTCGGTGTGAAATAGGTACACCAAATGAAGTTAACAGAGTAGAGGTCGTCCTCTTCCTCTGCTACCAATGGCGAAATATTGTCATCTATCTAGACACTGTTTTTTAAATCGCTGAACGATATTAATGTCCTGATGATGAGACACTTGTCAGTTTGGTTTTATTTCATCGAGAAAGGACTTTATTTTTCTATTGCTACTCAGTCCAAGTAACATTAGCAATAGTGATTCTGCGTTGGATTTTAAGACTTACATTGTCTAAGACCGTTATCTTATGACAGTCAAAAATGGCTGACCATGATTCAACCCGATGACCCTCGATATGATGGGACTTATATTAGATATGCTTTCTTTCACCTCAGATTGCTGGGGGAGTTATATATCATCTGGGGAAGTCTTGGACACCGCTCTTACTCTCTCACCGCTAATAATACTATCATTACTAACTACTAATAGCTATTACAAAGTGCGCTCCTAATCCACTGCAAATAAGTTTTGGCATAACGCAACACATGGCGGTAGCTATATAAGCAGTGCATTGCTCATAGCGAACAGAGTTTGCGGACAGTTGCCAAGCATACAGAAGTAGCAGTAATAACGTAGTTAATAGTAATTTATATAAATACTTTATTTAATTTTATAGTCCCTGTTCTCTATGAGTCTTGTAGTTGGAGACAAAGTCGACTCTTGCTCTTAACTTCTGCCTTCTCTGTTCTCTGTGAACCTTGTAGCTTCGAGAGAGTGTCCACGCTACCTCCTAACTTCAGTCTTCTCCGATCTTCATTATCTTTGAGGTGATGAGACAGAGCCGATCCTTCCTTTTTTCTATTTCTATAGTCCTCTATGTTCTGTATGAGATAGTTTCAAGAGAGAGTGGGCCACTACTTATTCCTATCGTCTCCTCTAATTTCGATAGCCTTGTAGCTTCGACTATTCCTCATAACTTCTGTCTTATCTACTCTCAATAACCTAACATAGTCTGCATTTGCACTTACTTTTCCATTCCTGTTATTTGGTTAGATTAACCAAAGCACAGGCAGTCAAGTTTCCTTCGGACCACAGAAGAGAACACATGATTTTTTCCTTACCCAAATATCCCGGTACTGCGCCAGTTTATTTGATTAATTTGTAACAGTCTTGTGTTCACCTGATATTGCTCCGACTAACTCTTAAAATATTATAATTCCAAATACTTACAAATAGCCGTTTCGAATATTCATTCACTTATAAGCAACAATTACAGGCCGCAATAAACAATTAAAAATATTTCCTGATTAAATTATTTCCTTCATTTAGCTGAAATTCAATTTCCTAATTAACTGATTATTATTTTACACACTCATGAACGCAAATACAACTACTTTCTAGCCTAATCAAATTAACAACACGCCCAAAGTTAAACAAACAAAGCGGAAATAGCGAAAAATTCAAATTAAACCGCAAAAAATACAAACTAATACAAGAACACATACCAAATACCACAAAAAAAATTGCAACAAATCAATTGTGGTTTCAATACAACCACGAAGACTCATTTATTTCGATAACCTTATTTAATTGCTGGCATGACTCATTGCTCATTTTTAATGCAAATTTTTTTGTTATTTTGTTCTCTTTTTTGGCTGAAAATAGTGTTTGTCATTAATTTTATCACATTTTTTGGCGAGTGCGTGCATTTGATTGACAAATGATGATTGTGTGGGGAAGAGTTGACGTAATATTAGTATGCCTATATGAGTGTGCTCGCATATTATTGGATGCAGACACGCAAAAATATAATTTAATTTAAGGGGAAAGAAATGAAAATAAGAACGTTTTAGTTATTTATGTCAAGAGTTCGAACAATGCTAATATTGAGATATTGTTATTGTTATGTTACAATAAGTGAAGGTGAACATTGGATACTCGCATATGAATTTATTAATGATAAGGTTTTATAAAGGTTTTTTTTTTTTAAAGGGATAATATGATTTCTAAGTGTCCATTTTTGGCCATTTTAATATGTCATGATCTGCTATTTTTTTCCGTTGTATTCTGTAATAATTACAACTTCATCATGGCAAGATATACGCAAGAACAACGTTTAAAAATTATTCAATATTATTATAAAAATAATCGTTCTGTAATTGCAACTTTTCTTCTTCTAGGATGGTGCGGTAAATAAACAAAACCGTCAATTCTGGTGCGAAGAAAATCCATAAATTATTCGTGGGATACCATTACATTCACCTAAATTGACAGTTTGGTGTAGTTTTTGGTCTGGTGGAATCATCGGTCCGTACATCTTTCGAAATGAAGTTGGTAGCATCGTTACTGTCAATGGAGAGCGGTATATATCGATGCTAACCAACTTTTTATGGTCACAATTGGAAGAAGTTGATCTTAACATCTGGTTCCAACAAGAGGGGGCTATGTGTCTCACACAGCAAGTGCAACAACCAAATTATTGTGAGAAAGGTTTGGAGATTCGATTATTTCAAGAAATAGTGACATTGAATGGCCTCCAAGAAGTTGTTTTACACCATTAGACTACTTCTTGTGGGGTTATTTGAAGTTATTGGTATTTAGCAATAAACCAGACTCTCTTCAAGCTTTAAATATCAATATTGAACGTGCTCTTCAGGACATACGACTTGATTTAGTAGAACAAGTGCTCAAAAATTGAGTTAATCGAATTCGTTCCTGCAAAAGAAGTTATGGAGGCCATAAAATAATGGTATATTCAGCACTTAATTGTTTCGATTGTACTTCACATTAAATAAAAATTCTTTGATATTCCTTAACAATTCAAATAACTCCAAATAGATTTGCTTATACTCTATAGTAGATTTGCTTATTCCGCCAAAATATAAGCATTTCATAACAATAAGAAATTTGGCCTTTTTTATAAATTCCTTAAATATTCAAACTTAAGTCCACAGGATCAATGGATGGATCAAAATAAAATGTCTGTTATATGGAAGGTAGGTCGGTTCGAAAATTTGAGACACTGAGAAATTGAATTTATTAGAAGCAGCATTCCTACGCGTACTTGGTTTTTATTTTTCATTTATTTATTTAAATGGATGAAATATAACCACAACTAATTATATAACATTGGCTAAGCACAAGCTACTAAGCTATCGGCCTGACTTAATTCGAATGGATTTTATACTGATTCATAAAGTTTCCTTAGAATATAAAATTATCGTAATAATACAATATATATATAATATACAGTTTAGTAGTTTGTTTTGGTATATAAAGTTGAAAATATTTAATACGTTGTTGACTGAGCTTTTTAGTAAATCGGAGGGGTTTGTGTTTCCACATATGTTTCTTCTGTTATTGTATATTTAGTGCAGCTCTCGAGAATATGAATTACTGTCAACGGGCAGTTGCAGGCAGAGCAACTTGGAGCTGCTTTCCGTTCTAGTAGATGCTGGTGGGTGTCACAGTCGCTAGTCGCAGTCTCGTAAATACTTTGACGTTTTGGGACGGAAGTGTACTGGTGGAAGGAATCTGGAGAGTTTTGGGTTAATAGCTTTATAGGAGTGCTGGTACAATACCCTTTTTTTTTTTTGAATTGTCTTCTTTGTAAAAGTTTTCGTTAGTTTGTGATTATATTTGCTTTCACTATTGGGTTGAACAAGATGCAAGGTGAGCAATATATGTTTTGGCGGCATGTTCGCTGATGATAATGCCGCAGTATCTTGGGATCCACATTACTTCTACATATATTTTCCACAAATGGCTCTTTGCTGCTTGAGTTTTGTATTGCGCTGAAAGACGCATTACTGTCGGTGCAGATTATATATTTGGTTGTGGCAGAAAATTCAACGGCGAGTTTGATTGCGAATGTTTCGGTGGTGAAAACTGAATGGTAAGAGGAAACAATTCCAGTTTTTGTGATAGTCCGGCCTTCTTTACTACAGCAAGGGAAGTCTTGTCCTTATCTTTGGAGCCGTCGGTAAAAATAAACGTCCAGCCAGAAGTTTTCCATTTAATTTTGTACTCGGCGAATAATTTTTTGATATGTAACTGGAGCAGTATCCCCCTTTGGGAAGGAATTTTGGTAGTTAGGTTAGGTTTTTCTTTTAATTTTTATTACTAATTCTTTCTAAGTGCTTATAGCCAACCGAAATGTTTTTAATTGCATTTTTAATTATCGAATTATCGCGATTTTCGTACTTTTCAAAACTACCGTTATATAAGAGGTGGGCGTAAACCCTTTCCTATTTTACCAGTGTTGAATTTACATTAGGTTCAGCCGGGGCTAGTGCCCAGGACGGCAAATTTTCTAACGCGGCAAAATTCGAAAAGTGGACACAAAATTTTTAGTGTTATCAAAATCTCATAGTGGATTTTTTTATTCTTTTAATTAATCATTTATTATTTACTAGAGAATAGCGTATATTTTTGTGATTATATTGCAGCAAGTAATATATAATAATTTATTTGCAGGACATTAAATATTTTATAGTATATAAATTTAAGTAACGTTTTAGTGATCCAGGTGGCATTTTTATGTGCCGAAGGGCGGCAGAAACTTAAATCCGGCCCTGGATTTAACAAACATATATCAATATCATACTACAGTTAGATGCATTTTTTTTTACAGATTTTTGGTGCAAAACCTCATAACTGAACAAATCAGTTATATGGGGTCTATATGAAATAGTATTCCGATTTCGTTGATTTTCAGTACCATTTACATGTGTAGTATACCAAACTTCACGTTTTTTCTATCTATTCTAACCTACCTTTTCTCCTTCAGGTACTCTAATATTTCGGACTAAAGTCAATATACCGATTCATGTCGTATAGTCTGAGCTAAATTATGTAAAATTTATGTTAGGTCAGTAAAAAAAAAAAAAAAACAAAGACCAATCGAAAAATACTAATATTTCCAGCGAGTTTCTTATTGCAAATTCGAAAATGAAATTGTGTCATAGTAATTAAGTTCTCTTTCGACGAACATATATCACGCTGTATAAGTCATTTATTTTGTCGTACTGTTCGAGGCAGAAGCCGAAAAAATTATAACATTTTATAAGATAGCCTTAATGATCTGTCCATAAATTATGTAAACATTATATTCAGTATTTTACAACTTCTCTCCCCTATGATAGGTATTAATAAAAAATTGTCAACTTCCAACCGCTCTAAAATCTTACGTAGGATAGGCAAGAACTTTAAACTTCAAATAAGTTACAAAATATTCTTAATTTAATATTTTCATTAAATTTTTTTCATAAATTTAGTTTGACTATTAAATTATAAATTTTTATGCATTATGCATTCTAATAAATATAAATAATATAAGGAAATTGGTAATTGTAATATTAAAGAAGACACAAAAGTGTAATTAAATTTTACATTTAATTAAGCTTCAAATTTCTGTCCATGGTGACCTTTTTAAGCTTTTTGACGTGGTCGCACCTCCAGGATGCTCATCGTCATCAACATCATCTCGGAATTCTGTAAAGCGCTTGTACCACTTATAAACACTTTTTTGAAACAAAGTGGACTCACCGAATGCCACAGTCAACATTTCAAGTGCCTTGGAGCATTTTATTCCATTTTTAATGCAAATTTTAGTACATATCGTTTGATCCATTTCTTTCAAAAGTCAAAAATCGAAGAGCACAAAAAAATTGGCTCCTAATGCAAGCACATGATAAACATGTGTCCGATTATAACAAAAACAAACTACTGATAATCGAATGTACACATCTCGCGAAAAATCAAAATTCACCTTTTCCTTTGAACATACCTCGTATACACTCTTCTCAACCAAAATACCTTTGGCGTTTTCAGTAATTTTTTAGCTTTTTCTCAAAGCACAAAAACACTTCGTAATCATTTCAGCGTAATCATACTGCTACCTAAAGTTCAATAACCAAAACTGTCGGTCACAGAAATTAATTAATTGCAACATCGGTGACAATAAAAGCAAACAATTATTGTTATCAAGTTAAACATTGAGAATATTAAAAAAGTCAAACTTAAAGAGAATGATGTTTAGAAAGTGTACCGACGCTTCGACCGCATGAAAGGTGTGCGTAATTAAGTTCTGTCTGCAGACACCATGAAGATTGAAAAATTTTTGCTGACCACAAGCGAAACGAAAAGCAATTTAATTTTTTTTCTACTCATCAAAAGTGAAAAGTTTAGAGTAAGGAAAACATAAAAGGGAAAGATGTAGATGTAGTGACTGAAGCTGAAGTTTGAGTTAAGAAGACTCAAGTGGAAATTAGTTGGCTGGGTAGATAAAGACAGTAACCCATGAAGGCCAAAATTACTCAAACATAAGCTGAGTGCGGACGGACTTAAGCTCCTCTGAGTAAGTTGGTGGTAGTGTTTGCTGTTGTGACAGGCTGGTGAGATTCTTTATTTTTTTTTAAATCGTATTCAGCCACCACAAATACAGGCTTATTTTTTAGATCAAATTAAATTCTGTACCGCGTGGTGGTATGATTGACAAAATATTTTTGAGAAGAAACAAAAAATCAAATGATACAAAATTTTCATAAAATTATGCAGATTATAAAATGAAATATGCTAATGTCTGTTTGTGTATATGTACATATGTCCCTAACCCTACAACAACCCACAAAGTTTCCAATTACAGCAAAAGCTTTTTTTTTGTGAAATTCTGTATATTTGTGTTTGCTTTTAATAAAAAATGAGACCGCAAAGTAAAAAAAGAAAAACGTTCACTGAGTCTTTAAATGCGTTTAAATGTATGTATGTGGTGGTAAGTAGGCGGCTTACTTACTAAATGTACGTTGAGCCTGTTAAGTTCGCGATGCGTGATATAAAGTTAAGTCTGTATATTTCAACGAAAATTTACTTTTACATTTATGCATTTTTTCCTTCCTCTAATGTAATTGAATTGAATTTTTTTTTAACAAGGTCGCCGCCCTTGATCGTGGAATTTAAATTTTATATATAATATATAATTGGCAATTTGTAACCACCGAAGCGATTTTCGGGTTTCATATACTTATTGATATATTAAAAAAATTTAAAATTTGAGTGCTCTAATTTGTTTTGAGGCTAAAAAAACACACAACTTAAGGGGTTAGTAGTATTTCAATGAAGAACCGTTTAACTTCATATAAATTTGACAGTCTTTTGAATCGTCTGCTTGCAGCAGAAGATATTGCATTATAAACTTCCAAAAATGTAGGATATTCATCCATCCGAAAAACAAGTGTTAGCCCATGCAGTAGTTGAGTCTTAAATCGCATAACTATGCCTCATGTAGCTCCATCGCTCTAAAGTATACAGTAGTCGTTGGCGTTAGAGCTCACGCGTCTCTAAGTATTTCAAAAAACCTTTCTTTCAAAAGCTTCTAATGCTGACTCATCAGATGTCGACTTTCTCCATGCTTCTGCACTATCGGGCGAGACTACAATGAAAGCACTGATTTCGCGTTAGTTTTCAAGGCAAATTTTATTATTGGTTTTAAAGCTGGTAGATAAACCTAATTCCCTACAAAGATAATATAGTTACATGATAGCTAATTATATTTGTCACCATTTGTATCGGACCCCAAACATGAGTACGCTGGCTGTTTGTTTGAAGACAGCAGATGTTTCCCCTTGCTCTCGTTCACTCTAAGACTTACTTCGTTCTCTTTCATGTCCAGTCTGGTAAAAGCAGAATTAATTGAGGGCTTATTGCGGCTGATAATTTCAATATAATCGGCAAACGCTGGCTGTTATTTTTCCCCCAGTATCAAGTTTAAGAAATCACAACGTAGCATGTCACCGTGTGTAAAAGCTCGTTTGGTACCGAACGGCTCAGAGAGATTCTTATGGGTTTTGGCTGCGCCTCCGGTATTATCTAGCGTCAGTCTACACAGCCATATAAATTCCACAGGGATACTAAGTTCAGACATAGCCGCGTCGAGTTAGGTTTTTTAGTGCTTTCGAAGGCAGTTTAAAAATGAATGCAAATGTGGTGTGTATCGATTTTTTTTTCTTACGGATATTTTCTAAGATTTTACGCATGATGAATATCTGCTGAATGTTGGATGAATGAAATAAATAAAACAAAAAGTTAATTTATTAAATTGGTGTCTCCTTTTGTGGACAAGGTCAACCAATCCAAGTGAATTTTTGACATGAAATAAAAAGCTCTTCATAATATTCCATCAAACGTTCGGAGGCAGCATAGAATAAATTGTTGATCATTACATTTGTTGGAAAAATATTAAGACGCACACCATAAATTAGAGGAAAAGATCGAACGAGAATCGGTTCATCGGTTACAAAGCGCCAATAAAAGCCACATTGATAAGGTCCAATCGGTTCAATGACGGGAGCTTTAATCTTTCACACAATATGCGAGATAAGATCTTATATACTGTGGGGTGCCCTTTTAACGAAAGAAAAAAAGAAGAAAATGCATTCATCCTTTCAATTATTCAATTTAAATAGCTCAGCCGGCAAGTCATCGGCAGTAGCTGCTACGTCATAGTCGGGTAACGGAACGCGTTTTCCATCATCATCGATCGGGGACTCATATGATATTGAACTCCTATATAAATTCAGTCAATACGCTCTGGATATCAGTCACCAGATTATCACCTTGATTTCTACATGAATATGCGTCAGTCTCAAAACCTTCAGTAAGTGGCTTTTCATATAAAGTGGCAGAGCTTCTCAAGCCTTTTATACTCAAATCTTTCTTCCTCTTTCTTTTTACACCTTGATCAAATGGTTTATTAACTTTTGTTTGAAGTATGAAAGTACCAGAAGGAGAAGAGATAGAGCGACCAAAATTTATACCGATCGTATCAGCTAAGTTGATTTATCCATTTCTGTCTTTTAAAAGCAAACCAGTCTCTAATTTTTCGGACCACTTTTCATTAAAAACCCGTCAAAAGGACATTGAAGAGCGTGGCATAGGAAAAATGTTCCGTACGTCAAGCGAACTGCACCCCTCGTGCGGATAGACGGGAGGTGGGAAACCGCTTAGAATAATAATAATAATATAATTTAGCTCTAATATAACCGCATTTTCAAGTATGAGAATAAGTATTTAAACCTAGAAAGCAATACAATAAATTTGATATGTCTCTGAAAGCATTTTTTGTTTGTTTCTTGGATTCAGGTCTTCCGCCTGTTACAAAATTATAATCATATATTTGCGCGATCTGGTGAAAACAATGTAGATTAACTAAATTTCTTGTGCTGGAATCCGGTGTTAGATACAACTATAATTCGTGTCTCAGCGAAATTGATCAACCTCAGCTCTTTGAGAATGGTTTGTCATAGAGAATGCATTTGTCGATTGTTGTGCCGAATATAAATAATTTCTTAGCCCACTGTGGCACTGAAAGTGATTGACTGGCTGAAGCAGCACTCACAGGTACGTGCTAGGGGTTCATTCAAAACATCTTTGATCACATCGTCTTTCTCTTCCGTCAAGGAACTTTGCGTTTATGATGGTGGCTAGAGGTCCACCCAATCCCTATTAAGGGATCGGATATTTCAGTAGCAGTCCAAAATAGCGATCCATAAAAAGTTTGCAGGTGTCGTCAACAAAAGTGGGTCTTTCATCCGAAGGCTATATTGATTTTTCATTGGAGAATATTTTTATATGGCGGGTCATAACCCTACACACAATCGCAGGGGTTTCGTCTACTCACAACAGCTCGACTGCAGAGGAATATTTGTTGGCTACGCAGGGTATACTTGGTTTAAGACCTGAAGACTTGAAATAATAATTTATTGTCGTTTCATGGTGAATGCATGTCATAACCTTTACCAACTTGCGTGGACCTCTGTCGGCATATGGCTCCATCTTCCACTCTAGTCCAACTTAAAATAATTTTCATAGTTAAATTCATAAGCAAAAATTTAAAAATCAATTGCGTGCCTAAGACGATGAATTTCCAAGAAAAATTATATTAATAAATCCATAGGAGGAGAAGATATAGGCCAAACTTCAGCTTCTTTACTTTAATTTGCAAATAGAGAAAAAATTATATTTTTTAACAAATACATACACGTTGCAGACAATCATCAAACCCAGCCACATACAAACATTTCTCAAACGAAAAAGGGATGAGAAGCAAAAAAGATGGCCAAAATGTCAACCCAGACAACAATAAAAAAATGAAAATAATTTATAAGGAATAAAAAAACTTTTTTTGCAGCAAACTAAATATCTACAAAAAGTTAAATTAAGCAAAATAAAAGCAAAATAGAAACTTTCTTCTGAGTTCTTTCCAAGCAACAAAAAAAGTGACGAGCTTCATTTGAAAACACTTGAACAAAGGTCGAAAGCACTTAAAGGGCCGACAAATATTGAAGAAGAAGAAAAAGGTTTTGCAGCAAATATTAGCTAAATTACATCAGCAAGCGTTTAAAAGTTGTGGATGTGTTTGCAGGTGATGATAGGGATGAGAATAGTAAGGATATAAAATATTTAGGAAATGTGAAGCGTTAAAGGACTCTGACTCAATATATTAAGTACAATCATATACTTTTTATATATATTGTTAAAGTGTTGGTTGGTAGAATCAAGAACACAATAGGCGTTGACCAACAATTGTGTTTGTGTTGAATGAAAGGAAAAATAAAAAATAAAATAAAAAAATTAAATAAAGATCAAAAGCGAAACATGTACAATACATATGTCTATGACATATATAAGTATATAAGCTCTTACTTACATGCGGTGTGTATATTTAATATCAACAGTGGCTTGTGGCAGCAAGCAGGTTGACAACGTTCTTAAACTTTGTGGCGCTAACAAACCGCAAGAAAATACGAGCGCACAATAAGCTCACGGACCCGTCAAGTCTGTCGTCGACACATGGCTCTTACTGATAGAAAGGTAAAATGGTTGGAAAGGAATTTGACGATGCCTTTGACATTAAAAAATGCTATGGAAAAAGATGATAACTCTATCCATCCACGTTGGACAGTATCAAAGTGAAAATTGTAAAATATCAAAATACAAACAATTTGAAATTGTATGTTGTAAGAATTTTTCTTTATTGAATTGAGATGAGGTGGAGTGTCTTGCTATACCTCATTTTTTCCATCACTATTAAAAAAAAATGTGTAAATTTTTTTGAAAAAACACTGAGAAGTTTGAGCTAATAAACAATTATAGCGGGTGATCCATTTCGAGGTTCCCTACTATTTTAAAGAAAAAACACAGAAAATTCAAATTTCATGGGGAATATTTATTATCATTCGTAAGAAAATATGGACCGATGATTCCACTGGCCCACAAACCGTTGTTTTTTCTGGATGAAATGTCAGCTCTTGAATCTCTTTAGGTTGCTCTTAGTTCGAAATGCGGCAAATTTGCTTGTTTACATACCCATTGAGCCAGAAATGGGCCTCATCGCTGAACAAAATTTGGCTTGAAAACGTCGTATCTTCTTGGGACTTTTCAAGAGCCCATAGAGCGAAGCGATGTTCCTTGGGATGGTCGAGCGGCTTCAGTACTTGCACGAGCTGTATTTTGTACGCTTTCAATTTAAGATAAAATACGCCAAGTCGTTCCATACGTCAATCCGAGTCGCCGCGGACGGAGTAGAGCGTGGTCTATTCAGTCGAGCATTATCCAATAATGAATGCTGGGTCCCAAGATGGGTAATGGTGTTGCGAATAGTACGCTCAGTAGGCTGATTATATTAAACATAAGTTTAACTTTATAACTTTATATTAAATAAGATATTCCATGGGGAAAATGAAATTAAATGTAATTTATTTTAGTTTATTTTGGAAACCACAAAATGAATAGCCTTTACATCTTTGATGACCAGACAATATTTGACGGAGCTTGATTAGGAAATTCCGATGCACTCATTATATAGCGCGGATCTTGGCCCGTCTGACAACCATTAGGTTCGGTCTATGCAAAACTCTCTTGATGGTAGATATTTTTTCGACCGCGAAGTCGCTGGCCAATTGTGCGCTAATAAAACTACTTTAGTTTTACGCTGATAAAATTATTAAACTACCCAAAAAATGGCAAAATGTTATAGATAAGAATGGACAATGTTTACTTTATTAAAATTAAGCTAAAAACTTAAATAAAAAAATAAATAAAATATAAAACAAGAGGGAAGAATTGTCCTTATACCTTTCATGAATATAAAATTCATTGATAATAGCAAACTTCGATTTCGAAGAGTTTCCGTCTCAATATCAACTTGAATTCAAGTCTTTAGAGTATCTAAATTCACGAACTTTCGACGCAAACCCTCATATCTGAACAAATCGGTGGTAAGATGATATGACATATGTGATATATATAGCTTATATGGGGGCTATATGATATGGTATTAGGATTTTGAGGATTTTTAGCACCAATATTAATTGTAAAGCTATGTGAGGAGGAAATAAACAATTTAATAAAAAGATAAATAAATAAATACGTAAGTATAAGTAAGGTAATAAAAAAAATTAAATGAAAATAAGAAAAAAATCGAATATTTTAGGGAAATTAAATTAGGAATTAAAACAACTTCCACAGATTGGCAAATTCTTGTCTTCCTTGAAAGAGGCCTACAATTTGATTAAATTTTGTTTCAAAAGGATATCCTTTTTTACTACAGGCATTTAAAAGCTTTTAAAAAGTCCTTAACATTTAAAGTCAAAGGAAGTCATGATGAACTAATGAAAAAGCGAAACATTTTTTTATTTGGCAAAGAAAGGAATGGCATACCACACAAATGGCTGACTGCTAATGACAAGGGTGATGGTTTGATTTTACTACGTGATGAGTGAGTTTGTTAACAAAATATAATAAAATAATACGTGTAGCCACATCCAAATTGGTTTAGGATTGCTATAAAGTGGAATTTTCAGATGGTAATCTGATTTCATAGCGCATTTTTGTATGTGTGCATATTTCTGAGGAACTTTGATTGATTTAATTTTGCATGAAAATGCCTATTAATAGTTACATGCACATATATATATATATAGTACATCTGTCAAGTAGGTAATACAACGTTATATATTCAAAAAAGAAGAAAATACATATTTCAAAGAGGAGGAAAGGTTTTACTATTTTTACCTTTATTAGACAGGCTTTCGCGTTTACGGTGCCCACACCAATGAAGTAGTAGTAGACAGTCTTTTCACCTCAGAATTTTTTTCTAGTATAATCTCTTTACCTAACTTGCTTTTTTCCTTGCCATCTACGCCAATTTATTATATCTCCACTAAATATATTTTACATAATATTTTATATATCTCCATTTTCTGAAGTTTTTTTCACATTCTTCTTCTTCGCTGATCCTTTTGGCAGTAAGATTTTTCAATTTTCTCTTACTTTTTCCTTATTGCTTAGCTACTTGGCAAACATACACACCTAATAAAGTGACACTCGCCAACACATCACTACCTACAACGCATTTAACTATGTATTCGTTTGTACATATCTTTTGGTAAATGTATTCTGTGAAATATGTCAAAATGCTTTTTAATGTCTTATTTTTGTTTGCTGACGCTTTTGTCAACACTTGGCAAAGGAATAGAAATGGAAAGGATATAAATAATTAGTGAAAGTGTGACATGAGTCGGCTGGATGTGTGTGCTATAGTGGGTAGCCTGCTAAATTGAAAGTCGCCCACAAATCTGCTTTCCTTTGACTACGATTTAACTACTAACAGTTCGTTTGAATATTTTTATTAGCTCACCTTTTTTTAATTCTGCATTTACATACATTCCTACGCAAACATTTGGCAGCAGTCAATGCTCGATTTGTGCATACGTTGGGAGTGCTACAAAGGAATTTGTGGTTGTTTTTTTGTTTGTTTTATTGTTCATATTTGTCAAATGGGAGGATGGGGCCATGTGTAGAAGTTCGCGCAAGTGAAGAAAGTTTCTGACTGCCATTCACCTGGTAGTGGCCAGAAACGATTCTTTTACAAATGGTTCAAGTAGCTCACGACCTCCGGTCTTAGACCAAATAACCTCTGGGTAGCCAACGAACATGCACTTGGAGACGAGCTAAAGTGGGAAGGCGAATCCCCTGCGGTTGTGCGTAGGGCTTGGGACTCACCACATAAAAACTATACTCCAATAATAAATCAACAAATGCCTCGGATGAGAAACCCCCTTTTGATGACGACCCTTACAAACGTTTAAAGGATCAGGATTTGAGGGCATGCACCTGCCGCTGCCAAGTTGGTTGATGTCCTCGTAAAACTAAAGGTGACATCACGGCCGTCCCGCCTCTGTGCGGCAAATAACGCCCGTCAACAAACACAAGGAAGGTTTGACGTCGAAAAGCTGCAATCAGCACACAGCCAGCAGGTTTTCTACTCGGCTTGCACACTTGCTCTCGATATAAGGGAGCTGTGGAGCGAAATAGCAAATTCCTTGCATACCGCTGCTTCGGAAATAATAGGTTTTCAACAATACCAGAAAAACAGCTGGTTCGATGAGGAATGTTGAACTGCAGTGGAGAGAACGGAGACTGCCTACCTCGCAACATTTCGATCGACTACAACACGTGCGGGGTGGGATAGATACCGAGAGCTGAAGAGGGAAGCGAGACGCATTTGCAGACAAAAAAGAAAGGGGCCTAAAAGCGTGAGTATGAAGAGCTTGAAAAGCGGGCTGACAAGGGTAATGCTCGAAAATTCTATGAGAATATGCGGCGACTTATAGAAGGTTTCAAGACCGGAGCAAACTCATGTAGGGACCATGGACGTAATCTGGTGACAGATGTCCAGAGTATACTTAGCGTATGGAGGGAACACTTCTCCAACCTGCTCAATGACAGTGAAAATAAAAACCTCTAAGATGGCGAACCCGAAACCCCAATCGATGACGATGGTATAGAAGTGCCATCACCCGACTATGAAGAAGATCGAATAGCGGGAGCCGAAAGCTTACTGGCAGAACTATTCAAATACTCTGCCCAATCCAAAAAAAGGGAGACCCTACGGTCTGCGCCAATTATTGTGGGATAAGTCTCCTTAATATCGCATATAAGGTTCTATCTAACATATTGTGTAAAAGACTAAAGCCGTTAACAAACTGATCGGACCTTATCAGTGTGGCTTTAAACCTGGAAAATCCACCATAGACCACATATTCACCACGCACCAAATCTTCGAGAATATTCGAGAGAAAAGAATCGATGCATACCACCTTTTTTTTTTTGATAATACCAGAAGCGCAGTCAGAATTTGGAAGGACCTCTCCGAACCGTTCGATACCAAAGGAGGTTTGAGACAAGGAGAATCGTTATCGTGTGATTTCTTCAATTTGATGCTGGAGAAAATTATACGAGCTGCAGAGCTAAATAGACCAGCTAAAATCTTCTACAAGAGTGCACAATTGTTGGCGTATGCCTATGATATTGATATAATTGCTCATAAGAATCGCACTGTAAGTTCTGTGTTCTTTAGGTTAGACAAAGAAGCGATGCGTATCTGTCTGGTAATGAACAAGAGCAAGACGAAATATCTCCTGTCATCAAAGAAACAATCATCGCATCGCGACTTGGCTCCTACATACGAGTATAAGATAATTTCGTCTATCTATCATTAACAACACCTACAATGTCAATGCCAAAATATCAAATCTGAAAAAATAAGTCTTATATATGTTATAGTGGTTCAATCTGGAAGGTTACGAAATAATCGTTTAAATTGAAAACTACATGTGCCTACCTAGTTCGTCTGCCATATTTCAAAAAATGAGGGACTAGTTGCATTCGAGGAGATGGACATGGCTAAATCAACTTAGTCCGTCGTTCTGATCCGACTGCAATTAAAAAATTAATTTTCTATAACTTTGTGAATTTTTTTTGATCAAACCCCGGCATTCGAAAAGGTAGTACGCAATACTTAATACTGTGCACGTTTTTGATGTTACCTTATAACTTGAGAACGTCTACTCTGAATTCTATCAAATTAATATTGCCTATTTGGACTATCATGCATGTAGTTTATTTTTTCACGAATCCCGAAAAGGGCCTTTGGCATCTGAAATATTTTTATATATAATCCCCTCATGAACTGCATAACTCGATAATTATAAATTTATAATACAATGGAATTGGTAAGATAATAAATACGGGTATCAAGCGAAAGATATTTAAGAAAATCTTAGTACGAAAAATTTTGGGAAGGATTTCCACCTGTTTGAAAATATTGATTTGGAAGATGAAATATTACAATGTAGGAATTAAAATGAAAGATTTGAAATCGTTTTTGAAGAGGGTACCATCCTGTTTGAATGTATTTAATGAAAATAGCTTACGAAGTTTTCCAGCGAAACATCTTTTTAATGAAATTATGAAAACTTTAAATTGCAGATGCTAATAATTCATAAATGACACTAATTCCTTGTTTTGGGGCATGAATTCCTTCCAGAATCTTGGCGCATATTTGCGTAGCAGAGCATTAGAAATATTACAAAGATATTTTAGACAAATATTGCCTACAATGCATTTGTTCCTTCTTTTTTTCTGTTATTGGGTATTTCTACGATTCTTACTATGAAAAAATACTGTGTGATTTTTAACAGCTTTATTTTTGAAAATTTCAGTTTTATCATATAGAAAAAAAAACACAGAAAATGTATTAATTATTTTAACAAAGTTTTTATTATTCATCTATGCAAACTAAATTATTAGTTTATTAATTAATATTATTTTTAATTATTTAGTTAAAATACATAATATTTGACTGGCGATTTCCGGCCGAGATCCTCCTTCAATATACATAGAATAGAGGGACCTTCAGTTTATTTTAATGTTATGTTCAAACGTAGCACTTGTAACATTTTAAATGAGCTTCAGCTTGTTAAATTACAAAGACAAGGTCCTAACGAAGTTAAATCACTTGCAATTGTTTATGTGATTTCAACTTGTTAAATTATTTAAAAAGTTAGAAAACAAATTTTGCTAAGGGCTGTAGCTATTTTTTAAGCGAACAGACAAATGCCACCTGTTATTATTTAAAAAGTTAACACGTCTAGATCTGACATTTTTTTAAATGTGACATTTTTTTGAAAGCTTAAAATTTAAACTGAAACTTGAAAATCGAAAATTTTAACGAAAACGAAATAAAAATTGAAGATTGATTCATTGCGAGGTTCCCTATTTCTTAAAGAAAAAACACAGAAAATTCAAATTTAATGGGGAATGTTTATTATCATTCGAAAGAACATTATTTGGCATTTATTTTTTGAAGATTACTTATTTCAAATGTTGGCGCGGCTACGTCTCAGATGGTCCATCCGTTGGGTCCCATGTTTGATGACTCGTTCGAGTATTACGACTGGTAACTGGCGAATGACACGCGTGATGTTTCGCTCCAAGGACTGAATCGAAGCAGGATTGTTCGCATAGACTTTAGACTTTACATATACCCACAGGAAAAAGTCTAACGGTGTGCAATCACACGATTTTGGTGGCCAATAGACCGGCCCAAAACGAGAAATTATCTGCCCACCGAAGTGTACCCTCAATAAATCCTTTGATTGACGCGATGTGTGAGAAGTGGCGCCGTCTTGTTGGAACCAAATGTGCGAATATCACGAGCTTCAATTTCGGGCATCAAATAGTCGGTTATCATGGCGCGATAACGATCGCCATTGACGGTTACCTTTTCACCGGCATCACTTTTGAAGAAATATGGACCGATGATTCCACCAAATGGCAGCTCTTGAATCTCTTCAGGTTATTCTTTGTCCAAAATTCGGCAATTTTATTTGTTTACATACCCAAAGAGCCAGAAATGGGTCTCATCGCTGAACAAAATTTTGCTCTAAAAGGTCGGATCTTCTAGGAACTTTTCAAGAGCCCATCGAGCGAAGCGATGTCGCTTGGGAAGGTCGAGCGGCTTCAGTTTATTATCTCGACGTAAAATGCGCCAAGTCCCTCGTTCCATACGTCACTCCGAGTTGCTGCAAACGGCGCCGAATCGACTCTCCTTGGTCTTCGTGTACATTCTCAGCTACGGCCGCTATATTTTCTTCACTGCATGCTGGACGTCGTCTATTCGGTCGAATATAAGTTGAGCGAAACGCGCGAAACTTCTTCTTTACAGAACGTGAAATTTCGTAAAAAAGTTAAATGACAGGTTGACAGCTTGACGCAACACACGCTTGATCTGTCAAAAAAAAAGGCTATTTCAAAAAGTGCCTCTTCTTGGATCACCCTTTAGAGCAAAGTGATTGGTGTCCGATATGTAAGCGAGAAAAAATTACTAGATTATTTGTTGTACCACAAACACTTTAATAATTTAATACATACAAAATTTTTTGCTTATTATTTAATTCTAAAATATTTTTATTGATTATTTTATTGCGCTTGAAAATACACAAGCCTTCACGTAGTTACATAAGCCTGCAAATATAAATATACTTTTTTATATCCATATGTATTCACAAAAACAAGTATATATTATACAGGTGTAGGCAAAGTACAAAGACTATGTGCTCCGAGTGCAATTAAAATTCGCCGAGAGTTGTAAAGTAGAAAGGATTAAAACAAAAGTACATTATGGTCTCGCAACCTTTCACAAATTACTGCCTGAAACCTTGCTGATGACTGTTGTAAAGTCTGTTAGCTGAATTGACTATATATACGCGCTCAGATATTTCCAGGCGCATATATATATATATATATATATATATATATATATATATATATATATATATATATATATATACATTTATGAATGTCTGGCTTTGCTTTAGTGAAAGGCCAACGTGTCGTATGAGTGATATGAATGAGATTACATATGTGGTTTATCCTTATACACTTGTGGTAAGTTTGTTAGTGAGTTTGATTGTATATAGAATAATATATATAACCTTTTTGTTTAATTTTTGCATTCTGGCATTTTTCATACACATAAATGGCAGGTGGGAATTATGCATATTAAAGTTAGTCATTAGAGTAAGAATTCGTGTATGCATGGATATATATATTCTCCTTCAGAGGCTGTAATACATTTTTTTGAAGAGCATAGGTTACACTCTTGATATATATGACGACTGTGGCTTCATAATCATAATCCGAATTTATATTGAAAAATTTAGAATCTGTACTTGCCTTGTAACCGCTAAAGCGATTTTTGACCGACCCGCTCCATACAGCATTTTATTTATATGTATATGCAAACATCAATATAATTTTTATAATGTTGTTTTATTAATTAAAAATTTTTGTATTTGTATGTGCCTATAGCCTATCATGTCGCTAATTTATGTAATAATGTTTTTAATTGTTTTACTTACGTTGAAACAAAACTTAATCCTGGATTATGTCACCGATTATTGAATGTTATTATATAAAAAATAATAAAATTTATTATTGCTTATGTACAATTGGCATGTATTTACTTAGCCTAATATATATATAATTAAACCACATTTTCCCTATTATCACATTTTTGAATATTCAATATAATTGCATTGATATTATGACAAATGTAGCAGAAAAGATTAAATAAAATAATTTGTTTAATTTTTTATTGTTATATAACTGAAACTTAAAATTGGAATTGGTACATTAAATACCCAACATTAGGGATTCAAAATCTGTTATTGACATTATAAACCACATCTTTGTCCTATACAAATTTTCCAGCTTGAACGATTTAGATCTAATGGAGAGAAGTTTTGAAAAAACATACATTTATTTTATTAAATTTTTGACTTCTTTAATTATGATTTGGCATCAAATATGTCTACAAGTAAATATCTCTGAAATTTTTTAGATATATGGTGTGCTGAAAATGGAGTTGGGTCTGACTGGAAATAAGTAGGGAAATTACACATATTTAGAATAATCTCATAGAGCCAGTGCATGACAAAAATATAAATTTAAAAAAAAAAAAAAAGCACGAGATACACAAATACAAAATGGGAAATTATGTGCTCACCGAAGTGTACTCTCAATAAATCCATTGATTGGTGTGATGTGTAGAAAGTGGCGCCGTCTTGTTGAAACCAAATATCGCGGAGATCACGAGCTCTAATTTCAGGCATCAAAGAGCCGCTTATCATGTCGCTATAACGGTCGCCACGGACGGTTACGTTCTCACCGGCATCATTTTTGAAGAAATATGGACCGATGATTCCACCGGCCCACAAACCACACCAAACCGTTGTTGTTTCTGAATGAAATTACAGCTCTTGAATCTGCTCAGGTTGCTCTCCGCCTTAAATGCGGCAATTTTGCTTCCAATAATGAATGCTGGGTCTCAAGATTGGTGATGGTGTTGTGAATAGTATGCTCAGTAGGCCGATTATGTTGACCATAAGATGAGCGAAGCGCGCGAAACACATTCTTTACAGAACGTGAATTTTCGTAATAAAGTTGAATGATTTGTAAACGTTGTTCAGACGTAAGTCTTTCCATGATGAAATGCCAAACTATACTGAACAAAAATAACAGGACAGCTTAACACGACTCACGCGTGATTTGTCAAAAAAAAAGCTATTGAAAAAAGTACCTCTACTTGGATCACACTTTATATCTGCTGCTATTCTTAAAAAAAAGAAATTGTTCTGATCGGGAATTTAGAGATTAAAAGTTTTGTGATATGACAACAAAAATGTTAGTTTTCTTTTAATATGGAGGAAGTATTTTTTCCCATAATATTCTGAACGAATATCCCGATAGTTCTGTTTAGGCTCTCAGTGTTTGCAAGTCATTTTAATCACACCCAATGCATTCCACTTTACTATATCCCTTTGTAAAATAAGAAATATTCTGATTATAATCAGACGAGTATAATTAAAATTTTTTCAAAGTGGTATTCTCTTAGTCTATTAAATGCATACCAAGATAAAAAAAAAAAAAAACGAGAACATCCCCGTTACATGAATGCGGCAAATTCAACCAGCAATAACCAGATGGCCTATAATAAATAATAAGAAGCCAAATTTATACAGCATATGAGGGCTATAATTCAAATCTTTTAAGGTTTCCAGAAAAAGGGAGTGTGACACTTCTAATCTTCTTACATATATGTACAAATATTCTGCACATGTTCTGATGACTCCTCTTAAACGGCTTAACGGATGGAATAGAATTCGAGAATTTGTTAAATTTGTGGTCCAGACGAGTAGCCAACTGTCTTGAAATTGTTTTTATTTAAAAATTTATGTAAGTCTGACTATGATTGCTAAATGACTGAACCGATTTTGGTGAAAGCTCATTTGTGTTGCAGTCGGTTCAAGAATAATTTGAACTTATAATTCGGTAGAGTTACTACCTGTCTTGAATTTTAAATTTGACAAAAGTGATAAAATAAATGAACTACAATATCACAATATGGATATCAAAATGAAGATGTTGAAGAAAGGCCTAATAAGAAAAAAATTTTGAGAAGCGTTGCCACCCGTTTAAAAATTATATTAAAAAAAAAATTAATACATTATATATGTTATAGTGTTAAAAGCTTGGCTGTGGAGAGTTGCTACTTGCTTGAAAATTTGAATACCATAAAACGGATAAGTTAAATGAAATGCTATTTTGAAAATATCAAACTAAAGAGGGCCTATAGTGGAAAATGTTTTTGAGGAATAATACTTTTTAAAATGTTAAAAACAATCAAATTATTCAGGTAATATAGAATACAATTTGGGTACCAAGAAGTGTATGGTTATGAAGATATTAAATAATGGATGTTTTCGTAACCATAGGGGAATGCGTTATAATAAATAAGAAGATATTTTAGCCAAATATTGCCTATAATTTCTCGATTGACACTTGCTTATATTACTCGAGTCGTCATGCAATAAAATTAAATATAATCAGCATTAATAAACTAAAATAAATGTTGAAATGGAAATTGGTCGATGAAACAAAATCTAGGATTATTAATTGTTTTCAACATTAATCTTGTTTGGCATAGCTAAACACCCCGCTGTACTGTAGTAAATTAAAGGAAAATATAATAGCACTAACATACAATAATTAGTACCAAAGAAAAAATCCACTTTCAGTTTGTATAAAGTGTTAAGTAATGATTTCATTGAAAAAGAATTTGACCTTGCGCATTTGCCACCACTACGCCATTTTCTATACTAGCTCCAACTGCTTTTGCTGCTGATTTCAAAGAGCGCTTTAATTGCGCTTAACACACCACTTATCTCAATCAAGGTGTACATTGTTGGTCACACACTTTAATACAAGTTCACGCTCTGCAACTAAAGCATAATTTCTCGAAATTACCAACACAGCGAACGGTGAAAATTGCAATTGTTTGCTATAAAATGTGAATTCACAATTTTTTTTTAATTCTTATGCTCGTAATAATATAACTCAAGCTTGTCAGTAGAACAAGCCAAGTGCTGAAAGGTGAAAAAAATAATTGGGAAATATTTCTGAAAATTCAAAGGGAAATACCAAGTGAAGAAACTAAGAGATTTAACAAAAAAAAAAAAAAAAAAAAAAAAACAATAAAAGTCTGAAGTGTGAAATCGAAAAGTATTAAAATATGCTAATCTCGTCTGAGCACTACATAACATAGATAGCACTTTGCAGTTTTCAGTTGTCCCAACTACCAACTGCGGTGTCTGAGCTTGAGTAAAAGTTACGGTTAATATCCCTGAGCGGTTTGCGTGCTACCTATGTAACATACATACTCCTGCACACTCAGCTGTCCTTCAAAGTAAGTATATTTTTTTGGTTGAGAAAACAATCATACAAAGGATCTTTAGCGGTGAAATATTTGCTGTTTTGATAAGCAGAATCGATATGTATGTATGCATGTTTGTATGTACATCTCACACAAAAAGTACAAAAATGTGTAAAACATAAGATATAAAATACATTTATATTCACTCAAAGATAACCATCTACATTTAAATATGATGTAAGATTTGCACAATATCCGCTCCTTTAATATTTGCTTTGGGTAAAAAGTTTTCTTATATTATTATTTGGGTGCTTTCATCTCTATGTTGGGCGAATGTTTTCAAACAAAATTTGCACATTAATGAGTTCCTGGCGCTAATATACTTGCTAAGAAGTAGAAAATTGTTTTTAACTAAAACAACAACAACAAAAATTAAATAATTTTTTTTTACAAAAATTAAATAATGTTAATAAATAATAAGACCTTTGAGTTAAATAAACTATGTTATAAATAAATTGGTGGACGTCCACTTAAAAAAATAATAATGAGGCTCACTTTCATCTGAGTGGTGCGGTAAATAAAAAAAAACTGTCGATTCTGATGCGAAGAAAATCCACAAATTATTCATGAACAACCATTACATTCACCCAAATTGACAGTTTGGTGTGGTTTTTGGTCTGGTGGAGTCTTCGGTCCGTACTTCTTTCGAAATGAAGCTGTTAGCACCGTTACTGTCAATGGAGAGCGATATAGATCGATGATAACTAACTTTTTATGGCCTGAATTGAAAGAAGTTGATCTTATTAACATCTGGTTCCAACAAGACGGGGCTACGTGTCACACAGCAAGTGCAACAACCGAATTATTGTGAGAAAAGTTTGGAGATTCGATTATTTCAAGAAATTTTTACACTGAATGGCCTCCAAGAAGTTATGATTTAGCGTTATTAGACTATTTCTTGTGGAGTCATTTGAAGCCATTGGCCCTTAGCAATAAACCAGCTTCTCTTCAAGCTTTAAAAGTCAATATTGAAAGTGGCATACGACTTGGTTTAGTGGAAAATTGCTCAAAAATTGGAAGCCGTTTGAATTATGTTATATTCAGAACTTAATTGTATCGATTTTACTTCCCATTAAATAAAAAACATTTGAATTTCCTCAGCAATCAGTGTATGTTTTCTTTAAGAAATCATATCAGTCTTACTGGAAAACCCTATATTTCAAGTTACTGTAAATTGCACAAATAGCTCTCGTATGTCAAAACTTTCTGAGCATGTAAAAATAACAGCGAAAATGTGAAAATTTACAATAAAATTGCCAGTTGTCAAATTTCGGGGTTGCCAAATTTCGAAATATAAAGGGCAACCCCCGTAAATAAAGAGAATGTGAAAGACGTACAAAAATTAGATTTCCTACTCTGACGGATTAATGAACACCAAAAATACGTAAAAAAAAACGTAGCAATATTGCAACAGAAATGAAGAAGATGCATAAATAGGTGTGTTTGCAATGAGAAAAACTCTTAATTTGCAGTTTCAATAAAAAAAAATTATAGAAAAAAATCAAATAATTAATCTTTATTTAGTACAAATATATACCAACGACCAAATGTCTATTTGGTGTTTTTAACATTGTGTATGTTTAAGAATAAATCACGAAAAATATACAAAAAATACTTGTCTTAATTAAGAAATATCAAAAGTGACAGCTTGGCAAGTGATTGAATGAAAGTGCTAGCCAGTTTGACTAGATATTCAGACATGAGTTGTCTTAATGGTAGACCAGCACTGACAAGAGTTTAAAAAATAAGGAGAGAAATTTAAAGAAAATAAATAAATTAAAATTGTTTGTCGGATTTTTTTAATTTTTATGGAAGTAAATAAAAAATAAATAAAATCTTTTAAGCTTGGATATGCAGTAATGAATATCTTCCTTATTATTATTATTTATATAATAATATTAAAAAGTAAGAAAGAAGAGCGGTCTTTGAAAATGAAGAAGTCTTTATACCTTTCATGAACATATCAAATTTATTTTATTGCAATTTAGGTTAAATATTACTTCTCACACCTGAAAAACCAACAGTATGGGGAATATATATATAACCTTCCGATTTCGAATACTTTCGGTGTAAATACTTGTTTCTGTATACGTGTTTAGAGTACCAAACTTTACGTTCTTAGATGCCTTTTTGACGGATTTATGACCTCTTGATTGATGCGCCGTTTTCCGAAACCAAATGTCGCGGAGATTACGAGCTTCAATTTCATTCATCAAATGATCATGGCGCGATAATGGCTGCCATTGACGGTTACGTTCTCACCGGCATCATTTTTGAAGAAATATGAATCAATAATTCCACCGGCCAACAAACCACACCAATCCGTTATTTTTTTCTGGATGAAATGACAGCTCTTGAATCTCTTTAGGTTTTCGTTTCAAATGCGACAATTTTACTTGTTTACATACCTCTTTGAGCCAGAAATGGGCCTCAAGCTGTATTTTTTACACCTACAATTTAAGATCTCGACGTTAAATGTGGCAAGTCGTTCCCTACGTCAGTCCGAATTTCTGCGAACGGCGCCGAATCGACTCTCTACGGTCTTCGTGTACACTCTCAGCTATGGTCGCTATATTTTCTTCACTGCGTGCTGGTCGAATATTATCCAATAATGAATGATAATATTCGACCAGCACGCAGTGAAGAAAATATAGCGGCCGTAGCTGAGAGTGTACACGAAGACTGTGGAGAGTCGATTCGGCGCCGTTCGCAGCAACTCGAACTCAAGATGGGTGATGGTGTTGCGAATAGTACGCTCAGTAGGTCGATTATGTTGACCATAAGTTCAGCGAAGTGCGCGAAACACATTCTTTACAGAACGTGAATTTTTTTTAATAAAATTGAATGATTTGTAAACGTTGTTCAGGCGTAATCTTTCCATGATGAAATGCCAAACAATACTAAACAAAAATAACATGACTGCTTGACACAACTCACGCGTGATCTGTCAATTAAAGGCGTACCTCTACTTGGATCACTCCTTATATATATAAATTTGTGTGCCAAGTTTGGTTGAATTATCTCAAAAAATTAGGTACAAGTTTGCTTGCAAACACCCCGACTAAATCAACTCAGCTCATCGCTCTGAACCGATAGGTATACATTTTGGTGGGCCTACCTATTCTTCTTCTGTTACTTTTGTACATATTGCAGACCAATGTTAATATACCAAATCATGTTTGTGAAAGTTATAAAAATGGATACAAAGTAGAAAGAATACTCATTAGTTTGTGACCGACTATTCAAAAAATTTTGAGGTAGAGAAAGGAGATGAAAGCTGGTTGAGCAATTGGAGTAAAACAGTAAGCCGCGTGGCTGGAGTAGTTATCCATAAAATATAATTGTGAAATATACTTGACAGCTGGTAGTATGGGCGATGAGAAATGATTTTGATTTGGGTACTCTCTCCAAAATACAATATAAAATATTCTGACATTGGCATATTTTTACCTTTCTTCGATATATATATTTTACTACAGAAGTCTCATTTAATTTTGATGGCTATAATGGAAATGTGATGTGTGTGTTTATATGAATAGTATTATATTATTAGGGTGAAGTGAGAAGTGTTGTCGCCAAGAAATTTCATTTTTATTATGTTTAAATTGAATTTTAAAGAAAAAAATCTAAAAAATACTCTTATTATGTGCTTAATAATATTTTTGTTAATAATATACTTAAAAATGCTGAGCTCAATCTTTAATGCGTTTCTTTAGATCAGAATTAGATTTCACTAAAAGAAAAAAAAATTAAGAACATGCAAGTGATGTTATTTGAAAACCAAAAATGTTTTATTATCAATTTTGAAACTAGTTTATTTTCACTGCCATTTTTGAACCACCATAAATCTAATTAAATTGCCTCTAGTCACCACAACAGAAAATAAAAAATTTCATTTACTTTTCTCTACTTCTTAGTAAAACTAAACAAGAATTTTGGTACTCTGTGAAAACTTGAAATTCTCAAGAACATCTTCAACTTGACAGCCACAAAATTTAAAAACTTTCTAAACAATTTTATTTGCTACAGAAGTTAGCAAAATAGCAAAAGCATGTATATAGTATACAAGTATACGCACCACATAAATTATATACTTTTACGTTAAAACCAAAGTTTCGTTAAGAAAATATGCTATAGGTATGTACCTACGTGATTGACTGACCGTTTGACAGTTTCAGCTCATAGGCTTAACTCATTTATTTCCCGAAAAACTATTAAATCTTTCAGAAGGGTACATATGTATGGATATCTGAGTTCTGATTGATTCAAAGACTGACAGTATATCAAAAACGTTTAAGAATACGTTTTAGTAACCAGCTCGAAATATTGACAGTTTGGAATTTTTGAAATTTTATTTACCTTTTTGTTTAAGGTAGAAGAAAATTCATAATTTTTTTGTGGGCTATAGTGAAACCAATCGCTTGATGTCGTTTAATTACGGATGTAAAAAAATTGTAATAAACAAATATTATTAAAAAAGAAAAACCATAAAACTTATTAAAATAAACTAAATTAAAAAATTGAAAAAAAGTACAAAAATTTAAAAAAATATTAAATAAAATTAATAAAAAAAAAATAGAATAACAAAATATAATAAGATAAAATAAAATACAATAAAGTAAAAATAAATTAAATTAACTTAAATTTAATAAAAGTAAATAAAATTAATTACATATCTCAAAATAAAAGAAAATACATTAAAAAATAAATAAAGCAAAATAGAATAATTTAATATAAAATAAAATAAAATACAATAGAATAAAACAAAACAAAAAAATTTACCAAAATAAAATAAAATAAAATTAAATAAGATAAAATAAAATTCAATAAAGTAAAATTTAAATAAATAAAATAGAATTAAATTAAATAAAAGTACATTAAATAAAATAAAATGAAAGAAAATAAAATAAATAACTTAAATCAAAATAAACGAAAAAAACCTTAAAAATAAATAAAATAAAATAGAATAAAATAAAATAAAGTAAACCAAAACCAAATACAATAAAATAAAACAATATAAAATGAAATAATATAAAATGAAATATGATAAAATGAAGTACAATAAAGTAAAATTAAATTAAAGTAAGTTAAATAAAATTAAAGGAAAATAAGTTACATAAAAAAATAAACTTAAAAAAATAAATAAAGTAAAATAAAATACAATAAAATAAGATAAAGTAAAATAAATTAAGGTAGAATTAAATAAAAAATTCTCAAGAACATCTTCAACTTAAATTAATTTAAAAAATAAAACAAAATAAGATAAAATAAAATACAATAAAGAAAAATTATATTAAATTAATTTAAATAAAAGTTAATAAAATTAAATAAAATGAAGAGAAATAAAATAATTTACATAAATCAAAATAAGAGAAAAAACATTTAAAAAAATAAAGTAAAATAAAACAAAATAAAATAAAGTAAACAAAATAAAATTAAAAAATAAATTATTTTAAATTAAATTAAATAAATATAAAAACAAATAAAATAAATTAAAATAACTTGACACAAAAAATATAAAATAATTAAATTAAATTAAATTTAATGACATAAAAAAATTATTTTATAATAAAATAATTGAAAAAAAATTTACGAATTAAAATAAAATAAAACGAAATAGTATTGTTTAAAGATAAATAAATGGCATGATGTATTTTACAGCTAATCAAAAAAATTGTCGAAGTGAAATACTCAAATCGCTAACTGTGTACACCTTAGTACCTTGGGTTGATTACAAGCGTAAGATTACTCGAAATTTGACAGATACTTCAGTGATTGATTGACGGTATAAACATATAATATCATAATTTTGGAAAAAATTTCTCTTATAAACATATATTGAAGATTGTGTATTAGTTTTAGTTGAATAATTTAAAGTTGATATTAAACATATTGTATGCTAGAAATTCAAATATATATATACAGATTGATTTGTAAATACATACAAACATTTTGTTTTCTTTTTTTCTATATACTTACCTTCTAACAAACTTGTGTATATTTATAGTTGTTTTTGCTTATATTAATTAACTATTTTTTATATGAAATACTAAAATTGGCATAATACGTACTTGAGTCGAATTTTAGTTTTCTTCGTTGAGATGCAATTTGTTGAGGAAATTTATGAATATAAACACATGCACATTAGAATATAAATTAAATATAAAAATAAATAATACATAAAATAAATAAAATAAAGTAAAGGTGTTGAAAGAGAAAGAAAAGTGAAAAAAATTTAAAAATTAAAAATTTATAAAAATTCTGTTTCATGAATAAACTTTTTTCGATTAAAACAAATATTTTGACATTTTCTCATACAAGGCTAGCAGTTTACATTAGTTTTTCTTGATTTTTTATAGGTGTAAAAAAGCACGCTGGCGTCCGCTAGTTGTTTATAAATAATACTCCATTGAAGAACTTCTTTTAAATCTTTTAACAAATTATGCCACAGTGCGTATACGTAATATTTGAATTGTATTTGGCTCATTAAACAATATTCTACATTTATCTTATATACTATTACTATCCTTATTATTATCAACTTGCATAAACTTATACTTGTTACTTTGTAACCGCTGCAGCGATTTTCGGCCGAGCTCCTCCTCCAATTTATAGTTTTGCGTCTTGATGTTTTTACCAACAAATGACCTACAGTTTATCCTAAGCCGCCTCCGTGCGGCTTTTTATGAGGAGGTCGGCCGAGGGGCGACCGCAATTAGAAAAATTTATTTTCTATAATTTTAAAGGTTGGTCGTACCTGGACTCGAACCCAGGCCTTCCGATTTGTAGTACGCAATACCAACCACTCGGCTATTGCAGCCGATTGCATAAACTTACCTGTAAGAGATTACTGTTTCCTGTTCTTTCTGCTCTCTGCGATTTAAATTTTTCTGCTATCTACAATATATTTTTACACAAGTTCCAGAACTTTTTATCAACTCACATACTTATTCATATACAGTATATTTATATTATATTTTCTACTTGCTTTCTAGTACAACTTGAGTTATTATTCGCTATTGTTTTTTGTTGCTTATTCCTCTTCTTATTCAACTATTGCACTTACTACACAATTTTGTACACTTTTATTACACTTTTGTTAGTGTGACATCCTTTTATTCACTACAAGTGCTTACTTTCGTATATACATATTTAAAGTTTGTATATTTATATAATTTTCCGTCGCTAGCTACCTCTGCTTTCAACAGCTATGAAATTGAGTGCTTCGCCTACACTTAAATATGTGTGTGTGATGAATAATTATAATTTTTTTCCTTTTCAATTTATTTTTAAATTCTCATACATTTTTTATTTTCATTTTGGTTATACTAGTTTTTTGCTTAAAATATGTTGCAAATTTTTTTTGAACCTTTCACACTCAACAGAGTGTCTGCGGTCACAAGACGTCTCCACTGTATGCAATTTTGTCACTTTTTTCAGAATGTTTCATTCCAAATGCCGCTGTGTGCCCTCAGACTGTCTATTTTTGTTATTTTTTTGTTGGGAAAAAAAATCGAAAACAATTAAATTTGTTATTAACACTGAACTTGTGCATCACAACACAATACAGACACATACATGTAACCATATATATTTAACCATGTTCACGCGACCTCGTAGCCTTAAAATGTTTTCCCACATTTACATATAAACTTGTACTTGGTTAAAGCGCCTACACAAATTCACTTGTGTGCCACCAAACATGTATAGACATATACTAGCGCACATGTGCATCCGTGCGTGGCGGCAAAAAACGCGACACGATAACTCAGCATACCAAACGAAAATATATATAAAAAGAAATATTTGTATGTATGTAAAATAGGTGTATAGAAAATTGTAAAACGTGCTGGTGTATGAAAGCATGGAAGGATATAAAAAATCGATCGATGGCGCTAATGGTTTTTTTTTCAGTTTCCTTAGGCGTTTTTAACTTTCCTCTTTCTGATTTTCTATTTTTTTTTTAACTAAATGCACTTGATGTTTTTTGCTTTGTTTTTGGTGTGCGTGTACATTACGGCATAATATATTGCATGTGTATTAGTAATACTTCATTACTAATCTCTTTTGTTTGTTCTAATTGTGCTGTTATGCGGTTTATCCATTAAATGCTGTAAATAAACGCAGACTAACTAATTGGTATAAAAATTTCAGATTTAAAATATTTTTTGTTTCTTATTTTACTTTATTATATTTTATTATATTTTTATACCCTAAATGTACATGAAATGGTATACACACTTTGGTACGAAGTATATAAGTACCAGAAGGAGAAGAGATAGACCCACTGAAACTTATACAGAACGTATCAATGTCACGAGCTGAATTAATTTAGCCAGCCCTTCTGGCTATCTAAGTGCTGTAGTACCTCAATTTTTGAGATATTTCAACCAAATTAATTTTTAGAAAGATGCATTTATACGTTTAAGCGATCATTTGTCGGAACCGGTCAGATCGAACCGCTATAGCGTATATACGATCGAAATGAAAATTGAAGTTTTGGGTCATAAAGATGTCAAAAAAGTACCTAAGAAAGGGAAAGTTGGTATACTCTACATACATTATGAATTGCATATTGGTACTGAAAATCAACTAAATCGGAATACCATATCAAAAGAGCATCTAGGAGAGTGAATTTTGGTATTATCCACACATATTATTAAACATATTCATAGTAAAAATCATCAAAATCAGAATACTGTATCATATAGCCAACATACAACCGATTTGTTCAAATAAGTGGGCTTAGGCCGAAAAACAATTTCTAGAAAAGCATTTAGGAGCATGAAATTTGGTAAATATACAAATTTTACTGCATATTACTGAAAATCATCGAAATCGGAATACTATACCAAATAGTAAGGTTTTGCGTCAAAAATCCGTCAAAAAAGCATTTAAGAGCGTGAAATTTGGTATTGTACTAACGAAAATTCAAGTTGATATTGACACTGAAAATTATCATTTATTTGCAGTAAATTTGATATGTTCATGAAAGGTATAAATACTTTGGCATCGTCGAAGACAGCCGTTCTTTCATATTTAATTTATATTACTTTATTTAAAATTTATAATTTTTTTAAATACTATATTAGTTTATTTTATTTTGTTTTAATATATTTCATATTGCTTCGTTTTGTTTTACTTTATACTATATTATCACATTTTTTCAATTTTGTTTTATTTTGTTTTATTTTATTTTATTTTGTTTTATATTTTTTTACTTTATTATTTATTTATTTTTGTTATCATGTTTTATTTAATTTTACTTTATTTCGTTTTATTTTATGTTATTTAGTTTTTTAATTTTATTTTATTTTTTAATTTTATTTTGTTTAAGCTCCTTTTATATTAATTTACTTATTTAAGTTTTTTATTTTACTTCATATTTTTTTATTTTACACTGGTTTATTTGATTTAATTTAATTTTATTCTTTTCTTTCTTTTCTTTTTTTATTTAAGTAATTTAAATTTTATTTATTTTAATTTTCCTTTCATTATTTGATTTAATTTATTTTATTTTACTATGGGTAATTTTTTATATTTCACTTTAATTTGTTGAATTTTAATTAACTTAATTTATTTAATTCAATAAATTTTTTAATTCCCATTTATCGTAATTTTTTGTAACTTTTTATATCTTTTTCTTCTATTTTACTTTAATTTATTTTATTTTGTTTTAATATATTTTGTATTGTTTTATTTTATTTTACATTATTCTTTAACGTAATTTTAGTATCAAAAATGTATATGAAGAAATATCAAAATTCATCTTTTTATTGTGCAATTGCTAGATTTGGCTTTTTGTGCTTGTGTTATTTTTGGTATTTTTTACTTTAACACCCCAAAAGTGTTTTTGATCTTTAAGCGGCTCCGATTGTCGCACGCACTAACCGTCGCTATACCTTAACGCCTATAAGCAGTATGCGTACATAGAAAGAAACATAAATGTGTATTTATCTACATATATAAATATATATCAAGGATTTACACACAAACGTACTTTCATTCTTTGAATGTTTTCGTCTATGTTTTCCTATTGCTTGTTTTTCATTTTTGTGGTACTTCTTGTTTACTTCTGTCTTTTGGACAGTATTTTAATGTCCATACATACATAGGTACACACTCACATTTATGCATATTTATAAAATATCTTTATTGCTTTGATTATGATTTTTATTTATTAAAACAAAAATGTGTTTGCTTCATAAAAAGAAGACATCAACTTTATTATTTTCAATTTTGAATTTTTTTATGTTTTACTTAGTTAATTTTTTTTTGTAGTTACTTGATGAATGAAAAGTTATAGCATACAAACACACTAATATACTTATTGGAAAGCTTCTGGCAAACAGAGTAAATAAACATCACAATACGGCTTATTCACATATATATGTATGTGTATTTACTAGTATAAACTGTATTTTTTGGGAGGCACAGGTCACTTTGTTGCTGTTTGTCCTTTTGATTTTGTTCCTTTTTTGTGTTTGCCTTTTATGTCCCAAAATATTTTTCTTCGGTTACTATGGCTTTTACGTCCATTGGTAGGTTAATACTGTATACTTAATATCCTCAGAAGTAGTCGCTTAACATATAATTAACTAAACAATTTATTGAAGTCAACGTTAAAGCGGTTCAAAACACAAACAAAAATACATACACTTTCGTATAATAAATTTATTTAATTTTTGAAAGCTTTTTTTATTATATTACTTTAATATTTTTAGCTTTAAATATAACATTCCACCAAATTTTCATATTCACAATTCACAGTTTATATACTTTAATGGCTATAGCTATGGCTAGTCCGTGTTTAAGTAAGTTACAACCACACAACACTAATATCACTAAAGCCACTAACGATACACATACAGCATATGCATGTGTAACTATTTATCTATAGACCACTTAATTATCGGAGCATTTTGTGAACCATTCACTTTGATATCCTGTTGGTGACTGAATTCGCTGCGACTTGTCTATCGAATGTAACTCCTGTTGCCCATTCGCCTATGCATACATCCGATTAATTGTGTTCTGTGCTTTGTTGTTATTTTTCATATTTGTGAACGTCAAATTGTTAATAGCGTTGTTGTTGTTCTCCCTGCAGCGCTTATTGTTGTATTAGTCATACAACCGAATACACGCAACCACTGACGTTTATATGGATTTGTTCATAAATTACAGAGGTGTTGTTTTTGTGGCGAATTCGTTGTCGGCTTTTAGGCGCATGTTCGTTTGAAATGTATATGTTGAGTTCTTGTGAGAGCGGTGAGTGCCATTTGTTGTTGATATTATTGCCAGTTAATTTGAATTTAAAAAATAACGGCAGTTTAAAAAGTCAGAGTTGCTATGAAAGGGAATTTATAGTAAGGTGAGGTGGTGAATGCGGTTTCACTCGTACTTTTCTACACAAAAATGTAAAATCAAAATTGGAAAGCTAAAAAAGTAATTATTGTTCTCCAGATACTTTGACCGGTTGCTAAGTCAACTTATTATTATTATTATTTCGAACGGTTGCTCACCTCCCACCCATCCACATGAAGGGCGCTTTCCGCATGACGTCCTTTTTTTCGTTTTCATTAACGCCGAGTCACGATGAGCACGTTGATGAGTTTCGTGACAAAAAAAAAAAAAAAAAAAAAAAAAAATTATCATCAGCTGATTTTCAAAAGTAATTCAATTCAAATATAAAATGTTGGTGTTACATGCTTTTAGAAACAAGGGTAAATCATGTCTAACATTCTAAATGGAACATGAAATATGATTTCAGAGGGGAAAAAGGGGTCTAGAAGTTCAGCCTGTTATTAGTTTAACCATGAAAATTACACCAGTTATTGCCGACTAGAAAGAGTTGTGCGTTAATACGAGTAAGTTCAAGACAACTAGGATAAGTAGGAAGATTATATTGAGAGTCTCAATGCAAATTTATTAAAACAAAAAGGATAAATTGTTTTTGAATATATTCTATTTAATCCGTTTTGCGTAACATAAGAATTCTTGAATTCCGTTGACAACCGTATTACAAACGCCAAGGTTCCTTTAGCTTTGTTGACTGTCAGGCCAGTGTGAAGTGTGAAGTTAAATTTAAGTCAATAATGGTGAACCTGTTCCAAATTGAAGAAACACATAACTTTACATTTCTTAAGATTTAGCGGCATCCGATTTATTTCACATCATTAAACCTCCCTCCGCCTGTTTGTAGTAAGATACCATCGTTGGCCGAAGTGTAAGATTTATAAAGTTTTACATCACTCGCATACATTAAAAATTTTGAAAATTTTATCTGAGAAGATATATCGTTTGTAAATAGTGAAAACTGAATCGGACCTAGATGGCTACCCTGAGGTACTCCTGAAGAAACATTAACGGTATCTGAAATGCAATTTTTAAACACTACTAATTGAGATCGAACATACAGATATGTGGAGATACATTGTAAAAATTTTGTTTGAAACCCAGTAAGTCAAGTTTCTTGATTAGCAACGAGTGACACACTTTATCAAAACTTTGACTTTGGACTGAAGTCGGTATATATTACATCAACTTTGCTGTTTTCTCTGAACTCATTGAAGATATAACTACTTAAACCAAGTAAATTGGTATTTGAAGATTTTCCTTTAACAAAGCTATGTTGACAATGTGATATAATGGAGAAGATTGAATGAATTAAATGATCTGTGTTAAGCAATTTAACTAATTTTGGAATTGCAAACAGCTTATCTATACCTCGGTCATTTTCTCCCAAAGATATGCTTCCATATTTATGAAGGGGTATAATAAAAGTATGGGTCTCGTTATAAACGAAGACAAGATGAAATATCTCTTGCCATCAAACAAACAGTCAACGCATTCGCGTCTTGGCTCCCACGTATACGGATGACAGTTATAACATTGAAAATTTAGATAATTTCGTCTATCTTGAAAACAGCACCAACAACACCAACAACATTGAAACACAGAATCACTCTTGCCAAGAGGTGCTACTTTGGACTGAGTAGGAAATTGAAAAGTAATGTCCTCACTCGACGAATTAAAACCGAATTTTAAAGTTTAGCGAATAAAAACACAGCGGCTATGCTGGCTATAGCATGTCGTCCAAATGGATGTAGTCCGAATGGATGAACGCGCTCCAGCTTTAAAAGTTTTCGTTGGATTACCAGCATACTGAAGCAGCATTGAAGCAGAGGAATAGGAAGACCTCCACTACCTTAGGAGAATTAAGTTCAGAAGGACGTGGTTTCGTTTGGTATCTCCAATTGGCGCCAAATAAGAAACAAATTGCGCGCAATTATTGATTCGGCTCCTATGCCCGTGTAGTAGTAGTACATATTTATCTAGACACAAAGGTACCTTCGTCCAAATGTTTAACAAAAATGGACCATAAACATGCTTTTAATAATATTTTTTTTCTTTTTCTTTTGTATAAATGTATGGAAACAACGTATCGTGAAAATGACAATACTTTTCCAATGCAAGCTCCTTAAAAATGCAACCCTTTTTCTACATTTCGTGAAACATAGCTTCTGAAAGTCCGGTAGGTAATATATACATACATACATATATAAATTTGCGACATTCCGCTCTCATTTTCTCTCTTTGACATTTTCACAAATGACATTTGACGCTTGCCGGTAGAGCCGGAACGTTACTCCCTGGCAGCACACGTTTTCTCAGTATTTCCAAGTAAAACGTGCTACAAATGACAAACAAGCAACCCACCCAATTGTCGTTAAGTATTCGAGTCTCGCATTAATGTATATATATCAACTTACTTGGAGGTATATAACTCCATATTGATGGAAATTATATACTTTCTCATAGATTGTTTATATTGTTGTTTAAGTTTTTTATTGTTATTACAAAAGGTAGTTTTTAAATTAAAAATAAATGATATAATAATAAACGTATAAATACACTATTTTCATCAAAATAATTTTTGTAAAGATTTTGGGAAATATTCTTATAAATATTACTTAAAAATATCAGGAAGATTTTGTGCTTGTGTTGTTATTTTTTGCGTTTTGTAATATAAAGTTTTCTGTTTTATTGTCTTAAGAACTGTATGAGAGAGAGCGTAATTCTATGAGAGTATTCAATTGTATTGCGCACTGGCGTGAGCAGAGATAAAGAATTTTTTCCCTCGAAGGCGAAATTATAAACATGTGTAGCTTTTGAATACATTGTATATATGTAAAATACTTAACTGTGATATAATAAGGATAAAACAGCTGAAGTCCTTATGAATCTGTGACAAGTTACTGCAGATGTCGCTCTGAAATTGTGTCACTACGATAATATTGTTGTTGCTATTTACTATTGTTTTTATGCTTATTTTTGCAACTGATCCACTTTTACAAACATTCAGTATGTTCAGGGTGTGCGGTTTTTGGGCTTGACGTTAAGTAGAACTGTTTTTGAATTTAGTAACATTTAAAATATTTTATGAAAAATTTATTTATTTTTAAGCTACAAATGATAAATGAGGTAATCACAGAAAAAAAATACTATGAATATTAAAGAATTTTTCTCAGGTTTGAAATAGGGAGCAACTTTTGAGAGATGTTTGACGATCAATTCTGATACGATTCCACCATTAATCCATATCAACTCTCCCTACTATTTCAAACAATATGTGTTGGAAAGAAATGTGATAGGATATATGACTCTGAAATACATTGTAACAATTAAAATATGTCTCTATTTTCGCATTTATAACACTTTAAGAAAAGGTCATAATAATGTTAATGCACTCGTGAGAGGTATTTCTGACAGGAAATATAAAAATTCCTCATAAAATGAATCAGTCCTTCAGAGCTTTTGTTGGAAAAACGGCTTTGCGCAATGAACTCCCACTTGATATTATTATCGGTTTTTATGTCCACGTAAATCGACTGATAATCGATTGTTTGATACTAATCCAACTTCCGAAAGTCCATTCGTTGAAATGGAATATCCATGATCCAAAAATTCATTTTATTTTGTGATTGACGGAAGACATGTGTCCAGTTTTTAAGGTGCGCTGCGAAGATACGCATCTAAGAACGTCCGTCAAAAGCACAAGACAGGTTCGACGTCGAAAGGCTGCAATCACAGCAGGCAGCAGGTAAGTTTTTTGTTCGGCTTTCAAAATTTCTCTCTGAAAGCAATCATTTACAACGCGATATAAGGGAGATGTGGAACGGAGTATCAAACTCTCTACGTACGTCAACAGTGCCAGAAATAGAGCTGGACAATGACGAATGTCGAACTGCTGTGGAGAGAAAATCGACTGAGTGTTGAAGTGGGAAATGAAACGCATTTGCAGCCGAAGATAAAAAAGATGCTGAGATGAGTAGGAAGAGCGTGGTAAGAAGGTTTCAAGACCGGAGCAAACTCGTGTATCAAACAGATAATCTGGTGACAGATCTATAATGTGCATACTTAGTGTATGGAGAGAACACATCTCCAACCTGCTCAATGACAGTGAAAGTGGAAACCTCGGAGATGACGAGCACGGAACCTCAATTACTATTCAAATACGGTGGCGAAGAACTGACTAGGAGTATGCATCAGCTTCTTTGTAGAATATGGTTGGACGAACGCATGCCCGACGAATGGAACCTAAGTGTGCTCTGTTCACTCCAAAAAATGGAGACCCCACTGTCTGCGCCAATTATCGTGGGATAAGTCTTCCACGATTTTAGACACCTTGAAGTTAGAGGGAGGACCTAACTGCCTGCTAACCAGAGAGTTCATGCTGATGCTCGAAGTAAAAAACTAGCCCATCAACATGTCCTCTGAATGGAATGAATTTGCAGAGAAAGCAGTGACCAAGCAGTACCACGCCTTCTAAACCAGGGTGTTACGTGGACTGTGTTTATTGTAATGTTGACCTTGTATTAGAATGCCTTCTCGACACCGGGCCACCTCGGGATAGAACGATGGCCTTACGGCGGCATGGGGCGCTACCGTAGGGTACTATATGGATTCCCCTTCAATTACATTGACCACGATGTATAACTCGGCTGGTAAGTAGTCGTATGAACAATAATAACAAGGCAAAAAGGAAAATCAGCAGGGTGACAACGAAATTCGACAAACTATTCAACGCCAGAAGCTACAGAACTTTTCGCCGGGCTTGCTCGAGACGATGATCTCCCCACAACAAGCAAACATGCAAGAAATGAAAAGAGCAAAGGTAAATGAAAAAATAGCACAGACACACGAGGAAACAGCGAGAGGAATAAAAGGCGAAAAGAACAAAGTCGACCACCTCGCAACAGCATGGAAAAAAGTAACAGACACGGATCTCCAAACAGTCGAAAATCATCTACAGAACGTTCTGTAATCAGCGTAGAAGGCCTTAGACCTTCGCCGAGTTGTTGAAACTTAGAAAAAAGGTTAGAAAAAACTTTAGCAGAGCAAAAAGAAACGATAACAGGGAATAATACAATGCTATTCTAACTAGCAAAGTAACCGAATTCTATAAACTTCTTTGAAAGTAGCTCATCCATAACAAAAGCAGCCAGACTACACAGAACATTAGCTAAAGACGCCGTAAAAATCAAAATGGCTTTAAAAGTAGGAAGCAATGAATTTACAAGAAAAGAGAAGGAGAGAGCAATGAAATTGCTCGAAACGCACTTCCCAGACTCAACTATAAGCACACCAATATTCCAGGGAAAAATAAATATCACTTGGTCACTGGCCAAGAACCTATTTACCTACAGAACAGTAAACTGGGCGAGTGTCATTTGAAAACTTCAAATCGCGAGGAGCACATGGCTAGTACTATTATAGAATGGCGAGCAACACATAATATCTAAACTGGTACATATTATGAGAGAAAGCATGACATTTGTTTATACCTACGGCTTCGAGAATGGCCTTGGTCAAATTTATTCCAAAGCCAGGAAAAAAGGACTACACACTAGCAAAATTATTCAGACCGATAAGCTTAACATCCTTTAGCGTAAGGGCCATGGAAAAGATTATTGATAACTACATAAGGACAACCACACTAGGAAACACGTCTCTACAAATCGACAAATACTACATTATTCCAGCTATCAGAAATTTTAAAAACTGCAATCGACAACAAAGAAGTTGCAATTTGCTTATTTATGGGCATCGAAGGAGCATTTCACAACACATCACACGTAGCAGTTGACAAAGATCTAAGCAAGAAAAACGATAAAAAAAATAAAATAAATAATAAACGAGAAACCAATAGAGACATGGACTAACTTCACTTTAAACAACAGAACGGTAGAAACTGAAATAGCGAACGAGAAAATTCACATAAAGTCGGTAAAAGAATGGCTCCAAGGGGAGTACTATCTCCTCTTTTATGGAGCCTAGTAATCGACGACTTGCTAGAACTGCTAACAAGTCATGGAATAAGATGCAAATGCTATGCAAATAATATAGTAATTGACATTATACAGAGAGCACTAAAACTAATAAAAAATAGTTCGAAGAAGTAGGTTTATATATAAATCCTGATAAAACAGCAATTATACGGTTTTACAGAAGGAAAAGGCTAAATCTGATAGATATAGGAATAGGTGTAAAAGTAATAGAACCCACCTTCGAAACAAATTACCTAGGGGTAATTTTCGATACCAAAGTCACCTGGAAGCAGCGTATAAACTATGTAACTAACAAAGCAACGAAAACAGTAATGGTACGCAAACAGTTAGCAGAAAAAACTTATGATAGTAAGCCAAGCATCACATATGAAGCAATAGCATGATAAGGAAGGGTACAACTACCAGGACCGTGCTAGCAAAAATTCAAAGACTTTCATGTATGTACATACATGAGAACATACCCTACAGTGGCACTTGAAGCTTTATTCGACTTTACACCCTTACATAAAGTAGTAGAGCTATCATCCAAGAAAACACTGCTATTAATGACGAGAGAAGGCATTGGTGAGGGAAAGCTAATATCATCCCGAAAGAGGGCGGAAATTAAAGAAACAATACAAATAGGGAATTTTATTAAAGACTCAATGGGAAAAAATATTAATTTTGACCTCAGATACAGCATGATGCTGGGAGAAAGAGCTGGATTTATCCCATATCCGTGATATGGAAAGAAATTAAACCACACTCACAAGTGTGGTACACCAGATGGCTCAAAAACCACAAATGGAATTGGCGCGGGATTTGCAGGGCCCATGATAAGACTTTCAATACCAATGGGCAGATACCCCAGCATATTCCAAGCAAAATGTTCGTAATCTCATCATGGGCAGAAATGATACTTAAAAGAAGAGCTAGAAATCAACACATAGTAATCTGTAGTTATAGCCAAGTTGAACTAATGGCGATCTCATCATGCTCGATTAAGTCATTCATGGTACTAGAGTGTGTCAGGAAACTAAATGAGGTGGGAAAACATATTTACAGGATCACATACAAGGCATTGCAGGCTACGATACCACATGAACAAAATGGGTATTGTAAACTGACCCTGGATAATACCAGAAGCGCAGTCAGCAGTCAGAATTGGGAATGGCTTCTCCGGAGGAAACGTTCGATATCAAATGAAGTTTCACACAAGGTGATTGCTTGTCGTGTGATTTTTTTCAATTTAATGCCTGAGAAAATAATACGAGCTGTAAAGATAAATAGACCAGGTACAATATTTTACAAGAGTGTACAATTGCTGGCGTATGCCGTTAATATTGATACTATTTTCCACAAAAACCGCGCCACAACTTCTGCTTTCTTCTGGTAAGACAAAGAAGCGAAGCGAATGGGTTTGTTATAGTTAATTGAATTAAGAGACAGCGGTTACGCTGTCTAGGTCATATCGTTCGAATGGATGAAAGAGCTCCTGCTTTGAAAGTACTCGATGGAGTACCCGCAGGTAGAAGCAGGGGAAGAGGAAGACCTCTACTACGATCTGGTCTTACTTGGTATTTGCAACTGCCGCCAAACAACCAAGAGATGAAACGAGTGGCGCGCTATTGTAGATTCGAATATAATCGCGTAAGCGGTGACTACGCCAAAGAAGAATAAGAAGAATGATAGAAGCGGCGTAGATAGAGGGCCAAGAGAGCAGGAATGGAAAGACTAAAATAAATCTTAGCAGTATTACTTCAGCGATCACTTGAAAATTTCATTCCTCTATATATGCATATGTAATACCACGTCTAAGGAAGATGATGCCACCACGAAAAAATGTAGTAGTTGCGGAAATAATCATACAGACAATTACAGGGCCAGTATACAAAGATCCAAATCTGCAATTCAGTAATAAATAGATTGTGTAAAAAAGCTTTTCTTTAGTGATAGCGAAAAAATATAATTTTCGTAACTTTAAAGTAATTTAGTTTCACTCCACTCATTAGACCTAGCGTTACCAATGTCATGTGGCCATGCGACCATTTGGCTGAAAATATTTGCAGCGTGTTTACTTTGGGTAAGAAATTAATCTTCAGTTAGAGCATATCATTATTGAAATTTGCTGCAAAACTCTATATCTAACACAAATCGTATTTTGTTAGTTTTCCAGAATTAAAAAAATGTATTTCCCAATTCATAAAGCTATGTTATTTATAGCCGTCAAACAACTTGAAAGAGTGCATTTCATTTTCATACGACATGCATGCCAATACCGGAGTTCCCTAAATATTGTATATACTAAAAAAATCATCAACATTCTCAAATCGAAAACGATTTTCTCAAGAGACTCTAAACATTAATTAAATCAAATATTTAAAATGATTGATAGCAGTTTTTCCCATCCTAGAATATCGCCAAATATAGCGCGATAAAAAAACAAGGAGCAACTGCAAACTGACAGCAAAGTCAACTTATGAAAACAAGTCTGCCTCAGAAAAATTGGAACAGATGTCAACTGGCGACAAATTGAAAAATTATAGGTACAATAGGGAATATAGTAAATAGTATATTTGTATGTAGAGTTTTAACTAGACAAAAAGGAAAATATAAATAAATTGGCTGCGAAGAACAATAGAAACGAGATCGATGAAATATGACACATTTGCTCTCGTGGGTGTATGCGGAAATCACTTAAGATGAAAATATGAACGGAAAAAAAGAAAATATAAAAAATTAAGGAGGAGATAGCAGTAATAAATATATACAGTTGGTAAGAGCGACCGAAAAACACAACAATAAGGAAAAGCAGAAAATATCAAAAGACTAGCTAGTCAGTATAATACAAAATTTGAAATTTGAGTCGAAAGTGATTATGGTGGATTGATGGATTAAGTTGCTTTTATTTATTTTACTAATTGTAGTAAAAGTACTTCTTTTTAAATAAAATTAATTTTAGAATTTTTATTATAAATAATTACTTTGATCTGCCTCTTTCAATGGCCTACACAATGTTGGTGTATATGTACTATTATTTAATAGCATGTTAGTAGAGTAATATGAAGGCGAACTTTCTTAAATTTTTACTTTTAACTGTTGAATTATCTCCGGGTTGAGTTATATCAACCTTAACTATTAATTGTTTCGTTCGTATATCCATTAATCATATAACTACTTATTCTACGAGGTGAAACTAGTGGCCAAGTAAAAGAAAGTAGAAAATCCTATTTAAGTAGCAGTGGTGTGGGTATGGATGCTTTATAACAGCTGAATTTCAAATAGAGGGACCTACAGCTTTTTCTAAGCTACCACCGAACATGTGTTAGAGGAACTTTTTATTTCATGTCATAAATGCACTTTCGTGACATTCCCTGCCTTCCGCATAATATCATGCACCGTTAACCACTCGGCTACTGCAGCCCAAGTACATAATTTTAAATTTAAATACAGAACAGGTTTTTCTTAAGCAAAATTTGAGGGGAGGGGATCGGACGTTCCTGTCACTGTCAGTCTGTATTGGCTCTTTTTCATTGAGGAATATCTGTGATTTATTTCGTCTCAGCAACCCTTTTTTGAAAGTGAAATATCGATAATGACTTTGCAGTACGATTTCGTATGGATGAAAAAGAAATTTTAAATTAAGGTTTTTCAATTAAAAATATATATTTGCACCGCATAATTGGATTTACACTTTTGAAATTATCTTTTGAAGCCCGCGATTATTTCGACAATTCTTTCTCTGACAAATCTTTTTAAAAACCTAGTGTTTGTTTCGATTAGTAACTAAATAACTAAATCTGAAGTATATCAACATACCAACAGGTGCAAAATTTCTATGCCATTTCATATTAAATATTACAAAAAATAATGATTTTCTGCAAAGACCTTTACTTTGTCTGAAATAATAAAATTAATAAAAATCAAACTGAAATATTAAAAAAAAATTTTCCCAGATGTTATAAAAATGTCAAAATCTGAGAAAACTATTGAGGTGGTTCTATGAAATAAGTTATAAGTACTCTAACATTTTACCCATTTAGGAAAATAATCAAAGAGCTAATGCATTGGGCTTTTTGCAGCAAAAATACATATAATATTTCCAACATTGTTACCAAACAACATTCAATGAAAAGATAAATAAATTACATTTATTCGGACTTAGTCATGCTTCTGGAAATACAATTACAGTCGCAGGACTTTATTCAATTCCTACTTTTGCGTCCACGTTGCCCAACTTTTGAAAAAGTGAACAAACTTTGTGTAATATACGGTAACCAAACCGTGTGCAGCCTTGTGCCATAGCTAGAAGAGTTGAAGCTTCAGTGAAGCCATATCGACATATCGAATTTAAGGGTTCGCTACGTCTAATTACAGCATTTGTTCATCACAGATGCGGCTGCGAGTGGACGTCGGTTTTAAAGAAAGCAGATCGCTAAAGAAATGTGTACGTACAAAATTTTGGCCCACTCACCTAGCGAGGTTGTACGTTGCAAACGTAATAAGGACTATGACTTTAAGGCAAGTCTAAAGGCTGACATCATCGCCTATGTGCTAGTTGGAGAATGGCGAAAAGAAGAAACGAATGGCTCGCATCCGTTAGCTCGGCTTTAATTGCGTAAGCGGTTCCTGCTCTAATAAAAAAGAAGGTTATATTGCATTTTTGCACTGCTTCCGCATAATCGTATACTGCGCATCACATTCGCGAACAGCACAAGCAAGAGAAAAAGAAATTCAATTGACTTTATTTTTGAAAACAAAAGTGAAGTTATCGAATTGGATTTCCAATATTTATTGCGAAATATTTATATCCTAATTTTTTTTGAAACTTTTTTTTTGTTTTAAATAGAATTAGCCAAAAAAGATTTTTTTGTTTTTCAAATAAGATATTTGCTTGATGGATGTGATCGATCATGGTAATGTTGTGAAATCTGAGTCATTCCAAATTGTGCAAAGGCTGTGCTTGGTGTTTCCATATCGATAACCACTCCTCAATACCCGCCTACCTGACTAAACATCTTTCCACTAAATTCAGACAATGAAATTCTGAATTTTAATTTAAAATACTTTCACTATACTAGTCTCTCTGTCTATTAAAAAATCATAAAAAAATAAAGTTTCGTTTACACTGAGTCTGAATTGCTTCATGGGTCAGCTTACCATTATGATATAATTTGTGTGCAATTATTTTTTATGGTTCGCTAAGCTTTGATACCAGCCATTTTGTCTATTAAAAATAGTAAAAAAAAAGATGTGGAATGCCCACATATTGAAAAAATATGAGTTAGGAAAACCCAGAGCAATTCTATTAAGACTAGGAGTAATCATGCTTCTAACAAAATATGTGTCAATAAAGAAACCTTGGTAATTTGGAAGTATTCACAAATTCCGATAATATTTTTCTTCTTTTTTTCTATTATCTTTTTTCCATGATTTTTTTAGTTTCCCTAGTTAGTGAATCATATGATTCGAAGTGGGTTCCCTACAAAGTGAAATTATAAGTCCGAGATCAGGATTCAGGAGACGAAAAGATCGTCATGCAGGACCTTCTGTGTAGAAAAATGCCACTAGTGCTCTTGATTTAGAGGATTTCTGGCTATAACTCCTTTATGAAATTTGAATCTTCTTAGCACTCTAGACCTATAGAGGTATATCCTTATTTCTGCTGAAAATTCTAGAAAGGCTAATTAACTTCAATATACGGAGTAAAATCACGCCGATTGGTTTTTTGAGAGCGCTGCATGCATACCGCAAAGGTAAGTCGAGAAACATTCACTTACATACATTCACTTACATACTCTGCTATAGCGGCTTTTCTCGGAATTAAGGGAGCGTTGTTCTGGGCGCATTCATAGTTTTGTTAGGCAGAATTTAAATTAAATCTAACTTTATACGCCTTATCTCAAATCTTTTATATGATAGAACTGTCGAATCTAAATGTAGGATTTCACACTTTGAAAGTAAGGTTAATAGGGGCACTCCGCCGACCCATCTTCCAGGGATCTTAGCCGTCAACGACTTGCTTAAGAGGCTGAAAAGTCATGGCTGCAAGATGGTCGCCTTCGAAGATTATATGGCACTCATGGTCTGCATGACTTCATGCCTGGGCACCGAAATGTGATGTTATTCACCAGAAGGTATTGGATCCTGGTATCCTTCGATACGGGCCTGCACTTGACAGAGTAAGTGATATAATTGATCGGTATGAGATGGGACCTTTTTCTAAATAAGTGTACTAGGTTTACCTAACTATAGTCAAGCACATACTCTTTTACGGAGTTTTCGTATGCAAGTCCCTCAAAAGAGTTATTTTAGCTAAATAGCTGTAATTCGTCCACCGCTCATTTTTCTATTTAATTCAACTCTAGCGCTCACTGCAGATACATAGATATACCTCTGCAGAAGTAACTGTAAGACTCAGGGAGGTTGGCTCTTTGGTCTTCTCAAGCGTGAGGAACAGCGCTGAACTTGACAGAATGGTCGGCGCAGGGGTCTCTTGTCGCAAATTATGAATCAGTTCACGAGTGTTTGGCTTCCAGACCATTGTATTGCATTTCCGGCGGAAGTAGCTGCTATTAAGGAAATGGTGGATATAATATTACTCAAATAACCAATCGGCTATTATGATCTCGACCTCACTCATGGTGAGCACCAAACTTGTGAAGGAATGTTTGTCCTTTCTGTCTGACGTATTTCTGAATTAAATTCGTAAGGGTACCGTGACATGGCAGAATAACTGAGAAATGTAATGGTGTTAAGTTTGCTCGTATAAGCACTATAGCTCCGGTAATGGTAAACTAATCGCAAGTAGGTGCTTTTCCGTCTTACGGACCGCTTGTGGTCAGAGGTAGGCCGTGAATGATCAGAGAAACACCTTTCTATTTCGAGATCGAAACTCCCACGCTTAGTGAGAATTCTAACTGGGCATTGTCGAATGAAAACTCATACGGTGGACTTAGGAACTGTGCTGTGTTTCTGAGACTGTATAACGTGTCGTATGTGTCTCATGTATTCTATAAGGTTCAGCTAATTTTACCTAGTCAACATAACCTATTATATCAAAAGACCAAGTTACTCGAATTAGATAGAAAAAAATTATAATGAACTCATCCCTTTAAGCTAGCGCCGTTTATACGACCAACTACTTCACTAAATGTTAAAAAAAAATTCATTTCGAATTTATATTTTATATTTTTATTTATTAGTTTTTCATATGTCTATATTATGGTTCATATTTTATTATTGTATGATTATTTTTTTTTTCCTATATGTAATATTTAATGTTTTACATAATTATATACACACACATATTTATTTTACTAATTTATTAATGTTTGTATTGCTAACAATTTTATTTACTTATTCTAAATCAAAACAAATATGTTGCCATAACAATGTTTATGTATACAGGTGCTTATATACATTTAAAAATTAATATAAACTATAATAATTTAAGAATAAATTAACTAGAATTTTGGAAAAAAAATTCATAAAAAACACAAATATTTATGAATTTAATATAAATCGAATGCTTCTCAACATTAACAATATACTACAATAAACATTTTACATACATACACATTGTTTTATTTTATAAATATATGAAGAGTTTAGTATAGTTCAGTTGTAAAAAAGCACTTTACAAAAATATCTACATACATATATAATATACATACATACATACATACATACAGTTGTATCTGTGATACAACTAAAAAGTGGTGATTGGATGTGCGAATTTCGCATTGCATTTCATTATTATTTCTTACTTGTTTATCTACTTTTTATATACTTTTTATATCACTATAATAAATCGATTATCTTTTGTGGTTTTCAGCTTAAGTACGTCTAGCATTGTAGGCTAATTTGAAAAAAAATTTAATAAAATAATAATGTTTGCTTATATTAGCATGTATCAAGAAACATTAAGTGTCATAAATGAAATATTACTTTTGTTTAATGAATGAGTCATTTGATTTTTTGGCTCACTCTGATTTTTTACACTTTATTATTTTTATTTTTAAAATGTACTCGGCTATAGTTTTTTTAAATTGATATTAGATTGATTTTACACTCAATGTAACACATTATTTATTTTATTTATTTTTTTGTTGGGCTGAAATCAAACTATACGTAAATATTGAAATAATTCATTGCCATCGTGTCTAGATTAATAAAAAAATTGGTTTTCTAACCATATCGTGTTACAAAAAAATTCAATTGTTTTTTAACAAAAAACATATTAATTGTTTTTTTTTTAAATATATTTATGTGCTGTGCAAAAAACACTAAAAAAATTACTAACATTTATCATGCTTTGTCTAAAGCTTATCATAGTTTTTTGCTTCTTTTGGGGTACTAACTATTCGATAAGAAATTAAAAAGTGATAAATTAAAACAAAAAATATGTTAAACAAATACACCCACAAGCACTATTTTTTACAAACAATTTTATTTCAACTTAAAACAATATTCCTTATAAATATTTCTATTAACAAATAATTTTTTTTTGTTCGTACAACATGGCATTTTAACTTTTGGTTTCGGCTTATCATTAATATTTAGCTATTTTTTTAATTTTTATAACTGTCATGTACATGAAGTGATATATTAAATTTGATTCGCAGCATGTAAGTACCAGAAGGAGAAGGTTTAGAATCACCAAAATGTATACCGATCGTATCAGATGGTATGTTTAAACGCAAAGTAGTCTTTCAGTTTTTGAGATATTTCAACGAAACATATTGTGCGTGTCCTGTAGTGTTTTTCAGGCTGTACTGGTGGCCATTGGTGAGGCTGTCAATCGTCTATCTCTCAAGGTAATCGTGGTGAATTGTATCTATATTTTATCGGATAGCCAGTCAACATTAATAGCCCAGGAATCTATCATAATCAAATCGGAAACGGTAGAGAATAGCCGCAAATCACTGAATTCCCTGAATTATCTATGAACCTGGTATGGGTGTCCGGACACAGTAAAATACCGGGTAAGGAGATGGCGAACAATCTTGCAAGGAAGATAACTTTCTTTCCACTCTCGAAATTATGGAAGTGTCTGGGCATGGTCTCCACTTGCAAGATAATTATAAGAGAATTCTTCATAGAAGATACTAACTAAAGATGGATGAGTCTCAACTCTTGCCACGTTACTAAGGTAATCTGGCCGACATGGAATAAAAGAACGTCGAGAGAACTTATCACACTAAAAATGATATATCTACGATAGTGAGCATTCTCGCGGAACAAATTTTCCGGATGTACCTTCAAATGACTTTTGCAGGACTGTAGAGAGTAGGAAGAACCGAAAACCGTGCGAATGATGAGACTTTTGAGGATTAGGCTTAAATTTCTAGGGGCAGCAACCTCTATAGACTTGAGTGAAATAGAAAAATTGCGTCGATTTCTCTGTTTTACCAACTCCAATCGGTGGTTTCACTAGCGAACGGTACATTTGGTAGCCTATGTAACCTTATCCAACCTATTGCGCGGGTGTATTTTGTAATGTATTGGTCATTAGTCGGAATCGGCCTGATCGGCTGAGTATATATCATAGCTCCCATACCCCCAACTTGCTCAGATATGTGATCTTGGATCATAAATACCTAAATAAAGCATCTAAGAACAAAAAATTCAGTATTTTACAACCATATAAAGAATTGAACATTCGTACTGAAAATCACCGATATCGGAAGACTACTTTATATGGGTTCATATAACCGATTTGTTCAGATATAAGGGATTGCGTTAAAAATCCGCCAAAGAAGCATATAAGAGATTGAAATTTGGTATTTTATAGACCTAAATTCAAGTTAGTATTTACACTGAAAATAATCGAAATTGAATTTTTGCAACAAATTTGATATGTTCACGAAAAGTATAAAGATTTCGACATTGCTGAAGCCAGTCCTTATTTTTTGGTCCTTAATGATTTCGTAGAGATTTTTTATAGCTTCTTCATTCCGCGCTTTCTTCTTTTAGTTCAATGCAGTTATGTCACAATCTGCTCCTAAATGATCTCTTCTTCATTTTTAGTCCACCAATATGCTATTTTATATTTTTAAAGTTGTTAAATTATACACAGAAATTTTGAATGCCTTGAAGCTTTCATTTTTACCTTGGAAAGCTTATTTCTAAGGCATTTAATGAAAGCTTAATTCAAGTTAACTACGCTTTTTAGATTATACCAAGAATATAATATAAACATAAGCATTCGATTTGATAATTTTTCTGATTTAATTTAATATAAAAACACAGTACGCAATTATGATATAAAGAAAAATGTATATGATATTTGGTGATAAGAGCTTTAGTTATTGTTTTTTATTTATTATGAAAGTATTACGAAAGCTTTACGAATATATTTCTATCGTTTCGCATTTTAAAGAATATTTATTTGTATTTTTCAACACTATATGCAAAATATATTCTCTTCTTCACTGCACAGTTAAAAGTTCACTTGTTTAAGCATATTTTATGTATATTTTCACTTTTCAATAACATTTTTTCATTTTGATATACTTTAAGAGATTTTGCCACTATTTGTTGTTTATTTTATATCGCATTTGCTGGAATCAAGTTGCTGACTTATAAAGCAATTTGCAAGCCGTGCTTTGATGGCTACCCAGTCAACTTAATTCCAGGAAATGCAATTAAAACCTTATTACGGTATTCGGCACTTTAGTATAACACTTTCTAAACTTACACCCACTATAATATATAGTTTAGCCAATCTTTTAAAAAAACCAAAATAATAGATATTATAATTATTTATGGCTTCAGAAAGCAGTTAATAAATAGTATTGCATGAAGTCAATTTCACACTTATTTTTTTTATTACTAAAGTTGATTTAATTTCTTAATCACTTATAATGAAAGAAAACGTTTGTGAAATGCTTTTTGTGGTTAGTGTTTTAAAATATTATATTTCCGATTTATCAAATTGTATGGTCTTGAGCAGATGTGTGGTGAAACTGGTTTCTTTTATTTTTTTTGGGCCTCGATTTTTTATACTTTTATAAAGTAAGAAAAATATTTATTTTGTTTATAAGCCTTTTATTTGAATTTATTGCTATTGCATTGTTAAATTTTTTGATTTGATTTAATTTTTTTTTAATTTGACAGTTTTCTAGATATTCATATAAAATAAATTTCTATTTCTGAGTTTTACTGAAAATAAATTTTTTTTATACATTTTCATTTAAATTTGAAAAAAAATACTACAAATTTTATATCACTCATTTTTGTTAGTCTATTTTTTACACCTTACGTATTTTGCCTGTGCGTTTTTATACTTTTCAAATCACTAACTTCATCGATCTATTGGTTAGTTTTATGTATGCAAGTACATTATTGCTATTGTTTAATCAAATTTACAGCTTCTAATAATTTCGTTTTTGTTGTCTTACCCATGTTTGTCTTGAACAACAATCCACATACATATGTATGTATTTTTAGTTCGTATTTCATAGTTATATATATTATAATTAATAAACATGGAGAGAAATATTCATACTTATAACTATATATACTTATATTGATTTTTTTTTAAATTTTTCCTATTCATATTAATAATCATTGCTTATTTATACTTAATTTATTCTGTTTGCTTTAATTTTTTATATATTTTATATAAGAATGAACATGTTAAAATTAATTTTATTAGTTTTCATTAGTCTTTTTTGATAATAAATGAGCATGCTACTATTAGTTATGTACTTTGTAATCATACATTCTTATATTTCTCAAACAATGTTTCCTAAGTTTATTGCTTTGGATTGTCACTAATTCAGTTTTTATATTTTTCTACTACAATAATTTTGATTTTTGTTTTTTGCTTTTTCTCGTATTTCTTAAAATAACTTCGGAATAAATAATAATAATTCGGGCTTAAATAATAGTTGGCATTTTAGGAAGCTTCACAATTTCTTTTTTCAGAGCAAGATATGGAAAAAAGTGTTATACTTGGTGATATATTTTCCTAAATTGGAACAAAAAAATATAAATACTATGCATACGGGTTTGGAAAAATATATTTAACTGGACCATTTGCAAACTTATTAGCGCATCTGATTGCCTTGTGGACCTAAAAATAAATAAATAAATATAACTTCATTTCTGATTGTTCATCACCAAAACTAGCTCGGATTAGCTTTTTAAACCAAAGTGCATATAATTTATGTATCTAACTTTTATCTTAAGCGCGGAATAATATTTCCCCAATATTGAAAAATAATGAATTTGACCTATCAGCAAGTCGACCGAAGGCTCAAATAAAAAACCGGTCTCCTTGCAGCCAAGTGTGAAATGGAATATTTAATTCAAACATGCATTTCGCGCTCTTTTAACTATTTTCGTAACTTACAATAAGTCTTCAGATGAATTTTTAACTCAAATACTTTTATTTTATTGTACTTTATTGAATTTAATATTTTTATTTTATTTAGTTTTTTCTTTATTTTAAGTTACTTAATTTTTTCATTTTAATTATTTCTCTCTATTTCTTTTTAAATTATTTATTGTATTTTATTTTATTTTACTGTATTATATTTTTAACTGTGACTTATTTAATATATATTTTATTTTATTTTATTTTATTTTATCTTATTTTATTTTATATCATATGATTTGCATTTCTTTTGTTTGTTTTTATTTTACTTTATGTCTTTATATTAGTAATTTTATTTTAATTTATTTTACTTTTTATATTAATAATTTCATTTTAGTTTTAATTTTATTTTATTAAATTTTTTTAATTTTTATTTTTTACTTAATTTAATTTTATTTTTTTGGTTTTATCTTAATTTATCTTCTTTTATTTCATTTCATATTATTTTATTTTATTTTTATTTATTTATTATTTTATATTAGTAATTTAGTTTTAGTTTTAATATTATTTAGTTTATTTTTTTAATTTCATTTTTTTTATATTAATAATTTCATTTTATTTTTAATTTTATTTTATGCAATTATTTTGCGTTAATTTTTTTTTCTTATCTTATTTTATTTTATTTTATTTTATTTTGTATTAAATTATTTCATTTCATTTTGTTTTATTTTGTATATATTTATTTTATTTTTTTTTATTTATATAACTTTATTTTATTTTATTTTATTTTATATTTAATTGGATTTTGTTTTATTTTATTTTGCTTTATTTTATTTTAAATCTATTATTTTATCTTAATTTATTTTAATTTTTTTGTTTTATTTTATTTTATTTTATTTTCTTTTTTTTCTTTTATTGCGTTATATTTAATTTTTTAATTTAATTTAATTTTATTTTTTATTTTTTATTTTTGTCTATTTAATTTAATTTGATTAAAATTTATATTATTTATTTTATTTTATTTTAATTTTATTTTATATTAGTTTAATTTATTTTATTTGCTTTCTTAGTTGATTTATTATTATTTCATTTAATCTAATACTGTTTGCTTTTAGGTTTCGATTTTAGCTATTTCGTTGCAAAATTTTGTTCTTTAATATTACTCGACACCCAATTTTTAATTTTCTTTGCTTTATTTTTCAAAATATTAATTTGTGCTATTAAAAGATATTTAAGATATTTTATTCAATTGCCGTTAACCAAATATATTAAATTTAGGTGTTTTTATTAATGAAATAAACACTAGAAAATTAGTGAATCACAATAATGTTTTGGTAAATTATTATTTTGTATACAGAAATATTTTTTTTTCTAGTAATTATGTAAGAGTAACAAACAAAAATAAAAATGCAAAAATTTTAATTTAGCATTTTAAGCATTTCCAACACATGCTATATATATATAAATATATATCATAGTTATTTTGCTTTCATAACATTTTTAACTTTTTTAATATTAATTTGCATTATTTGCATTTATAAGCACATATTCATCATGCGTAGGTACAATCATACATTTGTTTGACGTGTTCAATCGCAAACATAGTGTGCATTAAATTTAAATAACATATTCTCGCGTTTACAAACAGGCATATGTATATACTTATATATACAAATGTCATTTTTTAATCATCTATTTACATCGTATATATATATATAGATATATATATATATATATATATCACATTTCCAATGCACTCATATACATATGTATATACATGCATATGCACTGTTATTTCCTCCTTAAATGAAATTATTTATTTATGAACTTTCAGCGTTTTAATTTTTTTCGGAAACATTAAATAAAAAATAATAAGAACTTAAAATAATTAAGCCATGAGCGAATTTTTACTACTATTTAGCTTTAAAAGCAATTGTAAAGTAATTAAAGTAACAGCATGCAAATTAAAATACTGTACTGCAAAAAATCAATATATACGAGTATGTGCGAGAGAAAGAGAGAGAGAGAGAAAGAGAGGCTTTTGTATTTTTATACATATTTACACGCTTGTTAAATTAATTGAAAGTGATTAAATTTTTTTTTTTGTAATTTTTAATTCCGACAAATGAAAAGCGTGACAATATAATAAATTATGAAAAAAAAAAGCTGAATGCAGTTTCTTTTTTTGGTAACTTCTGTTATGCATATGATTATAATATAACTTGCTTCTGCTGGTTTTTTGTGGAATGAACATTAGCGCAGCTTAAATGAGAATTTCCGTTGAAAAAAGTTGAATTTGCGCCTGAATAAAATAGCATACAAATGCGGCAGCTATTGGCACGGATGCTGCGAGTGCTGTGCTAATTCAGGTGCACATTTACTAATTAATTAAAATTAAAAAAAAAAGTGGAAATAAAAAAGATAATAGGGTATCTCTACACTTACACATATGCCATCGGAGGATTATGCACTGTGACAAAGGACAGCTTATCGCCAGTAATGGATCGATATGGCACTGCGTCATTGTTACAAATTCAAACGAAAAAAGGTTAATAATTAGCAAAAAAAAAACAATAATTTTAAAGAATGAGAAAAAACTAGTGCGTAAAATCTTGATTATTACATAATTAAATATTTACACAGTTTGCTTTTCGGTTGAAAAATTAAAATTGATTAATATTTTTATGGAAATCAATTAATAAACAGTGTCATTATTATTTTTTTTTAATCGATATATTTTTTTTATTTTCAGCGCTAATGAGTTGATTGCTATCAGCAACTGGTGTAACTATTATTGAAACAAATTAACGCTTGCATTCCTTACAATTAATTAAGAGCTGCCCAATACTCAAGCAAGCTCAGCGTTTGCTACAGCAGAGATAAAAAATTTAATAGGTTTGTTAATCATGACTAGAAAATCAAAGAAAAATAATCATTAAACATATTAAAAAATAAAAATAAAAAAACTCGTAATGTAAATGCTTCATCACATTTTTATATATAAAGATAAATGAATTAATAGATAAATAAATAAATAAATTAATTAATTATTTAACAAATAGATAACTAAAAATACGTAGTTATCAAATTTAATAAATACTTAAAACTATGTAACTTAACTGTCTGATTATTAAAAATTTAAAAGATAATAAAAGAAAATCACAATAAATCTATAAAGCACTAGCGGCTAGGCCATCGGATTTTCATTTTATTCCTAATGACCCTACGTTAAATTTCAAAGTACAAATTAGTATTAATTAAAAAGATTGTAAATTTTATTACAAATATAATGTTATTTCGTTTATTTCGTTTAGATTCTGGAATTGTACAATTTGATGTTGATTGCTTTAGTGGTTGTAACGCTTCATAGTAAGAAATGCTGTATTCGATGGTAATAATTTCCTCGTTAGATAATTCACTAGTCTTGTTTTGGAAAAAAATTGCTGTGGATAATGCGAGTGTAGCCGAGGAGGAAGTTTTAAAACTAATATATATGTAAAGATGAAATAAAAATATTCCAATAAGAGATAGATCACACTTGCCAAAGTATTTCCTTTGAACCGCTCTATTTTCGTACGAATTTTTCTAGCAGATAGAGAAAATGTTTCATTATTATTTAATTTAATTTATTAATTTTAAATTATTGATGTATTAAAAATCAAAATTATTTATATAAAAATAAAAAAATTAATATAATAATTATTCAGAAAAGAATAAATTTGTAAAATTACTTTTTTTTAGATAAAAAATTCAATAAAAAAATAAAAGATTTCTATTTCTGAGCAAGAATCATAAAAAAAAGAAATTAATTATCATTAGTCACCAAAAATTGTTATATTTAAAATTTTAATTAATCATTTTTGTTATTTTAATATTAAAAAACAAGCTATCTATATATATATATATATATATATATATATATATATATATAACACTGCATTTAAAAAATTGTTTTTCTTAAAACTATTTGGCTTCAAGAAATCATAGTAAATAATTTACTAAATGTCTGGTGATTAACTAACAAGATTCATTTCATTTTCACGTAAATAAATATGCGTTCATGTGCTTCAATGAGCCTATGCCTAAAACTATGCAAAGGATTTTAAAGAAACCTCAGTAATCCATGTAGATGCAAAATAATGCATCTAAACTTTCATTGTTTAAACTGAAAATGAAATATATGTAAAATCCATCTATGTATATAATGTATGATTTTGTCTGGTTGTGGGTATTTATAATATAAAGACCAATATTGTCTGAAATAAAATAAAATTAAAAAAGTTGAGACCCAATTGAGAGTATTTTATTTATAAATAAATGAAATTAAGCAATAAAAATTCAATCATAAAGATTTAATTGGCAACCTTATTTACTTTAATCGGCTTTATAGATATTTATCATTTGTAAAAGTATCATATCATTTCCTAAAAATAAAAATAACTTTAATTTTGCCAATATTTAAAATGTTTAAGATGAAATTTGGAGCTATTAATATATTTTGGTGTCAACAAAATTACTTTGTGACAGTTTGTGAAGTTTACATTATGCAAAAATTAATATTTTAAGAGTTAATATTAAAAAAAAAAAGGAAATTAGAAAACTACTTGGAAAAGTGATCAAACAATCTATTGTCCTTTTTTTCAGAAAACATTTGATTTTAAAATTATCTAATTTTTTTCTTTTTATTCTATTATATTATATATTTTTGGGTGTTTGTTTCATCTTATTTTATTTTGCATTATTTTAGTTTTTTATATGATTTTATATTAATTTTTTTCATTTGACTTATTTTAGGTTTTTCACTTATTTCGTTTTAACCTATTTTATATATTATTTATTCAGCTAAGTTTATATAATATTTATATTATTTAATTTTATTTTCAGTTTGTTATATAATAAAAATGTTGTTTCAGTTTTTTTTTAATATAATTTAATTTTAGTTTAATTAGCTGTAATACATTGTTCTTAATTATTTGTTTTATTTTATTTTGTTTTATGTTATCTAATTTAATTTTTTGTATTTTTTGCTTTATTTTATTTGTATTCATTTCACTTTACCGTGTTTTTTAATTTTTTATTTCTTTATTATTATTATTTTTAAGCTTATTTATTTTATTTCATTATATTTTTTAAATTAATTAATTTATTTTTATTTTTAAAATTTTTTATATTATTTATTTAAATTTATTTTATCTTATTTATTTTAGTTTTACTTTTTTTTTTTGCTTTTTTTACATACCTTATTTGCCTTAGATTATTTTATTTTATTAACCAATTTTAAATTTATTTATTTTGTTTGTTTTATTATATATTATTTTATTTTGTTTCTTTTTTTTTAATTAAATAAAAAATTTTTTTTTTTATTTAACCGAATTTCTTCTTTCATTTCATTGTTTCACTTCATTCAACTTTATTTTATTTTGTTATTATATTTCATTTTTTTTTTAACCTATTTAAATTATTTATTTGTTTTTAATTCATTTTGTTTTTCTTTTATTTCATGTCAAAGGAGGTTAACAAAGGAAGTTCATGTTAAAAGGAAGTTAAACAAAATATTTGCGCAGAATCTGGAAAATATTTGTAAGTTGTTTCCATTTTTTGGAAGACGCTGGATTTATTGATTTTGAAATCAAGCAATTACTGTTTTTATTTTTCTAGAATATTTTTATACACATACACTCACGTAGTATAAATAAATAATTAATATATATATATATAGAGTTATTAGTTAGTTAGTCAGTTTTCCATTTGATTAGTACTCGTATTACACTAAATCTAACACTTCTTTGCTTAATGCCTAGTTTTGTTTTTCAAATTTTTGTTTACAAATTTTATATCCAATGTTCAATTTGTATTGTTTATCTTTGCATTTATGTAGACTAGAGCATGCCCTAACATTCAATCTAAACGTGTATGTGTGCGTGAGTGTGTTCAGTGTCTTTGGGCGTTGCCACTGTTGTTGTTATAGATGTCGTTGCGGTCGGTGTTGTTGCTGTTGTTTCTGTAGATGCTGTTGTTTCTGTAGTTGCTGTTGTTTCTGTAGTTGCTGTTGTCACTGCGGCAGTACTATTGACCAATCCTGCACCTGTTGCTGCTGCTGTTGTGGTTATCGTTGTTGTGCCACCAGTTGCTGTTGTTGTCGTATTTTTATTGCTTTTATTCCATTTCTTCACATATGCTAACGGTATTTCGATTTGTATCTGGTGCGGCTCATCATCATCCTCCGCGTTTGCATTCCTACTATCACCGCCACCCATCAATTCCGCGCTATTCAACTCTTGATCAGCGCTCGGCTTAATATCGAGCAAACGCTTACCCACGTACGATGGTAAAGGGAGTGGCGCCAACCGATGCATGCCGGAACCGCCACCGCCGGCGGCAGCGCGGAACGTTGACGTGGTGTCACTCTGTTGAGTTGGCAGCAATTGCATGGAGGTGGATCGCTGTGGCGGTGTGCGTGCCACCGATAACAACGAATCATCCCGGCTATATTATAAGCTCTCAACTAGCTGGCTGGTGCGCCTCGGTGGCTGGCTGGCACTCAAATAATTCTCGGAATAGACGCTTTTGGTGCGCGTTTCATAGCGTAAGCTCGAGCGTCGTATGTCGATGTCTAAGGGTATGCCACGATCTCGCCACCAATTACAGAACAGACATTGGAGGGTGTTGCGAAAAGCTTCACGAAATTCGCGATTGAAATAAGCGTAGATGAGAGGATTGAGCGTTGAGTTGGAATAACCAATCCAAAAGAGCATGGCGACGACAATGTCGGGCGCGGTTAAATCACATAAGCTGGTGATGGTGTACCTGAAAAGTTGAGAGGTAAAAAGGCGAATTTTGAGTAATTTTTGCGTAAAAATGTAATTATTTTGTGAAACAATGGGAAATTGAAAGTTTAATAAAAGTATATGAGTATAAATCCAAAAAAATAATGTGATAATTTTGTTTCGAGCTTAAATTCGTATATGTATGCTTGGAATATAATAAAGTATTTTTTCCCATATACATATACAAATACACTGTTCTTGGCATTTCGAAATGTTAATAAAATATTGTATACAACTTTAAAGTTAGTTTTTAAACCTTGAACTTTGTGGAAAAGTGAAATTATATACTGTTTCTATTCACTGAAATGGAAAAAAGTTAAGCGCATCGCAGCGGAAAATTCTCCTGCTACATTTTTATTTTTTTTTTCTAAAACGTTTAAGTATTTCAGTATCTTTAGTATTTTTAGTATTCTTCCTTGCACATCATTCTTTTTAATCAAGCAGCATGAAATAGTAAAAGTACTGCCTTTGATCAACTCGACAAATGCCAGCAGCTTTTCTTCTTTTGCGTCTCGTCTACTTCCTTAAGACTTACTTAACAATGTTTTGCGTAGAGCAACTGTGGCTTTGGTTCCCTCTCATTGTTATTGAAATTGTAATTTTAAATAATCTCAATTGGCACGTTGTACTAATGAATGACCCGCGGTCTAAGAGAAAAAAATGTACAACAGTGGTAGGCGCTTCTGATTGCCGAAAAAGTGGCAGTATGGATCTGATAATTTATAAAACGAGCACGCGAAGTACTCTATTTAGTCGCTAATCTAAAAAAAGTTTTCTCAAAATAAGGATTCTCTTATTTTAACGATATTGTTACTCTGCTATGAAGAATTTGGAAAATCATAGATAATTTTCGCTTAGAAAAACTTTTTCGTGGAACAACTAATTAATTTGCACTAAATACTGACTAATCTAGTGTTAATTGAGAATACATATACATAACATATAAGTACATATACAATTGACCCCTTGTAACCGCTGAAGCGATTTTCGGCCTATACCCTCTACCAATTTGTCGCCTCGGAACGGATGATGGATTTGTATGGGAAGCCTCAATTTTATTTCAAGAGGGGTTGCCATTCACTGCATTACCTTTCAAAATACACATTATTAATAATGAAAGCAGCTACAATTTATTTGTTCAAAATTTATAATATATACGCTTGTCATTAACTCATTTTAAACAGTTGTATCGTTTCTCAAGATTTTTTGTGTTTCTTTGAGCTATTCGATAATGGTTGTGAATAATCTTTTTTTCCAAAAAGTGAGCCAGAGACCAACTAATTAGAAATAAAATTATGTAAATGGGTTGATTCATTTGAAATTCTTATAATTCCAGAAATTGGACCAAATATCTATCTCCTGCTTTACAATGCTACTAGAAATGTCTAAATCCAACAAAATAAATATTAAAAATAAGAAAAAACAAGCGTTAAATACTAAATCTCATATCCGAAAAATCATTGTAGGCTGGCTTCATGATATATGTAGTCTTCTAATTATGATGATTTTCAGTGCCAATATTTATCTTTTACATATTAAATTTCACCCTCTTTTTCTTCTAGGTTCGATTTTTGATCCAAATCTTCATATTTGAACAATTTTTTTTTCGATCCGACCGGTTCCGACTAATGATCATATAAATATAAAAATACATCTATATACCAATTTTGACTAAAATATCTTAAAAACAGAGACGGCCACATGTTCTAGTGATAATATTTGATTTGAAAATTTTCTTATTTAAAATTTGTTATATTATATATTAAGTACGACAAGAAAATTCTGGTTTTTCTGCGAGTTTGTCTTCCATTTGTCCGAAATTCGGCACATGCCATAATTTTATGATGAAACTAACGGAAATGTACCTGAAATATTTTTAAAATTTCATCTTAGAAATAATGAGAGTGAGAAAACTTGAAAAATAAAATTCAGAAACATCAGAAATCATTGAAAAGTATACAGCGGTTCATTGTCTTTAATGCAATAAGAGCCCTAAGGACCACTTCTATATCCAATGGAATCATGTGAAAGACTGGTGGTTTATGTGAATTCTCCGCCAAAACTATTGGGCATAACTCAGTAAAAGTAGACAGAACAGAGCTCTGAACTTTATCTGAATAAGAAGCTTTTAGGCTACAGTATAAGAAGGAGGATGTCGCAGAATTCTGCAGGCTGACAAAGGAACTTATAATATATATAAACGGTCGTATCAAAGTTGGAAGAAGGTGTGGGAGCTGAAATCTATTTCTTCAAACTTGTTGTCATGTGAACATTTTGGCTACCAGATTAATGTAGCAAAGTCAAGTGGTAAGTGTCTTTGGTAGGAAAAGCCACTACGCTAACCTACAATGCCGAAAAGGCCCGCTGGCTTGGCGAATGCAAATACATGCTCTGTACAAGGGCTTTGATGAGTTCACAGAAATCCGAATCCAATTGTGAAAGAACAACTTAAACACCTGTAATAACGCAAATATCATCTATAAAGTAAGCTGACAAAAATTAAGCACTGTAAACAAGCTAGACTACTTACTGATCTCACTCAAACTCATCGTCAGTGTAGAGGTCACTTTATCGAAAAAAAAATTTGACAATCAGGCTTTTTAAATTATTTATTATTCCCGGTACCTTTTTTGACACAATGTATATTTGGCGTAAAGCGTAAAATTTTTAAATATTTAAAAAAATGATAAGCTTTTAACTCTTGAGCACTTCAGAAGCAATATTCGTCAAATTATGGCTGAGCTACCGCCCAATATGTGCAAAAAGGTAGTCGAGAATTACCTCAAATGGATCGAGGTTTGCAAAAATTCTCGATGCGGTCATTTGAATAACGTAGTGTTTCACATATAATGTCAACATAACCTTATTATAAAAAACGAAATTCATGAACAAAATATATAAGTATTTGAATGCGTTTTTTTGGGACCCACAAAATTGATAGCTCTATATAATAGCAACATTAAAATTGAGATAAGGTGATTACTAAAATAGTTAATTAAAAATTCAAAAAGTTAATAAATAAAAAAAAAATTAAAAAAAAAATGAATTAAAAAAATTAGTATTAATTTTTAAACTTAGTTTGAAAAGTGCATTAAATCAGATATAAAACTTAACTGTTTTAAAAGAATTATCAACTCAATCAACTCTAAAGCTAAACTGAAATTATTATAACAAAAATCAAAATTTTATATAAAAAAATAAAATAAAATAATAAATGACGCACATTTAAAATTGAAAAGAAATTATTACTAAATTATTTACTACGTTTTGACGAAACTAATTCGTACGTAGAAACAAAAAATGAGGGTAAAAATATTAAATTGAAAATAAAATTATTATGAAGATTTTTTTCTTTTATTTAAATTAAAAGGAAGCATTAACATTTTTTTAAAAAATGAATTAAAATAATGTATAGAAATAAGCAAAAAAAAGAGATAAAACTGAAATTGTACTAAAATTTTACAATAGAATAACAATAAAAAAAATTCATAAAAATTACAAGTAAAAAAATAAAATAAAAAATTGAAGTAAATCTTAAAAAAAAAATTGAAATTAAAATTAAAATATTTATTCAAATTAAACTTTTAAAAACTATTTACATTTATTTTTAAAATAAAAATTTTAAAATAAGAATTTTAAATAAAATTAATAAATTATAATTAAAATTGAGATAAAACTTTATTAATTTAAAAAGTTAAAAAGCAAAAATCAAATTAATATTAAAATATATAAAATATTGAAATTAAAATTAGAATTCAATTCATTGATTTAAATTCCAAAAAAGCATTATAAATCCATTTGAAAAAAAATAAAAGAAATTAAAATTAAATATAAATTAAAAAATTAAAGTAAAATTATAATTTAACTTAAAAAGTAAAATAAAAATTACAACTTAAAATATAATATAAATAAAAATATAAATAGCAGCAAAATTAAAATTGTTATTTAAATAAATAGCTAATAATTCAAAATAAGGTTAAAGTTATAAATAAAATTTATATTATAATAAACATGAGTATTCAATTTCAAACTATAATTAAATGCTCTGTAATTAAACGCATTTGTATATAATATAAGTTATTACTCACCAAAGGAAGAACGGCAGCCAACATAAAATGAATGTACCCATAATTATGCCCAAAGTTCTTGCAGCCTTATGTTCTCGTTTCATTTTGATCAAATGTTTATCTTTTGTAGGTGTATGATCCTGCTCAACTTCATGCAGCGTCAAAGTCTTCGATGAACCGGAACCGCTGAGTGCTTCACCTGCCACAAATATATATGGCAAATTGGTTAGCATAAAAAAGAAACCTCGAACTAATTTATCAAGAAAATGCGAAAAACGTAAAAAGTAATAAAAATTTATAGGAAATTTCGTAAAGATAAAATTTTTTGCTAAAAACTTTAACAATACATAGCAGCGCGAAAAGTTGTTATGAAAAACTTTGCAATCTCGCAATAATAATTTGCAGAAAATTTATCAGACCGAAACTTAAGCAGGCCAACAACGATTTGATAAGGAAAACATCAAATACAACCCCGCGTGAAGGCTACACTCAATTGTTGTGGCATAAATTACAGGCGTGGAAAGTGGGTGGAAAAAATTACAACTCACAAAATTTTCAGTTTATTTTGGCCAAATCACCTAAATACTAGAAGCTTAGTTTCCTACTTTTCTTGCCGCTATTTGCCTGGTTGGCCGCTGAGATGTTTGTTTGTTTGTTTGTTTCGGCTCTTCTTCTTTGCTTTCGCATTTTGTACGCCTTGTTTACCTTTCTGGGCTGCTAAGCCGTTATTTGGCGAAACTTTTTTGCTGGCAACATTTTGCTGCGCAACTCAAAACATATAGTAGACAACACATTGTATGGCGCTTGGAATGGTGGCATTCGGCACAGTTACTCATTTAAGTATGGCACTGCTTTCTTACAAAATGAGTAAAAACATGCATAAATATGTTACGTTCACTAGCTACTGCTGTTGCTGCCGCCACCGTTGTTGTTGTGTTCAGCACTTTGTGCTCCTAAGCGCTTGTAATATTTATAGCTTGTTGTTCGTAATAAATTTCACGAAATATTTTGAACTCCAAAAAAGTTTGCCCGTTAAGCGTTTTTACTTGCAAATGTGGCCAATATTTGCCACATGCATTTATGTTTTCACCTGACCACCTTTGTCAGGAAAAAAAACTGTTACACTACACATTCGAATGCGCGTTATGAAAATGGTTTTTATTTTATAGAAGGATCCATACCTATATGAAGGTTATTAATTATTCTGGAGTTATTAATATTTAAATAAATTATACCAAGTCTACCGGAATAGTCATAACTACAGAATAGTATAAACTGAGGATGTCTCTCATAAGTAACTTTATGTGTATAAAGTAGAAGTGACTGTAAGAAAATCCCAATTTTTTTCTTAACAACTGACATAAACACGAAGCGTGCTCTCATTGTTTTTTTCCATTGTCATTTTCATTCTAATTATTTTTGTAATATTTTTCCTTGACATTTTCCTTTTTTTATCTGCTGTTATTAAAAATTTGCCTTTTTTATCTGTCATTTGGAATATGTTTTTTGTTGCAGTTAATTTACCTACTATTTTTTTTGTCAGGTTCAATATCATACGTTTGTCTTTTGACACATGTCATGTGTCACCTGTCATTTTTAATATGTAAGTTATCACCTGGCATATTGTCATCTTCCGTTTGTTAGCTGACATTAGTCCTTCGTCATATTTACCATTTATCATTTATCATTTATCATTTATCATTTATCATTTATCATTTATCATTTATCATTTATCATTTATCATTTATCATTTATCATTTATCATTTATCATTTATCATTTATCATTTATCATTTATCATTTATCATTTATCATTTATCATTTATCATTTATTATCATTTATCATTTATCATTTATCATTTATCATTTATCATTTATCATTTATCATTTATCATTTATCATTTATCATTTATCATTTATCATTTATCATTTATCATTTATCATTTATCATTTATCATTTATCATTTATCATTTATCATTTATCATTTATCATTTATCATTTATCATTTATCATTTATCATTCATCATTTATCATTTATCATTTATCCTTTATCATTTATCATTTATCATTTATCATTTTTCATTTATCATTTATCATTTATCATTTATCATTTATCATTTATCATTTATCATTTATCATTTATCATTTATCATTTATCATTTATCATTTATCATTTATCATTTATCATTTATCATTTATCATTTATCATTTATCATTTATCATTTATCATTTATCATTTATCATTTATCATTTATCATTTATCATTTATCATTTATCATTTATCATTTATCATTTATCATTTATCATTTATCATTTATCATTTATCATTTATCATTTATCATTTATCATTTATCATTTATCATTTATCATTTAACATTTATCATTTATCATTTATCATTTATCATTTATCATTTATCATTTATCATTTATCATTTATCATTTATCATTTATCATTTATCATTTATCATTTATCATTTATCGTTTATCATTTATCATTTATCATTTATCATTTATCATTTATCATTTATCATTTATCATTTATCATTTATCATTTATCATTTATCATTTATCATTTATCATTTATCATTTATCATTTATCATTTATCATTTATCATTTATCATTTATCATTTATCATTTATCATTTATCATTTATCATTTATCATTTATCATTTATCATTTATCATTTATCATTTATCATTTATCATTTATCATTTATCATTTATCATTTATCATTTATCATTTATCATTTATCACTTATCATTTATCATTTATCATTTATCATTTATCATTTATCATTTATCATTTATCATTTATCATTTATCATTTATCATTTATCATTTATCATTTATCATTTATCATTTATCATTTATCATTTATCATTTATCATTTATCATTTATCATTTATCATTTATCATTTATCATTTATCATTTATCATTTATCATTTATCATTTATCATTTATCATTTATCATTTATCATTTATCATTTATCATTTATCATTTATCATTTATCATTTATCATTTATCATTTATCATTTATCATTTATCATTTATCATTTATCATTTATCATTTATCATTTATCATTTATCATTTATCATTTATCATTTATCATTTATCATTTATCATTTATCATTTATCATTTATCATTTATCATTTATCATTTATCATTTATCATTTATCATTTATCATTTATGATTTATCATTTATCATTTATCATTTATCATTTATCATTTATCATTTATCATTTATCATTTATCATTTATCATTTATCATTTATCATTTATCATTTATCATTTATCATTTATCATTTATCATTTATCATTTATCATTTATCATTTATCATTTATCATTTATCATTTATCATTTATCATTTATCATTTATCATTTATCATTTATCATTTATCATTTATCATTTATCATTTATCATTTATCATTTATCATTTATCATTTATCATTTATCATTTATCATTTATCATTTATCATTTATCATTTATCATTTATCATTTATCATTTATCATTTATCATTTATCATTTATCATTTATCATTTATCATTTATCATTTATCATTTATCATTTATCATTTATCATTTATCATTTATCATTTATCAATTATCAATTATCATTTATCATTTATCATTTATCATTTATCATTTATCATTTATCATTTATCATTTATCATTTATCATTTATCATTTATCATTTATCATTTATCATTTATCATTTATCATTTATCATTTATCATTTATCATTTATCATTTATCATTTATCATTTATCATTTATCATTTATCATTTATCATTCATCATTTATCATTTATAATTTATCATGTATCATTTATCATTTATCATTTATCATTTATTATTTATTATTTATTATTTATCATTTATCATTTATCATTTATCATTTATCATTTATCATTTATCATTTATCATTTATCATTTATCATTTATCATTTATCATTTATCATTTATCATTTATCATTTATCATTTATCATTTATCATTTATCATTTATCATTTATCATTTATCATTTATCATTTATCATTTATCATTTATCATTTATCATTTATCATTTATCATTTATCATTTATCATTTATCATTTATCATTTATAATTTATAATTTATAATTTATAATTTATCATTTATCATTTATCATTTATCATTTATCATTTATCATTTATCATTTATCATTTATCATTTATCATTTATCATTTATCATTTATCATTTATCATTTATCATTTATCATTTATCATTTATCATTTATCATTTATCATTTATCATTTATGATTTATCATTTATCATTTATCATTTATCATTTATCATTTATCATTTATCATTTATCATTTATCATTTATCATTTATCATTTATCATTTATCATTTATCATTTATCATTTATCATTTATGATTTATCATTTATGATTTACCATTTATCATTTATGATTTATCATTTATGATTTATCATTTATCATTTATCATTTATCATTTATCATTTATCATTTATCATTTATCATTTATCATTTATCATTTATCATTTATCATTTATCATTTATCATTTATCATTTATCATTTATCATTTATCATTTATCATTTATCATTTATCATTTATCGTTTATCATTTATCATTTATCATTTATCATTTATCATTTATCATTTATCATTTATCATTTATCATTTATCATTTATCATTTATCATTTATCATTTATCATTTATCATTTATCACTTATCATTTATCATTTATCATTTATCATTTAACATTTATGATTCATCATTTATCATTTATCATTTATCATTTATCATTTATCATTTATCATTTATCATTTATCATTTATCATTTATCATTTATCATTTATCATTTATCATTTATCATTTATCATTTATCATTTATCATTTATCATTTATCATTTATCATTTATCATTTATGATTTATCATTTATGATTTACCATTTATCATTTATGATTTATCATTTATCATTTATCATTTATCATTTATCATTTATCATTTATCATTTATCATTTATCATTTATCATTTATCATTTATCATTTATCATTTATCATTTATCATTTATCATTTATCATTTATCATTAACATTTATCATTTATCATTTATCATTTATCATTTATCATTTATCATTTATCATTTATCATTTATCATTTATCATTTATCATTTATCATTTATCATTTATCATTTATCATTTATCATTTATCATTTATCATTTATCATTTATCATTTATCATTTATCATTTATCATTTATCATTTATCATTTATCATTTATCATTTATCATTTATCATTTATCATTTATCATTTATCATTTATCATTTATCATTTATTATTTATCATTTATCATTTATCATTTATCATTTATCATTTATCATTTATCATTTATCATTTATCATTTATCATTTATCATTTATCATTTATCATTTATCATTTATCATTTATCATTTATCATTTATCATTTATCATTTATCATTTATCATTTATCATTCATCATTTATCATTTATCATTTATCATTTATCATTTATCATTTATCATTTATCATTTATCATTTATCATTTATCATTTATCATTTATCATTTATCATTTATCATTTATCATTTATCATTTATCATTTATCATTTATCATTTATCATTTATCATTTATCATTTATCATTTATCATTTATCATTTATCATTTATCATTTATCGTTTATCATTTATCATTTATCATTTATCATTTATCATTTATCATTTATCATTTATCATTTATCATTTATCATTTATCATTTATCATTTATCATTTATCATTTATCATTTATCATTTATCATTTATCATTTATCATTTATCATTTATCATTTATCATTTATCATTTATCATTTATCATTTATCATTTATCATTTATCATTTATCATTTATCATTTATCATTTATCATTTATCATTTATCATTTATCATTTATCATTTATCATTTATCATTTATCATTTATCATTTATCATTTATCATTTATCATTTATCATTTATCATTTATCATTTATCATTTATCATTTATCATTTATCATTTATCATTTATCATTTATCATTTATCATTTATCATTTATCATTTATCATTTATCATTTATCATTTATCATTTATCATTTATCATTTATCATTTATCATTTATCATTTATCATTTATCATTTATTATCATTTATCATTAATCATTTATCATTTATCATTTATCATTTATCATTTATCATTTATCATTTATCATTTATCATTTATCATTTATCATTTATCATTTATCATTTATCATTTATCATTTATCATTTATCATTTATCATTTATCATTTATGATTTATCATTTATGATTTACCATTTATCATTTATGATTTATCATTTATGATTTATCATTTATGATTTATCATTTATCATTTATCATTTATCATTTATCATTTATCATTTATCATTTATCATTTATCATTTATCATTTATCATTTATCATTTATCATTTCTCTTTTTTCTTATTTTATGTAGATTTTACTGTCATTTCGCGTTTATTAAGTATCTTATTTCACTTGCAATCTGTTATTTTACACTTGTCATGTATTTTTTTTTTCAATTGTCAATATCAGTACGCTGGCGCTTTGGATTGTACCTGCCATCGTCATCTGTGATATATCAGACATAATTTTCCACCAGAAATTTTGTCATAAGTCATCAGCCATTTGTCATTAGTCAGCTGTCATTTGTCATAAGTGTTTTGTCATTGTCTTTTTTGTTGTTATTAATATTTACGTATAAAAAACTTTATATATAGGTACATAATATAATATATATGACTCTTCTCACCTGTATTATTGCTCACACCACTCACAGCGCGTGCATCCTCTGAATGGCGATGCATCAGCATTGCATTACCCTGCCGCGCCATCATTTGCTTCTCTTGACGATTCGCCTCACGAAATATTGCCAAATAGGTAAAAATCATAATCGTACATGGTATCCAGAATGAAATCGAACTTGAGATAACACAATATGGTTTATTTACAATAAATTCACAACGTTCCGGATGCCGTCTCACATAATCTTTATGCTCTTCCGTCGTATACCAACCGATAAAGATGGGCAGGAAGGAGAGCAGTGCTGGTGATACCCAAGTATTCAGAAGCATTATGAACACAACACGTTTTGTCATATTTATTGGATATTTGAGTGGCTTCACAATTGCATAGTATCTGCAAAGTATGGCAGAGAGGAAAGAAAAACGAGAATATAATATATGTAGCCAGAGAATTGAGGTTAAAATTAAAAACAGAGATGAAATTGAAAATATTTGATTTATGAGTAACTGCAAAGAATCGGCTTCGTATATTAACTACAAAATTATGGGTTTTTAATCGCAGAGAATACTTGAAAATTTCGCTGGCATTGAGAAATTATATTTTTTATTTCATTTTATATTTTATGTAATATATAAATTTCACTCAGTTTCTTTTTGGCCACAATTAAGAGATCTTTTTGCGTCTTTTCGTTTTTTGATAGACATTTTTCAAACACTATTTTCAGTTGATAAACATCGCTGTTCAACAAAACAATTTTTTTAAGCATATTATTGCTTTAAAAAAAGAACTGCTGCTATTGAAAAAATGTTTGAACTGATTTTCACTGCTTTCGTTTTGTACATATTTTTAAACTCAATCAGCCGATTCCAATTTTTGGTCAAATATTCATAATAGAGGCTTTATTTCATAACGCCAACGAAAGCAGTTGTAAACAGTTTTAAATATATCTATATTGCGATTCGGATTACAGAAATTGAGACATAAAAGACTTTTATAGTAAATAAGGATTTTTATATATTTCAAGTTATTTTCTTAAGAGCTCGTGAAACCAAAAGTAAAAAATAAAATTTCGATGAATCGTTTGAGAATTTCGACTAGTAACTAGCGAATGACACACGTGATGTTGTGCTGTTTCGCTCCAAGGCCTGATCGAAGCTGGATTGTCCGCATAGATTTTAGACTTTATACTTTACACATCCCCACAGAAAAAAGTCTAACGGCGTGATATCACACGATCTTGGTGGACAATCGACCAGCCCAAAACGTGAAATTATCTGTCTACTGAAGTGTTCTCTCAATAAATCCATTGTTTGATGTGATGCGTGGGAAGTGACACCGTTTGTTGAAACCAAATATCGCGTAGGTCACGAACTTCAATTTCAGTCATCAAATAGTCGTTTATCATGGCGCGATAATGGTCGCCATTGACGGTTACGTTTTCACCGACATTATTATTGAAGAAATATAGACCGATGATTCCACCGGCCCACAAACCACACCACACCGTTTTGTTTTCTGGCTAAAATGGCAGCTCTTGAATCTATTCAGTTTGCTCTTCGTCCCAAATGCGGCAATTTTGCTTCTTTACAGACCCATGGAGCCAGAAATGGGCCTCATCGCTGAACAAAATTAGGCTCGAAAACGTTGGATATTCTTGGAGCTTTTCAAGAGCTCATAGAACGAAGCAATGTCGCTTGGGAAGATCGAGCGGCTTCAGTTCCTGCACATGCTGTATTTTGTACGCTTTCAATTTAAGATCTCGACGTAAAATACGCCAAGTCGTTCCTTGCGTCAGTCTGAGTTGCTGCGAACGGGGCCGAATCGGCTCTCCACGGTCTTCGTGTACACTCTCAGCTACGGCCGCTATATTTTCTTCACTGAATAATAATAATAATGAATGCGGGGTCTGAAGATGGGTGATGGTGTTGCGAATAGTACGCTCAGTTCATTCTTTACAGAACGTGAATTTTCGTAATAAAGTTGAATGATTTGTAAACCTTATTCAGCCGTAAGTCTATCCATGGTGAAAGGCCAAACAATACTGAAGAAAAATAACATGACAGCTTGACACGAATAACGCGTGATCCGTCAAAAAACGCTAGTGAAAAAGGTACTCCTACTTGGATTACCCTTTATATAATTTTTTCTTCTCTTCAGATAATCGACTAGCGGTACAGAGAAGTGATAATTAGTCGTTTAACAATGTTCTCCGTGCAAAATTATTCAAGATAACATAAATAAAATTAAAGGTTACATTCAAATTAAACTGGTTATGGCATTATAAACTTGTACAAATAACTTTCAGCATATATAACTATATAACATATAACTTCCTTTTCCTTTTATTTTGACTCATCCTACCTATCCAAAATACTGATCAGTGGCTTGTCGTTTGTTTTATGGACTAGCAATATAAATTTGAGTATTTGTTAAGCAGCCGCAATAGCCGAGTGGTTAGCACTGCGTACTACCATTCGAACAGGGTTCCCGTCCTCCTGGTTCGACCAACATTCAAAATTATAAAGAACTACTTTATATAATTGCGGGCGCCTCTCGCCAGGGAATGTCAAGCCCTCCAAGTGTATTTCTGACATGAAGTAAGGGCTCTGCACGAAAATCCATCGGCTGACTTAGAATACATAAATTATAGATCCCTCCATTTTTTGGAAAAACATCGACGCACACCACAAATTGAAGGAGATGTTTGTTTGAATATCACTCCAGCGGTTACAAAGCACCAATTTTATATTTATATATGTACATATATATTTGTTTTGATTTATATTTTTCAAATAAACAACAAATATATATACATGAGTATGTATATAAGTTAGCACAGTTAGCAGTGGCCAAAAGTAAATCACAAAGTAAGCAGTTCCAAAAAAACCACCAACAACAACTGCTTCACATTTCGTCGTACTAACTTCAAACGGAAGTCGTGCAGACGTTACGTGAAACAGTTGTTGAGCAATTGAAGTTACTTGCACTTGCAAATTAGTGCATACGCAAAATAACATAAAAACAATTATTGCACTGTCAGCAATTTTAGTACATAAGTAGAACAGTAAGAAAAATAATAAGCAGAATTATTTTATTGCGTTAGTATAAACGTAAATTTATAAGTATGTAATAATTAGCTTAAGAAATTGTATAAAAGAGAAATGTTCAATAAAAAAGTTTAAGTTCATTCCAATCAAGCTAAGGCTAAGGTGGGTTCCCATAATTGGCACCCGAGAATCCGGTTAAAATTTAGTGCATGTTATAGAAGCACCAAAAAAATCATTTCACTTACAAAATGCAAAAAAAAAACTAAAAATTTTAAATTAAAGAACATTTAGTGCAAGTTATAAAAAGCACCAAAGAAATTGTTTCAACAAAAAAAAGTGCAAGAAAAAACACTAAAATTTTACCAAAAACATTTTGGTGCGAATTATAAAAGCACTTGAGAAAAAGTGCTAATTATAAAAATATAATCTACGAAAACTACGGCACTAATATACAGAATCTACAAACCAGCTGAGTCAAGAATGTGTTGTGCACGTACCCTAGTAAGAGGACATCTCTAAAACGGACCACTACGAAGCAACCGGGAGCAAGGATGAACTTCAACATACTAGCAATAATGTAAGATATTTTTATACATTTCAAAAATAAACGAAAAATCAAATTTAAATTTAAGTGTTGTATCAAAAATTAAAATTTTCTTCAAAAGCGAAAATATATAGGCAAAAATTAATCCTTTGTAAAAATAAAATACATATTTTCTTCTTTTTTTAATCGAAATTCTCTAAAAAGTAACTTCAATGGAGCAATTACAAGACGCGGTAACTCAGCTAACTGGTGCAGTTAATGCACAAATAAAGGGTATTTTTTATAGAGGTATAGAACTTTAAGTTGACATTACTTTTCAAGATGGCGACCGATTTAACAGCTGTCAAGTGATTTATTCTTAGTTTGGTTTGGCAATTCATCATGAATAGACTCACGCCTGAACAACGCTTGCAAATAGTGCAATTTATTTCGAAAATAATGGTTCAGTGCGGAAAAAGTATCGCGCACTACGTCCATTTTATCGTCGACGATCGATGAAGCGAATTTCTGGTTGAATGGCTACGTCAACAAACAAAACTGCCGCATTTGGAGTGAAGGTAATCCTCAAGTGTATGTTGAAACACCGTTACATCCAGAAAAACTGACTGTTTGGTGCGCTTTATAAGCTGGTGGAATCATTGGTCCGTACTTTTTCAAAAACGATGATGGCCAGAACGTTACAGTCAATGGTGATCGGTGTAGAGCCATGATTACTAACTTTTTCATTCCTGTATTGAATAACAATGATGTCCAGGAGATGTGGTTTCAATAAGACGGCGCAACATGTCACACAGCTCGTGCCACAATAGATTTATTGAAAGACACGTTTGGTGACCGCCTATTTTCACGTTTTGGACCTGTGAATTGGCCTCCAAGATCTTGTGATTTAACACCGCTAGAATACTTTCTGTGGGGCTATGTAAAGTCATTGGTCTATGCGGATAAGCCACAAACGCTTGAGCATTTGGAAGACAACATTCGCCCTGTTATTACCGATATACGGCCACAAATGTTGGAAAAAGTCATCGATAATTGGACGTCCAGATTGGAATACATCCGCGCCAGCCGTGGCGGTTATATGCCAGAAATCATATTTAAAATGTAATGCCACAAGATTAACTTTGGGATAAATAAAATTCTGTCAGTCGAATAATCCATCGTTGTTTTATTGCAATTAAAGTTCTATACCTCTATAAAAACACCCTTTAGAACAGATGAGGGCCATAAGTAAAAGGGTTAATCAGCTAGAATCCAGAGTTAGTCCTCACACAGAAAGTAAAACCCAACAGAGTCCAACAATTTTAACAGAAGCAGAACATAGAAATGCAGGATCCAGAATATGAGCGTGGTGAAAAAATTGAAGAAGTAAATTTTATGACAAACTCACTTTAAAAGACGGTGACACACTAAAATTTCTCGTAGACACAGGTGCCAACAAAAATTTTGCTTGCGAAAAAATCGCAAATAATTCCAGAAAACTGAAATACCCTTTCAAGGCCCAATCAGCTGCTGGTCAGGTAGAAATAACTCTTAAACTATCAGAACCATTCTTTAAAAGTACTGATTTAAGAAATAATTTTGATTTCTTTATACGTCCAAATTTGAAAACCTTTGACGGTATCATAGGCGATGATACTCTCAAACAATTAGAAGCAATTATAAGTAGGAAGGACGATACGCTAACCATCGGAGATATGATATTGCCATTAAAACAGAAAATTTCAAAACAAGTAAATAATCTTGAAGAAACCTTTTATGAAAACGAACTTAGCGTAATTTTTAATAAATACGAGGACATTTTCGGACCAGTCTCTGACAGTGGAACAATAGACACAACCGTGTCAGCAGAAATAAGGACAACGACAGAGGAACCGATCTACACAAAGTCATACCCTTATCCAACCAATCTTCGGGGTGAAGTTGAAACATAGATAACGGAACTTTTAAATAACGCTATTATTAGGCCTTCAAAAAACCCATATAACTCCTTTGTGGATTGTCCCAAAAAAGCCAGGTCCTTCTGGGGAAAAGAAATACAGAGTTGTCATTGACTTTAAGAGATTAAACTCAGTAACTTAGGGGTGTGTAAGTATTTCACTACACTCGACCTCACATCCGGCCTTCACCAAATCAGGATGAAAGAAAAGGATATAGAAAAAACAGCATATTCAACCACAAATGGTAAATATGAATTTACTAGGTTGCCGTTTGGGCTGAAAAATGTCGCTTCTATATTTCAAAGGATGATAAATGACGTCCTCGAACCTCTAATAGGAAAATCCTGCTACGTCTACATAGGCGACATTATAATAGTAGGTAGAACTAAAGAGGAATATCTTAAAAATATTGAAGATGAAAAAAATTCAGCAATTAAAAAAATACCTGCACCCGTAAATCTTAAAGAACTAAAAAGTTTTTTAGGCTTAGCGTCATATCATAGACGATTTATAAAAAACTTCGCAAAAATTGCCAAACCACTAACAAATTCGACTAGGGGTGAGAATGCGCAAACGAAGGCGAGTCAATCCAAAAAAATAAAAATTTCATTAACAAATGAAGGACTGAAATCATTTAATGACCTAAAAATGTTCCTTATGTCTTCTGAAATTTTGGCATTTCCTGATTTCAATAAATCGTTTATTCTAACTACGGACGCTTCTAATACCGCAGTTGGAGCAGTCCTTTCTCAAGGAGAAATCGGTAAAGACATATCTAGATCACTCAATAAAACTGAGGAAAATTACTCGACAATAGAAAAAGAAATGCTCGCTATAGTATGGTCCCTTGACAAGCTAAGGACTTACTTATATGGAGCAAAAGAAGTAAAAATTCTTACTGGTCACCAACCACTAAAGTTTGCATTAAGCAACAGTAATAACAGTGCCAAACACAAGAGGTGGAAGGCTCGACTAGAGGAGTACAATTATAAACTCATTTATAAACCAGGAAAAACAAACGTTGTCGCTGATGCGTTATCACGGTTACCAATAGAGGTTAATACAATGACATCTTCCGATGAAATATCACAGCATAGTGCAGAAGAAGATAATTCACAGCTCATACCTCATTGTGAGGCACCGCTTAATGTATTTAAAAATCAAATTATATTCCAGGAAGGAAAAGATGAAATTATTCACGAAGAGCCTCATCCAAGATACCATAGGCATCGAATTAAAAGCGAAGTCTACGATAAAACTAAATTGGTTAAACACCTTAAAGTTTTCTCAATCCAATTATATTTAATGGAATCAAAATCCCTGAAAAGTATATTTCTTTATTACAACATGTTTATCAGGAAATATTTTCAAAATTTCGTATCAGGATCACACAAAAACTCGTTACCGATATTCCTGACGAAGAAGTTAAGTTCAAAATAATATAATGGGAGCACAGAAGAGCTCACAGAAATGAAAGAGAAAATAAAGAGCAAATACTAGAGAAATACTATTTTGCGCAGATGAGTAAACTTATCAAGAAATATACAAAAGCATGCAAAACTTGTGGATACAACAGATACGATCGCCATCCTCAAAAGCCTGAATTACAGGCAACGCCCATACCTTCATATCCAACGGAAATACAGCACATTGACATCATAGAAATGTCTGTTGAAAAATATATTACATGTGTTGATAAATTCTCTAAATTTGAAAAATAATTTAAAATAAAAAATAAGTCTGTATTACATGTCAGGGATAAATTAATTAAACTCCACTATTTTACTGTCCCGAGGATATTAGTGATGGACAACGAAGGCAGTTTTATAAGCCCAATAACACTTAATTACCTAGAAAGTTTGGGCATTGAAATTTATTTAGAACCACCCCAAAAGAGTGAAGTTAATGGCGCAGTTGAACGTGTGCACTCTACAATTATAGAAATAGTTGATGTCTACAATCAGAGTACCCTGATTGTTCACTAAAGGAAATTATCAATATTGCCGTTGATAGATATAATAACACAATACACTCTGTTACGAAGAAAAAACCCGCCGATATTTTTTTCGGCAGAACACAAAGATTAAATTATCAAAATCTAACTAATTTTAAAGACATAGTGAATGTTGACCTTCGTAATGAAATAGCTAGAAAACAAAAAAATATGATAAGAAATCATAATAAAAAACGGCTGAAACCAAAAAGTTATGAACCAGAGGAAATGGTCCTAAAGAAGGATAAACAAATAAAAGAAAAGACAAAACCTATTTTCAAAGAAGAGACTGTAGCAAAGAATAATAAGGTTACTATAACAACAGCTAATAATAGGAAAATCCACAAATCTCACTTAAAAAATTAACGGACCTTTACATTCCAGACTGGACTACCGCTACGATTGACACATACGAATATAGCAGCCCACTTGTAACAATTAAACAAGGGCTGGGGAAAATTACTAAAGGAACATACAGAATTATTCATACTATGAACTTGGGCGAATATGAAAAAATTTTAAACGATATACGACTTACTGTAAACCACGATATCAGCAAAACGAGTATGTTATTTCCTCAACTAAGGCATCATCTTTCAGAAATATTTTAAAAATTCATCATCTTTCAGAAATATTTTTAAAATTTACTTGACCAGCTACGAACAAAAAACGCAAACATACAAAAAAGATCGATAAACTGGATAGGATCCGCATGGAAATGGTTGGCAGGGAACCCCGACGCCACCGACTGGGATCAAATCCTCTCAAAAACACACGAACTGACTGAAAACGGCGACAGACAATATATTGCTAACCAATACCTCATAAAGACGAATACAAAAATTTTAGACACTTATAATAGAATAGTAGATGAAGTAGGCAAGGATAATAAAGCGTTATTCACACAAACACTTTATAATAAGTTAGGTATAGTAAAAGACGAAATTGCAAATATTGTTATGGCAGCTGAATTGGCAAAGCAAGGAATTATTCACTCTCAAATTTTAAATAAAGAAGATATCGCAAATGTTCTATCTCAAACCAGTACACTATCTTTTAAAAACGAGCTTCAGGCCTTAAATACGCGGAACCTTCAATGATCATCAAATATTCACTTCTTTTATATGTAATTTCAATACCTAAAAGGGAAGATACGCTATTTAACAACATTCTTATATGATCAACTGTAAAAAATAATAAAAGTCTATTTGGAATTCACCAACCTTCTCATATCCCAGAATGACAAATATGGTATTACTGGAAAATGCATTGCAATAGACGACACTACAATATGCAAAAGAAATCAACTTCAGAAATTAGATAAAGACCATTGTATTTCACAAATTCTTAGCGGAGAAAAAGCGTTATGCGACTACCAATATGAAAGCAAACCCATAGTTGAATTAATCGGAGAAGGAACAATATTTCTTTCTAACTTTATTGGTAATATTACTTACAATAATACATCGCACAATTTAAATGGCACATTTCTTGTAAATTTTTATAATGAAACCATAACCTTGAACAACATTAGTTACTCAAACTGGCAAACGAGCTCCTACCAAGTCCTATCTGCAATCCTTCAAAATAATTTAACAGAAAACGAAATTAAGCTAGACCTCAGCTATCTACACAAACTTCATTTGAATAACGTAAAAAAATTAGAAAGCACACAACACTAGCACAAAGTAACTAGTTCCAAAAAAACCAACAACAACAACTGCTTCACGTTTCGTCATACTAACTTCAAACGGAAGTCGTGCAGACGTTACGTGAAACCGTTGTTGAGCAATTGAAGTTACTTGCACTTGCAAATTAGTGCATAAGCAAAATAACATAAAAACAATTATTGCACTGTCAGCAATTTTAGTACATAAGTAGAACAGTAAGAAAAATAATAAGCAGAATTATTTTATTGCGTTAGTATAAACGTAAATTTATAAGTATGTAATAATTAGCTTAAGAAATTGTATAAAAGAGAAATGTTCAATAAAAAAGTTTAAGTTCATTCCAATCAAGCTAAGGCTAAGGTGGGTTCCCATAATTTATATGTACATACATATATTGAAAATTTCTAGCTCATTTTATTTTTCTATTGAGTGTCGTCTACAACGATATTTTGTTTTCGTTCGTATATATGCTAAATATATTTTAAATCATATTCAACTGTTTTTTGTCTGATTGTAATGTGGTAAGCAGAAAAAACAAATGGAAGAAAAAGAAGAAATTGAAATCATGAAAACAAATATTTATGTACATATATAAATATTTCTCTTGGTGACATAGACGACTACGAGCAGTTGACATACAAATGTTGCCAGTACAACAGCTGTATTTGGTTATATTTTTGTCATTTTGAATTGACATAAATTTCCTCACTTCACTTCAACATCATACACTGGCACATATGAAACTCTATATATTTGCAGTATTAGTACACTTTACTTTGAGTATTTCAATTTTGGTTAGAAAAGCTTCATGTCATTTACTGACTGAGAACAGCTGGATATGGACATATACATATGTATATATACATACATACTTGTATAAGCAAATATAAACGACTTTATGCGGTGTATGAAATTTGATTTCGTTGCCTTACACTCATTACATTTATATATATACATGCACATATATAGAGTTTGCTCATAATAAAATTCAAATTTTTTGACACTTGTCTAGAAAGTGAAATTGCAATTTGATGAATGAGTAAATTGTTGTGCAGCTAAGATTTCAGATTTCATTTGACAAATGTCGATCGCTTTCGTCTATTTTAGTATTGAAAAAATTAAATTAAATAAATTAATATATAACAGTTGTTGAATGGTTTAAAAAAAATTGCATTTTTCCTGTTTATGCAAGAATGAATTTATGTAGCGCACATTTGTGTATTTGTGTAGACATATATGTACATATGGACATTTCTCTAATTACAAAAAGCGACAAAAAAATAGAAGTCGTTTTCAAAGCAAACTAATAAAACACTATTTTCAGCGAAACTAGAAGGAATATTTCAGTGCGAATAATTTTAGATTGTTTTATTCAAAAGTGTTTAGTAGTTAACTTTTTTGTTTTATATAATTAAACATGCTTAAGATGATTATAAATAATTTTTAGTATATCCATCACATTCGTATTCAAAAATTATATTTACAAATATCTTCAATAAAGCAAAAAAATATGTATATAAATTATATATGTAAAAATAAGGAACTCAATTGACTGAGTATCGGATTAGCATACTAATGAAAAATAATAGGGGAAATTCGTGCTACGGTGCACAGGTTGCAAAGTTTTCCTATCCGTGAAATGTCATAACAACAAAACACATGAAAAAATGTGCTATGATATGAAAAATATCATATATCCAAACCTATGTACATATATTTATTTCCCACAGATAGCAAGAAGGAAAAAGCAATCCTGTGCCGTGTTGTTGTTATTGTTTCTCTTGAATATGTCATAATTTTGCAACGGGGGTGCTTTCGATCTCTAGCACAATTTCATAGCAAATATTTGCATATCATGCGTTTCCTAGATATAAAATAATAAAATCCCCATAATATTTTTCCTAACGTAATATGTAGCCCCAGCTGCTTCTGTTGGCTATTGTAACGAAACGAATTCGGCTGGCATATGCTAGGAACTTTTTCTATTTATCCAACTTATAATATAAAAACAAAATTTTAATTATGGCATATATTAAAATTTTTGTAAAAAGCTCACTTTCAATCGAATGGTTACCGCACCAGAAAGAGAAGAAGAAAGAAAACTTTCAATTCTGGTGCGAAGAAAATCCATAAATTATTCATGAACAACCATTACATTCACCTAAATTGACAGTTTGGTATGGTTTCTGGTCTGGTGGAATCATCGGTCCGTACTTCTTTCGAAATGAAATAAAAGAACTTTCGAATATCCTTAACAATTAGTGTTTGTGTGTGTGGGGGGGGGTTTACTTTTTTTTTTAAGAATTCATATCACTCTTACTGCTAAGCCCTATATGTTTTCTTCATGATAATCGATTTGCATCGATGTTATCTGATTGAAAACAACAAGCTTTTAATTTCATTGCCATTTTTATATTTAGCAACTCAAAATTAACAAAATACGCAATTTTCATAGAAGATGCAGCATATGAACCAAAATTTGTTGTTCAGTGTTCCTAGGCTATAAGGCTGCATAGTAACGATAAATTCCACGTTAATCAGAAAAATTCTGTCGTTTCGGTTGAAACAGTTAGATAAAATTTTTAAAGAAGTTATCAAAAAAAGAAAACTTTATTTCGTTTTGAATCGAACTAAATGCTGTCTTTATTGTTAAATCGTTAACAGAGAATGTGTGAGTGCTGCTAATTCCATAGCAAGCAGCAATTTCAAAATTAACTTTAATGATGAGTTTGCGCCGTTTCAACATTAACAATTCATCTCATTTCAATAACATGGAGTTGAGTTAAGATATTGTTTTCAACAAACGTGAAGTGAGAAAAGGCTAGAAATAATTCGATGTTATCGCAGCAGTATTACTAAAGAGTCAAGCTAAAGAGACAAAGCTAAATTCCTAGTCCACTTCCCAGAAAGAGGAAAATTCAATATGATAATCTGAGCAAAAATCCTCCTTCAGGCCTAATTTGAAAAAAAGAAGCACCATAAATTTGTTTTGGAGATAATTATCCTACACATCAATCTAACTACGTACCAAGTTTCACATAAATCAAGTCATAAACACGTTTTTTTGGAATAGGTCGGACTATGTTTCACTTTTTGAATTAAAAAAAATCTAACATTCACATACTCATTCTTGTTTTCAAATTTTAATTCTGCATAAAGACATTATCCATGCGATGAGCACACATTACTCCATTTTATATCATCTACTTTAATAAGCAACAAAACCTTCCTTTGAAGCTTCTCGGAATTCGGTTGACATATCGTTAAATTTAGTTTCACTACTAATATTTCGATAAATCTATCCATCTTTATATAAAAACATTAGTTTGCATGTTTGTTTTCTAGATTCTCCGAAACAAACTATGGTTTCCGGATGAAATTTTCCGTAAAGTGAACCAAGCGTCGAGCTAATCGAAATCATCAGTGAAAAATAATTTAATTTCAAAATGATCAAATTTGGCCTAATTTCTGGAAGAAGAAAACTGTTTCAAATAAATGTAGCCGATTTATTCGGAAGAATGAGATGGAGCAATAACCAGTTTTTTGCTTTGGTTTAAATTTGTTGCCGGACAGATTTTTGCATAGATTAGCATAGAGAAGACTTTCTTTACAGAAAGCTTTCACATATTGACATATTGATTGATATGGTTTGATTAAAAACATACAAAAAATCTAATTTCAGTAGTTTGTTTGTTGTGCAACAACGCAGCCGCTGAAATATGTATACGTCAAATATTTTATGCACATGATGTTTTCACCTTAAACAAAAAAAAATAAATAAAAAATTAGACGAGTATATGTATGTAGATAAATAATTTAATAAATAATTTGCTTTTTGGATTTAAAATTTATTGTTACTCTGGAATTGAAAGTGCACTAAAACTCTTCAAAGTTGCACTTATGAGACTATAGGCGAAATTCAGCTCAAACAGAAATGAGCAAACAGTATACAGAATCAATATCTACCAACAATTCTATTGCGCATAAGTTCGCAATATCTTCGCAGGCCAACTAATTGTAGTCTAATCGAGTTTAAGCGACCATCCACCATCAAAAGCTGCCATATGAATTCAGGCGTTGAGTCTTTGTTGTAGCATCCAAAAGGCATTTGCATATGTGCGTCATTTGAAAATTTAGTTGTAGTAGTTGTAGTAGTACTGACGTATGTACGTATATGTAGTAGTATGTGAGTGATGTATTAAGTCAGAAACAGTCAAGTAGTATTTGACCGATACATGGTGGTAGATTAGGTGTGGAAGATTCGTTTGAGCAAGTACAATAATTGCATACATGGATATGTTATGCATGTGTGTTTGTGCAAATTCAATCAGTGTCAATTGTGTGTGCGACTTGTGCAGCCGAATGAGTAAAAGGCGGATGCGTAGGCATAATTGTATGTATGTGTTTGTTAGTGTAACTAAAATCTCGAAGCGGTCGGAAAGGTAATACGTACGTTATGAGCTTATATTTTGTTCATGTACAAAATATATTATGTATGTACATTTTCAGTTGTCAGCTGTACCACTAAGTAAAAGAGAGTAATTTCACAGTCCTGTTCATTAGTTGCTGCACACTTGTACTCTATCAACACTTGCCAAATCTACCTCACCTGTCATATGTCTTTTTGTAGTTATGACAGCTGTTGTAATTAATTTTGAAATTCTATTGTAATCCAAATCTTCTGAAAACTTTGTGGTTTCTATGATCATTACTACACTACACTGATAGTTCCACAATCAAATTGCATCTGGCTAATGAGCAATTCCAAATATGTACTTAGTAGTTTTCAACTGCTGCTGCTTCAGCACGCAAATAATGATGTGCACAGAAATTTTAATAAGCTGAGAAAACTTAAAAGCTCTTGCAAATTGTTGTTAATATAATTTTTTAGACATGAGGGTTGTTAAAATATATTCTTTTTGAAATTTAAAATGAAATTTCGAGTGGTCAAAATGGTGAAAAATCTTTGGTTTTTGGATTTTAATAATTTTGATTAGAAATAAAACATAAACATAGAATAAATTTGTATGTATGCAATAATTTCTAAATATTTTGAATTTAATTTTATTACCTACATTTAAAAATACTTATATTATCTAATAAGTGAAAAGCAGGTCAATTGAAAAGTACCTGGATTTAAGTCAACCTAACATTCAGAAGACGCGTATATAAATTTCACAGCTTTCGGATCATTAGTTTAAGAATTATAGCATTTTGAGTGTAGCAACTTTTGTTATTGTGGAAAAAATGGATAAACCCGATTTTCACGTGTTTATAAAATATTGTTTTTTGAAGAGAAAAAATACAGTTGACGCAAAAACTTAGCTTGATAACGAGATTCCGGAAACTGCCCCAGGAACATCAACCATCAAGGATCGGTGTGTTAAGTTTAGACGTGGTGAAATGAGCACCGAAGATGGTGAACGCAGTGAACGCCCAAAAGAGGTTGTCACCGACGAAAACAGTAAAAAAAAGTCAACAAAATGTGTTTCAATGACCGTAAATTGAAATTGAGTGAAATAGCAGGCACTCTAAAGATGTGAACTGAAAGTGTATATCATATCATTCACGTATATTTGGGTATGAGGAAGCTCTATGACAAGTGTGACAAAGTTACAAAGCGTGAAAAAACGCAACAGTTGGCAGACAAGGTTATGGCGTCTACTTTTGGATGCCCATGGCATAATTTTCATTTACTACTTTTAAAAAGATGGGACCTTTAAGAGCGACTATTTCATAGTGTTATTAAACCATTTGAAGGACGAAATCGCCGAAAATCGGCCGCATTTGAAGAAAAAGAACTTTAAGTTTCACCAAGAAAAAGCACCGTGTCACAAGTTAGTGAAATCGATGGCAAAAATTCATGAACTTGGCTTCGGCCTGGCCCCCAGCGAATACTTAATCTTCTCAAATCTCAAAACAATTCTCGCTGGGAAGAAATTTTCGTGAAATCAAGAGGTGATCGCCAAAAATGGGGCTTATTTTGAAGAAAGTATCGAAAAGTTGGAGGGTCGCTATAATCAGTGTGCCACCATTGAAGCAAGAAATGATGAATAAATAAAAAACAAAAATTTTGCCAAAAAATGTGTTTTATTATTGTAGGCCGGGAACTTTTCAATTGAGCTGCTATATTAGTAATTGTAATTAAATAATTCCACTTACCTATCGACGGATATGCAGCATAAATGCAAAATGCTTGCCGTAGAAAAATACACATCCAGACTGTTCCACAAGTCGCACACAAATATACCGAAGTTCCAACTGAAAAATAACGAAATTACGGGTACAGATTTTACATTCATCCAATCATAAATATAATTATTTTTTATGCCAATTTTTTATTTGTTTATGCAATTTTTTTCTAATATTTACTTTCATTGTTTTGGAGGTGTGAAATTTTATTTAAAAAATAATTTCTAATATTCTTAGGGAAATGGAAATCCCTTGGTTTGGATTTCTTGGTTTTTCTTGGCTTTGCTGATTCTTCTTACTTTTATTAAAATAACACAAAATATTTAAATGTGTTGCATACTTTCAGGCATCAATTCATTTCAATTTAAATTCTGCAAATTATGTTAGTAAAAGACAGTACAATAACTAAAGATTTGTGACATAAGTTTCATAAATTATTAATTTCCCACATGCATTACCCCACAATTTTAGATAAAACACTTTAAAGTTTTTTGATCTATAATTTGCATTTTTTTATTTAAACGGAAAGTATAATGTGATGAATATACTTGTATATAAGCTGGGACAGCTAATATATACCATTCAATAAATTCAATGACTTTAATTTATTAATTTTTAATATGCATAGAAAAATAAATGGTAAAGTTAAACAACCAAAAATTCCAGTACCATTGCATCAGAAAAAAAAAATCAAATTAACTAAAAGTCTAATCCGGTTAATAAAATAGTTTATATTCAGTTGTGCAATCTTAATTTCTTTATTATATTATATAATTAGAGTAACCTGGACACCCCAACAGTAAGCTGGGAGACGATCAGAAGTAAATACTCTCTGGTCTCGGGATACATCACCTATGATCACGAACAAGTATCCTCACAGCTAATAAAAAAAGCTAGCAAAGGATAGCGAGTCATTTAAGTGCTGCTGCAGTTCGACTTAAATGCACATCATACTGTCTGGGGAAGCACGCATGTCAATGAAAGAGTTGAATTGCTAATTATTTACTAGCCACTAAGCTGTTGTTGTGCAACAGAGGTAATACTATTAAAAAAAAGATATCGTATTAGACATTACATTAATATCCGATGAACTGATAAAAAGATAGACGTAATTAGAAGTTTGTAAGAAACAATCCTTTTCGGGTCACAATATATAATGGTAATAGCAATAAATTCAAAACTCATTGGAAAATGAACTGAGGTGTATTCCTATGATTCATCAATTACAAGCTTAAAGCGAAGAGAACTTAAACAACCTCCTTAAGCGCTTCTTGAAATTCTGTCGACAAGTACTAGAAGTCGCTTGTCCTTAACCCGCATTAGGGGTGGTCACGGTGGTCCCATGAGGTTAAAAAATCGCAGAAAGAATTCAGGGAGCAGTTTAACGCTGCAAAAGAAATCTGAATATATTATGACTGGGACAAATATTATGACATTTTAAGGTCACATAAAAAAGATACATAGAAGGAAATCAAACAGAACTTCAGTAGCCAGATAGTAAAGGGTTTTCCAATAGGGATGATATGATTTCTAAGTGTCATTATGTCCATTTTTAATATGTCAGGATCTGTAATCTTTTTCACTGTATTCAGTAATGCTTACAATTTCATCATGACAAGATATACGCCAGAACAAGAGTTGGGACTGTCTCAAACCACAACCTGGCGGATTTTGAGAAAAGATGTGGGCTTGCATACGTATAAAATTGTTCTCACTCAAGAACAAAAGCCATTAGACCGCTATATACTTCATGAATTTGCTGATTTTGCCTTCGAACAACTTAAAAACAATAACGATTTTTTTAAGAAAATCATCCTCTACGATGAGGCTCACTTTCATCTGAGGGGTGCGGTAAATAAACAAAACTGTCGATTCTGGTGCGAAGAAAATCATCGGTCCATACTTCTTTCGAAATGAAGCTGTTAGCACCGTTACTGTCAATGGAGAGCGGTATAGATCGATGATAACCAACTATTTATGGCCATAATTGGAAGAAGTTGACCTTAACAAAATCTGGTTCCAACAAGACGGGACTACGTGTCACACAGCACGTGCAACAACCGAATTATTGCGAGGAAAGTTTGGAGATTCGATTATTTTAAGAAATTATGACATTGAGTGGCTCCCAAGAAGTTTAATTTAACACCATTAGACTATTTCTTGTGGGGTTATTTGATTTCATTGGGCTTTAGCAATAAGCCAAACTCTCTCCACACTTTAAAAGTCAATATTGAACGTGCTTTTCATGACATACGACTCAATTTAGTCGAAGAGTGCTCAAAAATTGGGTTCACCGAGTTCGTTCCTGAAAAACAAGTCGTGGAGGCCAGATGAATTATGTTATATTCTTAATTGTATCGATTGTGCTTCACATTAAATCAAAAACATTTGAATTTCTTTAACAATTGGTGTGTTTTTTTATTAAAGAAGTTATATCACTCTTATTGGAAAACCCTAAAGCTGGACGGTATCATGTGATTATTGTGGAAGCTGAGATAGATTCCAATGCTTTAGAAGTAGTATCATAGACTAATGTTCGCTTTGCAATAGATAGGTTTAAGCCCTTCGATTCGTTAGGACTCGATGGAATATTCCTGGCTAAGTTACAGCAATTCTGAGGGGATACATCTGTCTGCTTAGTAACCATCTTCAAAGGAGTGTTGCAATTAAATTAAATTCCAAATTAGATAATCGAACAGAAAGCGGTGCTTTTTTCAGCAAAATTAGATATCAGAACGCCTTTCGCCTACCAGATTACTACAGTGTTTTTCAGGCCGAGATTGTTGCCATTAAAGAGAGTCTGGTGATTCTGACAAAGATGATTCTTGCTATACATTTACACACTTTTAGCCAAGCAGCATTGAAATCACTAAAATCAGTTTTTATCACATCAAAGATAGTGAAAGAGCGTCTTAATCAGTAGGCAGAGCTAGCATCGTATTACACGATAAATCTGTAATGGGTTCTAGGACACATATATATCTGGGGTAATTGTAAAACAGATGAACGATCCAAGTAAAGATACCACTCGTAAATATTTAATTGAAAAACATATAAAGGAAATAGCTGAATACTACTGGAAAAAATCACCGACTCGCTCAACAAGCAAAGAAACTTGCCGTTCATTGAAAACGAAAATAATCGACGTAAGATCTATAATAGGAGTGGTAACAGGTTACTTTTTGTTGGTAAACACGCTGGTAGACTAAGGATACCATACAACGGCTAATATAGAACATGTTATATGCAGATGTTAATATTTATACAGGGAAAGATTCGCAATGATCGGCATCGGTTTTCTGGACGATATCTCGGAAGTTGCTCATATTAAATTACTAAGGTTACTTTAGCTTTTTTAAGACCACAAGGTGGTTCAGAGAGGAAATGGTAGTGTGAGGACATTTCGGTAACAGTGGTATCACTATGTGTCTCCGCGTCGCAAGACAGCCACTCTACTTACCTACTTACCTCCCTACTTACCTCCCTAGTCAAGATATACATCTCATACAACTTGTAGTTAAATGAAATTTTACAAATTATTTTCTATTTTATTTGATTGTAAAAGTTTCATAAAATTTTAACTCTACTAATATATTTTGGACTGCTCAGTTTTAATTTTTTTTAATATAATATCTAATATAATTAAATTTTAAATTTTCTTGCAATCAAAAACTCTTTAAACCATAAAATTTGCGTTCTATAATTAAATGAAAATATGAAAAGAAAATCATAAAGAAAATAGGCAAGAAACAAATTAAAATGTCACCACAAAGTGTTGATTAATTAAGCATCAGAAGTACTAAAAATAATTTATTTGCTATTGGCACCGTTGTTCTTAAGTCCGTACAAATCACGTAGGCGACTTGCGTGAGGTATGAGTATGAAAGGGAAAAGCGTGGTATGGGAAAAGCGAAAAATAACAAATTGCTTGAATTCGTTATTTAAATATAAAATATGAATTCTGTGTTTGTTTCGTAGAAAAAAAAATTGATGAACATATATATTTAGCTAGTGGTGTCAATACTCGTCTACATATGTATGATATTTATTTGAAATAAAGTTAAATATCCTATGTACAGAATACAGTCGAGTAATCCAAAAATAATTTAGAAAATTAAATTAAAAAATGATGTCATAAACTCTCCATTAAAGTGTCAATGACTCACACTTTGGTTAAAAATAGCCCCATGGCGACTTATAGCTACAATTTACATATATATAAATACTAGCAAGACATTTGTTTTGCTTTAATTTGACATTTAATTTTATTTTAATATATATTTTTTATATTATATAAATAATTAAATTAAATTTCATTTAGTTTAACTTATTTTATTACAATTTATTTTAATTTATTTCATTAGTTTTTCTTTTAATTTATTTTATATCTTAAAATCTTTTTTTTCATGTATAAATATATTTGCTTTATTTCTATTTAATAAAATTTAAATTTTTTTTTTCAATCTTATTTTAAAATTAATTTTGTTATAATTTATTTTGTTGTTGTTGTTGTTGTTGTTATACCTTTCATGTACATGAAATGCTATATTAACTTTGGTACGAAGTATGTAAGTAAGAAGAAGAGATAGACCAACCAAAATTATTACCGATCGTATCAGAATCCCTCCTCGGTGGGAAGATGCGCCTAAACATTTAAACGAACATTTGTCGGAAACGACCCGATCGGACCACTATAACATATAAAAAGGGTGATCCATTTCGAGGTCCCCTAATTTAAAAAAAATTCAAATTTAATGGGGAATTTGTATTATCATTCGAAAGAACATTATTTGGAAGGAGAATTGTTGGCCGCGGCTACGTCTCAGATGGTCCATCCGTTGAGTCCATTTTTCTATGACTGGTTCGAGCATTTCGACTGGTAACTGGCGTATGACACACGTTTTGCTCCAAGGCCCGAATGGAAGCGGGATTGTCCGCACAGACTTTAGACTTTACAAATCCATACAGGAAAAAGTCTAACGGTGTGATATCACACGATATTGGCGGTCGAAAACGTGAAATTAATCTGCTCACTGAATCTCTGCAAGTTGCTCTTTGTCCCAAATGCGGCAATTTTGTTTGTGATGAAATACCAAACAATACTGAACAAAAATAACATGACAGCTTGGCACGACTCAAGCGCGATCTGTCAAAGAAAGGCTATTGGAAAAATTACCTCTACTTGGATCATCCTTTATGATTGATTTTACAGATTTCAAATTTTGAGTCCTAAATCCGTGAAAAAACTACCTAAGATCGTGAAATCTTGCAAACTGTGTATAAATAATAGTTTAAATAGTGGTTCGAAAATCATCGAAATAACATATAGCTTCCATACATCGATATTTTCATATGTAAGGTTTTGCATATTGGTACTGCAAATCGTCGAAATCGGAATACTATAAGAAATAGGTTTTGGGTAAAAAATCCATCACAAAAGCAGTTTAGAACGGTATGTTACAGTTTAGAACAGATGTTAATTCAAGTTGATTTCGACACTGAAAATTATCCAAATCGAATTTTGCAATTTGCAATAAAATTGAAATGTTCATGAAAGGTATACTTATTTTTATTTCACTTTAATTTATTGCAATTTCATTCAACTAAATTATTTTTTTACTTTTTTTAACCTAATTTGATTTACTTCATTTCATTATATTTAACTTAATTTAATTTAATTTAATTTAATTTTCTTTAATATAAAAATTTTTTATTTATTTTTATTTTACTTTATATAGTTGTTTAATTTTTTGTTTTTTTCAATTAAGTTTAATTTACATTATTTTTAAATAACTACTGAATTTGTTTGTGTTGTTGGAAAAATCTATTTCCTGCCCCACCAAATTTTCAATAGAAATGCATTTTTTTTCACTTGTACAACAAAAAATGGCACATTTGCAATTTGCAATCGCTTTGTTTATTTTACCTGAGGGAATTTTTCGTTTGTATATCTCCTTCCCACAAATGACTCTATTCATTATTCTATTCATTATTATTTTCAGCATCATTTTCAACCGAAAGTGAGTTTTTACAACTATTACTTGCATTCTCATATTTTCTTTCCCTATTTGTTGCCAATTTTTCCAACAATGTCGTAATCATTTCATTTGTAAAACTTTTCGAGTAAATCCAACTTCTATTGCAGCGCTCTATCATCTACGTAACTACTACACGCTGCCGACGACATTTTCACTTCGCTTCATTCTACTTCATTTCACTTATTACTTGCCGCAACTTGCATACTTGAACGTAATAGTTTGTGGTAGTCATAAAGCTCATTATATAATCTACAGCAGCAATTCACGAAATGAGCGAGAGAATTGCATGATAATCAGAAACTGCGAAAATTGTAAAAAAATTCTAAATATAAAAAGTAAGTAGGAGAACATTTTGTCCGCGACAGGCAAATTGGAGCTCAATGTTGGGTGAAAAAGTGCCCCTTCATTCGATTATAGGGTTAACATATGTATTTGTAAGTATATATGTAATAACAATTTACCAAGCGCTAATATATTTCAACTAGCGCGCTCATCATCTGCCGACGAACATGAAAGTGGAAGAAGAGGGTACAAACAACTTTATGCCAGCGATGACAATGCTAGTCTGTTTCGGAAAAGATACCCTACCGCATCAAAGAAAGAGTACGTGAAAACATTAACAGCAACAAAAAAACCAAAGGAAGTTTCTTTGGAACTGGCATATGAAGTCTCGTTAAAATTTTCTTTGACTGCAGTCAACGCCTGTGTCATTGCCTTGGTAATAAATTTACCTGCCAAGGGAAGCAGAAGTGGAACACTACATATACATACATAGCGCACTCATAAACACACTCTCATAAATTATGTGTACTAGAGGACGGAGATAGTCATGATTTAAATGAGTTTTAATTGGGTCGCTGATGGTATTACCCTCGTCGTTGTTGCTTATATTGCCGCAATGCCGTTATGCTCGACTACGTACATTCGCTGTGGCGTGCGTTCTTGTGAAATTACTTGAGCAGCAGACTTTGTCTGGCGTAACCAAAGCCTAAATGTATGCCAAATTTTTTAAATTTAATTTTGAGTTTATCAGCAAAATTTACATACTAACTTACAGACATGCTTTCAGTACAAGGCTTGAAGGTATGAGCACAAGTATTTGCGATGTACGTTGTTATAAGCATGGATAAAAGTTTTAATTAAAGTATTTAAAGCTTATATTTTCTTAGCATAATATAGAAGAGCGCATTGCTGTTAAAAAAAAAACACACAATAAAGTTTTTATATTTTCTGAGAAGTAGTTTGAAAATCTGTTCAAAAATTCTACTTTATTTTTACAAACCACAGTAGTTTATTTGTTAACCTAATCAATCAGCCTCATTAGCTCATTTATGGAGATGTTAATCAACGTTAAAGCCAATAATATTGGAAAAAGTTCAAAATCTGTAAATAAATACGTTTCCGTTTAAGCAATTTTTTTTTATTTATAACCGACTCAAAAATATCCCAGACATAATAACATAGTTTGAAAAATATTGGTTTCCGGTTTTTCATATTAAAAAATCAAACAATGTAGCATTATTTATAAAATTCTTTGTAAATATTATGAAACTAAAGCACTTGAGAGTTCTTATATTCAAAATGGAAAATCTATGTTCTCATATATAAGTATGTATATGGCCATATATTTCAGTTTTCAATGGCTATGAAATTTGTTTACTCACATCTAAAATACACCATATACAGAACAAAAGTGCATGGTAAAGGAAATATAACTTCCGAATAATATATCTGCCGTCCGAAACATTCAAAACCAGTCTTACGAAAACCAAAATTACTATTTTGTACATTTTCGGAGGTAACTTCGATTGTGCTCTATGAATTCCTTCTGCTTGGTCCAACTGTCAACAAGGATTATTTTTTAATTTTAATGCGTCGTTTACGTGAAGCAATTCTCAAAAAGTTCGGAGTTATGGAGACAATTTTTTTTCTACGGTAATATACCATCTCACGTTGCATTGATTCCTCGGGATTTTTTCGTCAAAACTTCGATTGAAGAAATTCAACAAGATCTTCTGATAGAATTGGAGGCCATTCTTGCCGATAAATATAAAATAATTCTTTGGAAAAAATGTTGGGATTTGTACATTGCATCGACGGGGATTACTTTGAATGCAAAGAGAAATAAATATTTTACTTATTTGATAAAACAAATGGCTGGTGATGATTACTTTAATTAATCTCAGTATACCGATTCCGTACTAAAAAAGTACGTGCCTGGAGTAGTCCTTATGTGGATTTTTGATTTGTTTGTACGAATCGAATCTTATTAATTTTAAAGAATTTCTTACAACTGACGAAACGATGAATAGACAATTTATTGTGAGTAAATTTTCATCATTAACTTACTTTTGTACATTGAATTGCTTCTATAATGTAACATAAAATTTATTTAACAATTAAAAAGGATCCGTATCCTGATGATAAATTAACAATCACAATACGACAAATTCAAAGTTATTATTGTCAACAGTGACGTTAAAGCCGATTTGCGAGTACGAAGACCATTTATTTAATGAAAGGAGATACCAGAACCATAACCAGTTTGGAGAAAAAAGAACTTGCGGTGCGGTTTTTATAGTCAATGATATCAATATCATTGGCTTACGCCAACAGTTGTAAACTTTTATAAAAGATTTGTATCGCACGGCTTGGAGAGCCGTAGAGGTAGCTTCGAAGGGGTGGTGTGAGCCGGTTCTCTTTTCAAGGGTCTTTCAAAGATTGGAAACTTGGTGAATATCTGGAAAGTTGTGGATTTTGCTATTATGAAGGCACACCGATTACGGATCGGACTAGACTGACGAGCTAAGCTGATTGTCCGTCTGTTTGTATGCACACTCGTTCCTTAGTTTTTAGATATTTCAAGCAAACTTGGTAGGTAGATGCACTGGTAAATTTATACGTACATTTGTCGAAACTAGCCAGATCGCACCATTATAGTATACATATATACGTCCGAATTTGATAATATTTTATTCTTATAATTTCAAAGGTCGAGTATGAACACGAATTGAAAATGGCGCTATCGCGTAAAAACTATGCATTTATCTCAAATAATGTCCTTTTTCCTTTCCACCACACGCTGGACTCAAGATTGAACTTTTAGGGCTCTAATCAATAGAAAACCAAATTGGAGCTAAAGTTCTACCAAAATTGCTTGCAAAGGTGCATATGACAAATGGCCTTATCTTTCCCTTTGTGAAATAATAATTTATCTTCATATTGATGTCTCCCCATCAGATATAAATATATTGAATACTGCAACTATTATCCGTGGCCGTATCCTTGAAACCTCTTATCGTAGGATCAACTTACTAAAACTTTTAATTTCTGTTTAATCAGACAAATTAATTAATAAAAATAAAACAATTGCAACGTAAGCACTTTAACACAACCTAAATACTGCAAAACACATGCTTTAATTGTAACATACAAATGTAATTACTATCGCTTCTAGTGAGATAAGAGAGTTACTGTTTATCAATATTTTTGTATTCAAAATTAGTAAAAATCTGAAATAAAAGTTCCTTTCGCATTTTTCATGTCTTTGATCAACATTCAGTGTAAATATAAAACAGAGAATTAAAAAAAATTGTAGCTAAAGTTGAAACAAATCTATGAGTAGTTGATATTTTACTTTAAAACTCACAATTTATGTTCTGTAAAGTAACTAAACCATCCAGTATTCTAAATGTGCGTACGTTCCAAAGGTCAAATATCGACTCGGATCATTATCCTGTTGCAACAAAGATACGCGTCCGCCTCTGTGCAGCAAAGAACGCCCGTCAACAAACACAAAGCAAGTTGGACGTCGAAAAGCTGCAATCACATCAGATATTCTGCAGGTTTTCTACTCGGCTTGCACACCTACTTTCTGAGAACACTCATAAGCAACTCCATTTAAGAGAGCTGTGGAACGAAAAAGCAAATTATTTGCGTACCATTGCTTCGGAAACAGCGGAAACAATTGGCTTTCAGCAATGTTAGAAAAACAGCTGGTACGATGAGGAATTTCGAACTGTAGTGGAGAGAAAGCAGACTGCCTACCTCGCAAATTTGCGATCGACTACAACTCGTGCGGGGAGGGATAGATACCGAGAGCTGAAGAGGGAAGCGAGACGCATTTACAGACAAAAAAGGAAGAGGCCGAAATGAGTGAGTATGAAGAGCTTGAGAAGCTGGGTGGGAAGGGTAATGCTCACAAATTCTATGAGAAGATGCGGTGACTTACAGAAGGTTTCAAGACCGGAGGAAACTCATGTAGGGACCAAAGAGGTAATCTGATGCCAGATACCCAGACCACACTTAGTGTATAGAGGGAACACTTCTCTTCAAAAAAATGGAGACACCCCAGTAATTGGTGCAGACCGATAAGCCTCCTCAATATCGCATAAAAGGTCCTAGCTAGAATATTGTGTGAAAGTTTAAAGCCTACCGCCAACAAATTGATTGGACCTTATAGTGTGGTTTTATACCTAGTAAATCTACTATTGACCAGATATTCATCTTGCGCCATATCTTGGAGAAGACCCGAGAGAAAATAATCGATATACACCACCTTTTCATAGATTTTAAAGCTGCCTTCGACAGCACGATAAGGATCTGCCTCTCCGCCGCTACGTCTGAATTTGATATCCCCATAAAACTCATACGGCTTTGTAAACTGACCATGGATAATATCAAAAGAGCAGTCAGAATTGGGAAGGATCTCCGAAAGCCGTTCGATACCAAACGAGGTTTCAGGGAAGAAAATGCTTTATCATGTGCTTTCTTCAATTTGATGCTGAAGAAAATAAAATAGCTGCAGAGCTAAATAGACCAGGCAAAATCTTCTACAAGAGTGTACAATTGTTGGCGTATGCCAATGATATTGAAATAATTGGTCATAACAACCGCACACCATAAATTCTGCCTTCTCCAGGTCAGATAAAGAAGCGAAGCGAATGGGTCTGTTAGTGAACGAGGGCAAGACGAAATATCTCTTGTCATCAAATCACAAAATCAAACAGTCATTGCATTCGCGACTTGGCTCCCACGTCACTGTTGACAGTCAGAACTTCGAAGTCGTAGATAATTTAAATCCAAAGCAGAATCACTATTGTATTGGAGTACACGCTGGTGGAAGCAGATGAGGAGAAAGACCTCCACTCCGTTGGAAGGATGAGGTGGAGAGCGACCTGGTCAAACTTGGTATTTCCAACTGGCGCCAAACAGCAAAGAGAAGGCGCGCTATTGTTGACGCGGCTGTAATCGCATAAGCAGCGCCTACGAAAAACAAGAAGAATAAAGTATCTAAGCGGCACATAAGCAATTCAGAACACATGGGGTGAAAAGAGTTTTGTTGACATATTTGAAAATATTTTTAACCTTATCTTGAAAATTCGATCGGAATTGCGTTGGCTTAGAAAATCGCTTGAAAATAAGAAACTTTAGGTTGGAAAATGTTCCTTTATTAATATTTAAGTGATGGCAGCAGCGAAAATTTGGTGTTCAGCGCTAGATAAAATAGTGCCTCGTATTCGCCCTGCAGTGAAAGTGAAATATGATGAAATCATACCAGCTCCTAATTTTTATATCAGTTCACCAGTAGTGGGAATAATAAAATTTATCCACCACGCCATCATGTGTTGTTGTTATTTTTTAGTACGTCACGGCTGACACATTTTCTAATGAGTTCGATTGAAGAACGCATGATGTCGTCGCTTTTTACATCAGCAGGGTAGTCAAGTGGTTAGGGGCTATCACTTTAGTGCGTGAATTTCACGGTTCGAGTCTCACTGCAGGCAAGATCATTTTTATTTTTATTTTCAAGTTTATTTTTGGTGAATTATATATACAACATATACTTATATCTAACAGTTCGTAGGACGTCGCCGTGTTAAAAAATACCAGTTGCTCATATGGGAAATATATGGAAGATGAACCAGTTGGTGCAAAAAGGCGAACTAGTAGGATTCTAGTAAACAACTGGTATTTTTCCCTGCAGGGCGATTACAGGGTTAACAAATTTATATATATGTATCCATGCATTTTTTTTTAGAAACTATAATGTGTTGCATTTATTCCCATAGAAACTCTTTTAATTTCATAAAAATTGGTCTCAATTTTGTTTGCATATAAACTAAAAATTTCTAAAAGCTGTAAAAACCGCATGTGGAATACAAAACTCCTGCCGAAAAGTATGCCACAAAAAGTGAATATACTTCTACGATGGAAACTACAATGACACAAACTAAATAAACTTGTATGGTTGTGTGTATCCCACATAACCATTTAAAGCCATATGTTAGAAATGAAAAATTACATTAAAATAAATTAAGAAATTAAAGCAAACAAAATGCAACTAACAAAAACAATTTCTATGAAGAGGCAGAATATTTGCAGTTTTGGCGAAATACTGGTTGGAAGAGAAACTTTATGCGAAAAGTGTTGTCCTCTTGGGAATGGCATGAGAGTTGTGTTCAGAGAAATAAAATAGAACTTGAAAACACATGATAAGGTTGTGATAGAGTTATGAAAACAAAATTTAAGTATTTAAGTTTTAAATAAAATATTTACGGAGAGGAACAAAAATAATAATAAAGTAGTTTTAAGCAAAGATTTAGAAATAAACATTTTAGAAAGACAGTAAACATTAATCTACACTCATTTAGTACTTAAAGTTAATAAATTAGAAAATCTAACTGAGTATGTATGTTCTACACGCATAAATATTTGTATTAGACCCCCACGCTGGCCTAAATAGTATATGATTAACAACCTTGTAATTTAAATGAAATCTCATTTATATTAGACTCTCCGGCAAAGTTTGTTTGTCAAAGAATGGGTGGTGAGAGGAGGGGGTGAAGAATATGCATGTGCATATGCATCTATGTATGTGTGAATGCAATGCAAAATTGTAAAGGAAGTAGTTGCAGCTGTTTTCTATTTGCATTTTTAATTTCACAACGGCAACACTCGACGCCTTGTATGCAACTAGCGACCAAAATGTGTTGGGATTTTGTTTTGATGCGTTGTTGTGGCAAGTGTTGTTTGACTAAAAGCTTTGAAAATCTCTGATGAAAGTTATGAATTTTACACAAAACTTTCGCAATTCTCGCGGAGTAAAGTCTAAATTTCTATTATTTGTGTGCGGCCGCGATAGTCGAGTGGTTAGCATTGCTACTAGTCGAAAAGCCTTGGTTCAAGCTCAGGTTCGACCAACAATAAAAAAAATTGTTTTTCTAATTGCGGTCGCTCCTCGGCAAGGAATGTTGAGCTTTCCGAGTTTATTCCTGGCATGAAATAAAAGGCGCCTCATAAAAATCTATCGGCCGTTCTGAGGCGGCTTAGAATAAACTGTAGGTTCCTCCATTCGTTGGTAAAAACATCAAGACGCAAGCCCACAAATTGGAGGAGGAGCTCGGCCAAAAATCGCTTAAGCGATTACTAAGCGCTAAATATGTGTATGTATGTGTGCTAATAGATATGCATTTGATGGTATTTCTTGAAATTAGTTTAGAGTTGCCAACTTTTTAAATTAAAGCACCGTTTTTTTCTTAAATTTTTAGTTTATATTTATATACCGATACAGGTTGGGTTAGGTTTAACGAGCTGTCACCTTCGAGAATCTCACATTGACTATAGTGTTACCAGATGTACTACATGCGGACAAGATTATGTTCTGCTAAACTTCCTAGTCTGAAGAACACCGGTGCTCTTTTAACAAATTTGAGGCTGGCATTTCATGGCAGATGGAAATTCCTGCAATTGATTCTCGCCAGGTGAGATCATCCTCTGTCTTTACCTCTTCTTTGCATTTTCTGCATTTGTTGTGTTTGAACAGACATAATTTAATTAATATACACATAGTGAACTTTGCGTCGTATGTTTGCACATAATTTTCGCTGTATTACGGTTATTGCCTTTTTCTCGTTCCCAGAGCTTATTTGCTGGCGATGCAAAATAATTTCTTGTATATGTCTTACTTCCTTTAATGGGAATGGTAGGTTTATGACTGATTCCTGTTCCGAGAGGAGACTTCATATTTCATAAAATTAATGGCTGTTATTCTCCTTTTTTGAGGGACTTTCCCATGTAGTAGCACTCCCACCATTTTTATTGCAAATAACTCGGCTTGGAATATACTGCAGTGGTTAGGTGGTTTGAATGATCGTTTTATTTGTGGTTGGGCGCAGTTAACTGCAGCTCTCACTTGCCTGTTTATTTTAGAACCACCTGTAAAGATATTCAGAGCTCTGTCCACAAACTTGAGTCCATTGCTCCATGGTCTACCTGTATTGCAGAGGTTTCTCGAAAGTCCAACGGGTGACAATACAGTCTATTTATCTTCTCAGATATAACGCTATGTATACTGCTGTGTCCCTATGTGCTGACTTTCAACTGATTTAGGTCATAGAGCCTGGTTGCAGTTATGAATTCACTGTTTTTAGCGACTAGGTTTCGCATGTCGCTGATACTGATTATTGATAGTCTGAAAACTCTTTCCAGCTTTTATTTTTTTCTTTAGCTTTCCATCGTACTGGAACTCCGTAGCAAAGTTTTAGGTACACAATTGATATTAAGTTTCAGTGCCAGAGGGACGGTGACAAGCTTTTACATGCTATTATTATTATTATTGTCAAATTCACAACTATTTTATATGATCCATTAAAGTTCATTTTCAGAAGAGCCATACTACTGAGTAATTATTGAATTAATTCTTAGTATGGAAAGTTTTAATTTAAAGAGAAAATCCTAAATTAAATTTGTATTAAATCTACAACCAAAATATTTTCTGCAATGTAATAATGTTTAAGAAATTAGTAAAAGAGCTCTAAAAAGGTAAGTTACATTTTTAAAAAGGAGTATGCTCAGCAAATATTAGATATTAATAGTGATTAAAGCAAAGTAGTTAGTTAGGCTTTACTAGAAAAATATTTTTGAAATCGGGATTTTATATTAAAAATCAAACATCGTTTTACACACTTATAATAATAATTATAAAAAGAAAACAGGCAACCCTTATTACTGATTATATGTTACACATAAGTTAGTTTATGCGTAGGAAGTCTCCGCTCATTTGTATGGTGGTTTGTATTTGTGTATCTGAAATCGCAAAAGCAATTAAAAATTATATTTTTGTAATTAAACTTTGTAAAGATATTACATAGATTTTAAAACTTTTTAGATTAAAACGACGCCATACATGTGTATATGTATACATACATACATACAAAGAAATTTTTATTAGCACTTGATTATTTAAGTGTACTAGAAGGAGAGTATAAAATATTTTAAAAAATTTCAAAACATGAAAATCATTAAAAAGAATCAAAATTTGGCAAAAATCATGTCTTGTAAAATATTATAACAAGAAAAGTCAAATATTATTATAAATAATAAGTTTCTTTTCATACTATAATAAGAAATATAAACGAGCTTTCAGCTATTATGTGTAAGTAGATAAATGAAGTGGTGTCTGACGAAGCACACCTAGACTTTTAAGAGGCTTATTGTGATACCACCGGGACTGAAATTCCCCTTAGATTACCTTAACCCCTCTGAACCTCTCTGTGGTTTTATTAAAACTGATAAATTTGAAAAGTTTTATTAGAATATGTTCTAGAGTCTCTTCTTCATATATTTTCTGGTATCTTCTACGGTAATCGTTTTATGGTATCCATAGATTAGAGCTCTTACGCCATTCCTTTTAAATTTCAATAGTCGATATGTGGAGATCGTATTCAATTCTGTCCACGTTCATGCTATGTTTTTAACATACTCCCTTTTTGTCTCAGCCTCATTGTAAAGGTGTGCCTAACATTTTTATCTATTGCAGTTTGATTGTGAAGTAAGATGGTCATCTGGGTATATATAAATATTTTTCGTTGTAAGAACCAAAAAGCTCTCTTTATATAATCTCTGGTTTAAAATCTTTCATAAAAACTTCATCTCTGTCAGAACCAAAAAGCTCTCTTTATATAATCTCTGGTTTACATTTTTTCATAAAAATTTCATCTCCCACTCGAATTTGCTAAATATATTAGAAATTAGAAAAATTAATTCCTTATTAAGACAACAATTGTCGCGTGACGTCAGAGAGCATTATATTATTGATATTTAGAAGTGAAAAAAATATCTAGAAGAAAAAACTTCTATAAGACATATTATTAGAACAGGAATTTGTTTTTCAATATCAAGAGTATTTTTTTTTTCACACTTTGTTTTTATTTTAATCACATTTTATCACAACATCATGTGACATCATAGGTCACAGCGCCATAAATGTTCAACCATTTACCTTAGAATTACTTATTATAGGGATCAGATTCCCCATCTAGGCGCATCAGGAAGGAAATACTTGAATTCAAAGACTTCTTAGAGCTATTTAGATCAGAGCAGACGGCATACTGACAGGCTCTAAACGCTACTTACGGAGAGTCCGTCAATATCTTCGTAAACTTTTTCACGTGAATGGCGTTTTTGGAATCCAATCATCACCTATTGCAGACCAAGAGCTCGAACTCCCTCTGGAGAACCGAGTAATACTGGCAAGATTAAAGCCTGAATATTGTAGTCGTCTTAATTGCTACCTATCCAGACTTGACCAGGATATAGCCAACGTATGTTATGTTTAGCATGCAATGAGTTTTCGCACCGCACTAACCACCTCTTTGCATGCTCTCCAAAAACAACTTATCTTACACTCTTCTGCCTCTGGACCGAACCTGTCGAAACAGTTAGTTTCATGGACCTCCCGTTCTTGACTGTTCCTTCTTCACGATTTCGGCGACGACAGTCCTAGAAGTCGAAAACAGGATTCGTCCTTTGCAACATTGTCATATATTCCGATGGCTAATAGTGAAATATTTTTATGCAAAAGAAAATTCATAAAATGAACAAGTCCGCCCGGAAATTATTAAAGTGCAATACATTGAAGACTCCTCTAGTAAACGGGTCACGTAGTAACGTCTAGTGCCTGAGTTGGCGTTGTTCTAAGAGCTCTACAAACGCATATTTTTCATACTTGTTACCGCATATTTCATTTCTATCGTTACATCGTTGAAGCTGACAGCTTTGAAATACTGTACCTGCCCAGAAGCATCTGTTCAATTAAGTTTGCATTAGATCCTGATTCTCAGGCCTACAAGCATATTCATTATGGCCATCAACTGTACTTTTCCTCTCTGTATATATAAAATATCTACTACTACCATGCTCGGTTCTTGTTCTGTGCGTTAAAACTATTCTTTATGGGTACTCAAATTAATCGTTGTAATGTTTTAAAAAAATGTAGATAGCCTAATTGGTCTTAAGTGTGTCGTATAGAGAGTAAGATCAGGTATTGTGGGATGTTCGGTTAATGTTGGCATCATCTGTAACTTTCACGAATGTATTACTATGCTTACGTGTGTGGTTTTATATTCACATAACGGTTGTGAAACGATACTCTTATTATGATTATTATTCGGTTCAATTGAGTAAATAATGAGAAAATTTTATGAAGTTTTTTTTCATACCTTTGAAGAATGAACTATATTTCGTCAAAAAATGGTTATTTGTAAAAACCAAAAATTTAGATAGCCACATAAAGCTATTCTAAATAATACGAAATGAGACGAATGCCAATTTTAATAATTTTTATATATTTTTTTAAATAATTTTTTCTATTCAGCCTTAATGCAGGTAATTGGAGCTACGTTGAGAATAATTTCCTGAGCTAATAGCCTACGTTATATATATATTGTGATGGAAATCCCAATTACGAAAAACAGACAAAAGGAGTAGCAATTTGACGGAAATTCCAAATAAAAAAGACAGACAAAAGGAGCGGCAGTAAGACAGACAGAGCGTCAACAACTACTGCAGGCAGACGAGTTAGCTCATGACCGAAATCTTTCGACCATGGTTAGGCACAAACAGAGCGGCAGCAGCTATCGCAGGCAAACGAATAATCAGCCAATTCTTGAGCGCGTGAGCAGAATGTTTGGGTCACCCTCAGGTATAAAAAGAGCGGCAGTAGCTATCACAGGAGGAGATGAGTAGAAAAAGTAGTGGCGTTAACATTGCAGTGATCTGTATGTCTTAGCAACGTATAAACTGTGTGAAGCATAAAATAATTGTGTGTTATAAAGAATTAAATAAATAATATAAGCTATGGTGTATAGTAAAGAAATGTAATTATTCAGGACTAAATAAATAAAGCTCCTCCACCAATTTGTAGTGTGCATCTTGAGTTTTTCTAACAAATGGAAAGACTTCCAGTTTAATCTAAGTCGTCTCCAAACAACCGATGGATTTTTATGAGGATAATTTATTTCCACTGCTACACAAAATATCCGAACTTACTCTATATATATTACATTGATTTTCGTTCATAATGAAGGAATATAATTTAATTGCAGCGCCCTTTGTAACTGTGTGAAGAGCTACTAAATTATTTTAATAATTTAATTGCAATGAATTTCAGGTGGACTAATTTACAGTATAATTTTATGTCTTATTATATCTAAAACTCTTTAAGCTAAATGCAATTTATTTATTTTCATCTATACTTACCGCCCGGTTACTTGCACACTGAAATTGAACGTCATGGCCATCATGGCTACCATTATATCAGCCATAGCTAGGGATACTACAAAGTAATTGGTTATGATTCTGTAAGTAAATTAAAATAAAATAGAGACTGTTAATGAATTGACATACAAACATAGCAGATAAGATAGAAAATATCGAAAGGAAAGATATATATACACATAGACCATAAAGTCTGCCTTCACCCAACGCATTTTTTAAAGTGAAGTACAAACACAATTGAAATAGTTAATTCAGTTAATATTTTTTACATGCATTTATTCATTATATTTCTCAGCTTAAAATGCAAAAAAAAACTATATTCCTATTTTAATTTTCGAGATAAAAGTATCTAAGTGCAGCAACAAGTAAATATAGGCAGCACAAAGTCTGCATTCAGTTTGCTTGATTTGAGAATACCGTAAGTTTTCATGAATATGTTTCCTCTTTTTGCATATTTTCTATTGTCTTCTATTCTAATTAATCATTTAAAGAGCTCGTGACGTGTTTTGAATAAATGGAAACCAAAGGGAAAGATATTAGTGTTTCAGAAAGAAAAATAATTATTAAACTGTGGAAAAATGGCAAAAGTTTCCGAAAAGTAGGACGAACTATTGGTAGAACGTATTCCTCCGTCCAGCACGTAATAAATAATTTTAAGTAAATCGGCGTTTTAACGTCAAAACCCCGATCTGGCCGTCTAAAAATGTTATCAGTACAGGAAGAACGCAAAATAATAAATCTGGTGAACGTTAGTCCACCAATTAGTTTAATTTTACGTAAAGCTAGATATCATGATAGAGTCGCTCGAAAACACCTTATATCTCATTTTTTCGGATAAAAGCAAATTTTGTATATTCGACAAAAAAAAGGTCGCCAAATTGTGTGGCGCAAATCAGGAACTGCCCTTGAAAAACAAAATCTTGTTGGTACTGTGAAACATGGTGGTAGTGGAATTATTGTGTGGGGTTGCGTGGCGCCTAATGGTGTGGGTCAGCTTGAATTTATCGAATCGGCAATGGATAATTGGGGATATTTAAACATTTAAAAAAATAACTTGAAACAAAGTGCGTAGAATATAGGCTTATCTTTGACATTTTGGTTTCAAATAGTCAGACTTCGGCTCTTGTAAAGGGTGTTTTTTATAGAGGTATAGAACTTTAAGTTGGCATTACTTTTCAAGACGGCGACCGATTTAACAGCTGTCAAGTGATTTATTCTCAGTTTGGTTTGGCAATTAATCATGAATAGACTCACGCCTGAACAACGCTTGCAAATAGTGCAATTTTATTTCGAAAATAATGGTTCTGTGCGGAAAAAGTATCGCGCACTAAGAAATTTTAACTGAATTAACAATTTCAGTTGTTTTTAATATTATACATATATATATATATATTTTCGAAATAACATGTAAGTCTACTAAATAAAAGAATTTTACCAATAAAAAATAAATTAAATATATATTATGAATAGTTCTCTATCCTTGATGGATTTTTATTAAAATAAAATATGCTGGCAAGATAGGATTATTTCACCAAAAAATCTGCAATATAATAGACGCTTTATAACTACCTTGCGGTGAAAAATAATTGCTGATAACTAGAATTATATTTTTGTAGTTTGTATTTTTACAAGTGCACTAGCTATTTCATTCCCCCATAATTTTTCCAGATTAGAAACTCACATTTTTAAAATGGCGATGTCCCACGAACTGTCAATTATCGGACAAAACCTTAGATTTCATCTATGCCTGTTGAATTTCAACTTCACCAAAAATAAAAATTGAAATAAAAACGAATTTGCTACAGTGGTATTCAACCCGTGAATTTCACGCGTCACAGTAATAATCGCGAGACATTCGGCTATCAGAACGACGAAGCGAGCAATAACCTACTCGTATTGGGTACCTCAACAGAGTTTATCAGAAAACAAAACTCACCCTTGGCGTGTCAGAAGTAAATATATTTCTCAGTACATGTGGACCGCAATGCAAATAATGCAGTAGTGTAATTTCTTTAAATAAATATTTACTAATATTTTTAAATACAAGTCTACATTTTCACTGCAGGGTGATAAAATGATATTCGGCCAATCTCTTATTGCAATTTGTGGTATGCTTCACTAAACTAATTTTTTCGTTGAGACCGGACTTTAGTTCAGAGGAATTTATTTCTTAAAGTTGATTCGGAATTCTGTGGCCAATATTTCATTATTCTTATCCCCTTCTTGTCGGCGAGTGATTTTTTATGACTTTACTATAGGGAGTTGATAAAATAATACATAAAGAAATACAGTGACCTGGATTTGACAAATTGTTTTCTGTGAGCCAGATAAGCAGAGAGGTGATACCTTTACTGAAAACTCTGCCTGCGGGAATGTATTGGACTTCATTGAATTTTTAAGAACTTAAAAGAAGTAGAAAGTATGTAATTAAGGCATTATGAAACTGCTTTGTAGTTCGATTTGCACTTTGATAAATATCAAGAGCCCAGCTAGCGTATAAGGACTTTTCATGGCTCCAAATAAAAATATTCTGTTTTCAAAGGGCAAGGTGAAAAACAACGTATCTGAAAAGGGTTGAAAGAGTCTTTAGATTATGAGCGATCACCATCTCCTGGAGAGCACTTAAAGCAACACAAAACAAATCGAGAAACAACTGACAGGAAGTAAGTTTTCCGCAGGCTTGTTGGTTTTGAGAAAGAACAAAGGGCTGAAATATAACGATAATTACTAGGTTTCTGCTAACGACAAAGAGGTGAGACTCCATGCTGACAGCAGGGTATTGTCTGTTGGCGTCAAATTCCTTCAAACTGGCCTTGCCTGAAGACAACAAATATAGGGAAGGTAGAAACAGTACATTAATATAATTTGTGTGTGTGCGTCGTTCTGCAGGCAGAGTATGATATTACTTGGCGAGGATAAATTCAGAATCTTTTATGGGTTAAAACCTTGATGGGCACGCTTCAATTCGCTAAGAGAACAGCAATGTTTAACAAACTAGGGACATATTAGAGTAAATGTAAGACTCCCTAAGAAGTCGAAAAGTTCAATCTAACTTAACTTAACCGGTATGAATGGACTATGTGTGAAGTCCAGATTCATAAAAGAGAAAGCCTGTTGGGATTATGATCCTGATTAATAAAAAAAAAAAATACTCGACAATTGGCATGGTTGGTTGGTTGTAGTGTGCATTAGTGTTATACACAAAGCTCAAATTTTAATATAACAGAAGATCTCTGAAGTCTCTTCAGGTAATAAAACATATTTGTTTGTTGAGCTGCAAAAATTAGGTAGTTGTAATTTTTCATTCCGGTTACAAAAGGTTTTCGTAGCTGGAGATATTTTCCTATCGTTTCAGTAAGATAACCCCTAATTTGACCTTTTATTTCCCTAACCGGTTACATTGTCCTTGTCAGATTAGAATAGTCGAATCTGTTCAGTCTTGATGAGCAGATGTAAAACTCATATTGATTTGAAGAAGGTTTTAGAAGAGGACTTCAGTAAAATTACCAGAGATGAAGAATCAGAGTATAGAAATAATTGTGAGATTAAAAAAAAGGGTTTGTTCAAGTAACTGCAGAGCTCTGGGTGGAAACCGATTGCTTACGGCGGGGAAAAGCTCAAGCTTTTTTGCTAAATATAAATGCTTATACGAGTATACTGCGCAAGGGAGCACAATAAGCAATGTATGCAATGGCGTAGGTGTAACCGCATTTTCAAGCAACCAATCATATATTCTAAGAAAGATTAAATAGACAACGCAATTTTACCTCATCATTCTCTGATGCGTGTTGAGCGTGTACAGATTTAAGCTACCCTCAATAACACCACTAAAGTATTCAGTTTAAGCTATTGTGAATAGAACGGATGTAAAATCTAAAACAATTATATACATAAATGACTTAAAAGAATAGACAACGATGTTGCTTGAGGCTTAAATCTTTCACTCGAGTGTATTTTTAATGAGCTCATAAACGTTAAATCTACCATAAGGTGTTTAAGTGAGATGTGTACGCGGCTCTGAATATGAGTGGTGTTGTAGCATGTAACGTGGCAAGCGACGTGTGGCGCCTTCGCTAAGCAATTTTGTCTAACATCCTACGTTGGGTGTTCGTGCATAAAATTCCATAAATTCATACTTCTGTTTATGTATATATACATATATTAAACTCAGAAGCAATGAGTCATTGTTTGCATCCGCTTAACTAACAATATTAAGCAAATAGATAAGTACGGAAGTTGGATGAACAGGAGTTTATCCTTTAATGTCGAATTCTCGTTTATTAAGTTGCTAAAGTTTAAATTTAATTTTAACATAAAAAACAAAAAGATAAAAATGGTATAGCAATGAAGAGTTGTAAAATTCTGTGGCAGAAATTATTTAACTGCCAAAGTCTTCAAAAGAGCATTAAAAAATTAATAAAATATAAGCGTGACAATAATATGCGATAGATATCGCAAAATGCTTTTATGTAAAGGGTGATCCAAGGATGATAACGCGTGAGTCGTACCAAGTTGTCATGTTATTTCTGTTCAGTATTGTTTGCAATTTCATAGTGAAAAGACTTACGCTTGAACAACGTTTGCAAATCATTCAACTTTATTACGAAAATTCACGTTCTGTAAAGAATGTGTTTCGCGCGCTTCGCTCAATTTATGGTCAACATAACCGGCCTACCGAGTGTAATAATCGCAACACCATCGCTTTAAAGAAATGGAAAGTATATGTAATGGACAGAAAATGTAAAATAGTTACTGACTGTAATGCTTTTACGTTGACTATTAAAGAGAAGGAAGTACCGATTAGAGTGTCGAAATGGGCATTATTTTTGCAGGAGTTTGATTACGAGCTAGAATCGAGAATGAAGCACGTAGATGCTGTAAGTCGAATGTATTGTTTAGTCATAGAAGATTCTTGAAAACATAAAATTAAAATGGCACAGCAAACAGATCAATGGATCAGAGCGGTACGGAAGAGAGTAGAGAAAGAAAAGTACGAAGATTATTTTGTCAAACATCATATTTTATTCAAAGATCCAAATAAGGAGCTAATAGCCGTTTCACAAGCGATGGAAGACGATATAATAAAAGAAGCATATCAGAAAGGACATTTTGCAACAAAAAAGACTCAAGACTTAATAGAAAAAATATTCTATATTCCTAAACTGAATAACAAAGTAGCTAAAATCATTCAAAATATGCACTCTATGCAATCAATGCACCAATGCAAAAACAAGACGAAAGGAAGGTTATCTGTCACCAATCGATAAATGGAATAGACCCTTATTAACTTATCATATAGACCATGTAGGACCAACACAGACGACAAATAAAAATTATTCATACTTATTAGTAGTAATTAACGCGTTCACAAAATTCACTTGACTTTATCCAAAAAAGAACTGAGGAAATGATTCAGTAATTGATAAACTGACAAAACAGGCAGCAATTTTTGGTAATCCCAAACGAATTATCACTGACAGAGGAAAAGATTTTAGGAGTAATTCTTTTAAAAAATATTGTACAGAAGCAGACATTCAACATCTGTATAATTTTCGATCGAATAGACCACGTCCAGCAGTGAGGAAAATATAGCTGTCGCAGCTGAGATTATACACGAAGACCATGGAGAGTCGAGTCGGCGCCGTTCGCAGCAACTCGGATTGACGTATGGAACGACTTTGTATATTTTACGTCGTTCTCGAGTCAAATTTTGTTCAGAAATGAGACCCATTTCTGGCTCAGTGGGTATGCAAACAATCAAAATTGCCGCATTAGAGATAACGAGCAACCTGAAAAGTTTTAAGAGCTGCCATTTCATCCAGAAAAAACAATGGTTTGGTGTGAATTGTGGGCCGGTGGAATGATGCCGGTGAGAACGTAAACGTCAATGTGGACCGCTATCGCGTCGTGATAACCGCTTAGTTGATTCCTGAAATTGAAGCTCGTGATCTCCGCGACATTTGGTTTCAACAAGACGGCACCACTTCCCACACATCGCATCAATCAATGGATTTATTGAGAGAACAGTTCAGAGAGCAGATAATTTCACGTTTTGGGCCGGTCGATTGACCACTAAGATCGTGTGATACCACACAGTTAGACTTTTTCTGTGGGGATATGTAAAGTCTAAAGTCTATGCGGACAATCGCGATTCGATTCAAGCCTTGGAGCAAAACATCACGCGTGCCATTCGCCAGTTACCAGTCGAAATGCTCGAACGAGTCATGGAAAATTGGACTCAATGGATGGACCATCTGAGACGTAGCTGCTGCCAACATTTGAAAGACATAATCTTCAAAGCATAAATGGCAAAAAATGTTCTTTGGAATGATATTAAACAATCCCCCTTAAATTTGAATTTTCTGTGCTTTTTTCTTTAAAAAAGTAAGGAACCTCGAAATGGACCCTTTATACATACTTAATATATATTGTACATCGTAGTACACTTTGGTCCAAAGATATTTATGCCTAAAGCCGTATTTTCTAGTTTTAGTTACTTGTGCTGTCATTTTATGATAATTACATATGATTTATTTGTTGTTGTCGTTCTTTTGCTATTTATCTCTAAAATAAAATAATACTAAAATGTGTTAGATGTGGGCTTATCTATATTTATCTAACGATGTATTCCAATAATCAAACGTAATAGATGTTAATTACTTTTTTATTTCCTAAACTTTTTTGTTTGGAATTTGCTCAGTTTATTAAAATCACGCTCTGCTTTCCCATGGCTTTAATAATTTTAATTTAATATTTTTCCATAGTTACGTTTAAATTTGAAAAAAAATTTCAGCGAAAAAAATTTCATATTACTGTAAATACTTTATTATCCATATATCTGGGTTGTTTATATGAGGGAAAATATTGCAAAATCAATGGTCAGTATAGAAATAGAAACAGTGAGCACTATGTAACCGCTAAGGAGATTTTTGATCAAGCTCTTCCTCCAATTTGTGGTTTTGCATCTTGATGTTTTTACCAACAAATGGAGAGACCTATAGCTTATATTCGAGGGACGACTGCAATTAGAAAAATTTATTTTCTATAATTTTAGATGAATGCTCGAACCTAGACTCGAGCCCAGGCCTTCCGAATTGTAGTACCCAATGCTCGCCATTCGGCTATTGCGGCCGCCAGTTGGCATAACATCCAAAATTATAATGGATTGTTTTAGTTGATGACTGTACGGATTGAGAGCTTTTCCTAACGTATTATAATGGATTGTTTTAGGTGATGACTGTACGGATTGAGAGCTTTTCCTAACGTATGTCTGATATGAAAAAGTCCATCAGTGGTTAGTAGGAAAAAAAATCAAGACGCCCACCACAAAGCAGGAGATCTCGCAAGGAAATCTTTTCCGCTGTTATAAGTTGCCAATTAGTTGGAAAAGCTCATTTTAACCGGAAAAATAAAATAGGAAATTTTGTCAAATTAAATGAAATTATTAATATCGAAGGATTTATTATTAATGATTGAAGGACTGATGAAATTTTTTTTTTATGTTTTGCAGCTGAGAGTAATGTTTTTTACGCTCCAAAAACACACCTGTTTTCTTGCCACAAGTTTTTTATAGGTTAGGATAGGTTAAAGGGGTTACTTTGCATCAGTTCGGCCAGGCCACCAAATGGGCCTATTATCATGCCACTGAGGATCTTAATGGACCCCAGTTGCTAATCAACCCAATGCGTGGAGTTTGCAAAACTGAGCAATCGCCCCAGCTTAGCATCCGAGCGAGTAAAAAAAAACAACGAATGGTGCGCTATTGTTGAATCGGGTATAATCGCATAAGTATGAGAAGGCACTTATGGATGCATTCGAAAAGTAAGTGCCTTAAGATTTTATATTCATCCGCATGCTTACAACTGCTGCAGAACTCCTTTGATGGTACGCGCAGCTCCTCAAGAGTACTGAAGTTAATAACTTTGGATTTTTATATCTTTAAAGAAAAATCTCCGTCTTCTGTGTGTTAATATCTGAGTCAGCAACATTAACTTTTATATTTGCTCTGATATCATATAAAGGTTTTGGGAATTTACCATTTATTTGCTACAACCGCCAGATCATCCGCGTACAACAAATTTGTATCTCATCTTCAGCCATTTTTTTACTGCTAGGTCTAGTTTTTAGTTACAATCATATACTCATAATATCTTTATTGCATATTATATTTCTTTGACACTTCTCACGCGACCATAGCAAACATCAACAAAAATACCACGGTATTATTTTGCTATATGGTGTAATTGGAGGAGCAAAATTAAACCAAATTATACACTATACAGTCAAAGTTTGCCCTGCTTCTACCAGCGGTTACTCCATCGAAAACAATAGACTTTGTGTCCATGGTCAATACTGTAGTTGCTGAACTATACCAATCTATATTTTACCTTTAGTTTCATCGTATTTCGTTTTCCTCGCTCACTATCGTACGCATTCTTTGCGCTTCTCCGTCCAGTCTAGAAAAATCAGAAATAATGGCGCTTTTGTTTGAGTTTATGATATCGGCATCATCAGCAGAAATCAGTGATTGTAATCACTCATACAAGATCTTTTATATTTATATAGGCGTCTAGTCTAGAAGTCAAAAGATAAAAAATCATCATGTCCGTAATCTTGTTTAGTATCGAGCAACTCGTAGAGGTCCTTCGCAACTCTGACAGTATTTTTAGTATTTTTTAGCGTCAGTTTACAAACATAGCAGAGGCAATTCCTATTCGTGCTATCAAAGGCTGTTTTGAAATCGACCAAATCGAAATGTTGAATGATGATACTTTTTTCACTGATAAATTCCGAACAGTTTGTTGACGATTTAGAATTTTTATAATTGACGCAGATTGAAATGGAATTCTGTGGCAATATATTATGAACTAAGTAATGAACTTTATCAGTTTTTGTCGTCGCTCAGCCGGTATGTCATACCGTGCATTGTCTTGGTGAAACAGAACATTCTTATTCTTCAAATGCGGCCGTTTTTCGGCGTTTTCGTCCTTCAAACGGTCCAAGAACACAATGTAATACTCGCTGTTGATGATCTTTTCTTTTTTAAAGTAGTTAATGAAAATTATTCAGTCCACTTGAAGACCGTCGATTGGATTTCGGAGGGAAATGATGGAGCCATGTTTCATCCATTGTTAGATATCGACAGAAAACTCGGGTTTAGTACGCTTGAACATCTCCAAACACTGCTCCGAATCATCAACTCGTCGTTGTTCTTAGTCAAAAGTGAGCTCGCGTCGCATCTACTTTGCCCAGAGCTTTCTCATACCCAAATATTCGCAAATAATATAATGTGATGTTCAGTTGATATCTTTGGATTGACTGTTATTTCATTCAATTTCAATTTACGGTCATTCAAAACCACTTTATGTTCTTTTTATGTTTTCTTCGGTAAAGCCTCTTTTGGGCGTCCACTGTATTCACCGTGTTTTGTGCTCATTTCACCACGTCTAAACTTAGCATATCAATCCCTGATGATTAATTTCCCTGGGGCAGTGTCCGGAAACTCTTCATCAAGCCTAGTTTTTGCTTTAACTTTATTTTTTTTCTTCATTTCAAATTAATTAAAAATCATATGGATTTAATTCTTCCTAATTTCATTTAATTGAATTTTGCCATTGTTGGATGATAACACATCTGTTTATTACCGAAGATATATAAGTATTTAACTTTTATTTTCCATATTTTTGGAGGCATTGGTTTAGATTTTATTTTTATCTACCACTTTATTTACCATTCAATATTTTTAATGCTGGAAGGAAGCTGTTAAACTGTTTAAGAAGTATCCAGAACGGCCGATATATTTTTAAGTGAGAAAAAAACATATTCTGTGGATGTAAATAATCGTGATTATCGTGTTAATGGCTTACAATGCACTAGAGCAGATGTGGCACGAATGTAAAGGAAATGAAATGAAATGAGAAAGGTGTAAAATAAATAGCACACTGTGTTTGGAACAAAAACAACATTAAATAAAATAAACAAGGCAAAAAAAAAAAATTCCTCGGTAAGTGCGAATAAATGCTAGGAAATTCCAGCTAAGATTTTTAGTGGCATTCAAGCTGTTTTGTGTAACGCGCGCATGCTCAAGGTTAATAAAAAGTAGCGGTAGCAAGGCAACAGCAGGAAAGAGCAATGCACGCACTACTAACAAGAAATTAACAACTGTAGTATTAATTATACCGCCTACAGCTTGCTCAAAGCTTTTTGCTATATCTTTTGTTTTTTACGACGACCTTTGTTTTTTTATACCCACCGTGTACATGGAATGCTATATTAACTTTGGTCCGATGCATTTAAGTACCAGAACGAGAAGAGATAGATCCAAAATTTATATCGATCGAATAAGAATGACGAGCTGTCGGTTTAAATGCAACCCTGTCCCTCAGTTTTTGAGAAATTTCAACCAAACTTAGTTGGAAGATGCACCTTTACATTTAAGCCATCATTTGTCGAAACCGGTCAGATCGAACCTCTTAGCATATATACCACCGATTTCTCAGATCTAAAATTATGCCTCATAAATCCGTCAGAAAAATAACTAAGAAAGTGAAAATTGTTATACTACACATACATACATAAAGAATTGCGTATTAGTCCTGAAAATCATCGATATCGGACGAGTATAACATATAACTTCCATAATCCAGTCAAAAATCAGTCAAAAAAAGCATCTAGGAGCGTTAGATTTTGTACCATACACAAGTAAATTAAAATCAACATAGTCAGTCTACAACCGATTTATTCAGATATAAGGTTTTGGAACAATAATCCGCCAAAAAAGCATCTAGGAGCATGAAATACAGTATTTTATAGACATAATTTTAAGTTTAATATATAAGTGCAATAAAATTGATATGTTCATGAAAGGTATAAAGAGTTCGGCATGACCGAAGACAGCCCTTTTTTCTTGTTTTATCTTCCCTTACATACTCGCTTTAGTCGCTAAGTTCTTTCGCTATTGCGAGGAAAAAAAAATTCTTTTGAATTTTTCTACTCTTTGTACTTTTATATAGCTGTAAGCAGACTCAAGAATGCTTTGCCAACGGCGGTTGCTAGTACCCACGGAGAGACTTGTATGTTATCTAGCAGGCACGCATAACACTTAAACTTAAAGCGCATTGCCTTTAAAGTTAACGAAGCAATGAATTTAGGCATCGAAGCGTATTTAAGTAAAGCATCACTTGAATTTCAGTGCTAGTTAAGTAAAGAAAGCCTTAGGCGGACTTTACAACGATTTGATTAACTGTATGAAACATTTTTTTTTTCATTCTATTTTTATTGACAAGTTTTTGTAAATTCTTCTTTAACGATGAGAAAAGAAATTGCTTCATAGTAATTTGATGCCACTTTGTAAAATCTCTCTTCTGTTTTGTTAATTAGCGCTAATGCGACAAGCTTTTAAGCAAAATTTAATTAAATGAGAAAGCGGTCAACTGTACTATTGTAACAATGAAGACAACAATTTAATTTGTACAAAAATTAAAAATAAAAATAATAAATCAAAAAAAAATCTTATCTTATATATTATGAGTTTTAGTATAAAATTTTACATAGAAATATCATTTTTCTTTCCAAAAAAAAAAAAAAAAAAAAAAAAATTAATAAACAGCGATACCATGTAGCGGCAGCTTCATTCCAGAAACAGGAATTAACAACCCTGCTCTGCTTTTATTTCAAATGCATCAATTTTTTTTAAATGTAATCTGCGCTTTCATAACAAGCATATTGACTGCAGTTTTTATGGCTTTTGACTCACTCATATTTCACAAAGTTATTATGAAAATTATAACAAGCATACAAGGAAAAGGCGGCCGCAATAGCCGAGTGGTTAGAATTGCCTACTATCATTTGGAATGCTAGGTTTCGAGACCTGGTCTGGCCAGCATCCGAAAGTATGGAACTTTAGCTTAAATAAAAAGTTAAGTTATTTCTTCTAATTACAGTCGACCCTCGGCAAGGAATGTCACAAACCCTCCGAGTGTATTTCTAACATGAAATTAAGGCTCCTCATAAAAACCCATCAGCTGTTCGGAGGCGGGTTAGTATGAACTGTGAGTCGATTGTTGAAAAAAAAAAAACATTAAATAAACATAACAGATTGGAGAAGGAACTCGGCCAAAAATCGAGTTAGTGTCAATTATATTCATATATAAACATATATACAAGGAGAAGAAAAAAAATCGAAAGAGGAGGACCCCTTTTCGCGTTCATTTTAATTTTCGTTTATTGCACCAGCATAGTCCGGGCTGACTGAAAAACGTTTGAGAATAAAATCATTAAATCCACTTCAACCTAACTTAACCTAACCTAACCTCTGCCTAAAGATTCTCAATTGAAGTAAAAAAACAAAACCAAAAAATGTTAAAATATTTTGACACCTCTTATTTTAGAAGTACTCAAATCATATTTCTGTTCAAATGAATCATTTTCTGGCTTTATAGTGTAAAGGGAACTGGTCAATTCACTAGTCAGAGAGTACACGAAAGAAGGGCCCTCTTCGGCCATGCCGAAGTCTTTATAGCCGATTTCCGATTTTGTCGATTTTCAAACACACATTTTTTTAAGTTTATTGGTGTGGGATACAAAATTTCATGTTTTCACTGAGTTTTGATCATAAACTCTTATCTAAAAAATCGGTGTATAGGAGCGTATGTTATAGCCGTACTTTTTCGATGATTTTCAATATAATAATATGTAATTCATTATGTTTATATAGGATACAAAGTTCCACGGTGTTAGGTACTTTTTTGACGGATTTATGAAACAAAATTTCAAATCTGAAAAATCAGTAGTATATATGCTATAGGACTCTGAACTAGCGGGTTTCCACAAATGATCTTTTAAACAAATAGGTACATCTGCCTACCAAGTTTTGTCTGAATGTCTCAAAAATTGAGCGATCAGCTTAAATTTCAGTGGGTCTCTTCTCCTTCTGGTGGTACTTTCATACTTCGGAACAAAGTTAATATAGCAATTCATGCAATGAAAGTATAAAAGAGATGAAGCATAACAAGATTTTTTTTATGCACTTGGTGGGGGAGTCAGTTCTGTAAGATTTCCTTTACTCTCTTTTCTGTATTGGTAGTGTTTGAGAATATTGGTGTTTATAAATAGTACCAGTAAATACATCTTACTGTTTTGATTATGGCCATAATCCGTAAGCAGCTTTGCCGATATTCTATGTAACTGATTTTTATCTTTCAACTACATGGTTGACCTTGTTTTGGAAGAAGGTTCCTATATATCGCTGTCGCCATTTTCTAGAAATTTGAATTAGCTTGAAGACAGTTTAAGACAGTTGGTTATTGCATTTGTAGGAGTAACATACCGACATGCTGAAAAAGCACATGCGATCATGTTGTAATTATTATTTTTTAATAGCCTTAGTAAATTCCAAGAATCTACGAAATACGAATGAAATTGTTTCACAACCAAATCTACTATTGTCAGGAATACGAGTAATTTGCAAAATTTGGTACACTCAGTTATAATATATAAAGGAATATCATTTGCCTTCTGTTTATTAAAAAATTTACTTCTTTGAAAACAGCTCATAATTAAGTGTCATTAATATTATTAATTCTAATTATATTCTAGAAATCGTATTAAGGAAACCATATCACTACGATCACATTTCTTCGGAGGGAGTAAACTTTAAATAAAAGAAACTTAAATAATGTCAAGCATTCAATCGGCACCGAGCTTAGTTTTTATTACTCGTCAAAAATATTTCTATAATTCTTCGAAATAGGATAATTAAAAAATTCCTCGCGGATTTTATCTAGATGGTGTTGATTCTTTTATTTCGGGCAACGCTAATTCGACTATGTTAATCTAAAGCTGACATTTGCAACATCATTTTTCATTCAGACAGTTGTGTAAACTTGATGAATATTGGAACGAGTTCCCGTCGTCCCTTGTCAAATTTGGTTTGGAGACAAACCGGTTTCGGCGTTCTGCCATCTTCAGTGTCGTTGATCGTTCTCTGTGTAAACCATCATTCGTGAATATTTTCAGAAAAAATTTGTTTTGGTGATAATTCTGTACGTAAAAGCTAGGAGTGGTTTGCTTGGTTCTGTTCCTGAGATTTTGATGTCAAAGATGCACATCGTTCTGGTCGGCCGTTTCTCAAAAAGCCGATGAACTAGTGACTTGCAAGTTGTCAGAAGATAAAGGAGACATTAACCGCCACTCACTAGACAGTTTAAAATGGCTACCAAAAGCTCTAGAAGTTTGGGCGCCACTTGAATTATTGAAAAAAAAAATTTACCGAATAACCATCAGTAAATGCTTCTGAAACTCGAAAAAATCGAACCAATTCTGAAACGACGAAGGAGAATGGGTTACATACGAGTCAAAGGCAGGCGACTTTCCACAAATGATTTGAACGTCTGAATTGCCGAAAAAGATGATGGCGAGTGAATAGTGGGATAGGCAGGGAATTTTCCACTAAGAGTAGCTAATGCCTACCGAAACAGTCAATTTTGAGCTCTACTGTATCGCTACGATTAACCAGGTAGCAACAACCTCGTCAAGCTTTTGATGAGCAGGCAAAATTACTCGGAGCTTGGTTAGGAAGTTTTGATGCTCCCACTATATAGCTCGGCCTCTGTAAGACTCACACCCCACCGAAGAGCCGTTGAAATTAATTTTATTAATTTTGGCTATACTGGTAGAAGCTTCCCGAAAATGGTAAAAGGCAATATATAGTAATCAATATATTCTTAATTAAATTAATACTGAATAAAGACAAATTTTGTTCAAAAACATACCAAAAAAGGCGGAGACTTACTTTTAATATAATACCCAATTGAATAAGGAGATTACACAACTTACCTTAATTTCCTAACTCGCATCACAGAGATAATGACAAGAAGATTGCCGAAAATGGCTGCAATTATGATGAACAACATCAGCGATGCCTTAAACACTAGAAACACAACATCGAACCACTCACTGCTATTTGTGGCAGCGCCATCAACATCCGCCACACCATCCTCACCCGTTCCGCCATCGTCCAGCAGTGTGCCATTACTGGATGGCAATGTGACGCCAGACGTGCCCAGCAGCGTCGATGTGGCATTGGAATCCAATTGTGAGAGTACGCCACTATCCATTACAGCCTGCGATTGAGGTGTCCAATGTTTCACTGCAATGCTGTCACCATGATGTGATTGGGCATGCGTTGAGGCGGCAGCAGCAACTGCAACGCTGGTATGCAGCAAAGCAGCCGCAAATGCAGTGCTAAGGTTGAAGCTGAGGCTGGAGGCGCGTGCACGTGGTAGACTGGGTGGTCGATGTGATGTCGTTTCTGTTGTTGTTGTTGTTGCTATAGTGGCACGTCGTCGGTAGCTGGGATGTTGTTGTTGGTCCTGCTGCAGCAGATGGCAAGTTGGATCTGTTGCACTTGTTGCAACCATTAATCGCGGTGGTGGCGGTAATGTGGTTGCTGTGCGTGACATTACGGCCATCGTGGCAGGCTGTGTTGCTGCATCTATTGCAGTTATTGCACTTGCCGTCGCTGTTGTTGTTGCTGCTGCTGCCGCTTCTGTTGGTGATAGTAGTATTGGGCATGGATAAGGAAAGTCTTTAATTTTTGGCGCCGCTAAGTCGGCATAATATACCGATTTGTTGGCTGTTGTTGCTGTTTCTGTATCTGTTATCGTTTGTGTTATTATTGTTGTTGCATTTGGTGTCGCCACCGCACAGTCGCATGTTGCATGTTGTTCGTCGAGTGCATTGCACACATTTCGTCTCTTTCGTCGTTTCGCGGACGCGTTTGTAGTTCTTTGCAATTTTGCATTCACTTTTTCAATTGTTGTTGCTGTTGTTGCTGTTGTTTTTGTCTCGGGTAATTGCTTTAAATTTAAGGGAAGTATTTTTGATGCCAGATTATTGGTAGACATTTTGGGTGAACTTTTTGTGTTTGCACAAATGAATGTTGATTTTAAATTTCATAAATAAAGTGTTTTTAATTTAACTCAAAAGCACTGATGCATACACTTCGTAATTTGTTCACTTTATTTTACCGTTATTTATTTTATTTCTATTTATAACTACTCCAAAATACTTTATTTACCTGCTTTCATGTGGAGATCTGTGATCTGAATTCTTATCGAAATTACTTTTACAATTAAATTTTTCTAAAAAATTTTTTTTTTGGAAAATTTTTTCTGAAAAAAATTTTTTTTTAATTTTTTTTTTTAATTAATTATTCTTTTAAAATTATTTTTGTGCTTTTAATTTTATGCAAACTTTTCTTCATCAGTGTATTTTTTAATTTTTTCTCAAAGCTTTATTTCTTCGAAAAATATTTACGTTCCGCCACCACTGGGACACCGCATTAAAAATTTCCGTTACAACACGCGCGTTTTATTCTCTACGCCCCGAATTGAACTGCAGGCCGCATAACGGAAAGTGGTCTATCGACCATTCGCGCCGCTCACGTTGTCATCGGCCTGTCCCTGTTGTTGTGTCTCACGTCACCAGAACGACCATGCGCGTCGCTGCGCCCTCATCAACAGCATGCTCAGTCCATCCGCCATCAATAACACCACCAACGCCCAGTGTTTTGCTTCTTTAATTTTGTTGGTGTCTTTGGTATTTGTTGTTATTGTTGTTATTGTTGTTTTTGTTATTTATTTATTTCTGATGTGTTGTTATTGTTGTAAATTGAGACTGTCGTTGTTTTGTTTGTTGTAGTTTTATTTTGAATCTAGCTGTAGCTGTTGTTGTTGTTGTTTTATTTTGTTTTATTTAGCTGTCACTGTCACCAACACCGTCACCTTCACCGCGAACCGCGTGGCAAGATAGCGGCTAGGCTCGGTGCTGGATGTGAACGGATGTATTGTGTGGCTAGTGTTGTTGTTATTGTTTGTTGATGTTATTTTTTTTATCTATGCTTGATGGTGTTGTTATTGTTCTTATTTTTGTCTCTTAGACGCTGGCGGATTGCTCTTAATATTTTAATTTAATTTCTTCTGTTTTCCTTTCTTTTGTTTTTCGCTTTAGTTGTAGTGTTGTTTTTGCATTTATTTATTTATTAATGTTGTTGCTGTTTTTGATTTCTTTCTGAAAACTATAATATTTATTTAATATATGAATATTTGTATTCTTCTAATAACTGTTTGAATTTTGTCTTGGCTCTTTCTCTTGGATTTGCCAATTGTGTTTTCAATTTCATGAACTTATTATTAATACATATTTATGTATATACATACAGTGGCGAACAAAAGTTTACATACACCGCCTGTATTCGTACAGGCATACAGTTTTATTTTAAATCCTTTTCTAATCACATATATTAGAACAAACCCATTCTCTAGCATAAAATAAAACAATTATGGTGTAAAAACGCAAAGATATCCTTGATAAAAGTCGTGTAGGTAGACACGGGTTTACTAGCAGGTACGTAGATATGTTTTATTGTTATGGCGGCTAGGTACCCTCTTTTTTACTATTTTTTTTAAATTATGTTTTGTAATTTGCTAGTATTAAATTTAGTTGTGGTTCAAACGCATTAGCATCAACAATGGCTCCACGTAAAGAAGAAACTAACTTGAAAAGTCATCAGCTTTATTCTGAAGGAAATGAATGATGATCCTAAAGTCACTGCTCCAAAATTAGCCGAAAACATCGCAAACTCATCGACAAAGTATTTTCATTCAAGAACAATTCAAAGAGCTCTAAACAATAACGGCTTCCATAGTAGAATGCCACATAAGAAGCCTCCTATTTCTGAAAAGAAAATCGTAAACTTCGCTCGGAGTTCGTTAGAACAATTTGGACAAGGGAATGGATTTTTGGCAAAAAATCTTGTTTACAGACAAATCGAAGTTCAATATATTCGGCTGCGATGGAAGAGCAAAATTTTGGAGAGAAAAAAAAAACACTGTACTTAACTCCAAGAATATAGTACCAACAGTGATAGCATGGTGACGGCAAGGTAATTGTTTGGGGAGAGGTTGCAGTTGGAAAACTTATTTTTGTTGAGGGTAATATGGATCGGTTCAAATATAAGGCACTGTTGGAAGCCTTCGGTGGAAAATTAGAAGCTTGGCGCAGGCTGGATCTTTGAACGGGATAACGATCCAAAGCACACAGTCCATATTGTTAAGGATTGCTGGCTTTATCGTGCTCCAAGGCAACTACACACACCACCTCAAAGCCCAGATTTGAATGTTATTGAATGTGTCTGGAAGATGTTTGAGGGAAAAATAGAAAAAATCAGATTTCCATCTCAGCATTACTCAAAGAACGTCTTATTGAAGCTTAGTAGTAGGACAGTATTACTCCCTCAGAATTGACAAATTTAGTAGCTTCGATGCCACGATGGTTTCAAGCTGTTATTGGTGCGAACGGTGGACCACCTAAATACTAAAAAGTTCATGTTACCTGATATTAACCAAAGTTTTTGCGCTAAGATAAGTTATGTATGTACTGTATGTAGACTTTTGTCAATTTTTGATTTACTCTCATAGCTTTACTCTTTTATGCTAAAAAATTATTTTTGTTGGTTTTTTATAATAAGGGAAAATAATTGAAATAAACTGTGTTGTTAAATTTTCCAATAAACCTTTTGGACTTTCAATTCAATGAAAATAGGGAGTGTTTGTAGACTTTTGTTCGCCACTGTATTTATATAGATATATATGTATTTATAATAATATTGTTTTAATTATTTATTAATTTTAGTTCGTTGGATATTTTGAAAAAAATTTCCTTGATATTTGAATCTATTTATCTCCGAAGAATATTGTTTCAGAATTCCATTAAGTTTTTTTTATCACCTCACATCTTCGCTTTTACTATATTAATTAATTATTAATTTTAACTAATTATTATTAAATTATATTTTTTATCAAAGTATTTGCTCTCGAGTACCTTCCTTTTGTAATTAAATTATTTTTAATTAATTTCGATTTTATTAGTTTTCTAAAATTCATATGCTCATTTCAGTTTTCCTATTTTTCATTTCGACCAATGAATTCTTGCTCTTGTTGTTATTGTTGGTGCTGCCATTGATTTCAATAAAACAAATTTCACATTTAGAGCTTCAAAGTTTTGGAGGAGCAAAATATGGAAATGTACAACGGGTGTTTAAAGAATATTGAGAAATTAAAAAAAAATAAGTTGTACGCAAACTGATTGTGCCGAATAATCACGGATATATCAAAAAAAAAAAAAAAACTAAGGTTAGTTCGAGTTAAGTTATACAGGCTATCCAATTTTTATAAACCTAAAACCCTGCTTTCATAGCCTATATGGTGGTCCTCGGTTCTTGGCGGATGAACCAAGTGTAATAACTTGTGTAGAAGTTTTCTGCCTGGAGCTCGCGAATGGGTTTACACCTCTTGTCTATCTAGTATAAAACCTCTACATAAACCCATAAAACCCATAAGTTGTTCGGAAGCGACTTAGAAAGAAACTGTAGGTCCTTTCATTTGTTGGAGAAACATTAAAACGTGCAACACAAACTAAAGAAAAAGCTCAGATAAATCCCGCTTCAGCGATTTAAAATGCCATCTGTTGTGAATATCTATCATTTCACGGGAGCTTTACAAACGTATCGTAAGATCCTATTGGCATGGAACGTACCGTGACAGTTCCAAATCACACCTAACGCGCTGCCCCATTGGTATATTCGCTGTCAGGCACAAAATCGAAAGATGAGTTACATGGCGAATGGAGATGTGGAATTATTTTTGACTGCTCTGACTAGTGAGGTATCAATTATTAAAGTGAGTAATATTTCCCTATCCACACTTTCTAGCCGTAGTCGAGCCTAACATTGAGGAAACCCTTTTTTAGTCAAGTTGATTTGCAGTTCATATCGCTTAGGTGAAGTAAATTTTAATATCCCCATTCGATTATCACGACAGCTCGGACCACTATTCTTAATGTCTTGTAAAACTAATTTTGAACTATATGAACCATTTCGCCGTTTATGTGAAGATTTCAATGACTATTCCAACACATTCGTTTTGTCTGACTCATTCTCACTAACTCCTACTTAACAAGTTACTTAATAAATTTCTTGGTAGGATAAATAATCTTCATGAGATGTCAGCTGATGTATTTGTTTTCTATAGCTGAGTAGTTTTAAATCTCGACTCTTAAAAAACTCTTGCTTTCATGACTCGGCAAATTCCGTAAGTTATGCCGTTGGTGCTCCTCGTGCCGGTTGGATGGGAAGAAGGTACCCATTGTGCATAATTAATTGTCTATGGATCCTAAAACTGGATTAACTACCTTAAACATAATCTAACATTAAATAGTAAAATCATTTATTTTAAAACTTTTAATATAAGAATTACTAAAAATAAATTTTAAAAATTTTGAGTGAAAAATACTGAAAATTTAGGTGAAATAGAGGGGTCGATCTCTTTTATTGCAATTATATATCGGATACTTAGTTTTATTTGCTACAATTATACCGAAGTTATATGCATTTTTTTGCAAGACACGGTTCATATAATAGAAACAAAGAACATTTTAATTTTAAGAGAAACAATTAACAAAGGAAGAAGTTTCCGATGATATTTCAAAGAAATATTTTGAAATAAAAATAATAATTTCATATCAAATAATTACAAAAATTCACAGCAACCTAGTGGCTATTGTCACGCTTATTATAACACTTCTTCTCGAACTAAGGAACGAAAATAAGTTTGAAGAACTTATGTACTATTTCAAGTACTGAGAAATCAACAGACTTATATTCTTTCCCATTATCTTAAAAAAATTGCAATGTATTTCAGAGAATCAGATATTCCACTTATAAATATATATATAAAGGGTGTTTTTTTTATAGAGGTATAGAACTTTAAGTTGGCATTGCTTTTCAAGAAGGCGACCGATTTGACAGCTGTCAAGTGATTTATTCTCAGTTTTGTTTGGCAATTCATCATGAATAGACTCGCGCCTGAACAACGCTTGCAAATAGTGCAATTTTATTTCGAAAATAATGGTTCTGTGCGGAAAGCGTGTCGCGCACTTCTGGTTGAATGGCTACGTCAACAAACAAAACTGCCGCATTTGGAGTGAAGGTAATCCTCAAGTGTATGTTGAAACACCGTTACATCCAGAAAAACTGACTGTTTGCTGCGCTTTATGGGCTGGTGTAATCATTGGTCCGTACTTTTTCAAAAACGATGGTGGCCAGAACGTTACAGTCAATGGTGATCGGTATAGAGCCATGATTACTAACTTTTTCATTCCTGAATTGAATAACCATGATCTCTAGGAGATGTGGTTTCAAAAAGACGGCGCAACATGTCACACAGCTCGTGCCACAATAGATTTATTGAAAGACACGTTTGGTGACCGCCTAATTTCATGTTTTGGACCTGTGAATTGGCCTCCAAGATCTTGTGATTTAACACCGCTAGACTATTTTCTGTGGGGCTATGTAAAGTCATTGGTCTATGCGGATAAGCCACAAACGCTTGACCATTTGGAAGACAACATTCGCCGCGTTATTGCCGATATACGGCCACAAATGTTGGAAAAAGTCATCGAAAATTGGACGTCCAGATTGGACTACATCCGCGCCAGCCGTGGCGGTCATATGCCAGAAATCATATTCAAAATGTAATGCCACAAGATTTTCTTTCGGATAAATAAAATTGATGTCAATCGAATAATCCATCGTTGTTTTATTGCAACTTAAAGTTCTATACCTCTATAAAAAAACACCCTTTATATGCCGCTTTGTAACCGCTGAAGCGATTTTTCATCTACAGTTTATTCTAAGCCGCCTCCGAACGGCAGATGAATTTTTATGAATAGCTTTTATTTCAATGACATTCCCTGACGAGGGATGACCGCAATTAGAAATATTATTTTCTATAATTTTGGATTTTGCTCGAATCTGGACTTGAACCCAGGACTTCCGAGTTGCAGTATGCAATGCTAACTACTCGGCTATCGCGGCCGCACTTAATTTGCAGAAGACCTCACATCGATTTCGAAAAAATTAGATGTATATCCGAAAACTTCAAGGTATTCAGACATAAAGGTGTGGAGCTGCTTCCTTCTGACAAGTTGTGTAAAAAAACCTTTAAAAAATTATCACTCATAAAACTACACTTATCGAAACTCATATAAAAATTAATAAGTGGTATCTTTATTAAAAAAAAAATTAAATTATTAAATTCCTATAGTCACTAAAAGCACCAGCACCCAGTTTGCCAAATCAGTTGATTTATACTGAGCAGATGCGTAAACCATTTCCATGCCCTGCCATTTGCGCTCGCGGCGGACAGCATTTGGCCACACGAAAACGCGTCAATGCGTCAAACGAACAAACTGGCTTGCGGCAAAGAGCAGCAACAATAGTGGATGATAATCTAGAGTTTCAGCAGGCTGACGATGAGCTACAGGCGACGGGCGATGAGCGATGGTTTGGTGATGGTTTCAGAATGTCACTTTCACATTTTGATAAATATTTTCATTATTATAGACAAACACGTTTTTCACGTATATATATATATATATATATATATATATATATATACGCTTTGTAACCACTGAAACGACTTTCGGCCGAGCTCCTCCTCCTATTTGTGGTTTTTGCGTCTTAATGTTTTTTCTAAAAAATGAAAGGACCTACAGCTAAATCTAAGTCGCCTCCGAACGGCTGATGGACTTTCATGAATAACCTTTCGATTCATGCCAGAAATACACTCGGAAGGCTTGATATTCCCTGCCGAGGGGCGACCACAATTAGAAAAATTAATTTTCTATAATTTTGTATGTTGATCGAACAGGGACTCGAACCCAGGCCCTCCGAATGGCAGTACGCAATGCTAACCGCTCGGTTGTCGCGGCCGCCACATACATACTTGTACAACATATTATTGCATAAATTCATACATATTGCAAATACATATATATGTATTTATAATTTAAACGAATTCATGTTTTATAATTTTTTGAATTTGAGTAATTCTACGCATTACATTTTAATTTTGATATCCATGTGAATTTACTTTTGAGTAGCGGAGATATTTATGTAAGTAAAGGGTGTTTTTTATAGAGGTATAGAACTTTAAGTTGGCATTACTTTTCAAGATGGCGACCGATTTAACAGCTGTTAAGTGATTTATTCTCAGTTTGGTTTGGCAATTCATCATGAATAGACTCACGCCTGAACAACGCTTGCAAATAGTGCAATTTTATTTCGAAAATAATGGTTCTGTGCGGAAAACGTATCGCGCACTACGTCCATTTTAGCGATGTTTAGCGATGAAGCGCACTTCTGGTTGAATGGCTACGTCAACAAACAAAACTGCCGCATTTGGAGTGAAGGTAATCCTCAAGTGTATGTTGAAACACCGTTACATCCAGAAAAACTGACTGTTTGGTGCGCTTTATGGGCTGGTGGAATCATTGGGCCGTATCATTGGACGTAGTGCGCGATACGTTTTCCGCACAGAACCATTATTTTCGAAATAAAATTGCACTATTTGCAAGCGTTGTTCAGGCGGGAGTCTATTCATGATGAATTGCCAAACCAAACTGACAATAAATCACTTGACAGCTGTTAAATCGGTCGCCATCTTGAAAAGTAATGCCAACTTAAAGTTCTATACCTCTATAAAAAACACCCTATATAATTATTATTCGAGTATATATATGTATATGTGTATGTAAGTGCGTATTTTTGTTGATTAGTATTTTAATTACCGACAAAAAAATTGCATCGCAACCATTAGGCATTTCTTGGAAAGTGTACTCGTATATGTTTGATTAGTTAAGAAAATTAAATTTTTGGTGATCATTAAACGTATTTTGCTTCATTTAATTTTTATTTAATATATATTTTATGTATGTTGCGAAGGTTCTTGGCAGCATCTATATGTACATATACACATACATTCAAACAGAGATTTGTTTGTATTAAAATAGGCAATTAGAATATTCTGTCACCGTGAAATGATTTTCAAAGCCAAGTGGCTATCAAAATTCGCACACCAACGCACACAAACCCCAAAAAACAAAGCGACGAAAAAATTAAATAAATAAAAATATTCTCTATGGGGTTCCTATGCGAATAAAATGGAAAATATTTAAAGGAAAATCAAAATATATGTATTTCTGAACAGAGAGAAAAAACGCCGCATAGTGGTAACTAAGAGAAATCATATACATATTAAATGTTTAGGGTGAAGAATTAATATATTTATGGTACCTAAGCAAATATGTAATGAGAAATATATACAAAATGTATATAAATATGTAAAAATAAGTGATTTTCAGCTAAGTTGATTTCGAATGTTAGTGCTTTAAAAATAATTTCCAAAGTGCTGCGGTAAAAATAGTTCTAAATTTTATAGCTCATAATAACAACATGTCTTGGCAAGTTGAAAATAAATATTGGGAATATTCCTCAGAGCTGTGACGGTATGGATCAGACTTTCCTTAAAAAAATTACAACAAAAGTTGATTAACTATGTATATGTATATAACATGATGTATGTCAGTATGTGTGTACGAGATATGTTCAAAAGAAAATGTGAATTTTAATTTTTCGCGTGCTGTGCACACTCGATTATCGATATTTTGCTTGCATTAGGAGCTTATTTCGATTAGTAGCTTGTTTTTGACTACAGGTTTTTGTATGCTCTTCTCGGTTTTTTGACTTTTGAAAGAAATGGATCAAAGAATATATACTAAATTTTTCGTTGAAAATGGAAAAAAAAGTGCTCCAAGGCACTTGAAATGTGTACTGTAGCATTCCGTGCGTTCACTTTGTCTCAAAAAAGTGTTTATAAGTGGTACTAGCGCTTTACAGAAGTCCGAGAAGATGTAGATGACGATGAACGTCTTGGAGGTCAACAAGCGAAAATATAGAAATATTAAAAAAATTGTTCTTGACAATTATTCTCGAAAATCGTCGAATCACTATTAGCGAAGTTGCAGAGTATGTTGACATATCAATCGGCTCATGCCATTCAATTTTCTCGAATGTTTTGGGCATGAAACGTGTGGCAGCGAAGTTTGTTCCGAAATTGTTAAATTTTGAGCAAAAGCAATGGCGCATTAGTATCGCTCAGGAGTTTTTGAATGACGTCAACAGCGAATTGAGCTTGCTCAACGAAACGTGGGTATATGGTTATGACGTCGAAGCCAAGGCGCAATGTGAAAGCTGCCACATGAGCCAAAACCGAAAAAGGCACTCCAAGTTCGATCAAATTTGAAGGTTTTGCTCACTGTTTTCTTTGATTACAATGACGTGGTGCATAATTAGTTCCTTCCAAACGGTCGTACAGTTAATAAGGAATACCACAAGGAAGTTATGCAACTTTTGCGTGAAGCAATACGGCTCACGCGATCGGAATTGTGGAAAAACAAATCGTGGATTCTGCATCACGGTAATGCACCAACTCACACATCAATGCGGATTCGTGACCTTTTTGGCCAAAAACAAAACCGTAATCATGCCTCAACCAACGTTTTCAGCAGATTTGATTCCCTGCGACTTTTTCCTATTCCCAAAACTAAAGAAACCAATGAAAGGAAAGCGGTTTGCCACAATTGATGAGTCAGAATCGAAGAAATCACCTTACCAAAAAGCGCATTTCAGAAGTGCTTCGAGGAGTGGAAAAAGCGTCGGCACAAGTGTATTATTTCCGAAGGGGCTCACTTTGAAGCGGACAAAATAGATATTGATGAATAAATAAGTACTTTTCCGAAACCAATCAGCCGATTTTATTCACATTTTCAGGATGGCTTTATTGGAGCATTGGAGCCCGGAAAGTTAGCTTGGTACCGATCCATCCCAAAAACTCTTATTTGTGTTTCGAAATTCGTTTTACTTGAAATAAGGTTCACAGGTAGCTTTTAAACCTAAATTTAGAAAAGAACTAGTTTTCCTTCTGAGAAATGGACCTGGGACCAATCTTTTCCCAAAACTCTTATTTATTGCTCAATTTACTTGAAATTTAGCACACGGTCGCTTTTTGCCTAAACTAACACAGGGAATACTGGAATACTGGTAACTGAGTCAAGAATCGATTCAAAAAATCGAGCTTATGATTAATTTTACTTTAAACTCATTTTTTTCGATCTTATTGAAACAAATATTTTGATGGTTCGATTTCATTGAATTTTTGGATGTCAAATGCCGGAAATTAACCAGAAAACAAATTTGATTTGTTTGAAATTTAGTACGTTGGTAGGTTTCTGTCTAGATTAATATAAATAATAAACAATATTTTCTTTTCGGTTATGGGATCATAGATCAATAGATCGAAAAAATAGGTATGGTTTGGATAAATATATAGAATGCTGACGTTAGTATAAAGTCTTTTTTGAAATTAACGTTGCTGTTACGTCTATATGATTGCAAACTATTTTTATGCGTTCAATCGTGTTATACACAAGTGCAGATCAAAGTATTTGCATTCGGCTAATTTTGATGCAATTATTGTGAGTTTACATATTCGTGGAAATCTTTGAGTAGCGACTAATTTCTAACTTTCTCTAATAATACAAATACATATGTAGAGAGGTTAATAATACAACAAGAAATTTAGTAATTTGGATTAACTATTAAAAAAAAAATTGAAAGAGACAGAACACCTGTGGCTGGGCAATGCAATTTCATAAAATAGATAGACAAATGTAAAAATATGTATATAAATAAAATATTTCAACACAAATAGTTAACAAGTTTTTTAGGAAAAATATTTTTGAGAGTTGTCATCATTTGTATATTACAAATTAGAAAAGAATTATAAAATATAAAAAATATTTATTACACTATAGAATGCAATTAGGAAGTTCAAAAGAGGCCAATGTTACAAATACTTTTTGAGGAAAGGCGCAACTCGTTTTATAATTTTTTTTTTTTAAATTAGATAGACAGCTTACGAATGTGATTAAAGTAAGGTTATATATAGTAGAAATATTTTTGAAGATTGTATCTACCTGCTAAAAAATGTTAATTCAATTAAAAGGATTTATAAGTGAAAATATCTTAAAGAAATCTTTAGTACTAAAATACTGCTACAAAATCTGCTAACTGTCTAAAAATTAAATATTTGGTTTTGCAGCAACGCAAGCCTGGAATTTATCAACAATTAAGATATAAAAAAAAACAGATAGCAGAGGCAAAAATTTAAGAAATAAGTATGAAAAATCTTTCTATTGTTAATTATTCAGCTGGAATATTTCCTAGCAACATTATATGATTTTATATTATTAGTAATATAATAATTGCTACTGAAACATTTCCTAATAACTTCATCCTTTAATATTATTATTTAATTAGTTTAAAATTTCAAAATATGTTGCAACTCTCTTGCAAAACAAACTTAGCCCAATGATTTTTGAAACACCTTCCGCTTGGTACTCACATTACAATCTCTCAATTGGATTATATTATTTGTATATTTTAAAATATTATTGAAATGACAACTCGTCTTTAAATTTATTCTATTCTGTATACTGCAACATACATATTAGAGCCCTAGATACCCGGATATAGAGCATAGTGAGCAGCTCGATCGATGCCCGCTCGATACTCGCTCATTGCTCAACTGCTCAGCAGAAATTTAAAATTTCAATTTTGTTTGTCAAATAAATTTAAAATTTATTAAAAAAGATCAGAGAAAAAAATTAAAATTTTTTATTGAAAAGTATATGAAAAAAAGTCAAAATTTTTGTCAAAATACTCGAAATGCTCGTGCTCAGCGCGCAAAATTTTCGAGTAATGAACAATGAGCAGTTGTGCGAGTGCTCGTTACTCAAATACTCGCACTGTTCGAAAATAATTGAGCAAAATCACATATATATTTTTTGTTACCCACATTATATTTCTTTCTAATTTTTTATATTAGGAAGTGTCAGCTCCATTCCAAATATAAATATTTTATCGAAATATTTTTGAAAAACTTTGGTTTTATACCCAAATTGTAACATTTGATATGAACTAAATTTTTAATTATTGGCTAACTTTAATATTTATGGAATTAGCAAATCTATTAAAATCATTTTCTTAATAAAACCATTTTTAAATATTTTTCTGGCATATTTACCTAAACTTTCTTTCTCTCTTCTTTTACTTCATTTTCACAAATTTTTTGCTAGAAAAATTAGGACTTTGTGCCAACTACTTTAAATTTTCATTTCTAAATAATACAAGAACAACACCACTGTAGACTGTTTTATTGTAAGCATAGTCAAAAATTGTCATTGTCATTGTATTGCCCACGGTTCTTTATATTTTTTGTATACAAAATTTTAGAATTTTTTTGTTAATATTTCCTTAAGTTCTATTGTTGATGTTCTAACCGGTATATTAACCGTTACTATAGTTAATGCTATGTAGCTAATAGAAACATTATATTTTATATATTTTTACTTTTGTATTAATACTGCTTGTTTTTCGCTTTTGTTATTGTTGTTGCTGTTATTGTTGCTATTATTGTTGCTGTTGCCATTTTCCTTTTAGCTTTTGAAATATTTGTCTCAGCATTTATTTTTTTCTATTGCCTTTGTTTTTGTGAGTTTTCTATTGTTCAGTTATTGTTATTGTTATTGTTGTTGTTGTTGGTGGTGCACTACTTGCTGTTTCCAAAACAATTACCACACATCCATACATATGAATATGCGAGCACTCGCTTAGTAATTACTTTTGCTTCTTCTTCTTTTCCCGCCATTTATGTAATATTCCCCATTCTCATTCGCAATTTCATTATCAACGTCAACGTAATTAAGCATTTAGCCATCAACACCATAGCATCGACACTTACTTTTTATTGTTGTTACTGTATTATGGCGTAACTCGCTACATATGATTTTCGTCTATTATTCTGGCAACTAGCCAGAGAGATGGTGAAGCACTGCAAAAATAAAGAATGAGAGAGAGAGAGAGAGAAGAGGTTATTGATTGTGTTTGTGGAGAATATGAATATTGTAAAAGAGTGTTGAGTTAAAAAAAGACTATCACTAAATTATATACATATTTAATTATTTTATGTCTCGTAAATGCAGCCATGAAATTTACTTATAAAAAATATTCATAAAAAATTTTCACTTGTGACCCACACAAGCTGAGCTGTTGTTCATGTTGATGTCGGTCATTAGAGAATTTAAAAAAAAATTGTAAATAAAAAATTTGAAGCAAAAATGAATTTTTTCGAGGGGCTGTTGGCCGCTCATATTTTGACATTTGGTTTTGTGGCGTTAAAACGTTTATAAATCAAATGTATGCATTTGTATGACTATGTACAAGATACTTATGTGTGAATATATATAAATGCATAGGCATACGAACTTTACTCTTTTCAATTTCTATGTGTATTCATAAAAAAAACCATGTATAAACATAAATATATATAATATTTTTTAATTATTTTATATAATATATATACTAGTATATGTATATATATATATATATATATATACCGTTCACAAATTTAATTCATTGCATGCTAAATTTACTGCTGAAAAATCGCAAATCATTTATATGTTAAAATTCATGTAATGACAGCTGAGATTAGAGTAAAAATTGGGTGAGTAAAGATAAAAACTTTTATTAAAATTTTTTCAAATACTTTTCAACGAAAGAGTAGATAAAAAATAATGAATGAAGTTTTGATTGACAGTGGTTTTATTAAGAAAATAAAAATAATATAATATAAAAAAATAAAAATTCCGTTATTATTTCGAGTATTTTCAAATGAACGATAATTTCAGATTTTGTGCAAAATAATCCAAATTTAAATATTCTTCGACGCGTTCTGCTAATTTTCCAGGATGAATAATTTTTTTTAATTTTTATTTTTTTTATTTTTATGTTACTTTTGAAAAATTTCATGTAGTTTTAAATTCAGTCGCATGATGTTTGTCCTTTTTTTTAAAGGACCAAAACTATAAGCGAGTTAAACGCAATGTTAGTAGAAGCACCGTACGAGGTGGTGTAATTCTCCTTTACTGGAAGCATACATATATACATAGCATAGGCCACATCCGGTTACAGTCCTAAAGGCTGAATTTTGACAGGCTTGCAATTTCTTCATCAGCGTCACTCAAGTCTCCGGTATCCAAATCAGTGCAGCGTAATTAATTACCATCTGGCCAAATGCGTTATAACTTGCGAGTAACATTTCTTTTATTTTCCCGAAGGAAAGTAAAAGTTCGGGAGCAGCAAGACATCAAGTGTCTTCGCTATTGGGGAAAGGAGAATTACTTGTCGTTTCATTTTGTCAACCAAAGGGTGCACTGTAAAAAAACCGGCCAAATATAGGTCACGCACTTCTTCGGGTTCGACGTTGCGTGGTCACCGAATAAAATTTCCAACCAGTCATTGCGTCGGATAAAGTTTTGACGGTGACCCAAATCTTGGTTGCGGCAGAGAACTACTTGTGCTGCTTAAATTGGTTTACTAAATACCGCACCTCCATATTAAGTTCCGGCGCAGACAGTCTTGCCTTGCAGCCACGGTAGTGGGAAAATGTGGACGGGTTTTCGCAATTAGATTCACCAAGATAAAACGAGTGGCACGGTTATGACTGTTTGCGGAATAAATGGTCGCCAATGATAGATAACGCCGAATGTGGTGGGGAGGGCACTGAATTACTTTATTAAGGATAGCATTTGGCCGGTGATCCGCGTTTTTTTCTGCGGTCTATCGTTATAATTATGGTCTGATGATGTTGTATTATTTACCAGAACAGGGCGTCATCGTTTATGGCGCAGAATGACGAATTGTCAATTTGTTACGCCAGCTCCACTGCTATAAGGTCATTTGACAACCAAGAAGCAAAACTGCTAAATTTGAGCGTTGAGAGCTAAACAACTGTCAAAAACCTCATGTCCATATATTTTGTATGGCCCATATCACAATAACGCAACGTCGATGTTGAGCAAATGGAATTTTCGATTTTCACAACGCTTTATGTGATGAAGTTAGGTGTTAAGGGTAGATTGTGAAAAGGAAAAGAAAAAATCTGACAACAAGGGAGGTGCAAATGGAAGAAAAAGTTGACAATTAAATTTTAATTTACAAACAAGAGGAATGTAAATATTTTTGTCTTTTATTTTCTAGCTAAAGTTAATATCTTGCGGGATGAGAATTAAAATTCCTATCAACTGAACTGGCGAACCAGCTATGGAATTTGTAATCAGCAATTAGTTAGCTAAACAAACCTTCTTTGTTGGCACATTTTAATGAAAACTAAGAAATTTACATTTTAAAAATTCTTTATAATAACTATTTACTAACTTTTCTCTGGTTTAGGTGACCAATAGCGTTGTATAAGCTTTTGGTATATGGCGCTACAAAAGAATAAACGACGTAAATACTTCTATTACTGTTGAAGAACAAAATAATGTTGATGATAATATTATGCCTAACAATGGTCCCAATTACTCATAAATAAGCTGGCTCATTAGAAGGAAGCAAATCTCGCCTTTTTCGAATAAGAGGATCACTCTTTCGGTGGTGACAAACCAGCTGGCAGCTCACCAGCAAACGACGATTCATATATGTATGATTTGTATGGCAATAAATACGATGAAGATATCAACGTTGATGATCAGATAACACAAGAACTTTTGAAAAATGTATTGAATAATAATAATTAATTTACTCCTTATAACAATTAAAATATTTCAGGCGGCCACTGTAGACGAGTGGGCAGCAGAAAGCGCTTATATACTTCGGTAATGGGTTCGAGTCCAACAACCATAATTGTAGAAAAAGTATTTTATAAATTCGGGTGGCGCTCAACGGAGAATATCAGCTCAGAGGAGTGTATTTATGACATGAAATATTCACAACGCGGTGATAAATACGTTGTTTTCGATTAGGTCGGTTTCTGGTCCGAGTATTTTTGCATAGTCTGGCACGCCATACCGGCTCACCCAATCTATAAATAATCAACTAATTTGAAGTACTATTGAGTGATATTTTTGTATTTAGTATCTATTGAAGTCACTACAAAACAAAAAAAAAAAAAATTAATTTTATTCTCTATATGCATGCAGATATTTCTATGCATTTATATCATTATATAGAATCTCTTTATATAAAAAAAATTAAAGTCACAACAATAAATTCATTCATAAAATTTCCATTAGTTGGATTCTTGTTACCAATGTTTCTGAAATGATACGAACTTCAAGATATATCAGGGAGTTCGTGGAACGCGCTAAATTCTCACAAAACCAATTGGTTCTCGCTTCTAAGTAGCGCACATATGTATATGCATAACGGGAGGAATGTTCATATTAAATATTTTGAACTCGACATAATAAAGTGGGCAAGTGGGTTGAAGGCAGAGGAAGTGGCTTAGGGCGCTGCTTACCACTAGCAGCTGGGCCCACTCCCTACGACCCTGAGCAGCTCTTCAGATGACTTCAGCCATTAGGATAACTCAACGACCTTACCCCATTTGGGTTAGTAGGTAAATATCATTTTTAATAATTATTTTAAATTTAATATAAATGTGTGCAAATACTTATATATATATGTTTTGAATTTTTTTTATTACTATTTTTCAAACAATTATTTTCTATATTTTTTTCTGTTGTACAAGCAGTTCAAAACTACGTTTAAAATCAATTGAGTTTATTTTCACTTCCGAAAAGATATTCTAAGAAATATATAATAGATATTTAAAAAACCGTTTTAAATAATATGAAAATGTACTCGTATACCAAAATCTTTTGAAGTAAACCGAACTCTTTAAAGTAAATGTTAAGTCTTTAAAAAATTAAAACACTTATTTTAAAAGTAAATAAAATTTTAAGAGCCGCCTAAGAAAGTATGAGAACAAAACCACTGAAGTGGCGATTAATTAAAAATATTTTCCAAATTTCCGCAACTGTAAGGAAAAATAATTAAAATGCATTCAATTAAACATACATATGTTATGTATGTACACGCACTGCCATACATTTCTGCTTTATGAAAAGTAGCCAAAAGTTGCCAAGTCAGCATTTCAAACGTTGAAGCAGAGGATGTAAAATAATAAAAAAATTAACAGTCATTAAATTTAATAATTTAGACAGCATTGTAGTGACATTAACATTGGATGTTGTGTATAAAATGAATGCAGGCATTCAAGTATTAAGATTCTACATGCAATACATACACATCCATACATACTTATATATATATTTTTATAAATATATTATTAAACAATTTCATTTTACGTCAAGTCAAAAGGCAAAAAACAAATTGTGAGCACTTAAAGGCATGTATACGCATACTAATGCAGGCATATGTAGTATATTAATATATATATATTCTAGTGTATATATATAGAGACACAGGGGTAAATGCGTTTAAGTGTAAACACAAATGCAAATATTGAGGTAAAAGTGGATAAACCCTCAAATTGCAGTGCAAATAGCCTTACGCACGTTCAAGTGCAATGTCAGCCGAGCGACAATTCGGCAGCTACTACCCAAATACACATAACATATAAACACCAAAGAAAAATTTCGTTGCCAGCACGTAATAGCGATGAGAGTACGAGGGGGGCGACGGCTTTAGCGTCGGACGGTGACTTTTCTAAGACTCTCACTGTTGCCATTGTCATTGTCATTGTTAGCAATAAATATGTATGTGTTTGTCTTAATGTTGTAATGTTTTCATTTTTCTTTTCTCACTTTTTAACGTTGGCATGATTTTCTTTGAGTTTTTTTCGCCGCTGTATGAGCTTGCGAATTTGAAAATTTCCACTTTGTGCAAATATTCAGCATCTTTTCCGCACGACATAGAAAAATATGTATTTCGTTTTACACTCAACTGTATACAATGTATGCAGCTGTTAGGTGTGTGTATGTTTCTCGTGTGTGTGTAGTACACGTTTTTTCGTTTCAAGGACACGCCCACCTGCTACTAGTCGCTGGCAAGAAATGTTTATTTTTGTTTCCTTTTTTTTGTGTGGAACGCAAAAAAAAGTACATTTTTATACACATACATAACATATGTGCATGTATTTATAATAATTTTTTATTTTATTCTTTTTTCTTCATGCAACGCATCAACGGCAGCCACGCCATTTTTCTTGACTTCAATGCCAATTTTTTAGGATTTACTGTATTGTTATTTATGTTGTTTCATTTTTCATAATTTTTTTTTATAATATTTATTATATTTTTACTTTAAATTTTTCTTCCACATTTCCTTGTTTTTGAAATGATGTTCGCAAAATATATCTTAATGTCGTTTCCAATTATTTATTTGAAAAATATTTGAAAACGGGCCATTAGACGAATTTAAAGTTGAAGAAAAAAATAGCGATTTAACATAATTTAATCAAAAATACTAATAACTCTTTCGTATTCCGAAAGATAACAAAATCTTTCTAAACAAGAAAGTTCTCTTCGGTCATGCCGAAGTGTTTATACCTACCTCGTGCCAAATTTAATAAACCATTTAATGTACATGAAAGGTATACAAATGTTGAAATTTGTTAACATATTAACCGAGTTTTTTCAACCAATATTCTTTTTTCAAAAGTTTTCGAATTTTTAACGGAATTACATCCTTGGTAAAGAAAACTACACAGAGTTGCGTAGATTTTTCTCAATTATGGTTATTTTATTAAAAATACTTAAAAACCATTATGTCACTTTGGCTCTAAATTCAACTTATATATATATACCTTTTATTTATGGGAGAAATAAATTTTTGCTAACATATAAAAATCGTATTTTAATTGAAAGAAAAATTATCTAAAGCAAAAACTTTCCGAAACCAATGCTTTAGCATTGTAAATAAAATATTTCAAGAAACATGTAGACATTACTTCATTATTTTACCTCAATATACAGTGGCGGACATAAAGTTTATTGGAAAATTTAACAACACAGTTAATTTCAATTATTTTCCCTGATTATAGAAAACCAACAAAAATAATTTTTTAGCATAAAAGAGTAAAGCTATGACAAAAAATGCGTAAATCCAAAATTGTCTAAAGTCTATATACAGTACATAAAAACTTTGGTTAATATCAGGTAACATAATCTTTTTGGTATTTAGCTGGTCCAGCGTTCGCATCAATAACAGCTTGAAGACATCGTGGCATCGAAGCTACTAAATTTGTCAATTCTCAGGGAGAAATACTGTCCCAAGCTTCAATAAGACGTTCTTTGAGTAATGCTGGGCTGGAAATCTGATTTTTTCTAATTTTTCGCTCAAAAATCGCCCATACATATTCTATAACATTCAACCTTGGAGCATGATAAAGCAAGCAGGTCTTAACAATAAGGACCGTGTGTTTTGGATCGTTATCCTGTTCAAAGATGAAGCCTTTGCCAAGCTCCTAGCTGTCCACCGAAGGCTTCAGATTATCATCCAAAAATGACTTATATTTGAACCGTTCCATATTACCCTCAATAAAAACAAGTTTTCCAACTCCAAATGCCCCAACCGCTCCTCAAACCATTACGTTGCCGTCACCATGCTTTACTGTTGGTACTATATTTTTGGAGTTAAGTGCAGTGTTTTATTTTCTTCAAATATTTATTCTTCCATCGCTGCCGAATATATTGAACTTAGATTTGTCTGCAAACAAAACTTTTTGCCAAAAATCCATTCCCTTGTCTAAATGTGCTTTAGCGAACTCCAACCGAACTTTACAAGTTTTTTCAGATATAAAACACTTTTTACGTGGCGTTCTACTGTGGAAGCCGTTATCGTTCAGAGATCTTCGAGTTGTTCTTAAATGGACACACTTTTTTGATGAGTTTGCGATGTTTTCGGCTAATTTTGGAGCAGTAGCCTTAGGATCATTATTCACTTCCTTCAGAATAAAGCTGATGTCGCTTCGAGTTAGTTTCTTTGTACCTCCAACACGCGGATTTTTTCGGTGGATCCAGTTTCTGCAAAGTTTTTTACAATGACCTGTACCTTTGGTGGACTTAAGTTTAAAATTTTTGAAATTTCACGATACGATTTATTCTCTTGTGTAATGGATATTTCTTTTCACGGAGCCATTGTTGTTGTCCGTCACTGTAAATATTATTTTTGCAATTGTCAGCAGCATAGCTTTGTAATTATAATATCAAAACGGTTTTGAACAATTTCTTATTTGGAAAATGTCTTTGTTCAGTTGGTTATAAGCAGAGCAATGAAAGAATTCAATTTCAAGAAAATACATCTTTCAACATGCGTTGAGTGGCGGACAGCTTGGTCAAATACATTTATATATATATGTATATATAAATTCTATTCAAAGCAAGTTCTTAGATAAACATTTTATAGTTTTAAAATAATGAAAATATTTAATATATAATATGTTTACGAAACGAGCGATAAATTAAACAATCAGCAATCAGTATGACCAAAAACTTAATTTTAATTGATTTACTCGAAAAATTTTTTGAAAGAGATATACAAACATATCTACTTGACGCATAATATTAATATGCATGTGTTAATTAAATAAATTTTAAGGCTATAAATGAAAAAAAAAAATAATAAAATTGAGATATGAAAATAAATATATTTTTTAAAGACATATTTCAATAAAGGAACGATTATTATGGAAAAGCGGTAGTTATATATTTTCCTGCTAGTAGGTGCCAACTAAGTATTTTGATAATCTTCTTTCATTTATTTATATTTCACCTACTTTTAGTGCTGCATTTGCAAAAAGCGTAATTTAAATTGAAATTCTTGTCTTCAGTGTTTTTATTCACATCAAACGAACATGAGTTGCACAATAGTTGCAAATGAAAGCGAGAGATTATAAAGTTGAGTATAATGTTTCACAATTTTTTCTCCTCATTCATATCTGAGTCCATAGTAGTTTTTTTGTGAAAATCTCAGTTTTTAATGCAAAGTACTGTATTTGACTTTTGTTGCAAAAAGAAGGTAGAAAAATAAGTGTAGAAAACATTTCAAAAAGTTTTAGTTGAGGGTATGGCTTTTTCCACTTCTTTGTTATAATAGTTATCATTGTTCCACTATCACTGAATTTTTTTCTGCTCCTCTCTGTTTTTATTACTATGGAAAATTATTAAATCTTACAAAGTGTGAAAATGCAGTGTAAATGGAAATGTTCCAAGTTGAAAAATTGTTGAAATATCAATAAAAGTTAATGCAAAGTATAATAAAAGGAAAAAGACCAAACTACAGTACTTACAAACCTTAGAACTCTGAATGGGAAGTCCAGTAACTTTCTAAAAGTATGACGAGGTTGATTTTGTACCCAGATGAAGATTATGGCGGTTCTTTATTGAAAATATCTTCGTTGTGTTTGTTTAGTTGAATGACAAACACCCTAGATACCCCAGCAGATTAACAGCCGATTAAAACTTGGAAAAACTGAAAGAAATGGTTATGAACGACCACCGAAACGCAACTAGAGAAGTCGTGGGTGATATTAGCATATTAATTGGCTTATATCACGACATTGTTTACAATGCTTTAGGTATGAAATGCTTGGCAGAAAAATGTCTTCTAAAATTTTCGGTTTCCATACAAAAGCAGCGCTGAATGGGAATTACTAAGCAGCCACTATATGAAGTCAACGACAGAATTACGTATTATAAGAGGTAACGAAATATATGGTTTATGGATATGACTATAGCTCAATCAACGCAGTGCAGGCATTTTGGTTCACCAAAACCAAAGAAAGGTTCGAACGTAAGGTTATGGTTACTGCACTCTTTGAATTTAATGACATGCATTTCTGCCACCAAAGTCAGGAAGGCCAATCAGGAGTACTACCTACAAGTTCAACGCCGTTTGCTTGAAGCAGTTCGAAAAAAAGACCTGCTCACACTTCACTGTTTGTTCGTGACGTTTTGGCTAAAACCGATACTGTTACGAAGACGCCACTTCCATATTGGCTTCGTGTGACTCCTTCTGTTTCTAAAAACAAAGAAAAATCTAAAGAGCTGTCGTTTTACAGCTATAGATATCATTAAAACCGCATCGCTAAAAGAACTTAAGGCTATCTCAAAGATCCAAATGTTTCGGGAATTGATCAAAACACTGACACAAGAGTAATTTGTTATGTGGATTATTTTAAAGGTAGCACTATCAATGTAGACGATGAAATAAACATTTTGTTAAGAAAATAAAAATTATCGTTATTCATTGACTTCGTCGGCATTTTTTTAATAAAAAAATCTTATTCGTTGTAGACCTATTCATAAATATTTCCCACTGTGAACTTTTTTAAGTTTCCTTAGCCTTCCAAGTAAAGCCACCTAATATTTCCAACGGAGTCAAGGTTTTCCTCTTTCTCCGCTTTCACAACTTGAATGTTGCCCTCTATACGGACGACATAACTTAGCCAATATAGCTGATTATTTCTGCGCCGTATATTTTGTACGAGTGCTGTATTCGACGTCGCCAGTGCACAGTGGACCTTAAATCTTCCACAAAACCTTTTTCTCGAAGGCTCCTAAAGTTGACACATTGAATGCTGTCAATGTCAACGTCTAAGTAGGACAAAATTATTAGCAACTTGTAAAGTTGAAATTTAGTTTGTTGCGAAAGGAATTTATTTTTCAATTGCCAACTCAGTTCAAACTAGCACCTGTAGGAAAGAGTGTTTCGGCATTAGATTTCAAGTCTGATTTTATTATTGGTGTATATGTTGGTTCTTAAGGGAAATCGTCTACCATTTCAAAGTAACGAGTGTCATCAGTGACGTGGGAGACAAGACGCCACTACTAGTTGATGACAGAAGATATTTCATCTGTGAGGTGAGCCAGCATCTATTTCACTAGTTTTCTTATCTATTCTGGAGGAAGCTAAATTAAAGGTGCGGCTGTTGAAGACAATGAGGCCTACACCAATAGTTGTATATTCTTATAGCAGATTGTACCTTTTCCATTTTGTTTGTATCTCTTATCATTTTCTCCAGTATCAGGTTAAAGAAGCCACACGAAGGAGAGTCATCTTGTTGAAAGCCTCGTTTGGTACTTAAGTTCCTCCAAATTTTGGCTGAGGTTTTATTTTTATTATTTGTCAGTTTGAATAGCGTTAAAAGTTTAGCGAGGATACAAACTCAGACATAGAGGCATGAGGCAGCTATTTTTCGTGCTATCGACAAAGAGATGAATATTTCCCTTGGTTGAAGCCACACTGATAAGATTCAATCAGTTCGTGGACAGTAGACTTTAATCCGTCACACAATACGCGTACTGTAACCTAATTGCAGTATTAAGGGGAATGATCCTACGATAATTGGCACAGATTGTGGGGTCACTCTTTTTGTGCATTGGGTAGAGCAAATTCAGGTTCTCATCGTTGCGCATGCTTTCTTCCGAACTTAGTCTGCAAAGGAACCGATACGTGTGCCTTGTCAGTTCTTCGCCACCATTCTTCAATAGCTCAGCTGATGGATCATCAGCTCACATGGCTTATTAAGCGTAAATCGTTATTCATATTTCATTATAGTCGCAAGAATAATGTAAGATTATACTAAAATTTAAGCTATTTGTTAGCGTATGTGTGCTTTCAATATGAGTCTTCTTTGCTAAAAGGATTTTTCAAAGAAGTATCTTCTCTAAGGAGGCTTATAAGGTTATTACCTATGCGTTCATCGTCAGTTGAAACCCAGTAACTAGATTGAATAAGGCTGGAAATATATTTATTAAATACAAACTTCGTTTACATTAAAAACCATATTTTTCATATGCATCCTTAATTGGACCCCTTCAAATTTCTTCAACGAATGACTTTCTTTCTAATTTACGGTTTATTTATCAAAATTCCTTTAAGTCTGACTGCAACTAGGTAAGCTTTGGAATAGTTGATATTTCTTTTGAAAAAGCATTTTCTTCAAAGTCGATTTGACTGGAAACCAGAACTTTTGCTTCCTTTATTTGAGCCCGCAGCTCTCCTGTTATGGAAAAAGCTTATATAAGGGGCGAACCAATCAGAGGTACTTTTTCAATAGCCTTTTTTTGAAGATTCACACGTGAGTCCTGTCAAGCAATCATGTTATTTTTGTTCAATATTAGTTCGCAGCAACTTGGACTGACGTATGGATCATAAATTGAAAGCGCACCAAATATAGCTTGTGCAAGAACTGAAGCCGCTCGACCTTCCCAACCGATTTCGCTTCGCTCTATGGGCTCTTGAAAAGTTCCAAGAAGATCCGACGTTTTCGAAGCAAATTTTGGTCAGCGATGAGGCCCATTTCTGGCAAAATTGCCGCATTTGGGACGAAGATAAACCTGAAGAGATTCTAGAGCTGCCATTTCAGCCAGAAAAAACAACGGTTTGGTGTGGTTTGTGGGCCGTTGGAATCTTCGGCTCATATTTCTTCAAAAAAGATGCCGGTGAGAATGTAAGCGTCAATGGCGACCGTTATCGCGCCGTGGTAACCGACTATTTGATGCCTGAAATTGAAGCTCGTGATCTCCGTGATATTTGGTTTCAACATGACGGTGCCACTTTCCACACATCGCATCAATCAATGGATCTATTGAGAGAACAGATAATTTCACGTTTTGGGCCAGTCGATTGGCCACCAAGCTCGTGTAATATCACACAGTTAGACTCTTTCCAGTGGAGATATGTAAAATCTATAGTCTATGCGGACGATCCGGCTTCGATTCAGGCCTTGGAGCAGAACATCACGCTTTACCTTCGCCAGTTACGAGTCGAAATGCTCGAACGAGTCATTGAATATTTGGACTCAACGGATGGAGCATCTGAGACGTAGCCGCGGCCAACATTTGAAAAAGATAATCTTCAAAAAAGAAATGCCAAAGAATGTTGTTTCGAATGATAGGAAACATCCCAAATTAAATTTGAATTTTCTGTGTTTTTTTCTTTACAAAGTAGGCATCCTCGAAATGGATCACCCTTTAATTCTAATCAGCTTAAAATTCCAATATTTTAATTCAAATTACAGCACTTTTTGGTGCATTTAATAAATTGATTTCCACGAAATGTAATAATGCTTCAAGTTAACAATAAATATTTTCAATTCTGCAGAAGCATTGTTGTTATTACATTTATTGGGATTCCTGAGCTGGTGCACGTTGTTATTATTATTACTTTTTTTGTTGTTGCTATTATCATTGTTTGCCTACATGCGAAATGTTAATTGAAATGCAAACAATTATCTTCATTGACCGCCGAAACGCACACACGCAAACACATAAAAGTAGGACAATACAAACTGCAAAATGTACATAAACTAGTAATGTATATATGTTGTTATACTCATATATACTTGCATGTATTTGTATTTGTTTATTTTATTCTTTAGAATTTGCGTGTATAGGTCTCTTTGTGTGCATGTATATATATGTGGGTGTGGACATGGTCAATTTGCACATAACAAGATTAACCTCGACCTCCAGCAAGCAAATCACCGCCTTTTGTATTTTGGTGAATATATATTTGTAAATGTATATGCATTTAGTTAAGTTTATTTGAAAATTAATTTGTATACATATATGCGCGTTTACATTGCTTCGGGTCAAATACTGATCGAAATTCTTTTATTCCTCAATTTGGTTAATTTTAGTACTAATTGTAAAATGGCAAAAGCTCTGTCAAGCATAATTAAATTTAGTCAATTATTCGTAAGGAATTTTTGTATGTAATCAAATTTAATTGCTTTTTTATCGTAAGCATTTCAAGTGGAAGTGATTGTGCTTTCTTTGGCGGAATGTTGATAAGGTTAATTCGAAAAAATCATATTAATAAATATTTATATGAATACGAATGGTTTGTAGATGGGGTTTCATTAAAATATACTTTTATAAGTATCTACCTTTGCTGTTTAGCAACGTTCCAATGAATGAAGGTACTTTCCCTAGAAGGTGGAAAGTGCAACCGTTAGTACTTCTCCCCAAAGGTAATAAGAGCCCGTGTGATCCATTCGCCCAATATGCTTTGCTAAACACCCTAAAGAAGTTTCTCGAGGGCTTTAGGAAATCTCGATCAACTGTCGATGCTATTAAAGCTATTGCTGATACAGTGCAGCAACTATTGATGGAAAAAGGTGGCGCTTTGCTAAAAAACAATACTGTGCTGTAGTTACGCTAGATTAAAAACTCATTTAACACTGCAAGCTGGTGTTGTTTATTGTATACACTAGCTAGTAGTATGAAAGCTCAAAATTATTTAATTAAATTTAATTAAAATAATTACTAGTTACTTCACAGATCGGAAGCTGAGCTATATAAGCGATGTCAGAGCCGTGATCTATACGATCTCGGCAGGCGCCCGCAAGGATCTGTGCTTGGCCCGCTCCTTTGGAATTTGATTTGATGCAAAATTAAGGTTACAACTTCCAATTAGAACCAAGAAATAGGTTTTGACGGCCGCAATAGCCGAGTGGTTGGCATTACGTACTACAATTCGGAAGGCCTAGGTACAGGTTCGAGCAACATCAAAAATTATAGAAAAATTAAGTTTTCTAATTGTGGTCGCCCCTCGGCAGTAAATATCAAGCTTAGAATAAACTGTAGGTCCTTCCATTTGTTGGTAAAAACATCAAGACGCAAAACCACAAATAGGAGGAGGAGCTCGGCCGAAAGTCGCTTCAGCGGTTATAAAGCGCTATATATATATATATATAATAGGTTTTGACGATGACACCATCGTGGTCACAGTGTCAAAAATATATCTGTGATTGAAGACAAGGTCAACGAATCAATAAAGAAGATTATAGATTGGCTTTCAACAAGGAAACTGCAACTGGCTGCACACAAAACATATGATGTATTAATTAGCAGCAGAAAGTTGGTAAAGGTAATTAATATTCGAGTTGGGTTTGAGCTGATCACATCTAAACCTTAAGAGCAATTATCTTTTAAAGTTCACATAGAGTAAGCGGTTAAAAAGGCTTCAAAAGCCCATGCTAGTTTTTCCCACATTATGAAAAATAATGGCGGGCCTACACATAGTATGAGAAAGCTATTAAGGAGGGTGGTAAGTTCTATTCTGCTAAACGCTGTACCAGTTTGGACAGAAGAACTAAGCAACAACTACCAAAAAAAAATTTGGCTGTCCTATATCGATATAGCACAATTAGAGTTATTTGTGGATTCCGAACTATATCGGATGAAGCACCATATGTTCTAGCAGGTTAAATCCCAATTGGCATCCTGGCGTCACCAACAAAAAAAAAAAAAAAAAAAGAAGTCTTGCCGGGCCGGGCCGCAAAAAACGGTCTGAAAATTGTGTGTGGTTAACGATGGGAATTCTATAGATGAACGGCACGCCCAGAAGTGCTTTGCTCGACTTCGTTCTAGGTATTTTGATATCAAAAATGCACCTTGTTCCGGTCGATAAGTCACTTAAAAATCCGATAAAGTTTTGTAACAGGTGGAGAAAGGCCGGTATGCAATTGTTCAGGATATAGCGGAGGTATAGCGGTCTGGTAAATTTAAATTAATGTAAATTGGATTTATCATCTGAAACATAAAAATCGTATGCCATTTTTATTCGAAAAGGAAAAACAACTTTACTTTTCCATTGAAACAAGTTTTCCCATGCTATACACATGCACCTCAAATTTACAAGCATGGATGTGTTATGTAAATGATGCAAGTCTTAACCGCAAAAAAGAAAAGTGCAAAAAGCTACAGATTGGAAACACGCGAAAACTCTTTGATATTTACACTTATACATATTTGAAGCTTCTATTTGCATTTCAAGTGAAAATAATCAGTGAAAAATTAACGCAACTTTTAAACAAACATAACTATTAACCGCCGATCCATTTGGCTTGTTTGCAATCGCACTGCAACGGTAACTGATGATTGGGGCGAGAAAGTGCGCCCAACTGTTCTGCAGTGAAGTTTGACTTTTATCACATTCCACGTTCGTTTTTTTTCAGAGTTATTGCACATGCAAAAGGCAATTTTTTCCAACACATAAAACAGCAGTGATGGAGTTATTACTGTATGGCCATACATGTTGTATACGTAACCCAAAATACTACAATATGCAAGTATGTGGGCGGTATCTGGGGAAAAAATATGATGAAATACGCATCGCTGCAGCACTTGAAGCGAAATTTGCAAATTGATAATTTATGAATTACTTTGTGTTAAATGTGGCAGTGAGTCGATAACGGGTTTATGGCATGTGCCAAAATTTTTTTTGGAAATTTCGTTCTTTGTTGAACGTAATTCATGTTGAATTTTTTGTATTTTCTTTCGGCTCTTTGAATTTTTAAACTAAAAGTTTGCAAACTGGATAGAAAAAATAAATTAATTTAATTAAAATATGAAAGAACACACGAAAGTTACACGAAATTTTTTTAATTTTTTTGAAAGCTACTAATCTTATCAAAGCCTTATATAATATATTATATGAGGGATTGAAATAACTATATACTGCAAAGTAATTTAATTTTACCATATAAGGAAAAAGGATCAGAAGAAAAAATGTAAAAGTGAACTACAATTATTCAATATTCAAAAAATTACAAATTACTTTTTAAAGTTTTTTCTTTTTAAATATAATACTAATTTGGCTCAGAAATGCTCTTCAGATCATTTAAGATAATTTATTTGTGGCTATGATCTTTTTGGTAATTTTTTAAGGTTTACAAATTATCAAAAATAAGATTCAGTAATCAATATTTGGGTTACGTTTCTTTAAAGACCATACATACACATAGACCATAAAGTCTACGTTCACCCAATACATTTTTTAAAGTAAGGTATAAACACAATTGAAATAGTTAATTCAGATACACTTTTTTACATGCATTTATTCATTATATTTCTCAGTTCAAAATGCAAAAACCTATATTCCTATTTTCGTTTTCAAAATATTTATATCTAAGCGCAGCAACAAGTAAACATAGGTAGCACAAAGTCTGCGTTCAGTTTGCTTGATTTGAGAATATCGTTACTTTTCATGAAGATGCTTATTCTTTTTGCATATTTTCTATTGCCTTTTATTTTAATTAATCATTTAGAAAGTTCGCAACGTGTTTTAATATTAATTTGAAAAAATGGAAACCAAAGGCAAAGAAATTAGTGTATCAGAAAGAAAAGTAATTATTAAACTGTGGAAAAATGGCAAAAGTTTCCGAAAAGTTGAACAAGCTATTGATAGAACGTATTTCTTCGTACAGCGCGTATTAAATAATTTCAAGCAAACCGGTATTTGAACGTCGAAACCCCGATCTGGCCGTCCAAAAAGTTTATCAGTACGGGAAGAACGCAAAATAATAAATCTGGTGAAGGTTAACCCTCGAATTAGTTCAAAAAATATAGTTGAAAACGTAAATAAAAGGTTTAAAAAAAAATGCTAGAAAATCTTTACGTAAAGCTGGATATCATGATAGAGTCGGCCGAAAAAAACCTTATATCTCACTTGTCAACAGACGAAAGTGCACTGAATTTGGCCATAATTATATAAATAAGTCTCCGGAATTCTGGAAACAAGTCATTTCTCGGATGAGAACAAATTTTGTATATTCGGCATAAAAGGTCGTCAAATTGTGTGGCGCAAATCAGGAACTGCCCTTGAAAAACAAAATCCTGTTGATACAGTGAAATATTGTGGTGGTGGACTTATTGTGTGGCGATTCATGGCGGCTAATGGTGTGGGTCACCTTGAATTTATCGAATCGAAAATAAATAAATAGGGATATTTAAACACTTAAAAAATTACTTGAAACAAAGGGCAGAGAATATAGGGTTATCTTCGACGTTTTGGTTTCAAGAGGATAATGATCCAAAGCATACTACTCAAATAGTCTGACTTTTGCTCTTGTACAATGCCCCTGGACAGATTAAAACGCCTCCTCAGTTACCCGATCTCAATCCTATAAAACCCCTTTGTGATATATTTGGAAAAAAATTCGTCAGCTTATGATAACAAGTAAAGCGGTTTTGCGAAGAGTCATACTGGCAGAATGGTCCAGAATTAGGAATGAGTAAACAGATAAGTTGGTAAACTCAATGCCAAACCGATTAAGTGAGGTATTAAATAAAGCGGTTATACAACAAAATATTAAATTTACTTTTCTTTATAATTTTTAATGCTTTTGTAAATAATTATAAAGCTGAAGGCAGACTTTGTGGTGCCTACTTTTACATGTTCGTACACTTAGATACAGTTTAAACGAATATGAAAATGGAAGTATAAATTTTTGCTTTTGCATTTTAAACTTAAAAATATAATGAACAAACTCATGGAAAAAAATTTAACTGAATTAACTATTTCATTTGCGTTTTTGCTTTACTTAAAAAAATGTGTTGGGCGGAGGCAGACTATATGGTCTATGTGTATAGGACTGTATTTAATGGATCGTTAAAATGCGTTCTTCCTTTTTAAATGTATATATATATATATTTTTAAATATCAAATTTGGTAAAACGTATATTTTCGTAAATCTAAAGGACAATTAAAATATTGGCAGTTTTGACATAGAATGGTACTCTGAAATTTAATATCTGTTTCTTTCAAGCAGAACCGAACAATCATAACCTTGGAATAAGATCGTTGTATTCATAAACTGAATAACCTTCCCAAGAAATTGCCAGAAAATGTTCTCAGGAACAGTTAAGAGTTTCATAGGACCACTGCTGTTAAGCTATTGCATATCTACTAGGCTACAGGCCACAAAAGTTTTTGTGGTAAACGAAACATCCGATGAAACTATCAAAACTGCCTGCCGACTAAGTAAGACTAACGGAACAGAATATAGCAAAAATATTAAATTTTCTGCAGAAGAATTAAAAAAATAAAATAAAATAAAATAAATAAAAGAAAATTGCTGGCGGATTAGTGCAAGATGAAATAGTTTACTAAACTGAAAGCCAGCCAACCACTTGTTTAAAGGCAGAGAAAGAAAATACACTAAGTTTTTCTCACTCACTCATGCTTAAATGCCAGAAAAAAATGGCATTACCGAGCGAGATGTTGGAATATCTTCTCTGCCAGATATTATCAGGAACAATTCTGCTACCAGTGGTTTTGAAATATGGAGGGCTAGGTAAATGTTTCAGGCTACTTATATGTATCAGAGCAATTTTATACTTCGCTAAGAGCGTTGGCAACCATAATGTTGGCTACTACACCTCAAATGTGATTGTACCTCCGTACAGATATATTTAAGCACGGATATGTGCCCAGAAATGTAACTTAACCTAAAAAATTGTTTGTCAAATAAAGGTGATAAATGAATTAATGTCATTTGTTCTGCTAGAATTTCTAGAATAAAAAATATTTTGGAAGCCAGAGGCATATTTTATAAAAATTTAGCTATGCACATTTATTGATTCCTTAAATATATTTCTGTACCCTTTTTCCAAGAACAAGAAAGAACGGCTGTCTTCAGACATGCCGAAGTCTTTATACCTTTTATGAACATATGAAATTTATTGCAAATTAGCAAAATTCGATTTCGATGATATACAGTGTCAATATAAACTTAAATTTACCTCTGTAGAATACCAAATTTCACTTTTCTAGAACATTTTTTTAAAGGATTTTCCCCCCAATCCTTAATCTGAACAAATCATTTGTATGGAGCCTATATGAAAATATCGGTGTATGAGAGCCATATATTATGTTCATCCAATTTCGTTGATTTTCAGAACCCATATGCAAATTATTATGTATGTAATGTATGACATGAAAGGTATAAAAATTGGTTTAGACCATATTCGGAATTTCGCTATACCACCACCTATTCACTTTTAATCCCATAAGAAAAATTAAAACTCCAAAGTAATCGTAATTTCTCACATCTTTAAGTGAAATAAGAAACATTGGAAAATTACATTTTTTTTCATTAAAAGCCTTACTCTACAATAATATTTTAAAAGTGTTTTTTTAGTAGAACTATTTTTATGAGTTTATCGTTCGACATTTATAAAAATAAGAACATGAAAAGTAAAATGCTTATAAACATAGAAATAACAATTGTCTTCATTTTTAATTGTCTTATAATTAATAATAAAATATTTATAATAAGAATAAAATAAATAGCATAATAATTGAAGTTTTATTGGGATTTAAAACTTCTTGTTCCTTAACAAAATTTGTATTCTAAGTTGACCACTTTTCAAATTTCCATAGATGTCGTTAAAACTTCTAACTAAGTAACAGGTCGAAACCTGAACAAATTTTAAAATTTCAATCCTTTACTTATTCACGCTTTGATTTATATGTTTGTTAAACAAGAATGACTGATTCTTCTATTTAGTTACTCTCGCTTCTCATTTTTATATTTTGCCAAAGTGAAATTTATTTCAATATATTATATTTATTATGTTATGAAATTTATCTCTATTTTCCTCGCTTTCTTGAGCCTTAAATTGCAAAAAAAGAAAAGAAGAAATAAAAACAAAAATTTTACTAGACTGACATAACCATTACACACAGACAGGTATTATTTTAAGCTTTTTCGTGAGTTATTACTTCTGTGCAAATAAAAATAGAAATTAATCTTGCTTTGTAAAATATTAAGGTTCAGATTTTGTCTCTACGTATTTTTTGTTATTTTCAATTTATGCATGTTTCAGCAAGAGAAAACAATAAATATATTTTTCGGTTTATCTCCATAAAAATGCTGTAAATTTTTCATATAAATTTCATAAAAATGATGTAAGTGCACTGTATGTGAAATGACAAAGGATTTTGGATGTTATTCTAAATTGAATATTTGGAATTTTGTTGGCGAATTCAAAAAAAAAAAAAAAATAATACAAAAATATAAGTAAAAAATGTGACTAAATTAAAGCGAATGTCCATTTGATTTGCTTTTTAATTTTACAACAAATAAACATGGTAAAAGTGACGATATGCATTTTATTTTATTTAACTTAATTTAATTTCAATTAACTTAATTAAATTTTTCTATATTTTTTTATTAGGTTTTATATAATTTTTTATTTTATTGTATTTTATTTTATTTTAATTAATTTATTTTATTTTTTTTATTTTATTTATTTAATTAATTTATTTTATTTAACTTAATTTAATTTCAATTAACTTAATTAAATTTTTCTATATTTTTTTATTAGGTTTTATATAATTTTTTATTTTATTGTATTTTATTTTATTTTAATTAATTTATTTTATTTTATTTTATTTTATTTTATTTTAATATTTTATATTATTTAATTTAATTTTTTCTTATAATTGCCGGATACCGAGTCGGGAGTGCGATGGCTGCTTATTTGGTGACAAGAGATATTTCGTCTTATCTTCATTCACTACCGGACCGATTCGCTTCGTTTCTTTGACTAACCTGGAGAAATCAGAACTTACCTTGCGGTTGTTATAATCAATTATCCTGGTCTATTTAGCTCTGCAACACGTAATATTTACTCTAAAATCAAATTGAAGAAATCACACGATAAAGAGTCACCCTGTCTGAAACCTTGTTTGATATCAAACGACTCGGAGAGATCCTTCCCAATTCCGACTGCGCCTCTGGTATAATCCAGGGTCAGTAGTTTACATAGTCGTACGAAGTGATATTAAGTTCAGACATAGCGGCGTATAGGCAGCTCCTTATCATGCTGTCGAAGGCAGCATTAAAATCGATGAAAAGGTGGTGTGCATCAATTAATTTCTTTCGGGTCTTCTCCAAGACTTGGCACATAGGGAACATTTGGTCACTGGTGGATTTCCCAGATCTAAATCCATTCTGATAAGGTCCAATCTTTATTGACGTTGGGCTTTAATTATTCACACTGTAGATGGGACCTTATGTAGTAGTAGGTGCCATTTATCAAACATACTTTCGTTCAACCACATTCTGCAAACGCGCTGTTAGTTCTTCGCCGCAGTTTTTGAATAGCTTTGCCGGTAAGTCGTCGGCGGGGTCGGCTTTGTTATTTTTTAGTGGGCAGTCGCTATTCGACCTTCATCACAAAAACGTATAACGAAATGAAATTTCGAATTAACTTTTGAAATATTACATCAGAAAAATATTCTCCGGACTAGTGGTGAACCAAATGAGAGCATGAGAGTATTTATTTTAATTTTATTTTCACTTTTTTGAATATATTTTACAACGCTTTCTCAGTATTGATTTAATAGACTTGTAGTTGTTTCCCTAAAAAAAAATTATTCAACAAGTTCGATGCTTTCAAAAGTACATAAGCACGATTCAAAAAAGTTTCATTTGTATTTCATCATGGCAATAAATTAATTTTTTTGCTATTACTTACGGACACTCTATCAACGATTTCTCTTTCCTTCACTACTATTGCTATTTGGTGCTATTCCCAGCTGATAATAGAAGCGACCAAATGACACAAAAAACTGTACAAAAAGTAAAATCTCTGTGAATGTATTGTAAAATTTTACGACATCCTTGCGCCTATAAAAAGAAATAAAAAATATGTATATGCATGCAAATGTATATGAATGACTATAGAATTTGGGTTGTGAAAGAAGAATCAACAAAACACATAAAATGAATGAACATTTTTAATAAAAATTTAACACATAAAATGAAGATTTAATACTTAAACAAAAATGAAATGAAAATATCAACAGATGTTGCAGTAATGTACATACAAAAATTGAAAATTGCACAAATTCAAACGAGTTAAGGATTATTCTCTGGACAACAGTTGATGCAACAAGCAAATAGCCAAAGCTATGCTATCTGACTGACGATAATATTAAGAAAACAGGAAACCACAAGCAAAAGAGATACGGGTTACTAAATATTTAACTCTGCAAAGTTACAGATGACAGTTAACACGAAGAGTGAATATGTTTATTATTTGTCATTTAAACATTTTAACAACATTACAAAGCTTCTGATGAGCTAAATAGGAAAGCAAATGAAGAACAGTGAAGGACATTGAGATAATATAAAAATAAAATAAAATAAAATAAAAAATTAAATGAAATAAAATAAAAGAAAAAAGCAAAAATAAATTAAATTAATTTATATAAAATTAAATTAAATTAGGGTGAATTAAATTAAATTTATTTTAATTTAAAAAAATTAAATGAAATATAAGAAACTATATTAAATTATGTTCATAAGAAAAATAAAAAAAAATTGTAAAAAATATATAAAATAAAATAAAATAAAATAAAATAAAACCAAAAATTAAACAATATGAAAAAATAAAATAAATTAATATAACTTAATATGAAAGAAAATAAAATAAGATAAAATAAAATAAATTAAAATGAAGTAAAATAAAATATTTAAAGTAAAATTAAAAAATTAAACCAAATGAAAAAATTATAAGAAAAAATTAAATTAAATAATATAAAAAAATAAAATAAAATAAGATAAAATAAAATAAAATAAATTAATTAAAATAAAAAAAAATTATATAAAATCTAATAAAAAATTATAGAAAAATTAAATTAAGTATATAATTAAATAAATGAAATGAAATAATTTAAAGTAAATTCAAATTCATATAAAAGAAACAAAAAATAAGTTGCGAAAAATATATAAAATAAAGTTAAATAAAATAAAATTAATTAAAATTAAATTAAATTAAATTAAATTAAATAAAATTAAAATAAATTAAAAAGATTAAATTAAAATCAAACAAAATAAAATGAACATAATAAAATGAAATAAAATTATATATTTAAAAAAAATTAAATAAAATAAAATAAAATGGTATAAAAAAAATTAAAATGAAAAGGTGAACGAATTCCCTTTGACTTATGTTATGAAAATTCAATATGGTCTTAGAATAAATTAATACTCCTTTTTTATTTATGCATACAAGATCTCAAATTGCAGTCTTTATCCTTCTGTCTCATTAAGACGTTTAGTAAGCGAATTAAAATGACAAAGTCAAAGCATAGAAGAGACTATCACATAACTACAGATATGCACAAAAGTACAACAGTAGTTGTGAAACTACAATTATACTCTGAAAGCCATATAAAAACATAAATCTTTCAAGACTTCTAACGTAGTTATACACACGAGAGGGGTCCGTAATATATTGTAAGAAAAGAGATGCATTACGAATAGGCATGCTATTTTAGATTCAGTGGAAAATTCGTATCTATAATACTTACGACCCCTCAGAAATGGCGAATAAAGCGACTAAGCAATATTTATAGTAGCGCTAGGACAAATTTGCACAGATTTTGGGCTAACTAGGCAATAAAGTGTTGCGCAGCACTGGTTTGGGGTTCAATAATTTACCCGGAAACTTGCCTGTCATAAGAGGCCATTAAATTTTAATAATTTCGGCAATAGTCGGGCCTTTATACCGAACTGAGCAGATTATTTATCTTGACAGGGACTGTCACTACCGTAACATTCTTCTAACACACTTTGATAAATATTTTTGTGATTACAATAACAACATCGCGACATGAAGTCGCAGAGATGGCAAAAAATTGATGAACCCTTTTTGATGAATTTATGAATTTTTGGTATATGAGGCAATAATGCACGCCAATTGTAAAAAGCATGTATGTACAAAAAAATCTGATCAGTAAAACTGGTTTATTATCTTTTTTATAATTCCTTATATTAGAAAGTTAAAATTTAGCCAGGCATCTATTTTCCTTAACTAATAATTTCTTTAATTTTCTGTAACTTTTGAACATGCCCTTGTATATGCACATCTACAAAAATGTGACGAACAGAAAAGCGTAAGTGAATGGTTGAGGAGGACATGTAAATGCTTCTTTTGGAACATTTGTACATATTAACATATTATCACATATGTACTTGTGTTTGTATATATAAAACAATTTTCGCACATATATATATGTATGGATACTCGGATACCCTCAACATTCAATTGACAAATACTTTGACTGTTTCACTATTTGAATGTTAAATAGTTGGCATCGTGGGATACTGTCATTCGACTTACTCAAGTAATATGTGTATGTATGCACAAACATACACTCTCCTATTCAAAACCATTCATCCGTTAACACTGCCACATATTTTTATTCGCAATCGTATGAGTTGTAATTCTGCTGTAGCCTAACCGCCCAGCAGTCTTTCATTCTGTGTCTATAATTTGCAATATCAGCTATTTTTTTATGCGCGTACTTTTCATGTATGTATATGCGCAACCACAAAACCGCTTAGACACCAACACCCTTGTAAGTAATTCCGCATATCTGAGCTTATATTAATTAAGGATGTTTATTTTTTTGCCAATTACTGAGATACATTAATTGAAAAAAAAAACGCTAATGAAAATGTGAAAACGTTCGTTGAATATTGAGGCCGAAGAGCAAATATCCTTAGTCTCAGGCTTCATAAAACTTTCAAAAATTTCAGTTATTTTCTAAAATCTTAGTCTTCCGATGTAGATACATATAATAAAATTTGAAAAAAAAAATATTATTCTCTTACTAAACTTTTGAAAACACCTACTACCCTAATAAATATATTTCTCTGGTAGCTTAAATACTTCCACAAGAATTTTAGTAGCACACGCTCGAGCGCATTTAGCCCACATATATGTATAACTGGAAATTGCTTAATAAGCATTTATTGTCTTCTCTACTTAACTATATCCTTATTTATTTAGTTTGCGTTTCTTTTGGAACGCATAAAATTACATAGTAGAGTAGTATACGTATACAGTTGGTAGAAAAGGTAAGTATCAAAGCAACTAGCACTTTTTTAAATGCCATAGATTTTTTAGCAATATCGAATATAAATTTTTTTGGATAGGATCGAAAAGTACCGTTATCAGTACCGCTTGCCTGTTAAGAAATTTGCCTGGCATTCTATTAAAGTGCTCAGTAAGAAAGTGTGGAAAAAGTAAGTTATCAAGTGCAAATAAATTACAAAATTTCATTCAAGATGCAACAATTCTTTATTTACTAAATTTAGAAATTGAATTGGTAAGTAAAGTGTTGATTTTTTGTTAATTTAATTTTTTGAAATTTTGATGCGAATTTTTTTACAGTGAATCAATAAAAAAAAATACTGAAAATTTTTGAAAACGGCAAAGTTTAAGCACCTAACGAATGAGGAGCGCTTATCCATAATCAATTTGCATAAAGATGACCACACACAGCGATATTTTGCCACAAAATTTAATAAAAGCCAGGACGCAATATGCAAAGTTATTTCTGGCTGCCACAAAGAAAATCGAGTCATCGGGAAGAAGAGACAAGAGTACCCAAATATTACAACGGAGAGAGTTGATAAAATTTTTTGGATATTTTCAAATCTGATCCCTTCAAATCTGATCCAAAAATTCGTGCACAGTATATAAGAGAAGATAAGGAGGCCCCCTCAGTGCACATCCGCAACATATTGCACCAAGCCAACATTCGCGGCCGCGTTGCAAGAAAGTTACCCTATCTAAATTAGGAAAATAGAAAAAAAACGATAAGCATTTTATGTACAGCACATACCAAAACCTCAAAATTTTAAGCATAAAGTGGATAACTTATTTTTTCTACTTGTACATGAAATTTACTGTTTGTATTTATGTTTTCTTTTTATAAAGTCAATGAATTTCTTTCTTGTTTTCAAAATAGTTTAATTTGATACTTTGAAATATGGTCTTAATTAAAAAAAATGTTTTGTTTGAAAAAATATAAACTTTAAAATTTTATTAATCTCGCTGCTTTATATTTCATCTTGATAACTTACTTTTTCTACCCACTGTATATTTATACGGCCATTCCATGTTAAACGTAACAGGCTTCCGCGCGTTGATAATCGATTTTAATTCAATTTTATGTCAAAACTGACAGAAACCGGCATGAGCTATTTAAAAAAAAAATCCCTAGAAGTTATGGGCACGTTGACCAAACAATATTCAACGAAAAAATAGATTGCTTTCGAATTTAGTATTATTTTGAGATGAACTCTTAAAAGGCAAAGAAGTTACGAGCATTTAATGTTACACTGGTATGTAAAAATTTAATAAAAGGTATAAAACCTAAAACTTTTTATCTGTCAAAAGCAAGCCACCTTCCTATTGCTGGATTTAAAGTGTTAAATATGGTTAGTTTTTCCGAGAGCTTACCGTTAAGTTATGTGAATTGGTTCAAAATAGATTTTCAAACAATTAACGGTAAGATAATTGTAGGATACTTTCATACATGCGCATACCTCTTATAAAATGCGATGCGCAAAGAAAAATGTAGGTGCTACATTTTTAAAAATATATATATATATATTTTTTTTAAATAAAATACCACTATAAATAATAATAGTAGGCGTTTTTAAATTTTAGACCTTCAATTTATGGAGGATTGAATAATAAACTTCCGAATTTCGAAATAAAACTGTTAAAACCCCAGGAAAGTTAAATTATGTTATCATAAATCTTGAGCGCTTGGTTTCAAATATCTATACAAGAAATATTCCAATTGCCAGCGAGCTAAGTCCGAGTATTCATTTAATTCTGAGAACATTCAATTATAAAGAAAGTCCACAATTGGGATAATTATGGCCATTACTAATGTATTTTTGTGACTCGAATTTTATTTTATTTTAAAATAAAATTTATAGACAATATCGGATTCTTGTCTATTTCTCAAGTATACTAATTATTAGGCGACAATAACTTGATGGTGCTGATGCCAATTGCACACTTAGTTCTGTTGTGTATAACTTAAAGTGAACATAAAAGAAGTTTTTAAGAAAACCTTTTTTATGATTTTTAATTTTATTTATTTCTTTTTCACTTAATTAACTAATATAAACATTCCTTACTTCTTTTCATTTTTAAACTTCATCTCGGCAAAATTTTAATTTTTAAGTTAAATAATTTCTTTTCTGATTTTTCAACAAAATTCTGTGAATATGGCACGTTTTTAATGATAAAATAAAACAAACAAAAACAAAAGCCTTTAAAAAAAATTTAGAATCTGCTTTCGTGCGATCTGAAATTATTAAAATTAATAGACTATTAGCCAGTTTATGGCATACTTTTTGAGGCTGATTTTCGCTGTTTTTGTCACTGCCATAACGTTTATGAAAAAATGTTTAAAACTGTTTCAAGTACATCGAGCACCATTACGCAGAAAATCAGCATTTTTTGATACGTTTAAAATGGAAAGGCCGTATATTTACGAGTACTTATCAATAAAGTACAGATAATGTACAGCCCTTGTAGTCAAATGAACTAGTCAAAAACTATTATGAGATTAGTAAGCAAACTACAAAACACCAATAAAAGCAACTGGTAAATCTAGTGCACACTATCCAATCAGATCTGGTCGCTTCCGACAAATTTACGTATAAATGTACCAGTGCTTCTGCCAATAAAGTTTGGTTGAAATATTTCGAAAACTGAGGGACTAGTTTGCGTTTCAGCTCGTTGTTATGATTCTCGAACGATCGGTAATAATTTTGGTTGGTCTATCTCTTCTCCTTTTGGTACTTTACATTTTACTATTTCTTTAGAATAGATAAAACAGCTCAAAAGTTCGACTATATAAGAGCACTACATACCTTGCTAAGATACAAGCAATTATAATATTTTTAAATGTTAAAAAGTGTTTTATTGGCTTATCCTAATCTCCGTCAAAAATACACATAAACATACGTAGCGTTTGTTCATATCCTGCATTATCAAATAAGTTCGAATTAAACAAATATGCCGTTGACCATAAGTGAACTGAAGTAGGCAACAGTATTACAAATTGCATAACTAACATGTCACAAGCGAGCAGTCCAAAGTGTAAATTTTTAAAACAATACCTCTTTAGATGCGCTGCACTTCAGAGAACACCGGTGAATGCGTTACGAAAGAAAAGTGTAATCGATATATATATTTTGCACATATTTGTAGGTAAAGCAGTTCTGAGAATCTTAAAAATATTAAATTTGTACGAGTATTTAAAATATGATAAGCAATATATTGTAAATAGTATGATGCCACACAACTGAGTACTTAGTTCTGAGAAATTTATTTTAGTTGATTACTCATAAATTTTGAGTTTATTCCTTATTAGTTGAGTGAACAGATATACGCGAAAAAGTATGTTGTATTTTGCATATAATTACAAATATTCGTAAAATAATATATTTATATATAAAGGGTGATCCAAGTAAAGGTACTTATTTATATAACCTTTTTTTTTTGATAGATCACGCGTGAGTCGTGTCAAGTTGTCATGCTATTTTTGTGCAGTATTGTTGGGCATTTCAACATAGAAAAAACTTACGCCTGAACAACGTTTACAAATCATTCAATTTTAATACAAAAATTCACGTTCTGTAAAGCATGTGTTTCGCGTGCTTCGCTCAACTTATCGTCAACTTAATCGGCCTACTGAGCGTACTATTCGCAACACCATCATCCATCTTGAGACACGGCATTCATTACTGGATAATATTCGACCGAATAGACCACGTCCAGCACGCAGTGAAGAAAATATAGCGGCCGTAGCTGAGAGTGTACACGAAGACCGCGGAGAATCGATTCAGCGCTGTTCTTAGCAACTCGGACTGACAACTTGTGCAAGAACTGAAGCCGCTCGACTTTCCCAATCGACAACGCTTCGCTCTATGGGCTGTTTGAAAAGTTCCAAGAATATCCGACGTTTTCGAACCAAATTTTGTTCGGCGATGAAGCCCATTTCTGGCTCAATAGGTATGTAAACAAGCAAAATTGTCGAATTTGGGACGAAGATCAACCTGAAGAGATTCCAGAGCTGACATTTCATATAGAAAAAACAACGGTTTGGTGTGGTTTGTGGGCCGGTGGAATTATCGGTCCATATTTCTTCAAAAATGATGCCGGTGAGAACGTAACCGTCAATGGCGACCATTATCGCGGGATGATAACCGTGACATTCGCCAGTTACCAGTCGAAATGCTCGAACGAGTCATCGTAAATTGGACTCAATGGATGTACCACCTGAGACGTAGCCGCGGCCAATATTTGAAAAAGTTAATCTTCAAAAAATTAATGTCAAATAATGTTCTTTCGAATTATAAGAAATATTCCCTATTAAATTTGAATTTTCTGTGTTTTTTTTCTCTTTAAAAAAAGTAGCTAACCTCGAAATGGATTACCCGTTATATATCTGTCAGTAAAGTTGGCCGTGTTGAACGAATGGTGAAGTCTTGACTATATAGCAACTGCATTTTATTCATGAAACAAAGAGATCAGCTTTTCTTCTAGTGTGTGCTCTAAGAGCGTACTCCGTTATTTTTTAATATATATCTCAATTCAAGCCCTAATAATAATTTACAAACATAAAAATTTCGAAATTTTGATAAAATTTGATTAAAAAACGATTGTTATGCATTAGAATTTTCTATAAAGCTTACACTTAGTATTATATTAATAATATACTTTAACCTGATCAAACCATTGTAGAATATAAGAAAAATATTTTTCGGAAAAAAATTTGCATTTAATTCACCTCCTGTGGCTAATCGTAATTTCTCAGTCGATATTCATATGTTATACAAAAATAAATTAGCTGCTCAAGGTTAAATATCAGTATGATTGTATTTACTTTGTATAGAAAATAGAATTAGATTAGATACATAAGTATGTAAATAATACTATAATTAATTAAGTATAATCAAACAAATAATACAAGTCTATTTATGGAAAAAAATTTGTCGTAACAAAACACTTTTTGGATGAAGATTAGGGTTGACCTTTTTGTTTTTTGCAAATAGATACGATTTCTCTTCTTAGATAAATTTATGAATACCAATAATATTTCAAAGAAAGAAATGTAAAATCGATAGAAAAAATAAATTTTAAATATTAAATGAAATTTCATTAATATATAAGATGTATTCCATTCATTATTAAAATTAGATTAACAAATCTTTACGCCTTTAATTTAAAATTATTATTTTTTGCTCAATATCTACTGATTCTAGAAGAAAATATTAAATATCAAAAATTATTTAATTCACTTCAGTTATAGTTTTCATTTGAATACTGTCGAAAAGATAATATAATCATAAACTAGTTTTGAATTTTATTCAAAGAATTTTATTGCAATTTTTAAAGTCTCAAGTAGTTTTTGAGAATATTTCAAGAGTTCTAGCATTAATTTATTTTTCATGCAGAAAATCATATTCTTCTACATACTCACACAACACATGTATACATGCATATGTATATACTGGTATAGCATTTCCTTTTTCAACAGGAAACAGATAAATAAAATAATAAGTGTTAATATAATTGATTAGCTCAATCCAAAGAAAACACAAACACATGTGCCAATAAATAACTAAACACTTAATCAATAAGTAGGAGAATCAACAACAATGAATTAAAGTGAGGTGGACATAAAATAGCAAGAAATTGACAAAACACAATCAAATACAACAATAAAAACAACAAACTGTAAACCCTGATGTTAGTCAGTTCAGTATTTATGTATTTGAGTATTTATTTGTACACAAACAAGAATTTGTCGTTCGTGTATATATAAACTAGTAAGTCACTTTCAATCGGCTTACATGGCAAAAAGCCGCTTGCTGAGAAATCGAACAACAGTTAGAAATTTATATACATAAGTACATATCTATATACTGCAGTACGAGAATTAAGCTATTTCCTGACGGCTTTTTCTTTTTTTTAAATAAAAAAAATTATAATAATAATAATGAAAAAAATAACGAAAATTCCTCTATCCATAATATATTCATACAATTTTTTTTTAATAAATTAATTAAATAAATATTTTAAAAACGCATCGAAGAGCAAGAAATTTGTTATTCCACACTTATATATTTAATTAACTAAATATTGCGACTGAAAATTATTAAAATCGGAAGAATCGATTTGTTCTGAAAAAAGTATGTAATCCATAAAACAAAGCCCCTAAGAACTTGAAAGTTGGTATTCTACAGACGTTAGTTAGTATTGACACTGAAAACAAGCGAAATTGAGTTTTGTGATTTGCATTTAGTTGGAAATGTACATGAAAGGAATGAAGACTTCAGCATGTCCGAAAAATCCCTTCTTTATTAATTATTTTAATTTGTTCAATTTGTTGTATTTTATTTTATATTTTACTTTTATTTAATATTACTGTATTATATTTCAATTCAATTTCGTTAATTTAATATAATTTAATTTTTCTTTATTTATTTTATTTTATTTCATTTTATTTAATAAAATTTTTTTAATTTATTTAAATTTTATTTTAAATTATTTATATTTTCTATATTCCATTTTATTTGATTTAATTTTATTTAATTTAATTTTCTTAATTTATTTTAATTTTATTTTATTTTATTTATATTTTCTATATTCCATTTTATTTTATTTTATTTTACTTAATTTAATTTAATTTAATATAATTTTGTTTTAATATATCTTATTTTATATTATTGTATTTTATTTTATAATATTTAATTTTATTTAATTTTTTTATTTAATTAAATTTAATTTATTTTATTTTATTTTATTTTATAATATTTAATTTTTTTAATTTTATTTTATTTTATTGTATTTAATTTAATTTAATTTAATTTAATTTAGTTCTATTTTATCTTATTTTTTTATTTAAATTAAATTTAGTTTAACTTAATTTAATTTAATTTAATTTAGTTCAAAATAATTTAATTTAATTAAATTTATTTTTATTTTATTCTATTTTTTTTTTTTACTTTATGTTATTTTATTTTATAATATTTAGTTTAATTTTATTTAATTCAATCTAGATTTATTTTATTTTAGTTTATTTTATTTTATTTTTTGTATTTTATTATATTTTTATTTATTTTATTTATTTATTTTATTTTACTTTTTTATTTTATTTTATTATATTTTATTTTAAATTATTTTATTTTATCTTATTTTATTTTATAATATAAGTTATGTTGCCAGATACCACAATACCACCCAATGGCGCACCTTTTGATCACATTGCCCTACACGTGACTTCACTGCTCCATTTAAAGTTCACAGAAGAACTTTCGTTGACGCGACACACGCGCAAGCGATCGATTACATATCCAATGTATGGGAAATGCAACGCAGGCAATGCCGATCAATACGCGCAACTCAACGATTGCTCGTTCGCTTGAAATCAAGCACTGAAGATGGCGGTTCGCCGAAACCGGTTTGTTACAAAACCAAAATTGACAAGGGATGACGAAAATTCGTTCCAATATAAATCTAGTATATCTAGAGTACGCCACGCGGGATTTGTGCATCTTTGAATTTCTGGTAGATACGGGGGCGAATAAAAACTATATAAGCGAGTGCGTGGCTAAAAACACTACTACACCAGTAAAGACGCCATTCCAAGTAATTTCCGCGGGAGGAAATATAAAAGTAGATAGGATGTGGATGTGGGCAATTTTTTAAATTTGTAGGCAAAGATTTGCCAACCACATTTTTTGTTCTCCCGGGATTAAAATCTTTCGATGGAATAATCGGCGATGACACGCTCTCGGAAATCAAAGCGGTTTTAGATAGGGAACACAACACTCTCATTCTAAAACCAGATATAGTGCTACCACTCAAGAGAAAAGCAGCGCAAGAAGTCAATATTATCAATACAAACATATCTCTTGATCACAATGTCTCCGAATTTACAAAAAGGAAGCTTTTCCAAATATTGGAAAATTACGAAGCCTTGTTCGGCCCTGTCGATCGAGGCACATAAATTCAAACTAATGTCCAAGCCGAAATCAAAACCGTAACGGAAGCCCCAATTTACACTAAAAGCTACTCCTATCCTGTTAACATGCGTGAGGAAGTAGAAAGGCAAATCCAAGATCTACTATCAGAGGGCATAATTCGCCCCTCCAAAAGCCCCTACAATTCGCCCATATGGATTGTGCCTAAGAAATCCCAGTCAGACGGGGAGAAAAAATATCGAATGGTTATAGATTTCAAGCGGTTAAACTCCGTAACCATCCCTGACACATACCCCATACCCGATATAAACGGCACTATTGCCAGCCTCGGTAATGCAAAGTATTTTACGATACTTGACCTAACTTCTGGATTTCTCTAAATCCCAATGAAACAAAGCGACATCCCAAAAACGGCATTTTCCACTATGAATGGAAAATACGAATTTTTGCGACTCCCTTTCGGTCTGAAAAATGCACCCTCTATCTTCCAACGTACGATAGACAACGTGCTGAAAGAATTTATAGGGCGTATCTGCTTGTATATATCGACGATATCATAATCTTCAGTAAGGATGAGTCTACTCACTTAAAGGATATTGAGACTCTCCTTGCTAAACTTTTTACAGCGGGTCTCAAAGTAAACCTTGAGAAGACACAATTCCTAAAAACAAGTGTAGAATTTTTGGGTTACATTGTAACACCCGAGGGGATACTCCCTGACCCGAAGAAGGTGAATTCCATACGGAATATGTTGCCTCCGTCCAACTTAAAAGAACTCAAGAGCTTCCTTGGATTAACATCCTACTACCGTAAGTTTATTCGCGATTACGCAAAAATCGCAAAACCACTCACAAACCTTACGCGGGGGGAACATGCTCAAGTAAGGGCAGCACAATCAAAAAAAGTGCCGATTAATTTAGACAAAGAAGCTAAAGAAGCATTCGCAAATCTCAAAGATATATTGACGACCTCCGAAGTCCTAACATTTCCTAAATTCGATAAACTCTTTAATCTTACGACCGATGCATCTGATTTCGCTATTGGCGCGGTATTATCACAGGATTACGATGGCAAGGACAAACCCATCGACTTCATATCGCGCAGTCTATACACCACAGAAGAAGTGTACGCAACCAATGAGAAAGAAATGCTTGCGATCGTGTGGGCACTAGATAACCTCCGAAACTACCTATATGGAGCCAAGAAAATACGAATTTTCACCGATCACCAACCACTTACCTTCTCTCTCAGTAATCGCAACTACAACGCCAAACTGAAGCGTTGGAAGGCCAGGATCGAGGAATACAATTACGAAATAATCTATAAACCAGGAATATCTAACGTCGTGGCTGATGCCCTGTCCCGACTGAAAACGCAAGTAAACCCTTTCACAATTTCCACCCCCGAAATTGCCAGTTACAATGCAACCATAGGATGAGAGGAAGACTCTGCAGGCGAGGTTGGTTCATCAGGTGATACTGTTCACAGCGCTGAACAGGACAATTCTGACCTGATACCCTTTGTAGAAGTACCTCTAAACGTATTCAGGAATCAACTGGTCTTTGGGGGTAGGCTTGATATATTTGAAGAACCCATTCTGGTTACGCGCGGAACTACATAAAATTAGACAGAATCAGCGAGGAGGAGCTTATAAATGTGCTATAAGAGAAGCTTAGACCAAACGTGATCAATGGCATAAAAATGCCAGAGAATAAGTTAGGGTTGCTCCAAAAGGTTTACCTGGAAAATTTTATGCAGTACAAGATTAGGGTTACTCAGTATATGGTAGAAGATTTAAGAGATCCCATCAGAATCTGTGATGTAGTATAGGCAGAACACAAAAGGGCTCATCGTAATCCCGCCGAGAACAGTAGGCCAATTCTAGAAAAATACTACTTTCCAAGAATGAATAGCATTATGAGGGGCTACGTTTCGTCCTGCGAGACGTGCAAGTTTAGCAAATACGACCGACATCCCAGTAAATTGGAGCTGCAGGTTACACCAATCCCATCGCACCCCTGTGAAATTATCCACGTGGATATTTTCGAAATACAAGGGGAAAAATTCCTCAGTTGTATAGATAAATGTTCCAAATTTGCAAAACTTTTTCACTTGAGAAACAAGTCAACTTTGCACCTTAAGGACAAAATAGTAAAACTCCTACATTATTTCACAACACCAGATAACCTCGTGACCTACAATGAGCGTGGCTTAATAAGTCCAGTAATTCAGAACCTTCTACATTCTTTAGGAATAAATCTGTATCGCACAGCGACCCAAAGAAGCGAAGTGAATGGTCAAGTGGAAAGGCCTCACTCTACCCTAATCGAGATTATCAGATGTCTGAAGATCGATAACCCAAACCTTAAGACGAAACAGTTAGTAACTATAGCGGTTGACCGCTATAATAACTCCATTCATTCCGTTATTAAGCGGAAACCAAGCGAGATATTCTTCAATCGCGCGAAAGCAGCCAACTATCAAGAACTCTTGGAAAAAAGTAGAAAAACGAATGAATATTTGAAGACACTATTAACCCAAAGACAGGTATCCCAAATTGAACGCCACAATAGAAGAAGATCTCTCCCAGAGCGTTATTACGAAAATGACGTCATATACGTGAGGGATAAACAAATCAAGGGAAACAAAAACCCTTATACAAGAAAGAAATTGTGGCTAGGGACAACACCGTAACAGTAACCACAACTAGTGAAAAAAAATTCACAAAGCGCATATCAAAAGGGTCAAGCGCAGGAACACGTACCCTAGCACTTGACACAAAATAAGAATTTTATCGAAAAAAAAAAAATGAATCGAAACAGTTCAAAAATGTGGTACTAAGAGGTAGCAGGAGGATAACAACCATCAATACAGGGTCAATAAGAAGATATTCACGGTTACACAAGAGGTATTGAGGAAAATTGCCGAAGTCACGGACCGTACCAATAACGTGGCAAAAGAAACGGAAATTATGGAATTCAAGCCAAACGCACTTCACAACATCTTCCTTCTTCGCGAGGATGTCAACGAAATGGTGCGGGGATGTCAATTGGCTAAAAATGGAATTGTTAACACCAACTTCTTAGATATGGACGAAGTTAACCAGATCTTATCCGAAATAGAAACGCTCCCATATCAGAATATAATAGAAGCAATCGAATGTGGCCAACCGTCGGTACTGACAAACGGGACACTCCTCCTTTACGTCCTGTCAATGCCAAAGGTAACACCTAACAAATATAATCTCCTGGTAACCCGCGCCGGAATTTATGAAGGTAAGCAACTGAATCTACCTTTTGAAAAGATGCTGGTCAACCAGGAAGAGACATACGGGCTAACAAAGGACTGCTTGGTAATCAGCTCATCCACGGTATGTAGATTAGAATCCTTAACCAAATTGGAAGAAAGCAGTTGCATTCCACGACTCTTAAAAGGTGGAGATGCCAGCTGCGAGTTTATCAGACGCAATGGGTCACATAGAGAGCTCATAAATGAGAACGCTGTGTTTATATCAAACTACCAAGGAGTAATCAAAAGTAGCAATGCCTCAAGCACGGTAAATGGCACCTACGTGATCCAATTGAATAACTAAACAGTTACCATTGGCGACCAAGTGTATTCTAGCTACGAAGCCATTACCGCGCAGGCCCTTCCAGCAGTACTATCAAAGGTGAAGAACCACACAATGAAGGTCAACCTAGAATACGTCCACGACCTTACTTTGGAAAACGTAAGATATCTTGGGTATGTCAATTAAAAAGTAAATTTCTCTCTCGCTTCAGAAATCCTCTCGATATGTCGCCATGCTGTGGAGATGCTACAATAAAAAGTTAGACCTCCCGCCTGTCGAAATTCCGACTCATTGGACGGAAACCTCTAAGAGCAACAACATCATTAAGGGAAAATCGACACCCGAAATTTATCGTCTGGATACTAGCCCACCAGCCACATCAGCCGGTACCAGTATATCACTGGGGAATCGCAATTCCTCCCTACAGGAATTTTCCCCCTCACGATTTTCGACTTTTGACGGGATCTTTAAAGGGGGAGGAGTTATGTTGCCAGATACCACAATACCACCCAATGGCGCACCCTTTGATCACATTGCCCTACACGTGACTTCACTGCTCCATTTAAAGTTCACAGAAGAACTTTCGCTGACGCGACACACGCGCAAGCGATCGATTACATATCCAATGTATGGGAAATGCAACGCAGGCAATGCCGATCAACACGCGCAATTCAACGATTGCGAAATACTGGGCAGTGGTGGGAACTGCAACGTTAGCAGTTAACTTAGGCTAAGAAGTTAGATGGCAAGAAAATAAACTGATAACAATTAGTCTTGAATTGTACCGCGACAAGTGCGGAATAAAATCTCTTCTATTTAATATTTTAAATAGTGTGTTTCATTGCCATTGGTGAGCAGTTGGGCCACCACGACTTTAATTTTTTTAATAATTCATTGTCGGTGACCTTATTTTATTTTTATTTTATTTTATTTTATTTTATTTTATTTTATTTTTTTATTTTTTTATTTATTTTTTTTTTATATATATTTTTTATTTTTATTTTATTTTAGATTTTTATTGTTATTTTTAATTTTTTTTAATTTGAATTGATTTTAAATCATGTAAAAAGATTTAGTTTTATTTAATTTTATTGAATTAATTGTTATATAAATTTATTTTTCTTATTGTCTACAAAATTACACATTTGTACGCCTGACAGGTATAGGATTAGTAAGACTAACCGCACATAAACGCATGCCGACTAAGTAAGCCAAGCGGCTTGACCAAGCTGTGGCGGATATCAAATGTACGGAACCGGAAATCCGCAATGTATATCCTTTGAGGCCAATGTGTGTTTGTGGTAGTGCTGTTTTCAAGCAAAACACTTCTCCTGTAGTAATTATTATGTGTTAGTGGAAAATGTTTCCTGTGAGTGCTGACAATGGTAAGTAAAATAATTTAAGAACACTAAATTTAGGATTATTTAAAGTGCAAATGTTTGAGTAAAAATTAAAGCAATCTGCACTAAACTGTGAAATTCTGGGATTTTCATTTGGGCAAAAAATTTTACAACAATTTTATAAGTTTCCTCCTTTTTTAGACGAAACCAACTTCACTTTACTGCGGCGTAATTTTAGCAAAGCCTATTTTTGGCCTTGTCAATTGCTTGCACGTGTCAGACAAAGTGATTTGGGTAGAACGTGTAGAAATTTTGACTGCTTTCAAGCTAAACAATTTTACTATTTCTATTTGTTCGCTCAATGAAAAAATGGAGCAAATCTCTTTCGCACAAATACTTTACCTTTAACCTTACTTGTACCATAGGTCAAAGTATTTAACAAGTCTGTCCGTCGTAAAATCCTTAGATACACACTTAGGTAAATTCAGTTGGTTCTAGTAAATATAAGTATATTTTAATTTTTGAATGTACATGTATTGTAACAACAGCCCAACTAGCCTAACTTTGCTGTTTGACGCTTGAAGAAAGTGAAGACTGGCAGGCAACTTGAAAAAAACCATATATATACATACATACCGAAGCATATATAGTATTGTGCTTACTTTCAGCACTTAAGTGTTCGCAGTTTAAATATTTTTTTGCGTGTTGTGTTTAATTTTCGTACATTTACTTCCTTAACATTTTGTAATGCTTGTAAATTGCTCTGACACTCTTCAGGGTTTTTCGTTTATTTGTTCTTTTTTCGTTTTTAGGTCTTTGTTTTTGTAATTTTAATGACCTTGCTTTTATTAGGATTTTAATGGCACATTGTAGGACATTTTGACTGTTTTATTGCCACAATTTGTGCGTTGATTTTACACTTTTACAGTTGAAAATTTATATTGCTTTAATTTTACTGCAAGCAAAGGTTTTTATTGCGTCAAAATTTTGTGTATCAACAAAATTATGGATTTTGGTAAAAATATTTATTAACAAAATTTTGGTCTTTTTTTATTTTTCCTTACATAAGAAGAAAAAACGTTTACAAAATCTGTTAGAAAATTATATATACTAGTATAAATAGCACAAATATGTACGGTTTATAAATTTATCTCTAGAGACATTCTAGCACCAATCTTTCGATAACTTTTCCAAAAATTGCCAATGAATTACTTAAAATTCGGGGACTTCTGGTTACCAAGAATGTGGTGACTAACATTTTGAAAAACTTGCTTAAGTGACGATTCTTTGTCCTTATGCTTGGTTCCCCCGAGTGATAGAAAAGTGCAATTATTTGTTTAGTGCATTTTTTCTGTGCTCAAAAGAAATCAGCTTTTCGCCCAATGCTCGGTTCGCACGTAAGAATTGTAAAACTAAAAGGAAAATTGCCAACCGGATTAAATATTCAGATTTAACCTATTAAACATGTTAAGGGTTGTTCTAATATGTTTGAGCCCAGAAGTTGACTTGAATTTGAAAACTTTCGTAATTGGCGCTTTATAGCTACTCAAGTGAGCTCCTTCTCCAGTTTGTGTTGTGCGTCTTGATGTTCTTCCAATGAATGAGGAGACCCACAATTTATTCTAAGCTGCCTCAAAAGAAATACACTCGGAGGGTTTGACATCCTTTGCCAAGTGTTTCAATTCCACAATCTTCCGCATTATACTACGTACTGCTAACCACAAAATCGCAGTAGCCATTGCAGCCATAGAGGGTCACACAATATTTGGAAATGTGTAAAAAGTTTAGGTCGACAGACTGAACAAAAAGCCCAGGCGCCGCAGTGATTAATTTATAAAGAATAAGAATATAAAAGAATTTCAGTAAAGTCAAAATCATTTAAAATATTTTTCCGTTTTTCCGTCAAATTTTTCCTGACTCACCTGTGATATAGACTCTTTAATAATTCTTGAATTTCGTTTAAGAGAAAATTCTTTACCTCGCGCTCAATGCTCGCTCGAAAAGAATTTATTCTTTAATTTCAGTTAAATCAACTTAATCATAATAATACTTGCTTTTTTTTTGCTGTTCCTAACAGCACAAATAATTTCAATCAGCATTTGCAAAGAGAGGCAAGGCCAGCCACTGGTAGTCGAGTAAAGAGCACATAATTTAAATTTATTACCATCATTCCAAGACTTTAGAGAGCCAACTATGGCCAGCCGATTCACCTGCAAGCCACTTCTGCACTTTAACCTGGCGACGGGTATCATCATCATTTGGTTAAACTCACTCGAGACCATAGCGATACGAGTGTGTAGAGAAGTACCCCTAGACAGACATTGTGTTCTCGCAAAAAAATGCAAACAACAACACCTTGGCTCACAAGTCGTTGATGATGTCAATGATTTTAACTTACGCGCTAAGGCAGAGGGGCTGGCTATATGCATTTTTTCCATCAATCTTCCAGGTAATCCTGTTCAACATTTTCCAAATGCCACTTTATCATAATCACAGCAAAATGCAATCATTAAATGGACGCGACACAACAAAGCAACGGGGGATGAATTGAAGAGAAACGGGAAATGATTCAAAGCAAATAAGCTTAGAAAAAATATGCGCAAGAGAAGATGAAGGAATAGAAGTATACTAAGTGGGCATGAACTGAATGTGACAGCTTGGCTTAAGCTGGTAGAAGGATAATAAAAGGCAATAGAGGTCACGACATTATGCGGATGTAAATTAGAAAAATTGAGTTTAAGTGCTAAATTAAAGTCAATTTCGATGAAGATCTCAAGAGTTGGAACGTAATAAGAAATGTAGTTTTCAGATTTCTTCAAGTAAACAAATTTTTATTACTAATTTTTTTATTTATTTCTTATTTATTTTTTAATTTGAACAACTATGAGAATAAAAACGTAATAAAGGTAAGGTAGAAATGTATTTTGTATAAGTTTAAGATCTTGCTTAAGTGTGGTTTTCAATGTCAGGGTGACAAAAGTCTTTAAGTTGGCTTTGTAAAAAATTCAATGTGATAAAATGAAATTTTTTTAAACTAATTATAATAATCTGAGGTGTTAAAGAATGCAACTATTTCGACTTAAAATTATATTTGACATTTTAGACTGTTCTCTATAACTCATTACAACGCAATTATAAATCCTTTACCCGGTACGCGTAACACAAACTTTAAAAACAATGAAAACGTGATGTGTTATAACTGCTTGAAGATGGGGCATTATTCAATTAAGTGCCGTGAACTGCAAAAAAAGCTCGTTGTGCAAAATGTCAGCGAATAAATAATGTAATCGAACATTATCCAGAAAAGTAAAATCTTTTTAGGCAATTGCGTGTCGAGCCGGTTAAAGACGAAAATGCAGAAATTATTGTGAAACAAATTGAACTCTTTCATAGACTCGGCTAGCAGTCGTATTCTCGTGAAAGATATTTTTCCGAAACAACTCGGAAGCTCCACCCCATGTTCTATCGCACTGAATGGGTTCGGTGGAGGCAAATACGTATTTTGATGCGAATAATATTGACATTTTATTCGTAATAGACAACTTGTTAAGTAAAAATATATTCCTCGGCGCTTACTGTCTATGTAGAAGTGGTAGTCGTCTATTGATTGAAAACGGTAATTGTCGTGTCGAAAATATTTTAAACATACGTGCTTGTACAACATTTGCTAAAAATGAATTTACTAAACTTGAACCACGGTGAGCTGGTACTATGAAACCCGTGAATATGAAAACTCAGCGTATCCCCATTTCTAAAAGACCAATCCTCGCCAATATAATAAAGGAACTGCCCAAAAATGAGATTATAATGAATCATCTGACTCTTCGTACGCGTCACCAATCGTCCTTGTTGAAAAGAAAAGCGGTGAGTAACGCATTTGCGCAAACTATGAGTGTCTCAATAAGATTACAACCAAAACATCCTTTCCAATGTCAGTTATGGATAAACATTTCGCACAGATTGCAGGTAAATAAATATTTTACAACGTTAGATTTACGTATGGGCTATTACCAAGTTGAGCTCGAAGATAAGTCGAAGCAATTCACAGCATTATTATGAATGAAGGGCATTACGAGTTCAATAGAATGCCTTTTGGTCTGGTCAGCGCTCCGGCAGAGTTCCAAGCCCTTAATTCTTTTAATTTATTGGTTCTCATTTTATTAAATCTTATTCAAGTGTTACATCGTGCTTAAGCATTTTGTAGCTTCTCAGCCAAGAAGTCGGCGAATTCCTGATAAGGAGTAGCACCCAAAGTCATCTGCTTCCACAAATGAGGAGTCAAGTAAGCTTAGGTATTGGCATTAGCATAAGTAGCCTTAGCGAAGTTACCAAGAGTACCAGTCGAATCATGAGCTGAAGTATAGAACCACACTTGCCAATAACTTTGCAGGGCACGGTTTCCCCAGTAGCCACGACAAACGGGTGCGACGGACAATTTTGCCAAGATGATGACACCTCGAATAGTGGTTGCTACTTCCTTGCTGCATGACAACGAATGCCTTAAAACATGTACGCTGGCCGGTACGGGTCCAATCTGAATAGGCATAATTTTTAATAATTTATCACGAAGGGTAGTACCAACAAAGAAATCGATGATTTCGAAATTTTTAATCAGCTATGACTACAGATAGATTTCACCTAATGAATGGTTTTTTTTCATCTTGCACCAGGCGACGCAATTTGGTTACTCAAACCCACTCCTTGGAGTCCTCCTTGTCTCCACGACAACGACGATGTCCACAGCCACGACCCCCACGAGAACCAAATCCTCCATGGAAACCACCACGGGCTGAAGCTTCGCGCTATTCTATAGATTTTCAAGTTATGTCGGTGAAGATAAACAACCGAACACATGGGTGGCTAAAATGAAAACTGATGAGGTGTTAGCGTATCTAGGTGTTGTAATTATACCCAGTAGCACGGTTATAGAAGGCTTACAGCTTATTGAAAAGTTTTTGAATATTCTTCAAGAAAGCGGTTTGAAATTGGGAATTTACAAATGCAAATTTCAACAAAGTAAAATCGGGAGTCACGTCATAACGAGAACGGTGTAATGTCCGGACAACGTAAATTATCCGCCACATCCAATTTTCCTGCGTTGACGAATATCACAGAGCTAAGACGTTTACTGAGCCACATGCCCAGAAATTCAGAAAATTTGTTCTTGATTTTTTTGTTGCGGGAGGAACAAGCATTCCAACATATTATCAATCTTTTGACATCCGCTCCAGTGTTGACTCTTTACGACTAAAAAGTGCAGCACGAGATACACACAGACGCCAGTGGCATTGGCAGGTGTTCTAATGATAGTACAGTCGTCATTGTACCGAAACCGAAAGTTAAAACCATTCATATGAGGTAGAAGCTCTGCCGTTGTGGACTTGTGACCGATTACGCGCTCGATATAAGCACCGACGTCAACAACTTGCTGTACAGCATGCAAGTACAAGATGAAAAGATAGGAGAAGTAATCGCCGTTTTACGATCATTTCAAATCTGACCGAGAAACAGGAATCAGAAAGTTTTGTTTTAATCAAAAAATATCACCTTTTTCGTCAAGAAAATGACAGTTTGAAGTTCGTTTTGCCAAAAGCTGTACGATGACTTATTGCTCAGCTGTGCCATGACAATATGTTTTAGAGAAAACCATCGCCCGCATTCGTAACACGTTTTGGTTCCCGCAAATGCGTAAATGCGTAAAGAATTATGCCGCCCCGTGCGTTGATTGCTGTTATTGGAAAGCACCATCCGGTAAGGGAGAAGGATAATGCATTACGATCGGATAGAATCGATACCATTTCGCGTAATTCACGTTGACCACCTTGGTCCCTATTGCTATATTTTAGCTATTTCCGACACGTTTTCAAAATACGTGAACAACTCACGTAATAAATATATTAAATGAAATAACTAGCTATTTTGGATTACTGATTAAAATGATTTCTGATCGTGAAACCGCCTTACGTTCAAGCATTTACAACATCTTGTGAAATGAACGAGATAAAACATGGAAAAACGACTGCATCCGCGATCGAATGGTCAAATAAGGCGTGAAAATCAAACAATCCTAAACTTTTTACGTACCTCCGTTGATAATCCGAAATATTTGGACTTAATGTTGCGTTGCGTACAAGTTTTCTTTCGATTCCCAAAAGTATAAAACGTCGGGATATAGCCCAAACAAAAATTCTCATTCGTTTACGAGCCAGTCAAAATTAAACCGTGACGCTACAATTGTCCCGAATTAGATGATGAACCAGGATCTGAAAATTATGATAACACTGAAAGCGCGGTCGATTTCCTGTCAGGAAAGGCCAAATGTCAACAAGCTGGCATATCATATAAAAATGGTGAGCAGCTCCGTGGAGACATCGCGGTATGTTAGGAAACATCCTGATGTGACAGTATTAACGAAGATACGTGCAGTACCAGAAGCAATATCGTTGGTCTATCAAAATTAATATTACATGTATAAATTGTAATTGAATTCAAAATAAAATTAAATATTAAAATATTAAAATAATAAAATTTTGAAATATTAAAATATGAAAATATTAAAATATTAAACATTAAAATGTTAAAGTATATTAAAAACGAGACGTGGTCACCTGACCAGAGTTAATATACTATTTCATAAAAGGTATAAATTTATTAGTTTATAAAAAATAGGGTTTAGCCCGTGATACGCCCACTTTTCCAAACAAATTGTATAGGTATGTACATCCGAGAAAAACTGTCATCGCAATATATTGCCTGCGAGTTTTTAATTTTGACCACAAAAAATGGTCACATGACTACGTCACATTGCATTCTTTGAATTAATTTCTTTTAGTTTAATTCTTGGATTGAAATTAAAAAAATTGTTTGAAAATAATTATTAACCATTTAATGCATTTTAGCTATAAGACTTAATGTTGAGTGTACTATCTGCGCATATGTAGAAGTCCTTCAAATTCAGCACCTTCACATCTGAACTGAAATGTAAATGCGCTGTCATGGTTGCACATTGATTGCCTCCCAAACAAATATAAAAAGGATACATATGTGTATATGTATGTATGTAGTTTGTATTTAGCTCTTCAAACTACATGCGCAATACCAACGCCCACGTACAAATGCATCGTATGACAATAAGTTTTTATCGCATATCCTCTCTCATTTCCGCTAAAAGCAATCTTGTCGTTTCGCTAGCTGTCGGACATGCACTTGTTTCTCAGTATCATCACTAACATCACTGACGGCTGCACGCGCTGCTGACTGACTAACTGTCGGCAGCAAATTTGCTTTACTTGCTAACAACGCTGGTGAATACTTTTAAAGTGTCACTGATGCCTTGCTGCGTCGGCAAATAGCTGCGTTAGCGCGAGCACAGAGGTGCAACTGTGTGACAGAGCACATCCACCGTCACTTTGTGCGCGTATGGAAGGGACGGGGTTTGGCGTTTTATTGCTTTAAACACAAAATTGTTAACCGGTTGGATGACTGGCTGACTAAAGCTGCATACTAGAATGCACTTACGACTTTTTAAGTAGTAGTTTGTGGCTTTTATTGCGCACAAACAAATGATTGTAGATTTTTACTCTGTGAGACCTTTTTTGTTCTTGCTGTTAAATGGATTCGTGCAGACTCATAGTAGCAATATCTCGTGCATGGTTTGTCTCTTAAATAGAGATGTCCTTGCGGCGGGAGTTGGGTTTTCAGTGTGTCGCTAGACAAAGCTTGTTGAATTTCGTGGTGTATTCATATTTATGTATGTGTGTAACTTTGTATTTGCACCACTTTTCATTTATATACACACGCCGTTTGCAAGACGAATTCGTCGTGGTTATCTAACATCTGTTGTGATTTCTCATTTTAGCCACATCTTTATATATGTATACAATATTCTCTCTTTCCACAGGAGGGAAACGGATCCAAAATGTTAAAATTATTTAGAGTTTAAATTGTTAAAAATAAATTAGTTGCAGAAATTCATGTTAATTAAAAATATTTGTAAATGTCATGTGAAGATTAATTTGTTATCAAAAAATTTATTATATTAATTGTTCTTAAGGAAACTTCACTTTCGTATCCTCAACCATGCCGTTTGACGCTAATGCATGACAAACTTTTGGGGAAGCTGAGGAACAAACATCAGGGGTGGGTTTCTCTTACAATACATATTAAATAGCAGCCTAAGTAAATGCAATAAGCGAGATAAGGTCGTATTTATAATTCCCAAGTTCACAGGTTCTCGGTATTTTGGAAAGTTCTGGACCTTAAGCTATCAACCGACAAATTACAGTTGACAGCTTTGTTGTAAGAGTTAGGCGCGGCTGTGGGTATGAAAAAGTTTTGACAACTTCTTTCGGGATGTCTATATTTCTGACCATTCTCAAAGGGAGGAAATTACCTCCATGTTGGAACAGCGACTTTAAGATCCTTAGCATGATCCAAGTAAGGAAAGCCTTCAATGAAAGCTATAAAACCAAAATCACTTTACGCATACATAACGAAAAGTTCTAAAAGCAATTTGGAAAGCGAAAATTAGAGCATGGCAATCCTTATGCTCAACAAGGGAAACAATAGAGAGGCCTAGTAGGATCTTCACCAAAGAACACTATAATCCGACATATGTTAGAAAAAAGGTTAGTAGTTGGACAACTACTGCTAGCAAAATCCTTGACGGGCACATAAAGGTGGATTTCCTTGGCTGACACAAAACATCAAAAGGAGATATATAACCACACATGCAGACGTTAACATAACGAGAATGATTATAGCAGACAGTATAGTATAGACAATCCCATGAGGCGGCCTTATAAAGATTACATTCATGAGCGCGCGAACGACGGAGTAGGTGTTAATCCCAAAATACCATAATTTCAGCTCCCTTCACTCGACGATAGTATATAGTATTCCTTTATCCCATCACATAAAAATACCTAGAAGATGAATATTGAAGATTTATTAAAGAAGCATATGAGGGCCTATTACATCTGCGAGAGAATCCTTAGCAGGAACTGGATCCTTAAAGCAAGTATAGTCTAGTGAATGTAAAAGGCCGTTATAAGAACAATTGCAATATATTACAGAAACAGTATAAATGTCAGAAAATTAAATGGAATAAAGAGCAGCTTGTGCAGAGGTAATAGGAGTCACTAACAGAATTATGGCAGGGTTATTAGAGACAAAAAATTGAATACAGCACTATATACAATACCTAGTCATAACACTATTAAATAAATCAGACTATATTCTCCCAAGGCTAGATTTCATAAATTGTTACCTGGTGAGAATAACCTCTATACTTGAACACAGAAAATATTTTGTAAGAGAGGAGGATACTATTTGAATTCTCACAGACGGCTCCAAAATAGAGAGGGAAGTAGAGGAAGGGGTATACCGCGAAAATCTTAAAACATTCAAATCTTTGTTACTAGATATAGAAAAGTTATGTTGGACTCTATTGAATAACTACGGGAGGATCAGAAGTCAGATATAATACATACCCAATCACAAATTCAAGCGTAGTCAACAATCATAGGACGCCTCTAAGTTCGCTAGCAGGTTACCTCGCCATCTATATAATCTGGGCTCCAGATCTGTAGAAACATTTGACTATTTGGCCAAGTTGACGATTCTAAAACGGACCGATGAAAAGGAAGCTGCAATTTTAGTTTGAAGAATTAGCATTGAGAAATGAAAATCTGTTTCTAACTCTAAGATATTGAAAATAATATGGACCAAGTTTCACACGGCCAGAAAAAGACCTAGCAAATAGACCGAGGAAAAGTTTCATACGGCCAGAAAAAAGATCTAGCAAATAGACCGAGGAAAAGTATATATACACTTAGAGGCATAAAACCGTATTAATGACTCTTCGGAGAACATACATCAGAAATTAGCCTGCCCTATAACAGAAGTTGACGAATTGAAGGAAGTAAGGAAGTATGAGTGCCCATCTGAATGATATATTTGACACAAAATATTTAAAATTCATAAGGTACCAATTCTACAAAAGCTGTTGATTAAAAGGAAAATTCATAGAGAAAACTAAATAGTAGAGCTCTAGATATCCGGGTATCGAGCATTGCGAGCAGCTCGATGCTCGCTCGACACTCGTTCATTGCTCAACTGCTCAGCAGAATAAAATAATTTCAATTTTATTTGTCAAAGTTTCTTTGGTGTTTCAATGATTTTTACACTTTGCATAAATAAATTTTAAATTATTAAAAACAGTTATGAGAAAAAAGTCAAAGTGTTTGTCAAAATACTCGAAATGCTCGTGCTCGGTCCAAAATTTTTCGAGTAATGAGCAATGACCAGTTGTGCGGGTGCTCGTTGCTCAAATGCTCGCACAGCTCGCAAATGTTTGAGCAAAAGTGTATCAAAATGCTTGAAATCCTTCAACCAACAATCCTACCTATCAATTCATTGCAACCAGTCATCGAAAATAACAACTACAGCTAAATTTAAATTAAAAATCAAATAGAGAAATTTCGCTTATGAAATTTTGAAATTAATTATAGTCATTACTGTTGACCAAAAAATTTGAAGTGAATGAGATTTGCATTCATTTATTTCTGTTTTGCTCACTTAAAATTTAATACTTAATAGTTAAGTTAGGTCAAATACATATTACAAAAGGCACTAATTTTAACTTAAAATACAGAAGAAATTATTGCAAATGCGACAATTATTGCGACCAACAAAGCCACACCGAAAAAGGTTCATGTAAAATTAACATTTCTGCATTATCAACTTTACAATTCATTAAACAGGTCATATTAACAATGAAAATTACCAAACTGCAGGTTTCACGTCATTTCATGTTAAAATGACATGCACCTCACATGAAAAATTAGGCTTTAGAAGTACAAGGACGTAATATGTTTATTCATGAGGTTGAAACTAGTATATTTTGATTGAATGTTAACAGCTTGCATATTTAGTTTCCAGAAGAATCTGTTTCGACTCTAAGTATGAACTAAAATATACAAAATTGGATTGAGAATCAGAATGTTGATTGTTAATTTTCTTAAAGAGTTTTGTAATTGATCTGGTCAAAAACTTAAATATTGGTCAATCTCTTCGACTAAAATTCAAAAAAAAAAAAAAAATACACAAAATCGCTTCAGTATCAAATGAATGAATTGGCTGAAGATCGTAGAAACTTTTCTTACATAAATTTAAGGTAATTTATTACATATCTTCCATGGGTATCCGGAGATCTAATGCATCTGATATTTTATACAATCGCTGCAATAACTTGAACCGCAAGTGCATAAAACTTGATAGCAACATGTCAGATTCAGAAAATGCATCGGAGAAGTTTATGTATGGTGACGAGAGCGATGCAATCAATTTATGAAGCGAGACATATGTATGTGTAGTTAATCATATTCTATTTATTTCCCCGGCCGCAATAGCCGAGTGGTTAGCATTACGTACTAGCGTTCAGAAGATCTGATTTCGAGTCCAGAGTCAAGCAATATTCAAAATTATAGAAAATTATTATTCCTAATTGCGGATGCCACTCAACAGGGAAGGTCAAGCACTCCGAGTGTATTTCTGACATGAAATCATAAAACTTCATCGGGCGTTCGGAGGCGGCTTAGAAAAAACTGTAGGTGCCTTCATTTGATGGTAAAAATATCAAGACGCAAAATCACAAATTGGAGGGGAGAGCTCGGCCACAACTCGCTTCTTCGGTTACAAAACGAGAAATATATACAACCATTTCGAGGTTCCCTCCTCTTTAAAAGAAAAAAAAACACAGAAAATTCAAATTTAATGAGGAATGTTTATTATCATTCGAAAGAACATTCTTTGGCATTTATCATCTGAAGATTATCTCTTTCAAATGCTGGCCGCGGCTACGTCTCAGATGGTCCATCCTTTGAGTCCAATTTTCGATGACTCGTTTGAGCATTGCGATGGGTAAATGACATGCGTGAAGGTTTGCTCCAGGGCCTCAATCGAAGCGGGATTGTCCGCATGGACTTTAGATTTTACATATCCTCACAGGAAAAAGTCTAACGGTATGATATCACACGATATCATTGGTGGCCAATCGACCGGCCCAAAAATTATCTGCTCTCTGAACTGTTCTCTCAATAAATCCATTTATTGATGCGATGTGTGGGAAGTGGTGCGGTCTTGTTGAAACCAAATGTCGCGAAGATCACAAGCTTCAATTTCAGACTTCAAATAGTCGGTTATCACGGCGAGATAACGTCCGCCATTGTCGGTTACGTTCTCACCGGCATCATTTTTGAAGAAATATGAAGCGATGATTCCACCAACTCACAAACCAAACAAAACCGTTGTTTTTTTCTGGCTGAAATGGCAGCACTTGAATTTCTTCAGGTTGTTCTTTGTCCCAAATGCGAAAATTTTGCTTGCTTACATACCCATTGAGCCAGAAATGGGCCTCATCGCTGAACAAAATTTGACTCGAAAACGTGGGATCTTCTCAAGAGCCCATAGAGCGAAGCGATGACGCTTAGCAGGGTCAAGCGGCTTCAGTTATTGCAAAAGCTGTATTTTGTACGCTTTCAATTTAAGATCTCGACGTAAAATGCGCTTAGTTGCTGCAAACGGCGCCGATTCCACTCTCCACTATCTTCGTGCACACTCTCAGCTACGGCCGCTATATTTTCTTCACTGCGTGTTGGACGTGGTCTATTCGGTCAAATATTATCCAATAATCATATTATTATCATGTTGGTCAAGTAAATTTTCTATGTTTCATATACATAAGTTTGTTTGTTTGACAAAATCGAAAATTTTGTACAAAAATCGTTAATTTTACAATAGTTTTTAGTAACGTTTTAGTTCAGTGCATTAATTTAAGAATAATCTTAAGCGCTTAGGATGATTTTGCTTGAAAACTCAATATCCAAACTCTCATAATTTTTTGGGATATAATGAAGTTTTATTGTTCTATCGACTACCGGATTTTTGTATCGTTTTCCAGGCGAGTATTTCACAATGAGCGCGATTGTTAATCTCAATGAACTGATGTCCAATAATTAACTTAATTTAACCTTTATATCATTTTCCTACATAAATGACAGCAGATTCAAATCCTGCGTTTATTTTTGAACACCCTATATTTTTAATTAAGGAAATAACATTTTTACAAAAAAAAAAAAAAAAAAATTTTGCGAGTCTTTATTGAAAATAAAAATGGAACGAGAATAATTGTTAATCATAAAAATGTAATTTTATGTTTCACAACGCAAACTTTTAATAACAAACCGAGTAGCATAGTCAATTTACAATATGAATAAATTGAAAATTTCAAAATTTCTTAAGCCCTAAGGAGCATAAATAGATTTAGACACGCGTGAAAGAGAATTTAATTTGCAGTGCAATTTATTTATAAAATTTTATGAATCGCAAAGAGCTACAATGGTTTGCTTCACATTTACTATGAGCGAATAAACAAATAACTTTATGAGTTTACTGCCAAATGCATGCCTTTGCCTTTCCACGTGTAAATATGCCTGTCTATCCTGTGCTTTAAGGGCATTGTAAACATAAGCAAAGCGCAAATGCTCAAAAAAAGCGCGTGTAAATTGTCAATAACAATTCAATTCATATTTATTTGGACATGTGTAAATTTGCCATATTTTTAGACATATATTTTTATGTGGATTTTTTAGCCACATTGTGATTGGGTACTCAACGAAGTTTACATTTATACACATATTTTTTAAACAATTGTTTATGCTTTTTTTCATTTCTGTCATGCCTGTGTGTAATTCTCGACATTTTTTATGCCTCTGGGGCGCATTTTAAAAATATTTTCAACTTTTTAATAAAAGTCAAACAAATATCCAAAAAATATGAGCGACTGACATGAATTTATATATATACGCGTGTACGTACTAAATATGAGGGATAATAACAAAGAGCATAACGGTGCTTAATGCTTAAATGTGCTCCGAACCAAAATGATATGCATTTAACTATTTATATGCATGTATGTATGTTTATTTATTGAATACCATGCAAACAAGCCGAGTACTCCATGTACGCGTGAAATATATACTCCACGCGGACAATAGAGTAATCCAAAACCTGTCATAATCCATACAAAAAATATGGTCCAATTAACATTGTTAAGTCCTAGAGCTGGACCATATAATCCTTCTCTGCATAACACCCGAGTACTCCATGGAGTATCCACAGGGGATTATATTTTGGACTATATGCGAAAAATTACATTCGAATATATTCTTTAGTTTCGAATACTATCTGCTTTAGTAAAAAGCCATTAAAACATATTATTTATGGTGTAAATTTATATTAATATTAATAATTTATTGGTAATAAATATATAATATGTATTAGTTTGCGTATTTGTTCTACGTATTTTAATTGAAGTAATAATAAATTCTGCATGCCTTTTCCGTACCAGCAGAGCTCAACAGCGAAACGAAACTGACTCAGTTTCATTTCCACACAATTTTTGTATACGAGTATAGAACTTATTGCGAAATTGTAATTTCGTGTAGTGCTTGCGATCGGTATAACACGAAGAATGATCGTGATGCACAAAGTTCCTGTAAAAAAGCATAAGTTGGTCCAATAGTTCCCACAGAAGAGTGTATTTTTAGGTACTCTTTCTTTCATTTCTTTATGTATCGTATACATATACGGGTAGATTGCGTGTGCGTAACTATATATGTTTTTTTTATGTTGATTGTCATATGCAAAATGAAAAGTTCGCAACCGTAAAAATTTATTTTTATTAAAATTTCAACCATGCAATTTTGCCTAAATTGAAAATAACTACCAGAAGCGCCAAAATGTATGTTCAAAGGTGTTCGCAAAATTTATTTTATTTGCTTGTGTGGCAATCATTTCTAATTTGTGAAAAATACCACAATTTGTTGACACATTTTTTACATTTTGTTATCAGCTCACTACTTTAACACATGCTCCTTCACTATTCTTATTTCATATTGTATTTATTTATTTATTGTATCATCTAATCCGCTTTCCCATTCGTAGTACAGTTTGTCAGCCAGTTTTTTATAGTCGTTTGCTGTTGTAGTTCGTATTCATTAATTTATGGCCCGCGGCTGTAAGTATCCTTTTTGCTTCGTGATCTTAATAGTTGGCAACTATTCAGGTAAGTACAAGTGTAGTATACCACCATATCTTACAGGACTTAAATTTGATGTGCTATACACATTCACTTCTGGAAATTGTACAGAAACTTTACAATTCCTTCCACAAACTCGTTAATTCAACTGTGATAGTTGTGTTGTGTTTTTTTGCGTTTATTTTTTATGTACGAATTTACAAGTATTACTTTCATAGATATATATGTTTCGAACATTGTATATATATATATATATATATATATATATATTTGGCGCTTGTAACCGCTGAAGCGATTTTTGGCCGAGCTCCTCCTCCGATTTGTGGTTATGCCTCCGATTTGATGTTTTTACCAAGCAAATGGAGGGTCCTACAGTTTATTCTAAGCCGCCTCCGAACGGCTGACATTCGGAGGGCTTAACAGTCCCTGCCGAGGGATGACCGCAATTAGAAAATATTTTTTCTATAATTTTGGATGTTGTTCGAACCTGGAATCGAACTCAGGCCTTCAGAATGGCAGTACGCAATGCTAACCTCTCGGCTGTCGCGGCCGCCATATATACATATACTTTTACTATTGCATAATATGCTTTTCAGTGAACAACTTAAAGGGAAAGTAGAAACTCCAGCATTAAAATCAGCCGAAATATATACATTGTAAATAAGTTTTTTGTTTTAATTAATGAGAATTTCAATTCAATTCAATTCAATGGAAATTTAAGGAATTCGTTCTTCGTCTTTTTCGTCTAAATTAAATTTCCTTTTTTAATTCTAGATATTTAAGCTTTAATTTGGTATTTTTCGTGGTAGGTAGCTAAATGAAAATTCGATGTGGAAATAAGAATATAAATGTATCGGCCGCAATTACCGAGTGGTTAGCATTTCATACTACCCTTTGGAAGTCCAGGGTTCGAGTTCAGGTTCGAGAAACATAAAAAATTATAAAAAAAAACTAATTTTTCTAATTGCGGTCGCCACTCGTCAGGGTATGTAAAGTCGTCCGAGTGTAATTCAGAAACGAAATAAAAGCTCCTCATAAAAATCTATCGGCCTTTCGGAGGGGGCTTATAATAAATTGTGGGTCCCTCCATTGGTTAGAAAAAACGTCAAGACGCAAAAACCACAAATCGGAGGGGGAGCTCGGCCTAAAATTGCTTCAGCGGTTACAAAGTGCCAAATATTTTGGCCGATTTTGGCGCAGTATCTCAGCCATAACTTGACGAATGTTGGTTTTGAAGTGATCAAAAGTTAAAGGTTTATCCGCATATAGACGCGCAAGAAGTTTCACAAAAAAAGTTCAACTGTGGCAAATCGCACGATCTCGGTGGTCAATTGACATCGCCAAAACGTGAGATTACGCTGGCGTGAAAATTTCTCTCGCAATAAAGCCATATTCGCTTGTTTTGTGAGTCATATGGCATAATTTTGTTGGAACCACATATTGTGCAAGTGGTGTTCTTCAATTGCACATCAAAAAATTGGTGATCATTCGGCCACAACCCTTCGAATTGACATTGGCAGTCTTTCCGTTATCGTACTCAAAGAAATATGCTGAGGTCCACTCACACGTCTGGACCAAAGAGCGCACCAGACAGAATGTTTTTTCTTTTTTTGGATGTAGTGGTTCTCTTCAATTATTTGTGGGTTTTCGGAGCCCCAAAAGCGACAATTTTGTTTATTTACATATCCACCGAGCTAGAAATGTGTCTCGTCGCTGAAGAAAAATTTTGTTAGAAAGATCGCGGTTCACTGCTTGTTGTTTAAGCACCCAATCGATGTAACTACGGAGTTGTGAATGGATTTTACATGGATGTAGGTATAAGTCAAAGTGCAGAATACATCATAATATGTCGTAAGAAAGTTCCAGCTCTTGAGAATGTCAAGAAATACACACATTCGGGTCTTCAGCTACACTTTCGCCTAAAGCAGTGATATTTGAGGTGAAACGAGCCAAACGTTGATTCACAGGCCTTACAATATCTGTAACCGATCCAGTCTCTTCAAATTTCTTAAAAATTATACTAATGGTTTGAGTAGTTGGACGATAGTTGTGCACCATAATCTACTTTTAAAGCACGAAACGTAGCTACGTTTGAACCACCGTTTTTGTAGGAAGTTTCTTGAATTTTAACGAATTGTGCGGTTGTTAAGTGATCTAACCTCATAAATGTCTGATTTTTAGCTAAAAGAAGAGATGTTTGGTTGACAGTTAAGTTGGACAGATGTCAAAATACAGCCCTGCACTTTTAAACCACTAAATATATAACCCTTTCTTTCATTTTGAAAACCACATGTCTGAATAACACCCGTTACATATGCGCGTAAGGAATAATTGCTATTATGAACAAAATTTATCGCAATTTGAAAAAATAATTTTCTATATAGGATAGACGTTGGCCAATACTAGCCATTCGGCTAATGCGGGTAACGTAAGCAAAATTTACGTGAATTAAAAACATAAAAAATATTTCATAAAATAAATTGTTATACTCAGGAGTATCACATACATATGTATTTAAAACAAATGGCGCCCAAGAGTATTTTATAATAATTAATATTCTGATCATTTTAAAAATAAAATCTCTTTTTGTAATAAACCCAGTGTTACTCCACCTATATATGTGATCCATCCATATGTGATACACACACATATGTGGATAGTGATATTATAGTTTTATAAATTATTCGGTGGAGGATATGCTGCATCTGTTGCTCATAAATCTTGAATCCATGTGGCAAACCTGTGGTAGTAATCTACCATTAAACAAGTGACAGTGGTAGCAATATAACCAACTATGCCACATAACAAAAATGTGCATTGCTCTATGCTGTAGCTATTTATGTATGTGTGACTATACATATCTATATTCAACTTGCCATTCAATCACACCTGCACGAATGCTCCACATATGCAAACGCTTTTTACGACCGTGCAACCATATAACTATGCAGAGACTATTTTCTCGTTTCTGTTTAACTTTAAATAGTAGTTACAGTGCCACAATGATGGCATTTACGCGAATAAATGTGGCAGTATATTTTATGAGCTATAAAATAATATACTGCAGCAAACAGTATGTGCTTTGCATATATTATCTAACCGCTAGTAACCTAGTTTGGGTGCAACTGGTTGCATGCCTCATGCATATATATTTATAAAATGCGGAATTGAATTTGAAGCCATCTTAAATATTGACACATAAAACTACACTATTTTGTACTATTTTGTGTCGGCATATGAATATTAGTCGATCGTTGAAGCTTATAATATAAATTTTCATGTTGATTATTATTCTTCTCATTCTTCTTTGGCGTAGGCACCGCTTACGCGATTATAGTGTCGTTAACAATAGCGCGCTACTCGTTTCTTCTTTTTGCTGTTTGACGCCAGTTAGAAAAACCAAGTGATACCTAGACGCTCTCCACCTGATCTTTCCAACGGAGGTGAGGTCTTCCTCTTCCTCTGCTTCCGCCAGCGGGTACTCCATCGAATACTTTCAAAGCTGGAGCGCTTTCATCCATTCTGACGACATGACCTATCCAGCGTAGCTGCTGTCTCTTGATTCGCTGAACTATGTCAATGTCGTCGTATAGCTAGTACAGCTCATCGTTCCATCGTCTGCCGCATTCGCCATTGTCAACGCGCAAAGGACCATAAATCTTCCGCAAAACTTTTCTCTCGAAAACTCCTAAAGCCGACTCATCGGATGTAGACATCGTCCAGGCTTCTGCAACATATGTAAGGACGGGAATGATGAGCGACTTTAAGAGTTTGGTTTTGGTTCGTCGAGAGAGGACTTTAATTTTCAATTGCCTACTCAGTCCAAAGTAGCACCTGTTGGCAAAAGTGACTCTGCGTTGGATTTCAAGGCTAACATTGTTGGTGTTGTTAATGCTGGTTTCCAGATAGACGAAATTATCTATGACTTCGAAGTTGTGGCTGTCAACAGTGACATGAGAGCCAAGTCGCGAGAGCGATGTCTGTTTATTTGACGACAGGAAATATTTCGTTTTGCCCTCGTACACTACCCATTCGCTTCGCTTCTTTGTCTAATCTGGAGAACGCAGAACTTACGGCGCGGATGTTATGACCAATTATATCGATATCATCCGCATACGCCAACAATTGCACACTCTTGTAAAATATTGTGCCTGGTTTGTTTAGCTCTGCAGCTCGTAATATTTTCTCCAGCATCAAATTAAAGAAATCACACGATAAGGAGTCACCCTGTCTGAAATCACGTGTGTTATCGAATGGCTCGGAGAGGTCCTTCTCAATTCTGACCGCGCTTCTGGTATTATCCAGGGTTAGTTTACAAAGCCGTATGAGTTTCGTGGGGACATAGCGACGTAGAGGAATTTCCTTATCGTGCTGTCGAAAGCAGCTTTAAAATCGATAAAAAGGTCGTCGATTCTTTTCTCTCGGGTCTTCTCCAAAATTTGGCGCATGGTGAATATCTGGTCAATGGTGTATTTTCCAGGTCTAAAGCCACACAGATAAGGTCCGATCAGTTTGTTAACGATGGGCTTTAGTCTTTCGCACAATACGCTAGATAGGACCTTATATGCGATATTAAGGAGACTTATACCACGATAATTAGCGCAGACCGTGGGGTCTACCTTTTTTTTGATTGGGCAGAGCACACTTCGGTTCCATTCGCCAGGCATGCTTTCGTCCGACCATATTCTGCAAATAAGCTGATGCATGCTCCTTGTCAGCTCTTCGCCGCCGTATTTGAATAGTTCTGCCGGTAAGCCATCGGCTCCCGCCGCTTTTTTTCTTAAGCGGGCAATCGCTATTCGAACTTCTTCATAGTCGGTTGATGGCACTTCTATACCATCGTCATCGATCGGGGTTTCGGGTTCGCCATCTCCGGGGTTTTCATTTTCACTGACATTGAGCAGTTTGGAGAAGTGTTGCCTCCATACACTAAGTATGCTCTGGACATCTGTCACCAGGTTATCTGCATGGTCCCTACATGAGTTTTCTCCGGTCTTGAAACCTTCCGTAAATCGCCGCATCTTCTCATAGAATTTTCGAGCATTACCCTTGTCGGCCAGCTTCTCAAGCTTTTCATGCTCACGCATTTCGGCCTCTTTCTTTTTTCGTCAGCAAATGCGTCTCGCTTCCCTCTTCAGCTCTCGCTATCTATCCCACCCGTCTATCACAAAGTGATCGATTTGGTTGCGTGTTTTACGATCTGGCGACAGGCATATAGCTTGATGAATTTTCGTATGCTGGAAGCTGGTACTACAGACAACCATATTTCGAGCCCTGGCAGAGTCAATCAGCCTCAGCCCGTTTGGGGATGTTTCGCCGTGGAGTTTGAATTTTCCGATTGTTGCGCCAAAAATGCCTTCTTTGCCCACCCTGGCGTTGAAATCGCCTTGTACAATTTTGACATCGTGGCGGGGGTAGCGCTCATAAGGACGTTCTGATGCGAATTGCGGCTAGACGTTCATCCACCGGGGTGAATGCCAGTACTCGGCGGAGCCTCTCTCCCACCACAAACCCAACACCAAATTTGCGCTCCTTAAAATGGCCGCTGTAATAGATTTCACAAGGACCCACCTTCTTCCGTCCTTGTCCCGTCCATCGCATTTCTTGGACGGCGGTGATGTCAGCCTTTAGTCTTACGAGGACATCAACCAGCTGGGCAGCGGCACCTTCCCAATTAAGGGACCGGACATTCCAGGTGCATGCCCTCCTTTAAACCTTTGCGGGCGTCGTCATCAAAAGGGGGGTCTCTTATCCGAGTCATTTGTTGATTTTTCATAGGAGTATAGATTTTATGTGTGGCGACAGCGATAGCCGAGTGATTAGCATTGCGTACTGACATTCGGAAGGCCTGGGTTCGAGCCCAGGTTCGATCAACATCCAAAATTATTGAAATTTATTTTTCTAATTGCGGTCGCCCCTCGGCAGGGAATGTCAAGCCCTCCGAGTGTATTTCTGGAATGTGAAAAAGCTCCTCATAAAAATCCATCAGCCGTTCGGAGGCGGCTTAAAATAAACTGTAGGTCCCTCCATTTGTTGGTAAAAACTTCAAGACGTAAACCCACAAATTGGAGGAGGAGCTCGGCCGAAAATCGCTTCGCGCCAAATATATATATATATATATATAGTTTTTATGTGGTGGGTTCCAAACCCTACGAACAATTGCAGGGGATTCGCCTTCTTACTTTAGCTCGCCTCCAAACGGATATTTGTTGGCTACCCAGAGGATACTTGGTCTAAAACCGGAAGTCGTGAGCTGCTTGAACCATATGTAAAAGAATAGTTTCTGGCCTCTCCCAGGTGAATGGCAGTCAGAAACTTCTACACATGGCCCCATCCTCCTGATTATTATTATTAGCCGAATTATAAAAGCATGAGGATTATGTTTTTCAAATTGGTATACTCATATTTTTAATTTATTTTTAATTATTTATTGTACTTTTCTTAATATAGAATATTTTTAATATATCCTAATTTCAGTTTCGACGAAAATTTCTTCCCAGCTTTTCAGATTTAGGGACACAAAAAATAGTCACTGGAGGCCATAACTGGAAAATACGGTGTATGCGGAAACAATTCGAAGCTCAATTCATGGAATTTTGCCATCGATTTCACTGACTTGTGACACAGTGCATCGTTTTAGCGAAACAGTCTTTCCTTTTACATCAAATGCGGCTATTTTACGTCGATTTTGTCCTTCAAATGTTCCAATAACACTAAGTAATAGTCGTTGTTGATGATTCTTTCTTTTTCAAGGTAGTCAATGCAATATATATAAGATCAATAATCGATGCAAAAACTCGGGTTTATTACTCTTGAACATATTCAAACAACTCTTCGTTGTTATTGTTCAAAAGTGAACTCGCGCGCCACCTACTTTGCGCAGAGCTTTCTTATACCCAAATATTCGTGACTGATGTGAGGTACGCATCCAGTTGATATCTTTACAGTGCCTTCTAATTCATTTTCAATTTGAGCGTCCACTGCGTTCACCGTCCTCGATGCACATTTCACCACGTCTTAACTTAGCACACCAATCCCTGATGGTTTCTTTCCTGGAGAAGTGTTCAGAAACTCGTCAACAAACCAAGTTTTTGCTTCAACTGTATTTTTCCCCTTCACAAAGTAATATTTTATCAACATGCGGAATTCATATTTATCCATTTTTTCACAATAACAAAAGTTGCTTTACTCAAAATGTTATAATTCACAAACTAATGATCCAACAGCTACCAAATATATAGACGCGTCTTTTGAAGGTTAGGGCTAACTAAAAATTGTATAGACTTAATTCTTTCTAGTTTTAGCTATGTGCCATGTCGAGGGACTTTTCAATTGACCTGTTACGATCAAAGTAAGAAAGTCGCATAAAATGACAGACCATTTCCACCTATGTATAAAGCTGTGCCTATTAAGATTTTTATAATCTAGAGATGTCCTTTTTTTAAAGAAGATCTTTTTGTATCTCATTTTGTTCCAGAAATTCTAGATTTTCTGCAAGTAGCAATGTGATTCTATATAAATTCGCCCTGCTTATAAGTCAATTCCTTGTAAATTCTTTGAGTGCCAGCCTACATATGGCCAATCCTAAGTAGTGATGACCTAATCTTAGAAATAAGACGAAATATATTTACATATAAATTATAAAGTTATTGGTAAGCCAGATTTGTCACTATATCTTTATTTTCAGCGATAGTCAGACAAAGGCTATAATAGTCGCGTAGATAGCATTGCGTACCACGATTCGGAAAGCCTGAGTTTGCTTTCAGGTTCGAGTAACATCCAAAAATAATAGAAAGTTAATATTTTCTATTTACGGTCGCCCTTTGGCAGAGAATATCAAGCCTTCAGAGTGTATTTCTGACATAAAATAAAAGCTCCCATAAAAATCCATCGGACGTTAGGAGGCAGGTTAGAATAAACTGTTGGTCGTTCCATTTTTTTGGTAAAAACATCAAGACGCAAAACCTCAAATGGGAAGAAAACCTTTATTCTTTGAGGAATTAAAGAGAATCGCCCTTAATCTTCCAGTCTCTGCCTCAATCCTACTACAGAAATTTCTCCAAAAGCATCTTTTCCCCACCTTTAGCTTATTGACCACTTCTGATTTAATTATTATTTTGATAAAATGGAGAAAAGAAAGTTTCATGTGCAGATCAAGCATTATTTTTTACGTTCAAAACCATCGCACAAAAACTAAGAAGAGACTTAATAAATACTATGAGAACTCTGCATCATCAATTTCAATTGTTAAGAGATGCAAGTGACACCAGACGAGAGAGATCGCTACGCCAGAAACCGTCGATAAAATCCATGGAATGATATTGGACGATCGGATAATAAAGCCGTTAGGAGCCTGAGGATGTAAGAATCTTCACTGAATAGGTACATCACCTTTTACATGAATATTTGAACATGAAAAGGCTATCCGTGCGATGGGTGCTACAGTTTCTCACACACGACTATAAGCGCAACCGTTTACTGACTTTAAGGAAGTGGTTGGTGAAGTTCAACCACAATACAAACGAGTTTTTACCTCGTTTGGTTACCGCGGACGAAACAAAGATCAACCACACCATACCAGAGACCAAAGTACAATCAAGATTTTAGGTTTCAAAGGGTGCACCAAGGAAGGCCAAGGCGGCTCAGTCGACCAGCAAAGTCACAACCACAGATTTTTGGGATGCATGAGGTGTCATTCACATCGATTATCTTGAAAAGGATAAAACGATCAGAGATGAATATTAATCAGAGCCTTTGGATAGATTTGATATTGGTTTAAAGTAGAAACGCTCGCATTTGAACGGGTGCATAGGATGCATGTCAAAAATTCATAAACTGGGCAACGAACTGCTGCCCCATACATCATAATCTCTAAATTTAGCACCTGCGACTATTTCTTTTATCCAAAACTATAGAAATGGCTGGGCGGAAAGAGATGCGGGTCGAATTAAGAAGTCATCACACAAACAAAGGCCTATTTTGAAAAAAGCTTGTATTGGAAAGAATACAAAATTTCGAAAAAAGCTGGACTAAATGTATGGAGCTAAATGCAGACTTAGCTTCATTGCTGGGAAAAAATATGTTTTATTCAAAAAGTCACTCACTTCGTGGCTTGATAACTTCATTTAATATTTTGCAAAGTTCAAATTTTAATTTTTTTAAATAAAATTATAATTTTTTTCTTTTTGATTTGGTGATAACGCTTATCGAATGTATTTTTTGTTGTATGCATGATTTTTTTATCGCTTTGTTTTGGCTGACAATTTTTAACCGTGTAGTAATCTTATAATTTATTTTTATATATTAATAATTTTTTAATAAAAGTCTTATGAATTAGCGAGTTGGCAAACTTATAATATATATATATGTGTTATTATTATATAAATGCAGTGCGGAATCACCGCTGGTTTACAACTATCTTAACACTCTAAAAAGCTCATTTACATGTGGTCCAGATAATATCCCACCTAGTGTACTTAAGTTCTGTGCCGATTATCTATATCTACAATTAACGAACATATTCAATGCTCTAATCAAGCAACATATATTTCCCAAAGTTATGGAAAGGGTCATATATTTTACCTCTACATAAATCTGGTAGTAGATCTTGTATCATAAACCACCGGGGCATTGCAAAGTTATGTTTTATTCACAAAAATTTCGAAGCCATTATAACTACTACCAACCAACTAGCTCACTCAGTGTCATCTCAATTATTGACACTTCGCACCAGGGGTTTTGTAAAAATAAGCCCACCTACTGAAAAGCATTACCCTCGTCAGCAAACCGATGTTATTTATACTGATTTCAGCAAAGCATTTGACAAGGTATCACACTCAATACTTCACTATAAACTCGATATATTCGGGTTTCCGCCATCCTTACTCAACTAGATTTCATCATATTTGACAGGTAGAAAGCAAAGAGAAGGTTTTAACTCTGGTACGTTATGTGAATTATCAGTAACATCTGGTATTCATCAAGGTAGTCATCTCGGTCCCTCACTATTCCTCTTATTCATCCATGATCTTCCAAATGCGGTTCTTCGCTCTAAAGCAATTATGTAAGCAGATGATGTCAAGCTCATTCGTTCTATAGAAGATAGAGAACTCTTGCAACTTGACTTAAATAATTTAGTAAGGTGGTGTGATATGAACTGTATGTCGTTAAATTTAAACAAGTGAAAATATACATCCTACTCTAGAGAATCTTCAAAATCACAATTTTGAACAAGTTACTGACTTCATTGACATGGGTGTCACAATAGACCCTAACCTAGATTTTAGGAATCATATAAATATAATAAAGCGAGATGGGTGGTAGCTTTCATTAAACGGTGGGCTAAAGATTTTAATAACCCATATATTACCAAATTATTTTACACTTTACTCGTTAGGTCTATTTTGGAATATGGTACGTTCTGCTCGAATCTGTACAAAACAATTCTTATTATTCACGTTAAGGAATTTACGTTGGGTTGCGAATAAAAATCTCCCTCCTTATAAAAACCGATTAATTCTTATTAATCTACCTTCACTCCAGAGTCGACGAGAGATGCTTGGAGATTAGTTTTTAACCAAACTGATAGGAGGTATTATCAATAGTCCATTTCTACTTAGCGAGATTAACTTTAGTGTCCCTTTAAGATCATCTAGATACTTTAGCCCCATTTCTTGTCTTTACGCAAAACAAAATTTGAAATGCCCTTTCAGATGTTTGTGTAAGACTTTAATTCTCATTACGCCAGCTTTGATTCTTCTGACTCACTTTTTGTGTAAAGAAATATTTACTGAGAGTTTTAAACTAATATATGATCTCTTCACTTCTCATCGTTCATTAATCGCAATTTACTTTATAGCAGCTGATGTGCAAATCTGCAGTGTAAGAGGCAAGTGTAACTGCGACCTTCCGCGATCGGTCTCGGATTCATTATAGTCCAGGCTGAACCTGGTTTTCGGTCACCGGTCGGTTGGATTTTACGGTTATCCATCTGTTTAGGCCTCTGCCTTAAATATTGCAAGTTTCTAGTGCCCGGCTAATACTTAACATTATGTTAGTATTGCTTTTAACATTTGTGCTGCTACCTTCGTTAGGCTAAGCAGTTAACATTAACTGTTCGAACAAACTTCTTCTTGAGGTTAACCTTAAACAACGAAAGAAAAGTTCAGCCTTTCCATTTATTTTTCATTGTCATAAGGATATAATCGATACAAGATCCAACCACCACGTTTCAGAAAGGTAAAATTTTAATAATAAAACTTATACGTCCATAATTCACATAAAACATTTCAGTGAATAAAGATTGAATTCTTTTATATCATTTTTCATTAATTCTAATCTTTTTATTTCTTTTTAAAATCATAAAACATCGGGGTCAACGGTCGATTGGTTACACTACAAATCTTCAGCCCCGATAACCGTTGTTTATTCACTAGTTATAGCGAAATGTAAATGATTTTATATAATATAATTTAAATAGAAATTTTTCTCTAAATTGATAGTATTAAAAAGATATTTCTGAAAACTAAAATTACATTATTCAGTTATTATTAAATCTTTAATAATATAAAAATCACTGTCTAAATGTTTCTACATACTTAATGGAGCTGTGATAATATTACGATTAAAGAGGTTTTATTTAGAGTTGTTACGTATACAAAACGCCCAAATAAATATTTGCAGGTCAAAGTTTACAAATGCAAGGGTTAGTAGTACCTACAATCTTACTATTGGTTAATTAATTGCCCATTATTTCAACATAATGTGTTATGAATACATATATATCTAAGATATTCTGTAATATTTATTATAAATTTAATTAATTTCATAGATGCAAACAATATTAAGATCTCCTAAACCAGGAAACTTGGTTATGCAGCCCCGAATATCTATCAGTTCAGGCTCTCAGCTCAATTTCTTTGGAAAACATTATTATGCATGCCCAATTTTATTTATTTTTCGTTTTCACTTAACGTTTAAAATATGCATGAATTTGTTGTTACTGCCACTTTAGGTCACAATAAGCTCAATATTCGCATGCACAGTATGTGTGCACGCATCTGTATTGAGTGTTCGAAATGTTCATCATACGCACTGGTGAATTGTCGCCGCAAATATATCTCATTCTCATATTGTACAGCATGCATATATGGTCGATTTCAAACGCATTACGAGGACACACACTTAATCGACTTCTCAATAAATTCCTCGTACTTCATTGACATTGTCAATGTTGTCATGGAGTGTCCCTGTTGTGGGTAGCACAGTTGCAGTGGCATGTTTGTGGTTTTTATAACATTTCGGTATGCCAAATGGATTTGAATTTGCGGCCAAAAATGGCTTGAGGCAAATGCATCACTCATACATATGTGTGGGTGTGTATTACTCAATGTGCGGTTGATATACATCAATGCCTCTAAAGCGCTAAGCGCCGAGTACCTGCTACCAACACAAATATTGCATTTTCCAAAATCATCGTCATCATCATCAGCCACAGCAGCAGCAGCAGGAGCATAATTTTGAGTTCAATTCAAATGCCAATTTGTTGAAGTGCTTTCCCACAAGTCTATTGCTGAATGCTGCATACTTAACCGATACGTGCACATACACACAAACACAGTGCGTATTTGTTTGTGGCCTTCTGTGTGTCTTCTATTTCATATAAAGCTCCCAATGCAGCACACACGAACATTCGAATGCACTGTTCGTTATTTGGTTTTAAGTGTAATTAGTTTTAGTTAGCTCTTTTAAGTTAAAGGCGAGTACTCATAGTTTTCATATATACTCATACAATACCTTCGGGTAAAACAAAATTGCTTTTGTTTGTTTTGAATTTGTACTGCAAATGTAAAGTGTACGACGTGAATGGAAATACGTTTGATTGGTTTGGAAGAATCTTTTGCGAATTACTTCTGAGATTTTGAGTGCTATTACTTTCAAAGACAACTCAAAATATGATTTAGCATCTTCATTTCGATGTGAGATTGTAAAAATTTGTTAGATATATTTTCAGATATAAAATGAAATGATTTACATCGCTCAACACTTCGTTTGAGAAGAGAGAACTGATTTTGAAATTTGTTTGCAGATACAGTGCAAGTTTTTGATTATTATTCGAAAAAAATAAATTATTTTAAGAAAACTTTAATTTTTGTGAGATTTTTCTTTTATAAAGTCTCAAATTATTTACAGAGAATCTCGAACACATTTTTATTAAAAATATTGAGTTTTAGTGTATTTCTGTGTATTTCTGTAAATAAGACTGTATACGGGTTATAGTCCCACTTCTGCGTATGCAATTAACAACATCAAAACTATTCTCAATTCCTACTCTTGCGTCCTCGTCGTGATTTGCGTTAACCAATCAGTATGGAGCCTTGGGTCACGTCAAAAAAAGGGAAGGAACTTTAGTAGAGCTACTCCAATAACCCGGTGTAAGGGGTCATTAGAGTCTTTTCACAGCGATATTTATGGTATTAAGTGAACTAAGTGAATTAAGAACAACTTTGAAAAATTGGAATTATGGTTATAATTTCACGGTTTTTATGTTTCATAAAAACATGTAAAAACCGAATTAAATCCGCTAGGTAATACTTCGGATTATTACGATAAACCGAATTACAGAATACTTAATTCGCTGAAAAATCGAATTCAAACATAGATTCGAATAAATTATATTCAATAGGATTTCAGAACGTGATTATGCAATTTGTAAAAAATTTTAAGTTTACAAAATATATTTAATTAATATTTTTTCTTTCTTTGCGACGTAATCTTAATGGATGCCGATTTTTTTACCTTTCATATGCATGAAAAGGTATACTAACTTTGGTCTGAAGTATGTAAGCACCAGAAGAAGAAGAGATAGATCCACCGAAATTTATACGGATCGTATCAAACTGACAAGCTGAATTGATTGTTCGTCTCTGTCTGTCTGTTTGAAGGCAAACTAATTCCTTAATTTTTGAGATATTTCAACCAATCTTGGTAGGAAGATGCACCAATTAGTTTATGCGACCGTTTGACGGAGCCGGACGGAGCGGACCACTATAGCATATATTCAACTGATTTTTCAGATTTGACACTTTGAGTTAGAAATCCGTCAAAAAAGCACCCAAGAACGTGAAATTTGGTAAATTACATATTATCCTTGAAAATCATCGAAATCGAATGACTATAACATATAGCTCCCATACACCGATTTGTTCCGATATGGGGTTTTGCTGCTTATTGGTTGTGAAAATCATCAAAATCGGAATACTATATCGTATAATCCGCATACAAACAAGTTGTTCAGGTATGAGATTTTGAGTCAAAAAATCTGCAAAAAAGGCATCCGACAGCGTGAAATTTGGTAATCGCAGATGTAAATTCAAGTTTATATTGACACTCAAAATCATCGAAATCGAATTTGTCATGGGCGAAGACAGTTCTTTCTTGTTTTTGATAGCATTTGATTAATAATTTGTGTTTTTCTTGAATTTGTTTGGTTATATATATATATATATATATATATATATATATATATATATATATATATATATATATATATATTTAATTTACGAAGATACCTAAATTTTACCAAAATATAAAGCTTAAAAAGTTTCCAAGGTGTATGGTCATTACTTGCCCTACAGTGGATACAAATTTACACGCAAGTTTTAAGCAGCCTAACTAAAACAATTTTTCCTGGGAAAGTTTTTTATTAAATATTCATGAAGACATGAGCAGATGGTGTTAGAAAAAATATATTTTTTGTTTTTCATTTTAAATGAACAAATGGAATATAGAACATAGAAGCAAGCTCCGACAAACTAAAAGTTTTTAACAACTCTAAAAGAATTTTTCTTAAATATTTCATATGATAACAATGTTGACGGAATGAATTGCATTTCTCGCATCCTCTAAGTACACTCTATTTTACTCCCAAAACATACCTCTACAAAATACAGAACGTACAACGCTTCTTATATTAAATTGAACGGCTGCAAAGCAATTGCGTTTCTACTCGTATATATGCACGTTAAGCAGCTTAAGGTCTGCATGTCGATAGATTTCGATATAATGAAATGACCACGCGGACGAATTCGGAGGTTGATAAAAGCAAAACAAGAAAAAGGGGAAAAAGAAAGCAAAACTTTTCGTATAGAAATGCAGTATAGCGTATTGCAACAGCAACAAAAAAATCATGTCACTATACTATATCTACCTGCAACTATACCTACCAATAAGTAAACCATTCAAATAAAATAAAACTTGAAAAAGGTCAGGAAATTAAATTACCAAAAAAAAAAAAGTAAGGGAGAGTAGCGAAAAGAAATAAATAAAAGTATAAACGAAATGGTAATAGGCGTGATGAGACTGTATTTGTTTGATGGTAGGTGTATATCCCCTGCAGTGAAAGGGTATCTATGAAGATTCCCCCTTCGGAAAAAAAGGAAAAGAAAAATGGGCATCATCATGTTAAAAATACCAGTTGCTTACATATAAAATAGATGGAAAATAAACCAGTTAGTGTGAAATTCGGAACTAGTTGGATTCTATTTAACAACTGGTATTTTTCCCTGCAGTGTTTATTTATCTTTTTATGTGTGCGCGCGCTCCCATGCGACATTTTTCATTAGATCTCATGCATAGGAGTGTGTTGGAATCAAAACAAATACATGCCTCTAAGTACGCTCTATAACTCATCACCCTAATGGTTGGTGTTCGTTGATTTTATATGCTAAGCACATAAAGTGAATTAAAAGCTTAAACAATTTACCGTAATGGACATGCCGCAAACTTCGTTTAGAGATTAACTTTTGCGGCGTACAAAACACGCAACACCGGCAACACCTGCATGCATGCCTATATGTACAAAGAGTTAAGTATGTGATTAGATGGGAATGTATTTGAATTTAAGCAGAAGAATTTATCAAAATAAGTTATTTATTTATATATATATATAAGTATGTATGTATGTAATATACATTTTTATAAATGTTATTATACTGTAATGTTATAACGAAGTTACAACGACATAAGATTAATAGAATTTTGCGCAAAAAATAAAAAAATAAATAAATCAAAAAAGGAGCGCTGAGAAAACAAAATCAGATATCCATAAATGGAGAGTTTCTTAATAGAGGCTTGCAATCTATAAAAAAAAAGAAACAGAAAACTAGCGATAATTTTCGAAGAAAAATGTCATATTTACAATTTATAATAAATATATAATATCCGATTCAAGTTCGGAAGTAACAATTCATTTTCAAGATGATACTTAAGAAGTACTTAAAAATTAAGTTGTAACTTAAAACAATTTTTTTATATACGCAATATGTCAGTAAAAATTGCTTTGCAATACGAATAAAGTTTGTTTCTTCTTTCTATTTGCGATCATAACCTAATTAAATATAGCGAACCAGTCATTTTTTCTTTAGCCTTACCGCTCCAATTGGAAATAACAAACGAAACTAGATCGCTTTCCAGCTGATCTTTCAAACAAAGTGGTGCTTTTCGTCTGCTTACACTGTACTGCATTGATTATTTTCAAAACTGAGACATTTCTCTCCATACAGACGACATAGCTCAGCCAGCGTGACAGCTGTTACTTGATCCACTGAATAATGTCAATGTTGTCGTATAACTCCCATAGCTCGTCGTTCCATCGTCTGCAGTATTCATCGTTGCTAATGCGTAAAAATCTATAAATTTTCCGCAAAACCTTTTGCTCGAAAATTCCAATTGTGGAATTATAGGATGTTTTTATCGTCCATGTCTGACTTGGTCTTTGTTCTTCGAAAGCGGAGTTTCTTTTGTATTGACCTCGTTCACTACTAGACTCGTATGCTTCACTATCTTATATAGGCTGGAGGAAGCCGAACTAAATAATTATCTAAAGCCAAATGATAGGGTCCTGGCGTGAGAGCAGGGAGCTTTCGGCCATTTATTATTATTTTTATACTTAACGACGGGCCTTATTTTTTTACACAGCACGCTCGATAGGACATTATATGCTATAATGATTAGGCTTATTTCACGCTAATTGACGCAGACTGTGGAATCCTCTTTGTTTTGATTTGGGTAGAGCACATCTAGCTTCCAATCGTCGGGTATGCTTTCGACGAAAAATATTCCGACAATTTCATGAGCTGACAATTTCGCAGCCGTATTTGAATACGCTATTCGTACTTCTTCCAAGTCGAACAATAGAACATCTGTTCCATGGTCATGGATTGTATAATCAATGATCGGTGATCTGAACATCAGTCAGCTGATTACATATTTGAATTCTAAGTGAGTATGACGCGGCCTTGAGACCTTCTGCGAGTCATCAAAGAATTTTCGAGCAATATTCCTCTCGGTCAACTTCTCAAAATTTTCATATTCACGCATTTCAACCTCTTTCTTATTTTATCTTTAAGTGCTTCCTGCTTCTCTTCTGAGCTCTCCGTATCTATCCGACGCCGCACGAATTTAAGTCGATTGGAACTTCTTTTATCTCCACAACATTCCTGATCGTACTAGATCTTTAACCGAAATTTTTGTAAACCAATTGTTTCAGTACAGGACAAAGCAGTCACTCAACCAACATAAATCTTCCACCCGCGTGCCTCTTTCAGCCTTTAGTCGTACGAGGACATCAACCAGCTGAGCTGCGGCACCTTCCCAATTGAAGGACCGAACAATCCAGTTGCATGCTCACAAATCGCTATATTTGCACGAGTTGTCCTCAAAAATTGTGTATCGCATACGAGGATTATTAAGGTTTTTCATTTGATCTGACTTTTATGTGAATGAACCCAAACCCCACTCACAATAACAACTAAGTGTTGCCACATGTAAAATAATCATTTTTGGCAACTTCTAGGTGAATTACAGTAAAAAAATTTACACCCTTACGTGGATTTCAACACATAGCCTTTACATGGTGTTGTAAAAACTATTTTTGCTATATTTTAAGTTTTATGAGAAACTTTTGAATTTTCCCAGGTGCAAAAGGTGGTTAAGCAAATATTGCTCTTAATCATGTGCAATTGTGTTGATAAACCTCTTTATTTTACAAGTGGAAATCAAAATTACCTTAAGCCACTCACTTGGAAATTAATCCACACAAAATTCTCTGTCAAATGAAACTTTCAAAAGAAACTTCGCTTTTATTGAAAATCTATACTCCCAAAGCTGAAATGGTTGAACAGCTTTCCTTTTGTAGCCAGTCTAGCCAGTGTAATATGGCAACATTGTCACATTCCAAATCCAAGTAAGCCGCTCCTTAATGCCACAAGTCGTTACTCATGTTTTGCATTTTTGGCCACTATCTTTTCCGTTCACTTGTTTGTTTTACTGCATGTCCACACTTGCAAGCTTTACAGAGTACATATGCATATAAGCGGGAATACCCAGCAGTTAAATTTAAAAAAATTAAATCTAAGAAATATCACTGGTTTACTGCAAGACGATAATCAATTTCAAAGTAGTCCAGAAAATACTAAAGTGTTATGGGTTACAAAGTTATCCCTTAGTTCAACTCATTTCATACCTCTTTGAATTATTAACATTATCGCAAAATATTAGTAATTTAATAATTTAATTTTTAATAATAATTTTCAAATTTATGCGAATAACACTCGTATTTCAATTCATATTCAAAAATATAACATGAAGATAAATTCATATACAAGTTGGTTCTTTTTAAGCAAGTATGAGAGTAATATGATTCTAACCGAAATCTACCAATACCAATAAAACACCAGTATTTTGGGCGACAAAATATAGTTGGTTTGTTATTCGGACATACTTAGAATACTAGTATTTAACTACAGGATATATACTTATGCTTTTTCACATATATACATACACAGTATGTGTTGGCTGTAGTCTTAGCTAGTTTGATGTTTTGGCATCTCTGCAGCTAAGAGCATTTGTGCTGCTCTCGTTAATGTCAACTCAAATAGCTCAAGAATATCAATTGAGTTTTGGCGCTTTGTAGTGGATAGTTGATATACTACAAAATGCTTGTTTTGTGTGTGGCTTCCATATCGTTAGTATTCAAGTGCAAGTTTCATGTATTCACTGCAGCAGCAGCTAAGTGGAGTGGTGTACGATTACATAGAACTTCACATGTTAAGCTACTACTATTGTAATGAACAGCACAAAGAGAATAGACTTTAATGTTTCACACTTGAGCGATTTAGATGAAAGATTGTGGCTTTGTATAATAAATATACACACAATTTGATTATTTTTAGATTAAACGAAGTTTTGATTGGTCAATACTTGTTAATATTTAATTTTATAAGTAAGAACAGTTAATTTTTAAATTAACGCTCTTTAAGTTATGTCATATGTCAAAAAGTGACAGAAAATTTTAAATTTTAAATTAATTTATCTCTCTTCTCTTTTTTTTAACACATCTGATTAAAACTGTCACTCTTTATGTTTACCACTATGCTAGCATATAGTTGACAAGTAGTTTTATATGTTTAATTTTGATGAGAAGTAAATATTACTGACATAGTTATTTACTTTCTCCCTTTCTCATTCTGAAGGTATGAAATAAAGGTGAGTGTAACCGAGTGTAGTCTTAACACTACGTATGCGGTTACAGTAGCAGGATATTGGCCTTATGTTCTGGTCACACATCTTGGAAACATGAGCAACACCAGTGCGAAATGTAGAGCCTTGTGTCACGGCTAAAAGAGAAGAAGCTTCAGTGGAGCCATTCCGACATGTTCGGCTTAAGGGTTCGCTGAAGTATAATTGCTATTGCAGGTCGCTATATTATAAATATGTGTAAAATATATTTCTACCCACCCCAATGAAAAAGGAACCCATCGCAAACGTTTAAAGCACCACGACTTAGTGGAAGGAATCTATAATATCCGGTGCCAAAATTGGGAAGATGTCGCTGCCCAGCTTGTTATCCTAGTAAGATTAAATGCTGAAGATGTTGAGATCTTGTGAAGTATACCTCAGCTTGTTAGAGTTATGGTGGGAAAGAGACTCAGTCTCCGAATCCTGACATTCACATTGGTGGATGAACATCTAGCCACGTCTAGCCTCATTAAAGCGAAGTTCTTCAACATATCGTTGATTTGCGAGAGAAGTACCATTTAACTCAGGATGAGAAAAGGAGTTGCTTTCGGCATGGCGAGCGAAAAATGTAGTCGCCACAAATAAGCATCCGAAAATGGGTTGAGGCTGAACGACTTCGTAGGCACCCGAAATACGGTTATCTATAGAAAATTCACCGCATAAAAAATAGCACTTGTCGACAACTGGAAACAGGTGAACGCCAGAGAAAAAAGAAAGCCGACATCGAAATATTGAAGTCCATCGCAAAGCGCGGCTATGGTGAAGAGATACTGAAATTTAGAAGGGAAACGCATTTGAATTGCTTCTTATATGGAGATCATTCAAACAGAAAAAAAACATGTTACCAGAGCTTATTTCGTTTACATAAAACTCCAAAATTGTGCTTGACTATCGCGCGAACTATCTCTCAAATGGGTTCCCCTGATTATAGGAACAGCGAGAGGAAATTGTAAGGCAGACGAGCTTGCTAGGCAAGGCACGGCCAAATCTTCTTGATAAATAATTCACTGATATAAATTTACAATTTTTACTAAGTACAAACTGTTAGTTAAGGAACTAGTCGCTAATTCAGGCAAATCTGAACAAAAAGGAATGGGAAAAGAGCACACGGAAAATTAAACCTTGAAAATAGCGGACAACTCGAAGTAACTGCCTTTTTAGTCAACATCCAGCATAGCTGAGAGCTTCTTATGACAGGTACTGCAGGAGCTTTGAAAATGATGAAGAGGAAGAGATATTGAACTATCATCTATGACGGCCTACCCAGGACAGCTTTGTATGTAATTGAATCGGAGTGATTAAAAACCGAACGGCTTTCATACACGCCTGAGTAAAATCGAAGAATTGCCATCAGCAGATTGGCTAGACCAAACCGATGCAAATAGTTAAAACTAGTTTAAAATAAAATATGTGTCTCATGTCCATAGTTGCTGAGGGACATGAAAAAAAACCAAATTTTTAAGAATTTTGGCTTCTAGTTGTTGTATTATCGAGCGAAGAGGAAATTTCAAAAGTAGAAAAAATCCTTCCTGGAAAGGCATAACGACGTTCATTTTTAGTGTGTAATAAATATGTTACCAAATTCGCAAATAAAATAATTCTCAAATTAAATTAAAATGTTTGTTATACAAATAAGCTTCTTTGTCAATAAAAAAGTCTTCTTACCATTTCTTATTCCTAAATCCCCTGCCCGTGGTGCCAAGTCTATATAAACTTTTTTCTTCCAATTTCAACTTACCCACTCAGTAATAGTCAATAAACTATTTATGAGCAAGTAAGAAGCAAACCATTGTTCATACAACAATAAAAAATGAATAACTCGAGTAAATTACACATAAAATGAATATAAATTCTTCACAATGCTGAGTGCAAACGATTTGTCTCGTCAGCTGGTAGCAGAACTAAGTACAGCGAGAGGAGCAAGCCAAAAAGTAGTTATGAGTTTTAAAGGTTGACACACGAAAATAGTTTGTCATAACGAAAATTGGGTGTCGACTAAAAGAAGAAGAAGCACAAAAATAACACTATGCACTCTCGAATATCTCATGCAATTATATGCAATTATACGCACGTGCACGCTTAACGCTCATAGCTCGCCTGTAACAACACCATTCGCTTGCCATTTTACTATTTGCTAATGCTTAATGTTAGTTTTTGCTGCTGTTGGCAGCATTTAAATTACGGCATTTACATTTGCAATAATTTTCCCGGTTAAGCTATGTAAATTCTTTGCTCTGCAAAAAGCATCATTAATTATAGACTACACTTGATGCCTGGCGAGATGTGGCAATAGCATGACCGGAAGTACGAATATCAAAGAAAAAGTTTAAAATTAAAAAAAAAAAATTATATTTTCTTGTGCTTATAGGGGCTCACATTATCTCCGCGTGGTTTGACTTTAAGGCAGTATCTCTGTTGCGTTATAACAAAAATTCTTCAATTCAGAAGATGAAGAAGAAGAGCACGTCTATAAGAGATGCACCGCTGGAGCTCGAAAGGAGTTGAATTGAAAATCTCGTGGCTAAACAAACACGTTCGTGTAGTCATTTAAATCCATTAACGCCAACATTTCAGGGGGTCATTAAAGCTATAAGACGATAAATGGGCGTTGATTGTTTGAAAATTCAACTTATGGCGTGGAGAGTAGAGAGCAGTTAATGCTTAGATTTATGTGTATGAGTATGAGTATATTTTGTAGAGAAATTTCTATCCAAAACTACCATAAATTTACCAACATCAGTGCAGTGTTGCAAGTTGCAACAATGGCAAGTAGTAAAACAACAAAAACTATAGTGGATATTATGAGAAAAGTATAGAAATTTTGACGCCATGCATTTGTAAATGCATACACCCTGCAAACAACGCGACTACCCCATGCACGCGTGAAATATATACTTCACGCGGACAATGGAGTAATCCAAAGAATATAGTTCAATTAACATTGTGATATCCTAGGACTGGACCATTGATTCCACCACTGTATAACATCCGAATACTCCATTGAGTACCTACAGCGGATTATACGAAAATTTACATTCGAACTTACTTTTTAGTTTCGAATACAATCCGCTTTGGTGAAAATTTATTAAAATGTATTATTTACCGTATAAATTTGTATTAATATTTATAGTTTATTGTTAATAAATATGTAATAAAGGGTGTTTTTTATAGAGGTATAGTACTTTAAGTTGCAATAAAACAACGATGAATTATTCGATTGACATGAATTTTATTTATCCGGAAGGTAATCTTGTGGCATTACATTTTAAATATGTAGTTGTCCAATCTGGACGTCCAATTTTCGATGACTTTTTCCAACATTTGTGGCCGTATATCGGCAATAACACGGCGAATGTTGTCTTCCAAATGGTCAAGCGTTTGTGGCTCATCCGCATAGACCAATGACTTTACATAGCCCCACAGAAAGTAGTCTAGCGGTGTTAAATCACGAAACCTTGGAGGCCAATTCACAGGTCCAAAATGTGAAATTAGGCGGTCGCCAAACGTGTCTTTCAATAAATCTATTGTGGCACGAGCTGTGTGACATATTGCGCTGTCTTGTTGAAACCGCATCTCCTGGACATCATGGTTATTCAATTCAGGAATGAAAAAGTTAGTAATCATGGCTCTATACCGATCACCATTGACTGTAACGTTCTGGCCACCATCGTTTTTGAAAAAGTACGGACCAATGGATGTAACGGTGTTTCAACATACACTTGAGGATTACCTTCACTCCAAATGCGGCAGTTTTGTTTGTTGACGTAGCCATTCAACCAGAAGTGCGCTTCATCGCTAATGGACGTAGTGCGCGATAAGTTTTCCACACAGAACCATTATTTTCGAAATAAAATTGCACTAATTGCAAGCGTTGTTCAGGCGTGAGTCTATTCATGATGAATTGCTAAACCAAACTGAGAATAAATCACTTGACAGCTGTTAAATCGGTCGCCATCTTGAAAAGTACTTCCAACTTAAAGTTCTATACCTCTATAAAAAGCACCCTGTATATCTTAATTTGCGCATTTGCATTGAAATCAGATCTCACCAGCGAAACGAAACTGACTCAGTTTCATTTTCAAACATTTTCTGTATACGAAAATAAAACTTATTGCGCAATTGTAAAATCGTGTAGTAATGCAATCAGTAACACACGAAGGATGGTTGTGAAGTGCTAAGCTTATATAAAAACATGAGATGGTCCAATAGTTCTTTCAGACGAGTATATTTGTAGGTACTCCAGTATTCCACAAATGCTTGCAGGGCATATTTCGTACTGCATATACACAAGTGCATACACTGTCAATCATAAATATGTAGGAAATGATTTTTCGTTCATAATTCTTTTAAATTTTTATTAATTATAATTTATGAAAATTTTAGAGAATGCTTCAATTTGATTTTCGAATCATTTTAGTTCAATATCTTCAAAATAATTTGTACATAAACTAATTTCGACCACGAAGTTCCGTAAAATATATACACATTTTTCGCGTCTAAGTACGAATATAATTTTTTGTATTTTTTTGCAGATTAATTTCTTTTTTTATATTAAAAAACAATTTTTAATTTTCAAATATCTGGAAAAAAATTACAAAAAAATTTAAGAACCAAAAAAAAAAAAGTAAAAAATATGTTCTCTAGTGTAAACTGCAATGGCATTTCGTTGAAGCAAATTGTTCTCACACAGCTTACGAGTATGCTTGCTAAGACAAGTGAAAGTGTGTTGTTAAAGTGTATAGTTGCTGTTGGCACTGTTGCACTGGTGTTCTCCAAAATTGTCGAAAATGAATAAATTTTCTAGTTAATGGGTGCATGAACCTATTAAGCTACAAACTGCAAAGCTGTTACAATTCCTAATTTTTCACATTTTCTACTTTTCACTTCAACTCTTTCATTCCGTAATTGTTTTTTGTTTTTATTGTTGTGTTTATTTATTTGTCGTTCTTTGCGAGGACAGCATTTTGGTTTTGTTTTTGCTTTGGCGTTGCATTAAACTGTTCTCGTATTTTGTGAAAATTGTTTCTTGATTGCTGCTGCCAAACGCCTTAATGTATGCCATGTACGCATTTATATTGCATAATGCAATCTGCACACCAATGCTACTATGAGAGCACTTACTATAGATACATATTTACAAACATGCACATTTGTAGTGAAATATTTGCCTTGCATTTGTGCAGATCTCTCACCTTAAATTGAAAAATACATTCACAATGAGTTCCTTTTCATGCAATTGATATATTTGAAAATATCTAGAAAAAAGAAATCAGTATTCATCAGTAAAATTATCTTTATGTAAAATATTAGAAACAATAAAGTAATTTAAACAAATTGAAATTAAATCAAAATAAATAAACAAAACTTAAATCAAATCTAAAACAAAATAGAAGGCCGTCTTCGACCATGACGAATATTTATACTTTTCATGTACATTTCAAATCTAATGCCAAAATCAAAATTCGATTTCGATGATTTTCGGTGTCAATATAAACTTGAACTCTTCTTCTTCTTCTTCTTTGACGTAGGCACCGCTTACGCGATAATAGCCGCATCAACAATAGCGCGCCATATTAATTTTCCGCGAAGCTAATTGAACGTCGACATCGTCCAGGATATCAGGACGGAAATGATGAGCGACTTGTAGAATTTGGTTCTGGTTCGTAGAGAGAGGACTTTAGTTTTCAATTGCCTGCTTAGTACAAAGTATCACCTATTGGCAAGAGTGATTCTGCGTTGGATTTCAAGACTGTCATTGTTGGTATTGTTATTGCTGGTTCAGAGATGTTTCGTCTTGCCCTCTTTCACTACCAGACCCATTCTCTTCATTTTTTGTCTTACTATTGCACACTCATGTAGAATATTGTACCTGGTCTATTTAGCTCTGCAGCTCATATTATTTTCTACAGTATCAAATTGAAAAAATCACACGATAAAGAGTCACCCTGTCTGAAACGTCGTTTGGCATCGAACGACTCGGACAGGTCCTTCTCAATTCTGATTGCGCTTCTGGTATTGCCCAGGGTCAGTTTGCATAGGCCTATTATTTTATTGCTGTCGAAGGCAGCTTTAAAATCTCTGAAAAGGTGCTGTATATGACCCCACGTTTCACGCTCTTAGCTGCTTTTTTGACGGGAGCTATATGTTATAGTCGTCCAATTTCGATGAATAATTTTCACGCTCCTAGATACTATTTTGACGGACTAATGGCACAACAATTTGATATCTGGAAAATTGGTCGTACCAAGTTTGGTTGAAATATGTCGAAAACTGAGAAAAAAATTTACGTTTAAAAAGACGGGCAGAAGAACAGAAAATAAAATAAATAAATTCATGTAAATTAAATGAAACTTCTTTTAATTAAAGTAAGTAAAATGAAAAGTTATAAATAAAATGGAATGGAAAAAAATAAATTTATATAAAACAATATAAAAAGTAATAAGCTATACTAAAATGAAATGAAATGAAATAATATAAAATAAAACAATAAAAAATATTAAAAAAATTAATTTAAATAAAAGATGAAAGTAAAATAAACCAACACAAATTAAATGAAATGAGTTAACTTAAATTAAAAAAAATAAATTAAAATAAAATATTGGGTGTATATATCAATTCGACCTGTTTTTTTGTACTCAAAAAAGTGTTATTTTTTATGCAAAAAAAATTTATTATGCAAAGTAGTGCCCATCGGAACCGATTACTTTTTCCCATCTCTTTGGTAATTTTCGAATACTACCTCTAAAAATTACTCTTCTCTGTCCTCGGACAAATCATTCAACTATTCTTCAATATTTTGGAAAGACCCCCTAATCGGAAGGAGCAAGGGCTAGAGAATACAGCGGCTGGGGTAAGACCTCCTATTTCAGGTACTTTGCGACCATTACAGCCACGTAGAGCCGAGCGTTGACATGTTACAAAATCACCTTGTGATATCTTTCGGTCGCTTCTGGCCGTTTTTTGCTCACTACGCATTAGTTTGGTTTGGCATGGATCTTGATCTACTAAAGCCTCCAATCCCTACATTCAAACCTTTTTCGTTGGCCAGGATGCTCTTTGTTTTCGACATAATATCAGAACTTTTTAAGCATTGAAAACACTCTCTGCATCACTTATCGGTCGACGCAGATTCAATATAAACTTCCACAAGCATTCGATGGACTTCAGCTGCACAATTCTTTCAAATAAAATAGAAAATCGGAACTTCCTGCAAATGCTGTAAATTTAACACAAATCTGGGCATTTTCGAATAGGCAAAAACAATGTTGTCAGAAACGGACACTGATGCACACTAATTATTGTTGACAATTGTAAAGCCTTTCCAACGAAATAGATAATCGCTTCCAAGATCTGCCACAACTTGCAGACCGACCCCTCTTTTGTGAACAGATCGAATTAATTTACGCATTCGATAATATATAAAAAGATATAAACTATAAGAAAATGATATAAAAAACACATAAACAAAAACATATAAACAAATATAATTCAAAAAATATAATAAAGAATTAAATTAAATTAACTTAAATTAAATTAAGTAAAATGAAATTATATTAAAATATTATAATTAAATTCAATTAAAAAGTAAATTAAAATTAAATTGTCTGAGAAATCATTGAACGCATTACAGATAGATGAACGTTGGCTAACAAGGAAAAGAGTTCATCCTGCAATAGGCGTAATTTTATTTTACGAAAACGGGTTTATTACGAAATTTTGTTTTGAAAATAATTTAAAAGAGATATTGCCGAGATGTTATTGTTCTTAAATCTTAAGATAATTTAACAATTATTATTCAAAATTTTTTCACCATAAACAAAAATTCAAAAGTTTTTTTGAAACCAACCATGCCTTCAAGGTATTTTGAAGTAAAGTTCGAAAAGCTCAAAGCAATTTTACTTTATTTTCGTATATTACTTACAAGACAAGATGATACAATATCTAGGTGCAGTAAGTAAACAGTTGCCCCTCTCCCACACGCTGCTTTAGCAAAAGATGTTGCTTTTATAAATTATTGTTCCCATATTTTAAAATAAATCTTAAGAAAAAAGGATGAACTCAAAGTTTTCGATCAATGAAATGGGTAGGCATTACTAGAGGTATTTCAATATTTGTTATAACAACATTCTTTTATGAACAAGATTTTCTTCATCTTTTTGTTTGAATAATTATAGCAGAGGCAGTTAATTGGATATAACAAACATGTTTTTAGGCATAAAATAGGGGCGGCGACAGCGGTTATGACTAGTGCGTCCACTAATTTTGTCATTATATCCAATGGTCAAGGACATCGTCTCGCAGTACATAGTTCTGAGAGCTCCCTATCAAATGCATGCATTACAAAATATGAAAATTGATGGAAATAAGTTCCTTCAGTAAATTCAAAACAGTATTATAAAATTACTAATTGCTTCTACCAACAATTACTTTTTAGAAGCGATGCCAAGCTTGGACACCGTTTCATGTTTCTTTTTTGAATACATTGCTGTAACGTGTAGATCAAAACATATGAATTTGATTTTGGTTATAATTCATTCTAGTACCATAACTTTTTCAAACTAACGGCAATCTTGATGAACTTAACAGTAAAAAGCCGTAACACTAGCTTTTACATACATCTTTTCCACATATGTACCCATCGCAGAAAAAGTCTGCGTTCACTCACTGTATTATAGTATTCAACTAAAAAAAGTTATGCATTTTAAAACAATCACAATTTTATTTTCACTTATTTCGAAGACAATACTTGAAGAATGTTTGAGCAAAATTTTGTAGAATTTAAGCTACGTCGTTCTCAGTTAACCGGATTGTAGTACCGCTATTTAAGTAAGTTAAGCAGAAAAAGTGTGCGATCACTTTAAAAAGCGATGGTTTGTTGTATTGAAAATACAAACTATTTGTGTTTAATTTAATTTTAAATGACACACGATAGTAATCACGAAGAAGCTAAGGTGTATATGATGATGATGACTGTGGACCAAAAGCGAAAAGAAATAGAAATTGGCGAAAGGAAAATCATTGTTGGTTTGCGGCATAATGGTAAAAGTTATCGGGAAATCACGAGACCTGTTGGGAGACAGTACTCCTCTGTTCAGAGAGTAATAAACAAGAGAATAACGTAACCCAACAATTCTTGTGAAGTCTAAATCACATCTAACAGCAAGCCAACTTTCAAAAACATTACATTAAAGTACCAATTATGTCCAGATATGGATTTATTCTGGAAATAACCGGATTTCATGGCAGAGTCGAGAGTAAATCGTCTCAAGCGGATGACCTTTGCGAAGGAGCACTTAAACAAGCCTCAAGAGTTTTGGAATAAAGTTTTTTTTTTTCGGTGAGAGAAAGTTTTTCATTTTTGGGATAAAAAGCCGTAAGATTATTTGAAGGAAAAGCGGAATAGCGCTGCAAAAGCAAAATCTTGTACCCATAGTAAAGTACGCTGGTGGAGAAACTGTAGTGTGGGGGTGAATGGCAAGTTCGGATGTAGGAAAATTTCAGTTTATTGGTTTATTTATTTATTTTGAAAACAAATTTAAAATAAGTGCAGTAATGCACTTAATGTAATGAGCAATTTATTTTCCAACAGGACAATGACTCGAAACACACAACAGAAATATTCCTATACAACTGCGTACACCTCCACAATCTCCTGATCTTAACCTATTGAACACTTATGGGATGTACTAGAAAGAAAAATTAGGCAGCGTACCATAACCAGCAAGGAAATGCTTAGGAGCGCGCTTGAAGAGTGATGGGAAGCTATAAGCCCAGAAGTAATAACCAAACATATTGGGCCAATGAAAAACCGCCTTCTAGAAGTCATTAAAAGACGTGGATATGCAACAAATTATTGACTTAATATATATATTTTTTTAATTTTTAGCCTTTTGTTTCATTATTCTTGAAGTGAATGCAGACTTTTTCTATTTGGTTTGAATGACCATTCTGTTTATATGTGATCTCATTTTAAATTTATATTAATTATTGGTACCAAAGTTTGTGTAGTAATTACTTTTCAATGAACTAAATAAAATAATATAAAAAGAGTTTATGAATGATTTATTGTTTTTGGTTTTTTCATAGTGCAAACAAAATATGCTTAGATGAACGCAGACTTTTTCTACCATGTGTATATATTCATTAAACTTAATAAAGCCGTAACATTACTATATTGGCTTTTTGTGACACGAGAAGTTTTTGTTTTATGTCAGAAATACACTCGGAGGAATTGGTATTCTCTGCAGAGGGGCGACGGCAGTTGGAAAAACAATTTTTCTATAATTTTGGATATTAGTCGAACCAGGACTCGAACCTTAGCCTTCAGAATGGGAATACGCTTCAAAGTTTTATACGGCATGGAGGCTTACCAAAAAAGTGTTCAATTGAATAACAGCGCTTCAATGCCTGCTTACGTATAGCTTAACCCTTTATGTCTTGCAGGTGGAACACATGGAAAACCCTGTCGTAAGCAATTCAAGTCCATATTGAGCAAATACTTGATGGGCAATTTTTATGGTGGCTTATATATGATGTTGATTATTATATTAAGGGTTTTTGTTATTATAAAACTAGAATTACGTAAAGTCTTACCTTTCAAAATTTTAGTGGAACTAATCGGGGTACAAGCATGTATTTTTCCTAATTAAGAAGGTAATCTAATTTGTACAAATTTCGAATTAAAATTATTGTATAAGAAGTGAAATAATCTATATACGCACAAACTATACTTATAGTAAAAACAAAATAATCAAATTCCTGCATGTGTGATTAGTATAATATCCCTGATTGGAAGGAGCCAGTTTCAATAAAATGACTTATTTATTTTCTAAATGTTTCAATATTTAATAATTTAATATAAATTCCTCTAAAAATCCCCGATTTCTCATTCGTCCTCCTCTTTCTCTACAAATTCGAAAATACAACGTTTAGCTAAGATACTGCCAAAGTCTTTTTCTACTTTACTTACTTCATCTATTTAATATTTCATCAAGCTGAGCTGGCTTTATTTCATATGGACAGTAAAAACCGGAATACAAAATAAAATAGTCCTTTTTTTTTGGTTATAAGTAAGGAGCTGTATTCAAAGTCCTATTTTTGTTAGAAACATTATTTTTTCATTGAATATTTTGTTATACAACAGAGAAAAAATAGTAGAAGTGACAGCTGTTTCGGAGATCACCACATCTCCTCATCAGGTGGCCTATTTTTGTTAGAAGCATTATTTTTTCTTTTCTTATACAACAAAGAAAAAATTGTAGAAGTGACAGCTGTTTCGGAGATCACCACCTGATGAGGAGATGTGGTGATCTCCGAAACAGCTGTCACTTCTACCATTTTTTCTTTGTTGTACCACCTGATGAGGAGATGTGGTGATCTCCGAAACAGCTGTCACTTCTACCATTTTTTCTTTGTTGTATAACAAAATATTCAATGAAAAAATAATGTTTCTAACAAAAATAGGCCTTTGAATGCAGCTCATTACTTATAACCAAAAACAATTATAGACCGCATTAAAAATACCCATAAAATGGTTTTTTTTGTGTAAAATTTACAACGTAGGTATTCTTTATCAAAAGTAGAAATATATAATTTTTTTTTTGCGCAATTATTTCCGAAAAAATTTAAATGTGTAATTATAACATGTCAAACTAACAACTAACGAGCATTTGTGTAATAAATATTTATAATTTTACATTTCTTCTATTAAACATTTACAAGAAATTTTATTAATGTCATTTATTCATCAAATTTTTTTATTGACTATAAGTTCCTGATTTAAACCAATTTGAGACATTAAAATGTATAGAAATCGCAATTCACAAAAAAAAACGTTTTAGCAAAATATATATATATATATATATATATATATTTATATATATATATATATATATATATTTATACACATACATATGTAATTATAAAAAATATCATGCAAAAAAAAAATTTATAAAAAATTAATTCAATTTGTATATACGTTGACACTAAGAATATTACAGCTGTCAAACGCCAAGCGTTTTTCTATATGTTTGTAAAATGTCCTTTTATTGTTAAAAAAATATATACATAACTACAGTGGCGTACAAAAATCTGCATACACCATCTGTATTCGTTGTGAAGAAAGTACTATTGCTTTGCTGAAAAATGTAGGCATACAGTTTTATTATAAATCCTTTTCTAATCACATGTATTAAAAAAAATTCATTCTCTAACATAAAATAAAACAATTATGGTAAAAGAACGCAAAAATATCCTTGGTTTACCGGCAGTTATGTCGATAAGCCGTGTTGTTATGTCGGTTAGGTACCCTTTTTTACTAATTTTTCTTTAAATTATGTTTTCTAATTTGCTAGTATTGAATTTAGTTGTGGTCTAAATCACTTTATCACCAACAATGGCTCCTCAAAAAGAAATAACCATTGACGTACGAATCTTGGTTATTTAGCGCAGAAAAGAGAAGATATCGTATGGTGAAGTTTAAAAATTTTTATTCTTAAGTCCACCAAAGGTGCAGACCATCGTAAAAAACTTAAAAAAAAAATGGATCCACCGAAAAAAAGCCACGTGTTGGCCACCCGAAGAAGTTGACTCGAAGAGACATCAGCTTTATTGTGAAGGAAGTGAAAACATCGCAAACTCATCAAGAAGCGTGCCCATTAAAAAAAATTCGAAGAGCTCTGAACGATAACGAATTCCATAGTAGAACGCTACGTAAAAAGCCTCTCATTTTTGAAAAAGATCGTAAGATTCGCTTGGAGTTGGAGAAAATAAAACACTTCAGTTAGCTCCAAATATATAGTACCAACAGTGAAGCATGGTGGCGGCAACTTATTGTTTTGGGGAGCGGTTGCGGGACCTGGAGTTGGAAAGATTGTTTTTATTGAGCGTAATATGGATCGGTTGAAATATAAGTCACTGTTGGAAGCTAATCTGAAACCTTCGGTGAGCAGTTAGGTGCTTGAGGCATGCTGGATCTTTTAACAGGTTAACGATCCAAAGCACATGGTCCATATTGTTAAATGGTTGTTTTATCATGATCCAGGGCAACTACACACACCAACTAAAAGTCCAGATTTAAATGTTATTGAACATATCAGGGAGATTTCTGAGCGAAAAATTAGAAGAATAGAAGAAATCAGATTTCCAGCTCAGCATTAATCTAAGAAAGTCTTATTGAAGCTTGGAACAATATTATTCCCTAAGAATTGACAAATTTAATAGCTTCGATGTCACGACGGCTTCAAGCTGTTTTTGATGCGAACGGTGGACCAACTAAATACTAAAAAGATCATGTTTCAAAAACGATCATGTTACGTGATATTAACCAAAGTTTTTGCGCTAAGATAAGTAATGTATGCACGGTATGTAGACTTTTGTCAATGTTGGATTTACGTAATTTTTGTCATAGCTTTACTATTTTATGCTAAAAAAATATTTTTTTATGATAAGGAATAATAGTTGAAATAAACTATATCGTTAAATTTTCCAATAAACCTTTTGGACTTTCAAATCAACGACTTTTGCCTGCACTGTATATTTAAGTCAATGAAATCGTTTGTATATTTATGTTTGTATACATATATGATAACACATTGACGGTGTAACAGCAATAAAACAAACAAATTGAATTGTGACAAGTGCTCGTACACACATGATGGCTTGCCTATACATGTACAAACATGGACATACCGAGCGCGCGAAAAAATTGTCGGAAAAAAATATAAGTGTGATAAGCAAAATAACAGTGAATGAGAACATCATGCATTGCAAAAAAGTCACACATGTGCATGTATATGTATATGTACATATGTATATGCATATACCCTGACTCTACTATCAAAAGCAATCTAACCACTCAACTGAATACGGGCACCTTCTAATGAATGCAATTTACTGCAACCAGCTACAAGAGAACATAACTGTAAGCTGCTATGCTATACCAGTATATATATATAATATTGGCCTACGAGAATCGACTTGATAGCCCCACTGATGACTATATCAATGTGTCAGTAAGTGAATGAGTAAATGTGTTAGTGCGTTGGTTTGCGTATCTCCGTTACAATTTTACAAGTACAGGTTCAAAATTGAAGCATATAAGTATATTGCCCACACACACTCATCTAAAACAAACATACATAAAAAGGGTGTCAAGTAGAAATTTGTATAAATGCCATATGCTGAAATGTATAGATGTGTGTATCGTGTGAATGTGATAGCAAGATATTTGTGCCGCAAAAAACTGAAATAAATGACGGAGAATAGCGACAAGCGTGCAATCACCGTGTAAATAGCAAAATGGCCAAGGAAAGAAAAAAGGCAAAAAGGTAGAGACAAAACTTTGTGAAAGCTAAGAAAAAGTCGAAAATACTGAAAAAAATTAGCAACTGGATAACTATATGCCTGACAAGCGTGTGCATAGTTACGAAATAACGAAGTAAAAGTTGACAGTACTGTATGTAATAAAGCAAAATGGTTTGACTGTAAGAGTAATCAAATATGTACATATTCAAGAATTTAATTGAAAGCAAGTTGTGTGCTACTGAAATATGATTCCGCTTTTCATTGACAACCCATTTACAATTTTAATTTGATTTGCAAATGGAAAATACTCTGCAGTTGGTTTTAAGCACTTTGTACGCGTAGTTTAATCAAATTTTTGTATTTTTGTATGCATTTTGACAATTCGAAATAATAAATTAAGTGTAAAACTTAAATAATTTAAAAATATTAATTTAAAATATTTTTTTTATGTATTTGCTATATGCATTAACAGTTCAAAGTCAATTATCAATTTTTTGTTTGTTTATTTTCTACTATCATTGATCTTAATTTTTTTGGCAAATTGTTGAGCTGATGATCGCCTGATTTCCTCCTTTTGCAACCGTTTTTGTCTCAAAAAATATTTGTATAGACTTAATACAGAATATCTCAAGATGTGCTATTCTGTATTCACATTTCATGTATTAACCCTAATTACATAAATTCCAAGAAATATCAGCTTATAAGACTAAGGAAAAGATGTATCAAAGAGGAAAATTTTTAAAGCTTTGTAATTGGCTAGAAATTATAAGTATTGGAAATCTCTTGGCTTTGCTATGTTGCTCAACAGTTTTAATAGAAACAATATCAAAACAATGTGATATCGTACGATCTTGGATCGACCAAAACGTGAAATTATTTGCTCACCGAAGTGTTCTCTCAATATATCCATTTATTGATGCGATGTGTGGTGGCGCCGTCTTGTTGAAACCAACTGCCCCGAGATCACAAACTTCAATTTCAAGCAATCATAAGGCGATACCGGTCGCCATTGACGGTTATGTTCTCACCGGCATAATTTTTTGAGAAATATGGACCGCTGATTTCAACGGAACATAAACCACACCAATCCGTTGTTTTTTCTGGATGAAATGGCAACCCTTGAATATATTCAAGTTGCTCTTCGTCCCAAATGCCTCAATTTTGCTGGTTTATATACCCATTGAGCCAGAAATGGTTCTCATCGCTGAACAAAATTTGGCTCGAAACGCCGGTTGCTGCAAACGGCGCCGAATCGACTATCCACGGTCTTCGTGTACACTCTGAACTACAGCCGCTATATTTTCTTCACTGCGTGCTGGACGTGGTCTATTCGGTCGAATATTATCCAATAACGAATGCTTGGTCTCAAGATGGATGATGGTGTTGCGAATAGTACGCTCAGTAGGCCGATTATGCTGACCATAAGTGCAGCGAAGCACACGAAACGCATTCTTTACAGAACTCGAATTTTCGAAATAAATTTCACTGATTTGTAAACAATCTTAAAATTTATTTTAGTTTGCGTTATACTGAAATTTCAGACTTTTCTTGATATAAAATACACAAACCCAAATTCTCATTTCGTTCATGCAATTTGCTGTCAAAAAATTTCAATATGGCTATAAAATTAGTCTCTACCTTTTAAATTCATTGGCAGAAATGAAAATTTTAGTGTGTGACTCATTTATCTGCAATTTGATTTCTGAAATTAAATTTCCAATTGCTGTTGTTATACTAGCAATTTTTATTTCTCTTGGATGTGCTGTCTAAAGTGGCATCCAAGCGATTTTCGGCTGAACTCCTTCTCCAGTTCTGAGCATTACGGATTTTTCAACAAACGGAGGATCCTAAGACGCCTCCTAAATCCCGATAGATTTGAGTGAGGAGCTTTTTTTCATGTCAGAAATACACTCGGAGGGATTGGCATTCCTTGCCGAGAGGCGACTGCAATTAGAAAAATTAATTTTCTAATTTTGGATGTTGGACTCGATTCCTAGATTTCCGATTGATAGTTCATACTGTTAGCTACTCAGCTCTTCCGGCCGCTTTACTATGTTTTACCAGCGAAAAAGAGGCCAAAATACAAGCTACTAGTAACGGGACATTGCCATTTGGCAACGCATGTCTACAATTTAGGGCTGGTAGAGGACAAAAAGTGCTGAAAATAGAAAATGCGGTGACAGTGTAGTAAGAGGGTTCGTCAGACACCACACCACACTCCATAGTATATAAGCCGTATATAAGCTGTGTACGACAGGAAAAATACGAGATTTCTTAGCAAACAATCGGCGAGCGTGCACGGGGAAATACTTTCGAAATCATTTAATTGATTTATAAACTCCTAAAAAAAATTCATATTTTAATGTTCATATTATACATTTCGTCAGAACAAATATTTGTGATTCAAATTAGATAAAAAAATTTATGTACAAATAGTGATATTCGAAAAGAAGGTGTAATTCATTTAAATAAAAACATTTATTTATTCATATGAACCATTATGGTGTTGGTTTTTATTAAAAGGCTTTCGAGGAACTGACACGTAAGCAACTTTTCATCACTCTATTGGCGCCAGTTAGAAACACCAAGTGATACCAGGTGGCTCTCGACCTGGTCCTTTCAATGAAGTGGTCCTCTTCCTTTGTTTCCGCCGCTAGTACTCACTCCATCGAATACTTTCAAAGCTGGAGGGCTTTCATCCATTCGGACGACAAGACCTAGCCATCGTAAAAGCTGTCTCTTGATTCGCTGACTATGTCAATGTCGTCGTATAGCTCGTACAGTTCATCCTTCCATCGTCTGCAGCATTCGGCGTTGCCAACGCGCAAAATACCATAAATCATCTGCAAAACTTTTCTCTCGAAAACTCCTAAAGTCGACTCATCGGATGTAGACATCGTCCAGGCATATGCACCATATGTCAGGACGGGAATGATGAGCGACGTTTAGAGTTTTGTTTCGATTCGTCGAGAGAGGACTTTACTATTCAGTTGCATACTCAGTCCAAAGTCGCACCTGTTGGCAAGAGTGATTACGTTAGATTTCAAGGCTGACGTTGTTGGTGTTGTTAATGCTAGTTCCCAAACAAACGAAATTATCTACGACTTCGAAGTTGTGACTGTCAACAGTGACGTGAGAGCCAAGTCACGAGTGCGATTATTGCTTATTTTATTACAGCAGATATATCGCCTTGCCCTCGTTCACTACCAGACCCATTCGCTTCGCTGCTTTGTCTAATCTGGAGAACGCAGAACTTGCGGAGTGGAATTACATCAATATCATCGGCATATGCCAACAATTGCACACTCTCCAGCATCAAATTGAAGAAATCACACGATAAAAAGTCTCCTCGTCTGAAACCTCGTTTGCTATCGAACGGCTCGAAGAAGTCCTTCCCAATTCTGGCTGCGCTTCTGGTATTATCCAGGGTCATTCTACATAGCCGTATGAGGTTTTTGGGGATATCAAATTCAGACATAGCGGCGTAGAGGCATTTCCTTATAGTGCTGTCGAAGGCAGCTTTAAAATCGATAAAAAAGTGGTCTGTATCGATTTTTGTTTCTTGGGTCTTCTCCAAGATTTGGCGCATGGTGAATATCTGGCCAATCGTGGATTTTCCAGGTCTAAAGCCACGCTGATAAGGTCCGATTAGTTTGTTGATGGTGGGTTTTAGTCTTTCACACCATACGCTAGAAGGGACATTATATGCGATATTAAGGAGACGATATCCCACGATAATTGGCGTATACCCTAAGGTCTCCCTTTTTTTGGATTGGGCAGAGCACACTTAGGTTCCATTCGTCAGGCATGCTTTCTTCCGACCATAAACATGAAATTGTTTATTAACTTTGGTCCGAAGTATGTAAGACCCAGAAGCAAAATAAATAGACCCAAGAAAATTTATACCGATCATATCAGAATGACGAGCTGGGTTGATTTAGCCATGCTCGTCTGTCCGTACGTCTTGGTATTCTATACACTTAACGAAATTGGACTACTATATCCTATAGTTCTTATACAACAGATTCGTTCATATATGTTGCTTTGGGCCAAAAATCCATCTAATACTGTAAAATTATGAGTTCAGGAATGATATAAAAATTTCCTTCTTAAAATCATTCTTTCATGTTTTCCATTAATATTGTTTCTCTTATTTTTTATATTTTTTATTTTTATTATTATTATTTTTCTTTTTATTATTATTATTAATGTTATTATTATTATTATTTTTATTATTATTATTATTATTATTATTATTATAATTTTTTTTTTTTTTTTTTTTTTGATAAAGTAATACTCTGAAGCCGATTTTTTTGGTATTAATTAAAATATAGAAACTATTTGCCGACGAACTATTGGACATTAAACATTTATTATATATTTGGCTATGTAAATAACGAAAAACAATCTGCAATATTTGAAAAACCACTTGCGTTATATTTATTTTCTTGATTTCGCGTTTGCCTGAAATAATAATTATTTCTTTACGAAAACTTTACCAGCTGTCCAAATAATCATCTACACAAAAGTGAATTAAGCTAAATGATATTATGCAAACTTTATTATTATCACCTTTTTATGTTATGCAAAAATTATTCAATGCAATTTTAATAAATTATGCGGTAAGGTTACACTATGTTTGTGCATATGATAAAAATGTCTAACTTAATTTTTGCATACTTTCAGTGTTGATATAAAATATGATGTTACTACTACCACATACTCATGTGTACTTATATATATTTATGTAAGGTGTGCAGTTATCTACAAATGTTTCAAGGTTATTGTATACAGTATATTATATTCATACATATTTACATAAATGTGCAAGTTGTCGGGAATCCGTACCGTCACGGCTTTTTCGTTATGACTTACTTAGCGTCAACACAGCCATGGTCATTGTCATATAGTACATTTGTATGAAGAATCACACTACACAATGAACAGTTATATACATATGCATACTATATATTTGCTGCATGAATGGCAGCACGACTCGCGCCATATACTTGCATAATGTCATCTTTCACAATTTTGATTTTCCTCTTTTTTTCATATTCTCACTGCAGCTTCTTTCTATAGTTCCGTTTTTACTATTCTTGCTGTTCTTAAAATTTATGTGCAATTTTATAAACCTGATTTATGCATGCCAACGTTCATGTAAAAGGCATGTAGTCGAGCGTTGCCTGATCCTACATGCCACATGCATCACTCGTCACATTCTTTTTCACCGAATTTCTATCTTGCAAATATGTAAATTTTATGAAAATAGTAGAGAGTAGAGTAGGTTATTTGTCTCATAACTGTATGTTTAGATATTAAGGAGACAAGTATTCGTACAATTTATGAGATAGAGAAATATGTGTCAGTTTCAGTTTTATTAAATTCGGTAGTTTGGAGACAAGTTGTGAACTTTGGTTGAAATTGATTGAGAGATGAGTTTGAGGAAAATCTGCCCGGTATGAGTTTGCGAAGTTTGACAACAGGACCATGGAAAGCGAAATTCCTACACAGCTGTTATGCCTCCTTGAAAACTAAGTATCGAAAGAGATGATAAGAAGAATTGTCAATGTTACTGAAACTGATATTTGCTTCCGGAGCGTTAGGTTGGTTAAACCAATCTGAATTTGCCGTTTGATCCAAAAATTGTTTTTTAGGCATATCAAAATCGATTTGATATGCTATAAAATACCATTGCAAAACTTAATGTAATTCAATTAGTTCGATTTCTAAACTTAAAATGATTTTCGGCCCAAGCTCATCCTCCAATTTGTAGTTTTGTGTCTTGATGTTTTTACCAAAAAAATAGAGGGATTTACAACTCATTCTAAGCCGCATCCGAAAGGCCGACGGATTTTTATGAGAAGTTTTATTTCAGGTGGGAAATACACTCGGAGAGTTCGATTCCCCCTGCCGAGAGCCGGTGGATAGCATTCCATTTTAGTAAATAAACTAATCCTTAGACTGTCACTAAACGCGTCTTCTAGCAAAGACCTGCTACTCAGATGACATGCTGCCTCGTGTTCGTTCATTCGTGCGACCTGCAGTTCTTTACTGCGCTGCAGGAAGCCACATTCCCAATGGTTCCTGGCCTTCCAGTAAACCGTTGTCCCTCTCAGTTGATTCTCGCGATAAGGGTGGGGTTTCTGCTTCTTTATAGGTTTAGTCTCCTTATTTTAGCACTTTTTCAAGATTCATGAGACTTTACCTCAGCATTGGAGTAAGCCTCACTGTCAGTTTGGTTTTAGTTGACAGTATTCTTTATCTGCTGACCTTGTGACCACGAAGTGTTTGTTAGCTCCTGGGTTTAACTTCGTTACTTGATGTACGTTACATATCTGGAAGTGGAATTGGAGGCTCTAGAATCCGTGCCTCTGCCACAACCAGAGCTTCAGGAGGATTTCCAGTTTTGTTGGTATCATCTGGAGTATATCGTATGCTTCCACAATATCTCATAGTGTCGGGTTATTTCACCTTCCTCAGGGTGCCTCGTCCAACACTCCGCAGCCGGGTTCGGAAAGCATTGGGACCAGCTAATTCGGACATTTAAGTACTCTGTACATATGCAAAGCACTTTAAAAACATGTTGTTTATGCAGTGATATTAATGCACATTCTTTAAATATTGATTAAATGAACTATCCTTAGCCTAGCCTGGAAGTATTAATTGAGCATCTTAATTAAAAAAGTACACTGCATGGTTTATGAGTCCGCGTCTTTTTTCGATTATTTTTGGAGTCAGTATATTCCGAAGTGTTGGTCGTTTTTACTCATTGCTTTGCTGATATTTCTGTTGTCTTTCATATACGCGCCGCTACTGCTTCAGAAGCAGATATTAGGAATATTAAAATACTAAATTTAAAACTCAATCCGACAGTTTGCCTTTTATGTTCTTAATAATTTACGAAAGTAAAAAATGATTTGAAAAGTGTGTGAAGATGGAATCAAGTGGAGGCAAGTTCTTGATTAGAATCTGGGTGTGGCCAGAAATGATGACTTTATATAGAATTCAAACAGTTCACAACTTACGGTCTTAAAATAAGTGTCTTCTGTGTTATAAACAAACATCCGCTAACGTAATCAACATGTGTCTTCTTTATGCTAAAAAAAAAACGCAGTCAAATTATAACATGAAAATCACCCCAAGTAAAAATCAATGCTTTCACATCAGGCAATGTCGTCAGTGGTCAGAGACAGTTGTTAAATCTAAAAGCAAGATAGCAAAAAGCGATTTTCGGCCAAACTCCTCTTTCAATTTTGTGATCTGATGTTTTTACCAACAAATAGAGCGATCTACAATTCTTAATAAGAAGTCTCCGAACGGTTGGTGAATATTTATGAAGAGCTTACTATTTCGTATTAGAAATACAGTCGGAGGAGCTAATATTCATTTCCTGTTGGTCCGAACAGGATTTGAATACATGACCCACGGCATGATAGCATACATTGCTATTGCGGCCGTCAAGTAGAAAAATATACAAAATACTTAGTCTTTCACGTCTATTATTTTTTCAACAAAAATAGCAGTCAATAAGTGTTTAAGTAATTTCATTAGCTGTTCAGAAAATTGGTATGCCAACGACGGCAACACAGAAGTGTCCAACAATAATAAATGTATAAACAGATGTGCTGAAAAAGGCAGCTGTTGCCCAGACGCTTAGTTTAGTTAGGCAGTCCATTAGACACATACGAATGTATGTATACAAAGATGAGTAAAATAAAAAATGGCAGACAGTCCAACATTGGCACAGATGGTAAGTGGCTGTAAAAATATATAAAAGAAAATATATAATCATATAAAAAAGTACTGCTTTGAGTAAACATTTTTGCCTTAATTTTTCTTTTTTAGAAATTTTTTTTCTTTTATTGGCATTATTATAATTATTTTTTTTTTATTGATCTTTTATTATCAGTACACGCTTTTTCATTGTGCTCCAAAGGAAGTTCATAAATAGTATTTTAGTCAATAAAATATTTGATTTTATGAGTTTGAACAGCAGCAACAGCTAGGGTGGTATTGGTTTTAGTTTGTAACTATGCTGTATATATATAACCATAACTATTAATATTGCAATTTTGAACTTCCATTTCTTGTGATGCAACTGACCTTCTGGTGTAAAAATATTTTGTGCAAGACTGCACAAGGTCATAGAGGAAAATGGTCAAAATAATATTGCAAAATAATAGTTTTTCTCAACAACGCTTGGTAAGAGTATTCAAAACAATATTTTTCATGTTCAATACGTAACTATTAATAGAATTTTTTTCCAACAACGCTTGGTAAGAGTATTCAAAGCAATAGTTTTCATTTTCAATACATATTTATTAATTGAATTGTTAGTTTCTATGTTGAAATGCGCAGTAAACTATGTGAAGGACCTTAACGTAATGACTTCTACGATTGCATTGAATTTAATATGTTTGCTACACGGTAAAAAGAAAAATTAAATTTTTCCCAAAGTAAGTAACAAAATGTATTACGATTTTTTGTCAAACGCATTTTGGCTCACATTTACTCTTCTCCAAAAGAGCATGCGAAGAAAGAAATATTGCTAAGTACATGGTTATTGTGAAAAACTAATTGAAGGGGAAGAAATTTAGTTATTAAAAATGAGCTTTTTTTAAATAAGTACGCAAACTTTCTTATTTCGATTTGCTTATTTTGAAAACTCCTAAAGTATATTACTTTTATTGTCATATAAAGAGTTTTCCAATAGGGATGATATGACTTCTTAGTGTCGTTTAAGCCATTTTCAATATGTCATGATTTGCCTTTCTTTTTCATTCTATTCAGTAATGTTTACAATTTCATCCATGGACCACCATAAGTGTCGTCAATTTGCTGATTTTGCTTCGGAACAACTTGAAAACGATAACGATTTTTTTAAGAAAATTATCTTCTCCGATGAGGCTCACTTGCGAATAAAATCCACAAATTATTCATGAAAAACCATTACATTCACCTAAATTGACAGTTTGGTGTGGTTTTTGATCTGGTGGAATCATTGGTCCACACTTCTTTCGAAATGAAGCTGGTAGTATCGTTACTGTCAATGGAGAGCGGTATAGATCGATGATAACCAACTTTTTATGGCCACAATTGGAAGAAGTTGATCTTCACCAACATCATCTGGTTCAAACAAGAAGGGGCTTTGTGTCACGCAGCACATTCAATAACCGAATTATTGCGAGAAAGATTTGGAAATTCGATTAATTCAAGAAATTGTGACATTGGATTGCCTCCAAGAAGATGTGATTTAACATCATTTGACTACTTCTTGTGAGGTTATTTGAAGTCATTAGTCTTTCGCAATAAACCAGACTCTCTTCAGGCTTTAAAAGTTAATATTGAACGTGCTGTTCATGACATACGACTTGATTTAGTGGAAAAAACGCTCAAAAATTGGGTTCAACGAATTTGTTCCTGCAAAAGATGTTGGCATCCATTTAATGATGTTATATCTTGAACCTAATTGTATCCATTGTATTTCACATTAAATAAAAAGCATTTGAATATCCTTAACAATTATTAGGCTTTTTTTTTAAAGAAATCATATCATAAATTAAAAACAATTATTTATAGTTTTAAAAATCCACAAAACAACTACTAACAAATATTTTAATTGCCAAGAATTTCCTTCAACCAGTATAATCTCTCTTCTTTTAAAAACTTAAGGAATCCCTTGGCCACGTCACAATTGGCTCAACAAGAAAATAAGTTTAATAGTTGATTTATATTGGAATAAATACAACACAAGAGATAGACACAGAGCAGAATGAAACTAGGCATTGAGGATGGCGGAACGCCGAAACCGGTTTGTCACAAAACCAAAATTGATACAAAATTTTCTTCATACGCGTATATATACACAGTTGTTATACATACTTCCATAAGCTTAAAAATTATATACGAAGAAAGAATTTTCAACATCGATATATATATAGCTAAACCACCGATTCAGATATGAACTTACCCAGACCACAAATGACGGATATACACTATTGCAATTTAAAATTGAATGGCTCATTTGGGAACTATCAACGTATTCAGCTATTTGAACATGAAAAGTACTTTTTCAGTAACACATATTAGACTGGGTATAGAAAAAAAAAACAGTTTACTATTTGAATACTTTTCATGTACATGAAATAGTATGTAAGTACCATAAGGAGAAGAGATAGACGAACCGAAGTTTATAGTGATCGTTTTAGAATCACGAGCTGAATTGATTTAGCCATGTCCGTCTGCCCGTCTGCCTGTTTATCCGTTTGTCTGTTTGAACGCAAACTTTTTGAGATATTTCAACTAAACTTGGTAGGAAGATGCAAGTTTAAACGATCATTTATAGGAACACTTTATCATATATACCACCGATTTTTCAGATTTTAAATTTTAAGTCATAAATCCGCCAAAAAAGCAGTTGGTATTCTATACAACATAATGAATTACAAATTGGTAGTGAAAATCTACGAAATGGGCATACTATATCATATAGCCCCCCATATAACGGATTTGTTCGGATATGAGATTTTGAGCCAAAAAATTCATTAAAAAGACATTTAGGAGCTTGAAATTTGGTATTATATTTTGAATTGCATATGTTTGGTGAAAATAATCGAAATCGGAATACTATACCGTAAAACCAATTTGTTAATATATGAGGTTTTGGGTCAAAAATCTGGCAAAGAATCATCTAAGAGCATGGAATTTAGTATTCTACTTAAATAAGACGTAAATTCAAGTTTATATTGACACTTAAAATCATCGAAATCGAGTTTTGCAATTTGCAATAAATGTGATATGTCCATGAAAGCTATGAATACTTCTGCATAGCCGAAGACAGCAGTTTTTTCATGTTTTCTTTTGATTTTAACAAAAAATGTTGTTAATAAAGTTAGTTAATATTCATTTTAAGCTTTTGTTATTTAATTTCTTAATTAGTGAAGAATTCATATTCACTAAAGTGTTTGGAAATTAAATTCCTGACAACTGACATCTAAGCCGTTGTTTTCCATTCTTTAAAGAAATTAGTGCAAAATAGATATAAATAAACATATAAATTTTTATACAAATTTATTGACCCAAAAGCCATTATCCAATAAGTTTAGCGAAAAAAATTAATATCTTAATATTTTCAGTCAATAAAGCAAATTTATATTCAAAAATGCATATATCCGTATAATTCTTTTTAAGTAAAACTAAATTTTCCCCATAAAATGAAATGTAGATTTACTGCTTGACGCAAATAAGAGAAAAAAACAAAAAAAAATGTTATAATCAATTTTAAGGGTAATCTAATTTTCAATAAAAATTTTTATAGTCTTGACAAACAAGGAGCAAATTTTGATTGGAAATATGAATAGCTCTTAAAATGAATAAGTCTCAAATTTCTAATGATATAAGTAAATTTTTATTCCCAGCCTCATGCATGCATGCACAAACGAATGAGTACTGAATACTGTAGAAGAACCTGTTTTACCCATTTCCCATCCCCCTAAAATTGCAGTAAACGGCAAAGACAAAAGTGTAAATTTTTCATAGCACACACTTAAGAAAGAGTTCACCCACCCACACTCGTGTATATATATACTACCACCAAACAGTAATAAATGGCAGCGAATTTAACATTTAAACTCACGTCAAATTACTAAAAAAGACAATAAAAGAATTTAAAAAAAAAAGAAAACCATTTGGGAAAATAGAAGATCAAGTGAATTGAGAAAAATTGAAAACAACTGCGCGGTTGAAGTATAGCATACTTAAGGGCGTTATTATATTTAGTGTGCCCGTTGAACACTTACTTTCACTCATGAATAATCCATTTGAAGTGTTTTATTTTATTGTTAAAAGTACAAATGCTACTGCTGTTTGGAATGAATTTTTTAGTAAATTGTGTGGGATAAACGTTAAGCTCAAGTGAGAAATGAAAAGGATTTCCGAGAGATGAATTATTAAAGAAAGAATAATTTGAGAATAGTTAACATAAAATTAAATTTAATCAAACAAGAAGAGAAGGCTGTCTTCGGCTAAGCCGAAGTTTCAGGAACATATACAATTTATTGCGAATCGCAAATTTCGATTTCGATTATTTTCAGTGCCAATATAAACTAGAATTTACGTCTATAGAATACCAAATTTCACGCTCTTAGATGAATTTTTGGCGGTTTTTCGACGTAAAATCTCATATCTGAACAAATCGGTTGCAGGGAGGCTATATGAAATAGTATTCTGATTTCGATGATTTTTACTACCATACATATATATATATATATATATGTATGTTCAAAACCAAATTTCACGCTCCTAGGTTCTAATTTAACTTAATTTTGACCAAAGCCTCACATCTGGACAAAACGGTGTATTGGGGATAGAATACTAAATTTCAGTATCTTAAGTACTATTTTAACGGATTTATGACTAAAAATTTAAAATCTGTATAAGTGCTATAGTGATTCAATCTGGCCAAAAACTGAAAACCAAGTTTTCGGTAAAGCAGACAGACAGACACACGGACAGACCGATATGCCTTATCAACTCAGCTCGTCATTCTGATACGATCGGTATAAATTTTGGTGGGTCTGACTCTTCTCCTTCTGGTACTTACATATTTCGGTCCAAAGTTAATATACCATTCAATGTAAAAGATAAAATGAAATAAAATGAAGTAAAATAAAACCAAATAAATATTAATTAAAAAAATTAAAATAAATTTAAAAAATTAGAAATATAAAATAAAAAAGCAATTACATAGTTTGCAAAAAATAAGGCGCATTTGGTTTTCCTGGGAAATTTAATTTTTATTGCAAAAGGGGTTTAATAATGTGCCACAGACTCGCATATTTTCCTAATCATTTTGATTAAAACTGTTTTATTCAAATATAATAATAAAAAATAATTTGTATAATATATATATATTTAAAAAGGTGAATTTGATTTTTTTCGAGAGACTAGAGAGAGTTAAGACAAATGTTACCATGACTAAATACAACCTGCAGCCGCAGCATTTTAACATCATACCAATTTTCATCAAACTGTTGATGTGGGATCTCTTTTTCGGAAGTAAATTGTTACATATGTTAATCTAGGCCAAAAACTATAAAAGTGCTCATTCCCAAGATTTAAAAGGTACCTTCTTCCAAAAATTCAACCAAATTGAAGCATAAATATAATTTCAAAATGCATTTTTGGCTTCAAAAAGATCGATAATCTCGACTAAATCGAATAAAAAATTTGATTATTATCGGATAAATGGGTCCCTGGTCCACTTTTCGGAAGAAAAGGTTAATTTAGACAAACGGCTACTTATGTAAAAAACCATGTGAAAAGCTATGTACCTACGTACCAAATTTCAAAAAAAGACCCCGAATTAAAGAACGAATTTTTCGAATAGGTCAGTCCCTGATCCACTTCCAGGATTTTACTTTTCTCTTTGCTTGGCCGGAGATCAATCCGTATGGGTAAGAATCATCGAAATCGGTCCAGAATTTCTTGAGTTATAAGCTTAGTAACTAACATAACTCTCTTTTGTATATAAAAATACCCATATTTCCACTATGATGCACAATTGGGAAAAATTGCTCAAAACACGCGCATTAGAGAAAAAAATGATGTAACTCTCTAAAATTGTTTTTCTCGTTTATTCTATTTTATATACATAAAGCCGCCATAAAGCTTTACCGCGATAAAATTGAAAAACGTGTTTCTGCGATATGACCTTTCAAAATTGAGCAATATTTGTTCAATTTTATGTGTTTGGAAATTACTTAATTAATGTCTATACGTTCAAAGTTCTTAAAAAAGAAAATGGCTTTTTTTGGTCATATTACCAATTTTCTTTGGATCTTAAATTTTTATTCATTGCAAATCAACGAGATTAGTGAAGTGTAATCTTTTAGAGAGCGAATGCTGCTAAGTTTTTCTGTAGAAACTTGCCTTCACCCCTTCAGATGGGAGTTTACTCAATTGAAACTTGTTTCTATGAAGACTGTTTATCAAATAATTTAAAGTTTCCGTAACTCTTAATTTAGACTTTTTCAGGCGCTGGAAATTCATACTAATAGCAAATAACCTATCCAAAGAAAGAAATTTTATTTGCTGAGTATGGCTGGCTTATATTGCTGACATTGCATGCAGCCTTAATGTATTGCCTTGATATCTTGTATATTACTTTGCTCTTAGATATGCATGATATAATTAAAAAATACCCTTACATACAAACTTAACAACACTGAAATAAGAGGTTTAATTAATACATAAGTCGGTATGTCGGCAGAGATTCAAGAATTAATAATCTTAAGAATATTTATAATCTTCTTTTAATAATGTCAGACCCAATGATATGATATTTTCGGTCCCCAAATAAACTGGAAAACAGAATAAAAGATTTACCTATTGAAGAATAAAAAATATTTTTTTTAAGATTGAGTTCTGAGGAGCTAAAAATGATGGAAATTAAAAAGGAAAATTTGTTTGGAATATTAATAGTGGCACTTTATTAAAATAAAAAAATAAGAGGGGTCTGCCTTCGGCCATGCCGAAGTCTTTATATCTTTCATATGTAAGTACATATCGGTACAATCGATGATTTTCAGTGTCAATATTAACAAATTTCATGCTCCTAGATGCCTTTTTTAGACTCAAAACATCAAGTCAGTTGTTTGGGAGCTATATGATTTTTTATTTTCACTTAGTTGTGGAGGATACCAAATTTCAAGCCCCTAGATTCGTTTTTGCCAGCTTTTTCACCAAAGCTTCGCATCTGATCAAATCGTTGTATGGGAGCTATAGGTTATAGTCGCCCGATTTTGATGATTTTAGTATACCAAATTTCACTTTCTTAGGTAGTTTTTTAAGGGATGTGACCCAAATTTTCAAATCAGAATAATCGGTCGTATATATGCTATACTGGTCAAATCTGGCCGTTTCCGACAAACAATCGTTTAAACGTATAAGTGCATCTGCCCACCCAATTTGGTTGAAATGCCTCAAAAATTGAGGAGCTAGTTTGCGTTCAAACAGTTAAACGAACGGACGGATAGACGGACTTGGCTAAATCAACACACCTCGTCATTCTGATACGATTGGTATAAATTTCATTGGGTCTATTTCTTATCTTTCTTGTTCTCACATACTTCGTACTGAAGTACGATTCCATGTACATAAAAGGTATAAAAGAGCATACACAAAAAGAAGTTAATTGTAGAGTTTTACTAAAAAATAGAAGAAATTTCGCTTTATTTTTCATAAAGTTTTCAAAGAAAAGATTGAAGAAATTCACTAAATTTAAATTACATTAAAAGGTTTCACACTTTATAGAGTTTAATACGTATATTATTTTGTATGTTTAAAGAGAAAAAATTTATTAAGAAGATGTGTAAGAAATTTTGTTTTCCCATGGTAAGGTGCCAGGTTCAGGAATAGTAAATATAAAAATTTTACATCATTTAATTCCTTGAACAATTTTAAATAAAATGAAAATATCATTAATAATATAAAAATTACAGCAAATAATAAACAATGTCCGTGTTTTGAATACTTTTACTCCATTCAGAAATATTAATAACTTTTTTCTGTTTTTCTAAAATTAAATTGAAGTAATACTTGTACATGAACGTATAATTCTAAAAATTATACGTATGTATTAATATCATTTGAATAGCTGATTTTTATTAATGGCCGCAAAAACTTTCATATGAACCTCCTATAATTAAGTAATTAATTAGAGCCGGAATATTAAATAAAAGAAATTATTATCTTTACAATCTGTCTCTGTTAATAAGCAAATGTTCTAATAAATATATACGTGACATAATACTGTTAAGCCGCAACGGGCTATAAGTAAAGCCAACACAGCGGGTCTAGGACATGAAACCGTTTCAGTCGAAATTTTTCATCTGTTTTATCCAATAACACAATAAATAAAGGATTGGAATGATTGCTTAACCTTCAAGATATCTTAAACTAAATTTCCTAATTTCATCGTTGACACTTAGTTTATTTAAACCTTTTTTTATTGTGTTGTTTGAATCAATTAGCATTTACGATCTGTGTAACAGTTTTGTTCTGATGCCGCTTTAAAATTCCAACATTTTAATTGGCCCATTTCTGAATTCTATACATTCAATAATTAATATTGCTTTGTGCAAGAACTTTGTTTTCAAAGCTTAATTAAGATTAAGGTCCTTTTTGCTTTAACGTAGTCTTTCCACGTTAACCTTCTATCGAGATGGTGACCCAGATAATTAACTGTATTGGAGTTTGGAATCTATGAATTGTTCATAATAATATTTGGGAAAGAGTATTTTTTTCATAGTAAACATGACATGTATAGATTTATGTGTATTAATTGCCACATTCCATTTTTAAACCAGGCCTCAATAATTCGCATCTGATTCTGAATCATTTTAAACGCTTCAAACTTATAAATGCTTGATGCAAGCACTATAGTGCCATCCGCATATGTGGCAGATATTTCTGAAGTGTGGATTGTGTAGAGGATCGGACGAAGGACGCTTCCCTATGAAATTCCAACACAAAGTGGATATATATTGGCGAATTCGTTTTTGACTCTTACCTAGAAAAAAACATAATAATTAATAATTAATTCTGTAAACGGCAATATGGGTAAAAATTTATTTTTTCACACGAAGAAAGTTTGCACGAAATTTTAATGAAATTTGTGAACTTACTCATTGTCATAATCGCATGTACATAAACATTCATAGATTTCAATATATACATATATTAAAATAAATAATACTTCTTTTCTGAATAAACATGCACTCGGCCGAGGTTATTAGTTATATTAATGAGCTAAAAATAAATCTCAAGCTGAATAAAACATGCATAAGTGCGGCGTATCTTCGCTTTGTTCGCGCGTTGCCCTATGTGGCAGCACCTTTGAGCAAACTTAATTAACTTCCTGTGCCAAAATATAATTTATGGCATTAATAAATTAGCATTTCTTTCTTCAGTGGCGTTGATTTATTTTACAAAACTTAACACGAGAAGCAAATAAATATTCGTCGTTTAATTTGTTAACCAATAGATTTAACATATTTGAGGTAATTTATCGTATGGCTATTAGCATAAATTTATTTCTGAAAAGCATTTTTTTTTCTTTTTAAATAATAATTGAAATAAAAAAATAATTTATATTTTGTACTGAGGAAAAGTTTCTTGTTTTTACTTACATGTGAGAACTTGTTGCAGTAAGCAGTTTAAGACGGTAAAATTTGAATCTGAAAAAAGATGAGAAAACATTTTAAGTTTAACATATATAAAGAGCATGAAAATGACTAACTTTTGTTCAGAAAAATAATTATACCTATATCGTTAATTATTTAAATTGAATGATATGAGATTTAGCAGTTTTGAGTAAATTTATCTTATGGCTATTCTTATTCTTATTCTTAAACCAGCTGGCTGAGGCATCGTTAACGTGATTATAGCCACATCAGAAATAGCGCGCCACTCGTTCCTTCTCTTCGCTGTTTGACGCCATGTTGGAAATACCAAGTGAAATCAGGTCACTCTACACCATATCCTTCCAACGAGTGGAATCTCTTCCACTGCTTCCATCAGCGGGTACTCCCTCAAATACTTTTATCTATTCGGACAACACGACCTAGCAAAACTTTTCTCTCGAAAACTCCTAAAACCGACTCCCCGGGATTCGACACCATATATCAGAACGGGAATGATGAGCGACTTGTGGAGTTTGATTCTGGTTCGTAGAGAGAGGTATTTGCTTTTCAACCGCCCGCTTAGTACAAAGTAGCACCTGTTGCCAAGAGTGATTCGGCGTTGGTTTTCAACGCGAAATTATCTACGACTTAGAAGTTATGATTGTCACAGCGACGTAGGAACGAATTCATGTGCGATGACTTATAATCATTTGACGATCGTTTAATGATCGTTCACTAGCAGACGCATTCGCTTCATTTCTTTGTCTAATCTGGGGAAAGCAGAACTTACGCCAACAATTGCAAACATTTGTAAAATATTTTACCTGGCCTATTTAGCTCTGCAGATTGTACTATTTTCTTCAGCATAAAATTGAAGAAATCACACGATAAAGAGTCACCCTGTCTGAAACCTCGTTTACTCGTCGGGCATGCTTTCGCCCGACCATATTCTTCTCAGTCCTTCGCCGTCGAATTTGAATAGCTATGCCGGCAAGCAATCAGCTCCCGCCGCTTTTTTATTTTTTCGAATGTCATCATAGTCGGGTGATGGAACATCTACACCATCGTCATCGATTGTGGTTTCAATGAAATTTATACAAATCTGTACATAAAAATTTTTTGCCTAATAAAAAGATATTAATTTTAATTATATATATTTTTTGAACAATGAATTGTTGATTTCTCTCGGAAAGTGGACAAATTTTCTGAGGCCGCAATTTAGTTATTGCAAGAAAGGCTTGTAAGTAATGGAGGAATCTACAGTTTTTGTGAAGCAGCTGAAGTAATCTAATTAGGCGCCACCTCAAAATTAGTTCCAGTCGAAGATAAAATATATATGCCTCTGGATACTTGCAGATATTTAATTGTAAAATATGTTATAGATATAGCTGAATCTCGATGGAAAAAATCCATGACCTTGCTCAACATACAAGCAAACGCGACCAAATTGAAATATGAAATTTTAATTGAAATTTAAAAAGAATGACGTAAGAACTCTGATAGTATTATTCACAAGTCGAGAAGAGACTGAAGAACATCTTCTAAACCTGGTGCAAGGCTTTGTAAAGGAAAATGGTCACAACTGTCCATGCAGACTGGTTCATAGAGAACATGTGACGCGAAGCTCAGTCTCGATGGTATCCGCAGTACCTATTTATTATAAAATCTAATTTTGCCATGTCGTTGACTAGCAATGATGCCTAAAAATTTGAAATACAATTTTGAGTAGAAATGTATCTATAAATAATAAACCAAAAAGTAGAAAAACGGCAATTAAAATTTCTTTTTTAAAATTTGAGGCGAATTTCGTAGACTGAAATACCATATTTTATGTCGTTCTATTTTCTCTTTCATATATTTTTCGCAGAGAGAATTATTTAGATGGCACAGTTAAAACGGCTGTCGGGGAACGCGGTATCATTCATAATTAGCGTTTGGTAATGCGTGATACTATGTGTTCGAAACATGGCAATCATAACATAACCTTCAACATTATTGAAGAATGATTTCATATTGCGATGGCTTTACGAATACATTTCTGTCATTTCTCTTCGTAAACAGTCGTCAGCTGTTCGTACGAGACTGGATTGTAGTTCTCTCATTTTACATATTAAAATACACAGTGATTATAAAGCGCCAAGAATATAAATCTCTTATTGCTCTGTAGCTATTTGTTGTTATCTTAAGGATATATACAAGTATATAAAGGGTGTTTTTATAGAAGTATATAACTTTAAGTTGCAATAAAACAACAATGGATTATTCGATTGACATGAATTTTATTTATCCGAAAGATAATCTTGTGGCATTACATTTTAAATATGATTTCTGGCATATGACCGCCACGGCTGGCGCGGATGTAGTCCAATCTGAACGTCAAATTTTCGACGACTTTTTCCAACATTTGTGGCCGTATATCAGCAATAACACGGCGAATGTTGTCTTCCAAATGGTCAAGCGTTTGTGGCTTATCCGCATAGACCAATGACTTTACATAGCCCCACAGAAAGTAGTCTAGCGGTGTTAAATCACAAGCTCTTGGAGGCCAATTCACAGGTCCAAAACGTGAAATTAGGCGGTCGCCAAACGTGTCTTTCAATAAATCTATTGTGGCACGAGCTGTGTGACATGTTGCGCCGTCTTGTTGAAACCACATCTCCTGGACATCATGGTTATTCAATTCAGGAATGAAAAAGTTAGTAATCATGGCTCTATACCGATCACCATTGACTGTAACGTTCTGGCCACCATCGTTTTTGAAAAAGTACGGACCAATGATTCCACCAGCCCATAAAGCGCACCAAACAGTCAGTTTTTATGGATGTAACGGTGTTTCAACATACACTTGAGGATTACCTTCACTCCAAATGCGGCAGTTTTGTTTGTTGACGTAGCCATTCAACCAGAAGTGCGATTCATCGCTAAACATCGCTAAAATGGACGTAGTGCGCGATACGTTTTCCGCACAGAACCATTATTTTCGAAATAAATTGCACTATTTTCAAGCGTTGTTCAGGCGTGAGTCTATTCATGATGAATTGCCAACCAACCAAACTGAGAATAAATCACTTGACAGCTGTTAAATCGGTCGCCATCTTGAAAAGTAATGCCAACTTAAAGTTCTATATCTCTATAAAAAACACCCTTTACATATTTTGTGGGAAAAAATTTTGAAATAAGCTCGAATTACCTAAAATTGAAACACAAGGATTGATATTACTATACTCCAACATATAAATATTTATACATATATATTTACTCGTACAAAGCAAAGCATAGACAAAAAGTATGCCAATAGCAGCTGCAGAAAAAAAGCAGAAGCAATGAAATAAGATATGCAATAAAACAAAAACCCCACGAAAATATGAAAAATTCAAGTGGTTATTTCCCAGCACTGCGATTGCTGCCAACACCCTGCGTACACACAAACATATAAGTATCATAGCTGAGTTAACGATAACGACAGCGACGTCGACAGCAGTAGCGTAACGATAAAGGTTGCTATATTGTTTTTGTAGCTGCGCTTTTGATGCCAAAACTGCTCATTCGCATTTTTTGACAGCCAAGTCAAGTAGGTTGAAGGCGCAGGAAAAATGCCAACACAAGTGGAGCAATTGCTAACAGGAGCTGAAAACTGACTAACGCTCTCCAAATTCTCTCTCTCTCTCTATCTGTCTCTCTAAGTGCCTTCTATTTAGAACACTTGAAAGAAAATATTGCATTTTTTTTGTTGTTTCCTCTTGTTTTTTTATTTCATTTTTTATTCCTCTCTAAGTCCTATTTACCAACCTGCACAAGCAAAAATAATAATGTAATCTGAACATCGCTCAAGTTATAAAGGTTTTTTTGCGCTGTTTACCAATGCTGATTAATATCATGCATTCTTCTACATTAAGCTATATGGTAAAAATTTAAATATATGTCGATATACTGTGTAAACAGCTACTTAGCTAAGACAATCAATCTAAGATTTATCTTGGGTTTGGTGTTCACACCAGTGATTTAGCGTTTGACGGCTGATATTCTAAAGTTATAAGTTATACTAAAGTTTACAGTGTATAAAATCAAACTTGGACTACAGACTGATTTTTTATAAGAATCGATACGGAAGGTAATTTATTATTACCCCAAAATTAATAAAAGTCCTTCCATAAAAATTGTGGAACCAGTTTGTTCGCCATACTCGAACTAATTCTTTTTTTGGACCTTCATTTTATACTAAATAACACTGGCCTACACCCATTTTGGTGCCTAAGACTTTATATCTGAATTTGGGTACATTTTGTGAGCTGATATAAAAAAACAGCTACTTTTCTTCATATCAGCTCGAGTTCATATGGTCGAAGAAGAAAAAAAAACAATTTTTTACAAAAATATTAATTTATTTTGAAATTATATATCCAGAAAAAATTTTTTTTAGTGATTTTCTTGAGTGAGATTGTCCTTGGCAATCACGCATGTGTCCCCAGCAAGAATCAATCATCATATGAATGTCCCATCTGCCTTGGTATCTCTCCACTGTAGTTTTCAAGTCTTGATGGAAGCGTTCTCCTTTCTCTTCGCTAAAATCTCCCAGATTATGTTTAAACTAATCGATGTGACGACGGAGTTATCTGCCCTGAAGTTTGATTCCGAATTTCAATAACGAAGTAAGCAACATACAATCGAATAATTGTGCCATTGATCTTTTTTCATTCATTCGGTATTCACCGCATACGTAGCAAAATATATCAGGATCTTAATATAACGTCTCAACTTACTTTCCATAATGAATTTATGCGATAACTGTTAAAGAAGCTATTGTAAAATTGACTGATTTTGAATAAAACCAGAAAAAAAATAATAATTGTAGGTAAACCAGAGCTGTAAGCTGACTTCTGATAGTGAAACATATTTAATACTACCAACTTTACCGACAACATATACAGATATATATGTGAAAAACTCGTTTAAATTGATTACTAATTTCTTTTTAACATCGATTTATTTCTATTTTTTTCAATTCAAATTTCTAACGTTCGTTATATCGCTGAAAAACATTTTACTATTCTTGTATATACGAATATTTCATAATATATAATAATTTTGCTGCTAACTGGATATTAATTGGGAATTGTTTGTGTTCTAGTTTAGGCTCGAATCGTTGAAATGGTCTCAATTAGCTAATTAATTGCTTGTTTGAACAGCGCTTAACTCAATTAAATAAACAAACTATACAAATTATAAAAATATTTTCTTCAAAACAGAGATCTCATAGCCAAGTTTTATTTCATCGTTTTAATGTAGGCTCGAAATTTCTATAAACAAAAAGCGCCTATAACTACCGATTTCATCAATTAAATATTAGTTTTTAAGTACACACTTCACTAACTAAAGAGTGATGACAGATCACGCGTGAGTTGTGTCAAGCTGTCATGTTATTTTTGTTCAGTATTGTTTGGCATTTCATCATGAAAAGACTTACGCTTGAACACCGTTTTCAAATCATTCACGTTCTGTAAACAATGTGTTTCGCGTGCTTCGCTCAACTAATGGTCAACATATTCGACCAACTGAGCGTACTATTCTCAACACCATCACCCATCTTGAGACCCAGCATTCATTATTGGCTAATATTCGACCTAATAGACCACGTCCAGCACGCAGTGAAGAAAATATAGCGGCCGTAGATGAGAGTGTACACGAAGACCGTGGATGAGTCGATTCGGCGCCGTCCACAGCAGCTCGGACTGACGTTTGGAACGACTTGACGCATTTTACGACGCGATCTTAAATTGAAAGTGTACAAAATACAGCTTGAGCAAGAACTGAAGCCGCTCGACCTTGCCAGGTGGCATCGTTTCGCTCTATGGGATTTGAAAAGTTCCAAGAAGATCCGACATTTGCGAGGCAAATTTTTTTCAGCTATGAAGCTACATCTAGCTCAATGGGTATGTAAACGAGCAAAATTGCCGCATTTGGGGCAAAGAGCAACCTGAAGAGATTCAATAGTTACCATTTCATCCAGAAGAAACAACGGTTTGGTGTGGTTTGTGGGCCGGTGGAATCATCGGTCCATATTTCTTCAAATGTGATGCCGGGGAGAACGTCACCCTCAGTGGCGACCGTTATCGCGCCATGATAACCGACTATTTGATGCCTGAAATTGAAGCTTGTGATCTCCGCGACATTTGGTTTCAACAGGACGGCGTTACTTCCCTCACAGCGCATCAATCAATGGATTTATTGAGATAACACTTCATTGAGCAGATAATTTCACGTTTTGGGCCAGTCGATTGTCCACGAAGAACATGTGATATGCACTGTTAGATTTTTCCCTGTGTGGATATGTAAATTCTAAAGTATATGGGGACAAACTCGCTTCGATTCAAGCCTTGGAGCAAAACATCACGCGTGATATTCGCCAGTTACTAGTCGAAATGCTCGAACGAGTCATCGAAAAAGCTCAACGGATGGACCATCTGAGACGTGGCCGCGGCCAACATTTGAAAAAGGTAATCTTCAAAATGTATATGCCAAAAAATGTTCTTTCGAATGATAATAAACATTTCCCATTAAATTTGAAATCTTTGTGTCTTTTTCTTTAAAAAATTAGGGACGTGATTGTTTATGCAATATATGCGCACAAACATACGAGTAATTGCAACACTTTTGTTGTAACTGGTAAATAGTAACTTTATTTTACTTGTTTTTTTACATTATATATAAGTATAAACAGACTGTTGAGGTTATTTATTGCCAATTTTTATCCTGAATTCATTATACGAGCTTGAGCTTGGGCTCTCCAGTAGAAGCGCGTTTATAAATAAATGATTAAGAAGAAGAATTAGTGGTAATTATATTGATATATACTTATCGGCCTTGAACTCAATTTGGGATGCTGTCTGTTGAGCATAAACGTTTCATATATACATATGTGTGTTTGTTATGTTTTTTTAATTTTAATACGGCAAAAGAATCTTAAACAATCAATTGCAGACGAGATCAAAAAACACTTCAACATTTACTGCTGTAAACAAATAAATACAAATTTCAATTATTTTCACAATATGCATTTAGTGTCCACATACACAAATAAATTTTGTTTTCAAAACCTGACAAATAGTGAAATTTTAAATTTTATAAAAAAAATCGTTAATGAAAAAAGGAAAAAGAATTCACTCTAATATTCCATGACTTCTTCTTTAAACAAATCTCATATTTTTCTTATAAATTTATCCGAAACCGAAATTTTGTAAGAAACCCAAAAAACTCAAATGAATTATAATTAGGGTTACTAATACCTTCAAAAGTAGCTGAATTCATCAAGGAGTTAGTTTAGAGTTTTTTTCCTATAAATAAACAGAGATATATTTAGTGAAGCAAATTGTTACTGCCAATAGCATCCACATATAAAATCTAATTACCAATGAGCTCGCCAGCTCTTCAAAAGCATGCATTCCTTCATGTTTCATTGCTACTTAGATACATATATCCCTTATCTTTTAATATCTTATATTCTTATATATTGCATATATATTTTCCTTTTTTGTTGGCGTAAACACCGCTTACTCGACTATGGGTGCGTTAAAAATGGTGCACCAATCGTTTCTTCTATTCGCTGTTTAGCACGCTAACTATGTCAATGTTGCCGTATAACTCGTACAACTCAACGCTCGAATGTCTGAGGTATTCGTCGTTGACAATGCGCAAAGGTTGATAAATCTTCGGCAAAACCTTTCTTTCGAAAACTCCCAGCGCCGTCTAATCGAATGTCGTCATTGTCCACGCTTCTGCGCCATATAAAAGGACGGAATACTTTTGAATTGGCTACTTAGTCCAAAGAAACACCTAACGGCAAGAGGGATTCTACGTTGAATGTGGAGGCTGACATGGTTGCAGTCTTTATATTCTCACAGATTTTTCCAACATTTGACGCATGGTGAATGTCTTGTCAATGGTGAATTTACCAGGTCTAAAGCCACGCTGATAAGGTCCAATCAGTTTGTTGACGGCGAGCTTTAATCACACACACAATACGCTAGATGAAACCTTCTATGCGATTACCCGAGGCTTTGTGGTAAATTTTTGCATTGGACCAAATTTTTATGGGGTGAGTGCCAAACCCTACACACTACCAAGGTCGGTTCACCTTCTTAATTTTGATAATCTGCAAACAGATATTTGTCGGTTACCCAGGCAATACTTGACCTAAGGCCGGTAGTCGTGATATAAAATAATCGTTTGCCGTCAAAAATTTTCCCCACTTGCATGGACTTGAACACATGGCAATACTTCCATATAATTGGCGTTTTTTTTTAACTGCTAAAGCGGATTTCCGCCGTGGCCCTCCTCAGATTTGTGGTTTTATATATATATATATATATATATATATATATATATATATATATTTTGGAAAGGACACAGTTTATTCAAAGCCACCTTTTATGAGAATAAATTCACACATTCTCTGCTGAGGAGCGATAGCATATAGAATTTGTAAATTAATTTCAGTAAGTTTATATAAACGTACATATGTACATATATGAAAATAACATAGCTAGTAAGTAATATTATAATTCAGTGCTTAAAGACGTAGACATAATAGATATGTATGGCTCAAATACAAATGTCAACTTTGGCGCCGTTACATTGATAAGGGTGCTGGCGCACAATTAGGGCATTTGGGTATATACTTAATTATGTCTGTATACTTATATTACGAATTTAGGTCTACAAATGGGTGACAATATTCACAACTTACGAAGTGCTTGAGGTAGCTTAAGATGGTTGAATGGACGTGTATATGTCACTGGTTAATAAAGTGAATTTATTTCTATATACATATATACATTCTACATATTTGCACATATGTACATATATTTTTCGTTGTAACACAGTTCACCGAAATATTAATATATAATAAGAAAATATGCATATAGAGCTTTCCAATAAGATTTCTTTAAAAAAAACCACACCAATCGTTAAGGAAATTCAAATATTTTTTATTTAATGTAAAGTACAATCGATAAAATTAAGTCCTAAATATAAAATCATTCAAATGGCCTCTCCAAATCTTTCTGGCGATAATTCGGTTGTTGCAGGTGCTGTGTGGCACGTAGCTGCGTCTTGTTGGAAACAGATGTTGTTAAGATCAACTCCTTCCAAATGTGGCCATAAAAAGTTGGTTATCATCGATCTATACCGCTCTCCATTGACAGTGACGATGCTACCAGCTTCATTTCGAAAGAAGTACGGACCGATGATTCCACCCGACCAAAACCCACACCAAACTGTACATTTAGGTGAATATGATGGTTGCTCATGAATAATTTGTGGATTTTCTTCGCACCAGAATCGACAGTTTTGTTTATTTACCGCACCACTCAGATGAAATTGAGCCTCATAAGAGATGATTTTCTTAAAAAATCGTTATCGTTTTCTAGTTGTTCCAAGGCAAAAGGAGCAGTTCTTGAGTGAGAACAATCTTATATGGATGCAAGGCCAAGTCCTATCTCAAATCCGCCAGGTTGTGGTTTAAGACAGTCCCAATTCTTGAGAACGTCTTGAAATCGATAAATTGCGGTCTTCAGCAACACTTGCCTGATCGGCAGCAATATTTTCATTATTTCGACCGATTCTTTGCCTTATTGTCACTTGAATATTATTTTAAGGAAATGTACGCTCGAAAGTTTCAACAATTCGACGAATAGGGAGCACAGGTGAACGATTATTACGACCATAAAATGGCAAAAGCGCACGAAAATTTGCAATTGCAGAACGACCATTTTGATAATAATATTGCATAATTTGTAAACGTTGTTCTTGCGTATATTTTGCCATGATGAAATTGTAAGCATTACTGAATACAATGAAAAAAATTACAGATCATGACATATTAAAAATGGCCAAAACGACACTTAGAAATCATATTATCCCTATTGGAAAACCCTTTATAAATAATAATAAAATAAAATAATTTTTTAAAATTTAAAGAACTAAAGGTTTTTACTCTATAAAAAAAATCCCATATTAATCGAAGGATCAAACTAACAATACATATTTTGCTTCTTTCATTTACGTATTAAATTTACAAACTTCTTCAAAAGGTATCAAGAAGTGAATGCTCTATAAAAGTGGCACCATTTGGAAGCTTTGGTTTGGAAAATATGTATTCGCTTTTAAAATTAAATACATGTAATATCAAAGGCTAACATAGAAAAAATATTATAGACTGCTTAATTTAATAATTTAGCGGCAGTTATTATTATTAACATTTTAGGTGCTGCAACCTTTACTTAGTATTCAAGTGCAAAGAACACTTTCATTACAATTAATTACACTGTGAGTTATTTCCCTGTTACTTCCATTTTGTTCTTCTAGGAAGCTCTAGAGGAAATTAAAGAATGAGGAGGTCACAGTCATGAATTCAATTTAGAATTAGTACTAAATTATCATCAATAGCTCGGACTGGAACGAAAGGTTTCCAAAAAAAAATGTAAGTAACATGGCTTTGCTTATAAATGGCAGTGATAATTCAATAACTTAAGACTTTATCAGAAGAAGTATGAATATCAGCATATGCATGCATGCCCTCCAAATAGAGATTTCTAGTTTCACTGAGGTTTTTGCATACATCCATTCAAGGAAGAAGTGTTTTCAGAGGAAGGTTTTGGCCATGGTCATTGATAAAGAATTGGGCTCAGTGAAGTGGATGAATGCTAAGGCATCCCAACACTTTCATTAACAAGTATATAAATTATATATAACCGTAATATTTACTCTAATCTTGTAAAAAAAATGTTAATATAGATGTACACTCCACCACCAGAATAGATCTATAAAGGTCGTCTTAATTCTTTTTTAGTAACTGTTCGGACAGTTTCAATCTATTTACAGTATACACAAAATGAAAAATTTCACCAAAAGGATCGACCCTAAAAAACTTTGTCGGGTATTCTGCTCTTACTTCTGAAGAAGAAAGCTTTTTAGATAAAATAAATGAAATTATTGAAATGAAATCTGATTTAATTTGTCTCTCTTTAAAATAATTTATCATAACTCCCCACAGTCTTTTGAAGTACAAAAATCTCACATAAGAAGCTTGACTATTCTGGCAACTATCTTGAATGTTCTTTGCTCTATGCTCTTTGAAACTTTCGAAATACAAATTGAAAAACCTAATGATGAGTAAGACTTAATGGCATTAATGAAAACTTTTATAAATAATAACTGAAATATTTTAAAGAAAAGTGTAGATAATAAAAAAAAAACATTAATATAATAATGAACTAATTCTTTTTGCACAATATTATTATGTACCGCCACAGAAATCGTTGTCTAAATAAATAAAAGACTTCATGCAATAAATGCACTCAGAAAATCATCCTTTTTTTGCAACGGAAGAAATTTTGTTTAAAAAAAAGTATATTTTGCACACCGAAGTCATTAAAATGTGTATACAGTTCCCATAGTCCGAGGAAGGAAATTCAATGAGTGGTGACAAGAAGATCGGGTGCTTTGCAAAAATAGGGCGTCATTATATCGATAGGGATTTCGTTGACTATAAGCTGACATATTAAGATAGTGAGTTGGGGAATAAGTTCGTTCAGTTTATTTCAAGCAGCCTTATTTAAACAAAAAATATTAACTTTAACAATAAATGAATCAATTATGTGTTCGTCGTCAATGTTAACGATCTCCCCCCCCCCCTCCCGACCATTTTGTTGATGCCGCTCCACCAAAAATCGCCTGGTCTGGTATCGAAAAAGTTGTTGAGTCAGTTTTTGAGTTTTTTGTTCTCGTCGTCGACGAAGGTAACACCCCTCATTTGAATCGAAATGGGGCAACAAAGATGAAAATCGGCTGGCACAAGGTGTAGAATAGAAGAATACTATTGATGCTGATGCGACTTTTAAGGTGAAGACGAGTATCATTTCGACACTAACCAAAAAGTTAGTTCAATGACGACATTCATATTTTAAAATACGTTCTGGATATGTTGGTTAAAGTAAAAATATTTATCAGATTGAATGAAGCAAAACTGCTTTCATTAAAGAATACATTCCTCTTAGGAATACTATCAACACTGATGGAAATGCATACAGAATAAATATTTTCCCAGAAACATGCTATAAAAATATAATATATCATAAATCATTAGAATAATAAACACTTTGCTTGAGAAATTATTTTTTTTTAATATACCAATTCGAAATTAATATTCATAGTTAAGACAGGACAACGTCTGTCTGGTCTATATTTGATTTATTACAAAAATTCTCTTTTTTGGTTTATTTTCATTTTATGCATTTGGCAGTCATTTGAAACCAGCTGACTGAAAAGATGTGCACCATATTTGGTGAAAGAGAGAGTTTTCGGTATTGCCTTTTACTGCAGAATTGCTAAAATTTTTCAAATGAACTTGGGAACGAAATTTTGATTTTTTTTTTCGAAAGACAATCAGCTGTCTTGTATACAGATTACATCGAAGAAGGAGCTTATTTTCACAATTGCTTTGAGGATTGGAAAAAACGCTGACATAAGCGCATTAAACGAGTATGTGGGAATGACTACTTTGAAGATGAATAAATAAACACATTTTTATACGTATTTGTGTACATATTTTCATGTCTGTTAAATTCATTATATCATATAACCGAGTGGTTAACAGTGCGTACAACAATTCAACATCTTTACTATTACTTCTGACATTCGGTGACGGCTTGGAATAAATTATAGGTCCCACCCCATATTTCAAAGTGCCAATTATACATATGTTACATATATGTGATCTTTCAAACAAACAATAACTAACTTTTAGCACCGTTTTAAAAATATAAACTATTAAATTTAGAATACAAAAAAACATTTTAAATTAAAAAATTAAAACAAAAATCTTGAATGAATATTGTTGTTATGGAGAACAAATTTACACAATATTCAAATTACCTCTTTTAGTTACAACCTGAAAGAAATTTTTGTTTGTGCATTTAAAAAATAAATGGTCTTCTATGCTATGTCCAAATAAACTACAATGGTTCCCTTATAATTTTTTGGATATCGCAAGCCATAAAGGCACTGTTTTTACTTGAGGGCGGCTTCAAAGACTTTTGTTACCGCCGCTATTTCAATTATTTTACTTCAGAAGTAATAATATTAAGTTTTTTTTATTTGTTTTATTGTTCATTGCTTTTTTCATATTTTGTGTGTGCGAATGTTATAATACTTACTTATACATTTGTATTATTTATGAAAAAAAGGTAGTAAATACGGTGACTAATGAAAAAATGTAAGAGTAAACACAAAGTGTAGTCGGAAAAATAGAAAAAGTGGAACGAGAGAATTGAAGAGCTAAAAAAAATATATGGAAGCACTTGACTTTTCCTTTTTTTGATTACTTCCGCCATACCCTTGCTTATTACCTTTTCAGCTTTATGTAAATAAAATAAAATCGCAGAAGTAACTTATCACATTTTTTTCTATTATGAAGATAAAAAAATGAATAAAAAAGTAAACTCATTGTTTACGCAAGGGTCCACTTAATATGCAACCCGTGATTCGAAAAGCTGAGAGGCAAAAAAAAAAAAAATTTTAATTATGCGTTACCGAAAATGTGAAGAAATTTACATTTTGCAAATTATGTCCTTGCGTAAAGCTTTAGTTTTATATGTTTTGGGTAGTGTTTTCAGTGCAAAAAGAAGCGAAAGGAAATAAAGTGTAAATGAAAGGATTGCCTTCAGAAAAACGAAAAAAAAATATAATCATTATATGATAATTTGAGTGAAAAGATGTCTTTCTTTAAATCTTTTTTGACGTGGAGAAAAATGTAATTTTAATAAGGTAGTCAGTAGCCAAAAACGTGCGAAAAATATTAAAAAAGAATAACTGTATTGCATAATATGATCACGATGAACTAGAAATTTTTGGGCGCTATAAGTGGTTCATTAATTGACCAAATACTATTTAATTCCTTAGAAATAAAACGTTACTGCATCGTTTTGCTCAGCTAAATGAAATATTTAAATGGAAATACTGTTAATATTCGTATTTCTTTTTTTTAATTTTTAAAAGCCAACAACAGTGAACAGAATTTGTCATGATTCGACAATTGGCATTAGCAAACAGGGAAGTGAAATGGTAACATATACTTTTTAATTAAGGGGTTAGTTGGGTTTGAAAATTTAAATTCTTTTTTTGTCTTAATAAATTGTAATTAATATTGTGGCGAAAATGCGAAGCAAATGACAGATGAAAGAGAGGAGCCGAAAACTAGCATGTTCTAGAGCGTAAAACGAGAAGATTATAGTAACGAGACAATTATCGTAACGACGCGATTATTCCAGGGTTTCGTTTTCAAATAGCAAACAACTATATAAGGGCGACACACGACTGCAAAAGCAATCAGTCGTGAAGTAAACGCGTTGGAGATTACACTACAGTAAAGTAATAAAAACAGTACATTGTGAAAGTTGTATACAATTGATTGTAAAGAGTAAAGTGAATTGTAATTGAATTGTGAATTACTGAATAATAAAAGGACATTAAATAAAGTCTTTATAAATAAAGGGACTGCAAATTAAGTTGGCGATTTTTATTTAACAATGCAGAGATCGTACCCGAAGGATTTTGGGAAATCGTCGAGGTTGATTCAGCAAGATCGTAACAATATGTTTAAAATATTATCCTAAAATTTTGATCGCAGTAAAATCATTTGGAGTTCCGCACACCAGGCCTGGGCAATTTGAAACTTTAAACGCGTTTATCTTATAACTCTATTTTTTAAGTTGATACAAGATTTCTCGAAATACTATAAAGCGATTTTGTTCAAATTTGGCACACATCTTTGTAATAACATTATCTAGTCATTGAATAAAGGATTTTTTTTACTGCACACCAGGCCATGTCTGGGCAATTTGAAACTTTAAACGCGTTTATCTTATAACTCTATTTTTTAAGTTGATACAAGATTTCTCGAAATACTATAAAGCGATTTTGTTCAAATTTGGCACACATCTTTGTAATAACATTATCTAGTCATTGAATAAAGGATTTTTTTACTACTAATTTTTTCGACCGAAAATTTGAAAATGTGTTTTTTTTTGTTCAAAGTCTGTCAATATTCAAATTTTAATATATTTATTTTTCCTTCGTTCAATAACGAGATTTATCATGCACTAACGAAATATTTTTAGTATTTTAATTTTAGATGAACCAATAATGAGTTTGCTGTGAACGGCGAGAGCATTTTCTTTTGAGACGTTAAGGGTGATGAGGTACCAACGGCTGAGTTTTCGGAATTTTTGAATAAAAATTTCACAAAATACTGTTTAAATATGTATCTTTGATTTGATAAATAGTGTGAATAAAATATATGATTGTATATATAAAAGAAAAATAGTGAAAATTCCTTTTTTTAACCTCTGAAACACACCTAACCTCTTAAATACAATCCATGTTAGTGCAGCAGTAATATCACAACAAGAGAAATGGATCAGTATGCTAATTCAAATATGTAGGCGTTTTTTGACAGCTATTTCAATAATTATCATAACTTTTTTAAGGCAGGGATCGAACCACGTATTTTGAGTTAACAAGTGGGTTCCCTAACCATAAAGTCACAGAGCTTCGTAATCTGTTCTGCTGCATAATTATATATATGAAATCTGATGATCACCGAAAAAAATTTCACTTCTATTATTTTGTTATTGTAGAAATTCAATTCAGCTCTTATTAAATCCTGGGGGCGATTCATAACATGCGTGAACGTACAATTTGTTACATAAAAATCTGTAGCTTCAACTTAACAAAAACAGAACATATCTAATGAGTAAAATTTTGCAAAGTAATCCAATTTGAAAGAAATTAAGAGAGGAGTTCCTCAATGAGCACCAAAACTTAGAAAAACTAAGTTCACTAACTGGACGCAACGAAAAATATTTTCAAATCTACTGAAAGATAGATATAGATTTAGGATTTAGAGCTATGGAAAGAAAACAATTCCTTTTGGAATAATTAAAGATGGTTAAATTGCTGGTACAAAAAAAAAAAGATCTTTGATGGGTTTCACTTATATTTTTTACTTTCATGATGTTAGTGAAAATATGTAATTAAACCAATTTATTGGCCAAGAATATCATTTAATGATGTTATTTGAATATTTGAAAAAAGCAGTGAATTTCTGTTACTAGAAAAAGGAAAACTATATTATATATGAATTTCTACTTTAAGATTTTCTGGCATGGCACTTCTCTATCTATTAATTATTTTGGTGAAAACTTCCTTAGTGCTTGTCGCTCACACCATCTAATTTCTTTAGAAAAAAACTAGGTGTGAGTTTTAAAAATAAATCTTGAGTGACATGTTGCTTGATAAGCCAATGACAGCTCACTAACAAACTCTCTGTAGTTGTTATTTTTATGGTTTCCTATAATATTTAAAATAGAAACTTTCATAAAAGATATGCATGTTCTTTTGGCCAGATCATTCATATATTCTTCGTTGAATTGAGTTATAAAATGTGGCTGGACTGAGATTTCTTCAAATTCCCAATCAGCGTCGATTGGCCCGAAGTGGAAGCATGTTGTGAATTTTGAATATAGGTGGTAGTCGAATTGTCAATGAAGTGTTGGTCTTTTAGTTGACTGTAAAGTAGGGTAATTGATCATGTTTTTAAGTTTTTTTTTTGTCTTTTTTATTTCTTGGTTCGGTAATATGTTCCACAAACGACATAAGGCGACGGCCATTCTTCCAATCAGTTAAATTCTTAACAAAAGTTATGCAACAAATATGAAGGACACAAGGCTTTTGTCTTTATTTTTTGAAAGAGTTTTCTCCCTAAATGTAACAAAATGAATCAGGATTGTTATTATATTTTCACGACATTTTTACACAATCTCAGCAATTACTTATACGAGTAAAGTTTACTGCCTTAGTACAGGAACTCTTCACATTAATCTGAGGCCAGTGGAATATACAAACCTCTGCAAGTTATTAATGAATGTAGATGGGTAAAAGAGTATAATATAAAAGACTTCATGTGACATAATCAGTGTTGGCCAGTGTTATCCGAGCTACCTGATTATTGATGAAACCTATATGTTTCGTCATAGAAAGTAGAATGTCATATGCTTTATCTTTTTCTTTTCCATGGAATAAAAACAAAATATTTTCGAATTGACATTATTAAGTAGGAGAGTATCCCCCCCCCCCCCCGCCCCCTCACACTTCTATTTAATTCATTATCCGAAATATTTGACAATATATTTAAGGACTTTATATTTAAAATTCTGTGTCGATCACCAGTTGCAATATTTGTAAATGCACATGCCTCTTTACTTTATAGAGCCGGCTCATAGTCTTCTCTCCTATACAGAGAATTTGTTGCGATTAGAAGTATCATATAATGTGAAAGAAATAAACATAAAAATATAAATTTTTAATCTTTTATTTTAATTTCTTATTTGAAGGAGATTTATCAAAAATTTCGACAGTAATTACGTAAGACTTCACGAATAATTAGTTTTAACTGACAGGTATGCAATCTACAAATAGTTCATCGTACTCGCCCTTCTTTGAGACTTACGTATTAGAGAACGCGAATACAGCAGATAATGGAATGATGAGATATATGAGATATACGGCGATATTGACATAGTCCAACGAAATAAGATCCGGCAGATCCGCTGGCTAGAGCTTGTTGTCATCTTGGATGAAAAGAATCTAGCTTTATGAGTTTTCATTACCTTACTTACTGTTGGAAGCAGAGGAAGTGGAAGGAGTAAAGTGCAGTTGAACCTGTGGGCACTAGGCGTCTTCAATTAGTGTTTACTTGGAAAAGGATGAGATAACTGGGAAACTATTATTGATTCGGCAATAATCGCCTATGCCCATTAAGAAGAAGATGAATCACCAACACTGTGGAAAATCGGTGACTGTGTAACAACTTATTCTAAAAAAAAAAGATCTCATAAGCTGTTCTTGGTTGGTGGTACACCGAAAGACCGAGAGAAGATTCTTATCTAAACAAACAGCTGGAAAATGGAATAGTTCAAATTTTACAAAATATTTATAAGTTATAAAAAAAAGGAGATGCCCTTTGTATAATTAATTTTGGATTCTATGCAAAAATATTAATAAAATAATTAATTTAAATAAAATTCAAATACTTGCATATTCAGGAAAAATACACAAATGTGTGTGCGTTGCAAAATACTTTCTGTGTAGCCACTGGCATTGGAAATATGATAAAATAAGCTCCATAAATAATACCCACATATACATATACATATATATGCAGATAAATGCACACACATATGCATGTTTGCACAATTTACAATATCAGATAACCGTACATGGCAATATCTGAGCTTAAATACAATTAACCAAAACCAACGCAAGCCAACCGAACTATTGAACATTTGAATGCCAATAGCCGTAGAGATTTTTGTACACTATTTCGGTTACTGAAAATACAGCTGCATTAAATCCACGTATATATAAAACTTACATATACAGGTGGCAACAATAACATTATTTTACAAAGATTTTCATTGTGAAAAATATTTTGTCAGAAATTGTGGTGCAAAATACTTTGACTTTGTTATTATGTATATTCCTATAAGAGTGCATATATAATTGCGTAACAGATATGCACACTCAGGTGCGTGAAAGTTATTTATCTTTTTTGTTGTTACTCAAAACTTAAAACTTAAAACACTGTTTATTTACTTGCTTCAAGCATCAAATTGAACTATTTCGATAAACTGAGTTTGATTATTTGTTATGCAATTACTTACATGCGATAAATTTTACAACAAAGTTTTAGGCAACAAAAACATTTTGCAAAATTGAAAAGTATTTTTGTGTTTATAGTTCAGTCCTTTTTATATACTATATAATTGACGCTTTGTAACCGCTGAGGCGATTTTTGGCCGAGCTGCTTCTCCAATTTGTGGTGTGCGCCCTTATGTTTTCCTACAATTGGAGGAACTTACAGTTTATTCTAAGCCTCATCCGAGCGGATGAGTTTTATTTTCATGTCAAAAATACACTGGGAGGACATTCCTTGCCAAGGGGCGACCGCAATTAGAAACCTTATTTGTTATAATTTTTGATGTTGGTCGAACCATGACTCGAACCCTGGCCTTCAGAATAACAGTACGTATGTTAACCACTCAGGCATTGCGGTCGGCTTGTATACTACTTGCAGCAATTTAACACAAGAAGAAGAGACTCTCAGTTATAGTTTCAGAGTATTCTCAAAAGCCTGACATAAACTACGAAAATTGAGAGCAAATAAAATAAAAATGAAAACATACAAGTATAAATGGAAAAAATACACTGGTGTTCCTGACTATGTGTGCAGTTTTGTAGTCCTCTTTTCAGTTTCTATTGTCGTTATTTTTCGAAAATTGAAGATATAATTTCGCAATCCTTATAGCAATAGTTAAGCAATCCTGTAAAAAATATTGATCATTATATTTCATGCAAAAAAAATCCGTTCAATCCCTTAGAAGAAATCAGAAATCAATCCCTTAGGGAATCAAAACTAAATTTCCACCTGTTCTAAGTAACAATTCCAAAGTCTCTCTAAGGCAAAAAAAAAAAAATAAATAAAAAAAAAATGGCGATTTGAAATCTTATTGTTTCAGTTGGCAAAATATTCTTTTTTAAAAATAAGTTATCCTTCAGGAACTCCTCTTCATAACACTAAATCACAATTCCTTCGATATAATTTCGAAGATTTAGAGCTATTTATAATAGAGGCAACCAAGTTCAAAAATCGCAATTTTTAATTTTTAATCCATCTTCTTCATCTTTAAAAAGTAAAATCATAACAACATCCCACTCATCCATTGATTTCGATGTAATTATTGTTAAAAAAATTAGTTGGGGCTAACACTTTGAAAGAAGCGTTAGCAAAGCGCTCCGTATTTGGAATATCTGCGAAAGGTCTATAATGCCAAAATGGATATATGTTAGCAAAAGTTTTATTGGCTTTACAAAAATGTCGACAGACTTATGCTTATATATGGACCATTCATATGGAGGGTTACACTAAAGAAGAAGTATAAAGCAGCGTTAAAGGCAAGCCACTCCAAAGTCTCATAAAATGGGGTTCAGCCTTCGTGCAGGGAAAGGCATATCAACATACTAAAATTTATAACTTGAGGCAAATCTACAATGCGACTAGGTTAACGAAATCATTCACTTATTTCCAGAGCACAATAGGCAAATGCTAAGGCTCTCGATAGGAGTGACAATAATTATATCTATACTGATGAGTTCAACTGTGATGCAGACACAAGGGCATTCTTCTTTTGTAACCACCTCACTAAATAATATAGCTTCAAACTCTATTACTACAATTTTATATTCCAAATGAAGATTTTGGAATTTATTGAAAGTGTTAAATACATATCCTGCTTTTAAAGAGAATATTTTAGCTTTCTTATAGACAGCCAATCAGCAATTAAAAAAATGAGATCTATAGAAAATCTAAATGTATGAGATCATATAAGAAGAAAATTACCAGAGAACATCGCATGGGTGCCTGGTCACAAGGATGTAGAAGGCAATGAAAAAAGGTATGAACTGGCTCGCGGTTTCGCCACTGACGAGACTGACACCACCAACTGCTCTAAATCTTTCAGCACCTCTAAATGTTGTGGATGCGATGGAACTAAGGAGAAAACTGGAGCACTACTTATTTATTGAGTGTCAGCGTGGATTGTAGACAGATCAAACTGTTAATGACTCTAAGCAAAATAAAACTTGATGGTCGTGTAGGTGTCTTAAGAGAGCATTTACCCCTGTGTAAGTGGAGCCGTCGGAGTGCATAGCATTTACATTAAATGGCGAAATGCTGAAATACCCGGCCTTCACCTGATTGATTCAACATATCTTTCAAAAAGCTACTAGCTTCAGACTTACGGAGATGAAGACGCATATTTATGCCTCGCACCATTCACTAGTATAGGGTGTTTTTTTGTAGAGGTATAGAACTTTAAGTTGGCATTACTTTTCAAGATGGCGACCGATTTAACAGCTGTCAAGTGATTTATTCTCAGTTTGGTTTGGCAATTCATCATGAATAGACTCACGCCTGAACAACGCTTGCAAATAGTGCTATTTTATTTCGAAAATAATGGTTCTGTGCCGAAAACGTATCGCGCACTACGTCTATTTTAGCGATGTTTAGCGATGAAGCGCACTTCTGGTTGAATGGCTACGTCAACAAACAAAACTGCCGCATTTGGAGTGAAGGTAATCCTCAAGTGTATGTTGAAACATCGTTACATCCAGAAAAACTGACTGTTTGGTGCGCTTTATGGGCTGGTGGAATCATTGGTCCGTATCATTGGACGAAGTGCACGATACATTTCCCGCACAGAACCATTATTTTCGAAATAAAATTGCACTATTTGCAAGCGTTGTTCAGGCGTGAGTCTATTCATGATGAATTGCCAAACCAAACTGAGAATAAATCACTTGACAGCTGTTAATTCGGTCGCCATCTTGAAAAGTAATGCCAACTTAAAGTTCTATACCCCTATAAAAAACACCCTATATTTCTGTTACATAAATTTGTTTTCATCAAGTGAATTAGAAAATTTTTTCGATGTACATAGCTCATAATTCACATTTTTATTTTCTAAAGAGCAATAATATTTTTTGTGATTATAAGTCAATGAGCTTTATTCAAAAGGCCTATTTTGTTAGAATTTTAATGAAATTGGATATTTTTGTTATACAACAAAGAAAAATTGGTAGAAGTGAAAGCTGTTTCGGAGATCACCACATCTCCTCATCAGACTTCATTTGCCAGGAATCGAACCAACGGATTCTGACATCACTGGCGAGTGCTCTAGCAACTGATCCAACGTCTGCCATGTAATCTGTTGTTGTAATATTCACTTCATTACTAACCAACAACTATTAAGTGCGCTAATATTTAGCCGCTATCTTTACTTAATGTTGGTGTTGATGATTTGTCGCAGTTTATTCTAAGCCGGATCCCAACGGTAAATGAATTTTTATGAAGAGCTTCTACTTCATGTCAGAAATACGCTCGGAGGGCTTCACATTCCCTTCCTAGAGCCGATTGCAATTAGAAAAATTAATTTTCTATTCTGAATCAAACCCAGTCCTTCTGAATTATAGTACGGAATGCTAACCACTTGACTATCGCGGCCACCAAAGCAGAAATATCATCATAATTTTTTCCTGTATCAATCTGTTCTTCTCCACAATTAAGTATTTTTAGTTTATAAGTATAATTTATATCAGTATTAAATATCTCTGTACATTGGTATTAGGCCATCTGTTCGAGTTTCTCGTAGAAAATAGTATATAGGCATAGAACGGGTGATCCATTTTGAGGTTCCGTACTTTTTGAATGTTTATCACCATTCGAAGGAACATTCTTTGGCATTTGTTTTTTGAAGATTATCTCTTTCAAATGTTGGCCGTGGCTACGTCTCAGATGGTCTATCCGTTGAGTCCAATTTTCGATGACTCGTTCGAGCATTTCGACTGATAACTGGCGAATGACACGCGTGATGTTTTGCTCCAAGACTTGAATCGAAGCCAAATCGTCCGCATATACTTTAGACTTTACATATCCCAACAGGAAGAAGTTTAACGGTGTGATATCACACGATCTTGGTGGCCAATCAACCGGCCCAAAACGTGAAATTATCTGCTCACCGAAGTGTTCTGTCAATAAATCCATTGATTGATGCGATGTGTGAGAAGTGGTGCCGTCTTGTTGAAACCAAATGTTGCGGAGATCACGAACTTCAATTTCAGGCATCAAATAGTCGGTTATCATGACGCGACAACGGTCACCATTTACGGTTACGTTTTCACCGGCATTATTTTTGAAAAGATATGGACCGATGATTCCACCAGCCCACAAACCACACCAAACCGTTGTTGTCTGGATAAAATGGCAGTTCTTCAATCTGTTCAGGTTGTTCTTCGTCCTCAATGCGGCATTTTAGAACTTTTCAAGAGCCCATAGAGCAAAGCGATGTCGCTTTTGAAGGTCGAGCGGCTTCAGTTCTTGCACAAGCTATATTTGGTGCGCTTTCAATTTAAGATCTCGACGTAGGATGCGCTAAGTCGTTCGACGGTGCCGAATCGACTTTCCACGGTCTTCGTGTACACTCTCAGCTACGGCTGCTATATTTTCTTCACTGCGTGCTGTACGTGGTCTATTCGGTCGAATATTATCCAATAATGAATGCTTGGTCTCAAGATGGGTGATGGTGTTGCGAATATACGCTCAGTTGGTCGAATATGTTGACCATAAGTTGAGCGAAGCGCACGATAAACATTCTTTACAGAACGTTAATTTTCTTTATAAAGTTTAATGATTTGGAAACGTTGTTTAGGCATAAGACTTTTCATGATAAAATGCCAAACAATAATAACATGACAGCTTGGTACGACTCACGCGTGGTCTGTCAAAAAAAGGCTATTGAAAAACTTGCATCACCCTTTATATTATATTTGTGCGCGAACTTCATCCGATAAAAGATAAAGATATAAATCGCTGCTTGTTGTAAGACCTATTAACATTCTCCTACCAGCAATAGTGACCGAAGTGCCAATTGATCTGGAAATAACGAGCCTATAAACTAAATACTCATACAATCGTCTATACATACATACGAGTATATACAACATAAGTTACTTATGTATTTCTACCCACAGTTAGCCACTGCTAGTTGGTTTACTAAAAAATGGCAGCAGACAGTAGACGGCATAACAAAAGCCATCAATATTAATTCATAAGTTTGTTTGTTTATCATCTTTATCCGCTTTTTATGTATGTGTTTGTATATGTACATAAATGTTATATGCTTGTTTATAAGCACAGTTAAGCGTCCAAGTACCCATTGCCAGTCACACCAAGTTTGATAGCCGATGGATGGGTTAATAAAAAATTGATTTAATTTTTTTGCCGTTGGTGCAAAATCGCTTATGGTACAATGCATGAAAAAACGGTATTAATTTTTGCCCGATTGCACAGTAAATTGCGCGAAAATAAGTGTCAAAATAATATGTTATGTACGTTGTGATGCCATTGATAACACTGCATAAATATACTCATAAGTTATATAAAAACGTGCATAAATTTTTTGCTATCGCAAATTTACTTTAATTTGTTTGCATTTTTAGCAATAGTGTAGTAAAGAACTTGACCGAACGATTTTCAGCGGCTGTTCGGTCGGTAAATTTTTTACCTTTAAGAGAGTTTTGCAGTGAGTGAATGGTATGGTAGTTAGATGCTTCAAAGTCCAGGCTATATGGTGGGTGCGTTAAAACTTGCCAACCAAGCTCCGTCAATATTTTCCCGGTCATCAAATACATATGTATGTGTTCTGGCTTTGTCATGCTGAAAGACAATTGTTTCTCCTTTTTGAACGTTTTTTAATTGGTTAATTGCTGGCAATAGAGCTCGGAGTTCGGAGTTCGGTTATAAAAGCTCATATAGGTCAATTCCTTATAATAGCACCATACTTCTCTTCATCGCATCACCTTGTTTGAAATCGGGCTTTGAAGTCGCTTGTGGAAGGTTGCTGATTTTCGGAACACAAGCATCGAACTTCTTCCAGTAGCCAGTCTGTTTTAAATGATCCAAAACTGTCATGTCAGTGATGCCTTATCACTATCTCTGGATAGCTTGCTTGCTGGTCTTGCCACCACCAGTTGCAGAATTTCGTCAGCATCTTAAGTAGCCGGCCGATCAAACCGAGATGCATTTCAAAATTCCCGAAACGGAGTCGATCAACCCACTCCTAGGTCCAGCGTTCACCTACAGCAGTCTCACCGCAAACCAAAAAAAATTTCGGCGCGTTTTTACACTTATTTTGCCTTTTTTATAATAAACGAATTTCACATAATGTATTTCTTTTGAAATTTCATTCATTTTCAACAAATTTATGACCCAAAATCTCAAATCAGAGAAATCGGTCGCATATATGCTATAGCGTGTCGATCTAGCCGATTGCGACAAATGATCATATAAATATATAAAAATACATCTCCATACCAAGTTTGGTCAAAATAACTAAAAAACTGTTTTATGCTTAAAAATACAAACAGACGAATACATCTAAATCAACCTACATATCCCATTTTTCTGATCCGAATGGTTATCATTTTGATGGCTCCATCTCTTTTTCTTCTGGCCCTTACAGACCAAAGTTAATATAAATTCCATTTCGTATTTATGAAAAGTATGATAAACTAAGTGTGAACTACTTATTAAGTAAATTTTTCAAAACCAAATTTTGTAATATTTCTTCGTTCATCTGTCGTTTGAAAAAATCTCTTGTTTTTTATTTTTGATAATACAAATTGCCGAAACGGAGCGACTATCCTTGGAGACTATCTACAGGAGTGGTGTACATCGTATTCCCAAAAGTGCAAGGCTGTATTTTGGCATCTGTTAAACTTAAAGGTCAAACTTAACTGTGAAGCCAAACATGTTTTGTTTTAGTTAAAAGTCAAGCATTTATGAAAATGTAATATAAAAATGGTGATTCAACAGACCATATTTCATGCTTTAAGAGGAGATTCTGGTACACATAATCATCCAACTACTCAAGTAATTAATAAATTAAAAAGAATTTATGTGCAAGGTCTGTTCCTCATCGTTTTGCTAAAATATCGCTGCTGTAAGTGAAAGTGCAGACAAAAACACGAATGTGTCAATTTGTCGACGTTCTCAAGAGCTGAGACTTTCTTAAGACACATTATGGCACTCAGACTTATGAATACACCTACATCCATATAAAGTCCAGCCCACACAACAACTGAAGCTAGCTGACTATTCACAACGCCGTAGATACGTCGATTGGGTGCGTGAACAACAAGCATTTTACCGCGATTTAAAAAAAAAAACTTCAGCGATGAGGGACATTTCTTACTGGGTGGATACACAAATGAGGAAAATTGTCGCTTTTATGGCTCCGAGAATCCGCAAATAATTGAAGGGAGACCATTAAGCTGAAATGGTATATTAACTTTGTTATGAAGTATTTAAGTACAAGAAGGAGAAGGGACATGCCCACCGAAACTTACATCGATCGTATCAGAATCACGAGCTGAATTAATTTAACCATGCCCGTCTTTTTTCCGTCGTTTTGTTCATCTGCCTGTTTGAAAGTAAACAAGTGCCTCAGTTTTTTATCTTTTTGAGTTGCATATTGGTTCTGAAAATTATTGAAATCGAACGACTATAATATATAACTACCATGCACTGATTTCTTCAGATATGCGATTTTTGGTCAAAAATCCGCCAAAAATGCAGCTAAGAGCCTGGAATTGAGTACTACAAACAAATTATATGAATTGCAAATAGGCAATGAATATCATCGAAGTTGGACTATTATATCACATAACCCCCATACACACGATATGTTTTGGTTTTTTCGTTTTTTTGCGGTTTTGGGTCAAAAATCCGAATTCGAATTTTCCAATTTGCAATAAATTTGATATGTTTGTGAAAAGTATAAAGATTTTTGCATGGTCGAAGACAGCCTCTTAGAAAAATAAAAAAAATTATCAAATTCCATTTTCTTATAAAACTCTTGTTTTCATTTGCAATTCTTCGATTATTATTATTATTTTTTTTACATTTATTGGTGGTAAATATTTTACAATTGAAAAAAATATAGTGGAATTGTTTATTAAATTTAAAATTCATTACATTACCTTCTTCTTAATATAAAATGTTACTGTTATTCATATAAAAAATCACGTTTAAACTAAAATCATAACTTGAGTCCCCATCCTTTTTTACCGTATCGTGCTGACTTAAGATAAATTCCTCACTAGAATCCAGTCTTTCTGACCGATTTGGTGGTTTTGGCACATGCACGGAAAAATTTAAGGCTTGAAGCTACTGAAAATATTTGATATCATTTCATTTAGCTAATTTAACCACTGTGGCTAAGATTTTTCATTCTATTGCTCATTTTTAATTGCTTACTTACAGAATTGTAATTTCAACTTTCACCTTCATCTCCACTGGACGTAACAACTTTTTTGAACAACACGTACAGAATATGTTGACTTAGTCAACAGCTTTGTGGAAGTTTTTCTCCGAATTTTAAATAATATTATTTTTTATTTATTTACTAAGCCATCAAAAAGTTTACCCCTAGTAATAGCAAATTGTTGTAGATGCGAAAATTCAAAAATTCGTTGAGTTTTCTTTGCTGACAAACTTCTTGCGGTGACAGACAGACAATGCGGGCAACTTGAAACTAAGAGAACGTACTTAGAGTAGCGCCACTTATTAAAACGAATTTACGGAACTTTAAATTAAACTTAATTGAGCGACAATTTGATGAAAAACCACGTAGGCACGCCTTTAAAATTACACCTACATACACGCTGTACGCCAATGGAGCGATTAAACACAATGCGGCACATGCTATAAGTTTTTGAGAGTAAGTGCTAAGAGAAAGCCAGGGAAAGCGAACGGAATTGATGAGGGTGATGCGCCGTATTTGGTGACTGCGGAAAAGTGGGTAGAAAACATTAATAAACAATCACAGCCACAATGCTGTGTTATTCAGCTACTTCTATGTATAGGTGCATTGCTACCCTAACCACAATTACGCAAAGCAATAAAAAATACCACAAAAATTCGAATCTTTTGTACATTAACATTCAAGTGTAAACAAAGTTTTTTCGGATAAAATGAGCTGCAGTAGGTGTATTCCCACTGAAAGTCTGTTAAATGGAAAGCGAAGAGGTAGAATGTGTTGTTGCTGCACTCTTATTTTATTCATAAAGAAAGAGCTATCCATTTTGAGGTCTCCATAATAAACGTATATAAAATGCTTTTAAAATAATATTTTACATCAATTTAGTTTTTTATTATAAAGTTAGAATCTTGGCATTATATGTGAAATACTACATCATTTAAATAACCGATTCGTGAATTTTTGCAAATTTCCATACGCTTGAGGTACTTTTCGATCACTTTTGACACGTTTTGGGCGGTATCTCAGCCACAACTTGACGAATGTTGATTTTCAAGTGTTAAAGCGTTAAAAGTATATCCGCATTAACACGATATTTCGCGTAGCCCCACAAAAAAAGTCCAATGGTGTCAAATCGCACGATCTCGGTGGCCAATTCACATCGCCAAAACCAGAGACCCCACGGGGCGGAAATTTATATCGCAATAAATCCATATTCACTCGTGTTATGTGACATGTGGCACCCTTAATATGTTGGAACCATATATTGTCCTAAAAACAGTCGGTTATCTTAGGACCATATCGCAACGGATTGACAGAGACAGTCTCGCCGTTACCGGTTTCAAAGAAGTAAGGTCCAATCACACGTCCAAACCAAAGAGCGCGTCAGACAGTAAGTTTTTTGGGTGGAATGGCCTCTCTTCAATTATTTGTGGATTCTCGGAGCCCCAAAAGCGACAATTTTGCTTATTTACTTATTCACCTAGTGTGAGCTGGACTTTATATGGATGTAGGTGTAAGTCCAAGTGTAAAATACACCATAATGTGCCGTAAGAATGTTCCAGCTCGTCGAGAAATAGACATATTCGGGTCTTCGGCTACACTTTCACTTACAGTAGCGATATTTGAGTTGGAACGAGGAAAACAATTACAATATCTGTAGCCGATCCAGTCTCCTCAAATTTCTTTAAATTTTTACCAATTGCTTGAATAGTTCATCGATTATTTGCAGCATAATCTCCTCATAAAGCACGCAATGTGACCACGTTTGAATCGTATTTTTGTAGTAGGTTTCAACAATTTTAACGATTTGTTCGGTTGTTAAGCGATGCATTTTCACAAATGCTTGACATTTATCGAAAACAAAATATGTTTTGCTAGACAGTTATGGTTCATAAATGTCAAAATACAGCTCTACACTTTCGAAACCACTAAATGGATAACCCTTTATATTTCTCTCTGGTGCATATAGCATTATCCTTCCTTTACCTATTATTATACAAGTATTATATATGTATGATAAAAACATGGAGTCATAAGTCTTGGATAGCAATGCCATTTTGGTGGACCAGAGCTCAGACTGAATATAATAAAAATGACTATCGTAGACTTGGATTTAGGTGCCGCTTAATTACATTCTGCTGAGAACGTTAGTATAGACCCTAACGTAGTTGGAATTAAATAGTGATAATTTAGAAACATTTATTGTTTGAAAAGTCAATTTGATAAAATTATTTTATTCACTAGTTTAAATTGTTGGTAGAGGGACTTAAGATCCACGTCTCGTAGTATGGGCTGCTTTGCTTCAACAGCCGAACGCATAAAACTGCAGATGCATATTCTTTATTAGTTACCTCAGCAGATGTCCTCGATAACTTCAATACTTTCTTCTAGATACAAATTTCCATCTGGAGTTTACAATTTTTGGGATAGAGAAATCAGAATATGTAGATTGCTTAAAACTGCATATGAATACTTCTTGATCTTCAGAATATAATTGTAAGTGTGTAATTTGGAACAGCTAGTTCTCTGAAGGAAACTCTATGAAATTAGTTACAACCTTTTTTGTTCCGATTGACATACAAATTTCTTCTTTTTTTTCCTACTTTTGTTAGGCTATTATACAAGATTTTTCTATAAACGGTACCTTTCGAATCGGTTGGTTGTAATCGCTTACGTTCACATATATTTTCTAAATTTATTGAACCGTTCAGTAGGAAAAATTTCTGTTACTACTTGCAGAATCAATGTCATAATATCCAATTATGTGGCCGATGACTTATTGTGACTTAACTTGGTCCTTTCTTAAAAGGTCATGAAAATGTCTACTTTTTTCAATTATAAATTTGTAAATTTCGTATAGAATTAGTAACTTTTTCTTTTTTTATGGAGTTAAGCAAATTTCTATTTATAGATTTCATGCACAAGAAATGGTTTATTAACTTTGGTCCGAAGTATGTGAGTACCATAAGGAGAAGTGATAGGTCCATTGAAATTATGGTATAAATTTCCGTCTGTCCATCTGTCCGTCTGTCTAACTAGTACCTCAGTTTCAAAGGTATTTCAACTAAACCTGGTAAGATTAACATATATACGACCAATTTTTCAGAATTGAAGATCATAAATCCATCAAATAAGTACCTAAGAACGTGAAAGTTGGTATACTACACACACATAATGAATTGCAAATTGGATCGGGAAATCATCGAAATCTGAATATTATATCTTAGCCCAATACAACCGCTTTTTTTTCAGGTAAAAAATCCGCTGAAAAGGAATCTCGTAGCATAAATTTTGGTATTATCCACACATATTATGAACTGCATATTGTTAAATACAAGCACAAGACACTGAAAATCATCGAAATCGAATTTGGCAATTGGCACTAAATTTGATATATTCATGAAAAGTATAAAGACTTCGGCATGACCGAAGACAGCCATTCTTTCAGGTTTTTCTTAAATTTTGGGTAGTAAACTTTCATCACACGAAAGTAAAACTTTCATCACACGAAAGTAAGGCTCCTCAACAATTTTCAAAATCTTGTTTCTGAATGAAATTTTTCCCAAATGTTTAGGTATCCTCTTTTGATTGTAATATTGTCCATTTCTGTAACTAAATTGGTTCCAGAGGTATTAAAAAAGTAAGAAATGAATATGATAAAAAATGGTGAAATGAAATTTGCAAAACTTTCAACAAAAAATTTTTTTTGTTATATATACGAAAATTTCTGATATGAAAATTCGTCGAAATAAATCGGACCACATACATATATATTTACGAACACTTTTATTGCTTCAACTTGCTTACTTTGTATATTTTACTCCATTATATCATTGAATATATATCTAACTTTTGAAATAAAAAAGTAATCAATGTAAAAAGTAAAGAAAAAGTCAACGATAAATGTGATGCGGAATTTAAAAAGGCTAGATCGTAATTTAACTTGACAATTTGCATTTACATTCACACAAAGCTACATACATATCAGTGTATATGAACCTTACTTAAAACCAAAAACGAATGGACATCCTTGTGGACTCGAGCACTGTGGCTTCGTGCACGGAAGTCACAAAGTCATTCTTCTCTGTCAATGGTGAAGTTTTTGTGAGTACTTTATATTTCTAATTCTATTTCTATTTCTGCTTCCACTAGTACTATTATTATTTGTTTTTCTTTTGTTTTCGCTTTTTTTCCTTTTTTGTTTTGTTTTTCTTTCTTCTACATAGCTTTGGTCAGTCGATTCTTCTTCAAGTGGCGGCAAAGTTACTATAAATTGCAAAAACAAAAAAAATTCTAATTCCAAATCCAGGCAAATTTACAGTTCAAAAGTTTTCTTCAACTCAAACAATAATCAAACCACGAACACCAATAAAAGTTTATGAAGGCAGAAGGAGAGAGTTGAGTTGGAAGCGCTCCCCGGGTATACTACTTACACATACAAATACATAACCAAGTTGAGCGGAAGTATAGGCTGGCGCTATTACCATGGCATATCCGCTTTTAACTATATCCGCTGTCTGGCTATTGTTGCAGGCAATTTTATACAAATATACGAAGGAAATAACTGAAGATGTTGGATGGAATCGATTGGTTGGCAAACAGTCCGAATCAACCACCGAAAGTGTGTGCATTTATTCAGAGTTATCTTTATTAATACATATGTATGTATGTATGTATATGTGTCTATTCAAATGAAACGTACACATATATCAATAGAATGGCATGCGATAGCCGTCTACCCATAGCCAACGGCCAACGCGTTGCGATGCAGCAAATTGTGCTGAGTTTTTGTTCCACTTGATTTTGAAATCACATTTTGAGTTTCGATTTTTACGTGTTTCCTTTCCTCCATATTCATTTTGTTGCTAAAGGCACTTCCGTTTGTGTGCCTATGCCATGCTGCCTGGCAATATCCGTTGGCCACTGCCAAACGCTCAATGTAACGCTAATCCGCGCGCTAACTTTTTGATATTCCAGCCTAACGGCATCATTCACTGTTAAGCGCTTGTGAGTGCGCTTCAATTTGGTTGCGGTCCACTTGTGCGTTTGTTGTGTTGGTCAGCCTTTTTCGGCGTTGAAATCTTTTCGCTATCACATTTCATTTATTTATTGTTCTTTGAGATTTTTTGGGTTGCGGTTTTCCCACTAAAGTTGTGGTAATTTTCTTTCAATGTGCTTCGCGCCTTTCTGAACATGAGTGGCTATGATGTGGATACCGCCGTAAATAATGTTTCATTGTATCCATACATATTCCCTTTTTTCCTTTCATTATTTACACAATGCCCTTTAAATTTCCCCTGTATATTTGAACATCGCGGTTAAGTGGTCAACCAAAATACTTTAATACCATTAATTAACGAAAATTAAAAAAAAAAATAGACAAAATTAATAATTAACAGATAGTAAGGTAGTAAGGCAAGCCCTCGAAGGAGGGCTCTTTACATACTCATACTCTTTTTTGTAATAAATAAATTAGAAACCCCCTCTGAGTCTATTTTCGCTATTAAACAAAAAAGAAAGGTTGTCTTCGATAATAACGAAGTCCTTATACCTTTCATGGATCTACAAAATTTATCTCAAAAGGCAAAATTCGATTTCGATGATTTTCTGTGTATTCAATATTTATATGAGTTTACGTTGGCAGCGTACCAAATATTACACTATTAGATGCTTCTTTGGTGGATTTTTGAAAAAAAATCTCGTATCTGAACAATTTGGATATAAGGGACTCTGTAATATAGTAATTCGATTTCGATGTTTTCGATTACGTTTAATTCATTATATGTGTGTAGAATCGGTTATATGTGAGCTATATGAAGTAATCAGCACATCTGCCCGGCTCAACAAATGATGAATACTTTACAAAAGTACTCCCGCAAACTTAGTTTCGTTCAAATATCTCAAAAGCTGAGATACTAACTTCCGTTAAGACGGGCATGGCTAAATCAACTTAGCCCGTCATTCTGATATGATCGATATAAATTTTGATGGGTCTATCTCCTCCAATGGACCAACGTTAGTATACCATATCACGTATATGAAATTTATGAAAAAAGTTACCCTAAAATCCGTGCAGTCTTCCGGAATCGGATTACAGATATAGATAGAACATTATTTGGCATTAATTTTTTCAAGATTATCTCTTTCAAATATTGGCCTCGGCTACGCCTCAAATGGCCCATCCCTTGAGTCCAATTTTCGATGACTCGTTCGAGCATTTCGACTGGTAACTGGCAAATGACACGCGTGATGTTTTGCTCCAAGACCTGAATCGAAACGGAATTGTCCGCATAGACTTTAGACTTTACATATCCCCACAGAAAAAAGTCTAACTGTATGATATTACACGATCTTGGTGACCAATCGACAGGTCCAAAACGTGAAATTATCTGCTCAGTGCTTAGTGAAGTGTTCTCTCAGTAAATCCATTGATTGATGCGATGTGTGGGAAGTAGTGCCGTCTTGTTGATACCAAATGTCGCAGAGATCACAAGCTTCAATTTCAGGCATCAAATACTCGGTTATCACTGCGAGATAATGTCCGCCATTGGCGGTTACGTTCTCACCGGCATTATGTTTAACGAAATATAGACCGATGATTCCACCGGCCCACAAACCACACCAGACCGTTGTTTTTCTGGATGAAATGGCAACTCTTGAATCTCTTCAGGTTGCTCTTTGTCCCAAATGTTGCAATTTTGCTTGGTTACATACCCATTGAGCCGGAAATTGGCCTCATCGCTGAACAAGATTTGACTTAATAACTTCGGATCTCCTTGGAACTTTTCACGAGCCCATAGAGCGAAGCGCTTAGGAAGGTGCAGCGGCTTCAGTTCTTGCACGAGCTGTATTTTGTACGCCTTAAATTTAAGATCGATGCCGAGTCTACTCGCCATGGTCTTCGTGTACACTCTTAGGTACAGCCGCTATATTTTCTTCACTGCATGCTGGAGGTGGTCTATTCGGTCGAATATTTTCCAATAATGAATGTCGGGTCTCAACATGGGTGATGGTTTTGCGAATAGTACGCTTAGTAGACCGATTCTGTTGGCCAATAGTTGAGTGAAGCGCGTGAACGCGAATTTTCGTAATAAAGTTGAATGATTTGAAAACGTTGTTCAGGCGTAAGCCTTTCCATGATAAAATGCCAAGCAATAGTGAACAAAAATAACATTACAGATTGACACGACTCACGCGTGATCGATTGAACAAAGTACTTCTAATTGAATCACCCTTTATATGTATATTTTATAAGAGTGGGTCATCTTTGCTTTTTGACCTATGGCATATTTGAACTTAGACATTTTCAGTGGCATTCCCGATATGTCAATTGTTCAGTAAAAGGTTTGTAGTTTAGGGAATGGTTATGTTTGCGATTATAAAAAATAATTGGGAAATATTGAAATCTTGCTTCCAAAATTGTGATTCTTCAACCGCAACTGCACGAAATTCAGGCGAACGTACTCGTCTTTGTAAATATGTACAGCTACTCTGCGAAGCCGATTCGTTATCGGAAAAAACAACTCACGAACGTGCTCGTCCAGTAGGTTCAGGGAAGCATATTACCGCTCTAGCTCAAAGTATGATCAAATAGCCAGCAACATCTAGTCGACACCGTTCGCAGGAAAAAAAATATTTCAAGCCCATTTTTCGCCGGATTTTAAACAAAATCCTCGATTTGAAGGTTTTTGAAGTCCAATTGTTCCTACAATTGAAGTCACATGACCATACGAAATCGATTGGCAGAAGATGAGCTTTTTTACCGAAAAATCATTCTTTTCAATGCAACCTAGTTTCACCTGGGTGGCTATATTAATAAGCCAAACTTGTAGAGTTGGAGCCCACACGTACCCATGGAAAAGCCATTTCATCCTCATTGAGTGCATCATTGGTCCGTTATTCTTCGGAAGTAAGTAGGGATTAAAATCTTCTATTAATTACAGTTGAGTTTCAGCATGGATAGAATAAGAGAGCACTTAGACATAATGAAGCTACATTACTCTTCTGGAATTCTTTTTATAATGTGATCTGCAGCAGAGAACTTGAAACAACGAGAAGGTGCACCAGAGAACTTAGAACTACGAGACTTGACTTTTGGTTCGATGCTCGTTCTTTGCTGCAGTTTTAGAGAAAATAAGGCAAAGAGAAAGCTTTTCGAAGATTGAAACTTCTTTCAACCTCTTCCTCCACCGAAACAGTCAAGCGACACTGTAGGAGCGCGAATTACTGCTTTTTCTCTGAAAGAGAAATTACACGATCTTGTGACTTAGTTTATTTTTCAATCAAGTTTTTACCACCATCAATCCGCAGCTATCCGCAGTCATTAGTTGCTATCGACCTGGCCGTCGTCTTCACTAGTCCATCCCCTCCACTTATGCTAAAGGAGCATGCAATCCTTGTAAGTTACCCTTTTCCCACTGAAAAAGGGCCATCGTCAGGGTTCCGAATGCTCAATTGTTTTCGGTCACTACTCTTCAGATGGGTACTTGCTCAGTTAGGCGCGAAGCGGATTCGATGTAAAAAATTTGCGTTGACTTTATGATTAGTACTGTGCTCTTAAGGCTGTTACGTAATTCTTATTGGAAGCAATGAGCAGTGATAAGGTGGAAGTCATTTTTAAAAAGTAATTTATTAAACAAATTTAAAAAAAATATAAGTAAGGAAATGAGAGTTCAGGGCACGAAGTTGAGAAACTAACAAAGAGGTTAGAAAAATTGCTGAAAACAAAAATTTTCAATTTGAGAGCTCCCCTTAAAGATGAAGCAAATAAACAATAATTTCGAGAAAAAAAAAACGATGTTAAAAAAACTGTACCTACAGATATAGTGAAATGTCCAAATAACCTGCATACAAATATGCATTAAGAGCCAGAGGACATGGGATCATATGTTAACCGGAGCAACATGGTTTTTCTTCTAAAAACGGTCACCTCTGTCTGAGAATGTCATTAACTTTAAATTAATTTCTGATGCGATTTAAAAAATTTTTGTGAAGGAGTTTAAAAAAGAGCTATAAGGTCATCAAGGAAACAGTCAGCTATATAATTGCACGATGACAGTATTTAGCTCAATATGCCATACATTAATCATATTGATTTGTTAAATACCGGTTTTCATTAAATTTAAACTCACTATTGCAATCAACACCTCTACGCTTAAGGCAATTGAATATAATTTAAAGCATTAATGAGAATCGGCGCGTGACTGCTAAGTAAAAAGAAAGAAAAAATACGAACAAATACTATAAATGAATATAATTAATAATGGTATTTGTGTATTTAAAACTCTTATTACAAAATCACATCATCCACAACAGTCAGCGACGACGACGATGATGACGACAAAACGCTTGCAATTCAATTAGTGATGAAGCGTGACGGTGATTGGCGTTGATTGAACGCGCGAGTGAGTAGGTGTTAATGCGACACACACACTCACGCGCACAATAACAGGGAGTGAGTAGTGCAAATGGTTGTACCTCCACTGTAGTGGCTTACTGCCATGGCGCCGCAGCAGGGCGTATGCTTTTAGAGGGTTGGTCGGTCGGCCGATTGAGTTGCATTTTGGCTATTCATTCATTGCATATTGATTTTTGGTATGGAGATCGATGCTTGCTTGTATATGTATGCGTCTGCGGGTATTTGTGTGATGTTTCATTAATATTGCGGTTATTTAATTCCACTCCGTTCATTTTCCACTGGATTTGGCAAGTGAAAATGAGGTAATGCGCGGTTAACAAAAATGCCACAGTATAATTTATTTTTTGAAATTTCCATTCATTATTAAATTTATTGTATTTGCACCTGTTTGCGAGCGAGTAGTTGATTACAACAGCAACAACATTAGTAACAACAACAACGATAATTCTCGTTTTGTTACAGCGCGGGGTAAAAGCAGTCGGAATACTAACAATAATATAATTATAATGGAAAAGTACAGCGTTAAAGCAACAAAGATGAAAACAACATCAACAACAACAATAGCGCTAACAAAATTTACTGATCAATACCGACGGCAATGATTTTCCACTTAATTTCATTTTACCAAATACGTACATATGCATCTACAAGGGCAAATACCACCAATTTGTGTGTGTGTGAGTGTGTGTAAAATTTTGCGTAAAACACAAAAGCAAAATTGAAAATTCATTTGGGAAATTTGTACAATTGATGAATTTGACACACCCACACACACACTCGCAAACATTAATGAACTTACAAGGCAACAGCAACAATAACAACAGAAAACAGCTACAGGGGAGTAACAAGGGGTGGAGTAGAACAACCAATGCTGTATGTAAATTAAGTTGAATCAACAAAATTGTCAGTTTAAAATGTATGTATTTGTTCGTTGTACACTGACGAACACAACCGAGTGCAATATATGTTCTTAATATTTTAAAAATACCACTTATACTGTTTAAAAGAGCGAAATATCTCATAAGTTCATATTTCGAAGTGGAGATTTTGCTTTTCCTCTACTTCTACAAGTGGGCACTGCATCGAATAATTACAAAGGTGCGTTTCAGATATAGCCAGAGTTCAGTTGCTTTTTTGCTTCTCGTTGTCCTCCAGGGAAGTTTGAATATGAATACCTCTAAGTAAGGCGAACGTCGATACTCTGATCTAATATATACTTAAGCACAATAACATTAAACATAAGAATATAACATATCTTTCAACCGCTATGAATGCAACAGCTCTATAAAAATCAAAACAACCTGCAGCCGCAGCATATTAACATCATACAAATTTTCATCAAACTGTTGATCTGGCATCTCTTTTTCCGAAGTAAATTATTACAAATGTTAATCTAAGCAAAAAGCTATCAACGTACTTTATTTTATGCAAATCGATTCTGGTCCATTTCCGTGAAGTATAAGTGCTAAATACATTTATCTAGAGACATAAAGATACCTTCTTCCAAAAATCTAGTAAATAAAGCCACACATATAATTTTAATAATTTTTTCTTTGTTTTCAAAAAGATCGATATCTGGTTCTGGAAAGGAAAAAGTCTCTAGTAAATCGAATAATAATATATATATATTTTTTTTAATAAATCGGTCACTGGTCTGTTTCCCAAAGCAGTGTCCATATTAAACTTAGCAAAAAGCTACTTAAATGCCGAATTTCAGGTAAATTGAAGCATAAATTTGATTTTTGGTATATATCGGTCTAAGATCCAGTCCCCCGAAAGAAAACATGTTCATAATGTTAATCCAAGCAAAATCCTACCTATGTACCAAATTTAAAGGACATCGAAGCAAAAATACAATATATTCAAATATTTCGATCCCCGGTCCCCTTGTCCAGAAAAAAAAAAGTATTTTTCGTGTTATACCAAGTGTAAAGCTATCTTTGTACCAAAATTGAAGAAAATCGGACCAAAAATACGTTTCTTTCCTTGGTCCCTGTTACATTTCCGGGATTTTTCTTTTGAGTTCTCATTTTTTGACTAATCAATATTGTTTTGAATCATCAAAATCGGTCTAGACGTTTACTTTCTTATATATATATATATATATATATATATATATATATATATATACAGATTTCTTTCAGATATTTTAAAAATTATTACATTTTGACTTATTTTTTTCCAAAAATATTTGGTAAGCTTTAAAAAATATCTTAATATACCAGAACGATTGGATACTGAGTTATACGCGTAAGTATATACGTATATACATATGTAATATATATGAATCTCCTTATATATACACTAATATATGTGTGGTTATATAAATTAGAAAATTTTCAGTTAACACAAAGGAGACAATTGAGCGCTGTTATATTGGCAGACACTTTGAGGACTTAATATAACAACAAATGCGTCGGGAAAACCACATATGTACACAATAAAATATACAAACTCATACAAGTATGACAAAAATAAATTGAAATGTTTTTTTTTTTCTTTTTTTAGCCATGAATTTCTAAACATTCGAAAATTCGTCCTCGATAAATTTTAAACATATTACAATAATACATAGAACAACAGCAATAACAAGCACCTACAATGCTAATATTAACAAACAAGGCAAACAACTAAAATTCACTACCAACACCATTTCAACAACAGGGTTTGCCATTGTTAATAATGCCATGGACATAAAGGAAAGCCACTCAACGTACATACATATATTGGCATAACGTAAAAGCAAAGTAGGAACATTAAAATGCCCAACATAACTAATACGTACTTCTTGGTTCATACACACACACACAACAATAAATATTTATATATTTATGTAAATATACTCAAAATATAGACAAATAAATATATATATATATTCATTCGTATAGAAAGTGCTCACAACAAAATTTACTTGGTCAGCGCCAATGGAAATCGCTTTTAACTTTACTAAGACTGAGTTTACACACGAATACTCCTGTCGCTTTTTATCGGCAGTTTTGCTTTTGGTATTTCCCTTCACGTTCACACGGGAAAACTTTGTTCATGGCAATTTTCTGCCATTCCATTTCATTTCATTTGCACAATTTGCAACGCACTCCACCTCTATACAAGTTTTTATATATTTTTCAATATAATGCGTTATCATATGTATTCAACTGTATAACATAACAGCAACCATTCAGAGAATGTAAATATAAATGTGAAAAGGAATGACAAATTTTACAGCGACGAATAAGATAACGAAGCGTGTCAACCGAGCACAATAGTGTCGGTACGCTGCTCTCTTCGTCGTCGCCCTCTTCCCAACAACAAGCTAAGAGTCGCTTCGACAAAAGTATTCGTGTGTAAACTCAGTCTGAGCAACATAAACATGAACACAAACAAAAATACTATACATACATATATATAAGTACACACAAAAGTTGGCACAATGGAAGAGACCAACAAAATGTGGCTGGCGCAAAACTAAATGGCACGCGGTTAGCAGTTTGAACACCCTCAGCAAAAATTTGTTGTCCAAAACATTGCCAACAATGGTAAAATCTTGTCAATAATAAATTAAATGTCGCGCCATTGCGCCCATTAAATTTACATTTCTAATTATGCAATCGCGGTGATGTTGCCAGAAGGTAAAACACCGTAAAGTGTGCCACAATAAACCAGAATGGCAAGTGAATTATATAGGGTGTTTTTTATAGAGGTATAGAACTTTAAGTTGGCATTACTTTTCAAGATGGCGACCGATTTAACAGCTGTCAAGTGATTTATTCTCAGTTTGGGTTGGCAATTCATCATGAATAGAATAAATTAAAATCGGTCGCCATCTTGAAAAGTAATGCCAACTTAAAGTTCTATACCTCTATAAAAAACACCCTTTATAACTTCATATCTTTACAAAAAGTTTAATATTAGTAAAAAAATATAATACAATTTAAATAAAAATTAAAAGAAATAAAAAAATTGAATAAGAAGGCTGGTGGGTACATGTGATGATCTCCGAAACAGCTGTCGCTTCTGCCATTATTATTTTTTTTTTACACTATAATAAAATATTCAATTCAAAACAAACAAATAGGCCTTTCAAATTCATTATAAAATTTAAATAAAATAACATAACATAAAAAATAAAAAATAAAAAAATAAAATAAATCAATATAAATTAAATTAAACAAAGCAAGAAAGAAGAAAGGCTGTCTTCGACCACTCCGAAGTCTTTATACTTTTCATGAACATATCAAATTTAATAAAGATTGAAAAGTTCGATTTCTATGTTTGTATAATACCAAGTTTCACGCTCTTAGATACTTTTTTGACGGATTTTTGACGCACCTGTAGAACTCGTTTGTATTATGCTATATGACATAGTCTTCCGATTTCAATGATTTTCTCTATCCAATTTTTACCTTGTATTTTCATGTATACGAAAAGTAAGATAAATAAAATTTAAAAATATTAATAAAAAAAACCGAAATCCTACAATATATTGGTTATTTATTAGTATAAGAATGGTAGCAGATCTTCGATTGAACATTATAGTGGGGATAGCAAAGATATCTGTTATACCTAAACTTTTTGAAGCCATTATTACTTCCCAATTAACTTTTTCCATATTCCCCTTAATTTCTAATTCCCAGCATGGGGCTTTCAAATGGATTTAAGGCAAACAAGAATACTGATGTTTTATACACGATATACGATAAAAAATTGATCTTTTTGGAATTCAACCAAGCCTTCTCCAATGAATATCTTCCTATCTCTGTAACAGAACTCAAAGAGTATTATCTAAGTATTATCCGTTTCTGACCTTATTGATGTATCATCTGGTGTTCCGCATGGTAACCACCTGTGACCGATTCTGTTCTTATTATTTATGAACGATTTGTCTTCAGTTATAAATAAAATAGAGATTTTATTATATACCGATGATGTAACATAAAGCTTTTTCAATCGTATGTCTCAACTAATGAAAGATGTTTTTACAGACAAATTTAAATAATTTTTTAACTTTAACGAATGTAAAACCATGTTATTTACACAAAAATATCTTCAATCACCATCTTACACAATTAACAACTATAGTTTAGAGCCTGTAAGTTATTTTGTTGATTTCGGTGTAACAGTTAATACTAAACTCAATTTCAATCTCCATCTTTCTACAACTGTATTGAAACTGTATTGACGGCCGCAATAGTCTACTGGTTAGCATCGTGTACTAAAATTCGGAAGGCCTGGGTCCGAATCTTTGCTCGAGTAACATCGAAAATTAATTTTGTTAAATGCGGTCGCCCGTCGGCGGTATTTCTGACATGAAATTTCTGATACTCATAATAATCCATCGGCCGTTCAAAGGCGGCTTATAATTGGAGGAAGAGCTCGGCCAAGAATCGCTTCAGCGGTTACAAAGCGCCCTCGCCTTTGTTGCGCGATGGTCTAAACAATTTAGAGACCCTTATATTACGAAGATAATTTTTAAGTACTTAATAAGGCCAATATTGGAGTGCGGTTCTGTTGTGTGTAACCCTAATTATAAAGTCTACTCTGATAAAATTGAGTCCGTTAAAAAACAGTTTTTGGTGCTCGCTTTGTGTCACTTGCAATAGGATACCAGCCAAAATCTTACTCCGTATATTAGTCGCTTAAAACATATAAATGTACCCATACTTTCTAGCCGTAGAAAAATGTTAGAAATAATTTTATTTAGTCAAGCTTCTAAATAGACTGATATGCAGTTAATTTCTCTTAGATGAAGTAAATTTTAATGTCCCCATCCGATTATCACGACCGCTATATTTAAAATCATGTAAAACAAAATGTGAACTATATGAATAATTTCGCCGTTTATGTCAAAATTTCAATTGTTATTCCCACACTTTCGATTTAAATGATGCACTTTTCGTAACGAACTAGAACTCCTATATACTATACTAACTTCTTTTAATTTCTCGTAACTCAATAAATTTCTATGGTAGTAAATGCAATCTCATATTTCAGCTCATGAATTTGTTTTCTGTAGCTGAGCAGTTTTAAATCTCGGCGATTAAAAAATTCTAGCTTTCATGACTCGGCGAATTCCGTACGTTTTGCGGATGGCGCCTCTCGTGTCGGTTGGGCGGGAAGAGGATAACTGTTGGACTGAAAAACTGTATAATACAAAACAGAGTATAATAAAATTATATAAAATAACATAATATAAAATAAATTTAAATTAAACAAATTTTATTAAATTAAGTAATATAAAATAGATAAAAGATGTTCAAAAAAAAAATTTAAGTTTAAATTATTTGTAAGTGCATTTCGCTAATCCACCACCTAAAGCCTTCAACGAAAATGTCAATATGAAAGTATCAAAGTAAAACGAATGTAGCCTTTGTTCACAGTAAACAAATATTTCAAACAAATTGAACTTTTTCCCTGATCCATGGTCCATTTAGACAAATCATCTTAAATTTTTAACCAAATCGAAGCATAAATAATTTTTTTCTCAATTAAAGCGGTCCACAGCCTGGAAATCATCATTCAAGTAAATTGAACCATAATTAAGATTTCCAATAGGTCGGTCCAAGGTCTACTTCCAATTTCAAGCAAATCGAAGCATATATACGATTTTTTCGAATAGATCAGCACTTGGTTCACTTTCTGGTATGAAAAATAGATAAAAATCTATTCGTACACCTAAAGAATATATATACGAAATTTTACTAAAATTGGAACACTCGTTTTGGAGAAGTTGGAGGACAGACACTCTGACAGGAACATTTTATATATATAGATTATTATGTTATCTACTTATTATCTGGTCTACTTCCCGCAGATATGTGACTGAATAGATAAAAACAATCCTTAATGCGGAATATATACAATGCTAAATTTAAACTCTATCGGTGCAGAACCTTTTGAGTTTTTGAAGCATACACAAACCAAAATAACATTTATAAGTACTTTATATAGATAAGTTATCTATTTTAGAATAAACAGTAATAAGCAAGGATTTGTGAAAACTTGTTACTTGGTTTTTTAGGTTTTTTTTTTTTTTTTTTTGAATTATTTCGACAATCAAATCAAAGAGGATCGTCATTGCCTTCATATATACGAACGACGGTGTGAAATTTTCTATTTGGGGAGGATTGACTTGTCGTAAAAACATTTTGGGCTATAATTAAAAATTGGCGTAAGTTTTCAATAAATTAATTGTAGAATAAAAATAGATATTTAAATTAAAGAACTAGTAAAACTACCTTGGAAGGAAGTTAGTTTAATCTAAGTAATGAAGATGATTTATCTAAGGATTACATTCTGCTTCTCATTTTTTGTCGAATAAATAATTATCAAGTCGATTGCTGTATTTAATATAAAGTCTTTAAAATGTTATTGTAAGCCCACACAAAGAATTCCGAAAATGTCTAAATTTAGTATTATTATTTTTATTTAAATTGCATTACCTTCACAAACGCAATTTACAAATAAATTTAACACAATAATCCGCGTAAATGACTTTAACTGCCGAATGCAGCATTTCCACTCAAACGGTCTTAAAATTCCTTGCTTCCCTATCTTCTTTTATTCCAAGAAACTTTGAAGTACAATACTTGGAGGGATTTCAAGGTGTTGCTCTCGTTTCATTTCACACCGGTTAAGCAAAGTAACGGACGAATGAGGGAAAAACGAGAAACGACAACCTTCAACACTCGTTTTGGGAAGGTATGCCAAAAGATGTGGCTAACGAGATTAGTCAGACGAATAAATGTTGATGCTGATGCTGCTTGCAGTTGGCTGAAATGCGGTTGGCATTTCGTTCTTCAAATTTACATGCATACATATGTACGAGTATCAGCAGCCATTGCAGCAGTTAACTTTAAAGCTAAAATACAAATAAACAAATACAAATGTACCCGACTAAACCTCAACTGATATGCTAAACAGCTGGAAGTGTGTTCCTTTGCATTTACATACATACAGAAATACATATATACAAGTAGAGTAAGAAAAAATCACCTCCGATAAATATTGACATACTCTCGAGCCACACGCGTGCAGGTCAAGTTAGTAACGAAAATTTCTTTGGGTAGTAGTGGTGAATTGCGCTGGCAGGATTTTCGTACAGCCTTGGTTGTCACGCCGTGAAGCAAATGTAAAATATCTTGCATTAAATACGAATGACAGAAAAGAGCTAAGAAGAAAAGTCTCGCAATCATACTGAGCAGTTGACAATAACCTTGCTTTGCAGGGCATCTACCAGCTGTCAACACGATATTCAAAAGTACGAATTGGGAAAATGTCTACGTGTCCACAAACATCGAACAGGCGCACAATTTCGTTGGTGCTACAGTTACTGTCCTAGTGAGATTATTCGGGTATTCGAAAGTTGTTTAATTTATTGGGCTACAGTGTGGCTTTTTTCACAAAGATAAAGTTAAAATCAACGAAAACACTCGGCGTATGAGCAGAACCGCGCGCAATGAGCCGGAAAGCATTAGTCAAAGCCTAACTAGACCAACGTTTAGCAATGAAATTTCTCCCGGCTTTATTTCACGCAAATAACTTTAGGACACTCCATTTGTAGAAACATATATAAAAACAGTCGTGAAAATTTAGCTACAATGTTTAAAAAATTTGTTTTGAAGTAGTCTAGTCAATCTGTTATGGATTTTAGGTCTGTCTTTCGGTTAACGAAGAAGTACTGCATGCTCGGACTTCAGCCGAGACCTTAAGAACGTGGTGAATTCGCCGCTTCAGCGTCTAACTTAAATAGAAAGGAATGCGTCTATCCCTGTCCTTGTGAGCGCTTCTGTATGAAAAGTTTTATCTACCCTGTGGATGTTCATAGAAAACCTCAATTATGACGCAATATAGGCTTTTTGATCAAAGATGTAATAAAATATTTTTATGAGAGGAACAAAACACAAGAACAAGAAATGAAAAATATCTCAAGAATTAGAATCTACTTTTAGTTTTTATACTGCAATATCGGATTAAACTTTTTAATTTTTTTTTATTACAAAAATGGTTTAAAAAAAAAAAAGGCAAATAAGTAAAAATCCCAAACTAATATATAAAATATGCCCTATAAGAATAATCCATTGCATAGTGGAATAACATTTGGCCAACCCAAATTTCATATATACGACTACAGACTTACATAACATTAATATAACATGGGTGGCGTTGGCAAAAAAGGAAGTATTTTCACATAAAATATTCCAATTGTAATACCTTTAAAATATTTGAAATTTTCACTGCATTTTGTGCGGATTACCTGAGAGAGAGACTCTCACACTAACATAGCAAATAAAAGCATTTATACCAGAATATCGGCGACCGCATAAATTACATTTTTTATTTCAGTACGTTTTATTCCAATTTTAATTTCATTATCACCAATGCGATGGAATGAGATGAAACGGTACAGCAGAGGATTATACAGCAATGGCGAGTGCGGGAATCACTGGAAGCCGAATAAATTTCATTATAACGTAAAGGGAATTCGGAAAATGAATATAAAATTATGACAAAAAAAAAACTAAGAAATAAAAATGAAAATCATGGTGCTGATATTTTTACGCTTCGATGACGGAGGAATAGCGATTAAGAGAAGAAGAAAAAAATATATTTCCCTCAAATTGAAAACACACAATTTAGCACCGAAACTGCTGGCTTTAATCGTTGCAGCTACAACATCCATTTTTCGATCCCAGTTGGAGGGGGAGAAATTCCATCATAGACGCATAAAATGAATTCAATGTTAACGGTGCAAGTTAAATTGGCAATGCTTACTCGAGGGAGTGCTTCACAATGCAATGGTGAAGAAAAAGGATACGGAAATTGCATATTTCAATAAGAAACTGTTGAAAAGAAGCAAAAGAAGTATTAGAAGGTCAGTAAATTTAATTAAGGTTAAGGTTGGATAAGCTATTCAAAACAACAACCAACTATTTTAAAATTTAGGATTTTTTACGCAAATTGGTTATGAAAAACAGAATAAACTGAAGAAAAAATTCAATAACTAAAAATAAAATTAAATTAAAACAAATAAAATGAAATTTCAAAGATAGTAAAAATTAATCTAAGAAAAATGAACTAAACAAGAACAAAATAAAAAAGATAAAATTAAATAAAGAGACAAAATAAAAAACACTAAATAAAAAAAAAACTATTTAGAATAAAAAGAAATAGAAAAATAAATGAAATATCGCATAAACAAAAAAAAAATTTAAATAAAGGAACTAAAGTAAAAAACAATAAAAAATAAAATAAAAACTTAAATAAATTAAATTATATAAAATTAAATTAAATAATAAAAAAAATGTAAAAAATCAAGAAGAGGAAAAATTTTGAATAATATTAATTAAAATTAAATTAAAATGCTATCATAAATTCAAAAATAAAATAAAAATATATAATTTAATTAAAATCAGATAAAATTAAATTAAATTAAATAAATTTAAATGCAAGAAAATAAAATTATATTCAGCAAAATAAAATTAAATAAGACAAAATAAAATTAAATGATACGAAACAAAGTCAAATAAAATAAAAAACTAAGAAAACAAAATTTAAAAAATTAAATAAATTGAGTTTGAAGAAATTAGATAAGAGGACAAAACGAAAAAAATAAATTAACTTAAATATTATTCAATAAAAACAAGAGAGAATTAAAATAAAGTATGATTCAAAATTTTAAATTAAAAATAAAATTAAAATCAAATTTTGAAAATAAATGCAAAATTTTAATTAAGAAAATGAAATTGAATAAATAGGATAGCATTAACGCAAATAAGAAAGTGAATAAAGTAAATAAATATAAAATAAAATAAAAGCAAAAAAAAATAAATAAATAAATAAATAAAATAAAGTAAATAAAAATAAAATAGTATTAATTAAAAAGAATAAATTTTTAATACCTAAAATGAAAAAAAAAATAATATAAAATTTTAAATTAAATTAAATTCAAAATTTTAATTAAAGAAAATTAAAATATAAAATTTTAGGCAAAACAAATTAAAATAAAATAAAATAAGGTAACGAGAACAAAAAATATAAAATAATAAATACAGTAACGTAAGGTAAAACGTAAAATTAACAATTCAAATTAAATATGGCGTAAAGAAAGAAAGAAAAAATAATTTCTCCATGGTAGCCCCTCCATGTATGCATAAATTATTTCCTACAAGTGCGAATGAACACAAATAGCTATTTATAAGCGGTATATCTACGTATTTAATCTGAGTTAATTCTGAAGACGATTTAAAATCTAAATCTTTATTTTGTGAATAAAGAAAACATAAACACTAAATTAAATTTATATAAAATATAAGAGACATTTTCAAAAAGTTATACAAATAATATACATATATGTAAATATCTATATTATTATTTATATTTGGTAATATACATGTGCGTTTCCAACCATGGAAACGAGAATACGTACGCATATATAACCATTTTTTTTAAATTTAAACCAGAGCAGACAAGCAACTAAATTTATGTATATGTTACAAGTGCATATTGTATATATTTGTGTAAATAAATAAATAGAGATATACATTTAAATGTGATTAAAGAATATGACCAGCAATACTACGCCTGCGGTTACCGGCTTGAAGTAAATAGATACATTTGAGCATCTACATTTGTAGGTAACATACCCATATATACATAGATAGATATTTTATGTTTCATGTACATATATGTGCATATTTATCTTCTTATCATATATACTGTGTAACTGAATACATAACTGTCTTCTCTTCCATGCGTGCGTTGATTCACAGTAAGAAACAGCACAGCTTGAAAACCAGCATGACTTACTCAGTCAGTGAGTCAGTGAGTGATTGAGTGAATGAGTGTGATGAGTGTGATGAGTAGAGTAATGTATGGAATAGAGCAAAATTGCAAGTGATGAGAAACAAGAAACGAATTTAAAATTCTAATTAGACTATAATTATACTTGAGGATTTAGTAGGTTATATTCGCAATGGTGAAGTAGAGTAATACACTATACGATAATATACATATGTATGTAATTTATATATTTTAATAAACATATAAGGTTTATTTTACCAAAAGAATATAACTATATAAAAATCAGATTGTGCTTATACTATGCCTAGAAGCATATTATGAAAACGTTAGTAGCGTATTTTCACGCCAAAATGCTGCGAGGCCGAACATTTTTTCGTATTATTATCTAATTTCTTCAGTATTAAAAATTGTTTCTTCACTGTGTGTGTAATCATGTTGGTGGCATACTTCTTGTCACCGTGCATCGCATATTAATTTTACTTTCTCTTTTTAAGCTATCTCTTTGTTTTTGTTTAGCCTCGCATCCTCGGTTTTATTGCTATTTCGGGTTGCTTATATTGTGTGAATCTTGCAAAAGAAAGCAAAATATATATTTCATCCACTTATATACATACAAACATATATATGTACTTGTATGTATATATTGATATAAATTTTTATACGCGTATAATAAAGTGCTTATATTTTTTAGCAGCTTCAACACATTTTTGTAAATTTTTCCATTTTTGTCCCTGTTTTTCATTACTTTGTTTCTCCAATTCATTTTTATTAGGTACGTTCGCATATATTTCAAATTTTTTGACACATAACATACACGCATGTACATAATTATCATTTGAAATGTTCTTGATATTAGCGGTAAAAGTAGAAGTAAAAGTAGAACTAGAAGTAGAAGTAAAAGTAAAAGTAGAAGTAGAAGTAGAAGTAAAAGTAGAAGTAGAAGCAGAAACAGAAGTAGAAGTAGAAGTAAAAGTAGAAGTAGGTGTAGAAGTGGAAGTAAAAGTAGAAGTAGAAGTAGAAATAGAAGCAGCACTTGAAGATGGTTAGCTCCATAGAATCTCATTCGCAATGTGACACATTTCAATATATCCTTTTGAGGGACGATGGGTGTGATTTTCGACTACTTTTACACTTGAAACAGGCATGTTATTTTACCTTAAGAAATTTGTGTTCCTATTTTCAATCAGATATGTGCTCATTTTAAGTATACATGTACACATACGAACTATGTAGATGTATATAAAACTAAAGCAGAGCTATAGATTAGGCCCGTTGTCGCAAGAGTTTCTATCCTGAAAATATGTAACTATTTATCACTTAATATTAATGAGGCCGTAGAGAAGCATAGAGGAAAGTGATGAAATACTTCTAATTATTCAAGTAATTATTTTTTTTAGTTGTAATTAGTAGTAATGAATAAAAGCACTTTCGAGGAATAGGTTGCAATTTCTAGAAGCCGCAGAGATATCATAATTGAGTTCCTTTGGTAGCCTTAGTAAGGTGATGAGCAGCAGCTATTCCAAAATTACCTAACCTAATGGATAATAATTTTTTTTAATTTTTTTTTTTTTTTCTTATTTTTGAGGATTTTATTTTTTTCATGTAAATACGTGTTTCTTTTAAATAATAAATTTTCATCCATAAATTTTATTAAAGCATGAAATTGTTCTCTGTAATTCTTGAAGTTTTATTATTTTTAAAGAAAACTTTTTTTTTTTTTTGAAAATCAGTGTTGTAAATTTTTAAGTTAAATTAATTTATATAGTTTATTTAATTAATAACATTTACAAAAATAGGTTGACATTTTCATTACATTTTTTTTTCACTTACTTCGCCACAAATAATTTTTTAAGACTTTTAATTAAGTAGTCTTGGCACCAAAATACCTTTTTTTAATTTAGAAAATCTTCTTCGGAAAAAATTTCGTTGGTTCTAATTAAGCATAAAAGCAGTTCGTGCACATATACCTATAAATTAAAGTAAAATCATGACATGACAGCTATTAAACATCTTAAGCTACCCATCTACATTGCACAATAATCTAAGTTAACTCTCATTTTTAAATTTCCCGCATAATAAGTGACTGCTCGTAATCATAATAAGAACTCATCGTTCAATCAAGAACAGCGGCAATCAACAGCTCGTCAGCACTGCTTTGTTTATTAACGCTTAAGACTGCATATTTAATTTTTTAGAATCCTTTTTAATCACGCCGCAAATAGCGGCAACAACATAAAAGAAAAAGAAAAAAATACATATAAACTGTGATCGCGAGATGCTAAAACTGTTAAAAAGTCATCTCTGCTACAGCCATTCAGTAGTCTGCTTACTACTAGCTTTCCATACTGACGTCATTTTGTGAAATCTCACATTTTATGTGTTTATTAAAATGTTATGTGTACTCAACTCGACTTTCGTTTAAAAAATCATGAAGCAGAACAGAGTTAAGTTCTCTCATATTCACAAGCAATCGCGCTTGTGCGTTAATTAGGCAGCGTTGATTTTTATGAGTAGCAGTTGACTTTTAATATCACCGCCATCCACTTAAAAGTATTTGCCTTTTCTGAAAATAATTATTTCCACTTGTGCAATTTTTTTTTTCTCAACTGAATTTTTTTTTTAAATTTAATTGATAATTAAATTAAACCGTACTATATGAGTGAATGCTGTGAGTGCTTCTTCACGACCTTTTTTTAGACTTTTAAGTGCTGCTAAGTACTTATGAAAAAAATAATAGTAATAATTTATTGTCATTAAGGTACAATAAATAAGTTGAATTTGAAATATTAGAGGTTTTAAAAAAATTTGGTCGAGCAATACAAAAAGACCGATATGTCAGTCAGTTTGAGAAATTATAAAGCAAAGAATTTCCTGCCGAAGTTTCATAGCCAATGTAAATGAGGCCCCATAAATAAATATTTTTATATATTCACAATTAAGTAATATAAAATTTTCCCACACCCACTGTTTTCAAATTAAATTGGTGCCTTTATCAATGTAGGAAACTTTAAATGAGTTTCGAGTTGCGTCCTAGCTTAAGCTACTATTTGTTATCACCTCTATGACAAACAAAGTAATGATACTAGTTCAGTTCGTTCAGTTTTTCTGTTATCTAATTTGTTTGGGAACAATTTACCAGGCAAATTAGAGCAACTCGTCTTCCGGGCGATAGAATATACATAGTAGGATCATCTTAAACTCGGTAACTGATTGTACGGTCTACTTTGGACTCACCGGCCAGTAGAAAACTGGTAACGTTTTTTCAGTAGAAATTTTTTTTAACTGTCACCAAGTCAAAAGTTGAGCAGAAAACCAAATATTTTTGCATTGGTGACGTGAAACTCCGAAATTAATCAATTTGTTATTGGGTATTTGTCAGGTAAAGATCTCTTGATAAATACAACCTGTGCATTTCAGTTGAGTTGAATTATTGCGGCTGTTCGTCAGCGACCAACGCCCTTAGGCCTACAAGCCCATTGTGATATCACTGTGAGGTTCCTATCACCTACACCTTGTATAATGTGCGAAACATTTGGTGTGCATTTTAAAGGGTGACCCAAGTGGAGGTACTTCCTTCAATATCCTTTTTTTGACAAATTGCGCGTGAGTCGTGTCGAGCTGCCATTTTATATCTGTTCAGGTTTGTTTGGCATTTCATCATGGAAAGACTTATGCCTGAACAACGTTTACAAATCATTCAAATTTATTACGAGAATTCACTTTCTGTAAAGAATATGTTTCGCACGCTTCGCTCAACTTATGGTCAACATAATCGGCCTACTGAGCGTACTATTCGCAACACCATCACCCATCTTGGGACCCAGCATTCATTATTGGATAATATTCGACCGAATAGACCTTTAGCACGCAGTGAAAAAAATATAGCAGCGGTAGCTGAGAGTGCAAACGCAGACTGCGGAGAGTCGATTCGGCGCCGTTAGCAGCAACTCCGACTGACGTATGGAACGATTTTGTGCATTTTACTTCGAGATCTTAAATTGAACGCGTACTAAATACAGCTTGTGCAAGAACTGAAGCCGTTCGACCTTCCCAAGTGACATCGCTTCGCTCTATGGGATCTTGAAAAGTTCCAAGAAGATCCGTCGATTTCGAGCCAAATTTTGTTCGGCGATGAGACCCATTTCTGGCTCAATGGGTATGTAAAACAAGCAAAATTGCCGTATTGGCGACAAATAACAACCTGAAGAGATTCAAGAGCTGCCATTTCATACAGAAAAACCATGATTTGGTGTGGTTTGTGGGGCGGTGGAATGATGCCGGTGAGAACGTAACCGTCAATGGCGGCCATTATCGCGCCATGATAACCGACTATTTGATGCCTGAAAGTGATGTTCGTGATCTCCGTGATATTTGGCTTCAACAAGACGGCCTCACTTCCCACACACCGCATTAATCCATGGATTTACTGAGAGAACACTTCGGTGAGCAGATAACTTCACGTTTTGGGCCGGTCGATTGACCACTAAGATCATGTGATATCACACAGTTAGACTTTTTCTGTAGGGATATGTAAAGTCTAAAGTCTATGCGGACAATCCCGCTTCAATTTAGGCCTTGAGGCAAAACATCACACGTGCCATTCGCCAGTTACCAATGCTCGAACGAGTCATCGAAAATTGGACTCAACATATGGTCCATCTGAGTAGTAGCCACGGCCAATATTTTTCAGAGATAATGCTCAAAAAATAAATCTCAAAAAATGTTCTTTCGAATGATAATAAACATTCCCCATTGAATTTGAATTTTCTGTGTTTTTTCTTTAAAAAAGTAGGGAACTTCGAAATGGATGACCCTTTAAAAGCAACAAAATTACAAATTTTTCTGAAGCTAGCTCAGCAAAACAGCCAACAAAGTGTTTTCCGAGGAACCTGTCTCGCGCTGTTATCAAGGCTGGATAGTGACGACTCTGGCCCTACAGATGCGACAAAAGTCATTAGAATAATAAGCAATTCTTTTCCCATTAAATAGTGCACTGTTATTATTTCTGTCATTATGCCAATGAAGAACGATCTAATTCTAGCCTTATCTTTGTGATCACGTTCGCCGTAATCTTATTTTGCCAGTTTCAGCATATGCTTTGCCGTGGATAGAGGTTTTGTGGTTCGAAGAATTCCCGCTCTCGCTAATTCGTCTGTCGTACAATTACCAGGGATGTCTCCGTGTCCTTGCACCCACCTCACAGCTCGGTGAATGTACCTCTGATTTCTTAGTGGAGGAGTGATTTTTAACATGAATTGTAGTTCAATAAACAGATCAGTGTGGATGATTTACACAAAAAATTATATATCTTCACTTCATTGAAGTTTGGAGAGAGGTTTTCAAGGAAATGTCACAATACTCAAGAATGGGCAGCTATATTTGTTAAACCAGAATGCACACTCTCTATTGCGTTGATTTATGCATAGGTAGTTCTTATATAACATAAGTAATTCTTATTTAACGGCGGGATTGTCGTATTCGTTAGCGTAAACGATCTCCTTCAATAAAGAATACTCTGGACAATTTAAAAACAATTTACTAATGAAGAGATTAATTTTATTGCTTTGATTGAGCGCAATGATAATCTAATTAATTAAAGATTTTAGTAATCCTTGTGGTACCATGTTGTAATCCTTAAATATATTTACTATAAAATTTCACCACGACAATTTTAGTGTTGGGAAAATACTGCTTGATTCCCAGAAATATTCTGTTAATTCCATTGAATAAATTAGTAAACTGATACTATTCATTGCTACCATACTTCGACGTACTATAAGAACAACTACAGTACAAAATCATGCCTCAGATGTTATACAAGCACACTTTTGTTGAATAACAAATGATGGTAAAATCTACTCAATCAAACATTCAAGCGCGTAATCAAATTGCCAACACCACAAGAAGGCACACCAAAGCGCTAGGAAAACTTACAGAGCTATAGAAAAACAAGCAGTGTCAGTTGGACGTCGGTAGTAAGCGTCAATAAACACAACAACAGCATAAAACATCATAAGTAAAGCATCGTGAATATAGATAGATACATCAACTAGTATTTAAAGTATAGGTGTTAACAAAAACTCGATATTACAATGCATATATGAGAAAAATTTAGCAAAAATTAAAGATAAAGAGAGGAAATGTAAAACAATAACTGCACAAAAATGACAGAATAATGTAAAACAAAGGTGATAGAAATAGAAAATAGTAGCAGAAACAAGGAGCAGAAGAAAGTAATAATAAAAAAAACGTAGTAAAAACGTAGTAAACATGTGATAGAAAAAGGATGTGATTGAAGGTTCACTTCTTTTTTTTACATACAATATTGAATATAACGTTTTATACAAAATAGCGAAAAGAAAAGAAAAAGTAACTGTGTAGGCAGCAGTAGCAATCGAAAGCTTGAAGAGAGAGTACGCATAACAGAAATCGGATAAAAAGAAGTTAATCTTTATGTCCGTCCGACTGATATGCCAATTGACCGCCACAATTATATGCTCTCCTAAATGACTAACAAAAAAGATTGGATGCTCTATAAAACTTGTAAATGGTGATATTCTGTTTTTCTTTTCCACATTCTCGTAAATTACAAATACCCAGAGCCATATGCTCACCGGGACGGACCATAGTGGCTCTCCGGACTTCTTTTTTCATTATGCAAATTGAAAATATTCTGAAAATACGATTATAAACATATTTTTAAGTTAAAAACATAGTTTTATCTGATCATCTATGTCAGTTTTTAATACCAGCAGCTGTGTCTGTGATGGTTAGAAACGGCAGTAAAATCGTTTCAATCCTAGAAATCAGAGGAACTGATATATAGGTAACGCCAATCTCACCTCGTAAAAATATCGGAAAGTCATCTCGACACCTAAATAAAGCAAGAGTTACCCTAAAATTCCTATCGAGGTAACGACATTCCTATTTTAAGGACAAAGCTATCGATATAGCTTCTCACAATATATTTAATTTTTTGGGGTGTATCGAGAAAAACAGCCTATCATAATTCTCGTGCAATCTCTCTTGAGAAACATGATCATCTTCGTTGAGATGGGTAATGCTGGTATTACCAGAAACACAAGAGGCACCGGTTAAAGAGAAGTTTTATCTCAACTGTTGTAGTGTCTCTCAATGGACACGCTGCTTCGGGCATTAAATAGCACAGTTTTTGATGTGATAGCTTATGCTGACCATATTGCCGTTATAACGTCTGCAAAAGACCCCTCACCAGGGAGATGCAAGAAAAGTGGCTTAGTTACCAATTCAGCAATAATTGTAATTGTTATTTTTACAAATATGTCGGCATAATCTTAAATAGCAAACTCAACTGGAGTCGAAATACGGCATAAAATCCATAGAAAGCATTACTGAACTTTTTGAACTTTTGAAAGCAGATGGGGTGTAAACCCATTTATTGTTTACCCGTTAAAGCGGTAACTACACGTATCCGATTTTTCTCTTTTATAACAAACCAGAATTCAAAGGTCTTTCAATAAAAATTTAGAACCAATTTAGAAATTTTTCGGGACCAGACTAAAGTCTTTTTAATTTTAAATATATCAGGACAATAAGGATTTATTACATTTTTTTTAAATCGAGACAATATGAATTCATTTTCTAAGTTGAGACCAAATCATCTCCAGGCTAGTTTGGGATTTATTTAGGACTAGGTCAGGATTGATATAGGGCTAGTTTGGAATTTGTTTGGCATCAGTTCCGCATAGTTTGTAATATAAAGTAGTACACTGTTAATATGGATTTAGAATTCGACACAGAACAAGAAAAAAATGGGAATTATAATTCTTGCTAACTGGTCGCTCTTTAATTTCTAGCATCTTAAAAAACATTTAAAATCTAGCAACCAATAAATGTCATAAAGACGTTATTATTTTTAATGCCACTTAAATCGCTCTTATTGTCACAATTTACACGTGATTTATTGGCATATATGCACACAGGCGCCTATACATACATACATACATACCATATATATATTTCAACTAAAGCATTTCCTAATTGCCACTAAACTCCACTTTAATTTCTTTCGTGTTGTGTGTTTTATTATTGTTGCTGTGGCTAATAGCGCTGTAAGCGGATGGGTACTTAACACACGTGCCACATCGCCAAACGCCAAACGTAGTTCAGCTAAGCGCCAAATTTTATGTCACAAAAAGTATCAAACAACTTTCCTAGCAAACTAACTAACTGACATCCCACACAAACAGCAAATTGAACATCTCAGCAAAAATAATTGAAGCGCTTTAATGAGCAATCGAATATAAAATGCTTTCATTTGGAATAAAAACAATTTTTTTTTAATTTCTTTTGTTTACTATATGGAAACGAAAATGAAATTCGATTTTCTAATACATTCCTTTGGAAGGGAAAATAGAATATATTCATAGTTTCGTCCAATTTTATGTATTTAAAAAAAGCTCGTTAGTTGACTTTTGACAATAGCGTAGTATTTTCAACTTGTTACACCTAATTTACTGCACACAGGCTATATTAATTTTCCAGTTCTAACGGTTACACAGCAGAACTTTAATCGATTTGAAAAGAAAATTTCTTGCTCTAATACTGAAAAATTGATGAAAAATTTAATGGTTACGATACTACTTGATAGTTATAGTTAAAAAAAGAGTGGTTCGATTTCTACATTTTCACATGTTTAAAATATTCTGTGCGTGATATAAATGCATAATACAAAAAATGTATATTTTGAAATGCTTAATTAAAGTAATCAGAACCTAGAAATTCTCCTCTGAACAATTAGACATTGTATATATGACAATTCGACTAATTATTCACAAAATTAAAAGTGGCATCTACTCACAAATTATTACACAAATACCTTATAGAATGAGGACTAGCTTGCATCCAAACAGACTAATCGGCAAGCATAACGAAATTAATTCAACTTTCATCCTAATAATATCAGTAGTGATTCGGATTTTTGATTACTCTATCTTTTCTCCAAACGACTGGCAGATTTCTATATAGAGTTCTAATTTTCATGGCAGCCATATAGATTTTCTTTTCCGAGATAATATTAACAGACAATATATGAATGTTAAAACACTTTAATATAGGTTAATTTTATTCTATTCTTCTAAAAAAAATCTATTTCAAATATTTTTTCTATTTTTTGAAAAATGTACGTACAAATATTAAAAAAAAAATCAAAATGTAGATATTATATTTGTTATGGTAAGTTTCGAAATAACCGTTCATATGTACATTTTAATTTATATCCCTAATCCTATTTAATTTTTTTAATCTTCTAGAAAACATTATATGCATATACCTGGGGACGAATCGTCTGTTACGTGAACGTCACCCAATTTTGTTTGTTGGGTATGGTGACATCGATGAACGGATGCCTGATCGAACGCTTGTTACGAACTGTCATACGAACACAATAAAACAATCGTATACATACGAAAAGTATGTCATCATCCCATTTACTTCATACGTGAAATGTTTAAAGTAATTTTGTTTCGCTTATGAACGTTCATTCTTTCACGGATCAGACGATTCGAAACCTGTGTGAATATCTACATATATATGTAGATTTGCATGTGTGTATGAAGTATGTATGAACACACTAGATTTGTAATAGAGCTCCAGATATCCCGGGGCAAGAAGTACGGGCAGCCTTTGCTCTACTGCTCAGTAGAACAAAAACATTTTAATTTGGTTAGTCAAAATTTCTTTGGTGCTTCAATGATTTTTACACTTAGCATAAATAAATTCAATATTATTAAAAATTTTGAGCAAATACTAATATACTCGAAATGTTCATGCTCGTGCTTGAAATTTCTCGAGTAATGAGCAGTGAGCAAGTGTGCCAGTACTCGTTGCTCAAACGCTTGGACTGCTCTAAAATACTTGTTCGAAATCTTGAGCTCTATTTATATATCCAGGGGCTTGGTATGCAGCTGCAAGGAATTCCCATTCCTTAATTATTATGCGCTTAAAACGCTTATAGCAATTCAATATGTTATATCTTTGTATCCTTATTCATATATTTTACATTCTTACCTACGGAATAAGTAACTTATGGTTGTCGTTTTATTTATAAAGAAAGCTTTCTGTGAGCTCTTCCGTGATATTAAAAACTTTAGGTTTTCCTCTTTCGAATCCATGTACATCGATAGGGTAAGGCTTTCCCCATATGCTTCTCATCCGCTTACTAGCAAGGCATTACCTCCAATAACAAGATTGTGAAAAAACAGTGGCTTCCAGAACTGAAAGCGGAATCTTTTCAAACTTTTTTTCCCGATTCCATTTTTGTTTCTAAGGTAGCTAAGCGAATTTTTGTTGGGATATAAAGGTTATGCGTATGTACATATCCATATATGTATGTGTGTACTAACTAATGCAGCTATGATGTTGTCAGCCAAGTCATGGTCTCTGCATTGGCATTCGAAATTTCTATATATGTAAGCTGTATATGACTTGATATATAGGTATGTATGTATGTATTTACAGCAGTTGGATGTGCACGTTGCACGTATATAAACGTATATATATGTAAGTAGGTGTACTTGCGTGGCGTTGTGAGGTGTGAAACCTTTGACACTTAATGAGTTTTCACGATTTTCCATCATTACACCAGCAAACAACAACAACAACAAAAACAGCAACATGATCAGCAATAATAATCGCATTCGAAAGCTTACCTCGTGTGGCCTCATTAGTAAGTTTTTGTTGTTACTGTCGATTTCTAAACGCATTTAACGCGCTTAACACAAATCAGCGTACCACATGTGGCCATCACTTCAACACACCTCACGTCCGAGTAACCCACCTCATCTCCATTCAGTAGCTCATAGAGGTAGAGCGCAACGATAAAATTTGCCACCTACGTCAACTTAAACTCTACGCAGATGACATGCCGCTTGAAACAGTAGTTTGCACCATGTTGCAATTTGTTGCTACAAGCATTCATACATTTTGTAGATATTGCATATCGCCTCAAAGACTGTTAGTTCTGTTACATGAAAATTTAATGGTTTAATAATTAGGAACACGTTTTTGTGCGAAAATTGAATTGCACTGTTACATGCAAGTGGACATACAGTTTTAACGGTGAAACTTTATTAAAAATCTGCAGATGTCTTCCAGTTTACTTTCACTTTGCTTCCAATGCGCAAAAAAAAACTTTAATTTTTTCTTTGATTTCTTTTTAAAATTTTATAGTTATGAAAAGGAGATTAAGAATTTTAAAATTATTTTAAGTACTGAATTTTGTTCTGATTTTTCTCTTTTATATTAGACTTTTTTTAAACGAACTAAAGGTGATGTCTCCAAAGATTTTACAATAACCTCTACCACATTATCGAGTATTATTATGCTACTGAAGACGATTTGAAGAATTATATTATATGGGACTTTCAAAATTTCGGTTAAGCTCCTCCTCCAGAAGGAGAAGATATAGACCCACCGATTTTATACCGATCGTATCAGAATCAGGAGCTGAATTGAGTTACCCATGTATCTAAACTATCATTTGTCGGAACTGGCCAGATCGGAGGGTCATAAATCCGCCAAAAAAGTAACCAAGGAAGTGAAATTGGTATTATCCACAAATATAAAGAATTGCATATTGGTACTGAAAATCTGAATACCATATCATATAACTCCCATGCAACCGACTTTATCAGATATGAGGTTTTGGGTCGGAAATCCGCCACACAAGCATCTAGGAGTGTGTAATATGATATTCTACAGACATAAATTCAGTACATATTGGCACTGAAAATCGCATTTTGCAATTTGCAATAAATCTGATTTGTTCATGAAAGACAGCCGTTCTTCCTTGTTTTTTTTTTAAATTAAGTCTATGGTTACAATAGCCTTACATACTAGATTTTTTATTTTATATATTAATTTCGTTTCATTATTCCACTTATTGCGGATTCATACCGACATTCTATATTGTGACTCATGGTCTCAACAATTAGAGCATAGGGTTTTTCGTGGAACATTTAAGCTAATCTGTTGCAGTGTCTTTAACTACTGCAAAGTCCTTCCATGGGTAAGGGATCTCAGTGATATAAGACTGTAGTACATCCAGCACTGTAACGTCGGCAAAATGTCGGCAAAATGGAGTAGTTGAAAGGAAATGTGGATAAAACTTCTTTGCGTACAGTTGAAACTATTAGAATGTGTTGAATAATTTAGATTCCAAATTATAGAGCTGTATTGCAGCTTGGAACGAAGTAGGGAGTTGTATAAACCTTTTCTGGTATAAGAATCCCTAAAGTCTTTAGCATAGGGTCACAAAATTGCTAAATTTGCATAACACTTTGGAACCATATAACTTATCTTAAAAAAAACTTAGATCTTAAAATTCCTTAATTTTAATGAGAAAAAAATTATATGATGTTGAGAAACAGTTTTGAGATTTCGAGAACGTGACATAAAAGCATTTCTTAATAATAAACGAGAAATCGTCTTTGATTCTCCAAGTAGTTGAGTTATTTAGTTCTTGTTGCATTAAATTAATATCAAATGCAACAGCTTTAACTGAAACAGTTTTAAGTCATCAGCATAAAATAAAAATGTTGCTTGTTTAAAACAAATCCCAATGTTATTAATATATGGGGAAAATAATAAAGGGCCAGGAATACCCCGCTGAGAAGCACGCCAGAAAGCTACAAGATAAGATTTCAACCAAGGAAGAAAAATTGAATGAAACCCGAGTTTCCGTAGCAAATTATTATGCGAAACATTTCAAATGCTTTAGAAGAATCTATGTAAATATTGTATACTTGCTAATCAGACGTAAAAGCTGCAAACATAAAAAGTAAATACTCAGCCAAATCAAATTTAAGTGAAGTGTGGAGAGCACAGATGCCATTAATGATGTCTATCTCAGATACAGATCTTGATTCGAAATCAATATATTGAGAGATGCAAAAGTTAAAGGACGAATTACAAAAATCAGCATCAGAAACCAAATGGGATTTCAAAAAATCGGCAAATAGAGTTAACAGCTCAAAAAAAACTCTCAGAACAAACATCATGCATATTGAAATATAGAAACACTTTTGTTAGACCTGTTTCCGTCTTTTTACGTGACTGATGGACCTACGCACTGTGTATGATGTAAGCATCAAGAAGAAAGAAAGGATTTCTCGAAATTCTACTTTTAAGATGATGGAAAAGGAGTCAATTAACGTAAGCTAACGATATTTGTACGCAATGAACTACGAAATTGTTGAAACGATATTGAACAAATTTCGTATAAACGAGTAATTAGATCCAACTCAAAAGAAATAATACTTTCTTTCCGGGAAGTGAGCGAGGAATCGTATTTTTGGTTCGATTTACTTGATATTTGATACATGGATAGCTCCTGGCCTAGGTTAATATGTAAAAAGGTTATATTATAATTTTATTAGAACTAGTTCCACGTTCCAGCTAATTTTTAAACCAAAGAAAACAAAATCTGACATGGCTTTTTAAAAATTCGTGAAACTTATGAATTTCTCGAAATCATATTGAGAAATTCAAAAAATTATGAACATATCCTCGAAACGATATAGCTCTTATTTATTTTCCAATAAGCTATTATTATACACTAAAACATACACGGCCTTTGTAAGAAGATAAACATTTTTTCTTGATTTTTCTAGGTTTCTTTTATTTTTACAGAAATAGTAATTGAAGGCTTTTCAGCATTATAATATATATTTTGTGCCAATATTTCCGAGACGGCTTACTATATACACTAATGGCCCTATTACCTTCTAATTAAAATATAAATTTTTACATCGCAAATCGCTCGGAACATAATACAATCGAAGCAAAGATAGCACGTATTTTCAAGAGCAATTCTATCGAATCCTTATTTCAAAAGTGAACATTAATTCAATGGAATGCTTTCGACAATTTTTCCACTAAGTAGCAATAAGTTAAATGACTGAAATTGAGCGCCAACTAGCAAATTAAATAGAACTCACTCTATGTTTACTTAGTTTTGAAAGCGGGAATAGTACCAATTAAGCGAGTAATATTAGTATTTATTCAAGGGCAACTGGAACTGCAAGAAAGACCCAAAACATTTTGATGACGTTTCGGGTGACAATTCCACTTCAGAAATCACAATAAGAAATAACGTAGTGCGCATCAAGTTCAAAATTAAATTTTGCAATGTCATCCACAAAGTTGTGGACTCGATATACTGTAAGAAATATATTGCGAATAAAATCAAGAAATATTGAAAGTATAGGAAAAAGTTTATACACATAGCAGTAAAACTTTTGACAAATGTTGTTATTTTTTCTGTACGAAATTTTTTTAAAAGTTTATTAATGTTTTGATAACCAATTGAGAAGAAATTTATGCAAGATTGAATAAAATCTTCTTCTTTTTTTTGCTTTGAACAAATGACTGGTTCCGAAAAGTTTAAATTTTAAATTTTATCTCTAAATACTCTGAAAAGTTTCGAACGATGGATAGCTACACTTACATATATGTATAAACATATATTTTATGCGTTCATAAATACATTTCTCCTTCTCCTACCAAAAACAAAGACGACGCAAATTCAAATACCATTCGAGATGTCTTAAAGTGGTTAGAAAAAAGTTATGCTAAAAAATAAATAAAATTTATTTCACTTACAAGGGTGGTTTGAGAAGTCAGTGTCTTTTTGAATAAAATATTGTTTGTTCGGCAAATAAGCATTTTATTTCATAATATAGTCTCGTTTAGCTCTTTGCATTTAGTGAAGCGTTTTTCAAATTTTTGTATTCCTTCCAAACACTCGTAATAGGTTTTTTCAGTGCCTTCAAAATAGACGTTTTTTTTCTGTGATAACTTTTTCATTCGATCCGAATCTCTTACCGCCCAACCACTTCTTTAGGTTTTTAAACAAGAAATAGTCGCAGGGGCTAAATCTGGAAAATATGCTGGATGGGGTTGGTTTGGTTTTTTTTTCCACTAGGATATAAATATCTTCAGAATATTGTTTTGATAAGAAACGTGTTTGTGTTTTCTTTTTGTAAAAAAAAAAAATAAAGCAAAATATGTATGTTGTATGTGTAATCCGCAAGCGACGTGGCAACCGAGGTCGAGCTTCAAAGAAAACCTAAGGCAGCTTCTTAAATCTATTTTGATTTCAGGTTTTGCTTCTCATACGTATTAGCATGGTTCTTTATTTGATATACTCTATTCTTACCATTTTTGCAACTTCGCTATAGTGATAAGTTTCGATCCATATAAATTATTTTGAAGTTTTTGTGTTTTATTTATTTTCCAATTCGAATATCAGCCGCAGCTCTTTTAATAAAAAAGTAACGATATTTTTTATGGTTAACACTCTATACGCGGTTTAAGACAATCAGTGCCCATAATATTTCTTCATATATTTTATATGGAAACTAAGCTTTTATTTGTCTTTGACGGTTACTGTGCAGTTCAAGACTTGACTTTGGTTCGAAGTATTTAAGTACCAAAAGGAGTAAAAAATAGGCTAGACCCACGAAAATACGCAGCCTACCGTAGTCACTTGGTATCTAAACTTGGTAGACAGATAAGTACATTTGTCGGAGACGTCAAAAAATCATCTACTAAAAGTCTACAAAATCGAAAGACTATATCATATCTGCAACTGATTTTCCAACTAAGAAAATTAATTTTTAATTCTAAAATGCAATTCGATAAATTTGATAGTATCATGGAAGGTATAAATAATTGAACATGGCCGATGATAACCATTATTTATTGTTTTAATTTTGACAATATATTTCTGTGAAATGAGTTAGCAATTCGCAGTGACCAGTTTGACTTCGAAAAAGGTAAAGATCGGACTTTTCCTGATCCACGTTTCGAAAAATATAACCAAGAGTAAATAGCAGACTATATTTTTCCAGCATCGGTAATCGTGGGGAAAAACATTTTGGTCAATGAAGGAACGACCAAACTCTATTGTGGTCAATGCCAAGCCAAACTAAACACCGCCGATCAGAAATAGCATTGAAAATGCGTAGACAATCAGCATCAATATTTACGGAAAATTTTGAGTCAGAATGAGATGCCTTCATACGGGTTTTCTCAGTGTACTTTGCTAAAAGTATTGTTATTGAGATCAAAAGGAAAGTTAAAAGAGTAATAAAGGCAAATATGCGTCAACGCAGTTCCGAAAAAGTTAAAATATTGGCAAGACACAAACGCACATGAACTATGTGCCATATTGTAGTCATTTTTTACTTCGATGATGAAAAAGATCTTTTCCTCAAAATGAAGATGCCAAGCTATAGAGCAGTGATATCTTAGCATGAGTTTGAGCACTTATCCCGTGTTTTACATTTTGACGCTGCTAGGACTCGCTCTGAGAGACCACGGCGCCATAAGTTTGCGCCTATTTGACATATTTTGACATTATTCTTGGCAAATTTGATACCTTTCATCCCAGAGAAAAAATTGACAGTTGATGACCAGTTACTTTCAACAAGAAACCGAAGCAGTTTCCGCTAATACCTTTAATCCTGGAATATATGGCATAAAATTTTTTGGCCAATTATCAACTCGCCTGCATGCAATCTCAGATATCGATATTTGGATAAGGGTATGAATATCACGATGGACAACTTTTTCACAAGCTATTATTTGGTAAAGGAATTGCCTGCACGGCGTACTACCTTGGTTGGTACATTAGGACAGTAAACCATATGTGTCGAAGCTTCGGAAGGTCTATATTTGGATCAGCGTTTTGTTTTTCAAAATCCATTAAATTTATAACATAACAAGCGAGAAGTGCTATTTCAAAAAATACAAAGCCAATGCTAATACGGACTCAGATATAGATGAAAATGCGGACAATTTTCCAACAACAGCAAAACGAAAACATAATGCATCACTGGAGCGGTTCAAAAATAAACATTTATGTTACTCAAAATTTATATTAGTTTTTAACAATATAATAAAGGGTTTTATTCAATTATGTGCATGAGCAAAATATTGCTCTTTTAAGAAATAAACTTTGCCAAAAGCTTAAATTGTGTTACGTCACGAGGTTAAGTAACACAGGCAAGTCACGGTTCAAAGGTTTAAGTACATTCATTGCGATTGGCTACAGTTATTTTTGGCTGGAAATGTAAAATTGTTACTTGATATGTATGTTGATTTGTGGTTGATGACAGGATGCCTTTTTAAAGACTTTAAAATAGTGAGACGTGGCCAAAAAAAAGTGGTCTCGTGGACCGTAGTGCATTCAATACATTCTGATGGGCTTCAACAGGTCATCTAAAGAAGTCGCGGTCTGTCGTTGACTCTCGATTTTGTTGAAAAACTTCCAATCCATTTATAAATCCAAACCAAATCATTTCTACAAGAAACGTTATCGCGGTTCGATATTTTGTATTTAATTTGGCGGATATTCGACACGTTCGAAAGGGGGCTTAGAATAAACTGTAGGTCGCAAATTATATATATATACAAATATAACACAGTGCTTTTATAAAGGGTGATCCATTACGGGGTTCCCTACTTTTTTAAAGAAAAAGTACAGAAAATTCAAATTTAATGGGGAAAATTTATTATATTTCGAAAGCACATATTTTGGCATTTATTTTTTGATGATTACCTCTTTCGAATGTTATCCGCGACTACGTCTCAGATGGTCTACCCGTTGAGTCCAATTTTCGATGACTCGTTCGAGCATTTCGACTGATAACTGGCGAATGACACGTGTGATGTTTTGCTCCAAGGCCTGAATCGAAGCGGGATTGTCCGCATAGACTTTAGACTTTACAAATCCTCACAGGAAAAATTCTAACGGGATGATATCACACGATCTTTGTGGCCAATCGACCGGCCTAAAACATGAAATTATCTTGTCATCGAAGTGTTCTCTCAATAAATCCATTGATTGATGCGATGTGTGTTGAAACCAAATGTTGCGGAGATCACGAGCTTTAACTTCAGGCATCAAATAGTCGGGTATCATAACGAGATAACGGTCGCCATTGACGGTTACGTTTCCACCGGCATCATTTTTGAAGAAATATGGACCGATGATTCCACCGGCCCACAAACCACACCAAACCGTTGTTTTTTCTGGATGAAATGACAGCTCTTGAATCTCTTCAGGTTGTTCTTCGTCCTAAATGCGGCAATTTTGCTTGTTTATATACCCATTGAGCCAGAAATGGGCGTCATCTCTGAACAAAATTTGACTCGAAAACGTCGAATCTTCTTGGAACTTTTCAAGAGCCCATAGAGCCCATAGAGCGAAGCGATGTCGCTTGGGTAGGTCGAGCGGCTTCAGTTCTTGCACAAGCTATATTTTTTTTCTCAATTCAATTTAAGATCTCGACGTAAAATGCGCCAAGTCGTTCCATACGCCGAATGGCGCCGAATCGACTCTTGACGGTCTTCGTGTATACCCTCAGCTACGGCCGCTATATTTTCTTCACTGCGTGCTGGACGTGGTCTAATATTATCCAATAATGAATGCTGGGTCTCAAAATAGATGATGGTGTTTTGAATAGTATGATCAGTAGACCGATTATGTTGGCCATAAGCTGAGCGAATTGCGTGAAACACATTCTTTACAGAACGTGAATTTTCGTTGTTCAGGCGTAAGTCTTTATATTATAAAATGCCCAACAATACTGAACAAAAATTACATGACAGCTTGACACGACTCACGCGTGATCTGTCAAAAAAAAGACTATTGAAAAAAGTACCTCTACTTGGATCACCCTTTATAAATTGCTGGGCGCCATCTTTTAAATACTTACGGCAATTTTTATTTTACGTACTAGTTAAAGCCTCCAAAAACGAAGATAAAAACAAAAATAAGAAGCAAGAAAAGAAGTAAAGGTGTATAAAAGAAGTAAAGGTGTAAAAAAATCTCCAAGGCAGTCAAGCCAAAATTGCAAGCGATGAAACTTATTTGCAAGCAACGTAAGACTTTTACTTACGAGCAAAGTTTATGCAGCTGTTGCAACATAACAAGCAACAATTCTCCATGATGCGCATACTTAAACTTATGTTTTGGTATGCGGCAACAACACTGGTGGCAACATATAAGTGCAACATATGGAAAGTTGAAACTCTTCAAATAGTAGTTCATGCATTCGTATGTTGAAAATGTATTGAAAAGAGGTTCGAGGCTGCATGTTTTCGCGCGTGTGTGTGTGGAAATATAACACCAACTAGCAAATTGTAATATAATTATGAAAACAGTTGAGTTTACAATATTTTGATAGCAGACAATAGCAACACAACAAAAGTCGCGACACCGCTCAAGTCATAGCACAGCAACAAGAAAACAAGCGCTTGCTGCAGCTAATCACAAAACTACTGCTTCTCTCCTTTTACTGCTGTTCATTACATATGTGATTATAGCTAAAACAATACATGTCAAAAATAAGCTGAACCAGCAGCAGCTGAAAGTATTGCCGCGATGCATTGCTTCATTCCTGGTTTTGTTACTGTTGTTGCCTGGTGAGCTGCTCGTTTATTGCTAATGTGCTGTTTAGTTGCTACTGGTTGATGATCACACTTGTTGTCGCTAATATTGAGATGGTTGTAGTTGTAAATTTTATTGTTGCTCTTGCTGTTGTTAAGCTCAGTGTTGCTGTTCCTTGTTGTTTTTCTAGTCAGCTAGACACCCTGTCTAATGACTAAAGTGCGCTCTATGATTGCAGCATAGTATTTTGCATTTAATTTAATGTGCAACATCAGTAGCTAACATACTACAACAACAGCAATAACTATAATAACAACTTGAGTGCAATAAAAATGAGAGGAGTAAAGTTGATGCGAGTTGACAGCTGCTTAGGAGGCAAGCACAGGCAACACTTATAACAAGAAGTGCCTGCAACACTTACCTACATACGTATATTATATACTATATATTTTAGATGTACTTGCAGATAGTTATTGTATATAAATTTACATATTTAAATATCCGTTCATGCAAGCAACCAACTATTTATCATCTTACATCCCCCTCTTTCCCTCACTCCGTTTCATTCATTCGCAAATTGATGTATTTAAATTGAATATTTAATCATATTAAGTTCGCACGGTTGCATTTAAAACGCGTAATTTTCATTACGCTTTTCTACGCTCCAATTCACATACTTTCCTTCACTGCCACGCAATAAGTTTGCTTGTTGCATGAATATCCAACGTCACCTTTTCAGCAGCAAATCGCAATGAGGTGTTTCTCGTACAAGAAGTGCATATAAATTATGATGTCGCATAAATCTGAAATTTATTATGAATATATTGGTGGGGAGATAAAAAAAAGCATCTGCGCGTACAACATCAGGGTGAAAACTTAAAATATTCTTACATACATTCTTCATACATCATCCTGTAAGAATTTCATGTGCATTAAATTGCTAATATTTGCATTATTCACGGCGCTAATTATCGCATCCTGCAGATTCTGCATCACCAGCAGTGGCCAATTACTCATAAAGCAAACGGAAGAATTTCCGAGAACGTTTCGAGGGGCTTAAATTACGTATAATTGATTTATATGTCAAAATGGGAGTATTATTTGCCTAGTACTCAGCTTTGTAGTGAAAATTAAATGTGAAAATTATAATAAAGCAATACATTATTTCGTCCACAAAATATCATATTAACGGTCTTCAAATGTCTTGCTGTGTCTTCGTTTTTTTAATTCACGCAGATACTAATCATGCGATTATGCCAATTTAGCATGCCAGCCGTACTCCCTTTTCGCAATTCGGCACCAATTGGAGACAAACGCCAAGTGAATTCATTTCTTTCTTCTCTTCATCTCTCCACTGGAGACGCAGTAGAAGAGTTAGACTGCTTTCTACAACTGGCTACTGCATCAAAGATTTCCAGTGCTGAAGTTTAGTTGTCCGAACAACATGGTCTCGCTAGAATATATCCTTGTAGTCTCACTCCACATACAGCTAGTTCCATCAGCTGCAGTGTTCGCCCCCACTCATACTCAAGGGACTAAAACACTTCGGCGAACTCAGGGTGTGAGTTGCACGTGAAAAATTGATGATAGTTGTTTAAATAGGTCTTGGTATATGTTAATTTTAAGTAAAAAATTTTGCGAATTATAAATTTTTCTTCCATTTTTGAGTACTCCTCAAATGAGGACTAAAAAGCAACCAGATGCGCTCGTTTGTGGCCCTATGCTAGTACTTTTTGAGAGATGTTTGGAATTTACTGAAGCTAGTATATCCATCAAATAAGATGAAGTTTTCTCCATGAATTCCCTAAATTTCTTTAATTTATATAAGATTTAGGTATTTTGCTAAATCTAAGTCATTTATTTTTGGTAGAGATTTAGTCCTACCAAGTTTGGTTCAGTTTCTTTAATTAATGCCTTAAATATTCGATCTTGTATCAAGCGGCAGTGGAAAGTAGAAATAACGTTATATGGGACAAAGGCGTAGTGTTCATACTAGACCAAATTTTATCGATTTACGCTAAGTGTTTTCTGAGATACAACATACTTTTTGACCCAAAAGTGATCGGTGCCACGCCCACCCTTAATTTTTTCCACTAACAAATATGACTTGTAATTGCTTGCGATTCAAGGTAAATGACTGTATGAACCAAGTTTTACCAACATTTCTCAACCCTAACTTGAGTTAACGTATACACGGCTGGACGGACGGAAGGATAGACAGACATACATGGCTAAATCGATTGTCTACTCATTCGATGAAGCTTGTTGAATATTTTCCATATATAAAGGGTGATCCAAGTAGAGGTACTTTTTTCAATAGCAAAATTGCCATATTTGGGACGAAGATCAACCTGAATAGTTTCAAGATCTGCCATTTCAGCTAGAGAAAACAACGGTTTGGTGTGGTTTGTGGGCCGCTGGAATCATCGGTCCATATTTCTTCAAAAATTATGCCGATAAGAACGGAACCGTCAAAGGCGACCGTTATCGCGCCACGATAACCAACTATTTGATGCCTGAAATTGAAACTCGTGATCTCTGCGACATTTGGTTTCAACAAGACGGTGCAAAGTCGCATCAATCAATGGAGGTGTAGCTTTCAGATATTTGTTAACTGACTTTAGGCTAACTAATATTTCAATTTAAGGCTAACTCGCCGCTGTAGAATGTCACTAAGAAAAGGTCATTTGGTTTTTTTTTTCGAAATTAAGTTTTTATAAAGTATTGCTCATTAGTTTGAACTTATAAAAAAATATTGGAAAAAGCCAACAGAAGATTTAAAATTCTACTTTTTGTAATTCAAAATAAAATCAATTTTGTGCTTAACAATATTATTATTATTCTATTATGTGAAATGTTCTCTTCTTGTAATATTTCTTCAAATTTAAGAGAATAGAAGTATATAAAATTACATAAATAATCACTAGATTTTATAACTTATTATGAAACTTTACCAATAGAATAAACGACAATAACAAACTGACAAGTTTTGGCAATCTAACAGCTAGTAGAACATATTTAGCTAAAATTTACATCTGAAACAAAGAAGAAGCTAAATATTCAAAAGCGAAAATAAAATAATAAAAAATCCTTCAAACATACATATGAACATGTATGCACATCCATATTTCATATTTGAAAAATTTAAAATAGTTTAGCCAGTATATATTAAATATAACCAAAAATCAACATCACCATCAATTACAGTTTCTAAAATTTGTTTTTGACAGCTGACATACACATGTTTACAAATTTTGTGCGAAGATGAAATTTGTCTTTTCGCACCGTAGGGAGAGAATATTATTTATACTAACGTTAATACTCGCTTAGTACAACTCAGCATGTAAAATTAAAAATAAATAAAAGCAGATAGCATGGCAGGCATAATCAATAACTCCATATTGTGCCTGCAGCTAACTCTAGGAAGTTGCAACTAAACACTCTTCAATTTATATACAAAGGCATAAACAGACATATATGTCAAATGTTATTGAATCATTCTACCTCCTACTTGTACCAAACCAGATTTTAATGCGAAAAAACTGAAATAATCATATTTAGCAAACTATATATTAAATGTGTTAGCATAAGTATGCAGCAATTGATAAATATATAGAGAATAGTAAGCACCATGTCAGTAAAATTATAGTAAGATTTCAATTACATGAAAGGTATGAGTCCATATTCAATTTTAATCACAAGCTAGAGATATATCTTCACTCTCACTTAATTACGTTTTTCAACCACCATGTCATTGTACATTCAAAATCAGGCAAGAGTTTATTTTAAAAAATTTAATATAAGCCAGAAACGCATATGCAAATAGTATGTATGATACAAATTAAAATAAAATAAAATCAAGTTCATAAAAAAAAACATAAATAAATAAAAACAAGTAAACGAATAAAATAAGAGAAAAAATATGTATTGCAAGTCAAAATAAATTAAAATAATAATAATCAAAACACCAAATAAAATTAAACAAAGCAGAATGAGATAAAATAAGATTAAATAAACTAAATTAAAGTATTTAAAAAAAGAGGAACAAGAAACATTAAAATAAAATAAAATAAATTAATTCAAAATAAACAAAATAAAAGAAAGAAACTATAATAAAACGAAATTAAATTGAATTACATAAGTAAAAAAAAACCCGTTAATATGAAATAAAAATGAAATGAAAAGAAAAAAATTAGAAAAATAAGATAAGTTAAATTTATATCAAATAAAAAAAGTAATATAAATTAAAATAAAAAAAGATAACACAGAAAAAACAAATGCTAACAACTATATTAAAAATTTAAATGAAATAAAATTATATAATAAAAAATTATAATATTTTTAACTCAAATAAAATATAATAAAATAATAAAATAAAGCAAAATAAAATAATATAACATTTAATAAAAAAACTTATATATCACATAAACTAGAAGACAAAATAGAATAAAATAATATTAAAAGAATAATAAAAAAAAGGTAGGAAATCAAAAGAGATAAATAGAATAAATAAAAAATAAATAAAAAATAACAAAATAAACAAATTCACACAATATGGAATAAAATAAAATACAATTAAATTAATTTAAAATAAACAAAATAACAAACAACAAAATATAAATTTTAATAAAATAAAATTAAAATAGAAATTAAAATAAAATAATTGAAACATAATAAATGAAATTTGTGTCAAACAAAATTAAGAAAAATAAAGAAAACAACATAGAAAAAATATTTTTACGAAAATTTATAAAGAAATAAATTAAGATATAGTTAAATTAAATTAAGCTAAAACGAAATAAAATAAAATAAATAATATATATATTATATTATAAAATAAATCAAAATGAAATAAACTAAAATTAAATAATATAAAGCAAAATAAAATAATATGCAATAAACAAATTGAAATTATATAAGTAGTAATAAACATAACAGCATATATGAAAATACAAGTTTTATAATTTTTTTCAAAAATTGTTCTATTTTAATACCTGCCATGAATAGGGTTTTCCAATAAGAGTGATATGATTTCTCAAAAAAAAAACACACTAATTGTTAAGGAAATTCAAATGTTTTTTATTTAATGTAAAGTACAATCGATACAATTAATAAAATAAATGACTTCTACAACTTCTTTGCAGGAACGAATTCGATTAACCCAATTTTTGAGCACTTCTCCCACTAAATCAAGTCATGAATAGCACGACTTTTAAAGCTTGAAGGGAGCCTAGTTTATTGCTAAGACCAATGACTTCAAATAACCCCACAAGAAGTAGTCTAATGGTGTTAAATCACAATTTCTTGGAGGCCATTCAATGTAACAATTTCTTGAAATAGTCGAATCTCCAAACCTTTCTCACAATAATTCGGATGTTGCAAGTGTGACACGTAGTACCGTCTTGTTAGAACCAGATGTTGTTAAGATCAACATCAAGATCAAAGATTTTCTTCGCACCAGAATCTACATTTTTGTTTATATAGCGCACCACTTAGATGAAAGTGAGCCTCATCGGAGAAGATGATGATGAAAGATTATTTTGAGAATAATATTGAATAATTTTTAAGCGTTGTTCTTGCGTATATCTTGCCATGATGAAATTGTAAACATTACTGAATACAATGAAAAAAATTTACAGATCATGATATTTTAAAAATGGCCAAAACGGCACTTAGAAATCATATCATCCTTATTGGAAAACTCTTAACTCGAAATGGTCTATTAACTTTGGTCCGAAGTATGTTAGTACCATAAGGAGAAGAGGCAGATTTTTCAACGAAATTTAGTGTGCGGGTATGTTTTTATAATGTATTGATCATTTCTGGAAACTGGACGGATCAGTCGACTATATCACGTTGGTCCCGTAAAATGGATTTGTTTAGATTTTTTGATAGATTGTGGGTTAAAAATATTTAAACAAAAAATTTAAAAACTCGAATTTGGGTATTTAACCAATAATATGAAATTAATATTGACACTGAAAACCATCGAAATCGGAGGACTATATCATACAGCTTTAATGCAATCGATTCGTTCAGATATGAGGTTTTGGGTCAAAAATCCGCCAATTAAAGCATCTAGTGGTGTGAAATTTCGTAAATAAACATTGACACTGAAAATCGTCAAAATAGAATTTTGCATTTTCCAATATGTTTGATATGCTCATGAAAAGTATATATAAAGACTTTGGCATCGTCGGAGGCGGCATTATTTCTTGTTTTTTTTTAATCTTTTCCCATTGGTAATTATACAATTTTCCGACTGTGGTATTTCATTATATTTTTCATATATTTAAAACAAATTTTACTAGGGTAAAATACGGATATGAATTAAAACTCTAAAAATAATTTAAATATCGTATTTTCGAAATATTACGCTTGCTACTTGTATGCATACATTTCAATTGAACAAATATTTGGCTCTTTTTATCCTCTAAGAGATGCACTTCAGCAATTTTGTACTTACCATAAAACATATTCAAATAACGAATTCTTAATTATTATTTGCTGCCAAAAACCGCTATTCCGAAAATTTTCACCGCAACAAAGTATGCACACATAACTGCAAGCAGAAAAAAATTCAAGAGAAAACTATTAATTACAGTAAAATTTGGCGAATATTAAGCTAAATATATAAAGAATAAAAGAAAAAAAATTCTGTATAATTTGCTTTAGGTATGCAATGAAAGGGTTGGTTATAGATGAGCCATGTTGTGATGAAAAGTATGTTTTTTTAAACTTTTACTTTAATTTTCAAAAAACGGAATTCCCAAAAAACTGATTATTTAAGAAAATAACACATAAAATTATAATTGAAAGTTTTTGACTCCAATAAAACACATATTTTAATACACTGGTAAAAATTCTAAGATTGCCGAATGTAACAAATTTTATTACAGCAATCAAAAATTCGGAAAAATTTTCACTGCATAATAATCACTGAATTCAAAAGTCAATGGAGGAAATAGAATTTACATAGTCGGAGAAGTAGAAAGTATGTTACACAGTCGCAGAAATGAAGTCGAAACGATTGGCTATTGAACCATAAAGCAATCAGATTACTAAATATTTGAACAAAGAAAAAAAAGACGAAGAAAAAATGTGAAATGAAAATTGCGTCCAGCAAAATGATTAAAAAACCAGTAAAAATATTTTTTTTATTTTTCATTTTTCAGTCAAAAGGAAATGTGATAGAAGAAAATCAGAAGCAATCAGCATTTCAGATATTTCAAATACGCTTGCAATAATCATTTATCTGCTGCGAAAAGCAATGAAAATATTATTACATTTTGCCCGTTGGCATTTTCGGGAAAATACTACACAAGCGTAACGACATAAAGGGTGTTTTTTATAGAGGTATAGAACTTTAAGTTGGCATTACTTTTCAAGATGGCGACCGATTTAACAGATGTCAAGTGATTTATTCTAGGTTTGGTTTGGCAATTCATCATGAATAGACTCACGCCTGAACAACGCTTGCAAATAGTGCAATTTATTTCGAAAATAATGGTTCTGTGCGGAAGACGTATCGCGCACTACGTCCATTTTAGCGATGTTTAGCGATGAAGCGCACTTCTGGTTGAATGGCTACGTCAACAAACAAAACTGCCGCATTTGGAGTGAAGGTAATCCTCAAGTGTATGTTGAAAGACCGTTACATCCAGAAAAACTGACTGTTTGGTGCGCTTTATGGGCTGGTGGAATCATTGGTCCGTACTTTTTCAAAAACGATGGTGGCCAGAACGTTACAGTCAATGGTGATCGGTATAGAGCCATGATTACTAGCTTTTTCATTCCTGAATTGAATAACCATGATGTCCAGGAGATGTGGTTTCAACAAGACGGCGCAACATGTCACACAGCTCGTGCCATAATAGATTTATTGAAAGACACGTTTGGTGACCGCCTAATTTCACGTTTTGGACCTGTGAATTGGCCTCCAAGATCTTGTGATTTAACACCGCTAGACAACTTTCTGTGGGGCTATGTAAAGTCATTGGTCTATGCGGATAAGCCACAAACGCTTGACCATTTGGAAGACAACATTCAACATTCCAACAAATGTTGGAAAAAGTCATCGAAAATTGGACGTCCAGATTGGACTACATCCGCGCCAGCCGTGGCGGTCATATGCTAGAAATCATATTTAAAATGTAATGTCACAAGATTATCTTTCGGATAAATAAAATTCATGTAAATCGAATAATCCATCGTTGTTTTATTGCAACTTAAATTTCTATACCTCTATAAAATACACCCTTTACATACAAACTATAGTCAGGCAAAGCGCAGTAAACGGACAATTGCTTCCTGGAGTGTGAAAGCAGTTAGAATGAACAGAAGATTTGACATAAAATTGGACCGTAAAAAATTTGTGAAAAAAACAGAAGGGACCATAAATTCAATCTACATACATCAACATTCGTTTAGTTACAAATACGCGCAAATACTCGTACATATACATGCATACATATAATCATATATATATTTAAAATATAACTTTCTCTTTCAGCATTGAAGAACCATTTACCATGTCGAAAGTCAATAAGAATGCAAAACGTGTTGTATGTACTATAAGATTAATGAATGTGAAAAAAGTGAATTGTGCATGAAAATCGAAAATTTGAAAAGCCAATTTATATATAAATTCAAAGAGCAGGAAGTGCTCGATTGTAGGAGCTTTATACACTTGATGAGAAAAAAAGATTTAAATTGAAGTATGTTTAAGCCAAAAAAAAAATGTAAAAACAGAAAAAAGTTTAATCAAATGCTAAGTTAGATTGTAGTAGCAAAAATTACAAATCGAAATTAAGCTACATATATAAGCAGATCAGAATTTAATCAAATATATTTTTGAGGGTTTTGTGGAGTGTAAATTTTAAAGATCTTTAGCATTCCTAACATATTTCTTCCGATCTATAAGGTGATTTTAGACGTGACTGAATAAAAATTTAAGTGCGTGGAAAATAATGCTTCTACTGCAGCTATGGAGCTTAGGCCTTATCGATAAACATACCCAACTTTATTGTTTGTTTATTTTTTTTTTTCAGGTGACTAGAAGAAAAATTTTCTACAGTATTGTCATTGTGTCATCACAGCATTACTTCGGAGTGGCGTTTCCTATTTCTCATTGTAAGATTTACAACTCTGCACACCTGTTCCAGCTTCCGCTTCTTAATTTGCTATACATTCCCAAAGCATTCTGATATTAAGCGCAAGTTGTTTGTAAATATGGTCTGCTGTTCTTGCTACCATTTACACGTAAAAAATGTATAATAAGCATCAACATCCTCTGAGTTGTTGTAAATATACTTCAGGTTATCTATTTTCCCCATTATGCAGGGATATTTCTTGAAATATTCGTGCCCGTAAAGCGTTTGTGTGATTTAGTAACACAGTTTACTTACACGAAGTCCTGACAGGTCAAATCGTGCAGGTTTTTAATCAATTTTTTCGTCCATCTAACTCTAATATATTGACAATAATTATGCTGTGGTAGCTAAAAAATTCCTTGATCCGTGACAAAGAACTGGCGAACTGCATGGCATCAGCTTCTTTGCAATATTTAGTGGGATGAAGGCTTTTTTGACGAATGGAATCACAGGTATAATGGGTTGAGGCTGATTTATTTTCAGTTAGAACATAGTAGGCTTAGTACTAGATTCCACCAACAAAAACTCATCAAGATACTAGGCTGTCTACGCATTGGAAAACTCGCAACCAGATCGATCATGATGTGATAGACGGACGATATGTCTTCAGTGTTCTAGGCGTGCGTACGCTCAACAGCCGAACGATTTTCTATTCGATTAACACTCTTGCTCTCTGAGAGTAATCATCAGAAACTGTCGTACTACAGTATAGAGAAAAAAACTACCTAACGCTGAAGTGCATGACATATGAGCAGCTTAAAGAGCTGACCGACAGGAGTAATGCTCGAAAATGTTATGAAAATCAAGCGACTTGCGTAAGATCAGAACCAGCTTAATTTATGGATGGAAAACTTCTCCAGCCTACTGAATGGCATTGAAAATGGAAAACCATGAGACGGCGGACCTAATCTAAGGTGATGAAGCAGACATTCCATTTCCCGTCTATTTTAAATCAACCTTTAACAGCACGAAAAAGGGCTAACTCTATGCCACCAAAGTTTTATTAAAATCGGAAACGACTTCTTCAATTCTGAAGAAGATTTCATGCAAGTTGTACTCGCGTCTGGACATCCATGCCTTTGTTGATTGTAAGTGTAATAATATTCCCTCGCTATGTTATCAGCTTCGGTATAGCTTATTTTCTGAGCTATAACAATTTTAATTATAAAAGAGGTCGACAGTTGAATATTTCTAACGCAATTCTTCATGTTTTTTGTTGGTCCAAATAAGTACTAAATTATAAAATTGCGGATTAAAATTTAAAAAAAGCGAGGTTATGTACAGAAACTCGAACTTTTCGCGTCGAGGAACCTCTGACAATTTGAATCTATTCTTGTTATACAAATAATTACTATCTTCGATTTCCTCCTCTTCCCATTTTCTTCCTTGATAACACTATTGGAATACCGTGCAACAGTATCATGATCAGGTGGAATCAAATTAGCCTCGCCATCGCCCGAAAATACTTCGGAAATATAATCTCGAATAGGTCTTGCACAAACAAAGCATTATTCTCCAAAATTGCTTTCATTCATCCTTCTCGAGCCATTTAAAAATTTTGTCGCAGAAAATACCACCATGAGTTCCCAGGACTCACCCTCATGTTTACCAACAATTGTGAGTCAACGTTGTGTAGACGGACGGTAGTTAGTTAGTTAGCAAATTATTTGGATACTAGTTAACAACTAGTATTTTTCACTGCAGGGTATATTTAAGTATATATTACTTTATATAAAATCCCTAATAAGTCAATCCATATTAGGTAACAAAGCAACACTTGGCAAACAAGCAAATAAAAGCCAAAGTATTTGAGTAAACAATGGCTGAGTATGCCAGTTAGTGTGGGGGTACCGTCGACACTGATGGCAAACTCAACATCATTTGTTTGCGCTGGCTGGTCGGCTACCATTGTCCAGCTAACTTGGAACAGAAACAAATTTATTTTTATATTCTCTACATACATTTGTTGGAAAAACAGCAAGGCGCGCACCACAAATCGGAGAAGAGGTTCGGCCGAAAATCTCTTCAACGTTTAAAAAGCACCAAATATATATATATATATATATATATATATATATATATATATATATATATATATATATATATATATATATATATATAAAAAGACTGTATACGTATAGAGTTAACATTACCCTGCACAGATTTGTGGAACATATAGGCCATTGAAGTACCTACAAATATACTCCTCTGTGTGAACCATTGAACCAACTCATATTTCTATACCAGCATAGTGCGGTACGAGCATTCTTCGTGTTTTACCGATCCCAATCACTGCACGTGCTTACAATTGCGGAATATGTTTTATACTCATGTAAAGAAAATGTGTAGAAATGAAGCTAAGCTAGTTTCGTTTCGCTAGTGAGCAAAATACATGCAGAATTTGAACAGTTAGATATCAATGCAAATACATAGAACAAATGCGCAAACTTAAATTTAATATTAATTTATTGACAATAAACTATTATTAACAATATAAATTTATACGATAAATAATAGGTTTTAAAAGCTTTTCACCAAACCGAATTGTATGCGAATCTGAAGAGTATGTTCGAATATAACATTTCACAGATACTCCATAATGTAATCCCCTGTAGGTACTAAATGGAGTACTCCGTTTTTATGCTGAGGTGGAGTATATGTTCCAGCGCTAAGACATCACAAAATTAATTTGCCCATATTTTTTGTATGGATTGTGGTAGGTTTTGGATTATTCTATTGTTCGCATGGACAAATTTCACATGTGCGATTACTTGTGTTATTTGCAGACTAACTTCCGATGTTTATTTATCATTATTTACGTCTGCGCTATTGTTGTGATTTGTTGTTTGCTTTTGTTCACATAAAATTTTATTTTTACTGACAATTTTCGCACACTACTCCATTTATAAATCATCATAACAAATTTGACAAATAATTCCGTAGCTAAATGGTCGAAATTTACTTTCATATTGAATTTCGATTATAAAATTTTCACAATTATTTTTTTTTCAATTTTGTACTTTGTCAGATTAACTTTGACTTTTTTGACGTTGACTCTTGTCTCATACGAGCGGCAAACCAAAATTGCTTGTCAGAATTTATTGTTATTGGGCACTTTTGTTGTCTCTGAAGTGCTTAAATACGTCAATTTTAATTGTCTTTGGACGAGTCAGTTATGCAATGAGGGGACTCACTATGTTAGATGTCGTAAAGCATTGTAAAATCATAAAATTACGAACTTTTATACAAAATAACACAATTACAACTCCGAGGACTATATGTTCGGCTCGTTATAACTTTCGTTCATTTGCTTTTATATAAATCAGCTGGCTGATAAATAGTTGGTTTATCACAACAAAATTGTATACATTGTATCGTTTTAACATTTTCATTGATGATTTATAACTTAATGAGACTATATGAATACCCTAAATATAAGAAAACGCTTAAACATCAAGCCAGAAAATACATACATACATTCATGCACTCATATTTAAAATGTTTACAAGTACTGATAATTGTTCTCTTTATACTTTATGCGGCATTGTTCACTCATTCATTTGATTGACCCCATAAGCACAACGTATTCGCTAGACAGATCAAATAAATTCGATTTTCCTTTTAATTGGTTCAATTCCGTACTATAAATGTACTTTAAATGAAATTAAAATAGAGAAAAAAAAAATTTGTTAGTAAATGATTTGTATGTTTAACATTTCAAAATAAATTTTTCTCAGGCACGTGTTTTCTCGAATTCGTACAGTATCTCTCTGAAAAGGTAAAAAATTTTAAATTTCGAAAAAAAAAATGTGGTTGTTTTACAATTTCATTTCTAAATTTAATTAGAAATAACCTAAACAACTAATTCACAAAAAAAAGCGACTGAACGCATATTACGAAAAAAAAATTAAGTTGATTTATAAAAATATATAGTTCCCGAAAAATAATTTCGGAAAATAATACATAGCACCTAAACACTTTTTTGAAAAGTTAATTATTCAAAGATTCAAAGAAAAAACTAATTCCCCAAAACATAAATTATACAAGGAAAATCATGGAAATCAACACGCCTCTATTTAAAAAAATTTCTAAGTTACGTGAAATATTTTGTGAATAAATTTGTGTTTTAACAATTCCTGTACATATACGTATTTTTCGAAAAATGAAGAATAAATCGACCCTAGAAAGATATCGAGCTTATCACTTTTATAAATATTTGTACCAATAAGATATACTGATATTGCTAGTTTATTTATTACCATTTTCGAAAAAACGAAATTTCTGAATCTCAAGAAACAAACTTTCTCCCATATACTTGAGAAACTATAGATCTGAATCCTGGATATGCTTCTAGGAAAGCAATACGGAACAATATCTGTTACAAGACTTTTCAAAAAAAGGCGAGATTGCGTTTAAAATTTTCAATTTTATTTTATTTTTTTTTTTTGCTTCCATAAGATTTTCAGAGTTATGATCTTCGTGAATTAAATTTTTTTTAGCCATATTGGAAATGAAATTTCGCTCATAAAATTTAAGAAACGAACTCATTCGGCTTCTGTATTAATGATCCAAAAAAAAAAAATTTAAAACTTATACCTTTCATAAATATATCAAATTTATTGTATTGCATATTTATTCTCATATTTCGGTTTTAGGAGGGCAGTATAATTTTAGTCTTTCACTTTCGATGATTTTCAGTGCCAATATTTATTTGAATTTACGTCCACTCTGAACACTTTCGACAAATGATCTTTTATATGTAAAAATACCTCCGATTAGCAAATTTGATTAAAACATCTGAAAAATTGAGGGAATGGTTTGCGTTTAAATAGACGGACAAACAGATATTTCTAAATCAACTTAGCTCGTCATACGGATCAGTTCTTTCTGGTGTTTTCATTTTCGAACCAAAGTTAATATATCATTTCATGTTCATTAAAGGTGTAAAAAAAAGCGCACGATTGTTTTTTGGCTGAATTAGTTTGTGTCTGGATTGAATTTTATCGGGGTTCAGTCCAGCTTGGTCTGGATTTGGCCGTGTTTGGGTTATGTTTTTCAGGATTTTCCAGGGATCTCTTCATACACACTTGAAAATAGCTCGCACTCGAGAAGAAATACTCTCGAGAATCTTTATCAGATACTAATCGATGTAATTCTTCTTCGTTTTTGTGTTTATTGGGTTATGACTAAATCTGTTTACTTCTGTGCTTTAAATGTATTTACATACTTAAATATAAATTAGTTTGAAAGCAAGTATAATAAATGCTTGTGGTGATAACAATGCAATGCGTGCAGATGATATTGAAATTGCAGTAATAAATAACAACAATGCAGTTTACCTTAGTGGGGGAACAACAATGCAGTTTACCTTAGTGGGGAAACAATAGCGTTATTATAGTAAATGATTGAATTCGCCTACGAACGATTTACTGATTTACTAAGCTAAGAGCCCATGAATATGTTAATGCGTCTCTGACGTATTCCAGTATGAACTGAATTTTAATGCAGGAAAGACTTTGAAATTTTAACTATATTTTTTGTCGCATCCATATAACGCAAAAGGTGTTTAGAACTGTTGGACGAAGTAAGCTTGCAGCTGTAATGTAAAGCTGATTTACATAAGCGATGTAAGGTTTCAGGTTCTTCCCCCCTTTCTGCAACTCATACAGAAGTCGTTTGTGTGTCTGCCTAATAGAAGATGACCAACAAGAAGTGAACTTTTGTGCAATCCCTGCAGTGATCCAGTAGCCGAAATGATTTCACTACTGTTAAAAAGTGGATCGAGTCTGCATATGTATGAATAACCTTGTCCACATACTGTTTATCCTGATTAACCACCTTAGAGTTTTTCGTGTTGTCAGCTAATACAGTAGTTTGTAAATCCAGTAGATAAAACTTTGTTAATATATTGGTATGACCATAATTTTTTTGCTTTCATTCAATATTTTCTGTAGTCCAACTGCAACACTGCTGCATCGTGAATTCCCAAAACGACCAAGAACATTAGATCTAACAGTGCATTTATAGCCTAAATAAACGTGATCTGATATATACGAGTGATTTTCTCTCAACTTAATAGAGCTCTGGCGCCATCACTACTCCAGAGAAACGTATAAGGCTAACCATCGCAATGTAAAGCCGACTTTAGATGACATGCTATTCACGCCAAATCGGGCGTTTGGAAGTATAGAGAGCAATAGTTGCTTTCCGCTTCTGTGACGTGCAGCCTTTTTCCTGAGAGCAGCAGAGTTAATGACTTTGAAGTTTTATATTTCCTAGTGAAGAGAACAAGCTCCGTCTTTTATGGGTTAATGCCTAAGCCAGCGTTATTAGACCACGCCCTTTTCAGCTCCCTCTGCAAATCGTTTATTACTCAGACCCATAGAAGAGGCGAAAGTGCAGCACCCTGCTTACCTGCTGACATACCAAAGCGCCGATACGCCCGCGGATCCAAGATAATTAGTCACGTTAACTAAGACCTTATAGATAACTTTCTAATTGATTATTGCGTGTCAAAAACAGCAAGGAAATCGTTTTTTCTTTTCGCTATTTGGAAACTCTAAGCGAAGACAGATTGTTGGAGGGATTAATATCCTTTGATTGCACCAGCGTAGACACCAAGCTCTCAAATTAGGAGTGTCAACATCCTTGCGGACGACATAAAATAAGCAGCGGATCCTAATTCCTTATTATTTCCGCTCACTGTTAAAATAAATTTTCCGCAAAATCTTTCTCTCGGAAACTTCCTGTCGAGGACGACAATAATGAGCGACTTGTAGAGTTTAGTCTCTCTTCCTCGATAGAAAATTTTACTTTTCATCTACCTACTCAACCCAAAAGGAGACTCGAATTAATCTTTCATACAATACATAACATACATATGTATGTACGTGAAGAAAACGAGAATCTCACGAAGAAAATCGTCGAAATTCAATATTTAACTAATTTTTAATCAAATGCCGCAAGAGTCTCAAACTAAGCTAAATTTTACATAAATCAATATTTTATACATACGAATACTTACTCGTATTATGAGAATCAAATAATCAGCGAAAATTTTCAATCATTTTACTTAACCTTCTTTCACCAATCGTCTACATTAAAACAAAAATTGCAACAACTTGCCGTACATATACATATGTACTTGTTATGTATGTGCAGTTTCAATTGTATAATACATACTTATATACCGTAATCATAAAATGACTTTACTTTGTCGGATGAAGACAAAGAAAATGACATTTGCTGATGATAAAACGGATGATTATGGATTTACATTACAACAGAGTAATCAAGCGCTTTGCATAGAGAATCAAAAGCTGCCAGAGCATATTGTAAATATGTCATAAAATTGAATGAGAAAATTCTAATTAAATGATTTGTCTTCTTACGCCTTGAACTGAGACATATGTACCTATGAGTGTATATAAGAGTATATATGTACATATTTATGTTCCCTGCATATATAGCTTAACTGGTATGTAAAAATTCTAGTTCAATTTTACTATTTAAAACAATAACACTTTTCACTGCAACTCTGTAGGTAAGTTTGCTTTTATTTTTAGTAATTCAACATGCGTAAATGAACTAAAGGGTGATCCATATCGAGGTCCCTACCTTTCTAAAGAAAAAAAACCCAGAAAACTCAAATTTAATGGGGAATTATTATTACTATTCGAAAGAACATTCTTTGGTATTTATCATCTGAAGATTATCTCTTTCAAATGTTGGCCGCGCCTTCATCTCAGATGGTCCATACATTGAGTCCAATTTTCGATGACTCGTTCGAGCATTTTGACTGGTAACTGGCGAATGACACGCGTGATGCTTTACTCCAAGGCCTGAGTCAAAACGGACTTATCCGCATAAACTTTAGACTTTACATATCCTCACAGGAAAAAGTCTAACGATGTGATATCACACGATCTTGGTGGCTAATCGACCGGTCTAAAACGTTAAATTATCTGCTCACCGAAAAGTCCTCTTCATACTGTTTATTGATTGATGCGATGCGTATGAGGTGGACCGCCTTGTTGAAACAAACTGTCACAGAGATCACGAGCTTCAATTTCAGGCATCAAATAGTCGGTTATCATGGCGCGATAACGGTCGCCATTGACGGTTATGTTCTCAACGACATCATTTTTAAAGAATTATGGACTAGTGCCCTCAGTAGGCCGATTATGGTAACCATAAGTTGAGCGAAGCGAGCGAAACACATTCTTTACAGAACGTGAATTTTCGTAATAAAGTTGAATGATTTGTAAACTACTACATTTTGAGGTCATCATCCCGTTAAAAATTAGCCTAAGCAATTAACAATTACATCAGAAAATATGGAAGACAGACTATATGGTGTAAAAATGAACACTAGTAGTTTTGTAGCTAACAATCGGAATCTTACCCCGCATATTATATATATAAGTAAAGCGCAGCTGGGTTTAATTCATGTAGTTTAAAGTATTTTATTTAAATCAATAACACAGTATTCATTGAAATTCAATATACATATGTACTTCAATCAGAGAATATACATGTGTACAAATATGTAGTTATATATGTACATAGGTACCTACCAATTTCAGGTGCCAACAAGCTATTTCAACATATGACCACTCAAATTCACTTTTGGACAATTAACATGAAACAAGAAATGTCTTCCAATGAAGTGAAAGTGTTTACCACAACACTTTTGATTTATCCTTGTTAACATGCATAACATACATACACACATATGTATATATGCCCCTAATGGCATTTTCACATCCTGCTGTGATCCCAATAGAACAGCTTGTGGGGGGCCATACATTTTTAATTACAACAAAGAGTTCGGAATGACCTGCTAAACTGACAGTTGACTTAGGCAACAGGCAAAAAAGAAATTTAGAAGTAAGGACAAAAATCAGCAGGATATCAGATGTATTTACTACGTGTTAGCATATTTGTACATATGTGAATATGTTAGAATGGTTATATATAAGTATAGTTACATACACAAATAGGTGAGCAGAGTAAATAACATTAATAAATGAAAAGTAATTAAGCTAAACACACAAAAAGAAAATAATTACATAAGCAGAAAAACTGGAACTAGCATAATAAATAATTGATTGTCAACTGCCAAAAATATGATGAAAATGAAATTGTTAAGTAGCATACGAGGTGTGCCCAAAGGAAAAGGTGAATTTTGATTATATCCCCCTCGGATATAATACACTTTTGCCAGCGCTTTTTCCAATCCTCGAAGCACTTCTGAAATGCGCTTTTCGGTATGGCCATCAGCTCTTTCTTCGATACTGACTTGATCTTATCAATTGTGGCAAAACGCTTTCCTTTCATTGGTTTCTTTAGTTTTGGGAATAGGAAAAAGTTGAAGGAAGCCAAATCTGGTGAATACGGTGGTTGAAGCATGATTATGGTTTTGTTTTTGGCCAAAAAAATCACGAAAAAGCATTGATGTGTGAGCTGGTGCATTATCGTGATGCAGAATCCACGACTTGTTTTTCCACAATTCCGATCGCGTGAGCCGTATTGCTTCACGCAAATGTTGCATAACTTCCTTGTTGTATTCCTTATTAACTGTACGACCTTTTGGCAGGAACTCATGATGCACCACATCATTATAGTCAAAGAACACAAATTTCACCTTTTCCTTTGAACACACCTCGTATGTATATAGTATATACTATATACTCACCAAATTCTTGAATAAATTGTACAAAATGTGATATATTTACTTCTTCAAGTGCATAAATAAAAACCGTTAAGATAATACATTTACCACTTCATATTTTTAAGAAAATCTTTTTATTTTTTACATTCAAAAATTATTTCATATTCTAGAGTTTGGAATAATTCAGCATCCAAAATATCAACAACAAAAAATTCGAAGCCTGTATACCTTTCATGAGCATATAAAATTTATTGCAAATTGCGAAATACGATTTTTATAATTCCAGCGTCAATATCTACTTGAATTTACGTCTATAGAATACCAAATTTCACGTTCTTAGATGCTTTTTTGGCGGATTTCTGACCTAAACCTTCATATCTGAACAAATCGGTTGTATGGGGGCTATATGGTATAATATTCCGATTTCTATGATTTTCATTACCTATTAACAATTCGTAATATATGTGGAAAATACCAAATTTCATGCTTCAAAATGCTTTTTTGACTGAATGTTGACCAAAACCTTACATCTGAAAATATCAGTGTATGGGAGCTAAATGTTATATTCGTCCTATTTCGATGATTTTCAGAACCAATACGCAATTCAAGTTTTTCCTAGGTACTTTTTGACGAATTTATGACCCGAAATTTAAAATCATAAAAATTGATTGTATATATACTATAGTAAGCCGATCTGGCCGGTTCTGATAAGTGATCGTTTAAATGTATAGATGCATTTTTCTACCAGATTTCAGCATACGAAAATTCATCAAGTTACATGGCTGTCGCCAAATCGTAAAACACGTAACCAATCCAGTGTTCCAGACGTGTATACGTTCAGATGGAAAAATACCGACTCGGCTTGCACAACTGCTCTCTGAGAGCACTCATCAGCAACTCGATGTAAGGGAGCTGTGGAACGAAATAGCAAATTCCTTGCGTACCGCTGCTTCGGAAACAATTAGTTTTCAACTGCCTGCAGACTGTCTACCTCGCAACTTTGCAATCAACTATAACACATGCGGGGTGATATATATACCGAGAGCTGAAGAGAGAAACGAGACGCATTTGCAGACAAAAACGGAAAGTGGTCGAAATTCGTGAGTATGAAAAGCTTGATGAGATGATGCGGCGCATTACAGAAGGTTTCAAGACTGGAGCAAACTTGTGTAGGGACCAAGCCGGTAATCTGGTGACAGATGTCCAGAGCGTACTTAGTGTAGGGAGGGAATACTTCTCCAACCAGCTGAATGGCAGTGAAAGTGAAAACCCCGGAGATGGCGAACCTGAAACCCCAATCTCTGAGATGGTAAAGATGTGCCATCACTCGACTATGAAGAAGTTCGTATAGCGATTTCCCGCTTAAAAAATAACAAAGGGGCGGGAGCCGACGGTTTACCGGCAGAACTATTCAAATTCGGCGGGGAAGAACTGACTGAGATAAGCCTCCTTAATATCGAATATACGGTCCTCTCAAGCGTATTTTGTGAAAGATTAAAGCCCGAATTCGCTAATCCATTATTGACGGGATATTCACCATGCGCCAAATCTTGGATAAGAACCGATAGAAATGAATCGATACACACCACGTTTTCATAAGTAACTGACCCTGGATAATACCAGAAGAGCAGTCAGAATTGAGAAGGACAACTCCGATCCATTCAATACCAACGAAACGAGGTTTCAGACAAGATGACACTTAATCGTGTGATTTCTTCAATTCGATGCTATTATGTGGGAGAGGCTTAGTTTATTACATGACACTTTCTGCAGAATTCAGAACAGAAAAACATCGAGAGCAGTAGAATAGATCATATAGATCCCTACAACCGCTTTTTCCTTAAATACAATATAATATTTTTGATATGCTCATGAAAGACGTGGTAGAGGACACCCTGTTTTTTCTTGTTTTATTTACTTTTTTCTCTTTTGCTATCCAAAGTAAAAAAATATTTATCAGAAATTTGTTCACGGCTATGAAATACTTATCTATAAAAAGTATAAATCACGCATAGACTTATTCACATACGTTTGCGAATACTCATTCCTATGGAAGAATAACAAATAGACCAAACACTTTATTACAATTAATGCATATAAAATTGTAGATATGTATGTTCGTTATCTTCAGTATCCATTCTTATTACATTTGTATGCAGTTTAACGCGAAAATGGGCAGAGTTACATAAATTACACCTAATAATAGCCATAAACTGACTGCTAATTACCGCTGTTGACGAGCGAGTGAGCATTCATGATAGCACTTTATACGATGACCGGCGTTGATGATGCCATTGTTTATGTTGATGAGGATTTCTATATTTGGTTGTTGTTTTATTTTTGTTTCTGACACAGGCGACAGTTATTACGCAGATTATGGCATGCAAAGCATGATGATAATACATTGAATTTTTGTTTGTTTAACGATTAGTTGTTAGACTTACATTGTAGCCCACAACAAACATCATTACGAATATCCCTAAGTGTATTTGCTTGTATTTATAGATACGTATCTAGAAACACATTACTAAGTAATTTATTAAGTATTTAGACGCTACTCACGTACAAATACTTGAAACACTATAAAATGCTTGCTCATTAATATCATTATTCAGTTAAAGCAGCGGCTACTGAGCGGGATTAAAAAGTGGCGTAACTGCAGTATTTACATACTAAAATACATCTTCAATTGTACATACATATATACGCGCGTATATTTGAATTGCAATTGTCAAACATATAAGAACTTGAGTTGCTTAAAAATATTTAACTTTTTTATTTACAATTATTATTGAATTACGGGGGATATGTACGGGAATTTTGTAGAAAAAATCTAAGGCGGAAATGGATTAATTGAGGAAACATTAAGCTTAATGTCAATACACCTCTAAGAATGCTAATTTCTCTATTGTTTAATGTAAGTAACAGTTAAATTTATCTACATTCCACGCTGCTCCACAATATTATAGTGGCACAAGATTTTAGCCAACATTTGAAGGCATTGAAGGGTGTCAGGCAGTCGTTGGTGACAGCCACGCCAGCGGCGGCACAGACAAAGACGCAATAAATAAATCACAGAGCACACCTGCTCCTGAACCTGTCTTGCCTTTAAATCCATCAGTACGTATGTATACCATAACTATTACCGATGGGCTTGCCTTTCCCTCATTCTTCCCTAATAAGAGTAGTTGGCTTGCACCTGGCAGAATGTTTCCTCTCCCCGGTCGCATTGTAACAGGTCAATTGAAAAGTCCCTAACCTGCTAAATAGATAGATCTACCAGAATTAAGTCCATACAGATTTTTGGTCAATTTAGTTTGAACATTTACACCATATCATTCGATGACCAACAATTAAAACAAGGACGAGTTGTAGATTCGGAGCAGTGTTTGGAGATGTTCAAGAGTAATAAAGCCGAGTTTTTGTAACGATATGTGACAATAGATGAAACATGGATCCATCATAATTTTCATTGACTACCCTGAATAAGGAAGAACCATCAATGACGACTATTACATATCATTATTAAACCGTTTGGGATTCGAATTGCTTTCGCATCCACCGTATTCCCCTGATCTGCCCCCCAGCGACTATTTCCTGTTCTCAGATCTCAAAAAAATGTTCGTTGGTAGAAATTTTCGTCGAATGAAAAGGTTATCGCCGAAACTGAGGCTTATTTTGAAGCAAAGGACAAATTGTACTACAAACATGGTACCGAAAAGTTGGAAGGTTGCTATAATCAGTGTATTGTATGTTCAATGAAAAATTGAATTTGCAAAAAAATAAAATTTTATGGTAGGCCGGGGACTTTTCAATTGACCTGTTAACATAGGTTTAATCCAAGTTCTATTAAAACTTTATATATGTTGCACTGTCAATCAGGAATTCAACTAACTGCTTCATATATTACTTGTAAATTGACTGGCCTGATGTCGGTCATAACTTCAAGGACCTTTATTTGTGGTAGTCCTCACAGTGTCTTCTTTAAGCAGTAATCAGGTACGTTGCACATGTTTCAAAAGTTTAATATTGTTCTTCTTCTTTAGTGTAAGGTCAATGTTCTATTCAACTGAGTGAATAAATGTCCTTAAGTTCTGTGCCAAAAGCAGCTGCATAAATTAGCTAATCATGTTCATCCCTAGTAGGAGAGACAGAATGCTTACCTGTGGATTGCCACAAGCGGTTTCATTAATAATTTTCACACTTTCAATCAAACCCTGATTGGTCCCAAATGAGACAATAGATGATATCAATGCGGTAATGTTTAGATTGTTATTTTATGTCAACGAAAGCCGCAAAGGTTCTTATTGTCCCGACAAATTTTTGCATGTTGGTATCAACCGAATTGCCTTATAGATGCGACTGCTGGCGGTATGGCAGCTGCTCGAGGAATATTTGTCCAATCGTCGTAGAACCATTCCATAAATTTAGCTGAGAGAATGTCAAAATGATCGGTATATATGCCTTCGGTATAGAGTAATCTCCCACACCAGTTTTTGAGATGAAAATCACCTGGACATATTGCCACCTGATTGATGTATACGCGAGTGTATAAACCTTCTTTCGCGTTATAGAATGCACACTTTGCAGAAATTTGTGTTCTGCTTTCCCTTATTATTTTTTGAAATTTCTTTCAACTACAATAAGTATGATAATTGCTAAATGAATCTTTATAATATAATCAAAACTAAAATTAAGATATTAAAGTGCGTAAAAACTTTTCATAACTAGTGTACAAAGTTGTTGGTTTATCTGCTTCGGTTAGACTCTTAGTTAATTTATTTTCTGTTTGACTTTTTTTACTGATTTGAATTTTTTATCCAAATGCAATAATATTCTGCTTACTCATTTGTCAGATATTTTTCTAGCCCAAAATAAAAATTCAATCAGAAATATTTTCATATATTATTCTTTATCAATGATATATCACAAAAGGTTAAATCTAGAAAGTAATTGTATTGAATTTTTGTAAGTTTTAAAAATTTTGATCTAAAAAAATTGTTTATTATATACTCTCTATGCAAGTGGTGAAACGGGGTGTCAATTTTTTTATGCCTTCCTCGAAGTAATTTCACTCCAACCCCTTCTTCCACTTCTGCACCTCTTCCATTACTTCCTCGCCGCTTGAAACCCATTTTCTACCAATATACAGCTTAAGGGAGGAAAAATGATAATAATCTGAAGGCGCTAGATCAAGGGAATGCGCGGGACGGTTCAGGGCATACCAATAAACGTGGAGAGTAGCTCCTTCGTTTGCCGAGTACTCCGAAACCACTTAGGGATTTTGTTAAAATTTTCAGAATGGTTTCCATGGAGCCCAGAACGCTACTTTCTGAGAGAGTTGCCAACTGTCAGAATACTAAGATTATTTTAAATATAAATAATTTAACAAATCAGAACGTCTTAGCCGATTTGGCTCAAAAAGCTGCCAGGAGAACGCTTTTATGAAAAAATTCCAGTTTTTCCGAAAAGTGAACGAGGGATCCATTTTTCCGAAAAAATCCCATTTATAGTAGTTCTTAATGTTAATTAACACAAGAAATACTTTTTTTCGGGAAGTGGGTCTAGAACCGATCAAATTAAGAAAATCGTTTTTATCGTTCGATTTACTCGAAATTAATTTCTTTCCAGAAGAAGGACCAAATACCGATCTTATTGAGATAAATATTTTTATGGTTCGATTTTTTTTTTCTTACGAAAGTATCTTTTTGTCTTGACCAAGAAATGCCGAAAATGGATGAGGAAGCAAGTTCAATTTCTTTGAAATTTATTACGTTGGTAGGTTTTTGTTTAGATTAACATAAACAATGTTTTCTTTCCGGGAAGGGGATTACAAATCAGTAGGTCGGTAAAAATAGGCATGATTTGGCATGATTTGGATAAACATATAGATAGGTCATGTTAGTATATGGCCCGTTTTGAGTTTGACGATGCGATTACATCCATATGGCTAAAAAACTAATTTTATTCGTTCAATCGTATTGGGTCCTAGCGCAGATCAAATTACTCGTAGTTGCATTCGGCTAATTTACAGATAATCATATTGCATTTACATTTTCGTGGAAGACTTTGAGTGCCACCGGTAATATAAATATGTAGATAGGTCAATAATAATGAGTGATCCATTTCCAGGTTCCCTACTTTTTTAAAGAAAAAAACACGGAAAACTGAAATTTAATGGGGAATATTTATTATCATTCGAAAGAACATTCTTTGGCATTTATATTTTGAAGATTATCTCTTTCAAATGCTAGACGCGGCTACGTCCCAAATGGTCCATCCGTCACATGGTCATAGTCACAGAAAAAAGTCTAACGGTATGATATCACACGATCTTGGTTGCCAATCGACCGGCGCAAAACGTGAAATTATCTGCTCACCGAAGGGTTCTCTCAATAAGAAGAAGAATATGGGAAGTGGCGCCGTGTTGTTGATACCAAATGTCGCGGAGATTACGTTCTCATGGGCATCATTTTTGGAGAAATATGTATGATCCCACAAATAACAGCTCTTGAATCTTTTTAGGTTGCTCTTCGTCTCGAATGCGTCAATTTTGCATGTTGCATACCCATTGAGCCACAAATGGGCCTCATCGCTAAACAAAATTTGGCCCATAGAGCGAAGCGATGTCGCTTGGGAAGGTCGAGAGGCTTCAGTCCTTGCACAAGCTGTACTTTGTACGCTTTGAATTTAAGATCTCGACGTAAAATGCGCCAAGTCCTTCCATACGTCAGTCTGAGTTGCTGCGAACGGCGCCGAATCGACTCTCCACGGTCTTCGTGTTCACTTCCAGCTGCGGCCGCTATATTTTCTTCACTGCGTGCTGGACGTGGTCTATTCGGTCGGATATTATCCAAGGTGGGTGATGGTGTATAGTATGCTCAGTAGGCCGATTATGTTGACCATAAGTTGGGCGAAGCGCGCGAACCACATTCCTTACAGAACGTGAATTTTCGTAATAAAGTTGAATGATTTGTAAACATTGTTAAGGCGTAAGTCTTTCCATGAATGAAATTTAATTATTCGCGTCAAAAATTCATTTACTTTATTTCTAATTTTTCCATTGAAGGGATAAATATATTTTTGGTACATGAGGCGGCGGTGTCAAGCGTAATTTTTGCTAACGATAAGTATTGCATATAACCAGAGGTTGTTATAATTTTGAAGCACTTTCCTATAGAAATTATCAATTGTCCAAACACTCGATTAATAATAATTATTCACCATTGAAATGAGTAATTAAAAACATAGTATCAATTTATTATTGTATTAATTGACCCACTTGTAATGGAATTTAAACACATATTTTATAATGCCAATGAAACTAGTTACGCTTACTTGATTTTAAGTTAATCGCATTATTTGCATGATTACAATATACATATATACATATACATATATGTACAAATTTACAATATGCATACTAAAATACTCATATTTACATGAGCACACTTCTAATAATACTAACAACTATATTAAAATATTTGTATTGCTGTATATATGTATGTATACATATGAACATATCTCAGAAATTCCTCATTCAACACGCTTATCTACTCTTCTGGTACTTTATGAGTTCACATTTCTAAGATATTATGTAATACTTAAAACAATTGAATGTATTGAATGCTGATTTAAGCATTTCCAACATTATTCACTATTAATAGTGTGCCATATTTGTTGTTATTGTTTTTATTGTTGTTATTATTGTTATTTTTATTGGCATTACAGCTGAATGTGCAATGAATGATTAAGTAAGCTTAAATAAAACTGTTGTGGTGCGCAACTGACAAGGGCTTACAAACCACAAAGCGCAACACTACATACACCCGCCAGTCCCTCTTCATAATCTGTTGTTCAAGCATTACACTAAAAACAACAAAATGTGACCAAGCAAGCAAAGCACAGTAATAGATACGGAATTGCAGCCATAATTCATTATGTGACGTTAAATGTGCAAATTCTAAGAGGAAGCAGTGGTGTATAGGCAAGTTAGCTTAGATGCATATATGTATGTATGTTAATTTGCAATTCACTTAGACGTACTTTATTGATAAAGGCTGTACCGACTGCATTCAACCTTGTTCGCGTGAGCCCAAGTTTTAACTTTTAATTATTGCTCATTTATAATCATTAGTTGCGACGATTTCTCATGGAACGATAAAGTTCTGTAAACGAGCTTTCCTTAAAAGCCGTAATAGACATTTATATATGTATATATATTTTTCTCTTAAAAATATACATAAAACTACTACCTACTAACTATGAAACCTGGCTGTTATTTGAAGATGAGGTCAGTTGGTCAAAAGTAAAGTAAATTTTGTAATACTGACTTCGATGGGGCACGAAATACCGTTGTCTGTATCACCAGATATCGGCATGAGAAAATTCATTAAGCTTCAAGGCTGTCATCGGATCGAAAATCACGCAATAAAATCGATCATGTTTTGATAGACAAAACACATGACTCCAGTCAATTAGATATTCTTACATTCCGAATACCTACTTTCGACTCGGACTACTATTTCGTCGCTGAAAAAAATACATAATCACTTCTGGGCAGTAAAGAACGCTCGTAAAGAAACACAAGAAGGTTTGATGGCTTGACTTGCACTCCTGCTTTCTAAGAGCACTCATTAGTAATTCGATTGAAGGGAACTGTAGAATGACATTTCATGCCACATACGTAACGCAACTACAGAAACAATTGGTTTTCAACAACGTCGGGAAAAATACTTGGTAATTTAAAGTATAAAAACGTGACGGGAGACGTTAACTTACCGGCCGTACTATTCAAATATGGTGGCGAAGAACTGGCAAGGTGAATGCAAAAATTTCTTTGGAGAATATGGTCGGATGAATGTGCGGCTATTGGAACCTAAGTGCGTTCTGCCAAATATCTAAAAAGGGCCACACCACAATCTGCGCCAATTATCGTGGGATAAGCCTCTTCAATATCGAAAGTAAGGTTCTTTTGAAAGTATTGTGTGAAAGATTAAAACAAGACTGATTTTACCTTATCACTACGGCTGTGTAAACTGCCGTAAGACAATACCAGAAGTCGGGCCTGTCGATACCAAAAGATGTTTAGTTGTCTTAGTCTCTATCGTGTAACTTCTTCGACATTGGGAGTTTTCGAGACAAAGGTTTTGTGGAATATTTATGGTTCTTTGCACGTTAGCAATAGTGAATACCGCAGACGATGGAACGATAAGCTTTATGAGATCAGCGAATTAAAAGACAACGGCTACTTTATCCAGATCATGTCATTAGATTGTGTGAAATTACTCAAGCTTTGAATGTATTCAGTACATGCTGATGGAAACAAAGGAAGGGACAGACCTCTATTCCGTTGGAAGAATCAGGTGGAGACCAACCTGATTTCACTTGATATTTACTAAACAAACAAAGAACAGAAGAAATGAAAGTGGTGCCCACGCCATTGTAGGAGAAGAATATTAACGTATAGAAGATAGAATTGAATGTTATTTTTAAATAATGAATACACGGCGCTATATTATATATGTATATATAGTATATGATAAGGGCAAAAGCGAATGTCATAATAAAAATTTAATTCTGATTTATGTTATTGTGCGTATAATTTTCCCCTGTATTTATTTATCAGAGAAGATAAATTTTATTAATCAGAGAAGATTAATCAGAGAAGAGAAATGATAGCTAAATTTTAGAATATCGAAATAAATATGAGAAAGAAGGTAAATTTGCGCCTTTATACATGCATACATATATGTACGAGTATGAACATTTATGGGGAAACTGTAATTAAATTCGGTATCGCATTTATTTGCTTTGACCTTGAGGAACAGTACTAATGCTGATGCAAACAAGAAACACTCAAAAAGTGTTTGTTGAGCTATCAAATTTTATTTGATTAAACAACAAAACAAAAAGACTAGATATTAAATTGTTTTCCTAATGAATTTATGCATGAATGAATTACGAAAATAAAAATATAAATGATGAATTGCAAATAAATTTTACTTTTGGATATGTATACACACAGACACTTACATATATTTCTTTTTTTTTTAATGTTTTGACAAAAAAATTGGGACGATGAACTTAATAATTAAAAAAAAGTTTAATTGAATTTTATTGCTTAGACAGTTTTTATTTCACATTTCACAAGCTATTCATAATTAATATGATAGAAATTAGAGAATTTGTTTAGTGAATCAACAAACAAAAACATGAATACGAGTTTAGGTTAAATCTGTTAAGAGCATCAGTCATGGCTCTCGAAATTAATGTGTGATTTTATGAAAAAATTAACAAAAAATAAACATAAAATTGATGAGTGTATGTCAGAAGTTGAGTTGACGCAAAGCAATGAAATTATAGAAAGGTTATTAAAAATCCATTATATACAATAATGTAACCGATTATTACAGAAATTATGGAAAATCAATAAACAAAAAAATATTTTGGAAAAAAAATTACCACGCAAGGTTATAGAAGTAATATTTACCTTAAAAAATACATACAAGATTTTTATAGAGAAATATTAATGGAGAGCAAGCTATAACAAATTTAAGAAAATTGTGAAGTACTCTTCTCTAGAATGTTCTGTGTTTTTCAAATATATATGTATATATGTATATATGTATATATGTATATGTTTGTATGTAATAAATAATTAGGTTTTATTTTAAAACAAACAGAGAAGAAAAGTAATCATTGGTATACATATATATTCGTATACATATATATAACATTAAGAATAGAAACGCAATAGCTAAGTTGTTAGCATTGTGTACTCCAATTCGGAAGGCCTGAACAACATCCAAAATTATAGAAAATTAATTTTTCTAATTTCGATCGCTCCTCCGCAGGGATTGTCAAGCCTTCCGTTTGTATTTCTAACATGAAATAAAAGCTCCTCATAAAAATGAATCGTCTGTTCGAAGGCGGCTTATAATAACCTGCAGCTCCCTTCATTTGTTGATAAAAACATCAAAACGCAAAACCAAAAAATGGAGGAGGGGGTAGACCGATAGTTGCTACAGCGGTTACAAAGCGCCAAATATATATACATTCAGTCAGCAATAAGAGCTCTGACTCGCTAAGCTCTAAGGTCGTCTGAACTGTCTCAGATCTAAACAGAAGATGGAGGAGAACATATCCGATTAACCTGGTTTGAGTCCCTAGTCATAAAGGCATGGAAAGCAACTACAGGACAAACGAACTTGCTAGCCAAGCTACGCCAAAGCCGATTCTTCCGCATAAGGTACGCATCGGTATAACTTTCGCCACACACTAACACACTAAATAAAGAAATAAATTATATGCGGGTCACATCAAATTAGAAACGATACTCTTGGTGTTAGCAAGTTGAGGCAAACTGAACAGAATTAGATCATTTGGCTCGTACTCTCTGAAAAAGGAGGATATTTTAAAGATATTTGTGATTCTGCCGGCCATTGTCTTACAGTACGGCATTTAGTGTGGTCACAGGCTCCTTTGCCCTGCTATAGGCTGAAGTAACATAGGCTTTTGACTAATAGTAACGAATTTATGGTGGAAGCTATAGTAATTGGACTACTAAAATTCATTTTTTCAGATAGTCAAAGAAGATGGTCAGCACCAAAATCGTAATATCACAATGGTTCTTTTGACCAATTTTGACCAAAGTATGTCGATATTCCCGGATAGGTATTCATTAGTATTTAACCTCGTTTCTCCTTCTTAATTAGTGTAGGTGGTTATAGTCGAACTAAAAAGAGCGTACTAATCGATTATTTTTTGAGCCGTTCGGACGCCAATGCGTACTGCATAGAACACATTTAAACCTGGAGTGTTTTCGTCCACTCGTCTCTTAATTCGTTAAATTATGTCAATGTCAGAGTATATCTCATATAGCTCATCCTCATCCATCTTGCGTGGTTCTCGGTGTTGCCAATGCTCAGAGGACCATAAATCTTTTGCAAAATATTTTTGCCCGAAGGCTCCCAAGTCCAAATCATCGGATGTTGTCAGTGTCCACGCGCCTGTACTATTAAGTAGTACGGAAATAACGAGGTTCTGTTTATTGAGAGAAGACTTTACTTTTCATTTGCCTAATCAGTTTAAAGTAGCAACCGTTGGCAAGATTAATTCTGCGTTGGATACTCAAACTAATTTTACCCAACCTAACTTAATTTAATAAAAAAGATCAATATTTTTTCATTGAGAATTGAAGCAAGACACTCCACACTCGAATTTATTTAGCATTGAAATTCTCCCAAATATTCAAAAGTATTAATTTAAATAAATAATATATTTGATGGCAGCAGAATAACTGAAATACCAGACAGTAAAAATATGTATGTATATGAAAATTCTCAGAATATAAAATTCCTTGGTGTTGTAGGCTTTAAATAAAACAATGCATGAGTATTGAATTTTCTTACAGATTCGTCTAAATTATTTTCATAAAAATGTCTAATGGTATCCGTATTCCACGAGCACTTATAATATGTAAGCATGTACATATGTATGTATGTATATTGCTTATATACTCGTAATTGTATGTAGATTTATTACGTTTGCCTGCATAAATTAGCGTGTAGATGAACATTGCTTTACTTAAGTGGATAAATGGCAGACAGATTTACTCAAATGACAGGTGGAAAATAAGACAGACAGACTGGCACGCGAACAAGTAGACTTGTGCTCTCGAACGACCTCTAGTGCATACAAAAAAAAAATACTCATACATACATGTGTACATCCATACATAAATATACAAAAATCATACTAAATAAACAACTACAGCCATTGATGTTTATACATAAAGACAATATATGTGATTAAATAGACGCTAAAATGACTAGACCAAACGTAAGAGAATTCGCTGACCTCACAAAGTGTGGCAAATTAACGATTCGAATTTCATTTTTATTATGCTAAATGTTATTAGCTTCATCCAAACTACTTTCGGCGATAGAAATTTGAGTTTTATATTATTATTATTATTCAATAATGCATTAAACTATTATCCAGGCGTACTTCATATGTTTAAACAAATGATGCATGAAATAATAAATAAAGGCTATTTTATTAAGTTTGCCTAACAACGCATACAGTGACGGACAAAAGTCCACATACACCGCCTGTATTGGTTGTGTAGAAAGTACCATCACTTTGCTGAAAAATGTAGGTATACAGTTTTATTTTAAATCCTTTTCTAATCACATGTATTAAAACAAATCCATTCTCTAACATAAAATAAAACAATTATGGAGGAAAAACGCAAAAATATCCTTGACAAAAGTCTACATACACCACAGGTTTACTAGCAGTTATGTCGATATTCTGTGTTGTTATGGCGGTTAGGTACACTTTTTTTCTTATTTTTTTTAAATTATGCTTTTTAATTTGCTACTATTGAATTTAGTTGTGGTTTAAACACATTAGCATCAAGAATGCCTCCGCGAAAAGAAATATCCATTGACGTAAGAAACTTAGTTATTCATCAAGAAAGTGTGTTCATTTAATAATAATTCGAAGATCTCTGAACGATAACGGCTTCCACTTACTTCTGAAAAGAGTAAGCTTCGCTTGGGGTTCGCTAAAGCCCATTTAGACAAGACTTTATTCTGAAGGAAGGGAATGATGATCCTAAAGCTATTGCTCCGAAATTAGCAGAAAACATTGCAAGCTCTTCAAGAAAGTGTGTCCATGAGAAAATAATTCGAAGAGCTCTGAATAATAACGGCTTCCACAGTAGAACGCCACGTAAAGTCTCTTATTTAAAAAAAAAAACGTAAACTTCGCTTGGGGTTCGCTAAAGCACATTTACAAAAGGGAATAGATTTTTAGCAAAAAGCCTTGTTTATAGATGAATCGAAGTTCAATATATTCGGCAGCAATGGAAGAGCAAAAGTTTGGAGAAAACAAAACACTGCACTTAGCTCCAAAAATACAGTGCCAACAGTGAAGCATGGTGGCAGCAACGTAATGGCTTGGGGAGTGGAGTTAGAAACCTGGTTTTCGTTGAAAGAATATGGATCGGTTCAAATATAAGGCACAGGCTTGGATCTTTCAACAGGATAACGACCCAAAGCAGACGGCCCATATTGTTAAGAATTGGTTGCTTTATCATGCTCCAAGGCAACTACACACACCAGCTCAAAGCCCAGGTTTAAATGTCTGTGAGATTTTAGAACGAAAAAAAACACATTTCCAGCTCAGCATTACTCAAAGAACGTCTAATTGAAGCTTCCTCAGAATTGACAAATTTAGTAGATTCGATGCCACGACGGCTGCAAGCTGTTTTTGTGGACCAACTAAATACTAAAAATATCATATTATCTGATATTAACTAAAGTTTTTGCGCTGAGATAAGTTATGTATATACTGCATGTAGACTTTTGTCAATGTTGGATTTACGTTTTTTTTTTGTCATAGCTTTACTATTTTATGTTAAAAAATGAATTTTTTGCTTGCTTTTTATGATAAGGGAAAATAGTTGAAATAGACTGTATCATTAAACTGTCGAATAAACTTTTTGGACTTTCAATTCAACGAAAATAGTGGGTGTATGTAGACTTTTGTCCGCCACTGTATATGTTATTTCTGTATATTTATATGCATGAGAATTTATTTATAAATCACAGCTGGCAGCAACTTGCTAATCAGTATTTTTATTGCTTTTAACACGCCAACTAATTGTCATTAATAAATTTTATATTAACACTTTTCGCATATAAATTTTGCTTGATAAGTAATTAATTATCACTTATAATTAAACAAACAAACAAAAAATAAAAAATAAAATAAACAATTATTAAAATTGAGTAATTTATGTTTTGTTTATAAATATATGTACATACATATATATGTATTATTTTAAAAGTAAATTATAGCTTTCAACTGAGTTCAGTCTGCCGATTAGCTTTGATCGGCTGATTATTGGTTGAATAATCATCAACCGAAAATTATATGTAAAACATTTTCTTTAACGAAGGTCACAATACAGCGTATGTATAGTATGTATAGATCAGAGATCTGCAATGGATGCATAAAAAATAGATATAGCTGAATAATATCCATAAAATCTTACATACACAAACAGTTGATCTTCATATTCAGCTTTGAAGCGTAAGAAGCAGTTCATACTCATGCTCAACTACATATTTTAGTTGTAAATAATCTGACGGCTTTCTACCTGAAGTGTAAAACCGACGAAAATTGTTCACGAGGAAGTACAAGGAAATTGTGCGTGTGTAAGTTCGCTGCGCTGTGCTAGCAATCGGCGGCTAATGTTGGCTACATACAGATGGTCGTTACTATACAAAATACTTTGTGAATATATTGAATCAGACAACCCCGAAAAATGGATCATACCAATGACTTGTATTTTGGAGTTTGACGTTGCTGACGCATACATACATATTAATGAGTTCAACATGGTTGTGCGTATGGATGGATAGCAGCGGTGACATTCAGCAGTATGCTACGCATTGATATTCAAAATTGTATGGATGTCTGTGATATAGATCCAGTGAGAGATCTTATTATTCAAATTTCATTTCTTACCAAGGTTATTTTATATGTACAGAGGTCGAGGTAGATATCTCGTATCTACTTACTATGTTCGCTCTTCTGTTCAATTTCTGGCCCAGAAATTTTTCATTGGTCGTTAGGCTTGAGTCTATGCTATTTAGAGTTGTCTGGTTTATTTAATGTAATTTTTACCTCTTAATGAATAAAACAATTATGGCCTCATTTAAAAACGCATGGGAACGCCCATGCATATGTAAGTGGACACATGTTATCCTTCTAGACTCATGGTTACATCTCTGTTTAGGAGTAACTGATTTATGAGTTCAACCAGTTTGGTGATTTTCCCTAAGCCCACCAAGGCAGATTTAACTGCATCCGTTATTGATAACAGCTTCTATAACCAGAAAGATTACAAATCAGAGTTTTCTTTCGTTGAGAGGTTTTTCAATAAATGAAATTAATGTGTGCAACACGATTTCAGTTAGGCAGGTCGTGAAGTGATTCCACCTTGAAATGGCTAGCTGCTAGATCAGATTCTTGAGTTGGATAATATTCCTTCTATCGTCATTATCAATTTTTGGATACGAAAAAAAGTCGAACAAGGGTAGTGTTAGAGTTTATTGTGAACAAGACTTGAGCACTACGGATTTGATACTCTTTCATTCACCACAAATTCACCACAATATCTCGTTGGTGATAATTTGTAAGAGTGGAAAATATTTTAAATATTAATTTTTATTCAAAACTTATCAAGAAATTACTATTTAGCATATGTCGAAGCGACTCAAAACTTCCCGGCTATAAGCGACCTGTAAGCGTAGTTCCCGACACGATGCTAAACTGAGGCTTCATAAATCGAAAGACGGAGTGTACAAGGATGGTATCTTTTATACAATTTTCACAACAGTCGCGACCCGAATTCCCGGGCCGAAAGGTTTGCAACTAAAACGACCACATTTTGATTAACGGAAAACATGTATGCAGTGTTACATACCACGTACCGATCTCTATGCTGCAATATAAAACTTTTTGAGACTCCCTTCATATCGCTAACTCATGAGAGTGATTAAGCCAAATTATTTTTTTATTTAAAAAATGGGGAAATAAAAGTCTATGCGTCTATGTATTGACAATAGGAAACAGATGTTTTACAGTTCTCGCACTAGGAGTGATAAGAGATATTCTTCCGGATGCACATACGTACACGCATGTATAGTATATACTAACATGACGTGGGCGTGTGAATATTAAACGTTTGAAAAGTGGCGTAAAGTGTAGGCGGATTTTGTGGTTTCTGATATATAATCAACTGAATAATTTACACGCAATAAAATAGCAAACAAGCAATATATGTATGTATGTATGTATTTATGTACATATGTACCATATTTGCTTTCTCACTGTTTCTTTGTTGTTGTTGTGTGGTATTGATGCAAAAATACACTAGTTGTTGCAATTTGCTGTTATTATTGTTATTGTGCACTGAAGCGATATAATACAGCAGGACGGAGGAGTGCAGTTGATAGAAACTGATATACATGTTGGTGTTTGTTTTGTTTGCCGACATTTCTCTTTATTGAGTGACAGCGCTGATGAAGATATATTCAAAATGTGAAGTGATGTGAATGGAAAATGCGGTAAAAGGCGTGGATAAGTATATGAAAAGTGTACGAGTTAGACGGAAATATTTTGTTGGGGCAGAGAAGCGTGTGAGCATATAATTAGTGGGTTTGTCTCTGGATTTATTGGTAATGTACATACATACTTACACATGTATGGGTAAAGAAGTATAATATTATTGGGTGTACAAATTAATTCGGTCCGGATTTTGTGTTCAAAAAAGGTTTTTTTTTAAGTAAAAAAACACATCACTTAAAGAAGTTTTTGACCGTTACAGCCACTTGCGGCCGAGCGTTTTCATGTTGAAAAATCACCTTGATATGTCTTTCGTTTGTTTCTGACCGTTTTTCGCGCAACGAATGGTTCAAACGCATAAGTTGTAGTCGATAATGAGGTCAATTTGCATTTGCCAGGACGCTCTTTGCCTTCGACGCGAAAATTACCACTTTTGAGGCATCGAAACCACTCTTTGCATAACTTATTGGTCGGCACTGAAGCACCATAGGTATTCAATGGGCCTCGGTTGCGCTGATTGCTATTGACAGATGTGAAACCTTTCCAACGAAATAGATAACCGATTCCACGATCGGCCACGTATTTGTAAGTGCGTTTCGCTAATCCACTACTTAAAGCGTTTCACGAAAATTTCAATATGAAAGTATCAAAGTAAAACGAATGTAGCCTTCGATCACAAACGAATTACATGACGCAGCGCAAAAAATACGCACGTACCTATGCTTACATCCAAATTATCCCTCGAAGAATAAATCAACATATTCTTAATTAAATCGGTCCACAGCCTGGAAAACGAAATTCACATAAATCAAACCATAAATAAGATTTCGAATGGGTCGGTCCATGGTCTACTTCCCGGAGAGAAAATTTGTATTCCTGCTAATCTACCAAACTTCAAGCAATTCGAACCATAAATACGATTTTTTCGAATATGTCAGTCCCTGGTTCACTTATCGGTTTGAAAAAACTCTATTCATAGACCCAAGGAACATATATGCGAAATTTCATTATAATCGGTTCAGCCGTTTTGGAGGAGTGAGAGGACAGACACTGTGACAGGAGAATTTTTTATATATAGATAAGATTTCGAAAGATCGGTCCATTGTCTGCCACCAGGAGAGAAAAGTAGTGTTCCTGCTAAACTAATCAAAAAGCTACCTATGTACAAAATTTCAAGCAAATCGTGATATAATTACGATTTTTTCGATTAGGTAAGTCCCATTTCCACCTTCCGCGGATATATGACTGATGCAAAAAATATATAAAAGCAGTACTTGACAAGGAATAAATATCATGCTAAAACTTCAGCTCAATCAGTGCAGAACTACTTGAGTTTTTTTAACGTACACAAACCAAAATAACATTTTTATATATATACGTAGATATTTCTTTCAACAGCATATTTAACACACATAGGAATTTTGAATAGTATTGTCCGATAATACAAAAATATACACGCTGCTACATACAGTTTTATTTTTTCGATTGGCATCCTAATTAAAATACTGAATTACTCAATTTTTATTGATGTATTAAGCAAAAAATCTTGAATAATTAATAAATTTTAATTAATAAAATGTTTTATTTAAGTCACATAACTTTTTTTGAAAAAAATTGCTAAACTTATTTAAAAACAGATACAGAAAAAGAAAACAAAATTTTGAATTATGCTAGAATTTGTTATCCCCATGTATTTTGAATGCGTAAAATACAGTTTCGTTGAACAGAATTTCGAAAAAATTTAAAAAAATTGACGTTTTGAAAGAAAATTGGCCAGATAAGACGACAATCACGATTTTATCTCATATTTAAAAATTATAGAATTCCAAAACGGTACATTAAAATTTGGCCCTTTAATATTTTGGAGAAAGAAGTACCTACCAAACTACACAGACTGATGCCATTAAAATTCATTTACTGAAAATTTCTTCAGAATACGAATGCCCAGCTCGAAATAATGGAATAATAATAAGCACACACCGGGTGACACCGAAGAAATATGTATATGAATCAAAACTTGAGGGGAGAGTCGGTGGTAGTGTATTCTCAAAAACATCAATATGCGAAGCCACAAATTGGAGGAGAGGCTCGGCCAAAATCGCTTCAGCGGTTATAAAGAGCCAAATATATATGTTCAAGCAGAAATAAAAGCACTAGGATCCCTTACACCAAATTAAAAAATTGTGCTAGACTATCGTCGATCTCTACAAGAGAGAGAAACTGTAAGATAAATGAACTTACCAGACAAGATACGGCCAAGCAGATTCTTCTCGATAAAGAGAGCTTTGCTATGACTTTTGAAACTTTCAGCCTACTTCCCAAGGAATTATATGTCCATGGTAGTAGGAGTACACCAAGGCCCCTTGCTGATAGAACGACATGATGAAAGACCGAAGCTCCTTATAGAAAATGCTACTACAGTTGCACGAATAATAAGAAGGAGCATACGATCACCTCTGTTTTATGCCCTGCTTTGGGAAGTGTTAGGTTTCGGAAGTTTTAGACCAAATTACTAGGCGGCAAATTCAAGATAACAACGTCTAATGAAGTTCATCGGAGAAGTTGTTGCTTAGCGAAGTCTATTAGTCAAGATTTTTTGGCAGCGCAACTCGTCTCTTTCAGGCCTAGATGAAAACCAAATGATAAATCGGTAGTCACCACTAGCTTAACCTTATTATAGGAAAAACGTATTATAGCCAGTTGCATCTCCTTAGATCACCCTGGAAATTTTTCGAAATAAAGGATACAAATTTGTTTGCCCATATGCATTAATTAAATTTGTTCAGTGTTGCGTTCTGATTAAATGTAAATAATTTTATGGAAGTATAGGAATCTCAGTGAAGTAGGCTTTTATATTTTTTCTTTCAATTGTGTTCTCTATTCCAACAATGGCATCAGTACAATCATCGGTAAACCTTCAGTTTACTTTAATGCTTTGAATACATTAATTGTTGCCAATTACGAAAGACACCACGTAGCATTTTCTACATCAGTATAAATACAAAACTAATATGCCTACTTTTATAGCTTTCCAAACTATTTAACACCTACTTAATGCTACAATTGCCTTTTATTGCTTCCGCTCATACTCATCCTACGCAATTTTTCACACGTGTATATGTAAGTATATATTATGTATATATGTTTGCTAATAATCTGTAATATTGTTTAGCTGTTTGGATGCTTGCTGTGACTCGGTATATACCTACTACAGTAGTGCAAAAAATAGCAGCAGCGCCTCTAAAAATTTGTCTGATTGGGTAAAAATCTGCTTACCCTTTTCGAGATCGCATATCAAATATTTAGTTACAGACTAATTTGTATTGAGCACATATTAAACTAATATAATATATTAATATCTGAAATGATAGAATCTCATGATTATGACGATTTCAAAAAAAAAAAAACACTGTCAAATAAACTAAGATCTAAAATCTGATATCAGTACTGCACAAAAGAACAAAATAGCAATTAAAATCTAAAATTTAGAAAAGTTAACAATTTTCATTTCAATTCTGGTATTAGGATGCCTACATGTATTTTGTTTCACTAAAACCAATACCAAAGTTTACTGTTAATTTATTTCCTTTACAGAGCTATATTTCTTAACTCTACCAGCTTAGCATTTTTTGTTAAAAAGTTTTTACATTTTTTTTTCAATATTTCTCATAAAATAAAAAGAGATTTCCATATATAATTTTTTTGATTTAAGGCAAAAAAAATCTATTCAATTTTTTAAGAAACGTTGAAAATAAAGGTACTAAAATTTTCAGTAAAAAATTTCTTTATACAAAACAAAAATTAGTTAGAAGTATTAAAGGTAGATTCATAAGCTCTTATCAAGAGGAAGATTATAAAAAGCATCCTAGTGTAAATTCCTTAACGCGAACAATAGGAATTGTTCTTGTACAGATTGTAATTTATCACTATGCAATTGAAAATGTGGATTTTATACAACGGAAACATATTTCAAAATGGACCTTACGATTGAAGTGTAAAATAATTTGGTAATATATGGGTCATTAAACTCCCAAGCCCACCTTTTAATGAAAGCTAGGACTCCTTTAGCTTTATTAGCACAAGAATTTATATGATTTTTAAAATCTAGCTTAAAGTCCATTGTAACACTAAAGTCAATGAAGCAATTTGTTCAACATTATGATTTTAACCATATGCTCAAAGGTTTGCAAAAATTTTATAGAGAGGAACATATATTTTCACTTGCTTAAATTTAACTAGATACAGCTCACACCACAACACCTTACTAAATTGTTTAGGTCAAGTTGCAAAAGTTCTCTATCTTCTATAGAACGACCTAATTTGAAGAGCTTGATATCATCTGCGTACATAAGTGCTTTAGAACGACGAACCACATTTGACAGATCATTGATGAATAAGAGGAATAGTAAGGGACCGAGATTGCTGCCATGACTTACACCGGATGTTACTGATATTTCAGGTAACGTACTAGAGTTAAAAACTACTCTTCTTCCCAGACAAAAATATAATTGGAAATCAGTATGTGCCCGCAGGTTCTTAAGTTTATGTCATACTTTGAGAGAATTCTATTTATAATAAGAATGACTTTAATGACTTAAGAAATAACTTAAATTTTCCAATTTAGTTCATCCAGGCAGTTGTTGTAAACCCCTCCGATTTTATTCCATAAAAATTCACCAGCCGTTCGGAGGCGGCTTATAAAAAATCCGCCATTTGTTGGAAATGCATCAAGACACGCACTCGACAAATTGGAGGAGGAGCTTGGCCGAAAATCGATTCAGAGATATATATATAAATCTATATCACAAAATATAATTTTTTCTCTAACTATATGAACACTGTGACAGCTATATATAATTACATGTAAGTCACGTATACGCAGTGTTGGAAAATTATTTTTAAGCGTATACATCTATAAGTATACATATATATAAAAATCAATACAAATTTTGATGAGCGCCTATAACTTGAGAACCACGAGATCAAATTGCACCAAATTTTTAGGAGTTGAAGAGATATTAGGAGAAGGTTAATGTGAAGTTTTCATTCAGATGGGCACAGCCGTTGCAGAGATATGACCATGTTGAAACATGCAACAACAACAAATACATGTAAAATTCGAAAATACGCGTACATTACGTTGTGTTGAAAGAGAAGAGAGAGAGAAATAGTGAAAAAATAAAAATGAAAATATATTGAAAAAAAAATTTTTTTGGTAGAAAAACGTTAGGAAAGAAATTTAAATTTTGAAGTAAATTTTTTTTCGTTTTTTTTTCCAAAAAAAATCGATAATTCAAAATTTCAGTTAGATTTTCTTGATTCTTTTTATAGGTGTATCAAAGCACGCTGTGATCCGCTAGTAACATATAAAACTAAATTATTATACATTTTATTTTTCCTCAGAAAATTATAAATTTGAAAATAATTTCCCCATCGATGTGCCCACACGTATTAGCTTGCACACTTCTGTATGCCCTATATTTATATTTATGTTGGCGCTTAGTTCTGAAATTTTGCGGTTAATTCATGTGTGGTTGTTGTGTAACCGAGAGAAATTTTAAGGTGTATACGTTCAAGGTATATTAGAATATGTATACCTAAAATGAACCCAAAACAGAATGTGCGTTATGGATGTTAGGCGAATGATCTTGTCATCCAATATACTAACTCTATTAAACAGAACGGTGTAATTCTTAATGAAAAAAACTTAGCTGGAGGGAGTATGTTGAAAGCAGGACCAGTAAGCGCTCCAAACTTGCCTGCAGAAGAGTGCTGAATGGGAGACATGACCTCAGATGGTGCTTTGGACTTACATAAGTATCTATCGTAAGAGCCATATTTATTTATGGTACACTAGTATGGTGGGGGACCTTAAAACAGAAGTGCCGTATTAAACCTCTGGAACAAGTGCAACATACATGTCTACTTGGTATAACAGGCGCGAACAAAGGTCCAAGTCGTAGTTAGTTGCGTCCAGGTCCCTTACTATGAAGGACATGACAGCATTTAGAAAATGATATCGGGACGCGGGCTAAACGTGAAATGCGTTCCAAGAAACGGAAAACCTTAGTTGAATAGATGCCATCTACTCCTTCCTTAGCAGGGAAGAATACTGATGGGATTAAATGTGAGGCAGGCACAGGAGCAGGGTTCTTCTGTGGCTACTCCAATAACCAAGGTATCTTCAAGCTCAATGACTGCAATTTTGTCTTCGAACCAGAAATTGTGGGCATTACTGCAGGTTCTCAATGGGCCACTACTTCAACTGGAAAATAAATCAGATTTCTGGTAGACTACCAAGTGCCAATTAAGGCAATTAATTTAACACGAAGTCTAAATATAATATCCCACGGATGTGAACAAACAAAAAATCTGGTCGAACTTGACCGCGCTGTCGATGCTGTCACCATCAATCTACTCAATAGCTTAGGTGCGGTTGCTTGTGGTCAGCTCTGCAACGTCACTTTTCAACGAACTACCAACGAACACAATTTTCAGTAACGTAATAACGGAATTTCAGCGTCATTAAAAATTTTTTCTCAAAATAAAAGTTAACAATAATAAAAAATTAACAGTTTCAAATTTAATCCTTCATGTGAAAAATAGTGAAAATAATAATGTCTAAAATTACCAAAAAATATTTCGCATGTTAAATATGTTGTATTGATATAGATTTCTACTGGGTACTCGTACATGATAGCCTTGTATGTGTGCATGTCGTGTGCATGTTGCGTGTATGTTGTATGCATATGTTTTGCATTTTCTAATACGGCGCACCATTACATCAAGTTTAATTAATGTTTATTTAGCAAATTAACTTTTATTTAAGCGCATCTGCTCACAGCTAACACCCGTGGTTATATGATTTAGCTAACAAACATATACTCAATATACAATGTGTGCATACATATATATATAAGTACATATGTTACAAAAGTTTATGTGATAAAATTTCCACTTGTCACATCATATTTTCATTAAATTGGTGTGAATATAATTAATATGTTCATTAAAAGTTAAAAGGAGAAAATAGTCAAATGGGAGTTCACATTTGCATTCTGTTAATAATGTTAGTGATGCAAAGTAAAATTTATTTATTACGAAACTGAATGAAAGTAGATGATCAAACAAAATATTTCACAATTTCAATTTTTATTCCGTTAGTGGTAAATATAACAGTAATATTTTATTAGATGATTAAATTTTTGAAAGATTTGCTCTAAACTAGATAAACAGTAAGAGAAATCTGAAGAAATTAAAATATATCAAAACTTTTCCTACAAAAAATTGCTAGAATGTGTTTCAAAAGGTAGTTAAAAGTTATTAAGCTTGCAATAGCATTTACCCGATGACGACTCGAAGAAAGCTGTGGCCAATATTCCATATAGCCGAGTTCCCTTAAAATCGCTCTTTCAAACGTTTATTTTTATTTCATTCCTTAGTGAAAATAATGTTAGAGGGAAAGGAAAATGATAAGGCATCTGCAAGGAACTTCCTGAAGAAAAATGTTTATATAGAATCGGGATCGAATAGAAAGTGTTCGCCAGTGCACAGCAAATAATGAATTCAATAGAAGAGAGCTCATAGCTTTTATGACTTTTTACATTTTGTGCAATATATTTTTCAAATAAATCTTCTTTTTTTCATTAAAATCTTTTTTTTTGCAAATTTTAAAGATATATTTTCCACTTTTTCAAATGACAATTTTTTTTTGTTAAGAAAAGCTTCTTTTTTTTGTTTAAATCACTACAAAAACTTTGAAAAGTAAGACAAAAAAAAATATTAGGGATAGTAGCTGAAGGACTTAAGGATACTTTACCTAAGTTTAAATTGGTTTCTGTTCGGAAAATTTGCGGCCGAGTTAACATACTGTGATCACCTCAAAACGCCTATATGCACATTCCTTCTGAGAAAAGCTCCGTCACTGGCTTATATATCGCAATTAAATAGAAAAACTTATTTAATTTACTTGTTATCAGCATCCCTAATAAAGGACGAAAGAGTATAAGATATTTGCTGTGTATGTGTTTTCACTCTTATGAGTCATAAAATATGCAAAAATTGTAATAATATAAGAACCAAATAAACAGTACTTAATTTTATACATATTATACAATACGTTATGAAGGTGGTGTTCTTTCAGCATGTTTTCCTTACATTAAAATAACAAAATAAATATGTATTTTTTTAATTAACATAAGCAGCTATAAAATGTTTTTGAATTTATTTTATGAATTTAATTCAATTACATCTTTTAAAAACGGGAGCACAATTCTGACAATTAGTTAGGAGCAGAAATTAAAAATTCGTACAGGGATTATTCCAACCATCGAAATACAGAACATTAAATTAAATAGAATATGATTTCAGGATATTAAATGCAATTTCGATCGGATTCGATTTCGATACCCATCGAATTTGGATTTTACAAAAACTCTGAGTATCTAATAAAATAATGCTGCCAGAATCCTTTTCTCTTAAGAAGTAGTTGAGGTGAAATTAGTTGAGAAGAAATTATTCAAAATTTAGTAGATCATTACTTTCACCATACGTACTAAATTTATACTAATATAAACATTACTTAAGAAACAACTGGAAATAATTTTTACTTCTAAACAATTTTTTAGAGAAATAATAAACCAATTTATCAAACCAATTTTAACAGTTAAATATTTTCAGCGATTAAAAAGTGCCAAATATATATATATACAATTACATGTTTGTTGGAGAAGTTGGTTCAAATTTATGTGTTACCAACTTGTATTATTAAAAATCTTTTTTAACCAAAGTTGGCTAAAAACTGAATTGGTCCATTATATAGTAGTACAAGAATAGTATATTTATGCTTAAAACCTGACAATTGCCGTCTCGTAGGCATATTTCTAAAACAAAGACACTATTTCCTTGTGTGCCAAAAGACATTTGCTTGAGTAGGAGAACTCTCTCGGCATACTAGTTTTAAAATAGCTCCCACAAACGTTACATTTCACTATAGGTTTCACTGCAAAACCACTCATAAACATTAACAAATAAATACACATGAAAGTAAATAAAAATACCCAATAAACACGAAATCTTCAAATGATATCTTGGTTTATTTTATTATTACTAATTGAAATTGGAATTTTAATATGCCAAATGAAATGCGTCTACAAAAAAAAGCGCGCGAAAGAGGGTAGAAAAAAGATGAAAATGAATCACATACGAATACGAGTGTTCACGTTTGTTGTTGTGAATTTTTTGTTCTGTACATTTCCGTTTATGTGTTTATGAGTAATTTGCTGTTGTTGCGGACTGGCTTTAATAGCAAAATGCAATGCTTCATTAAACATAATGTCTGAATGTGATCTAAAGCTTTTTACTGCATTTTTGATTTAATGTTTGTAGCATGTGTTTGTGTTGGCTTTTACTTCATTCTTGTTGTTGTTGCAGTTACTATTCTTGTTACTGCTACACGTGGCAGCAACATTAAACGAGCAGTCATAATACGAGGGCTGTCTGATAAGTCAGTGACATTTTGAATTTTCCGGGCAGTTACTGTATACTGCTCCCACCAACTGTTATCGGTTAATAGACTGTTGCGCCATTTAGTTTATGTTTGACAGTCATTATAAGTAGACGCCCTCGTAAATTTCAAATAAAATAGAAAAAAATAAATTTCGTGTGATAATTAAACATGTTTTTCGTAAAAAAACCATCACCGAGCTTGGAAAACCTCGGAAAGACTTGATAACGTAATGCCGAACGCTCAAAGTCGTCCAAAAGAGGACGTTACGCCAGAAACCGTCAACAAAATATATGGAATGATTGGATGATCGGACAATAGGAGTGTGAGGAGAACCTCAGCATCCATCACAACTGAGCGGGTACATCACATTTTACGATTGGACATAAGCTGTCCGCGCGATGGGTGCCGGGATTGATTGTTCACACACGACCATAAGCGCATCCATGTAACCACTTCAGAGGAGTGTTTGGCGAAGTTCAACCGCAATACAAACAATTTTTTTCTTCGTTTCCTTTACCGTAGGCGAAACATGGATCCACCACATCCCACCAGAAACTAAAGAATAATCAATAACGCGGGTTTTTTCTGGTTAACGTTCGTCAAAGAAGGCCACAATCAATAAAGTAATGACCACAATTTTTTGGGACGCAAGAAATGTCATTCACATCGATTACCTTGAAAAAGGTAAAACGATCATTGGCGAATATTATTCAGAGCCTTTGGATAGATTCGAAATTCTTTTGAAGCTGAAAGGACCGCAGCGAAAAAAGTGCTGTTCCATCAAAACAATGCACGGGTGTACACGTGTGTAGTCACCATGGCAAAAAATTCGTAAATTGAGCTACGAAGTATATTCTCCAGATTTAGCGACTATTTCTTGTTTCCAAACCTGTAGGAATGGCTGGGCGGTAAGAGATTCGGGTCGAATAAAGAGGTCATCAAAGAAGCAAACTCTTATTTTGAGTGCCTTGAAAAACCTATCATTAGGAAGGAATACAAGAATTAAAAAAAACTGGGCTAAATGTTTAGAGCTAAAAGAGATTGTGTTCAGAAATAAAACTCCCGTTTGCTTAAAAAAAATTTGTATTCAAAAAGTCACTAAGTTATGTAACAGACCTAGTATTAGTACGCAGCTGCAGCCGCAATAACTTCTTCAGCCAAAAAATATGACCAAAAAGATTGCGAAAACAGCAGCAACGAGCGTGAAAGTCCGAGTGGCATGAAAAACTTTAAGTGCGTGCACGCATACATATATGAATATATATGCAGATATACAGATACATATGTACTTGTATATGCACTACATTCGGAACCAGATGTTGTTAAGATCAACTTCTTCCAATTGTGGGCATTAAAAGTTGGTTATCATCGATCTATACCGCTCTCCATTGGCAGTAACGAGCTACCAGTTTCATTTCGAAAGAAGTGCGGACCGATGATTCCACCAGACCAAAAACCACACCAAACTGTCAATTTAGGTGAATGTAATGGTTGTTCTTGAATAATTTGTGGATTTTCTTCGCACCGGAATCGACAGTTTTGTTCATTTACCTCACCACTCAGATGGAAATGAGCCTCATCGGAGCGCACGAAAGTTGCAATTGAAGAACGATTATTTTGATAATAATATTGATTATTTTGATAATAATATTGAATAATTTTTAAACGTTGTTCTTGCATATATCTTGCCACGTTGAGTTGTAAGCAATACTGAATACAATGAAAAAAACAGATAATGAGGTATTAAAATGGCAAAAACGACACTTAGAAATCATATCATCTCTATTGGAAAACCCTTTGGATTTAAAATTAAATTTGTTAGATACAATCGCCTTAAATGTAAAAATATAAAGGATGGAAACAATTTTTAGCCGATCTGTGGACCTGAGTATCTAATGTTTGATTACATCTGAACTTAGCTTATTTATCATGTTTCCTATGTTCAGTTATGCATTTACTTAACAAATATGTTGTATGGGGCTATATTATATAATCTCTCGATTTCGATGATTTTAAGAGTCAATATTTATTTTAATTTACTATTATTTAATGGTTTCTTAATCCAAAACCTCATATCTGCCCAAATCTGTTGTAAAGGGGTCCTTGTTATTATGGTCTGATCTGACCAATTCTTATAAATGATCAAATAAAGATCTGTGTACCGAGTGTGGTACAAGTATCTCAAAAAATTAGCGATTAGTTTGCGTACAAACAAACTTCTATCCGTCAGGCAGACAGATGGGCCTGGCTAAATCAACTCAACTCGTCGTTTTGATCCGATCGGTATAACTTTTAAGAATATTTTAGTATACCCATTGATGTTCATGAGAAGTATAAAAAAAACTTTTGGGCGCAGAACTTGGTAATTGTTCCTTTTACACAAATGAACTATTAATTTCTTAGTATGCCGCTGTTATGCTGCCGAACACTTGATACTTCGAAGGACATTGCTTTATTTAAAATTTTACTCCCTAACAACGCAAAATGGTGAATGATGGCTAGTTAAGGCAAAAAATGAAAACTGCTTTGAAATTAACGCTTTCGACGTTCGTAAGTATTATCAGCTGATAAATTTGTAAATGTGTAAGGTCGGACAGCTTTACCATCTGGTACGGACGAGATAACCTATGAATGGGAGTGTTTTCTTTTATTTGGAAATTTTTTATTATAAGTTGAACTGTATTGAAATTGAACAATTCTGCTTGAACGTTAAAGTTAGTTTGCGTTTAATCAGTACTTCTATAAACATATACACATATTTGTATATAGATGTATGCACATACAAATAAAGTTGTTGTTGGTGAGCAGAAATAAAAACCGTGAAAAACGGAATCAATAAAATTTATCACCTAATTCTCGGAAAATTCAACCTATAAAATTTAATATTATTTTTCTCCTTCGGCTAGACACCGCTTATGCGATTGTAGTCGAATCAACAATAGCGCGCCACTCCTTCCTTCTCTTCGCTTTTTGACGTTATCGGTTTTTATTTTTTCGATACGGCGTACAGTTTTATTTATAAATTACGATACTTCAAGCGTTATAGAAAACTGAATGAGGAATTTGAAAAAATAGTTTTCAGAGAGTGTCGTAATCGCAACACGCTTAAAACTCAAATTAAAAACTTTTTAAAATAACCTCGTTTTATTTTTAATTTTTTTTTTAATAATTTTTTTTTTAATAATTTTTTTAACCGATATTTCTCTTAATTTTAATCTAATAAACTACTATCAATCGCTTCAAAAGAACCTGAAAAAATAAAATAGTTTCTTCATGTTGAAAGAAATTTTTTTCGAACAGAGATATTAATCTCGAATAGAGATTTCAATCTCGCAAAATCTAAGTATCTTAATGTTACCAATATTCACCAAAATGATGAGCTCGATTCCTTTCTGCGGACGATTCACTATACTTGTTTTATATTTTAAATTGTTTATGAAAAGAGTTCAGGTGTACATAAACTAGAGTAGTGACAACACGTATATCAACTAGCTGCATTTAGCTAGATTTTTAAAATTCTGAATCACAGTAAGCTGAAGCAAAATATGTTCACGTTGAGGAATATCAGATTGCAATCAAATGTATATATATATACATATATTATACTTGCTTATATATATTTTACTTGTATATTTTATAAAAGGTATTTTTTTAGACATGTGATTTTCAAGTAGAAATAAACGCAAATAACTTAATGTTATGGTCATGTAAATTATTAGTTTAGCTTTATGACAAAGATAAGGGTTAGCCATTATGTTTTGAAAATGATTTCGGGTAAATGATAAATTTCAGCCGAGAGGCTTAATTTCTTACCACTTGAGGCAGTATGTCAGCAATAACGCGCCGAAGTGCAGTCTAATCATTATATAAGTAAAGTGACAAGCCAAACTAAGTATAAATCAAGTAACAGATATCAAAAAACAAGCTCCGAAAATAATTACCTCATTGAAAACCATTTGTCTTAAAAAAAATTCACCCTTTACAGGGCGACAAACACCAATTTAAGCCAAATGTCTTCATGTTAAAACCAGAAAATTTATTTAATATTTTGCAACCATGCAAAATTTTATTGAAGTATTAATTTGTAAACAAGTTATATATTTATGTAAATATGTGTATATATATATGCAACACCTCATCGAATTCAACAAATCACCACCAGTATGTGTATGTATTTGAAATTTAATACCTACATTCTGGCCAATTAAGCCGACTAAATTAGAGTTAACAAGCAAACTAAAGGCATAGGTGCAAGAATAAGCTGACTTTAATTAATATACAAAATAATTTGGGTTGAGGGAGGGCTCAATTTACAGATATTAAAGAAAATTTAAAAGAATTTTTTGCTATAAAATGTAAAATTTCTTTAATCTTCATGTGTTCGGCTGTCTATATTTGCAGCATTTTTGCAGAAAAAGTGGAAAAACAAAACTCACAGTAGCTTGCTAAAAACCAATTCTAAAGAGTTTTGGTTAACAAAGGCATAAGAATAATAATTGATTATATACGTAGAACATACATACATTAAAAAATTACTACAAATGGAGACTCCATATAAAATATATGCAGAGCCGCAACACTTTTGTATTCTACTGTTAAATGTTTGAATTGAACATGCCTACATATGAACTTTTGTAACGGCCTACCACATGGCTAATCGAGTCTGCCGTAGTTGATTTAATATTTACTCCGTCGGAAAAAGTACAGAAAACCTTTAAAATTTTAAAATGAAGGCTACCCCACCGCAAAGAAAAGAATTTGGAAAAAGTTGACATACATAGAACTGAGAGCGAACAAGTTTTCGCCTATCGCGAACGCACTAGATTTACGCAGTATATACCTTCCAAACCTGCCAAATATGGGAGAAAGATTTGTTTGCATGCGATGCAAAGTCGTTTTATCTACCCAATAGCGAGATTTACAAAGGAAAGCGTTCAATTGAAAGTCGAGCAATACACTTGGGAGAAAGTGTTTTGCAAAAATTAGTTTTTCATTGGGAGGACACCGGAAGAACAATAATATGTGACAATTTTTTAACATCATTAAATTTGGGAAAGTATTTGATGTCCAAAGGTGGTACAGTTCGCCAAAATAAAATTTTTGTTCCAAATGAGATGAAGGCTAACCGGAAACGAGTAGAAGAATCAACAATTTTCAGGTTTCTCGAATCAAAATTTGGTTTGATATCCTACGTCCCAAAAAAAGGAAGAACAGTCATAATACTTTCTTGTACGCCGTTCACAGACTCTGTTGTCCCAGCTTTCTGCTTATTCCACTAAACGTTAATCTATGCGTTGTCCTTTCGTAATGTTTTTAATTTTCTAGACATACGTGCTCTAGCCGCATTCATAATTTATTCCGAGAACAATGGCCAGACGCAGAGTACAGACAAGCGGCGAAAGTACTTGCGAAACTTAACTAAGCAACTTTTTATGCCATCAATTGAACAGCGCTCTGAAATTCCGCGCGTATTAGGTGTAACTCACACACGTCTGGGGATTGAAATGGCACTAGGCCGTTCTCCTTATGCCACTTCCGGCACGACCTCCCCCGCCTTACCTGATGTTACCAACGACAAATAGCCAATTGATCTCGTCCGTTGTCAATACTGTGAAATTAGCAAGAAAAAAACGACACGAAAAGTATGTAGTTGGTGTAAAAAATCCAGTATGAGATGCTATTACTGTCACTTATACTTTAGGTAAAAACTGTTCAATGGAGTAAAATTAAATAAATGTATGTTGCATAGTAAAAAACCTTTAAATAAATATTAAAATTTATACTATGTAAACGTAGAAATAAAACAATTGGCATATAAGTGTTTTTTTTTTCATAAATCATTATGGCTTTGCATAGAAATACTTGCTTGCTGTAGACAGCCGACCGGCTACGCAAGTTTTCAATGCCGAGCACACAAAGGTTAAATTATTTAGCCAAATTTAATTTAATATAAATGATAAAAAATATTAAAGTTGCCAAGAAAAATTTATATTTTGCTCCTCCAATCCTTTAATATATTAATTATACTATTTATCATAAACTATTTATCAACTTTATACTGAGGGCAGCTTCAAGGCTTTGATTTTCATTTCTCAAATTAATCCACTACACCTAATTAAAATTAAAACCCACTCCCGGCTTTCCGGTTACAATATATTTACGCTTAGCATGTATACATCACTGAATAATTGTAGCTGTATTTCACAGTAGCAGAGTATATACTTATATTTACTGCTATTATTGACTGTTTCGATTAATTTTATAAGTACCTTAAGTACCTAATAAGCACATATACAATATAGTGCAGTAAGTATGCAAGTATACAATTGTATACAATGTATGCAAGTATGTGCACACAAGCACATAAAAGTATGTGTGTTTCATTAGAGCAAACACGTGCCAATATTAGCCCTACTTAATTTCACTAATACACTCATAAGGCACTCAAAGTTCATAATCTGCGTTGAAATGGTGAAAAAAATACTAGTTTATTACTCGTTTTTATCGGACTAATATAAAAAGCACTAGTAACAGATTGTTTTATATCAGAATTTTCTTTTAATTTTTTAATTCCAATAATTTGTGGCAGAACGATTTAATGTTTGTAATTTAATTTAGTTAATTTTGAATTAAATATATTTTTTTAAATGAATTTAGTAAAAATATTTGTTCAATAAATATGTTAGTTAATAATATTAAATGCTAGAAGATACTGCTCTACGTTGTTGGGGCTTTCTGTATTTTGTTCAATTTAAATTTTATATGCGGCATTTTAAAGGAGGTGATAAATGAAAGGTAATGTAAAGTCATAATTAATCTTTAATCAATGCAAAAAATGATTTAGCTGCGTATTTGTATGTACATACATATGAATGAGCATTCAAAATTTGGAATTTATATATCACAGCGGCTGAGTTATTTTTCACTCACTCATGGAGGTGCGTACCAGGTATAGTCAGAGCTTAGTCGCTAATATGCTTCTCAGGGCCCTACAGTTAAATTTCAATGTGAAAACCTCGAATTAAGGCGATCGCCACTGCTCCGATCCAACATATTTTTACGCACAATAACAGCTCAGAAATACTCAAAACAACCTCCAGCCGCAATAAATTAACATCAGACCAATTTTTATCGAACTTTTGATGGGGGATCACTTTTTCGAAAATATTATTCTATATGTTATTCTTGTCAAAAATTTATCAACGAAGTAAAAGTTCTAAGAAAATGTATCTAGACATAAAAATACCTTCGTCTGAAAATTCAATCAAATAGTGCTATAAACAAAATTTTAATAATAATCAAAATATCGTTACGGGTCCTGGCAAGAAAACAATCTCAAATAAATCGAATAATAATTACCATTTTTTCGAATAGGTCGGTCCCTGATCAACTTCCTGGGTTGTTCTTTCGGAGCATTTTATTAGTTTGGCCGGATACCAAGCCAAATTGGTGCGAGGTTGAAATCGGTCTAGACATTCTTGAGATATAGGCGTAGTAACTAATATCACTTTTTATGAGATATATAGCTTTTGAAAATAAGGTATTGGTAAAAATATATGAATAACAGTTTTTTTTTATTTTATATTTTTTTGTAATGAACATACATACCATATTTTTAGGGGCGATACAAGATAAAAATGTGATCACCTATCAGTTAATAAAATAAAAATAAAATTCTTTAATTTTTTTTAAACCATCAAACTACGTTATTTCGTTGTTAAATAATTTTTTATAGAAATATTACAATTGATAAGATAACATCGTATTATAAAAATGAAAGGAAAAGATCGAAGTAGTTTCAAACAAGTTGATTTGAATTCAGTATGTATACAGATATAACTTTTATCTTTTACATCCATATGTTAGTGTGCTTCAATTTCAGCTGATGTGTGCATAACAAATCACAGTAACATGGCAAATGTTCTTGCAGGTCGCCTTCATCATCGCTTACGTTATCATACCAGAGTTGAAAGGGCTCAATATGATTGATTAAGCCATGAACTGAATGACTGGCTGCTGAGTGCTGCCGGCTGCTGCTGAGCATCAAACATCGAGCAACTCATTGCCAATTTAGCCAGTCAGGCGGCTAACTGAGCCAGCTGACTGCACTAAAAGCAATGTCAGCAATCCGTTACTGCGCTTATGAGTACTTTATTACCTACGGATCCAACACTTCTAACAAATAACATACATACATACACGCTGACACGTGGGTAATAACAAAACTGCAAGCAGTTAGAGATACTCTTGCCTTCTTGGTATGTGTGCTTTAGTGAAGCAACGTTATTTCGAAAATCGAAATGTCGAAATTGACTTTAAAGGAGACTGTTGTGAAATATAAGTATATCCAAATATGCGTAGATATGTGTGGTATGTTGCCTTTTGACTCGGTTCACGTGTTGGAGATGATTGTAAGCAAATGAGCAATTTGCTTTCGACAAATTACAAACGACAAACTGGCAGAGTTGATAAAATGTGTTTAAACAAGCATTTATGTACACCAGTACATATGCATGTACGTAAATAAAATATGTGAACCTTATAGGAAACTATATTTTACGGATATCAACGACTTTTATATGCTAATTATATTGAACACAATAATAACAGTGGTCAACAGTGGTTTTGGTGCAATGAAGCTATCATATTTTTTTAACTTGGGACCCTATACTAATTATATTAATTATAAAAATATAGATTATCTACGTGTAGTTTTCTAAATTTTTCTTTGTATAGGAAAAAAAAACAAATTTCATATAAATTCTTATGTACATAAACATTTTCTTATACGCGATTTTCGTTAATGACGTGTAACGAAACAATCACGTTTCATCCCCAGCAGTAGGCATCATAGCTAATCCCAGCAGCCTTGGTACCTCTCTCCAAAAGTTTTAAGGTCCTGGCAAAACCATTGCCTATGTTCCTCGCTTTGGAGATCGAGAATCTCTCTCTCTTATCCAGCACGTTGTTAAGAATTTCATAGTAGTTACTTGACTTGTAGTTTCCCATAATGTAACTTCAACAACAAAATTATACACTAGTAGTTCCAAGCCGGGCACTCGACTTGAGAAATCATATAAGCTTATCAATATTATTTTCTGTAGGCTATCAAAAATACCCGCCTTTATCTTTTATATGTTTAGACTAGAAAATTTTCTCATTATATAGAGAAAACAATGTTCATTTTTATCAAACTCCTTCACAAATTGTTTCATTAAATCCAGTTTAATATGCAAAGGAGGCACAATTTTATAACTTGTAAGCAAAAGTGGGTTTATTAAATTCTGTTCTTCCCAGAGAGATGTTATCGAGTCCCGGTCAGACCAACATTCAGAATTATGGAAGATCAATCAAAAAAAAAATATGCTAATTTTTCTTATTTGTATCTGCAACATCGCTGTGGTTTGCGGGTACAACAAAGGGTAAAGGTCTTCCAGAGTATGGGTAATCTGGGTAAATCCTTTTTCAACATTAACATAAGAAAACCGACACAGCAGAAGTTAATCAGAATTCAGCAAAAATAACAGTCATCAAAATAATTTTATTTTCTCTCCATTGCCTAGGCACCCGAACCCCTCTTATCACTGATTCACTGTCTGGAATACAATCGATTTTCTACAAATATAAGGAAAGTCATATGGATCATTAATATAACTTCTTCGCGATAATTACAGCAAATTAAAGAAAAACAGAGGTTGGCCAAAAAACCAGATGTAGGAGAAATAATATTTTTGGTGTTGCCAATGAATTTTAATATTAATTGGCGATTTGTAACCACTGAAGCGGTTTCGAATTTCCAGTCGATTTGGGATATGTGTCGTAATGTTTTTTCAACAAATGAAGATACCTCTTGTTTATTCTAAGCCATCTCCGAACAACCGATGGATTTTCACGACGACCTTAATTAGAAGAATTTACTTAATTTCTTTTATTTCAAATCCCATTTTAATTCTTTTTTAATTGCCAATGGATACCTAAAAAAAAAAACTTTAACTATATCTGTACACCAACATTATTCCTTTTTCTTTTGTTGAGTTGTGTTAACGTATATTTTGCTCAAAAATTTTCGACGAGCACTCGCACGCCTGTTCACTGCTCATTACTCGAAAATTTTTCCAGCCGAGCACGAGCATTTCGAGTATTTTGACAAACACATTGACTTTTTTTTCAAAACTTTTTTATTAATTTAAATTTATTTATGCAAAGTGTAAAAATCATTGATACGCCAAAGAAACTTTGACAAACAAAATTTAAATTTTTTTGTTCTGGTGAACAGTTGAGCAATGGACGAGCATCGAGCTGCTCGCAATGCTCGATACCTGGGTGTCTAGAGCTCTAGTATTTACAAAACAAAAATTCTTTTGGAAGCCTGTTTTTGATTTTCATTACTGGATTCACACCTTATAATCTTTAAATAATTTAATTAAAAGTTATAATTAAATCATCTAGTTCACAGAACAAACTTTTCATATGTACAAATTTCCTGTGCTCGTGTAACACAAGCCTATGATGTGACATAATTTTTCTATGGAACAATACTTCAATAAAAAACTTCATCCAGATAGAGACGTCAATTATTCACAAATTTAGAATAAAAATTAAAATTAAAAATAAAAGTAATAACGATATGCGAAAATTTGTGGTAGAGAAAAAGGGCACCTAATTAATCCGCTGTTCGCTGGCACTTGGCGCGTTGCCTGCATTGAATATTTGGCAATCTAATTGCGGTTTCTCAAAACAACAGTAAACAAATATGCGGCTCAACTAAAAGCCGCAAACCTCTCACAGCTTGCAGTGAGATAAACGCTTTTGCGCTAATGACAAAATGACCTAAAAGCCAAAAAATAAAAATAAAATACAAAACAGCAAATCCAAATACACATACACACATAAACAGATGAGCTTGTTGTCGTGCCCTAAATTATAAAGCGTAATGCGCCTAATGAAAAGTTCACATCAATGCCGTACAAATTGGATGTGTTTGCGGTTCAACAGTTTTGGCGCTCAATGTAAACTCATTAATATTGCAAAAGTCGGTGAATAAAGCGGAGCGTGGTGGGAGAGAGAGAAGGGTAAAAGCGATTTGAAATCACAGCGGCATTAGCTAATTGCATAAAAATAAAAAAATAAAATAAAAATCAGACACATTATTTTTTATGTTTTCTGCGGTTTATTTTAACAGTTTCATTTCGTTGAATTTTTTTTCGATTTAGGTTGCCTGGTAAAAATCGCTTTGCGTTTATCCCTTTTACTTGCCGCTAAATTATTAGATTTCCATCATTTTGGTCAACACTTAAATTCGTTGATTACCTTAACCCGCAGTGAATATTAAACAAGCAGCAACAACAGCAAAAATATAAACAAATTTAAAAACTTTGGTTGGTGATCTTTTCCTAGACACAGAGCGTGCTTAAAGTCACACAAGGGTTGAATAATACAATTATGGTCATTAGGTCGAATTCAATTAATTATTTGTGACAACAGCCACTAAAACAGTTAGATTGCAGGACCTGAAGCAACAACAAATAAATTAGTCAAATTCAATTATGATAAGGACAGCAATTCATTTTACTTTGTACATTTACAAATTTAGAATTCATGACAATTTAATTATGTTGTGCACTTCATTGCAACTCTAACCTAAGTTAATTTAAATATATTTCAGAAGAATGTTAACGCAATAAGAGAAATAATTAAGTAACAGTAAAATGCATAAATATTTTTAATCTTTTTTTTCAGATTTTGGGTTAAATGAAATGAAAATCAGCATTTTCAAAAAAAAAATTACTTTGTAAAACTTCTAAGTCACATTTTTAAACTAATACAGGTAAATACGTTACCTTATGTACAGCAAAATGTCACAACTAACTTTTTTCATACACGTTTTGTTCAAGACTCCGCTAAGCAGTGTTGATTAATGTAGTAGCAAGCTAATTTAAATGCATTTTTTCCTTACCTGAAAATAAGAGAAAAAAGTTATGTTAGTTTTTCTTTTTAGGACATTTTTATATTTTCAAATTAATCTTATACTTAAAATTTAAATACTAAATAAGTATCGACTTCAGCCATATGAAGTGTTTATACCCATCATGAGTATATTAAATTTATGGTGTTACCTTTTAGAATTGAATACAAAAAATCTTTTGTAGAAGTGTCATGCGAAGTCATCCGATTTCAATGATTTTCAATTCCATACTTTTTTTTTGAATTTATGAATGTATAATACCAAATTTCACGCTCTTAAATTATTTTTTTGTGAATTGTTTACCAAAATCCAAAATCTGTACAGATCACTTCTAAAGGGTAATCCATTTCGTGGTTCCCTACTTTTTTTTGAAGAAAAAACACAGAAAATTCAAATTCAATGGGAAACGTTTACTATCATTCGAAAGAACATTCTTTGGAATATATTTTTGATGATAATTTGTTTCAAATATTGGCCGCGGTTACGTCGCACATGGTCCATCCATTTGGTTCAAATTTTCGATGACTCGTTCGAGCATTTCGACTGGTAGCTGGCGAATGACGTGATGTTTTGCTCCAAGGTCTGAATCGAAGCGGGATTGTCCGCATAGACCTCAGGAAAAAGTATAACGGTGTAATATCACACGATTTTGGTGGCCAATCGAACGGCCCAAAACGTGGAATTATCTGCTCACCCAAGTGTTCTCTCAATAAATCTATTTATTGATGCGATGTTTGGGAAGCGACGCCGTCGTGTTGAAACCAAATATCGCGGAGATTACGAGCTTCCATTTGAGGCACCAAATAGTCGGTTAACATGGCGAGATAACGGTCGCCATTGACGGGTACGTTCTCACCGGCATCATTTTTGAAGAAATATGGACACCGACCCACAAACCACACCAAACCATTGTTTTTTAAGAATGAAGTGGCAGCTCTTGAATCTCTTCAGATTTTCCTTCATCCGAAAAGCGGCAGTTTTGCTTGTTTAAATACCCATGGAGCCAGAAATGGGCCTCATCGCTGAACAAAATTTGGCTCGAAAACGTCGGATCTTCTTGAAACTTTTCAAGAGTCCATAGAGCGAAGCGATGTCACTTGGGAAGGTCGCGCGCCTTCAGTTCTTGCACAACCTGTATTTCGTACGCTTTCAATTTAAGATCTCGACGTAAAATGCGCCAAGTTGCTCCATAAGTCAGTCGGAGTTGCTGCGAACGGCGCCGAATCGACTCTCCACGGTCTTCATGTACACTCTCAACTACGGCCGCTATATTTTCTTCACTTATACTGGACGTGGTCTATTCGATCGAATATTATCCAGTAATGAATACTGAGTCTCAAGATGAGTGATGATGTTGCGAATAGTACGCTCAGTAGGCCGATTATATTGACCATAAGTTGAGCGAAGTGCGCGAAACACATTCTTTACAGATCGTGAATATTCGTAATAAAGTTGAATGATTTGTAAACGTTGTTCAGTCGTAAGCCTTTCCATGATGAAATGCCAAACAATACTGAACAAAAATAACATGACAGCTTGACACGACTCACGCGTGATCTGTCAAAAAAAGGCTATTGAAAAAAGTTCATCTACTTGGATCACCCTTTATTTGTTATACCGGCCCCATCTGACGAGATACGAAAAATCATCAATACAATATAGAAATACATCTGTGTACCATGTTTGGTTGGAAAGTCTTTCGTGGGTGTGTCCCATCTCCCTCTGGTAGTTACATATCTTGCACCAAATTTAATATAGCCTTTTATATACGTCATGAGAGGTATAAACAATCTGCTACTATTATGAAAATTTTCCTTAGAAGTTGACATATCCTATTGATTGTCGACCATACTATTTTACCTAAAATTTGTACTCATTACCCTCCCCATAGAACATATCGCTTCATATTCCTAAAAATTATCTATATAATTTTTTTTTTTTTACGTTCAATTCAGAGAAATTAAACACACGACCGTCTTAGTATAACAAGTTTATTAGATGGATTTCATGAACAAAGTGAAAGAATTAATATTAGCATACTCATAATGAACTCTAAGAATAAGGCATAAAGTAATAGAAAACAAGAGAAAGTTAACAGCTAGGTATGTAGTTGAGTTGTACAGGGTCATGAGCGTAATTTGCACTAACAATGTCGTATACGTTCAAACCTACATACGGTATATTAAAAGTCGCCTCAACCATTTAATATTAAGCTGCATATGCATTACTAATTCTTTCCGCCCGGTCAAACTGTTTTCATGTAGGCGATGAAAAAATTTAAACGAATAAATTTTTATTTTTAAAGTTATAATAAAAGTCAGCCTTGAAAATATACACAGTATTATATGAAAGCTTTAAATAGCTTTTTTTCTAAATTTTGTTTAAATACACTGTCTGAGCGGGTATAGAAGAAAATATAAATTTATCCATTGGGCAATAAGCTCGTTTAGAACCCAATAACATCAGAGGCATCTTACGCTGCGCTGACGCCAATCGCAATCGCTCAAAAGAGCCGGATTGGGCAGACGCAACATACATACGTAGTACGAATGCAAAAAACTTAAATGGCAGGAAGCAATAATCCAATGTCTAAAGTTATGCAAGGATTTACGCTCCACGCGTAAGCGTACACATACTTAATTAGTTTTTAATTTAATTTTTTTTTTAAATTAATTTTTCATAAATTTCAATTTAATTTTATATTCATAACTTCACTCCAATCCAATCTATTTAATCACTAAATCGACTCTCTTTGTTTCTAAGTATAAGATCTATTCAAAAAATATGGTGAATTTTCATTATTCAAAATTTTTTTATTAATTTCCTTAACTAACATATTATATTTCCCCCTGAAAATTAGAACATTTCAGATATGATACACTTGCCCACGAAGCAGTTGCGATATACAAATTTTAAGATATCCTTGAGCAATTTCAGCGACTAGATTTTTATCTCTACAATCGTCGCTAAAAATGTATCTTCATGGTCCTCTTGAATTGATAACCTAACGAGGTAACTTCTTATGAATTGTATGGCCTTGGGGTAAGAACTCCTGATACACTACATCACGAGAACTGTAGAAAATATTGAAAATATTTCGAAATTGATGCCCCTTCTTAGTCTTGGCTATCACGGGCTCTTCTATTGTTTCCATTGTTTTTGGTTTCGAGATTTTAATAATGTACCCATGATTCATCAGCAGTTGGAAGCCTTTCAAGCAAATCACCAAATCGATTCATTATTGACTATATTTAGAAATTTCTTTTTTAAAACTGCAGTATTCGAACTCGTTCGACGCCACACACTACTTGTGCAAACTTTAAATTAACGAAAAAAATTGACATGCCAAATGATATGTCGACATTCTTTCATAAACCAATCTCACAGTGATTCAACGATTTTCCATAATTTTTTTTTTAATTCATAGGGATTGTATGGGTTTTTGATATTCAAGGCCGTTCAAGGGCGTTCAAGGCGAGCTTCTATCTTTTATATGGGAGTGCAAATTAATTCGATCCGTTATTTTTGTGGTTTTCTTGAAGAAAAAAAAGTAAAGAGTACATCATTCAAAGTATTGTCCGTCGGAGGCGATTACTTGTTCCCATCTTTCTGGTAATTTTCGAATGCCATCTCTAAAAAATGAGTCATCTCTGTACTCGATAAAATCATTGAGTCATTCTTCGATTTCTTCAAAATACCTTAACTGGTGACCCTCTGAATCATTTTGCATCCATCGAAAAGGCCAGTAGTTCGAAGTACGTATAGAGCGGGTGGAGTAACAGCTTCCATTTCAGCGTTTCCAGGTAGTTGCAAAATTACCTCCATGCCTTTCGACCCTTTTTCGCGAAATGCACTGCTCAAAAGAATTAATTGTAGGTGATAAGATTTCGTATAAATGGGTTCGCCTGAGAGTACCATCAAACAACTTCTGCAGAAATGGTAAGCAGATACTAAGAAGTATAAGAATAACGAAAATGGAGCATGGATCTAGGACTTTATTCGATTTTATTGAAATTTGGTACATGGATTGCTTTTTGTCTAAATTAACATTTAAAGAAATGCATAAGCGAAACATCGATAAATAAATAAGAGAAGTTAGCGGGATAATAGATGGTGCTGTACTGGTGGATGAAATTTCCACATCACTCTCCAAAAAATTATAAAGGTTGATTAATAAAATAAATTCATTATATTTTGCGTTTATTTAATCTGTCTTAATTTAGTGTCTGGCTTTTGCTTTCAGTAATTATTTCCAATGATGAGGAGCTCCACTGTCATTAGTCTTTCGCTTGATATTTGATATGCCATTTGCTAAGGTGACTTTTATTATAATTTTCTAAACATATATTTACGAGTATTCTTCTAAATCTATTTCATCGTCTTCAAAGCAATCCCCCTCCCCCTATCCCCTTCCAACTTCTTTTCCAACTCTCGAAACAGTTTTTATATTCATCAAGTCGTTCAGTGATTCCCTTTACATTTCCTCAATCGACTGAAAACGTTTCTCAGGAACGAACTTTTGATCCTGTTGAAGAAGTCACACGGAACCAGTTCAAGTGAATACGGTGGTTTTGGAACAATATCTGTTGAATTTTTTGGAAAATATTCACAAAAGGTCATTGCAGAGCGAGACGGCACATTATCTTGGTGCAAAAACCATGAGTTGTCTCTCACAAGTTTTGCCTCTTTTTATGAATAACTTCGCGCGAAATAGACTTCTTCGAAATATATACTTGATCAGGATATAGATGTAATTCTTTACAATCCTTCTGTATTTAGTAAACCAAACCCTACGGTCCATTACTTTAATTTATTTGTAATATTCTAGATTGTTTTATATTTTATTGCCAAAATTTAATATTTCTAATTAATTCAAATCCTACAATTATTAAAACAAACTACTGACATAACATATATATGTATGCAGAGGCATACACGTCTGCTTATATAATCTCTAGTAAATATAAATTTATGACTAAAGTTCATTTCTAACCACACACTAGAGGTTCGGAAGCTAAAAGCTCTCCTATCAGCCACCTACTGGCATTTAACAAACGCACATATTTACATACATGAGCATATATATCCTCTAAAATTAGGAACTTTATTTAGAGGTTTCTGTAGTAAAACCAAAATTCGAACTTTCCTCTAATTTCCGTTAAGTCATTTACAATTTGAAGATGAAGGCGCACAACTAAGAAATATATTATATATAAGTAAGCTGAAACACACCAAAGTCCTTTTTTGCTGCTAACCAGGATATAATATGGCCAAGAAGATTAATTGAAATCCACAAATGGTCGGTTATTAGGTTGATAGGGGAATACTCGTAAAAAGGATATACAAACAGTGAAGAATACACTTCGCCATTCTGCGTAGAAGTAATATATAATATGCATTGGTATGTGTGTGTATGTGTGTGTGGGGTAGTTTTTGCTAACTTATAGTGATTTCGACAGTTTTACCATTTAACTCGTTAATCATATTAATGAGTTCGGTAAATAGTTATGCATAAGTTCAGGGAAAAATCAATAAATTTCACTTTGCGGCCTTGGTTTGGAATAGAATATATAAGTATTTCGTAAGATGTACATGTATATATATATTTTTGGCGCTTTGTAACCGCTGAAGCGATTTTCGGCCGAGCTCCTCCCCCAATTTGCGGTTTTGCGTCTTGATGTTTGTACCAACAAATGAAGGGACCTACAGTTTATTCTAAGCCGCCTCCGAACGGCCGATGGATTTTTATGAGAAGCTTTTATTTCATGCCAGAAAAACACTCGAAGAGCTTGGCATTCTCTGCCGAGGTGCGACCAAATTTATTTTCTATAATTTTGGATATTGATCGAACCTGGGCTCGAACTCAGGTCTTACGAATGGCAGTACGCAATGCTAACCACTTGGCAATCGCGGCCGCCCAGATATATTTATAAAAAATGCTTTTATAAATTTTAAAAAGTGTGTAAATATTAATCACATTTATATGAAGTATCTCTTTAAAAATATGCAAACGTATCAAAAAAAAAACAATAATATTTCCAATCAACTAATTATTTTATTTTGCACAAAATGGCATCAAATGTTAAAAAGCACATATAGCTCGAATATCAAAAAACCATATAAGTAGATTGCTTCGACTTCCCATTGATGATTTTAAATTTAGTGTTAAACTAGTTCGTAAACTCAATTTCTCAATTTATTTTATTTTGTTTTAGTTTATTTTATTTTTTGTTTTTATTTTTTTATTTTTATTTTTTTTTATTATTAAATTTATATTATTATTATTATTATTATTATTTTCATTTCATTTTACTTTATTTTTTTAATTTTATTTTTTTATTTTATTTATTTTATTTTATTATATTTTTTTTCTTTTTTGTTCTTTATTTTTTTATTATTTCTACTTCATTTCCTACACTTTGTTTTATTTTACTTTTAGTTTTTTATGTTATTTTTTAATAATTCTTTTTTATTGTTTTAAATTTATTTTACGGTTTTATTTGCTTTTATATTTTTTTTAATTTAATTTTTTTTTAATTTAATTTTATTTTTTTTTTAATTTTACTTATTTTATATAATTTATTTTATTTTATTTTTATTTTTTTATTCTATATTTTTTTTCAGTCTTTATTTTGCTCCTTTTCGGGTTGCATATCACATATCGGGTTTTTACAAGAAAATATATAAAACTATTGCTAAATCAGATATTTACATTTCATTATTCTAAAAACGAACGAACAATTGATGTTGTTGATAATATAACTGCTTTTTGTATGCTTAAAAACTTGTCACTTAATTGGAGTTCGTCCAGCATCTTCAGCAACGTTTTGGTTACTACACCCGTCGACGAGATGATGATTGGAACAATTGTAACCTTGTCCAAGTGCCACATCTGCTTCACTTCTAATGCCAGCTGCTGGTACTTCCTTCTCTTTTCACTATAGCAATCTTGAAGATTAAGAGAATTAGGTATACCAACATCGATAAGAAGCGCTCGCTTTTCTTTCTTCTCGACAAGAATAACATCGGGCCTGTTATGTTGGACGCTTCTATCCGTCAGTATCGTGCGATCCCAATAGATGTTTTGCTCTTCATTCTCTAGAACTCCAGCAGGCTTATATTTATAGTAAGGAATTTCTTTTTCCACTAATGCAGTTCGTATAGCAAGGCTCTGGTGTATAAGTTTTGCTACGTTGTTATGTCGCGTCAAGTATTCAGTGGCCGCTAACATAACACACGCCCCTGTGATGTGATGTATAGTTTCAGGTTGTTGCTGACATTTTCTACACTTGTCATTGTCAATTTGTTTGCGAGCAATATATTTTAAATAATTTCTAGTTGCAATAACTTGGTCTTGAATTGCAAATATTAGTCCTTCAGTTTTCAAGTAAACGCCAGCATTATATATTTATTATTATTATTAATTTATTTTATTTCAATTCTATTTATTTTATTTTTATTTTATTTTTTTTTTTAGGTTTTTTATTTTAAATCCTTTTATTTTATTTTATTTCAAATTATTTTTTTTGTATTATTTTATTTAATTTGTTTTTAAATTTATTTTATATTATTATATTTTATTTAATTTTTATTTTTTTATATTTTCTAATTTAATTTATTTTCATTTTTTTTATACATTTTTATATATATTATACATTTAAACAATACTACTATAGCATATATACGACCGATTCTTCTGATTTCAAATTTTAAGTTATGAATCCCTAAAAAAAGGACCCACGAACGTAAAAATTGTTATACTATACATACATAATGAACTGCTAATAGTTCAAAAAGCATCGGAATCGAACGACTTTAACATATAGTTCCCATGCACCCACTTCTTCAGAAGAGAAGGTTTATTCAAAACTTAACGATCGTGAAATTTTGAGTTATACACAAACATAAATAACTACATGTTGGTACTGAAAATTATCAAAATCAGAATGCTATAGGTATAGCCCCCACACTACCGATTTTTTCAGATATGATGTTTTTCTTCACAAATCCGCCAAAAAATCATATAAAACCATGAAATTTGTTATTACACACGCACATAATAAACTACACATTCGGACTGAAAATCTTTGACATTGAATTTCGTAATTTTCAATAAACTTGATATGTTCATGAAAGGTATAAAGACCACTCAATTAGCATTACAAAAAATTTGAGAATACGAAATGAGAAATTTCGATGTGGAAAAGGAAAAAAATTAAGCCTAAAATTACTAGAATAAATTCTAAATTTTTATTACTACTGAAAACTGAGAAGTTTTTAAAATTTTGGAAATTAACCAAGGCAAATTTGCACACGGTAGTAGAAATAATGCAAAAACAAAAATCTAATGTCATTTGTTTGATTAAAAATGCGTTTGAAATGTTAAAAGATTAATTCGCTGACTTTGTCTTGTGTATTCTTATTTTGTAATCACGCGTTCGAAATGTCAAACTTTAAATTGCTTATGTATTTTTTTTTTTTTTGTAATTTGGCGAAATGGAAAGAACAAGCAGACGTATGATATGACAACTTCATCTTCTATAAACTCGCCTTGCATCAAAGTAATTATTTGATTTACAAAAAAATCAGTTTCACCCTGAAACGTGCAAATGAAATAACAATAACACTTAGTGCAAAATTTATAACAACACAATAATAACAACAAAAACTGCAGCGAAATATCGTTACATTTTGCTACAACCCAAACAAAAGTGTCAACAACGAAAATAATTTCTGCAAAACCTGCACAACGAAAAATCAAAACAAATAAACAGACAATGACAGACGCCACAATTACTTGCAACATGTTTTAGTAAATTATTTGAGTTTCAAAATTTTTTACATGAAATTCATGCAATCAACACAAGTGAAAATTGGGATCAACAGATGCTAGACTCTCGGCGCAAGGAGGGATTTGTGGCGCTGTTGGTTGATGAGCGAGATGAGTGAATGAATGCATTAAAAAGAATACTCGTCGACATATATGTGTTTATATATGTACTGCAGACATTAATAGACATTCATACAATTTATCTATGTATGTGCATGAATATGTATATGCCTTTGTTTTCATGTAGGAACACAAATTTATTTGCATTTTCAATGTCAGCCAAACAAGAGCAATGACAGCTGCGGCTGACGCAGCCGCCACCGCTGCCATCGATCGCTTTTGAGCACATGACAACGGAAACGCCAAAGTAGTATAATAATAAATAAAGCGAAGCATATTAAGTATATGGTAGCGGAAAGGAATCTGCTTTTGATTTAAAATATTTTTGAAAAGCATAATAATGGAAATTCTGAAAATGAATTTGAGATTCAAATAATTGAAGGTGAGTATGAAATTATGTAATAGATCGTTTCTGAATGCAGGCGTCCATCGAAAGAGATTATTAATAAAAAGAAAGCTTTCAAAATATAAAATTACATTAGTCGTTCCGGGCTTAAATTTGTCCTGCTATTTCAATGAAAAACATCATCAACTCATCTTAACACCTGCCACACCTATTTTGAAACTATGTTTGTTTATTCATTTGTTTACAAATCAAAAAGTAATAAATAATTAATATATATATATATATTTATATATGTATATATATATATATATATATATATAAGAGCTCTAGATACCACTGCGAACAGCTCGATGCTCGCTCGATAATCGCTCATTGCTCAGCAGAACAAAAAAAATTTAATTTTGTTCAAAAAATTTTCTGTTCAAAGTAATAAACAATGATCAGGTGTGCGAGTGGTCGTTGCTCAAATGTTCGCACTGCTCGAAAATGTTTGAGCAAAATCTTGTGCTCTAATATATACATAGTATAATCAATGTAAATTTGCTGCAGAAGTCAGCATTTTTAATAATATAAAGTTCAACTAACTTTATAGATATTTAAATACGCCCATACATATATTTATTTATATTTTTTTTAGCCAGCTTATTCTTCAACATCTACTAAAAGATTTAATAGCACAGCTACTAGAAGAGTTTATGACTTTAAAATTTAAACAAATATACATTGTAACATAGATCAGTAAATGTGTGTAAAAAAATGCCTAAGCTGCAGTCAAATAAACTAGTTAAAAACTACTTCGAAAACTTTTAAAACAGCAGGCAAGATTCCTACAGAAACAGATCCATCACGATACATGGCTGTCACCGGATCTAGAAAATCGAAACCAGATCGACAATGTTCTGATGGACGCAAAACACGCATTCTATGTGTTAGATGTGCATACTCTGCGTGACCTTAACATCGACTTAGACCAACTGACTTGTTGCAGATAAGATACGATGTCGAAAAACTGCAATCACAACAAACAGCCAATCACCAACTTATCTCTGAGAGCACTCATCAACTAGTCGATATAATGAATCTAGGACGGTAATTTAAGCTCCCTACGAACAGATGCAAACGAAACTGTGGATATTCGACAAGGGCAAAAAGAAGGCTGGTATGATGACAATTGGCGTACTGTATTTCTCGCAACGTTGCGATCGACCGGAACTCGAACGGTATGAGAACGGAGTTGAGGAGGGAATCGAGACGAATTTGCAGGCAGAAAAGGGAAGAGAATTCGATACCAATCCAAGATTCAGACAATGTTACTCTTTTTCGTAAGACTTTTTCAACATAATGCTGGATAAAATAATATACATGAGATAATAACAGAAACAGGCGTATGTTGATGATTTCGATATCATTGGTCTCAACAACTGCGCCCAAAGGAAGCAAGGCGAATGGCTCTGAAAGTTAAAGAGGACAAAAGGAAATATCTTCTGTCATCAAACAAACTGTCACCGAAATTCCGTCTTGGCTACCACGTCACTATAAACTGTCATAACTTTTAAGCCACAGATAATTCGTCTATATTGGAACCATTATTAACATTAGCAACAACATCAGCCTTGAAATCCAACGCAGAAGCACTCTTGCCAACAATTGCTACTTTAGACTGATTAGACAATTGAAAAGTAAAGTCCTCTCTCGACGAACAAAAATTTAAATCTATAATTCGCTCATTATTCTCATTTTACTTTATGGCGCAGAAGCGTAGACGTTAGCAACATCTGCTAATTCGGCTTTGGGAGTCTTCGTGAGAAGGTTTTACGGAAGGTTTTTAGTTCACTGTTTTGGGCGACGGCGAATGCCACAAACAATGGAACTATGAGCTGTAGATATATGATTCCATTGATATTATTCAGCAAATCAAAAGACAATGACTACTTTGGCTAGGGCACGTCGTCCGGATGAACGAAAACACTCCAGCTCGGAAAGTTGGAGCAGAGGAAAAGGAAGGTCGCACTCTGGTGGAAATATCAATCACAGAAGGAGCTGTGTTCACCTGCTGTTTGCAATTGGCAATAGCTAAAAGAATAGGGTGCCATTGTTAATTTGGCTGTAGTCGCATAAGCTGTGACTATGGTAAATAAGAAGAATTAATATTTTGTTTATACAATGGAAAAACAAATTTAAAGCCACAAAATACAGCTTACAACCTCCTTCTTGGTATATTTTAAAGTGTTCTTAGAAGTCGGAACTAGGTGTTTATCTAGCCCGTGTATAATAAATTTAAACATGAATCGACTAGATTCATTTCTTTGGTAAATTTTGTTACCAAAAAAAAGCTATTAATTAATATTTTCGTAATTGGTACCGGTTTGATAATTTTTGATATTAGTGCAAATTCAGTTAGTGATAAACTAGTACTTAATCTGAACAGTTTGATAAATTACTACAGCGTGTCAAGAGTGGCGTTAAAAGCAACACAAAACCTATGAATAACAAAAATGTATACAAATGACTGAAAATAAATGAAAATTCGCGCCATGAACTTGCGCCAATGACTTGATAAATTTAAAAATACACATGCTACAATTTAGTGCATAACAAAAAAAAAATATCGAATGTATACAAAAAAAATAATTAAATAAATTGCTGCAATTTTGCTAACAACGGTATATTTAGGTGCGAGTAAATCACTGTTCACTTATGTAAGCCCAAATATACACATAATATCATATTTATATTTATGTACGTATAACTATACATAGAGATATGCATAAAAATAAGTTTAAGAAAGTGTAAATATGAACATACATATATATACATATGTATGTACATACATGTGTTTAAGCAAACATGTGCTGGCATTTAATTACAGTTATGTACGTACATATGTACCAACGAATAATTGAGGTGCTAGCAAATTTCAAACTAGTTGCCACTGGCGCAACGTCATTTTGCAATTTCGCATGTCAAACGTGATTTATTGCTAAAATTAAAATTAACCGCACAGCAGTTTATTCATCCTTGCCCTCTAAAGTGCTTTTTGTTCTTGTTTTTAGCTTTTTTACTTAATTTTTATTTATACTTTTTTTCTGTTGTTGCTGCGTTCTCATTTGCTTGTGCGCTGAAATTTAAATGTGCAACAACAGCAATGACTAAATATATTTTAACTTGCACGTGCCCCTGCAAACAACACGAGTACTCCATGCACGAAATACATACCCCATGTGGAAAACAGATTACTCCACGACCAATCATAGTCCAAACAAAATGCATGCTCCAATTAATCCAATCCAAGATAAACTAAGAAATGCACTTTTTTCAAAAGAATGAAAATTGAAATCATAATTAATTATTTATTTCAATATGGAACATGTGTATTTGATGAAATTTGTATTCGAACATATCTATAAATAAAAGTGAAAATCATTATGCTTTATGGCGATATACGATTTGGTTTTCGGCGTTGGAAACAGAATCCTACGCCCGTGGCGTTAGATCTTTTTACCATCGGTGCGTCCTTCGTTTTTGCACTGCTTTCCGGACGGTATCAGAGGAAGCAGTTATTTCCAGGCTATTTACCCTCGATATTGCAGCGCGAGAACAAATTGAGCTGGCGAAACTAAAACACGAAGAACGAAACAGATGTCCATAGCTCGCTGACAGAGAAGATGGAGTGACAGCGCTAAAAGAAGGTGGACTCACCGTCTGATACCTGATCTAGTGGTATGGCTAGGCAAGAAGCATGGTCACGTGGACTTCTATTTAACGCAAGTACTCAGTTATCACGGGTGTTTTAAAAGCTATCTTCACCGCTTTGGCCATGAATCGGACCCGTACTGTGAACTTTGTGGTCCAAAAGTCGTAGAAGACGCCAATCACTTAATCTTCACCTGCCCTCGCTTTGTAGGGCAACGGCGAAGACTAAACGAGGTTGCCTGCATAAATGTAACACCTGACACATTAATTAAATGTATGCTGGAAAGCGTAAATTTCTGGAATGCAGTTAGCAGTATTATCACCGAAATAATGCAGCTCTTACGATGGGGCGAACAGCAAAGGCGAAGACGTGACAACAGCGTACCATCGGCGGACCCTTATATTACCAGGTAACCTACTTACGTCGTACATAGTAACGATTACTGAAACCAGGGCGGTTGAACAAAGATAACGACGGACGATATCGACTCAGACTAGTGAGCTATTAGCTCAAACGGCCTCCTGACGAAATACTGAAAGTTCTTACCAGGGGTTACCGTACAGGGGGTGATGGTTTTAGTTGGTTAAAGACTCACACTGACGGGGTTAAGGCTTTCGATGCTTTCCATATTAATAATAAATAAATAAAAAATGTATAAATTTTGAAATTTGTTGACGAAATTAAAATTGGTTTAAAAGTGTGCAACATCGATAATTTGTGACACCATATCGCACTTTCAGTCGGGTGTTACGACTGGAGGCATGCAAAATGGTTACTTCGTGTAGTAATTGAAATCATTAAAACACGAGCATTGATCGGCCAACAACAAACTGATGGCGATACGCAAGGTGGTCCAACGCTGACTACAGTGGGTTAATCCAAATGGTACTCCAATGAATTTCTGCAGGGTCATAGAATAGAGTTGTTATTATTGCTGTTGTTGACAGCTCATCAAGTTGACTTTTGCATTTACATACTCTTCTTTCCTTTCTTTTGCACTTACACTCACTTCTGGATATGAGTGTGTCTGTAAATATCATGATATATGTACATATATATTTATGTCCAAAAATATTTCATTTAAAGTTTAGAAATTTATAAATTTTAAAGCAATTGACATAAACAAAATAAAGTTGTTTGTAAATATTATTTATGTGCTAGAAATAGATGGAAGAGTATGACAATGCCTTCTTAAGGCAGTAGGAAGGGTTGCGTGTCTAAATCCACTATTATTGAGTAAAAAACTCTCCAGAACGATCTTAAAGTCATAAAAGACGTCGCACATTTTTGATCAAAATTTCGATTGTTATTATTTCAAACGATTGCTGTAATCATTCGATTGCGCCTATTTGGTTTATACTCTCCTTCTCGAATAGAAAAAACATTAGCCAAGAATGAACAACTAAGGACACCTTGAAGGACTAAGGACCTTAAGATTTTCTGTTAAACAATCGGGAACCAACTTGAACATAACATGAGTCTAGTTGAGGTCATTAGAGCCTTTCCGAACACCTTTGTGTAGTGAGTCTGGTGCAGAATACAATACAAATCAGACTTCCACGGCCGCAATCTGGCAGATAGCTAAAAAATATTTCATCACCTCGCTTCTCCCAAGTCTCCTTAAATCGGATGATCTACATACGAAGTATGTTGAAAGGAAAAGGTAAATTTTGTTTTCTTTGATTACAATGGTGTTGTGCATCATGAGTTCCTGCTAAAAGGTCGTACAGTTAATAAGGAAGTTATGCAACGTTTGCGTGAAGCAATACGGCTCAAGCGATCGGAATTGTGGAAAAACAAATCATGGATTCTGCTCAATCATCAATGCTTATTAGTGGTTTTTTAGCTAAAAACAAAACCATAATCACGCCTCAGCTACCGTATTCACCAGCTGATGGCCATACCGAAAAGCGCATTTCAGAAGTGCTTCGAGGATTGGAAAAAGCGTTGGAAAAAGTGTATTATATCCGAGGGGGCTTACTTTGAAGGGGAAAAATAGATATTGATGAATAAATAAGTATTTTTCAAATAAATTCAAAATACAGCTCTTCCTTTGAATATATAGTTATTTGTTCCAAGCAGCATTAACATTGGTACTACGTGTTCAAACTCAAAATTTGCGATATCTTTTAGTTATTTCAGCTATGCGCTTCAAATTTATATCCGGCTGTAAAACGGCGATCTTTTAAGTTTCTTTTTACTTTTGGCAATAGAAAAAAGCAACACCGAGCCCATATGTGCCAAATATGGAGGCAAAACTTTTTTTCCACAAAACCAGCTGTTTTTTTTTTCGAATTGCTTCATGAAAACAGCATTGAACTTGTATGTAGTAACTCCATATAGGACATTTGACCTGGTGACAGGACTTAATCATGCACTATGCCATTAAAGCATCATCTTTACGTTCGACTGCCGTAATCATTCGAGTTCTCTTCGATTTAGGCGAGCCAGAATGCCTTTACTGCAATAATTGAGCCTTAATTTCGACGTAATATTAATTTTGGTGGGTCAAGGGAAAGTAAAAATATTTGATATTCAAATTCTCCAAGCCTCACTGAATTCATTAACACTTTGGAGCGATTTTCAATCCAATGGTATCGCATCCATGTGTCTTCTTTTCTCATTTTTCATCCAGTAAACATTTAGGAAACAAGTTTATTACCAACCGCATAGAGAGGTTTAATAGTAAGGCATATTTTTTCATCTCTCTAGCACAATCTTTTTGCAATACTTAAATATAAAATGTGTAGCTCCTGAAACTGCTATATGATATGTTTTTTAGAAATGTGATTTCAAGAAAAAAAATAAAACGCATTTCATTTAAAGTTATGGCCAAGAACTTAGCTTTATTATATGGATAAGGGTTAGCAATTATGTTTAAAAACGTCCCAATTTTCGACCATTTTTTCACCAATTCGGGCCTTTTGTTCATTATGAAATTGCAAATCAAGCTGAACACAAGTTAATCAACTGCTGTTAAAAAGACTTAGACGTACGTAAAACACCTTTTATAACCTTCAAATTGGATCTCTTCACTGCCATTAAAAATATTATTGTATTAGTATTTAAGACTTATTAATCTGTTAAATTGAAGACACCATAAATGTATATTTTTAAATTTCGAAAGAGAATATATATATCAACCGAGGTCCTATTTCTAGTATATTAATAGAGGTCCTAATTTTTTGTTTTAATTTTCTTGTACCTGATATTTCTCATTTATTTTTGATAAATTTTAATATCTTACAACTGCCATAAGCTCTTGTAAATCAAAGGAATTTCATACGAATTTTTATAAAATAAATTTATTGTGTTCCAAAACTGATATCTGAAAAAATATTATTAAAAATAACGATAGGGTGTAAAATCGGTCTTTTGCTTGCTAAGCATATCCTTATATAAACGAAATAACGAAATAGATTTAATAAATCATTCTCATAAGAATAGAACGTTCAATTTATGAAGTAAAATGAGTTTGGTTCTCCTCCATATTTCACAAGAAAATTTGTATTTTGAAAATTTTGCATCCATTTCATAATCAATCAAAATTAATGACGCATACATAAGCGTATTTAAATATTTTTGAACATTTAAACAATTTTATTTTGGCAAAAATTTTTCCAGGAGTAAAGAAATTTTTTTAATATAAATACCTAATATATAATATACATACCTACATATATGTTATGAAATATATTGCAATAGATTTAGAAAATAAATATGTAAGTATACATATATATTCACCGAAATACAATACTAAACACAAATAAATCTCCACTTACTTTTCATTTCAGCACTATTTTTAATTTATTCATCATAAATTTGTTGTAGAAAAGTATTTTGCGCATAATTGAGTACAACAACACCAAAGCTTTAAATATTCTTTGACGTACACCCAGCATCGATAAACACTGCCTACTGTTAGTAATTTGTTGCCAATATAATCATTTTCGTAGTCTTTTTTTTATTTAATATTTTATTTTTCAACCTTCTTTGTTTTTTTTCTCCTTCCCTTTTCATGCAAATAATTTTATGCACATTTTTGTGAATGGTTTATTTGTTTATTTTATTTTGTTTTTTTTTTCGCTTCTGACTCTTTGCTCTTAATTGACATAATTTTGCTTTAAAAAGGATTTTCATTTTATTTATTTATGATGTGCATTGACAGAGTAAAGCTTTCAACAAATAAGCTGCGAACACAATAGTAAAAATATACTTTTGATATTAATATCATTAATAATGAGCAATAAATGAAAATCAAGAAGGGCTTCATTAATTAATTAATTTTTTCTTATATCGAGCATTAATTGAGACATTTCCTTATATATATGATGTCATTATAAAAGAAATGCCATTTTAATACTCAAAATATTATTATCCAAAGTACAGGTGTAGATACCAAGCAATTGTGCCTAACTTACGTTTTTAAGGTCACTAGTTCTGCACTGGATAAAGAAACAATTAACTCTGAAGTTGTAGATAATTAGGCCAAAAACAATTTTAGCCTGAATGCAATGCAGTATCGCCCTTGCCTCAGGTGCCTGAACTGAACTGAAATGAAATGCTTTTAGCTAATGGGTAGTATGGGTACGTTCCTTTACTTTAGGTAAAGTCTATGCTGTATGATAGTATGATATAGTATGAAATGAAAGAATTGTGCAGCATCATTGAGACGAGCTTTAGATGACCGCAGAGTGCAGTGCGCTAAGAGCCGAGTGCAAAGCTGATTACGATCGGTCATGATTAATATTTAGTACAGCAATGTAGATTAAAAATTCAGCGTTGAATTTTACGCCAACTTTAGTTTTGATCATTTTGTGCTTATACACATGTCAGTTAAAACAAAAAAGAGAATGTTACCCCATTAGACGTTCTAATGTTGGCAGTAGTGTCAGATCGGGAAACATTCAACAGCTGATAGAAAAAGACACCATTTACCATTATTAATATTAAAGAATTTTAATTTTAAATTTTTAGTTTTAATATTAGAACATAATAAAATTAAGTGTTGCATTTTTTTTTTCAATAAAATATTGGAGTAAAATTAGAACTAAAGATGATTGTTGTACTTCTTGTTCGTAATGAAATACTCAAAATTCTTCTAAAAATCCAAAAAATTTATTGCTCATAGTGGTCTCACTTAAAATAGCAACAAAAAAAAATCGGCAGTCGACAATTTCCTAGTTTATTTCTTATTTTGTTATCGCTTAATGTGTATGTTTGACCTTTGAAGTTATACATAAAAATTTTTGTTTGAGCAATATAACATGTTTTAAATGATAAATTAAGCGGTATTAATTAGTTTACATTTTTCAATTCCAAAACAGCTCCTTAAGCGGACACCTCTCTTGGGAGAACAAATATCACCCGACGGTGAACGTGCAGCTAATGGAGGTTTCCTTGTATATACATAAATAAAAATTGAAAATTTTGATTATAAAGGGTTATCTATGTAGTGGTTTCGAAAGTGCAGGGCTGTATTTTGACAACTGTCGAACTTAACTGTCGAGCCGAACTTGTTTTGTTTTACTTAAAAGTAAGAGTTTCAAGCAAATGGATTGTTGAAACCTACTACAAAAATTATGATTCAATGCAGATACGTTTCGTGCTTCAAGAATATACCTACTCCTCGACGTTCTGAAGAGCTGTGACTTTCTTACCGCGCATGATGGCGTATTTTGTACTTTAAATTGATTCATAGAAAGTCCAGTCCACATAAAAACTGAAGCCAGAAGATCATTCACTACGCCCAGTTACGTCGATGGGCGCTTGAAGTGTAGTAGATCGTGATTTTTCCAACTAAATTTTCTTCAGCGACAAAGCACATTTCTCACTCGGTGGGTAAGTAAATAAGCAAAATTTTTGCATTTGGAGCTCCGAGAATCCTCAAATAATTCAGGAGAACCCATCACACCAAAAAACTTACTATCCGTTCTTTGGCCCGGAGATGTAATTGGACCTTACTTATTTGAAAACGATAACGGTGAGTCTGTCACTATAATTTCGCAGTGTAAAGGGCGTAGAACAATCGACGTTTTTTGGCCTGCAATTGAAGAATACGACTTGGATTTGGCGAGAGAAATTTCCTAGCCTCGTACTCTCTCGTCCTGGTGATGTCAATTGGTCAACTGTTAAACATGCTCTTCGTGGTACAAATTTAGTGAACAATACACCTTGATAGCTTAAATGTAAACGTTAGAGATCCAAAATGGCATCTTACAGGGTGATTGCGAAAAAGAAAAAGTGCCGCTTAATAAAAATTTTAGCGAAAGCTTACAAAAATTGCAATGTCAACATCTTTAAAATTCAACAAATAAACCTCGAACGCAGTCATTGATTACTTTTCCTCAATCTAGCGATATATCTCAGAGTTTATGAAGTATATATCAAGGTTAATATAAAACAGATTTTTGTTCGGTAAAAATTGTTCCCAATTTTACATTTTTAAATTTTCCAATATTTTAAACTGTATTATATCTAATAACAAACAATGAGCAATAGCAATAAGGTACCTAATAACATCGATGAATTATATATTTTTATATCCATTAGCTACAACAATAAATAGGGTTTCCTATTATTACTTTTTATATTTTCAATGCTGCAAAAGCAAACAGTTAAGCGTTAATTTTATTATAATGATTTCAAATTGAGTATGTAGTTTATATTTATAAATTTCGTACGTAACATACGTATGTGATTTAAAAAATTACGATCATTATTTACTAAATGTGCATGCTTCATGCAATATAATATTGAGAGGTGCATATCATTGTTTACTTTATAGATTTATTAAAAAAAGTGCAACTCGAGTAATGGATTTTATGGAAATTTCGTGAATGAATTTTTAAATTAAAATAAATACATTTATTTAATCAAGAAAACATTAGTACAATAAGTGTATCATATCCTTTTTCGTACAACAGAAGTTATGTGTAAAAAAAATATGTAGAGATAGACACATTAAAAATAAGCAATAAAAATAAGAAATGACAAGAAATAAAACAAAACATTAATTATAATTAAATTTAACATTGAATAATAATAAAAAACAAAAATATTAAAAAAAAGGAATGAGAATATAAGAAAATAATTACATAAATGTCCAGTCTAAGTTCAATATAGTTTTTAAAATACGTGTACATAAGATTCTTGAAGTTGCTCCTTTTCAATTTTCTCTTTAAATTAGCAGGGATACTGTTCCATAAACGTCTAGCGTTGACAAAAAACAGCCTAATTGATTGTTGGGATTTATAAAAAGGTATTATAATATTACCTACTCTGGTGGATCTAATAATATATAGACTGCAAAAAAAATAGCTGGGAGACTCAGTCAGAATGAGTTTATAAGGAAAAATACAATTTCTGGCCTTATGATAATCAGCAATCGTACATCCAATTGATGTTTCCAAGACGAAATATGTTCAAACCAGAGAGATGGACCACACACATACCGTGTGACGTTATTAAACATAACATCAATTATGTGCGCGAATGAGCTGTCATGTTTGCTGCATACGACTTTAGAGTACATATTAACTGGAAGAAGTAGTTATATAACAAAACGACGTCTAATAACGGTGGACGTTTAGAAGACTGTCGCAGATTCTTCAGAGTAGCGTAGAGACATGATCTCTGCATGTAAATTAGAGTGATCTATATATGTATATAAGACACAAAATGTTAAAGTTAGTACATTTCTTAAGACTTATCGGCAATACACAGAACTTATTACTATTTAAAATTAGACCACTGGCAGCCGCCGAGATAGCATACAAGTTAGAAAATTTACACACACTAAAAATGCTATTTATAAATATGCTAAAAAACAATGGACCAAGTTTAGAACCTTGAGGCACCCCTGAAGTTACCGGTTTGAGTTGCGATGTGTGCACAGCGTAATACATCGTGGTTAACCACGTCAAATGCCTTTTGAAAAGTCAAGTAGGCAAAGCAATATGAGTTGATTATTATCCATGTTCAATCGGATGTTGTCAGTGATTCTTAGTATAGCAGTACTGCAGCTGAAGCCTGATTGAAGAGAGGATATCAAGTTATGTATAAGTATTACAACATCACACTCGCTAACAGTCGAAAATTCGTATGATGCATCATTAAAAATTAGGTCATCCCTTGATATAAAACCACATATTGTTTCAACAAAAAAACTTGTTTTTAAAAGAAAAAATTTAAAAAAAAAATTCAAATTTCCAATAGTACCAAAAGAAAAACAAAATTTATTTGAATGCAGTTAAATTACTTGGAGCTATTTTCTTGGAATAAATTTCTGAAAACAGAAAAACAAACTTAATATTTGCCTTAAATTCATTACTATATAGACTTTAAGCTTTCGATATAGATATTTATAATAAAAATTGTGTATATCAGTAACTTTTTATTAAAAAAAAAATTATATTGAAAAGAATTCAAAGTAATAAATGCTGTCTGGAAAGTTTTTATAAAATTGAATTTATTTAAGCAATTTATTTTCATGGTTGTCTTATATAAATATAGAGCATATAAATATGTATATATTTCAATCGTTTCTGAAAAGTTAGAAATTTACTCTCTACAAGAGCACTCAATGACAGCTTCCAAAAAAACGTATGGCTGCTTTGTGCCTTTTGACCGTATATATAGTAAAGTAAAGTCATATGTGTCCTTCTAACTGTATCCTATAACATACAAGTGGCACATAAATCAAAAAATATTCTGCTGAATTATAAAAGTTTAACAAAATGTTTACATGACATGATATCGATTTTTTTTATATCAAAAAACTTATGCTGGTCAATTTATTTTCAAATATAAGCACATTCCCTTAAATATATGCACAAATGTTACCACCATTGTATGTATGTATATACATATATATGTACATATTTATTTGGGTTGTTTAGTCACTAATAAAGTCAATATGCTGGTCATCAAAGCTTTGTCAAGCGCATCGACAGGAATCTTTAAATATATATACACACATAAACGACTATATATTGTGAATGTATTCGCTTATGTATTAGTATTCTGTAGGGAACAATACTCACTGTTCACTAGAATCCAACTAGTTTGTATCTTTGCACTAACTATTTCATCTTTCATATAGTTTTTTTTTTTGCATCTCAGCAACTAATAATTTTAACATGGCGAACGAACTGTACAAACTAGTTGGATTTTAATTTCTAATTCACCAAAAATAAAAATGATAATTAATTTTCCTACACGAGGATTGAACTGTGAACCTACACGGTACAGTGATAACCTCTTACCTTTCGGCTATTGTAATGAGCAACGACACACGCACACTTCAACAGAACTTGTTAGGAAATGCAGCCGTGACGTACTAGAAATAAGAACAACATATGAATGGCGAGGAGGTGGAAATTATTATTATACCCGTTACTGGTTAACTGCTACACAAATAACGAACTGCTATGATTTCATCCTTTTTTCATACCAGTATTTAACTAGAATATCTTCAAAATAGTCTATCTTTTCACTGCAGGATATTTACATCTGTGTTTTCATAGGGATTTAAGTTCAAAAATAAACTTTTTTTGGTTTCTTCGATTATTTTCCGATACATTTGAAATGTAAAATCACGTTTGTCCTACTTTAAATGTCAAACTGTGTTTTGAATATGTGACCATCTTAAACATTTCAAAGTTTTGTATTTAAAAATACATACAAATGTCTTTGTAATTTATTTGTAGTGCCATAAGTTATTCAATTTCAATTGTATCGTATGTTGTCTAAGGAAAAAATAGGAAACACACAATGGCATTCGAAAAATAGAAATAAAATAAATAAATATCTAAACGCAATATAAAAAAATGTACTTAAATTTCCCCAAATTAAGTGGGGAGTATTTTATTTTTTATACTTATTTTGTAAATCTTATAAATATAATTTAAACTTCTTCATACAAATTAGGAAAAAAATGAACATTTTTAACACTACTGTTTGAAATTGTTGAGGACATTTGAATGTAGATGAAAAATAATCATTTTATATATATTATTTTTGAGATGAATAACAAATTTATTAAAAATTTTATTTACTATAATTTTTATACATTTCAAAGTTTTTCTTCCGGTTTAATTGCGTTTTCAGCTTTGTTTCCTTATAACAGGTCAATAGAAAGGAATCCGGCCTGAAATACAGATGGCTCTACTAGATTTAAGTTCATATAGATTTTTAGTTAGCTCTAACCTTCAAAAGACGTGTATATAAATTCGACAACTATCGGATCAGTAGCTTGTGAATCATAGCACTTTGAGTGAAGTCACTTTTGTTATTTAAAAAAAAAATATTTGCGTGTTGATAAAATATTACTTTTTGAAGGGAAAAAATACAGTTGCAGCAATAAATTGGCTTGATGGTGAGTTTACGCACACTGCCCCAGGAAAATCAGCCATCAAGAATTGGTATGCTAAGTTTAGATGTGGTGAAATAAGCACCGATGGACGCCCAAAAGAGGTTGTTACCGACGAAAACATCAATAAAATCCAAAAAATTATTTAAGTTACCGCAAATTGAAATTGAATGAAATAGCAGACACTCTAAAGATATCAACTGAAGGTGTACATCATATCATTCACGAATATTTGGGTATGAGAAAGTCCTGCAAGTTTATGGCGTCTACATTTTGGGACGCGCGTGGAATAATTTTCATTAACTACCTTGAAAAAGGAAAGACCACCAACACGGAATATTACATAGCGTTATTGGACCGTTTGTATGACGTAAACTCCCAAAATTGGTCGCATTTAAAGAAAAAGAAAGCGTTGTTTCACTAAGACAATGCGCTGTGTCACAAATCAGTGAAATCGATGACAAAATTCTTTGAATTCGACTTCGAATTGCTTTCGCATCCACAGTATTCTCCAAATCCGACCCCCAGCGACTATTTTCTATTCTCAGATCTCAAACGAATGCTCACTGAGAAAAAATTTTCGTCGCATGAAGAAGTGATCTCCGAAACCGAGGTCTATTTTGATGCAAAAAAAATAGTACTACAAAAATGGTATCGAAAAGTTAGAGGGTTACTTTAATTAGTGTATTATCCTTGAAGGAAAATATGTTGAATAAAAAAATTAATTTTCCTTATAACCGCAAACAATTACAGGCCGCATTAAACAATTTAAAAAAAAATGAATTTTGCCAAAAATATGTGTTTTACTATGATAGGCCGGGGACTTTTCAATTGACCGAAAATCTTTGTTATTTTAAGAACTCTTTTCAATGAAGCCGACAATCCAGAAATATTAAAAATAAAAAAACTTTTCAAAAAGTTTATATTCCTTACCTCGGTATTTTACATAGTAAACTAAAATATTTTTGCAAAATAAATTTTAAGTAAACATGGTTGGACATATGAGGGCTATTTGATGAGTCAGTGACTAATTCAATTTTTCGCGCAATTATTATAAATACAATACTGTTAAGACAACTGTTATCTATTAATAGACTGAAGTAAAATTTTGAACAAGCTACGCCATTAACTATACGTTCGAGAGTTATTGAAATCAGACAACTTCGTGAATTTTAACGAAAAAAAAAATAATTTCGTGTGCTCATTAAGCATTACATTTTGCATAAAAGAACCTACACCGAAACTAGTTACTTGGTAAATTGGACACCATCGATAAAATCCATCAAATGATATTGAACCATCGGACAATAAAGGTGTGAGGAGGCTAATGCTATAGGCTTCTTCGCTGGGCAGGTACACCACATTTTCACTCTAATATTTGGACATGAAAAAGCTACGAGTGATAAGTGCCGCGATTATTCACACACGACCATTAGCGCAACTGTGTAACTACTTCAAACGTGTGCTTGGCGATGCTCAACTGCAATTAAGACGTTACCGTAGACGAAACATGGATCCACCACATGGCACCAGATACCAAAGAATAATCAATGCAATGGGTTTCTTGGAGTAAATGTGTTTCATCAGGTAAATGCACAAGTGTACACGTATTTAGTCACCATGGTAAAACTCCATGAATTAAGCTACGAACTGCTAGCATATCCAACACAGAAACAAACACTTATTTTGAGGGCCTTGAAAAAACCTATTACGAGTATTTGGAAGGAATACAAAAATTGGAAACACACTGGACTAAATGTAAAGAGTTTCCTATAGAGTAGTAGCATTAATAAGGAGTAATAGAATATATTTTATTCAAAAATCACTGACTTATCAAACCACTCTCATATATATATTTATATAATTTTTTTGGAGTTTTTATAAAAAATTAAGAGACTTACTGTTTATTCTAAACGGACCCGAACGGCCGATTGATTTTTATGAGGAGTTTTTATTTCATGTCGGAAACATACTAGGAGGGCTTGACGTTCCCTGGTGAGGGGAGATGGCAATTAGAAAAGTTAATATTCTATATTTTTGGATGTTGGTTAAACCAGGTTTGGAACCCGGCCGCCCGAGTGGTGATGCACAATGCTAACCACTCGACTGTTGCGGCCGCCAAATGTGCTTGAATGTTTTCTCTAAATGATAGTGCAAAAGAAAAAAATGATACTTTTTTGAACTTATGAAACACATTAAAAACATGAAACACAAAAAAACGACTTTTGCTGGAAAAGGTCATTAATTATGTATTTCCATACATAATTGTATTTGCTCATTAACTTTTATGTTTTAAATTAATTATTTGTAGATTAATTTACTTATATAATTCAACACAAAATATATCTTCTACAAAAAATTGATATTTACTAGCTTAAAATAGACAACATTTATACTCAGTTTAAAACTTTTGAGTTATGCCATTTTCTAAAATATTGTAAGGTATTGCGAAATGTTTTGTTGAAAATAGAGTAAATCTCAAAATATATGGAGATCTAGTGAAATACTTATAAGGGTGTTTCCAATAGGAATGATATGATTTCTAAGTGTCGTTTTGGACATTTTTAATATGTCATAATCTGTAATTTTTCCCCCTTGTATTCAGTAATTTTAAACTTGAAAACGAATACGAATTTTTAAAAAAATCATCTTCTCCGATGCGCCTCGCTTTCATCTGATTGGCGTGGTAAATACACAAAATTTTCGATTCTGGACAAAGAAAATCCACAAATTATTCACGAACAACCATTACATTCACCTAAATTGACAGTTTGGTGTGGACTTTGTCTAGGTGAAATCGTCGGTCCGCACTTCTTTCGAAATGAAATTGGTAGCACCGTTACTGTCAATGGAGAGCGGTATAGATTGATGATATCCAACTTTTAATGGCCACAATTGGCCACAAGAAGTTGATCTTAACAACATCTGGTTTCAACAAGTCGGGGCTATGTGTCACACAGCATGTGCAATAACCGAATTATTGCGAGAAAGGTTTGAAGATTCGTTCCTGCAAAAGAAGTCGTGGAGGACATTTGAATGATGTTATATTCAGAACTTAATTGCATCGATTTTACTTCACATTAAATAAAAAGCACTTGAATTTCCTTGACAATTAGTGTGTGTGTGTTTTTTCCAAAGAAATCATATCACTCTTATTGGATAACCCTTTACATATATATTAGATAGGTAATCAATTATTTTACCAAAATGCCAATTATAGAATTAAATATAATTTTTAAAATAATTATGACATTTTAAAACTATTTCACAAAAGTGATTTTTTTTAATGTAAACATATCGATCCCGTCGCGCAAATTTATCGTATAAAACTGAAATCCTTTATATTTGTTTTGTTCTTGTGGGCGAAGTTATCGTATGTGCTAAGGAATTAGAATTGGATGCGGTTTGCACCCTTTACCTTTATCAATACTTCTTATTTCTTATTTGTAGTTTCAATATAATCCTCAGTTCATTAAAGAAATGATGTCCAAATGATTGTTGTCTCTCGTAAACAGATAATTGGCATTTAAAATGATACTCCCTTGTTTAAGGCATACAGAAAGCAGAAGACTTGGTCCAAAAAATATATTACAGACGTAATAACTCAGTTATGTATTCCCTGAAATAGAAATTTTATGTGTTTGAAGTTTGTAAAAAATTTACTTTGGCAACTTTTAACATTTCGCAAATTATGATGAGATATGCTCTATTTCAGGAAAGTTTTGTCCAGCCTAAATCAAAAATTTGTACCACAAAATAAAACACGACCATAAGATGAAGCTCATTCAATATATGAGAAAACCTAAGCACCTCTTTTATTATTTTTTAAAGAGAATTTAATATTCGATTTCATTTCGTCCAAAAAAAAGGAAAATATTAAAAATCTTGTTTATGAAAAAAAAAGGATTTTGAGAATATTCCTGAATTTAAAATGCATATTAAAGCAAAACTGAGACTAAGGCTAGTATTGAAAGATAAAATAAATTGCAAAAAACTCAAATCATAGCTTTAGCATTTACGGAAATGTACCTTTGTGGGGCAAGCGTGAAAATAAACGAAACTGCAATGAGAAATGCATCTAAAAACAGTAATCGGCAATAGCCAAGTAGTTAGCATTGCGTACTACAAATCGGTAGGCCTGAGTTCGAGTCCAGGTTCGGGTAGCATCCAAAATTAAAGAAAATAAATATTTATAATTGCGGTCGCCCCTTGTCAGGGAATGTCAAGCTCTTCGAGTGTATTTCTAACATGAAATAAAAGCTCCTCATAAAAATCCTCCTCGGCTTTCGCAATCGGTTTGGAATAAATTGTGGGTCCCTCTATTTTTTTGTTAAAAACATGATGACGCAAAACCACAAATTGATATTGATTGATACATTCGTGCAGTACAAAACCGTAAAAAGGTCATAACAGGAATGGATTCATATTTTTCGTCATTACTATATAGAAAATCATACTGTTTGAGCACAAAATCATTCGCTATACGACTGCATCGAAGTTGGCTACTGTGTATTCAAAAACTAGGTTCTTTGCAGATATTTTATTATTAAATAAAGTTAAAAGAAACTTAAATAAGCTATATATGAACTCACCTACAAATATTATAATATTGTAGTTGTTTTTAAAAAGGGCATGGGCAACTTTAATCTTCTCCGAAACCACCCAGTAGATTTTGTTTAGAATTTCTTATGATGGTTTTATCGGCGCCCGGGGAGTATTCCCGGGAATTTCCTTCCAGAAAGTGGACATGGGATCGAAATTTTTTTATATATTGCTCGATTTTTTTTAAATTTAGTTTCCAGGTAACTTTTTGCCTATATTAAGATACTAAGTATTTTTTCTTCGGTGAAGTGGACCTGGAACCGATCTATTGTAAAAGCTCATATGAATTGATCAATATACTCGAATTGGCCGAGCTATCTCAAAAGCTTTTGTGTATTATATAATTTAATTAAAATTTGGTTTACAGGTAGCTGTTTGGCTAGATTAAGCACAGAGAACACTTTTTCTTCCAGGAAGTGAACCTGGTAACGATCTATCCCAAAAGAACGTATGCACTGATAAACTTACTTGAAATTTCGGTCGATCTATCTCAAAAATCGTATGTATTGTTTAATTTTCTGAAAATTTAGTACAGAGGTAGCTCTCTACCTAAAGTGAGATAAGTACTAGTCTTTCTTTCTGGAAGTGGACCAGAAACCGACCTATCCAATAAAATTCTGACTAATCATTTACATGAAATTTGATACATATGTCATTCAGCGTTTTGTCTTAATTTACACAGGTAAAACTATTCCTTCCGGGAAGTGGGTCTAGAAGCGATTAAGAAATTGAGCTAAATATTAAATTTAATTGAAATTAATAATTTATATATATATATATATATGTATAGAAGATACGGTATATAATTAAAAGACGTGTGTTCTCTTCGAAGTCCAATCCAGAAAGAAAGTTTTATTTTTTATTGAATGATTAACAAACAACATAGAATGAATACACAAAGCAAAATCTCAAAACTGATAGTGCGCATGGTTGTATTACAGAATTAAAAACTTTAGAAGCTTAGAGTGCTGCCACATATATACCATTTTTTTAGGAATGGGATCATGGATCAACAGATCGACGAAAATAGCCATGATTGGGATAAAAATATAGATCGTTAGTAAATCGCTGCCTCATGTTAATATTTATTCGATACATGCATACGATTGCGAACTACTTTCAGTTTTCCAATCTAATTGTACACAAGCGTATACCAAAGTAGTGCGCTGGCTTACTTCGAGGCATTCATATTTACTTTTTGGTTGAAGACTTTGGGTGCAGTATCTGTTTCTTACAGAAACTAGAAACTTTTCACAAAAGCGATCACTTACCTCTTGAAGCTAACATTTATTATACCATACATGCGACTATTCTGCGCCACTGGTTCGTATCTACAGAAGCTATGCAATTAAAAAAATTATAAATATAAAAAAGCAAATATTTGCTGGAATAACACATTGACGGCAGTCACTTTGAAAAGTAAAATGAATATCAAACTGTATAATTTTTTGTAAACATATGTCAATACAAACAACTTACTGTTTGCCGGTTTAAATGCCTCAGGTAATCAAAATGTCATAATCTCTTAACAATGCAATAATAATGCTGTAACAACAAAACATTTTAAAATTTAATATGAGATAAGCTCAGGTGCGGTGAATTACTGAATATCTTTGTGAATGAGAGTTTTAATATAAATATTTGTACAAATTATAAATGTGTTCATCAACATCCACATGCAATATACATATGTATATACCCAAAGCATTTTTTTTTTTTGCTGAATTTTTTCACTTGCGTGCATCTATAAGGGCACCACACAGCGTATGCGTAACTAAATTACAGCCACTCAATGTAGCTTACCTTCCAAAGGTTAAGTAAAATTTAATTTTTTTTCATTCTTTTTACTCGCTTCCAATCAGCAATTTCAATGTCATCGTTATAATATTTTCGCTGAAAATTTTTCCGTCACATCGTCAACTAAAAGAACCTGTATGTAAGAACAACAAATTTGATATGTATTAACGTCGCCATCCCAACGATGAAAAGGTGTAATTTTCTTAAATTCTGCAACGATTTTCTTTTACATTTTTTCTTTTAGCGCACCAAAATTATATATAATTTATGTGAAAATTCCACGAAATTTTTTTCGCTGTGCGTGATAAAATCAGCAAAAATAATAATGCACAAAAAAAAAATCGATAAAAATCTTGCCACCAGGTGACAAACCAACACCTGCTCGTACACTGGGGGGAAGATTTGGGTTTTCGTGTGTGAGGGATTTGTTGGAAGTGTAGAGGACACATAACTGTTGTTGATGACAAAGTTGTTGCTGTTCGAGCGCGTGGTTGGATTTACTAAAGCTCATATATGAGTATGTAAGATATATACGGAAATATCCGATATACGTGTACTCTGGTATCATATTAACTGCTATGTTATTTCGGCACAAATGTACAAGAGTTCATTTATTCCATACAAATTGCAATTTTATTATATTAAATATATAATTTTATTAATATATTTAAGTTTTTGTGGATAAAAGAATTATAAGTGAGATTTGGGTAAAAGTTCCTATAAGATATTGTGTCTTGCCTTTGAGTAGTGAAAAAGAGGGAATTAGTCACCAAATAAATGGTGATCCAAGTAGAGGTACTTTTTTCAATAGCCTTTTTTTATACATCACGCGCGAGTCGTGTCAAGCTGTCATGTTATTTTCGTTCAGTATTGTACCTGAACAACGTCTACAAATCATTCAACGTTATTACGAAAATTCACAGTCTGTGAAGAATGCATTTCGCTTAACTTATGGTCAACATAATTGGCCTACTGAGCATACTACTCGCAACACCATCACCCATCTTGAGACACAGCATTCATTATTATTTTAAATTGAAAGTGTACACAACATAGCTTGTACAAGAATTGACGCCGCTCGACCTTCCCAAGCGACATCGCTTTAGACTGTGGGCTCTTGAAAAGCTCCAAGAATATCCGACGTTTTTGAGCCAAATTTTGTTCTGCGATGAGTTCTATTTCTGTCTCAATGGGTATGTAAACAAGCAAAATTGCCGCATATGTAACGAAGAGCAACCTGAAGAGATTCCAGATCTGCCATTTCATCCAGAAAAAACAACGGTTTGCTGTGGTTTGTGGGTCGATGGAATCATAGGTACATATTTCTTCAAAAATGATGCCGGTAAGAACGTAACCATCAATGGCGACCGTTATTGCGCCACGATAACCGACTATTTGATGCCTGAAATTGAATCTCGTGATCTCTGCGACATTTGGTTTCAACAAGACGGCGCCACTTCCCACACGTTGCAGCAATCAATAGATTTATTGAGAGAACACTTCGGTGAGCAGATAATTTCACATTTTGGTCCGGTCGATTGGCCACCAAGATCGTGTGATATCACACAGTCTTTTTTTTTCCTGTGGGAATATGTAAGGTCTAAATTCTAAGCGGAGAAGCCTGCTTTGATTCAGGCCTTGGAGCAAAACATCGCAACATCACGCGTGTCATTCGCCAGTTACCAGTCGAAATGCTCGAACGAGTCATCAAAAATTGAACTCAACGGATGGACCATATGAGACGTAACCGCAGAAAGCATTTAAAAAGATAATCTTCAAAAAATAAATGCCAAATAATGTTCTTTCAAATGATAATAAACATTTTCTGTGTTTTTTTCAGAAAGTAGGGAAACACGAATTTGATCACCCTTTATTGCCAAAATCTTTAAATAAGTTTTCGGAGTGCTATTGTAAACCATTCATTTTTCATCATTGTTGTTCATTTGATCTTAGTTGTCCTGGAATTCCTACTTTAACAGTTTGCATTTAATTTCAATGTTATGTACGAGGTGTGTTCAAAGTAAAAAGAGAATTTTGTTTTCCTTGATTACAATAGTGTGGTGCATCATGATTTTCTACCCAAAGTTCATATAGTTAATAAAGAATACTACAAGGAAGTTATGCAACGTTTGCGTGAAGCAATACGGCTCAAACGATCGAATAAATATATACTTTTCGAAAAAATTCAAATTTCACCTCTCCTTTGAACACACCTCGTATGTGCTAATACGAACTTCTTTTTCTGTCAAAATTCCCCAATTTAAAATTTCACTTCGCTAACCGGCCCTTCGGGCAAAAGTTGGAAGAATGGAACGCAGCAGCAAAACAAATTCACAATATTCTCAGTGACTCCTCTAACACTGATCGATGATTCTAAATAACAGTTTTCTTAGCCGTCGAAACATTATAAGATTTCGTTTAAGTTACAGTAAATTACTGCCGAATACGAAATTTTATCAAACTTGGTTCGAAGTACCTCGCTTACAAACATCATTACTACTACTACTTCAAACTTTATAATAAAAAGAAATGTCATGAAAAAATTATTTTAAACGCACTTTATTTACGTTTATTTAGGAAGCACAAACTGGATAACTACTACATTGGCGTAGACACCGCTTTAGCGATTATAGCCGAATCAATAATTGCGCGCCATTCGTTTCTTCTTCTCACAGTTTTCCGAAAATTGGAAATACCAAGCGAAACTAGGTCCTTCTGAACTTCCTCGTTCCAACGGAGTGAAGGCCTTTCTCTTCCTCTGCTTACATGTGCGGGTACTACATCGGAAAATTTCGGCGTGGCCATAAAGGGCCATATATCTTCTGCAAATTCGTTCTTTCGAAAACTCCTCGTGCCATCTCATTGGATGTCGACATCGTCCAAGCTTCAGCACCATACATCATTACCTTACATTGTCTTATTCAAACTTTACCCACTTTCTTTCTTCCTAGAGATTGAATTTCGGAAAATTCTTTGTTGTTTTGTAATCACAAAAATAATCAGCGATTTGGTATTCGGATAATATTGAGTGAGCGACGATCCTTGGTATGCTAAAAATCTTGGTCGAAACCCACAAGGGTACGGAAATCGACGTAATGTAATATATAGCTTGCAAATTCTACACCATATTTGGAAATTAAAAAAAATATTTAATTAAATTCAAAGTTAAGTGGTAAGCTTTTACATATGCAGAAATATTTTAAATAGAATTTCAAACAATTCAATTATTTAAAAAATTTGAATTTAATTAAAAATTTAGCCCCAGAGGAAACTTACTTTTGTCACATCACAACGTTTTTTACAAAATTCCTAATTTCGTATGCTCCAGACTCTTATAAAAATATAGTAATTCAATAAATACTAAAGTATATCCCGAAATATGATTTACTTGAATAGTGCGTGACATGAAAAATATTCATACATCATAACAAAATGCATAAAAAAGTGTTAAACTGTGAAAGTAACAGTACACAAGTGGTGTTATAAGCCAATGAAATGGCATACCTCCACATAGATAATGGAAAGGATTGTAGAAAAGGAAAAACCGCTATGAACTATTTACCTAAATATATTATGCTGTGTATAGGAAACGATGTACATATTAAGAGGGTCAGCGTAACATAGAGCGGCTATCATCTCATGAAACACTTACCTGCCCACACATATGCAAGAGGTATGTATGTGTGTGCGTACAAAGCATACATCTGAACTGTGAGCACGCAGCACCACTTTAATGGTCAATTTTTTATATTTTTATATGCTGGAATAATTCAGCTGAGCTTGACGGAAGCTGGAAGAGAAACTATGATAACCACGATTAAGTAACGTGTCATATTGTGAATTTTTGCCACTTTGGGTGCCAACAGTAATGCCAGCTATGTTAGTTTGTACATTTTATGTTTATAACCTCTAAAACAAAGCAAAGTATCCAGATGGTTATATAATTATGTGCGAGTATATTTTTCCAACTGAATACTCATTTGCGGAAAAGAGGGCAAAAATTCAAGTGCTGACGAAACAGTAGTCAGCGTAAATGGAAAACTAAAAAGTTGAAAGTAGAAATTGTCAAGAATAAAAAGCTAAAAGGTAAAAAAAATGTCCTAATAAAACGTGGGACAGAAAAAATTGTGCTAAATACAAAGAAATACCACAATTCAACATAATTGAGGCAAATAAAATGCCAAAAAAGTAGCAAACACAAGAATATGGATAGAAACCCTTAAGAAAAGATAAGCAGCTCAATTTCAAAGGAGACTATCGTGAAACAAAATGATTTTGGCTGGAACTTTGAATACAAAATATTTTAGGAAGAAGAACAAAAATATAGCATACACACAAGCGCAACACAAAAACAATGTTAGTGCCACGTAATTAAAGAGGCGATGACACCATTTAGCCAACTGTAAAATATTGATCAAAGAAATGTCTGTAAAAGGCAAATTTAACAATAAAAACGAGTAAATTAAAAAAGAAGAAAAATCAGAAATATATACAAATACTTATAATTGTTCTAAAAAGGTATAATTTTTTGACAGATCTCGCGTGAGTCGTGTCAAGCTGTCATTATGGTTCAGTATTGCTTGGCATTTCATCATGGAGAGACTTATATTCATCATGGAGAGACTTATATTATAAATCATTCAACTTTATTACGAGAATTCACTTTCTGTAAGAAATGTGTTTTGCGCGCTTCGCTCAACTTACGGTCAACATAATCCACCTGCTGATCATACTATTCGCAACACCATCACCCATCTTGAGACCTACCATTAATTATTGGATAATATTCGACCGAATAGACCGCGTTCAGCATGCAGCGAAGAAAATATAGCGGCCGTAGCTGAGAGTGTACACGAAGCCGTGGAGAGTCGATTCGGCGACGTTCGCAGCAACTCGGACTGACGTATGGAACGAGATCTTAAATTGAAAGCGTGCAAAATACAGCTTGTGCAAGAACTAAAACCGCTCGACCATCCCAAGCGATATCGCTTCGCTGTATGGGCTCTTGAAAAGTTCCAAGAAGATTCGATGTTTTCGAGCAAAATTTTGCTCAGCGAAGCAACATTGCCGCATTTTGGTGGCCGGTGAGAGTGTAACCGTCAATGGCGACCGTTATCGCGCCATGATAACTGACTATTAGATGCGTGAAATTGAAACTCGTGATCTTAGCCACATTTGGTTTCAACAAAGCGGCGTCACTTCCCACACATCACATCAATCAATGGATTTATTGAGAGAACACTTCGGTGAGCAGATAATTTCACCACCAAAAGCGTGTGATATCACACTATTTGACTTTTTCCTGTGGGGATGTGTGAAGCCTAAAGTCTATGCGGACAATCCCGCTTCGATCCAGGCATTGGAGCAAAACATAGCGCGTGTTATTCGTCAGTTACCAATCGAAATGTTCGAGCGAGGCATCGAAATTCGGACGCAACGGATAGACCATCTGAGAAATAGCCGCGGCCAACATTTGAAAGAGATAATCTTAAAAATATATGCCAAAAAAGTTCTTTTGAATGAGAATAAACATTCTCTAAGAAATTTGAATTTTCTGTGTTTTTTTCATCAAAAAAGTAGAGAACGACGAAAAGAGAGAGACAACGGTTACGTTCTCACCGACATCATTTTTGAAGAAATATGGACCGCTGATTCCACCGACTCCCAAATCACACCAAAACTTTTTTTTTTTTGATGAAATTGTCCATTGATCCAGAAATGGGTTTCATATCTGAACAAAATTTGGCTAGAAAACGTCGAATCTTCTTGAAACTTTTCAAGAGCTCATAGAGCGAAGCCGTGTCGCTTGGGAAGGTCGAGCGGCTTCAGTTCTTGCACAACCTGTATTTTGTACGCTTTCAATTTAATGTCTCGACATCGTCATACGTCAGTCCAAGTTGCTGCGAACGGCGCCGAATCGACTCTCCACGGTCTTCGTGTACACTCTCAGCCACGGCTGCTATATTTTCTTCGCTGCATGCTGAACGCGGTCTATTCGGTCGAATATTATCCAATAATTAATACTGGGTCTCAAGATGGGTGATGGCGTTGCGGATAGTGTAGTCAGTAGGCCGATTATGTTGACCATAAGTTGAGCGAAGCGCGCGAAACATGTTTTTTATAGCACGTGATTTCTCGTAATAAAGTTTAATTATTTGTAAACGTTGTCCATACGTAAGTCTTTCCATGTTGAAATGACAAACAAAACTGATCAAAAAAAAAACATGAAAGCTTGACACGGCTCACGCGTGATCTGTCGAAAAAAGACTATTTAAAAAAGTACCTCTACTTGGATCTACCTTTAGTACATACATTAATATGTATAATGCACTATAAACACAGGCTAAACCTATTTACAAATATTTTTTTAGTTATAGTTATATATTATCCAGAAATATTGTACCCTCGTATTAGCATGATTACAGAAACATTCACTTTATTGTCTTGAATATGTTACACATGCACCCATACTCACCCTGCAGGGAAAAATACTAGTTGTTAACTAGAATAATACTAGTTAGCATTTTTTCACCAACTAGGTCATCTTCGATATATTTTCCATGTAAGCAACTAGTATTTTTAATACGACGGCGTCCAACGAAATGTCATATGTAGGTATGTGTTGAATTCTTAATTCACCAAAAATAAAAATGAGCTTGCCCTGCAGCGTGAATCGAACCGAACAGTTATAACCTCACTCGCTACAGTTATAACCTCTAACCTCTCGGCTATCGTTGTGATTTGGAGATCTACGATTAAATGCGCACTTCAACAGAGCTTATTAGGAAACGAAACTCAATCGCGGCATTCTAGAAATAACTACACATCGAATGGCGTAGTGGTGAAAATTATTATTTTATTCCCGTTACTCGTGAACTGCTATAAAAATAACGAACTTTTATGATTTCGTCCTATTTCATGCTATTATTCAACTAGAATTTTTGTATACTAGTATACGTTTTCACTGCAGGGTATTTACATATATATCACGTACGTCATATGTATTAAATTTCGTTGCGCATTGCTTGTTATCAAATATTACCCGTTAGGTATGTAGCTTCAAATTATGTCACTTTGACAAGGGTCAACATGCAAGAGATTGTCATGTATAAATGTCAAGTGTAATATATTTTTTATGTGCTTGGGCGAGTGAAGTTGTCAAAAATCCATGGTTCGTTAATTTGAATTTAAGAGTACTAAATTCGAAGAAATGTATTATTTGTATGAAAAATACGTTTTCATATTGGTGACAACTTTGACTGAATACTTCGGAGCACTTGTTGCAGTCTAATGCCATAGGTTGAAGCCGCAGTTAAAGCAACAACACCGGAAGGTAGGACTATGAGGATAGCTCACAATAAACGCATGTAAGATATTACAAACATTTTTGCTCGTGTACAATTACAATTATTGCTTCGGTGTGGAAGTTAATTTATGAGCAAAGGGAGGAAGAATACATAATAAGGCATATAGCTCGATGACTACTTCAAAGCTCAGTACGGGCAGAGGATTGACATTTTTTTCAAGTTTTCTAGTTTTAAGTTTAATGACTTTGACAAATCCGTTAAGGAACGTTCAGGGATGGACCGTCTGTATACGCCAGATTGAATACATTTTTTATGAAAACCTACTCCAACTCTTCTCCTTGGATCTTGAGGGAATATTGGGCATGACCCAATAAGCCTTCTCATGGCGATTAGAGCCTATTGGTAGAACGACAATTCATATAAAATAAAGCAAATGTTAAGCACAAATGTCAACCATCGATGTCAATGGCGGTAACAGTAGACTCATGTATCATGAGATTTTGAATGCACGTCAAATTTTTCTTTACTGGCATAGACATCGCTTTCGCAATTATAGCCGCGATAACAACAACGCGCCAGTCCTGTATTCTCTTTCCTGCAGCTCTTAATTTACCTGGTATTTCCAACGAGGTGCCTCTCTTCCTCTTCCTCTGTTTCCACCGGCGGGTACTGCATCGAAAACTTTTAAAGCTGGAGTGTTCCAATACCTACGGACCACATGAGCTAATCAGCGTAGCCGCTATCTCCTGATTCGCTGAACTATGTTAATGCCATCATACAACTCGAATATCTCATCGTTCCACCGGTTGCGGTATTCGCGTTGTCAATGTGCAAAGGATTGCAAATCTTAAGCAAAAACTATCTATCAAAAACTCCCAACGCTGGCTCGTGAAGTGTTGTCATCGTCCATATAGCTCAATAGAGTTTGTTGCTGTTAATTCTGGTTCCAGGATAGATACAATTTTCAACGACGTCAAAGTTGTGACTATCAACAATCACGTGGGTCCCAAGACGCGAATTCCCTGACTGCTTGTCTGATGACGGTAGATATTTCGTCTCACACCACCAGAAACATTCCGTTCGCATCTTTGTCAAAGATGGAAAAACTAGAGCTTATGGTGCGGTTTTTATGGCGAATCATATCAACACCATCGGCATACACAAGCAATAAATTAACAAACTCACACGATTAGAAATCATCTTGTCTTAAACCTCGTCTTGATTTCGCCTAGCGCTGTTTTCATGGACGTATAAGTTTTGGCGGTCGCAATAGCCGAGTGGTTAACATTGCATACACAATTCGGAAGGCTTGGGTTCGAGTCCAGGGTAGAGTAACATCCAAAAGTATAGAAAATTAATTTTTCTAATTGCGGTCGCCCCTCGGCAAGGAATGTCAAGCCCTCCGAGTGTATTTCTGACATGAAATAAAAGCTTGCTATAAAAATTCATCGGCCGTTCGGTGGATGGAATAAACTTTGCTGAAGCGATTTTTGGTTTTGCGTCTTGATATTTTTACAAACAAATGGAGGGAGCGAAGTTTATTCCATCCACCTAACGGCCGATGAATTTTTATAAGTACAACATAAAACCAAGAACTCTAAGAACATATAGGATTTCCGCTCACAAAGAAGTGTACTTAAAAACGGAGTATAGTAAATGGAAATGGAAATGTTAATACAATTATTATTTCTCTCAAATTGCTGAGCAGGTTTTCCTCTTTTTCTTCTGGTGCTACAATTATTTCATGTTCATGAAAGGTATAAAAACCCACCAGCATAAAAATATGTAAATGAAAATAACCAAAAAAGTACTTTACTAATATTTCGAATGCTGCATTCTTTCAAAGTTTTGAAAATGATTTAAAGAATATTTATTTACTTTTTCAGCTCACTGTTCAATAACGTTAATTAGTTTTTTGAGCTATATCAGACCATAATTTTGTTTTTGGGAAAAGTGAAAAAATTAAAAAAGCAGTCTGAGCGGTAGAAGTTTCAGCTATTTCGGAAGCTACCACGCGTCCTCATCAAACTTCTTTCCAGACACCCTTGTTCGAATTCCGATCCGTACTTGTTGTTTTTCACTTTTCCTTCTCTCTACATATTCATGATCAAGTGCTCAGAATTTCTGTAGCTGTAAACTTGCCGCAATGTGTTTGTTTTTGTGAAAATCTACTAACAAGTACTCTAAGGCAATGCCTTTTTTATTGTTAGAGAACATTTCGTTCGTTCGGCAGGCTCTCTGTAATTTCTATATGCTTTTCCAGTTCACTGTTATATAGCATTAATTATTTTTTTGAGTTATATCAGATCGTAATTCGTTTTTGGGAAAAGTGAAAAAAAAATTATTTAGACATTAGTTCTTGGTGTAGATATCTTAAGTTCGGATTCTAATTCGAGCAAGGCTGTCTGGAAAGAAGTCTGATGATGAAACGTTGTGGTTTCCGAAATATCTTTAACTTCTACCGCTGTAATTTTTCCACTATTCCCAAAAGCAAAATATGGTCTGATATAGATTATTTATTTAGTTTATAATAAAATTAGGAACAAATTTATTTTTCTTTTTTAAGAGCCAAAATCAGCGAAGCTAAAATGCGAAGAATTTGTGCTTTTAAAATTTATACTGATATCTAATGGCCCTTCGCATTCTTTAAAACCAATAACATTTCTTTCATTCATAGAGGAAAAAATACGAATACACGAACATGAAAGAAAAATGAAATTACTAATTAATTTTGGAATTTTAATTGGTACTACATGAAGCGCTTAAATTGACCCTTGAACGCTGGGAAATGAACCAGCGTCTAATCTATGCTTTATCAATTGCATAAAATATTTGTGGGCGCATGTTGTTATTTATTCATAATTTATTTTACTTAATATTAGACATTCAATAATTAGAACTTTTTATTTGAATATTGTACTTATGGAAAAGAAAATCCACAAAATCATCCTTTCGTTGTTTAACGAAATTAGCGCATGTCTCTCTGGCGCCCAGATGCCAAATGCTACTTTTTATAAAATAATAATAAAATGCGACTTGAGCAACATCTGCAGCCAAGAAGAGTCTTTATGTGCATACATTTCCATTTTTGAATATGTAAAATAAAATTTTGAATTAATATTTCAGCAATTTCTTGATAGAAAAAAAAAAGAAATAAAATTTTTTCGATGCAAACGTGATGGAATTTCAAACTAATATATTTTTAAGATTGCCAAATGGGAACGCGCAGTGAACAAAAAAATGTAGGCGCACATCACTTATGATTTGGAGAAATGTCTTAACTAATAAATTTTAAATTTTTTATTAAATCAAAAACTCGTTTACATGCTGAACTTTAAAAAATTTAAAACTTTATTCTTAAGCTCAATAAAAAATTTATATTTACATATAAAAATATTTTAATTTTTTTTGGAGCAGTGTAAAAACGCAATTAAAAACTAATTAAAAAAAGCGATATGTTAGGATCCTTCTTCATATTGTCACTGCTATTTCCATTACGAATATATGTATATATAGTATTTGACTGTTTTCCATTGAAATTCTAGCATTAGCTTTAACCACACAATCAACTGCTTTACTGCATGCATACACTTATACATATATATTGTGTTTCTATGTTTTCATATGAATGAATGAGCAACTTCTTAGTACATATGCCAATTTTTAGAACGCGTTTTATCATTTGTCTGGCATTTACGATTTGCATCCCCACTTTGGCAAGGTATCTGAATGTTTGTGAATGCATATTTTCATATTTTCTGTGCCCTCATTTTTCCATTCATTTGCAATTTGTTCCGTTTATTTTGGAATTGCTTCAGCTTTTGTAATCTAGTGACACATACCAACATATTTTTTTTTTTTTTGGTATTTGTAATATTATGAGGAAAACACATGTAAGTATTTGTAGTAATCATGAGAAAAATATGTCACTGTTTAGCGATTTGATTGTAGCTCATGTTTTTAAAAGAGTTTTAAAAAAGTATGAGCTAATACCTTGCGCCACTGGGTAAATTTTTTAACGTAGTTTTTTTCAATTTATTTAATCTTTGCGCTATTAAAATATAATTTATTTTAAAAACGAATCTTAATTTATTTATATTTTTAAATATATCTTAATTTATTGTTATTTTATGATAATTTATATTATTTTTATTTTTTAATTCATATTTTATATTATTTTTTATATTATTGTAATATATTTTGTTTTATTTGATTGTATTTTTTATACATAATTATTATTTCATTTTATTTCATTAATTTTTATATTTTATTATAATTTATTTTGTTTCATTTTAATTTATTTTATTTTATTTCATTATAATTTATTTTATTTTATTTTATATTATTTTATTTTATTTTATTTTTCTTTAAATTATTTTATTTTAATTTATTTGATTTTATTTTATTTTTTAAATTTTATTTTATTTCGATTTATTTATCTTATTTTATTTTATTTATTTTTTTTTTTTGATTATTATTTTTTCTCAGTTTAATTTTTATTTTATTTTATTTTTTTATATATATATTTTTCTTAATTTATTTCATTTTTTATTTTATTTTAATATATTTTATTTTATTATTTATTTATATATTTTATTTGACTTATTTTATTTAATTTTATCTTATTTTATTTGACTTCAAGTTATTTTATATTAATTTATATTATTTTATTTTATTTTTTTATATAATCTTATTTTGTTTTATTATAACATATTTTATTTTTATTTATTTTATTATATTTTATTTTAATTTATTTTGCATCAAATTATTTTATATTAATTTATTTTATTTTATTTTATTTATTTTATTTTATTTCATTTAATTTTATTTTATTTTTAATTTATTTATTTTTTCCTTAATTTAATTTTTTTTTAATTTTTTTTTTTGTTTTTATTTTTTTTTATTTTTTTTTTATTTTTTTTATTTTTCATTTTAATGTTTTTTATATATATTTTTTCTCTATTTTTCTTTTTATTTTTTTATTGTAGTTTATTTTATTTTTTTTTATTTTAATTTATTTTACTCCAGATTCTTTCATTTTTTTATTTTATTTTATTTTATTTTATTTATTTTATATTATTTTACTTCAAATTATTTTATTTTATTTTATTTTATTTATTTTATTTTATTTTATCTTTAATTTATTTCAATTTAACTTGGCAATATTTTGAATACATATAATACTTTTTAAATTTGGTTTGAAAGAGACAAAAACAATTTGAATTCTTCTAGATTACATATAATCTACATCTAGAAATATTGCTCTCTCAGCTATACAACAATTATTTTGAACTTCAACAATGACTGATCGTAATTTCGCAACTTTTTTCTCATAAAACATTAAACAATAACTTTTGAATCAACTCCAGTGCATTATAGGAGATACAAACGTTCACAGTATTAACTTTTCGCTGCCTAAGAATTACTCAAACACTAAGCCTCTTAAGGCACACAAGCAAATGCTCGTAAATCTCTCAGTTTAATGCTTCGCCGAAAGCCACATCAACAGCACTAATGCCAGTTTAGCTTTTACTAATACATATATGTCACAATGCAACGCGTCAATCACACTCGTATATTTGAGTATATCAATTTGTATAAACTTGGAGATTTATATGTTTGTGCATATGTAGATAGATGCATTTCTAATATTTGTATGAGCAAAATAATTATGAACGAATGAGAGGGCAATGCTGAATATGTGTTTATTTAGAAGAAAAGTTGAAACGTAATTAACTTTAATTGCATTTTAATGTGTTGAATTAAAGTAATTAAATTCCTATCTATTTGGAATATTTATAGTTGGAAGTAAATTTTATTTTCTCATCTATAACTGAAGAAAACAGATTGTTGCATCGTACAATACTGAATAGAATAAAAAAAATTTAATAACAACTACACAAAAAATACATCTGGAATTAATTGTTCACTTTCTATGGCCAGTGGCTTCCCGAAGTAAATTCACTACTTTTCAGAAACATCGGTAACACTTTCTAGGGCAAGAACACAAAAAAAATAATTAAATATTGCGATAATCGAGAATCTGTGTTAAACATGAAAACCATAGAAAGGTCATCCTGAATGTAGCTGCTAAAGGAGTTTCCCTGAGTCTAAAGTTGTATACACAAAATCTAATGTGCGCCAAGTCAACATGAGCTATAACTACCTTAATTACAAAAAAAAATTTTATTTTTTCTTTAAATTAATTTTCTATAATTTTGGATGTTGGTGAGACCCGAACTCGAAGCCTGGTCTTCATAATTGCTGTACGCACAGCTAACCACTCGGCGTGGCAACTGCAATGCTAATGAGTTTGCACTTAGGGATGCCGGATAAAGTGGAGATAGGTGCTCATCTGTCATCTAGCGGTATGTGTCTGGACAGGTGGGCATTGAACCAACACAACAAGCGCTATGCTAGCAGCAAATATGAGCAGTTGCAAAAGTCTTCTGGTCTAAGATGGGTCCGTTGGGAATTCACATGTTTGACTTGAGAATTTTCTGGATCCGCATTTGTTTGGTATCACATTTGTACATTTACTCTTTGTGGCATAACAACGGATCCGTCTTAATTGAATATGTGGGATTTTCTCTAAATCAGCCACTTCTACCTAACCTAACCTTCACTATTTAAAATTATGATTAATTTTTAACTGAATTTAAAATTTTGACAAATTCGAAGTCTTTATCTCTTTTTTGCCTATTTTATTTTTTCTTAATTCTTTTAAAGTCTTTTCAGAGAGATCTCTTTTGGGTGGTATCCTGATAAAATAAGTGTTCTACTCATTTGCTAGTCAATCTTATTGACTATAGTATTTATTATTATGTTTTCTACACAGAAACTACTACAGATGCGAAAATGAAAAAAAAAATATTCTCAAAAGTAAATGAAGAAGAAAGCATAAAAATAAGTTAAGCATAAAAGTTTATACGAGGTTTCCCGCACACACTCACAAACATCTTAAAAACACCAAGAATGTAGCGAAAAGAAAAATAGCGCTACCGAAAATTCATGTAAAGAAAATGGCAAAGCAGAGCCTTTGCAACACAAACAACGAAAAAAAACCAACGGAAGTAAATCTGCACGCCAAGAAATGCATTAAGAAAGTGCGTTGCTAAGTGGCGGAATTCAGATTGCAAATTGTAAAATAATGTGAATGAAATTTTCGCAGAAAATAACAAAAAAAGGTGAAAAAAAATCTCAAACTACATAAGTAATTAATGAAAGTGCAGCAAAGTTTGATTTTCATGACGGAAACTGGCCGAAGCATGAAAAGGCCGCGCATACAACAACAAGCTGCTTAAGAAAAACTTTAACGATGTACATTATAAATATTTTACCATTCATACTCGTAATATGCAAGGAAATAAAAGCAGAGCAAGAGAAGGCCATAATGAGTTTATCGCCGACAAAAGAGAATAAGTAGAGAGTATTACAAGAAAGGGGGGAATAAGTGAAAATATTTTAAATTTCTATGAAGAGGGATAAAGACTAAAAATATATAAAACTGTATATAAACTATGATAATAACATGAATGAAATGCTACAACATTAACAACAACTATGCCTACTACTCTAACTATTAAGTAATAAACAAGAAAGTCGAAACAAAGTCCAAGTAAGTCCTAATTTTAATAACAGTTTAAGCAAATACGCGTACAAATGTCAACCGGTCTTGACAGCAACAGCAGCAATAACAACAACCGACTTAAAAAATAGTTAGAGTAATGTGGTTAGCTTGAAAGGCAAGAGCAAGTTTTAATTAGTTTTTGGCACGCAGTTGTATTCGAGTTGCCAGTAATATCATCGGAAGCGGCGCAAATTAATGTAAAAGAAAATGAAACACAACTTTTTTTTTTAATTATAAAAAACTGATATTTTAATTAAAGCATGGCGTAGTAGCTCAACAGGTGGCATTTCACTTTACCAATTAAATATATATGTAAACACAAAATGGTCTCACAAGTTTGAAGTTAGCTCTAACCTCTTTTACTTCTCCTGCATTATAACGATATAGCGTTTTATATGTCCTTTATTTTTATCTTTATTTTTCATCTCATCAATTTAATTGCATTTGAGGTTTTACAATAGGTGGCAACCTACCTTAAACATCTTTTTAGGTTTCCAAAATTTTAAAAAGCTTTCAAAATAAAACTTTGGTCTGAAGTATGTAAGTAATAGAAGGTTAAGAGATAGACCCACCAAAATGTATACGGGTATGTTTAGAACGACGTGATAAATTGATTGGTTAGGTCCGTCAAGCCATCTATCTGTCTGTTTTAACGCAAACTAGTCTCTCAGTTTTTGAGATATTTCAACTTAGTATGCGGGTATATTTTTGTAATGTATTGGTCATTTGTCGGAACCGATCACTCGAGTATATCATTTAACCCATATGTTCAGGTATGTAATTTCGGGTCATAAATACTTTAACACAGCACCTAAATAAATGAAAACAGATATTCTATACTCATATAATGAACTTAAAATTGGTACGGGAACTTAGTATGCGGTTGAATTTTTGTAATTTATTGCTCATTTGTCGGAACCGATCAGTTGAATATATAATTTATCCCATTTGTTCAGATATGTAATTTCGGGTCAAAGCATCTAAATAAATCAAAAAAGGTATTCTATACACATATTATAAGCTTAGCATAGGTACGGAAAATCATCGAAATTCGACCACAATAACATATAGCGCACATACAACCAATTTGTTCAGATTTATTCAGATATTCAGATTTTGAGTTTAGCTATTATACACACCTAAATTTCAATCAATTTTTGAAACAGATACCATGAAATGTTTTCAGCCATCCAGATAACATGAACTAGCCAACCGATTGTTCAATCATCGACTGTGTTCGCCGTTGCCTAAGCACAGAGAGCAGTAAATTTTTCGCAAAACTTTTTCCTCGAAATCTAAATACTAATGTTGGCATATCAGTTGGCAAACCTCTGCACTATATTAGTAGGACTGGAATTACGCGCGAAGTAGAGTTTAGTCTTTGTTCGTCGAGAGAGAACTTTACTTTTCAATTGTCCACTCAGCCGACACTTTTATTTATTGATAAGAGTGATTCTGCCTTGGATTTCAGTTTTGACTTTCAACAATTAAATATTAATTAAAAGGCAAAAAAAAAGTGCTGATTGTTTGCTTTATAATGTAGATATTTCGTCTAGTCCTAGTTCACAACCAAACCAATTTGCTTGACTTCCTTATACGGTATAAAGAAAGGAAAATCTAAATAGCGATTATTGTGGTCACCAATATCAATATCACCTGCATTCGCCAGCAGATGTACGTTCCTTCCCTAAGACTGCAGGTCTTACTATTTTCCCCAGTATTACTCGTAAATTAATGAAGTCAAACAATAAAGAGTTACCTTGTCTGAAGCCACATTTGAAGATGCTTACCAATTCTGGCGAAACTTAGCGCGTTGCTTAATGTTGGTTTACTCAATTGCATAAATTTTGTAGAGATACCTACTTCAGATAATGGCATCGTGGGTGGAGCTCATTTTCGTGCTGTCCAGTTTAAAAATCAACGAAAAGGTGGTTTATATCAATATTTTTCTCACTGGTCGTTTCCAGCATTGGGTGCCTCTCTTTTTCCCCTGAAAAATACGTTTGGAGTTTCTTTCCATCTCTTAGTATCTGTTACATATAGCACGCGTTGCGATGATCGATTTTTCGTGATATAAACAGTTCCATTTTTCAGTCCTGCTCTTAACTTAGCAACATGTTAAGAATCTTAACATTATGTGGACTATGGATAGATGTTCGTCCATCGAGACCACTACCACCACGAATCCAGCAACAAAGTTACACTCCTTTATATGGTTAATGCATTAAAAGTCACTGGATATTTGACTCTTTGCTCTTTGTCCCGTCCATCGCTACACCTGAATTGACTTGAATTGGCGGTGATGTAATCCATAATTGTTTGTAACATGTTCCCTCATTAAAGGACCGGACATTTCACGACGCACCCTTAAAACGCAGTAACTTTTATATTTTTAAACTCAATATTTTTTTAATTGTTAGACTGGATTGATCTCGAATCCGTACCTGCCCTCCCAGAAACACACACTGCTACTAAGTCTATTGAAGCCGCTCTTACATTCAATTGCATTTACGATAAATTTGCTAAATTACAAGAGTTTATTAAATTTTTAATTAAATTATATATGTATATGCAAATACATATGCTGCTTCGCTGATTATTTTTTAACGCCTGAGTGAAACCAGAATTGCATCGACGATTTACACTGCCCAATAATTATACAAATCAATAGAATAAATTAATATAAATGAATATTATGAGTTTATAAGTAAGTAAATGCATACATATGTAGATAAATAATGAATCGTTGAAACATGTGTACACCTATGTACGTACATATTATATTCATTCATGGCTTTAATTTCGAAATTTCAACTGCAATGTACCCCATCTTGTTAACTATATACTCGTATGTATGTATGCAAATATATAGCTTTAGAGATTTGTATCACTGAAAATTCACACGGATGTACATTAATAATAAATATACAAACGCCAATATATTGTACGCATTCATATTACAAAACGGATAGGCATGTTTATATGTATGTTAGCGGCAAGTAAGTATGAGTAGTTTGTAATGAAAATAAGTAGCACATTGAATGAATAACAACGGAACAGCCAAACAACCAACCAACCAACCTGCCGTAGAACATCATCAATATTGCCGTCGGTACATATAAATTATGAGCATATAAAATTTCCATTTGCATAAAACCTGAGCGGCAGTTTCCTATATCACATTGGTTATATTCTCATATACACGTACGTATTTATGTTCATAGGTAATAATCATAACAATAAAAAAACAGTAAAAAAAATCGACATTACTATCAACGCTGCTGAACATAAATCGGTAGTTTTGCCATTAATAAAATGTAATCATGCCAATAAAAATTCGTAACCAATTATTAACGTGTACGTGTTTGTACTTTGTATAATTTCATGTACAAATATGATTTTACTTATATTGTGTATTTATATTTATTAGATTTTTTTTTAAATAAATAGTGTATTAAAAAGTATTAATAGACACTTCAGTCGTTTAGTTTATAGTTTATGGCCACATAGAAGTGTTCAATATATTGACATCAGGTTATATGCCCATAAAAAATAAATACTTAAGAAATTATTTGCATATATTTAATCATTTACACAAATTTGTATTACATTTTTTTCACCTTTACTTTTGAAGAACTTAAAGGATTTTAATATAATATTTTAATGAATAGTTTCAAATGTATAAAATCCTCCTATAACGGCGTCTTTACTAATCTCTTTGCATATCGGGTAGGGACCTATTAAAAAATCGGCTTTTCGCCATTCCTCCTTACGTAACTTTAGGCATTGACTAATTGCTTCCTGCTATATGAGTTTTTTGACTTCTGGCATAATTGTATATATTTAAGCATTTACGCTCACGCATATATGCCAGAATTCAATTCTCAAGTGCAAAGTTTGCAACGGAAATCATCATCTAATGGCTGTTTGCGATGGCATCGGGTTAAAGACTGTTTTTTTCTAAACGAGCCAGCACGTTTTTCTCCACCAGCCTAGACATGGTTCGATTTATTTGAAATTTTGTACATAGATAGAGCTCAGAAAAATTTATCAGAAGGAATATATCGCGGAAGTAATAGAACACTAAACAAAAAGAAATATTGAACACGATCATGAAACCGAATCCCCTGCATGATTATGGTAGAGATTTCTTGCTAAAGAGAACAAATCTTTGGCAATATAATTTGGAGAAAGTTGAGAACAATGAATAATGGAATGGACAATGAAAGTAGTTTGTGTTAACCATTGTGTATAGTTTTATTTATAAATTCTCCTTTTTTTTAAAACGCATAGTCATTCATGAATTGAAAAATCTAAATTTTTTGTGAATTAGGCATTATTCTTTCAAAGAAATCGTATTTATTAGTTAATTCATCTTAAATTTAGCATATGGATAGCTTTTTGCTCATATTAACATAGGAAACACTGTTTCTCCCTTATAGGGAAGCAGTGACCGATCTATACGAAAAAACGTTATATAGTGTGTTTCTCTTGATATTTAAAAAAAAAATTGTATTTATTGTTCGATCTTGCAAAACACTCTTTCGTCCAGGAAATTATTCTTAAAAATTAAATGTATGGTTTGGTACGTGCCTAGATTATTATACTTATATATACCCATTTTCTTTTCGAGAAGTGGATCGGGATAGATTGCAGAGAATTTGTATGATTTGGGAAAAAGGGTAGATAAGCCTCGCCACAAACCAACCAACTAAACAATCAGTATAAATTTAAAAGGAAACTGTAATTGTCATTAAATTTATAAAATAATAATTTAGAAATTCGAAAAGTACATTAGCACTCCACTGCTGTTTGTTTGTTCGTTTATCAGGTCATCATCTCCAAATAGTCAAACCAAGTCGTCTCGTGTTCTGTACTAGCTGAATGCTCTTAATTCGGGTTAAAGGAAATGTAAATCAATGTTCTTGTGCTTAGGTTTATTATGCCTTATAAATATATATTTCTAGAAAATTTAAATAAAATTGTTTAAAAAACTATCAATCCTAACAAAATACTTTTACTTTTTATTTAATGTATTTCATCGAATTTACTGAATTTTCATGAAAATGTATATTCAATTTATAAACATATGAGCTCATAAAAATCCTAAGTGATATATATGAGTTACATCGGCACATACATATTGTATACGATATATACAAATAAGATACATCTCCTTCTTTACTCTAATTATACGTACCCGTGCTGCTGCTTGTAGTAATTGAAATATAAATTTAAACTTTTATGCGGTTTTAAAGAGAAATATACAAATATGACGATTTGCCCACTACATATAAATGTATTTCAGTCAATAATAACAAACATAAATACTGCGAAATAAATGCAAATATTCCATATGTACACACATATAACATATACATATTTAACGTTAAAGTGCAGCATTTGATTGCATCACGAAGCCAATAATTTTTCGCACTGACAGCTAAAAGTGAACGAGCAAATACATTGCCCTATGACTTCTGTTGATTGAAAAATATGCAATGAAAATTTGCATTTAGAAATGTAGCAGAAAATAAATTCTAAGCAAATTTATGTTACATACATATGTACCATTATTTTATTTTAGTTAAATTTTTAATATTATTTAATTTAACTTTTTATTTTATTTCATTAGTGTTTTATATTATATAGATTTATTTAATTTAATTTCATTTAATTTTAGTTTGTTATTTAAAATAAAATTATTTTATTCCATTTTAATTTAATATGTTTTATTTTATTTCATTTTATTTCATTTTATATCATTTTAATTTAAATTATTTGTTTTATTTTTATTTTTTATTTTTTTTTATTTTTATTAATAATTAATTTAATTTTTTTTATTTTTTTTGATTTTTACGTTTTATTGATTCGTTTTACATTATTTTATCTTATGTTATCTTATTTCATTTTATTTTATTTTATTTTTTTTTATTTTACTTTATTTTATTTTATATTATTTTATTTTTTTTTGTTTTTTATTTTATTCTTTTATTTTATATTTTTATTTTTTATTTTATTTTATTTTAATTAAATTTATTTTGTTTTATGTTTTATCCATTTACATTTCATATACTTTATATTATTTTATTTTAGTTTATTTCATTTTACATTAGTTTATTTTATGTTCAATTTATTTTTTTTTTGTTTTTTTAATTTATTTTATTTTATTTTATTTTATCTTATTTTATTTTATTTTTATTTTATTTTTATTTTATTTAGTTTAACTTAATTAATTTATTTCATTTTACCCTACCGTTTAGTTTGTACTTTGTTTAGTTTTTATTTAATTTTACTTTACTATATTTTAATTTAGCTTTTTACTTAATTTTATTTCTTTTTATTTTATTTTATTTTATTTTAATTATTTTAAAACAGATAATTGTAGTTTAGTTTGCTCTAATTTATTTAAATTTGATCTATATTATTTTAATTAATTTTATATTTTTTAGTTTATTTATTTTTTGTTAATTTTCTTGCATTTTTTTATATTTGTATTTTATTTTTAATTAATTTTTATATGTTTTTAAATTTTTATTGTATTTTATTTAGTTTAATTTATTTTACCCTTTTATTATAATTATTATATTTTATTTTATATCAGTTTATTTTATTTTAATTATTTTACTTTATTTTATTTATTATATAATGTTTTATTTTATTTTATTTTATTTTCTATTTCAATTTTACGAATAAACATGTCGGGATAAACATCTTTATAAATGTACATATTTGTAGAGTTTTGAGATCCCCTTATGCAACAAACATTTTGAATTAATATCTCAATGAATTTCTTATTTAAAATGGAAACATGTTGAAATACACACAGTACGCTTGGTAAAATTTAGCTGATGTCCACTGTATTTCGTAAATAGATGTGCATTTGAGGAGATCAAAGCTTAATACCAAAATAAACAATTTCCAAAACGAGCAAATATTTTTATTAGTGTTCATCAGAAAGAAAAAAATGAAATGAAAACAAACAAATACTTGCGAATTCAATTATAAAATCAACACTAATAGCAACAAAGAGTAATAAAAACAACAGTAATAATAGCAACAGACATAACTTTAACCACAAACGATCTGAATGAATGAAACGCATGAAAGCACATAAATAAATAGTTGATTGAGAAAATATTTTGATTTGTGCAATAATTTTCAAATACACTGATTGAATATACAAACATATAGAAATATATGTACAGAAAAGTTTCTATAAGCAAACTGCCGGAAAATATTCAAAAAAACTACTCGCTTAGTCACTCGGGCATTGCACCCGAAAGGATGAAGGGTGCGAGCAATAGCCATCGCAGCAAGGTCAGCGCTGACAAATGGCACAATGAACTGATAAACATATAGACAATGATTGATTTAATTTAAAAAAATTTAAGAAAAAGTAAATAAAATAAAATTCTTAAAAAGAAATAAAAAAATATAAGTAGTGTAAATAAATTTTTAACTAAAGGTCGGTATGCAGCTCCTACGAAAACCAAAAACTCCATTTAAAAAAAGGGCAAAAAAACTATGCGCGAAAAACTTTTTAAGAAGAACTATGCACCTCGAACGAAAAAAGTTCCATTTTCTACTGCCTATTTCTAAAGTTTTTAAACAAATACGAAAACACGGCAACACAGGTTTCCGAGCAAAATAAATAGTCTCCTATATATTCGCGAGAAACGAGAGGAAGACTAATTTTCAAACGTATTAAAGGAAGCTTATAAAGCAATTTATGTAATGTTTTTAGTTTTTTCATCAATTTCTACACCTTTTATTTATTTTCAGCCATGAAATAGGTAAGAATACATAATCAGCGACAAATATTTACCGCGCTCTACTCATGTTTTTCGTTTTGTTTATTTACGTTTGCATATCTTCTTCCGTTGTAAAGAGCTGTTCACAATAGAAAATCATCTGTCAAATTTCTGTGCCTACTACATTTTTCCGTCCACGAAATATATGAGTTTTTTTCGCTAGACAAAAATATATAAATTAAAAAGTTGTTAAGCTTACATAATGACGTTCTCAAATAATATTATATAGCTTTTCAACACAATTTTGCAACTTTGTCAGACTAACTGCATTTACATTAAACCCAACAAATACCTACAATTTATAATTAAATCACCTTTTCTGCTTTCAAAACCACTAATTACACTTTTACTAACTTAAATTATATACATATAAAATATATGAATTTTACGATATTTTTATTGCTAGTTGCTACATTTTTACACGTCAATCAAAATTGCATATGAAGCTTATAGTAGAAAAAATATCAGCTTAAAATCATATTACAAGTTTTAACAAAAAAAATATCACAAATAAGCAAAGAACTTAGTATATGGCTTTTAAAAAGGATGAGCAGCATATGCGCAATGCAAAGTAGTTGGAGATCAAAAAAACTGAATTTTTTTTTTTAATTATTACAACCACATATTTACTGAACCAACATAGAGGATTCTTGTTATGGGGACAAAGTAATATGGTATGATAACTGATTTTCAAATCACACAGTATTTAACTACAATCCGTGAAGAAATTTTTTATGCATATTTTTTGAGAGGAAGACAATCGAGGTATAAAATCCAGACAAATTATAAAACAATTAAGAAAATAAGGCGATTTTTTAATTATATTTAAACTTTGTTTGAATTTTTTGTCCAGATATTTTTTGTCTGGATTGTGTCGTGTCTGGGTTACGTGTTTCGGGAATTTGTACTTCAGGATTTTATGTGGCAGGATTTTGTTATATAAGCTTCCGACAACTTAAAAACTCTCAACTTTGAGTTCATAGTTATATGCAAATTATTCTCTACATATCTATTAATCTAGATATTTAAAAAAAGAGTGATGTTAGATACCACGCTTATTACTCAAGGACGTCTGAACTGATTCCGATGATTCACATCAATTCGGATTGGTCTCCGGCCAAACAAGGAGAAGAGGAAAGAGAGTTCGGAATTTGACCTATTCGAAAATATCTTATTTTTGGTCGAATTTTCCTCAAATCTGATCTATAGGTAGACATTTGCTTATATTAAGATGCCAACTAGTTTTACTTCCGGATAGTTGATCTGAGACTGATTTATTCCAAAAAATCTAATTTATGGTTCAATTTAACTGAAATTTAGTATGCAGGATTCTTTATGCTAAGTTTTGCACGCTTTTTTCAGGAAAGTGCACCAGGGACCAATATATCCGAAAGAAATCGTATTTATTATTCGATTTACTTCAGGTTATTTTCTTTTTAGAACCAGATAAGGATCTTTTTGAAAAAAAAAATTGTTATTAAAATTTCTTCAGGTATTCATACTGAAACTTCCAAGAGGCCTTGGGTAGAAAAAGGAACCAATTTCTGACTATATCTGGCACGCACATTTATGACTAAGTAAAAAATAACTCATCCGCTGTAACTCCAGAACGGCTTCACCGAAATCAACCAAAACTATACAGTGTATTTTTACTATTTATCACACAGATGGTTTAAGTTTTCCTAAATTTAGAAAACGTGGCATATAAATATTAATATCCTAAAAGTTTAAACCGATTTAGATCAAATGCTGTATTTGTATTCCTGAGGACTCGAATATAATTAAATTTATAATTCACCAGAGTAGCCATCAATGTGTAACTGCTTATACTTATATACCATATAAAGTCTTCTGTAAGTGCGGCTTGGACTGAACTGAAGCTAAATGCCTGCACCGAAATTAATGAAAGGTAAGTGAGCTCGATAATGATTTTGATTTACAATTTGCAGAGCTACCACCTGTTATGAAATTTATATATAAAAAAGTGATAGAATAAATGAAATATAACAATATGGGTATTAAATTGAACATATTAAGGAAAGGATTTTCCAAAAATGTTTTTGAGCAGCGTTTACACCTATTAAAAAAACGTAAATGAAAGAATTTGTAAAATATATTGTACGAGTATGTGCATTATAATTACTATATGGGTATCGGAAAAAAGATATTTTTAAAGCTAAGAGAAAATTTTTGAGGTAAGTTTTAATACACTGAAATTGGCAAGTCAAATGGAATGCAATATTGAGGATACTAGATTAAAGAAATTTTGCAGGCTTATGAGCAAAATGTTCTTGAGATAATCAAATTATTAAAATAATAAATGGCATAATATGCGTATCAAGTTCAAGATATTTAAGAAAGGTTTAATGTGAAAACATTTTCGAAAATGGTTCTCACCTTTTTGAAAGTTTTTATTTAGAAAATTCATTTCACAAATTAACTGTAACGATATGGGTATCCAAATAGAGAAATTGCAAAAAAAAATGTTGAAAAAAAAGTTGTAATGCAGATGGATGAAACATTTATATTGCAACCAGGTGGAAACACCGCAGATGATGCTAAACTGCAGGTGCCTAAAAATCAAAAGCGAAAGTAATTGCTTGAGGAGAAAGCAGAATTAAATCGTACGAAGATGATTTCCGAGAAATATTTTTGTAGAGGATTTCAAACATTCGTAAAAGCAGTTATTGTAAAAAGATATTCTAAACAAATATTCCCTAAAAGATAGCAAAACCTATGAAATAAAACAATAGCTTGAAATATTATAGTCTTCGGCCATATACCTTTCATGAACATATTAAATTTATTGCACATTGCAAAATTCGATTTCGATCATTTACAGTGTCAACATAAACTTAAATCCACGTCTGTAGAATACCAAATTTCACGCTCTTAAATGCTTTTCTTGGAGGATTTTTAAACCAAAACCTCATATCTAAACAAGTCATTTGTAGGGTATATATGATATAGAATTCCGATTTTAATGGTTTTCACTGCCAATATTCAATTCGTAATACGTCTGCATTATATCAATTTTATCTTCCTAGAGGCTTCTTTGACTAAGTTTTGACCAAATCCTCACACCTGAACAAATGAAGTGAATTCCAAAATTGCGTTGAATGAGGAGTTTTCAACTCAAACCTTAAAACTATAGAAGGATTATTAAGTGGGTTAATAAATTTTTCTACACCGTTCGAATATTTTTGGTCAATCACCTCTTAATAAACCAATATTTTCCAAAATTAGCGCCTTATTTCTTTAGTAATTGGACTTATAGGCTTTGAGTTCACGGTTTTAGTCACTAGATGGTGTCGATACTCATATTTCGGGCATCTCTAATCCGATTGTGTCAAACTAGGTAGGTGAAAATCTATCAATATTTTCCGTTACGACAGTCCTTATAATCGTCATTCGTGTGAAAAAGTTATGTTGATTTAAAAATTTATGAAGTTTTTAAAGAAATATGTTATGTGATGTTTTTCACTATAAGAAAGGTAAAAAAAATGTTTGAGGTGTACGCCTGTCTCAAAAGTGCTCTGTTCGATTCCGTTTCATAAATTTTAATGTGAAAAATGTATTTCGTTCTGGTCGACTAGTCACTCAAAAAGCAGATTCTTCAAACGTTGGAGCAAGAGTGGATTAAAAGCTGCCAAAAGATAGCAAAAGCATAAGACATCACTCATGTGAGTGTTTAAAATCAGCTAGATAAGGCTACTAACTCAAAGAAGCTCGATGTGAACAGGAATTAACAAAAAAAAATTTTATTTATCGAATTACCATCAGTGAAACACATCTGATACTCGAAAAATTCGAACCATTTCTGAAGCTATTGAGAAGCATCGATGAAAAATATGTTAAATAGAAGAATATAAAATGAAAAAAATCATAGTCAAAGGTCGGTGTTCCTCCACAAACGATGACAAACAAGCTACTACTACCTGGCGAGACGATCAATTCCGAGCTCTTCTATTAATAATAAAATATTTACAACATGCTCTTCAAAAAAAAAAAGGATTCAGAATTGACAATGGAAAAGGTTCATAATGACCAACTCAAATCACATACATAAAAAAAGTCATGGGTTATAAAGGTCAATATATACTTGTTGAAAAATACAAAAAATACAAAAATTTACACAAAAAAAACCGCGAAGTCTTTCTAATTACCCAATACCAGGGAACCATTGCAATTCTGCTCCGCATTATATTGCAAGATCATTTTATAATTTTTTTTTTGCAATTAACATTGCTTCCGCGTTTGATTTGATTGATAATTCAATTTCTGAAAGAAACAAGCAAAAGTTATAACTTTACTAGAACTATTAACCTATCCACTTCTACATATAATATCTTCCTCTCATATTTTCCCTTCCACCACAATACACACGAAATACATGCATACTTATATACGTATTTATGACGCTAATGAATGAAGAAATTTCCACATCTCTCATTAGCTATTTATCAAACAACTTAATAATAATTACGGTTATTTTACTTTGAGCAATAAAATAAATATCATTTATTTTTAGAATTGGGATGTGCCATTCATTAAATGAATATGTATATGCACTTGAGGGCGGAGAAGCTCTACCAATTACCGCACAATTTATTCAATTGGTCAGCGGTAATCAAAGACATAACTAATATATATGTATGTATGTGCGTATATCACATAAATATAAAAATTTGCAATACAACAAATAATAAAAATTAATTTGAAATGAGCACGCATAAAAATGAATGCAATTTAATTAAACCTTAGCCATTGCGAAAGCAAAAAAGGAATTAAATTGTAAAAGTACAATACAATATATATATATATATATAATTTTAAAAATACAAAGCGGGGAAATTGTGCATATTCGAAAAACGAATATATTTGCAAACTACTGGCTTTGAGTTAAAACTGCTATTTACATAGGGTTACAAAGAGCGCCGTAGTTATATTATTGTGAAATAACAGCGAAATAATTAAAATATAATCATAATTATTATGAAGTATTAATTAAAACAAACATAGAGAAATAAAAAAGCAGACCAGCTCCACAGCAAACTTCGAGCATTTTTTTTTTCTTTTAATACAGATGAACGCTAATTTATATTACCAACGAACATTGGAAAATATTTTTTCAACGAACAATTGCAAAGGGCCATTTCGAGAATCTCAACTTTTTTAAAGAAGAAATGTTTATTATCATTCGAAAGAACATTCTTTGGCATTTATTTTTTGAAGATTATCTCTTTCAAATGTTGGCCGGGCCTATGTCTCAAATTGTCCATCCGTTGAGTCAAATTTTTGATGACTCGTTCGAGCATTTCGACTGAAGGCCTGAATCGAAGCGAGGTTGTCCGCATAGACTTTAGACTTTACATATCCATACAGGAAAAAGTCTAACGGTGTGATATCACATGATTTTGATGGCCAGTCGACCGGCTCAAAACGTGAAATTATCTACTAACCGAAGTGTTCTCCCAATAAATCCATTGAGGCATCAAATAGTCGGTTATCATGGCGCGATAACGGTCGCCATTGACGGTTATGTTCTCACCGCCATCATTTTTGAAGAAATATGGACCTGCCCACAAACCACACCAAAACCTTTTTCTGGATGAAATGGCAGCTCTTGCATCTCTTCAAGTTACTCTTCCCCAATTTGGCAATTTTGCTTGCTTACATACCTGAGCCAAAAATGGGTCTCATCTGGCTGGGTCTCAAGATGGGTAATGGTGTTGCTAATAGTACGCTCAGTAGGACGATTACATTGACCATAAGTTGAGCGCGAAACACATTCTTTACAGAACGTGAACTTTCGTAATAAAGTTGAATGATTTGTAAACGTTGTTCAGGCGTAAGTCTTGAATGAAATGCCAAACAATAATGAACAAAAATAACATGACACCTTGACACGATTCACGAGTGATCTGTCAAAAAGAGCTATTGAGAAAAGTGTCTCTACTTGGATCACCCTTTACATAGTAAAATTTAAAAAAATCCTCTCGCGTAAAATTTTATAATTATTATTTTTATTAGGTATTCCGAATTTATAATATATATAGTTTATAAATATAACAAAAAATTGATATCAATAAATTTTTATATTCTCTAATTTTCCAAAGACTTAATTTCCTAAAATTGATAGTCCTAATTGTTCAACATGTGGTCAGAGCAAGTCACTTTACATCAAAAAAAAAATCCATCTTATTACTGAGAAATAACTTTTATACTCAACTATAGTCAATCATCTCAACTCCAACAATAATGCTAATGGGGCTATGTAATCGGTAGCCGTGACCGTGGCCACTCAAGTGCGAGCAATTTACGCTTCTCCTCATCAAATCGTAGATTTCAATTAATAACTGAATTGCAATTACAATAAGCTTATTATTGTTGCCAAGGCTGGGTGAATGAGGTAATACGAATGGCGGAGAAGCACTTGTAAAGCACAATAATTGTTAAGGAATTATTGTGGAGTAGATTGTAAATTGCCAATGCAGTTAGACTACCAAGTAGTAACTGGCAATTTTCATTCAATAATATGGCAAACACTGTGCGAAGTATATAGTAACGGTAGTGTATTATTACTATTATTATACAAGTAATAAACTATTGGTGCTCGATATTGCAATTATTATGACAAGTACTTTTTATTGTTAAGATTCCTTGTATTTAGGCGACTTAAATGTGGCAAATTTTTTCTCAAATATTTAATTGTTATTGACTTGATGCAAAAGTTAGCTTTTTTATAACTGTGGCTGTTAAATTGTTTTGAGTTGCTCTTTTAGTTATTATTTATTTAAATTTATACAAATATTTAGTATTTTGCCCCTAACAGCAAAGCAGATTTAGCACACTGGTAATAACATAATTTAAATATAAATCAAACTGAAATGTTATGATTTATGGCCGCTGCTAAGCATATATTTAAATGTTTTCAACTGTCACCAGAAACTTGAGACTGTTTACGAACAGTATTGAACAAGTTTTTAATCCTGAAATTGTGCGATTAAAATTGTATCAAAATCGTTTTGAATCTCTTCGATACATTTAAAATAATCACTCTTACTCACCAAACATATACACTGAATAAGCAAATGAAAAGTAAACACAATTTTTTTGTAAAAAAATAAAGACGGAGGCCCAACAATATTTGGATGTCAACATATATCTAAAAAAAACCATGAGGAAAAAATTCTACCAAATTTTCTTATACATTTATTTCATGGTGTCGTTATTTTGCCACTCCAAGAACCGAAATTTTTTAAAATTTATTATCTTTTTTATTTTAGTTTATTAATTATTATCTCTTAAATTTAATTTTAATTTTCTTTTATTCTTTTTTTCCTTTTTTATATTTTGTTAAAATTCGATTTTATTTTATTTCACTTTATTTTATTTTACTTAATTTATATCTTTCTTTAAATTTATATTTTATGTTTATTTAATGAATTTTAATTTTTCACCCATTTTTTTAATTTTACATTTAATAATTTTATACTTTCTTTCATTTTATTATACTTTTACTTAATTTTATTTAAAATAATAAGTTTTTTTAAATATTCATTTATATTTATATTTTATTTATTTATTTTATTTTTATATTTTTTTATATTTTACTGTATTTTGTTTAGTTTTATTATTTCTATATAAATATATAGATATATATTTATTTGTTTCATTTTTTATCTTGTTTTCATTAATTTCGTTTTATTTTGTTTATATTATTTAATACTATTTATTTCATTTTTTTTTATTTTAAATTTATTTCATTTCATTTGAATATTTTATATTTTTTATTTTATATTATTTTCATTTTTTATTTTATTTTATTTTATTTTATTAATTTTAATTTTTAATTGGTTTTTAATTTTTTTTTTTATTTTTTTTTTTTTTTTTTTGGTTTAATTTATTTCATTTTAATATATTTTATTTTTTTTATTAATTTTTATTTATTTTTTATTTGTATTTTAATCTAATTTTATTTTACTTTATTTTGTTTTATTTTGTTTATTTTAATTTATTTTATTTTATGTTATTTAATGTAATTTTATTTATTTTTATTTTTATTTTTATTTTTATTTTTCTTATTTTTTTTTTTATTAATTTTTTTTTTTGTTTTATTTTATTTTTTTTTTTTTTTTTTTTTTTTATATTTTAAATTTTTTTAAATTATATTTTTTTATATTTCTTTTATTTTATTATTTTATTTTGTTATTTATTTTTTTCTTATCTTATTTTTTATTTTTTATTATTTTTATTATTTTATATTATTATATATCATTTCTTTTAGTCTTATTTTATTTTATTTTTTTTTCTATTTTCTTTTTAATATAATTTTTTAAATTTTAATTTACTTTATTTTATTTCGTTATTTTAATTTTAGTTGTTTATATTTTTTTTATTCCAATTGCTTTGTTTTATTTCATTTTGTTTTAATTTATTTAATTTAGTTTAATTTTATATAATTTAATTTATAATATTTAATTTGCTTTTTTTATTTTTTTCTTCTTTTTTTTCTTTTCTCTTATTTTATTTTTTTATACATTTTATATTATATTCTTTTGTTTTGTCATATTTTAATTTATTTCACCTTTTTATTTTATAACAAATAAATATAATAAATAACATTATTTTATTTTTATTTCGTTTATAATATTTAATTTTATTTTATTTTTTGTTTTATTTTATATTATTTTTTTAATATTGAAAATTATTTTTTGTCAGTTGGTTGAGGCGGTTAACGTGGTCTAACCGAAATATATTGGAAATACAACAACATTGTGTTTTTTATTTAAATAGACATCGACCTCAAGCAGAGTTAAAAGAAAGGTCGCAAAAAACCATTAATATTTTGTTTTATATTTATATATTAGAGCTCTTATAAATAATTAAGGAAAAAAATCTTAAACGCGACTCACATCAATTGAGTGGAGCACATTCATTTAAGTCATACAGTTTCTAATATGTACTCGTACCTTCTTTTATCCACTTAAGCTGCACTTATATAAGTCACTCTTAAGTGCGTTTTGAATATTTTTGTGATTGTAAAATTATTATGCAATTTCCTTATGATGACTATTATATTTAACTTAAGTAGCTTCGAATTCAAATTATACTCATATCAGATGCAATGCACTTATTATTATCTCCAAGTGTTATGCAAATGACCAAATTCTGAATTGCGCAAAAGTTTTTGAGCCAAATAAATTGTAGATAATATGACCACACAGAATTCACTTGTGGAAAATTTGTGTATAGACTTTACAGCGAATTGTTCATATTGTGGTGTGGTGACAATTACTATGATATAATTATTGAACAAAAAAAATTAAACTGCTTGATATTAAGGACGGTTTAAAATTATTTACAGAATCGAAACTAAAATAAAAATGAGTAAATTCAAAGCCTTTCGCTTTTACTAAAAGCGTCATGCCTTAAGTTAACCATTTTCCTCATGTATACTCTTAAGTATGCCTCATCACGCGGACTAGCAGGATAGGAACACACTTCCACAAAATGCGGCATGATTTTGAATTCACTACATCAGGTGTCAGCAACCAACGACAATGATAATAGTCATTTAAATATTGTCTGTCAACTGAAGAATTTAGCGGTGACGGCCTGTCACCAAAGACAATTATCAATTGTCAAGTGCCGATTGTGTGGCAGACAATAGAAAGCCGCATATAATAAATACAATATATAGTTTGTACAATATATTGTTTGTTAACATCCTGCTGTGTGCCAATATAAGGTCGATTAGAATTGATATATGTATGTATGTATATGAGAAAACAGTGGGTAACAAAAAATTGCAAACGATTGGCATAAGTTACTTCTGAAATATAAAGTTTTTCAGTAAAGACTAACTGATCCCACATAAATCTTGCTCGAAACTATTAGGGGCTCCGTCATACCCAACTGTGCCCGGAAATTCTCGCTTCAGAAATTATTGTTATCCCTACAACTTTCCAATTTTTTTTAGTCGTTGTCTCCTAAATGGTGATTTGTAGAGAAGAACCCATCGCTGTGTGCTGTAGTGTCATCTCTTGACTTAAGTGTTCAAGACAGAATTCTAAATTTTCCAAAAAATACAGTTGAACTTTACGGATCAAGACTACCTGAGTAAAAGAGACTTTGTACCATTGTCAGTCATTCATTGAGAACATTTGAAAGAATGATGACCTGGAAAATGGGCTACATAAAATAAAGTACGAAAGGGGATATGAACGGTTAGATTATGTCTGAGAATCTGAAAGTTATAAATATGCTGTTTTGTAAGCAAGTTTATTATTTGAAGTGCCCTTGTTTTTTCATCAAATATAATGGTCGAAATTGAAGACAAAATTGGACGAAAAAAAAGAAAATTATCAGTAAAATAGAACAACAACAAACAAATGTCTTTATTGGTGGTAAAAAGGAGATGATCCAAGCTAGCTGAACTATAACACAGAGTATATTAAGTTTGATCAGCTAACGGTAGGTATATATCACTATATTCAACATCGTGAAATATCAAGACCATCGTCCTTGGTACACGATATCTCAAGAAAGGATTGAGAATTTTTGCGGACCTTAGTACACACATCCCTGGGTCACAAGCACAGATGCTACTGTAAATGGATAAAGACGGACCAAGTTCAAACCCGCCTCCCACATAACGGTTACTTTGAAAATTACGAAAAATCCCTATGATATAGTACCTAAAAGTGCAATTAAATTCATTTTTGTTAAGGATGATCATAGGAAAAATATGATGGATGGCAAAAGCTTCCGGGTTGGCGTGCCATCACATTTTTGGGTCAACGAATATTTCTCAGAAAGTTTGATAAAATTTCATATTTATAATGCCAACAGTATAGTATGAACACAAATTCAAAATGGACGAAATCAGGCAACAACTAAAAATAAGAATAAACAAAAAAAAGTGCTGTATTCGGCCATGTTGAACTGTTTTCAAATACATTTCATATTTTTTACAAAATACAAAATTTAATTTCGATGCTTTTCAGTTTCAAGACTAATTTTAATTTTCGTGTGTGAACACTAATCATTGCACGGATTTTTGTCCCAAAACCTCGTATCTGAACAAATAGTCTTCCGATTTCAATGCTTTTCGGTATCACTATTTCTTAGAATATACGAGGTGTATTCAAAGGAAAAGGTGAATTTTGTTTTTTTTTTGTAAACTACTTATTTATTCTCCAGTATATATTTTGTATCCGTCAAAGTAATCCCCCTCGGGTATAATACACTTGTGCCAACGCTTTTTCCAATCCTCGAAGCACTTCGGAAATTCAATCTTCGGTATGGCGATCAGCTCTTTCTTTGATTCTGACTTGATCTCATCAATTGTGGCAAAACGCTTTCCTTTCATTGGTTTCTTTAGTTTGGGAATAGGAAAAAGTCGCAGGGAGCCAAAACTAGTGAATACGGTGGTTGAGGCATGATTACAGTTTTGTTTTTGGCCAAAAAATCATGAATAAGCATTTATGTGTGAACTAGTGCATTATCGTGATGCAGAATCCACGATTTGTTTTTCCACAATTCCGATCGCGTGAGCCGTATTGCTTCACGCAAATGCTGCATGACTTCCTTGTAGTATTCCTTATTAAATGTACGACCTTTTGGCAGGAACTCATGATGCACCGCATCAATGTAATCAAAGAAAACAAATTTCACCTTTTCCTTTGAGCATAGTATCTGAAAAATTTGTTTATATAGGAATTATGTGATAAAGTCTTTCGATTTCGCTGATCTTTATTGTGTGTAGAACACACAACTTCATTGTTTTGGATACTTTTTAAAAATAATAAAAATAAAAATAAAAATAAAATAAAAAGGTTGTATGAGATCCACACGATATGGTCGGTAGACTAAATCGACAAATGACCAATACATTACTTCATTCGAATCTCATATAATCATTTATATTCAAACACACGGAAAGACGAACAGACCAAAATAAAAATAAAAATTCAATCTTAGAGTTGTTATTATCTACACTGTTGGAAAAAATGACATCATCGATCAGAGAGAGAAAATTATCTAATTTTTTTTTTAATATTTTCTCATTTTTTTAATACTGTTTCATCATATTTTTCTGAACTTGACTTGTCTTAAAATCAGGTTAATTATTGAAATATCTTTCAAATAAACTACGGCTTGGTAACTTCAGATTCAAACTCAGAACAAACTCCTCACTCGAAAATAACTTATATATTTTAGCTCCAATTGAAAATTGAGACGGAAAGATAGTACTCTCGAAATATCGATAAAAAATTTCATAAAGTTCATAAAATTAGTTTATGATAATATCAAAAATTTTAAAGCTAAATTTTTAAGTGTAAATGGCTGTAAATATTTTCCTAGTAGCAGTTAAATATATGTATAATGTTTTAAAAATTTATATTAATGATGGTTAAAAAATCTCTTTATGTAAAGAAAAATTAACTTTTTCTTTCAAAAAACAATAAAAGGCATTGTCCTTTGCTCTCTACCCTAACAGGACATTGACATACATAAAATCAAATACTCAATTTTATAGTTAACTCCTTCATATTTCTTTACTCCCCCACACAATTGAAAGTGGTATGATAAATTGTACACAATGAGCGATGACAACAACGACAACAACCAGAAAGCGGGTAAGCAATTATAAAACCTTCAAAAGAAAACCGCCAATTATAGAGCATCACCGATGTGACGGCACTCAATCCACGCCACTTGACCCCCAACGGCGCAGTTATGTGATATTGAGTAGAAGAATGAATGTTGTATATATTTTGTACGAACTAATTGAGAAATGAACATATATACATTCAAACACAGAAATAGCTTAGATGAGTAGATGAATAAGCGTTTTCATTTGACGCAGCCACCCCAAAGCCATTTTCGGCGTAATTTATGTTTGTTGTTATTGTCGCTGACGACGACGACGACGGCTTCGTTAAATGAAGTGAACTTGTCATAACTGACCTTTCCTTCAGAACCCAAAACCAACACACGTCAAACAGCACACCAGCACACCAATAACTAGTACATATACTTATATAAGTCATCATACACCCACACAATGACCGTTAGTTAAACTCATATACAAGTGCTTACGTACATACACCGATTCACTTTGAATGATGTCGTTGATTGCTCGTTGCATCGTTTCCATCGTATATGAATACTTTTTATTGTTGTTAGCGTAGATATGACGACGCTGTGGCAATAAAAACTCAGCAGCATAAATACAGACTCGTACATACATATGTATGTGTATACATACAAAAGAATTTGAAAATTAGCAGCACAATTTTTTTCGACCTCAAACTAAATGAACTAAGAAAACGAGAAAACTTTTTTCTTTGTTAAAGTCATTAGCTTTTTTCATTCACAGTTTTCTTTTCATTTGTGAATAGAAAAATTGTGGGAAAAATGTGTTTGTAAAGCGGAAATGGAAAGTAATGAAATTGTGCAAATTAAAATAGTACACCAACAAAAATTAAATAAAAATGAATGGCTATTTGCATGTATATATGAATATTTCTACTAATGCACATCCTCAATTAAAATGAGATGCTTTGTGCACCTTTCCCCCACGTCCCCCACGTATAATAATCCAATTATAGTGGGGCTTGTATATTTTTAATTGGGTTTGGAAAAACTTCCTTTATTTCATATTTCAATTAATTTTCATAAAGTATGTTAAAAATAGTATCACTTATGAAACAAATAACATGTTTTTAGCAACATCAGATTCGAGAACACTTGAAGTAATTTGTCTCAATTTAATATAGTTTTTAATTTAATAAAAGCAGATTCCACAAATTTCAGTGCTGCCTAAAAAATAGATAAATTTTACAGAAAGTTCTCTTCAATCTAGAAAGCTGACAACCTCAAGTATGACCACATGTTCTGCTTAAAAAAATGCTTCAGGGTTCCAGTGGGTGAATATACCCTTAAAGTTTAATGAAATCTCTTCATACCGTTACTTTTTAAGTTGTTAGCATCTCAAGAATGTTTTTTTTTTCAAATACTTTAAAAATGAGTAAACGAAAAATTCATGTTTCTGTCACCTGTCTTACGGCTCTGTTTTTATTTTTCCCATAACCCGAGTCATAGGAAGTCTGACCTTCGGAATGGCAACTCGGTCCTTAGAACTCGGTATTATAGAAAATTAAGTTTTCTAAACTGTAGGTCTCACCATTTGTTGGAAAAATATTATGACGTACATTAGAAATTGGAAGAGGAACTCGGCCGAAAATCGTTTCAGTGGTTACATAGCGCCAATTATACATTTATACTTAAATAATACTTTTAACTCGATTGTAGCACTTCAATAGAGGTATTCCTCCCTGGGAGAGGGATAGATGTAAACATAAAGAGATAACATGGATACCAAACTGAAGAAAGTTGAATGTTTTATTCTTCTTCATTGGCGCAGGCACCGCTAACCCAATTGTAGCCGAATCAACAAAAGCACACCATTCGAAAAATTTGCTCTCTATCTGACCCTTCAAACGGAGGGTTAAGCATGTAGGAGTTAAGCCTGCTACAGTATCCAGATCTGAATTGTACCAGGGTTACGCGGGTCTCCCGAGGCAGCTCGAGCTCTTGTTCTGCAATGGGTGATGATTGGACTCCGAGAACACCATTCACGGGAAGAGAGTTCACGAAGGTGTTAACGGACTCTTGCTGAATGGCATTTATGGCCTGTCTGTACGCCGTCCTGTCCAGTGGACGGAGTGATGTGCCTAGGTTGTGGTTCAGCTTCCAATAAGTGTCTGTTGGGATGATTTCTACGGTAGCATCCCAGCAGGTGTTACTCACACAGCGTAACATTATGCTCCTTAACTGGGAGCATAGATGTTTCACAGTGTAAATGGTGCTCAGGCGCCGTCAGGAGGTTTCCCGTCACTGTCCGAAGGGCGGTGTTCTGGAGCTTCTTCAACTACGTCTCGCTAGTCCCCGACGTCCAAATCGGTGCAGCATAGTTTACAGTCGGCCGGCCAATTGCCTTGTGCGTTGCCAGCATCGTTTCTTTGTCTTTCGCCCAGGTTCTACCGGCTAGCTATTTGAAGATTTTGTTGCGGCTCTGTACTTTGGTGGCAATTGCAGTCGTATGCGGAGTGAAGGAGTGATGGCTATCAAATGTGACTCCCAACTTTGGGTTATTTGTATTTTACGTCATCGACCTTCACATTGAGTTCAAGCCGGTACTCTTTCGTACAGGTGGTGAATAGGGTGGCAGAGGATTTCGCGGGTTATAGATGTAAATGTCGTGCAGTGAAGAAGTAGGAAAGGTCGGTGAGGTAGCAGTTTAATTTCGAAAAAAGGTATCAATATCCTGGCCAGACGTCAAAATCGAACATTCGTAGGGGTATGAGATCAAAGAGCTGCCCTCTGGTGGTGGAAGCCTCGAAATGTAGGAATTATACAGCATAGAGGAGAGGACACCACCCTGCGGAAACTTCTGTTTAATTTTCCGTAGCTTTGAGGCTTGACCTCGAAAATCAACCGATGATCGCCGACAACTCAGGTAATTCATGGTCCACCTCTTCAACCTAGGCAGTAATGAGGAATCCTCAATGTCCGATAGAAGCACTGCATGATTAGCCGTATCGAAAGCATGAGACAGGTCTGTAGCCCAGAGCTTGGTTACCTCAGAGCAGAGATTGCAGGACCTTAAGTGCTCCTCCCGCTTGGTCCGCTTGCGAGTGTTAACCTTATACCGAATTTCGGTATTAAGTTCCCTAATACGGGGATCACCGGGATCGAGCAGGCGTAGTGTGTCGCGCCGATTCTCTGGGGAAGAGAGGGCGGATTTCCGCTAGCCGACCTGCAGGTATGAAGCGGGCGGCAGCAGACACGATAATTTTGCGGAAGGTTTTCTCTGCACTGAGTAGGGAGAGCACTGAAGGCGTTCTCAGTAAATTCCGTAAAGCCGGGCCAGTTAGCTTTATTGAAATTAACAATGGTTCACGGAAACGAAGTCGGGAAGCTTATCAATCGAGATGACTATGTGCAAATGGTCTGATGCGAGTGTCAGCATAGGTCGCCAATATATGCAGTTTATCAGACCAGCGCTAGCTATTGTTATGTCTGGCGAGCTATGGCAGTTGCCCACAATCCTGGTAGGGGCTTCATCGTTCATTGTGCAGAATGTCGAATCGTCTATCTACCCAAAACCGAACGGTTTTCGCTTCTGAGTAGCGCACCAATATCAGGACGGTATACAACTGGGCAACTTGTAACGGGAGGAATGTATGTATTAAATATTTCGAGCTCGCCACCGCCTGACCGGAAAGCTATACCCTGACATTCTAGGGTAGTATCCCTGCGGTCGATGTCGCCGTCGATGAGACGATACTGCACGGTGTTGTGTAAAATGAACGCTAAGCCTCCACCAAAATCTCGCTTGCGATCCTTTCTTATGATGTTATAGCCAGCCCGGCTCAGAAGATCTGAGCGGGCGCTCAGTTTTATTTCTTGGTATTTCAGTCCCCTACAGCAAGGGGCAACGAATGCACTACTCCACTCACGAGTGGGCCAGAGCATGACCGAAAGTTTCACCAGTCAGTGCATGAATTCCATTTGACTGCCAAAGCCCAAAATATCATAAATCTTCAACAAAAAAAAACCCTTATCTCGAAAGCTACCGGCGCCGACTCAACAGATGTCCTTATCTTCCACGCTTCTGCGCCATATAGTAAGACGGGAATCATAACCTACTTTTAGAGTTTTGGTTTTTCCCGACTAGAAAGGAGAGTGATTCTGCGTTAGATCTCAAGGCTGAAATTATTACTGTGTAATGCTGGTTCCTAGATAGACAAAATTGTATACGACTTCAAAGATATAACAATCAGCAGTGCTGTGGGAGTCTCGCTTCCTTTTCCTTCGCATAAGTCGTAATAACCGCGTGGTTATTAAGGCTAACGCTATCAACATCATTGGAAGATTGTACTTTGTCTATCGAGCTCATCAGTTCTTACTACCACCAGGTTGAAAAATAACATGAATGAGAGTTACCCTGTCTGAAAACTCTTTTGGTTCCGAACGGTTCGGAGAGGTCTTCCCAATTCGGACTGCGCTTCTGGTATTATCCAGGGTTAGTTTACACAGCCGTATAAGTTTCAAAAAGATACCAAAATTCGAATATAGCGTCGTACACGCAACTCATTTTCGGTGATGTGTATCGATTGTTTTCTCACTTGTCTTTTCCAAAGTTGACGTATGGTGAATATCTCGTCAACAGTGAATTTACAAGGTCTGAAGCCACATTGATAAGACGCAATCAGTTCGTTGACGATGGGCCTTAGTTTTTCACACAATACGCTGGATAAGACCTAATATGCGATATTGAGGAGGCTTAGCCCACAAGGATGTGATGAAAGCATCTTTTCAGTTCATAACCCTTGTTTTTGAAAAGCTCGGCCAACAATCTAACGCCTCCAGCCACTTCGTTATTTTTCAGGATGGCAATTGCTATTTCAACCTCGTTATCATCAGGTAATGGAACGTCTATTCCATCATTCGATTAGAAATTTGGTTTCGATACTTCCTGGTGCTCCATTATCACTACCAATCAGCAGGCTGGAGAAGTGTTGCCTGCATAAATTCTACTCTGAGCATCAATATGGTCATGAAGGCTGAATTTTCAGACTGTTGTGTCGAAGAAGTTTTCCTTGCCCATCCTGGCGTTAAAATCGCTGAGCACGATATCGATGTTGCGACAAAGGCAACGATCATATATGTGTTCTTAATTTTGGCAGGAAGCATCTTTGGTCACATCGTCCTGCTTCGCCGCCAGAGAGTGAGCGGAAATCAGCGACATATTCAAGAACTTCGCTTTTATGCGGATTGTAGCGAGATCTTCACCCATCATGATAAATTGGTTGAACTCGGCGATAGAGTCTCTTCCCCATCACAAATCCATCCAAAACCGAATTTATGCTACTTTATATGGCCGCTGTAGTACATGTCAGAAGAACCTACTCGTCTTCCGTCCATGCCTGTCTACCAGCTCGATAGCAGCACCTTCCCCATGAAGGGACCGAACATCCGAAGTTCATATCCTTGAATCGTGATATTTACAAATTTTGCCGTAATCAAATGTGAGGTCTCTTTGCTAATACGACAATTGCAGCAACTTGGAAGCTTTCTAACGATCAAGATTCTGCCATAAATTCATAAATTATGTTTATAATCATATTAATATACGTATTCTAGTTTTAAAGTTCTGTTTTTAATGATTGAAGCATACTAAAATAAAATTTCGTTAGAATCTTCTTTAAAATTGTAGTGGTGACCTTCACAATTCGGGATTTAAAAAACAGCATTTTTAGATAACAATGTCGATTTTAAACGCCTTTTGTCATCAACTGCATTCGTCTATAAAATATCCTTGCCCAAGGAGAACAAGCTGAAATTGCGCACGCACACAAGCCACCCAAATAGCGTACGCATTGAATGGGTTTAACAATTTCATTAAATTAACTTCCTTCAAGTTGTATATACGTACATACGCATATGTGTTATATGTATATATATGAATCTGTGTATATCTTTGTGTAGAGATGACAAGCGACTGCGACTGTGACTAGTTAGGTGTTAGATATCAGTAGCGAAGTTGGTCGTTATTATTGGTGTAGAGCTGCTTTTGTTGTTGCTGCTTATCATGCCAGAACGCGCGCCTTGCAATACTTTTGGTCGTGCGTGTAATAGGTGTTTGGGTATTTTTTGTTTTTGTTGTTTGTCAAGGCGTTAGCTTGGTTGGATTGAAAATACCCATGCCAGCAAACGTGTACACGCTCGTAAAGCCTCAAGCAAATTGTGATTGCTTGGCGTGCTCTTTGCTGCATTTTGTGGTGTTGTAGTTGTTGTTGGCTTCTATTGCACATTCTTGCTGCTCTTGTTGTAATTGACGTGCAAACTAGTAAAAGCAAAATACACAGACAAATACATACATACCTACTCCTTCCCGTCCACTTGGTTGTATGTAGGTTTGTGCTCCTGTGCTTCGTTATAAAGTCATCTGTGCAATGCAAGGCAATTAAAGTTTATTGCAACAAGTTGAAGTGGCAGCACCAAGTACCAGGCGCTGTACACCTTCAAATGGCTAGCATAGCATAGCATAGCGACCATAACAACAATAAAAATAAATGCACTCATCGCATGTGTTGGCAATGACATTTTTTTTCTTGCCCAGCCAAAGTCACTTACAAGTCTCGACTTGCGAAAATACACAAAATTGTCCATTCAAGCAAATGATTGTCGTTGTCCGCCACACTGGACGACAACAACATAGTGCATAATAGCGATTGCATACAGTTTTTGCTTCGCTACAATCAAAATTGGTGCTGCGTCGTCATTACGTCCTCATTTGGTGTTCGCGTAGCTTCATTAGTGGCGCAAAATTTATTCATTATGCCGTCACTTTATTCACCAAAAAAAACTACGTTCGCCTTTGTTGGTTGCGTATTTTCTTTGTTGACGTTGTAGTTGTTGTTCTCACATTATAATTGGGAAGTTTTCACTGGACTTAATTGTGCAGCGCTCTCTTCAACTCAAGGTTTTCGTTCTTTATTAGTTTGGAAATTTCATTTTGCTTGCAAGTAGACTTCAAACTTTTAAACTAAATTAATTAAATTAGAGTCACAATCGAAATAATTCCCGTTGATTTTCGCTGAAGCGATTTTCGACCGAGTTTTTTCTCCGTATCTTGATGTTTTTCCAATAAAAAAGAGGCCTAGAGTTTATTCTAAGCTTCCTCCAAAGGGCTGATAGATTTTTGGGAGGAGTTTTTTATATTTAATAGACACTCCCTGTCAAAGGCCGACCGCGTTTTAAAAAAAATAAACCTTGTAATTTTTGATGACTCGAAGCATTTTAGCATGTATTTCCAATAACTGCTACAGTAGTATAGTTATATTTATGCTTCTCAGAGAAGGCTATGTGAAAACTGTGAGTGCGTGTGAGCTTCAAGTTAACCTCCCTTGTCCCAACAGGCACTAGCTTCGTTTTTTTTTTTTTTTTTGGTAAGTTGATTTTATTATACCATACCAAAGAAGACAAGAATATACTACAAAAATATATCCGAATCATTAAGCCAAATCGCTTAAGAAAATCTGAATTTATGTGCATCATACGTCGATTTTCCTCTAATTCACTTCTCAGAAACAAAAATTATTGTAAATGTTATTTTAGGTAAAAAGCCACCTTTGGATCAAATCGAACTTTGTTTCTGGAGCACTTCCGGAAAATAAAAGTGATTTATATATTTATTCAGCAAAAATTAGGCTTTCGTACAAAAATTCAAGCGAATCAAATCATGTATTACTACCACTGTGCAACAAGATTCTACGTAATTGATGAAACCAATTGGAGATGAAACTTTATCCCTCCCGTATCAAAACCTCATACTGGGTTTTTGGCCTATAGGTATGACAGCGCCACCTATAGTAAGATTAAGGTAAAAGTTGATCTCAAAAATGAGTTCCTCGATCCAAAAAAGCGATATACAAAAAAACCCATCTAAAATTGTTTCATTTGATCCAGTTTTAATCAACTTTTCTCATACATAGGGTTGCCAACTTTAAATAAAAATAAAAATGAAACCAGGCCTATAGGCCGAAACCCCAGTATGAGGTTTTGATATGGGAGGCATAAAGTTTCATCTCCATTTGGTTTTATCAATTACGGAGAGATGAACCCTCATTTTGTGTCACAGTGTTATTAATGAAGTGATAATCAATCATTGAACTTTCTGTAACATACGTAGCGAATTGGTTGCTGACGGTGATTCATCTATTTCACACACTTCCAATTTGAAGGTGCCGAGATTGCTAAATTATACACTCTATTGTAAATTACCTTTCTAACTCTGTAGGGTGCTCTAATACTCCCTCTATGGTAACCGCGTAAACACCAAATAGTCCATAAAAATACCACAATGAAAGTGTCTAGATTATTTCATCTTCTCTCCCAAATCAAATTTGTCCGAATGGCTTTTAACTTACTACAACTTAACTTAACTTACCGGTAACGATAGTTTCAGAATTCACACTGAGTGTGAGAGTTGTGCTCCAGGAAGTACAGTCAGCTTCATCCATGTTGAATTCAATTTCATATTCGAAATAGGCGAGAGAATTACAGCTATCCTAAACAATCTAGTTCTACTTCGTCAAGTAGAAATAATTTTCGTGACTTTCCATGTGAGACCAGTGTTAGTTAGTGTCAGTGTTTACTAGCATGCGGAGGATCATGGTTTCGAGCTCTGGCAAAGCCAATATCCAAAAACTATGAAAAATCTTTCTAACAGCGTTCGCTCAAACCCTCCTACGGAACTCTCCTTGAGGCTTTACTCTCGCGAACTCTACAACAGATTGCCCAGAACCCACTGTGGGTCCTTCGCTTTAGGTACATCGAGGAAAACTACAAAACGGATGAAGTTGCTAGGCAAGATACGACCAAGCTTCTCAAGGAATTTACCTATGAGCAGGATGCGACAGGTTGGTATTAAGCTACTGGCAAACCTGGCCGAAATGGGTAAAAAAAAGCAAATATGAGAAAAATATTTTATTACATAATTTTTCAAAATTTTCAATAAAAATAATTTTTTTTGCGCTATCTGTTGATTATATATATTTTTATATATGTTGTATATATATTTTTTTAAATTTGATTTTTTTTTTGAAAAGTCAATATATTTTCTGTTGGCATTCTGCATTTTTAGATATTTTCATGAACTAATAATTATTATTGTTTTATTCTTTTATTATCAATTTGGTATTCAAAAAATTTTTTGATGCCCTTTTGAAGCTGCTTTCTCTCAGCAGAAGTATAAAGCAAGTTAGTAGGGGGAGAGGAGGGCAGACAGAAAAAGAGCTCATTCAGCGAATGAATTTGGTTATGCTTGTTCTATTTTGGTTCTTTAATCTCGGTATAAAAAAATTTAAAAAAAAAATTAACACAATTCGGTTGAGTATATTTTAAGTTAAACTTATCGTGGCAAAATTTTTATCGAAACGTAAATTACATCTGCGGTGACATATAATTAATGAAATGATGAATGAAACTAATAAATGGTATCGAAAAAAAATTAGTTACTATTTATAAAGGGGTCATTCATGTAAATTAATACAATATAAAGCTAAAAATACATTTTTTATAAGAATGTATATTTTATTAAAAACATTTTTTACTTAAAATGCCATTAAGCGCATATTTTTAAGATATTCAGTGCATGTAGGTAACGTCATTTTTTGTAAAATATTTCAACTTTTTTATCGATTTTGAGGATGCAATAATGATGAATCTACCTGTTCTGTATATTAGCAACTGGTTCACCTTTATAATGATTCTTGCTTATATTCAGAATATCCCCTTAACTATTTGCAAGTTCTCGTGATAAATTTATTGTTAATGCCGGGTTCTGATATATAATTGTACAGCAATTTGTTTGTAATAATTACTTCAGAGAATTCAAACTGTAGTGTTTTGAGCTTAACGTCAGCATATAAAATCATTGAATGTATGCTAGCTGCATCTATTAATCAATTTAAGTAACCCTCCAGCTGTGAAAATATCTCGAAAGCCGAAACTTACTAAAGCAGCCCTAGGGCATCACAATGTTGATTGGACCTTATTTTTTGTATGGATTGTAGATTTTGGAATACTCTATTGTCCGCGTGGAGTATATGTTATACAGACAGACAGTAGCAGCGAAACATTTTGTTTATAATATGTAGTGATTAAGACATCTTAGAAGCAAAACTGGGTAGACGTTATGATTTGAATCCAAGTAGACGTACTTTTCTAAATACTCTTTTTTTGGCGGATCACGGGTGGGCCGTGTCAAGCTGTCGTGTTATTTTTGTTCAGTATTGTTTGGCATTTCATCATGGAAAGACTTACGCCTGAACAACGTTTACAAATCATTCAACTTTATTACGAAAATTCACGTTCTGTATCACCCATTTTGAGACCCAGCATTTATTATTGCATAATATTGGACCGAATAGACCTCGTCCAGCACGCCGTGAAGAAAATATAGCGGCGGTAGCTGAAGGTGTACACGAAGACCGTGGAGAATCGATTCGGCGCTGTTCGCAGCAACTCGGGCTGACGTATGGAACTTGGCGCATTTTACATCGAGACCTTAATTTATAAGCATACAAAATACAGCTTATGCAGGAACTGAAGCCGCTCGACCTTCCCAAGCGACAACGCTTCGCTCTATGAGCTCTTGAAGAGTTCTAAGGAGATCCGACGTTTTCAAGCCAAATTTTATTCAGCGATTAGGCCCATTTCTGGCTCAATAGGTAAGTAAACAAGCAAGATTGCCGCATTTGGGACGAAGAGCAACCTGAAGACAACGGTTTCGTGTGATTCGTGGTCCAGTGGAATCATCGGTTCATATTTCTTCAAAAATGATGCCGGTGAGAACGTAACAGTCGATGGCGACCGTTATCGCGCCATGATAACCGAATAGTTGATGCCTGAAATTGAAGCTCGTGATCTCCACGACATTTGGTTTCAACAAGACCACGCCACTTCGATGAGCAAGGAATTTCACGTTTTGGGCCGATCGATGACTCATGGACCATCTGAGACGTAGCCGTGGCCAACAGAGAAAGGGATAATCTTCAAAAAGTAAATGCCAAAGAATCTTCTTTCGAATGATAATAAACATTCCCCATTAAATTTGAATTTTCTGCGAACCTCGGAATGGATCACCCTTTATTAGTAGAATCTTTACCCTCTTTGAATCAACTCAAATAGAGGATTTTTCTATCAACAATATGTGGGTTGATACTTAAATTTCTAGAAAGAAGGTATTTTGTTTTGGATGTGGCTTTAGTAGCAAATTTAGCACTCCGTTTTGTTTCTCCATCTTAAAACATGTTTTTCATAATCATGGGCAGTAAAAATCCATTTTGACTATCATATGTTTGGAATAATGGTAGATAACTCATTTATTCCATGCTTTCGGTGTCTTATTTTCGACTATTCTAGAAATTTTAGTGGCAATAATCTATATATGTTACTTTGAGTATAGTGAATAAAATTGTAATTATTGAGAAGCAAATAAACGATGAGAAAATTCCGGCAATTAAGAAGCCGAACGAACAAATCTTAAGACTTTTATTTAGCAATTCAGTGGTCGAACTCGAAGGAATTGGGAAATCATCGATTAAAAAAAAATACGGGAATAAAACTGCGGAAATAGTGAGGTGAGTATACTAATCAAGCCTTGTAATTATACCACCATGGAAATATATATGTCCAAGATATGTAAAGGCTTTTCGCTGCTTCTCCTTCAATTATTGGTTTTGCTTCTTGATGTTTTTACCAACAAATGGAGTGGCCTACAGTTTTCTCTAAGCCCTCTCCGAGGAGCTTTTATTTCATGCCAGAAATACACTCGGATAGCTTGATATTCCCTGCCGAGGGCGACCGCAATTATAAAAAATAATTTTCTACAATTTTGGATGTTGGTCGAACCTGGCTGGGCTCGAACCCAGGCCTTCCGAATGGCAGTACGCAATGCTAATCACTCAGCTATCGCGGCCGCCAGTTGCATAGAATTCATAATGTAAACATTAGAAGCGGTTTCAAATCAAAAGTATTTAAAAAGTACTAAATATTAATTTTAAGAGTAAAATCAAAAAAATTTAAGAGAATAAATTTTTAAATGACAAAAATATTCCATCGAAACGAAAAGGCATATTAAAAATTTTAGAATTATCAGCAACTCAGATTCAAAATTTATAAATACTTAGAGAAGTTTCACTTTTCTTGCACGCATTTCCACACCTGCATGTTTAATTTATGTATCGCTTCAGATCTGAAAGACAAAAGAATTTTGTCAAAGGACATTTGAATTTAGCTTAAAGAAAACACAAATCTATAAAACGGAATTGAATTTGAAGCAAAAATCATATACCTCAAAACATTAAGTGTAAAACTGAAAAGCTAAACTTTTGAATGTGTGTGTCTGTGATCGGCAACGTTCTCACTAAAAGGAAATGAAAATCACAAATGAAAGTCGACGGAAATGATGGAAATCCCAAAACGAATTAGCAATTGCCACAAAGAAATTATAGAAACGGGAATGAAGCCAAGTGCTTCCAGCGGGGTTGGCAACAACAGCCATAACAGCGAGAACAATAAGAATTGCATATGCTGCAATTGTGAATGCAACAATTGCCTCTGCTATTATTAAGCGAAATTCAAATTGAGCAGCGGCATGACGAGGCGAACAATATGCACAAACAATGCCCGCGAGTACATAACAATTCGCCAATTCTAATGCAACAACAAACAGGAAAGTGGTGTTCATGTGTAAAGTAGCTTAGAGCACATGTACACACATCCAAACGTATTATTAACTCATGGAAACAACAAACAGCCAATAGTTACGCCAACCAAAGTGAGCGCAACGCTGCTGAGATGTTGGCAGCCAAGTAAAGCTTTTCTCATTATATTTCCAACAAGCTGGCAAATTTCCCTACGCTCAAGCGGAAAATCTTCAAGTTGTCAGAGGAATTACAATAAGCAGCCATGACTGCAATGCATGGTGCATTTTGCAAAAGAAAAAGAATATAAGTACATGGGTATATGGGTATTTACGTTTCTTTCGCGCTACGTCAAAATTTCTATGAATTATTGCGAATTTTTGTAAAGTTTTATTGGAATACAGAGCAAATAATATTTGAAAAATAGGAAAAATTGTATAAAAAAGAGCCGAACTCACATCAAGAGGTAAATATCCTTCTATACTCGTATATTTTTTAAAAGATATATTACTTATAATTCGACAAAGACTTGAGATTCTGAACCAAAGTCATTACTCTGAAAATTATCAATTTTGGTAATATCAAGCTTCTATACAATTAAGATATTCTTACGAGTAACCTAAGCTTTCCAAAGCATGAAGCAAACGTTAATTTGCGAGACTTGTAGGGATCATACTTATATTAAAACTATGTACGTGACATGCTTATCCTGATTAGCCAAAGTAGGGGAAAGAGTCAAATTTAAGTAAATAATCCATTGGTATTATAACCAAGGGAAGGTTCCGTAGGTATTTAGAGTTGTTTGTATCTCTGCTATGATGGCAAATAATATCGGCTTTTTCTTTGTTCCGAAATAAACAAGCCTGATACTAAGCGTTATAATAACATCTATCCTAGGATCACTCAAATTCAAGGCTGTAATTTTTTCTGACAAAACAATTTATCAGAAAAATTCAGATTCAAACAAACTGAAATGTATAAATGTAATATAATATTTTTGAAACATACTATTCAAATAAGACATTATTTTAGTTTTTTACCTTTCATGTACAATACATGAAATTGTATATTAACGTTGGTACGAAGTATGTAAGTACCAGATGAAGAAGAGATAGACCCACCAAAATTTGTACCGATGCTATCAGAGTGACGAGTGATACTTCAATAAAGTGTCTAAGAACATAAATTTCACACAAATTAATTGTCACCGAAAATCAACGAAATCGAAATCGGATCCCGGAATAGCTGAAAACCAAATGTGAGGGAGAAAATATTTCAGTACTTTTATTTTTAAACCACCTACAAAAAAACCTAGATTGGTCAGGTGGGATTTAAATTTACATTTGATCTAAATATTGTCATTCGGAGTTTAGAAATAAACAAAGAGAGTTGTTTTTTAAATATTTAAAGAAGCAGTTTGATATGTTGCGCAGAACAATTTTTACTATTTTCACTGTGAGAATTGTTTCAAAATTTTCTGATGATACATTGAACTTTCATAAATAACCTTTTAAGACGAAAAAGCTCATTCTAGTTAAGCTGCACTGACAAATTTTGAGTCGCTTATTATTATGAACATAAGAGACAAAAATTTTAAAATATTAATGAAATATGATAGAAAAATTTTAAAATCAGAGTATATTGCTTATTTTCTGTTGAAAATTGTATGTTACAAATTAAAAACAAATTAATTTATAAAATTTGAATGAATCTTTAAAATAAAGTCATGATTGACACGGATGTAGATATTGTAAGGCCCGTACATCATCGTTTTGCTCGTTCCACCTCAAATATCGCTGCTGTAAGTGAAAGTGCAGAAGAAGACCTGAATGTGTCTATTTCCCGACGTTCTTAAGAGCTGGGACTACCTTATAGCGCATTATGGCATATTTTGCACTTGAACTTACACCTACATCCATATAAAGTACAACTCACGCAACAACTGAAGACAGCTGACCATTCACAACGCCGTAGTTACGTCGATTGGGTGACTGAACAACAAACAGTGGACCGCGATTTTTCCAACAAAGTTTTCTTCAGCGACGAGACACATTTCAAATTTATAACTCAAGAACGGTTGAACCAATTTTTAAAATTTTTGTGCATTTGTTTGTCTTCGTCGGGTATAGGATAATAAAAAATCCATTCTTCCGTCAAAAAGATCAGGGAAGAATTATTCGACAAAATGGTTAAGTGGACTTGAATTTTTGTTCATATATGGCATTTTCCTTAGATTAAAATACTATACAGCTTTTTCAGGGTTTGGTTTGTTTGATATTCTTTTTATTTTGGAAAAAAACAGGTATACTTGAGATGAGAGAATAAATATTTAAAATTTGTTAAAATTTTTGTATGAAGTTATCTTTTTGGGCATATTTTCTTTTCCGAAACCAGGAACCAGGTTCGATCGGCTTTGCTATATATTGTAACAAAAATGCGAAGAGAATGTCATATGAAAGAGAGAAGCCGATAACTGGAATGTCCTACAGCGGGAATCGAACAGTCGACTAGTATAAAAGGGCGAAACAAAACTGCAGAGCTATTCAGTCATAAAGTGAACGCGTTGGTGATAACACTACTGTGAAGTAAAAATAGTACCTTTTGAAAGTTGTAATATAAGTGATTATAAATAATGAAGTGAACTTACATTGAGTGAATCCTTTAAAATCAAAAAACTGCAAGCCTAGTTGGAGACTTTTATTTAACAATCCAGTGATCGAGCAAGAAAGATTTCGGAAATCATCGAGGTTAACTTAGCAAAATCGTTACAATATTGAAGCCACAAACAATCCAATTGAACTTTTAAAATCCTTAGAAATGTTTTGTCTACAATCGCAGAGATAAAAATTGGTTAGGTAGTATTAATGCTTTGAAGCAGGAATGTAATTTATGTGACGATATTCAATACTAATGAGGATTTCATTCCGAGGATTTCGGTGAATGTAACCAATATGACGAATCTAACCGATTAAACGACATAAATTTATGATAATTCTGAAGCTATACACTCAAATACAAGTACATGGTGAATAAAGCTAAAATATCATTAAAATCATTAAAATAATATTTACATTTATTATTCTAATCGAAATTTTTAGGCTCATTCTGTTAGCCTGATAAGTACGCCGGCAAGCTATTACGAAATATTTTTTGGTTTCAAAAATTATACAAAAATAGGAGAAAAGATTCAACTCACAATACAAATTTATTTCTTTTCACTTTATCTAAACAAAATTAAAAATTAAAATCTTGCAAAATTATTAGTAATGTAAACATTTTGAAAAAAAAAAACTTCAAAAGATAAAAGCAAAAACAAAAACTTACATACTTACATAAATATATTACAGAATAATAAGTTAAAATTTTATTTGATCATCCTGCTGTGATTATAACAGATTCTTAAATGGTTTTTACGGCACTAAAATTTATTCTAGGAATATAGCTTACTCTTAATTAAGGGTTAGTTAAAAAGGTTACTAACTGTTTAAAATATTTATGATATACATTTCTGAAAAACAGAAAAAAGAAAACTTTGCATTTTAACTTTTCCAGCATGACAGGAATAGCTTAAAAGCACATAATAACTTTACAAACGACTTAACTCAAGACTTATCTAAATTCAGATAAATTTCAAGCTATACCTCTATCCGTACGCTGATGAGTAGCGTTAAAACACGGATCTCATCAAAATGCTTGTGAATCATTATTTCATATAACATTCGTAGAAGGTACACTTAAATTACATTTTATAATCCCCCATTCCTGGGAATTAAATTTAAAGTAAAACACAAAATAAGAAAGACTTCATAAGGGAATGTTACACAAAATCCCTTTGCTAATGCCAAACAATGAAATGTTTTGAAATTTCATACTAAGAACAGCACACGTGTGTCACTACTCTTACCAGCTATACATATGTATGATATATGTAAAGACCAAATACACAATTGCGTTGTCCGTTGTACTACACGGTGTATGAGTAACACTTAATTGCTTAAATACATTTTACTCATTCGTCATGGTAACCCACACAACTATACCACACGTATAAGTACAAACCAAATATATAGGTATATGCACTTAAACACACAACTGTATATTGTAAAATAATTTCCACATACTAAGTACCAGCGACAACAACAATAGGGCAAATGATGGTAAAGTAGTAAATAAGTTGGAAAATGCGCTCACGTTTCTGCTCTTAACTTAGAGATTTAAGTTTCTGTTAAACGAGAACAACAATTTCAGTTGTGTGCACACATATACATTTTCCATACGTACATGTATTTATATGTTGCTATAAACGCTCTTACGATAGCATTCATGTTGCTGATTTGTATTGCACTTTAGTTCTGTAAGCTTATACTTTTTAGATTTGTTGCTCGAAATTTAGAGGAATGAAATTTTCATTTTACAGAGACTTAACAGCACCCTCTTTTCCTTCTATTCAATTTTTACTTCACATTGTTGATTCCTTGTGGTACATTAAATAAATGTCAATCAAAGTGAATGCATACCTCTTTGTTGTTGCAATTTGTTGACTTGTAATGTGAATGTCAGAGAAATTGCTTCAGAACTATTACAGTTTAAGCTCTAAAGCAAAAAAAAAGAAAACTCAAAAAACAATGCCTTTTAATTAGCAGTGGCAATCAGTCGTGTGGATTTAGTACCAATTTAAATCGTTTTTTATTTAGCTTCACTAATTGACCTGAATCTGTGCACTTAAACAAAACGTCTGCACTGAGTTATATAAAATATTAAATTAAGTGAAAATAAATTTAAAAAATATTAAATTATATAAAGAAATATAAAATGAAATAATATAAAGAATTAAAATTATACTAAATTATATCAAATAAAATAAAATGAAATAAATTTATTTAAAAGTAATAATATATAAATTAAAATTATAGTATATCAAGGAAATTTTAAAAAATTAAATTAAATCAAATTACTTATAACTATTAAATGAAAAAATTTAAAATAAAAAAACTAAAATAAAATAAATAACAATAATAATTTAAATTTAAAAAATTAAAATAATTTGAAATTACTTTAGATAAATTAAATTTATGAAAATAATATGAATAACAAAAATTAAGATTAAATTAAATCAGTTAAAAAAATAAATAAAATGCTATAAAATACTGTAACTTAAAATAATGTGATATAAAATAAGAGACTGAAATAAAATAAAGAAATATAATATAAAATAAAAGAAATTACTAAAATAAATTAAAATTATATATGGTCAAATATAGAATAAAAATCAAATTAATTGAAATTAGGTTCAAATAAATCAAATCAATATATATAAAAATATAATTAAGATTATATAAAACAAAAAACGTAAATAATATTAGGTTATAACAGTACCAAATTTCACGCTCCTTGATCCTTTTTTAACGCAAAACTTCATATTTGAACAATTCGGGGACTGTATCATATTTTTTCCGATTTCAATGATTTTTAAAGCCAATATGCAATTCACAATATATGTGTACAATATCAAATTTCACGTTCTTAGCTGCTTTTTTGACGAAATTTTTTTACCAAAAACAGTGACAGATTTATGGCCAAAAGTTTCAAATCTGAAAAATTAGACGTAAATATATATGTTATAGCTATCTTATCTGGCCAGTTTCGACAAATGTACCTGTAAAGGCACTAGTGCATCTGACTTCAAAGTTTGGTTGAAATAGCTCGAAATCTGAATTTCCGTAAATAAAATTAAATTATGTGACATAAAATAGAATAAAACAAACAAACAAAAATAAAATAAATAAAATTAAATAAGAGAAATAAAAATAGAATAATACAATATAATGTTAAAAGAATAAAATAAAATAATATTAAATAAAATAATAATAAAATTAAAAAAAAAATGGTTAAATAAAATTAAAAAAATAAAGTAAAAAAAATATATAAAATAAACTTAACTTATAACAGCTGCAATATCTATTACAGGAGGAATAATCCAAGGAGATGCCCTCGTTTTGTCATTTATTACACAAAATATCCATAGACTTGATGTAAAAAGTGAACGAATCGTTATGCTAGACTTTGAGTTATCAAACAATTAAAGGATTACTGCCATATAAGAGGATGATAAATATCAATACCTTGGCTTGACCCAATTAAAAAGGAATGCATCATAGTGAATTGGTTTGAGCAGCGACTAAGGAGTAAGTCATGCGAGTGAAAAGCTTACATTTCAAATTACTTATATTTACCACGAAGTCATGGAGGGCGAGGTATAGTAATCATCAAGCATCTACACCAAAGTTTGTATACATCCTCTGGCTGTATTTTCTTAGACAACAAAACCAATTACATAGAGTAGTACACCAGTCAGATGTGATATACCAACAGACGTGCAGCATTTTCAGTCATTAACAATGCGATGGAAAATGAAGACAGTACACAGAAATTGACACAATAGCATCCAACAATTGGCTAAGCATACCCGGAATCTTTTCTGAAACTGAAGTCATTGTAAATAATTTATGCCGACGATGCCGGAACAACCTGAAAAACTTCAGCACATTAAATTATAGGTGTATATGCTGCATTGGCAACTACCGAACATCTGACAAAATATAACAACGTCGCTAAAATTGTGAGTATTTCAAATACAAGCCCCAAACAATTTTAGAAAGCAGCTGAACAAAATTTTAATCTAGACCAATATTGACGAATCATCCCACGCCACATAAAAACCTGAAATAACTGCTACCGAAAAACATGAAAAATGGTGCGCATAATGTACATGAGAAGGCCAAACACAAACAAATTCCAAGTATGCTACACAGAAAGTATAGAAAATAACACAATTTAGCTCATGAAGTGAAGGAAGCGTGGAGATTGAATAGCGTCAATAAAACTTCAATTATTGTGTCACCTAAGGGAATTATTCCCAAAAATTTTAACATGAGTCCAGATAAATCAAAAATGACTGAGAAGCGACACTTGATACAGAAATCTATTTTATCATACTCTATTTCAATAGTTAAAATTTTTTAAAAGATAAATAAATAAAAAAAAAGCTTGCAATCAGTTTCTTGTATTCACTAAATATATACTTATTGTTACCGATAACCAATGCATAGCATATAATTAATAAATGAAATAGAATAGCATAAACTTAAATTAAATGTTATTAAATTAAACTAATATAAAAATTTAAAAAATGTCGTAAACCAATATAAAAAAAAATAAAAAAAAATAAAATAAAATAATTAATAAATAAAAGCAAAAAAAAAAATAAAGTAATAAAAGTAAATAAAATAAAAAATTAAAATAAAAAAAATAAATTAAATTAAATAAAAAATGGACTGAAATAAAATAAAACAAAATAAAATTAAAAAAAAAACCTTACATTAAATAAAATTAAGTAAAATAAATATACAATTTCAAATAAAATAAATTAAAAGAAAATCAAATACAATAAAATAAAGAAATATAATAAAATATAAAAAAGAAAATAGATATATATTAAAATAAAATAAAGGAAAATATAATAAAATAGAATAAAATAAATAAAATGAAATAAGACGAAATAAAATAAACTAAAATGAAATAAAATAAAATAAGCTAAAATAAAATAAAATAACATAAAATGAAGTGAAATAAAATTAAATTATTTAAAATCAAATATAGTAAAATTAAAAATAATAAACTAAAATAAAAAATTAATTAATAAAATGAAGCAAAATAAAAAAATCTAATCAACTAATATTAAATAAAATAATATTAAATTCAATAAAACAAAACAAAACAAAGCAAAATAAAATAAAACATAACAAATCAAAACTAAATATTTATAAATTAAAATAAATTTAAATAAATAAAAATTAATTAATTAAAATGTGGTAAAATAAAAAAAAATGTAATAAAATAAAATAAGGACAAATAAGAAAAAAATCAAATCAAATATAATAAAATAAAATAAAACAAAAAGAAATGATATAAACAAGTAAACTAAAAATTTTTTAACTAATATAAATTAAATTAAAAAAACAAAACATTTAGAATATATATATTAAATTAAAAATAAAGCAGAAGTAAAATAAATTAACGTTGCCTCAAACTAAAGAAAAATTTTCTCACCAAAGATAACACATTTTCACGTGGTAAATGAAGTAGGTTTTGAGCAGCTATCACAACTGGTTCAGTTCTTTATATAAAATGTAAAAATGTTGAAATTCAAATATACAAGAGGGATTTAAATTTTGTACTTAAACTACACTTTCTTCTTGCATTTCATCTCAAACTCTTTTGTGTGTTCACTCTTATACCCCTTCCATTACATGTTTCAATATAAAACCTTCGCTCATTGTTTCATATGCTGAGTGGTTTCTCTTTTCATCGCTTACACTAATGAAAACACTTTTAAGTGTATGTTTGTATGTATAAATGTGTAAATTTAAGAACGTTTGCAAGTGCATGCGTATGTAGGTATGCACGCACGCTTTTTAAGCTCTTCGCGGTCATGTCAATTGCACCGTAATTTTCTCACCACTACAATTTTCATCAATGAGAGCATCTCACCGGGTTGCCAACACTTTGGCACGACCCTCCCCGACTTACTCGTCACTTGCTCGTATTTCGCCTTGCCCGGTCAGAGGCATCACATTACATTATATTTCAGCTGGTTATACTTTTTTTGTTCAAAAGCAAAAGTTGTATTTTTTGTTTTTATTTGCTGTTTTTTTCTATCTTTCTTATATTCTGCTACGTTTGGTTTGCTTAAAAAATCCTGCGGCTACATATATTTAATGTCGAGAAGGAAAAAAATGAAAAACAAAAAATTAAAAAGAGCGTGCATAGATGAAAATAAAAAAAGAGAAAATAACACTATCAGTATGACATTACGAAAATGAGAGCTTTAATGTGCATATAAATGTCCTTGTCGTGCACCTGACCAGCAGCCTGCAACCAGCCAACCAACCGTACAGTTAGTCAGTCAGTTAATGTCACTCACATTCATATTTCACATACATGCATGCCTTACTATTTACAAAAAAAAGCCAACTTTCACAAGTACAAAGGCTTTGAAGAGTGAAAAGGAAAGAGTAGGCTTGGAATATATTTGTGAAAATGCATCTGAAAGGATGAAAATAAGGTTGTCGAAGGTCAGCTGATGCAGCATACTTACCGATGTATACTGCACATAATGGGCGTTGCAGGCGACATAGAACCGGATGTGGGGCTTAACGTTTGGTTTGTCAGCTCTCATTTTACACTTCAAATGTCAGTTGTACTAATTATTCAGCTTTTCATTTGCGATTGCAAAGAGCATTGCATAAAATAAATTTGAAAAGACAATATAGAAATTTTCTCTATTCAAAGTTCGTTTTATTGTGAATTGAAAGGAGTAGGTACCTACTTTTCAGTAACTAAATTCCAATATTTCTGGTATAGATTTCCAAAATCAAATTCTTATTCTGATCAAAATTATAAAATGTCAAAAAAAAATAATTTCCGTGAAATTTACACAGATATGATAGATTAGAGTAAATTCTACATAACACAGAATTAGAGTAAATTCTACATAAAACAGAAAATTATTATGATGGTACGATGCACTCAACTATACTTTACAGTGAAGCTCAACTCTTCCGCTATCCAACATCCGTTATTTTCTTACTGTTTCCGGTGCTTTTCGAGCGCATATAAATGCTCTCATGTATTACTTTTTTGTGCTGGTTTGAAATAGAATACACACTGCAATTTAAAATTTGAATGCTGCATTTATTCCCTTCCCCATGCCATTATATCAACCTTGTTTGCAAGCATATGCGATTATTTACATAAATTTTTTGTGCATAAAATGTTTTCAAGTGCCATTTGAAATGTAACACATGCACAAGTATTATAACATTCTCTTATTATCCCCTGAAGAACTAACGTGGTCTTTATGAATTCGCAAAAAAAAATTTATAATAATAATATTTTTTATTTTCTGATTACATTTTAAAACATCCCTGGAACACGTTTCTCTTTTTTTTCAAAGATTCAATTTTATTCTGAAGTATTATCAATCATTCTGAGGCTGCTTATAATAAACTGTAAGTCCCACCATTTGTTAAATAAACATTAAGGCGCACGCCACACATTGCAAATGCTTCTGTGGTGGCAAGCCACCAATTATACTTATTATAAAACAAATTCCCCTGCGTATCTATCTGTCTGTCTGTTCGAGATAAGTTCAATAGCTGCTGAACGAAATTTCAAAAGGTTTTCCCCAGTATATAGAGTGACTGTTCGGGAAAGGTTTATGTAAATATCTTAACTTTTTTTAAATTTAATTTTTTTATATACCCACACCGACTTAATAAAAGCACTTAACAGATTTTATTTATTCCTTGTTTAAAAACAAATGACAGCCTAGCAGTTTACTGCTCCACTTTCACTCTTGCTCTCTGGGAGAGTTCATTAGCATCTCGATTTAGGGAAACTGTCGCTTCCTCGGTCGCTTGAAACCTCAGAGTGATCTGCCCAATCCATAAATCATGAGACCCCACGTTCTACGTGAAGTGTAGGGGAATAAACCTCCTCAATACTTCACACAGGGTCCTATCGAGCGTATTGTGTGAAAGATTAAAGTTCTCCGCCACGAACTAATTCAACCTTATCAGTATATCTTTAGACCTGGTGAATCTTCTATTGACCAGATATTCACAATGCGCCTAATCTTTCATAAGGCATCTGAAAAAAATCGATAAGCACCACCTTTTCACCGATTTTAAAGCTGCCTTAGATAGCACAAAAGGAGCTGTCTCTATATTATTATGTCTAAAAGTTATAACCCAGCAAAACTTATACCGTTATGTAAACTAACGGTGAAGAATACCAGAAGTTCAGTCTGAAATAATAGGAGCTGCAGAGGCATATGCCAATGATATTGATATAATTGGTCATAAAAACCGCACCGTAGGTTCTACGTTCTCCAGGTTAGACAAAAAAGCGAGGTGGCCTAGTAGTGAACGAGGGCAAAACGAAATATCTGCTGTCATCAAATAAACAGTCATCGCATTCGCAACTTTGCTCCCAAGTCACTGTTGACACTCATAATTTCGAAGTCGTAAATAATTTCGTCTACCTTGAAACCAGCATCAACAACGCCAAGATTAAATATCAGTCTTGAAATCCAACGCTGATTATTTCTTGCCAACAGGTGCTACTTTGGAAGACAAAACTTTGCGCAGAAGTTTGCAACAAGCTGCCCATAGCAGAGCCCTTTTTGATGATATTTCCATTCATCATTTCAAAATTGTCATGTTTTCTTTCCTACAAATGTGTAATGGACGATGTGTGTTTCAGCAACTCTGACTTCAACGAGTTGAGTATATATAAGTACATAAATATTGACACAGAAACGATTCTCATAGAATTTTTTTAAGGAAAAAGAAATGAATTTAGGATATATGCAACATTTCCAGTCACTACGTGTACGTACTACATAACGTTCTTTTTCAACTAGGAAACGAAGTTATTTTTTGTGTAGTATACTTATTTAAATAGTTTCTAAGGGTTTTCACTTTGAATAAAATGCGTTATACATTTATATATATAAGAACGTACATATTAGCTACTAAGAATTTCCAACTGCTTGGCTATGACTTGGGTGAGAGCACTTCAATAGTTTTGAATGTCAAAGACGTGAAATGTAAGTCGGCACACACACAATTTGTTTATTATAATTTTTTTTTTAGTAAATCGGTTTTGTAAAGAAAAAATAATATGGAAATTTGTAAGTTGACATTAAAATATTTTAGTCATGAAAAAATATATTATACTACTTTAAGTTAATAACGCTTGAAAATAAAATATTTGTATTTATACTTAATGGCACGACTGAAAATGTCTACATTAATTGTTACATAAATAAGCAATATCGACATTCAAATAGATAAACATACATATAAATATACTCAAACTAATTATTCCAAGAGTAGTTATTTTTTTAATTAAAACTTTTGCGAAATGTATATTAATTAAGGATAAAAAAACTTACGCGTTTTTACATAAATAGTATCGACTAGCCCATATCGTATATTAAATTTACCTGAAAAAGAGATAATTATTAAAAAATTATTAATTTGATTCAAATAATTATTTTTTCTATTCTAAGGTAAAAAACCTAGGTTAAATAATTCTGAAGATCAAAACAAAAGGAATTTCATTAGTCATAAGAAATAACAAGAAAGCTAAAGACATACTAAAATATATGGATCTTTTTCGAAATATTGTTTTTCTTTATTTTAATTCAATAATTATTAAATCCACAAATTTCAAAAACAAAAAAATATTCATGTTTTTTTATTTATTTTTATTTTAGAGCAACATAAATTTTCTATCAGCTGTAAAAGCTAATAAAAAAAATAGAAATGCTTTAAAATCTGAAGTAAAAGCTCACTTAAATAGTTGTTTTTATACTTTGACGCCAAATTCTTTCGAAGGAAATTTGCCTTGGAAGGCCGAATGAATGTCAAACTACTAGTAGAAATTTAGAGACTTCTCAGTCATCGAACAAGCACTTTGAACCGTTCTGAAGAAATTACTTTAGCAAAGTATTCCAACCAAGCGCAGCAAGAAATAATTTTTCAATTACATCTTTCTCTCACTATGTGTTGAAGACTATTCTCGAAGTGAGTACAACAACCTCATCTGAGACAAAAGTCATAGCAAAAACGTTGAGTATAATAAAATTCGACTGATTATGACTGCAAATGCTAAAAAAACTATCAAGAAATATTGCTTTCAATTTCTTGTCTCGTTTCGGCCAATCAGCTAGGTGCCTATTCTCTATCTTCCTTTTTTAAAAAGGTACTACTATCCAAAATATTTATTTTTCTCCACGAATATATTAACAATATTTCTTGATATGACAACGTATGGCATAAAGAACTCATACACAAGATTAAAATGACTTTGCTGACAAATCTTCATCAGATTCTTACTAACAGAAGGATTTACGATTGGAGAAAAGGAATTTATACGAGAGGTGTATCCAATTATCGCCGCTTCTCCTCCATCTAGCTTGAGACCAACACAGGGTATCTATTATCTATATTATATCTATTATATATTAACGAACAAAAGAGGCATGTCACATCCACTTTTTAGGCAGAAACATGCCCAACACTGAAATTAAAAAGCGTAATGATCACACAATCAAGTGAAGTTACATTCTTAGGCATCCATTATTAAAGTGCCATTTACTCAGCTGTAGAAGGTAACAGTAAACTTAAGCGAAATATTGAAAGACTTTCCGATTACTTGGAAAGCTATTAAATATTCTGATAAATAGAGAAGGAATACATGCAAAAATATACTAGAAATATATTTCTCATGTAAATAAAAGTTTCTAGGAACTTTTTTCTATTAATTATACAAAATAAAGTTGATTTCGGATTTACGTTAGTCCTTTTTGGTAAGTTCTCAGCATTGATTGAAGTCAATATATTAATTCATGAACCTAAAGCTCTGAATATTCAACGAAGTGGTCTAAGTAGTAAGCCCATCAAATAGAAAATTTACTAAATTGTGTCTTGGTTAGTTTTTCGTCGAATTTTTCCGAAGGTAATCAAGGACAATATCACGAGTGTTTTTTTAATTTAATTTTCTGTTCCCTTTCGTTTTATAAATATTTTATAACTATGTGCTCAACAAAAAAAATTCCATGGATATAAACCAAATTCTTTTATCGCCGGGTATCTACTGATATTATTAAATCAAAATAACTAAAAGCCAAAGAAAGCAATCATAAATAAAAAAATTAGTTTAGTCAACAAATCGAAGAAAAGTAAATTAAGCAATTGTAAGTCGAACCGACAAGAGAGTTAAAAGTATAAAAAGAAAAAACTAAAATCAATAGAAAGTGATGTTAGTTGATACGCTTATAACTCAAGAAAGCCTAAAACTATTTTGGCCCAGGTTTGGATATTTTTGAAATACTTTCACCTATGTGAAAAAAAATATATCTCAAAAGCTTTTTATTCGTTCAAACTAACGAAGATCAAGGAAGTGGCATTCGTCTAATTTAGGAAATGTTCTCATATATAATACCTCCTTTGCACCCCTCGGAGACAAACCGTAGTTTCCATGTATTAACTCTTAATATAGCTTTGATTCATTATTCATACGATGCTTGCATTAAATGTAAACTATTTACAAGGGAAAAGAATAACCAAGAAGAAGAAACGTTTGTAAACCAAAATAATATTTCTCTTTTATTCACACTTTTTTTCATTAATTATTTTCTATCACATCGTTAGTAACCGGGCACCTAAATGGGGCTGGGTCGTCGGAACAACACTTTTGTAAACATCTTTCCCATGAATGGCATTCTCGGATCCCAATCACCACTTATTGCAAACTAAGAGCCGAGCTGCCTCAAAAAAACCGAGCAAAACTGATACAATTAAGATCTGAATATTTTAGTCTACTTATTTGCTACCTATCCATGCTTGACCCCGACTTATCTATCGTATGTCCCACATGCAATAAGTACCTGTAAGACACTTCTATGTATATCCTCCAAAACCCACTCATCTAACACCTCTATTCCTCTGGTTCGAACATGTTGAAACTATCCGTTTCCTGAATCTCCCGTTAGATGACCTCGACGATTTAGACTAGTCTTGCCTGCTCCACAACAAGGTCTTTGCACTTTAAATTAGAGGACGCAGAACACTTCCTCTGTATTACCAAACATATTTTTCCATGAAAATCGAGTATATATTGTTAAAGTGACAGAAATCTAAAAACCTGCCTAACGGGTCACGTAGTATGGTTAATCATGTTGTATGTTCATTTTCGTGTACGACTTTAAGTAGCGATTAATCTCTAACTATATCTTCTTAAGCAGGTAAAAAATAAGGCAACGCCAAAAATTGTATGGCCTGTATTTTATCTAGCTCAGCTGAAGCTATTTCCGGCCGAGCTCCCCCTCCAATTTTTGGGTTTGCATCTTGATATTTTTACCAACAAATAGAGGGACCTTCAGTTTATTCTAACCCCCTGATGGCTTTTTATGAGGACCTTTTATTTCTTGTCAGAAATACAATAGGAGGACTTGACACTCTCTGCCAAGGGGCCACCACAATTCCGGAAAATTAATTTTCTAAAATTTGGATATCGCTCGAAACTGCACTCGAGCTACTCGGCTATTGCGGCCGCACATTACACCGATAGATAAATTGAACAAAATACAGAAACCACAACAATGTGGGAAATAATAAATCTAGAAGGACTAAGAAATTGATTTTCAAAAAAGTTTGATCCTCTTTTTATTATTATTTTGTGTAGAAAGGGTTTCTCAAAGTAGTTCCCTATGAGAAATAATACACAGTAAATACATCTCTCAAGCAGATTTCTATTCAAACGGCTAACATTTAAAATTAAAATACAAGATTTTCGAAACTATTTTCCATAAAAAATATACAAGTGTTCCCATATACTCGAATGTATGTATGAAACTCGTATTGTTGTATTTGCAAATAAAGTATTAAATAAATTCAGTAACAGTTTCGAGAAAAAAACTTTATCAGAGCAAACAACGAAATCAACGGCTTCTACACATGCGCCCACGCACATAACATATCCATATGCAGGAGGGTGGTTTGATTTTTTTTTCGGCTTATAAGGATTTTATTTCTCAACATATTCTTGTTTTAGTTAGTTCAAGTTTGGAAACCCCACGCACTTTTATTATTTGATCCTTCACTATCCTTCCATAGATTTTATCGACGATTTCTGGGATGATGATCTCTTTCTGGTGACCTGAACGTACGGCGTCACTTGTACTGGTACGACTACAAAGGAATTCAGTAAACCACTTCTTAATCATTGAAATTGATAGTGCAGAGTCTCCATAGAATTTATCAAGTATTTCCTTCGCTTCAGTGAACACGAAATTCACTTTTTTTAATGCAGTGTTGTATTTACAGTAAATGAGCAACAATTCAAAAAGTCACTGATTTATCGAACAACCCTCGTATATATCAGTGTTTAATATTACAAACAAACACCAATCAGATGACGTAGCAGCAATGACAAAATTTTCAATGACAGCAATACTGTATATATTTACAAATATATATGTGCATATATATAAATATATGCATATGTAAGTCATCAAAAAATATATTGTAAGGTATAAATAAGTCATTGTAGATGGAAATTTGCGGTGTGAAAAATATGCATGACACACGCCGAAAGGTCGCATGTGTGGTTATGTATATGTGTGCATGGCTGTTTATATTAGCAGATTTTCACGTCTGCGTATTTATTAATACAGACGAAAGAAATTCAACTATATTTACATTTCATGTACATATTTACGTTTATTTAAATAGTGCGTAAGTGTGTATATATTGGTGGCTGGTAAACACCTTATAGAGTGTTGACGGAATGACTGCATGTCGTTAGCAGTATCGCATCTTCATCTTCACCGCAGAACGTGTTCCTCTCAATTTACTTATGCCGTATGAACTGTGCGAAACCGCTACAAATGCATGGCGTCAAAGATAAATTTAATTTATTTCCCTTTTCACAATTTTTTTTTTCTTTCTTTTTTTTTTTTTTTTTTTGTTTTGTGTAAAAATATTATGAGTGTTGAGTTTAATTTTTTCTTGGTCATTTCTTTTCATGTGTAACGGATATTGTGGTTTCCCTGGAGATGCTCTAGCTTTTCCTACAAATTTTCTTCTACTGCTTTTTCACGTTGTACTAAAACTGAACAATCATATGAATTTAAATATGTTCAGCATTAACTGAATGCGATGGAAAATATTTTTGAAAGTAAGTTAAGTCTTTATTAATATTTATAAATCCATTTATGTCAGAATATCCAGTGCGACAGTGAGTATTAGTTATTAATAATAGTATATATAATTAGTTAGTTGTGGAGGTTATTACGGAATCCTAATCAAGCGCACATACATATGCTGGTACGTTGTGTGTGGTGAACTCGTGAAAAGAAAATCATCTGTCTTAATATTTAAACCATTTAGTTTATTTTATAAAACCCAAGTTTATAAACAGGAGGTGTGTTATCACCTTTTCTATTGGTGCTTAACGGAGGTGAGTGAAAGTAGTGGCTTACGCAGACGACTTAGTGTTGATTGTATCAGGGCTGTTTCCCTCAACAATGAGGGAGATTATGAAGAGAGCCTTACGAAGATTACACTCACACACCGCGAACAATAGACTATATGTTAATCTTATACAAGACAGAACTGATGCTTATCAGAAATTAGATTAATATACATCAATTGCAGCTTCTTTCACTCAATAAAGATTGATATCAAATTGAACTGGAAGTTCAACATTAGAAAACGAATAAAGAAGGCATATGTTGTCTATTATACTTGCAAGAGAATACTTATCACGCAGACGTCGTATGCGCTTAACATCTTCATTCACAAAGTGTCGGATAATTCCGCCATCAAGATTAATTGCAAACAACAACGATTTTGACCCAGCGATATATGTGTTAAACCAGCTCATAACACTATTAAATAAATCTGAAATTTCAATGAAATTTAGCTAGGATCTCCCAAGCGGAAGTACTAGGTATTGATGAAGGTAGCTATATACTCAAATGTTCAGGCAACATTGCTAGCCTTATCGTTGCCTATGATAAAACCAAGCGGCGTCAAAGATTTCAAGGAAGCTCTAAGTTTCCTGGCAGGTCCACTCTCCACTTCCATTTCTAGTTACCCGGTCAAAGGAATATTCCTTCCTTCCTTCCTTCAATAGAAAGATTCACTTGCAATTTGAACAAAGCAGATGGAAATCGATACCCAACTGAAAGTTAACAAAACAAATCTGCGCCAGGTATGATATTATCAAAATGCTGATCTGTCAAAGAGGTCGTGGAGAAGTATTTGTAGAGTTACAGTTACTATAAAGCTTCCCCTATACTGGACGTTGTCGATACTGCAAATTAGAAAGGAATAACGGTGAATGTCCAGCTTTTTATCAAATTTAAGGGTTCCAAGTGTACATCAGGCACCAAACCTTAAATTACTCTCCAAAAAAGCATATCATATAAAATATTATGTATGGAACGTAATCTGTGTTGTTTGCCAAGAGATAGCGTAATTTGATTATTACTATTCCACCGTTTTAATAACCAAGCATGCGTTGGATAGCTACAATGATTTTTGTGCCTGAAAAGTTGTTTTTGCGAGGAATTGTTTTTAAGCTATTTAAACGCTAGAAAAAAGTAGTTGTTGCATCGGATTGTGACTAGTGATTAAAAATTAATTCATTACGACAGCCCTAACCATAAAAAGTCTAACCTGTGATTAATGAAATCAGAATGTCTTATTTTACGATGCGTTACTAAAACCAAGTTACGATACCGACAAGTCAAAACTCTAGCACGCAGAGGGAAATGACCACCTACTATTCGAACAGAATGTACGTTATGAGTATGAGATTTTGAAGTTTAATGGCACCAGATTTAATTTAAGAATTTATGATTTTCTTCAGACTAGCACGAAAACTTAGATATTTAATGAAATTTCGTAAAATTGCATCTACGAAAACTCACCCAACTAAAAATGTCAACAATTTAATTTTGTAATTTTATACGCATAAAAAAGTAACGACTAAAAAATACTTATAAAACTATTTACAGAACAAGTATGTAAAAAATATAGCATCAGAAAGTACTCGACACACTGAAAAAGAAAACTTTTAACAAATTGTCCAGAAATATTGGAACTTTTAGTGGCAAAAGCGCATTTCCGCAACGAACCAAACGGGAAAAAATAAAAATATCAAATGTATTAAAACAGATGCTAACAACTGTTCAAACACCTCGAAGTTTAGTAGAGACAACAAAAGTTCATAAATTGCTGCACAGCTGTTGAAAATTACTACGCGTCTCACCTTGCTCTCCCTACTTCCACTCACTCGTGTCAATTTCCAACGATTGGTGCGCCAATAAATTCAGTACTATTTTGTGGTGGCGAGAGTTATGTACGTGACGCAACAGTAATACAATACACTGGCAGCTCAGCGCGTCAACTTCATTGGTGTTTCTAACAAGTTCGGCCGAAATAAGAATTTCGAAAATGCGCGCGCAACAAACTGTCATTTCCCTCCTCCCCAAATGGTGCTTAGCTGGTGTGCTGGCACTTGCGACCACTAAAAATATGCAAAGCTTTAAGTATATTATTTTACAATGGAGCAAAACCATCACAATGTGGTTGTGGTATATATAAAGGGTGATCCAAATAGAGGCATTTTTTTCAAAAGCCTTTTTTTGACAGATTACGCGTGATTCGTATCAAGCTGTCACATTAATTTTGTTCAGTATTGTTTGGTATCTCATCATGGAAAGACTTACGCCCGAACAACGCTTACAAATCATTCAACTTTTTTACGAAAATTCACGTTCTGTAAAGTACACCACGTCCACCACGCACGAAGAAAATATTGCGGCGGTAGCTAAAAGTGTACACGAAGACTGTGAAGAGTCGATTCGGCGCCGTTCGCAGCAACTCGGACTGACGTATGGAACGACTTGGCGCATTTTACGTCGAGATTTTAAATTGAAAGCGTACAAAGTGCAGCTTGTGCAAGAACTAAAGCCGCTCGACCTTCCCAAGCGACATCGCTTCGCTCTATGGGCTCTTGAAAAGTTCCAAGAAGATCCGATATTTTGAGCCAATTTTTGTTCAGCGATGAGGCTCATTTATGGCTCAATGATGCCGGTGAGAACGTAACCGAATGGCCACGGTTATCGCGGCACGATAACCGGATAACCGACTATTTGATGCCTGAAATTGAAGCTCGTGATCTCCGCGACATTTGGTTTCAACAAGACGGCGCCACTTCCCACACATCACATTAATCAATGGATTTATTTAGAAAACACTTCAGTGAGCAGATAATTTCACATTTTGGACCGGTCGATTGGTCACCGAGATCGTATGATATCACACAGTAGACTTTTTCCTGTAGGGATATGTAAATTCTAAAGTCTATGCGGACAATACCACTTCGATACAGGTCTTGGAGCACGTTTATCATTCGCCAGTTACCGCTCGAAATGCTCAAACGAGTCATCGAAAATTGGACTCAACGGATAGATAATCTGAGACGTAGCCGCGGCCAACATTTGAAAATGATAATCTTCAAAAAATAAATACCAAAGAATATAATTTCGAATGATAATAAACATTCCCCATTAAATTTGAATTTTCTGTATTTTTTCCTTAGGAAAAGTGGGAACTTCGAATTGGATCACCTTTTATATATATATATAGCGCTTTATAACCGCTGAAGCGATTTTTGGTCGAGCTCCTCCTCCAATTTGTAGGTTTGCGTCGTGATGTTTTTACCAACTAAATGGAAGGACCTACAGTTTATTCTAAGCTGGCTCCGAAGGGCCGATGGATTTTCATGAGGAGCCTTTATCTCATGTCAGAAATACACTCGGAGGGCTTGACATGAGGGGCGACCGAAATTAGAAAAATTAATTTTCTGTAATTTTGGATGTTTCTCGAAGCTGGAACTCAGGCTTTCCGAATTGCAATACGCAGTGCTAATCACTGGGCTATTGCGGCTGGGGTATATGCCAATATATTTTCCGCACTGGAAGTTGTAGTAGACAAGCCTTCTCACCTATTCTACTATTTAGGGTCACGCTTAATTTTATACAACAACCGCTTTGTTCTTGTTAAAGGGAAGTCTTCTCACAACCGCAACCTCTACCAAAGAGCACTATATGAAAATACATCTGTTTCTATCTTTCAAAAAAGAATTGTGGAGGCTAACTGAATCAATACCTATGACTGAGCTGAGTTTGATTCCTATGCCTTACTACTAAGAACACAGCCAACACACTCAGTTGGGGCCATAGAATAGTAATTATTTCGGCTATTCTTTGCCGTATCTGTAATAGTAAGCTCCTCAGAACTTTATTAAAAACAGTTTTTATGGGGAATGACTTTTGTGCACTGCTCAATCCTTTCTCCAACTAAGACTATGTAGATAGTTCTCAAGTTTACAGTTATTTTACAATCTTGCAACTATGAAGTGCATTGCTAAGATTTAAGAAGATTTGATTTACATATTGAAAAATCTTCAACGGAAAGATGAAACAAATTGTAATATACAACAAGCCATTTGGTCCCAATCGACAATTTATGCAGAGATGTCGGCCAAAGAGATTACAACTACAAGAAATAACATGTACAGACATAATACCCCTGCCAACCAGCACTGGGTAAAAAACTAGATAATTTGAACAAGCATTTGCTGAATAGTGGTTAAAAAACTAGGGAACAGCATAGACATTTTATTAAAGAGGGTGCAGATTTTACCCACTTTTTCCGTGTACATGTGATCTTGCTGTCCTGTTTCACCCATTCAGTTTAGCCCATAAAGAAAACATATAACTGTCCTTTTCTAATTTCTCTCGTCAGATGGACACAGGGTTGCGTTTTTTTTTAAAGGCGAATTCATACTTACATGTAATTCGCTTCCATATTTAAAATTAAAAACAGTTGTTTTCTATTTAAAATAAAATATTATTTATAAATTTATTTATTTTAAAAATATGATTACATATATTTAAATATCTAATTAACAATTATATATTTTAATCGATTTATATCTAAAATTTTACAATTTATTATTATAACTAATTATTTGTATTAAAAAATTACAATATCGAAATTTTAAATTAACTTAAATTCTAAATTCCGCAAACATGATCTGAAAATATAAAAAATGAGATATTAGAAAATAATGTAACATTAAAAAATCATAAAATAATAATAATAGAAATTAAAAATTTAGTTACAGCGTAAAATTTGGTTATAGGAATTTGAAAACTGAAAAAAATTTTAAGAAAAAGTTTTTACAATTTTACAATTTCTTAACCAAAAGAAAGAATATCGTATTATCTTTATTTTGATATACATATATTAAAATTTATTTCAACACTGAGAAAAGGAGTGTATTATACCAAGAAACTTGCACTTTTTATTTTAAATTTGCTTACACAGTGCATTTATTTACCCGGAAATAAATTTAGTAATTATGAATAGCAGCGGCTTTTGTTTAAAATTACTCAACATGTTTGGAGTTCCTTTCCAAAATAAGTGTAATTGATGTGTATTTCATTGATAGTTGCTGTGCTTTAAAAAATAAAAGCTCTGGGCCATACCAACACCGATTTTGACTTGCATAGTATATTCACGCAACACTTTTTATTTATATAATTTGCGTTCATATTTATTGTTATTTTATAGATTATTTCACGAAGCACGATAAAGCCAAGCATTTGTATTTTGTTTGTTAGCAATATAGAGGAGGACTCCCTGTACATATATATGAAAAAGTAAACTTTAAATACTAATAACTTTTAAAATATTTAAACTATTTTGAAAAAAATACACATCATATTATTTAAACAAAAGCCACTGTTCTCATTATCACCGTCACATATTAATAATTTTTAAAAACAACTACTCACTGTATATGCGTAATTGAAAATCCTCGAATTCTGCGGTAAGCAAATCTGCAATGAAAGAAAAATTGTATATGAGCATAAATTATTGCCATTAAGATCACAGTTTTTATAATAATACTTACTTTTGTTGGCTTCCCTATGGATTTGGAATGCCTGGGAAACCTGAAATGAAAATGATATTAATAATTTAAATAATTTCGTTGAATTTCTTACCGCTTACTTCAGCACAGCACAATGGTATGTATTCGTTTGAAGTAATACCATTTCATGTGAATTTTCAAGATGGTTGTGATCACTGTTGCCACTCACGCATCGAAAATGCACCAAAATTATTACATATTTGCTCCTAAAAATATACATACTGTGACGAAAATTCCAAATACGAAGGACAGGTATAAGAAGTGGCAGTAAGATGCAAAAAAAGGGTACACAGTGCAAAGAAAATTCAACGTCGTTAAGGATAAACGGAGTAACTGTAGCAACGGCAGGCAAACGAATAATCAGCTTATTCTTAAGCACGTGAACAGAATGTTTTGGTCATCCTCAGGTATAAAAAGAGCGGCAGTCGCTATGTTCTCGATTCACGCTCTAGATAATTTCAGTTATCTGCTTTTCTCTTTTATCTGACATTCGCTTCTCATATCCGCCACAATATGTAATTCTGCATTTAAAATAGTAAGTTTATTTGGATTTGTGAGATTCATATAATATTATATACAAAATTATATGAAACTAAGTCGAGAAAATTCGATTTTAAAATACTGCAATTATTCGTAGAAAAATTCTTCAGTTTTTTTGCTAGAGTAATTAAGAAACAGTGATAAGTCTGTAATATTCTATATTTACAGATGTTTACTAAATACACCATATTAACAATTAAATTGGTACATGATAGTTCGAACGGCAACCATGACTGTGAGAATGAATTCACTTCATGTGAGAACTTTGAAAAATCCTATGTTTATTCTTTGCTTTCTCTAACACACGCAGTTCCTAATAGAATACAAATTATTATTAGATTCGCTGTTCTAGCAGGACTAAGTTAAGGAAATTTATTTCTCTATACGATCACAAAATTTTTAAATGTGTTCGTGAGAAGATAAAAATGTGTGAATGTGTGGGTAAAAGTGGTTAGTCGTGGTTGGCAGGGTATGCATACATACATAATACCTCAACACAGACGCACCGAAGACTATGCCGATATATTTATAAAACTTTAATGTGAATGATAGAAAACAAATTTTAAAGTAGCATTCTGGCAAAAGTGTACAGAACGTGGATAACTCACGCAGCAAAGCGTAGAAGTGTGACTAACCATAGCTGAAATATTGGAATTGCAAACAGGCATGACAAGCTGAACGCACGCAAAGTGAAGCGTGAAATTTGGAAAGTCAAATTTAAAATTGGTAAAATCGAAATGCCTGTCATTTGAATATCTTTTGAATTTCACATTTTTCGTGTCGTCTTTCGCCACACAGGTTGTCATGTTCTGAGCTGCGGCTGTAGAAAATTGTACAGTTTGGCTGAATGAAATTTAAGAAATAATTGTAAGATTTTTATTAATTTTTAAATGTGTGAGTATTCTTAAAAAAGTGATGTTTGTTCAATTCTTAATTTATTATATTATTTGCGCATAAGAAAGTCGATAGTTATTTAAATAAATAAATTTCTGAAAACTGTTTTATTTGAAAAAAAAAATAAATAAAATTAATATTTCAATTCGTTCTCAAACATCCTTTATTCTATTGACTAAACAAAAAATTTCAACGTCAGTTATGTAGAAGGGTTTCGGAAGGGTTTGAAACCTGGTCCGATCAACATTCAAAATTTAAATTTTTATAATTACGGCAGGGAATATCAAACCCTCCGAGTGTATTTCTGACATCAGATAAAAGCTTTTCATAGAATTCATAGAATAAATTGTAAGTTTCTGAATTTGTTGGAAAAACATCAAGAAGCACACTACAAATTGAAGAAGCAGTTCGGCCGAAAAATCCTTCAGCGATTACAAAACGCCAATTATATATATATGTACAAAACTGAATAAGCTATTTACGTAAACCTTTCTTAAGAATCACCTTAAATACTAGTGAAAAGCAAATGAAAATCCGCTTAGGAGTTTTCCAGTTTATAGTGAACAGACAGACAAGGAGGAGGGCTTCATTTTATAATATATATTTAGTTTTCGTTAGTTATATAGAAAATTAGTTATTATAGAAATTGAGAAATAAATTTTTTTTTGTGATACCGTTATGATGTGTCTATCACATTTTGAAATGTGCGAACCATTTGCTCTGCGTCATAAAAGCTAAGGAATTGCTGATTTTTAAGGCTAGACAGTGACGATCTGCAGGGTCCATCAGACTATTCCTCTTTTCCAAAAATCATTATAGTAGTAACCCATCCTTTTCACGCGAAGTCCTATTAAACCGTTTCTATTAATTGAAAACATAGGAGAGTGAATTCCACAGCCCATTTTTTCATAGTTTTGAACCGTCTATATTTAATACTTGTGGAAAAGAGATAGTCAAAGCAGATAATGGAGTCTGTGTATACCAGCTCCTCCTGCAACTGTGCAGGAAATAATATATTGACGTTTCCTATACTGTGATTCACATAAAGTAGAGTTGCATTCAGTCTAATAGAGTTGCAGCTTACTTGAAATTTGACACACGGGTCTAAAGGAAGGAAATTGAGGAGGCTTTCCTGAGCTTTTGAGGGAGTTATGGTAGAAATCTCTCAAATTTGCTCCGAAAATTAGCTTTTTTTATCAGTGTTAAAATAATAGAAATAAAATAATAAAAGAAATGGTCTTGTGGAAATTTAACTGATAGAATCATTTTCTTTGCAATATAATTACATGGTAAAATTTTAAGTTTAAAAATATTAAAATACATAGCTTCAAATAGAACTGATCAAAGAAGTTATAGATTGCCACAGAAAAAAAATAATTAAAAATAAAATGTTTAAAATTGCGTCAGAATTTTAAAATCCGCCTGAAAGACCATTTTTTTAAATTAATTTCTCTGACAATACTCAAACATTTAGGCACTACTTTCGAGAGAAATAAAATTTGCTAGTGCAGCACAAGCAATATGAAATTTCAGAACTTTAATTGCAAATAAATGAGTGCTGTTACACCTGTAACTTTTATGTTTGCAAATATATGAAATGGAATTGCAGAATTATTAGCGAAATTTAAAATTTTTTACAGCAAGATACGTGAATGAAATGAAAATTGCTACCACCGACGGCACCTTTAGTACAATAAATCATGAAATAAAATAAATTAAAATAAAATAAAGTAAATAAAACAGTTAAGGAAAAAATAAAGTAATGTATTATAAAATAAAATAAAATAAAATAAATAATATGAAATAAAATTAAAGGCAAAAAATTAATAAATTAAATTAAATTAAATTAAATAATATGAAATAAAATGAAATGAAAAAATAGAATAAAATATATTAAAATTAAACAACAAAAAATCAAAATTCAACAAAAATTTAAAATGTATTATAGTACTATAAAAGAATGGAAAATAAAATCTTAAACATATCAAATCAAATCAATCAAAATTAAATTAAATTAAATTAAGTATAATGAAATAAAATAAAATAAAATAAAATTTATTAAATAAAATTAATTTATATTAATTTAATTCAAATTTGAAACTATGTTTAATTTTGTAAACCTATTAATATGGGCAGGCGATTATATTTAATTAATTAAGCCGGTAACCGTTGGGCTGTGTCCAACCGACACGAGGGGCGCTATCCGCATAACGTACGGAATTTGCCGAGTCATGAAAGCAAAAGTTGTGGAGTCGAGATTTAAAACTGCTCAGCTACAGAAAACAAATTCATCAGCTGAAATATAAGATTGTTTATACTACAATAAAAAATTAGTGAATTACTTGTTAAGAGAAGTTAGTATAGTATTTTTCGTTACGAAAAGTAAATCTGTCAAGTCGAATATGCTGGAATAACAATTGAAATCTTGACATAAACGGCGAAATGGTTCATATAGTTCAAAATTTGTTGTACAAGATTTTAAGAATATTAGTCTAAATTGTCGTGATAATCGGATGAGGACATTAAAATTTACTCCACCTAAGAGAAATGAACTGCAAATCAATCCATTTAGAAGCTTGACTAAAAAAATTATTCCTAACATTTTTCTACGGCTAGAAAGTGTGGGTGAATTTATAAATTTTAAGCGACTAGTATACGGAGGAGTCCCAGTGTAAATGACGCAAAGCTAACAACAAAAGCTGTTTACATTTCCATTGACTTTCAAATATTCATCATACTAAAAGCAATAGTTTCTTACCAAAAACAGACTACTTGTCTCAATGTATATATTACACACAAATACGATCAATTTTCACAAGCAACCCTGCAGGGAAAAATATTAATTGTTAACTAAAATCCTACTAGTTTGCATTTTTGAACTAACTAGTTCATTTTCCATATATTTCCCATGTAAGCAACTGGCATTTTTAACACAGCAATATCCTACGAACTGTCATATATAAGTAGGTGTTGAATTTCTAATTCACCAAAAATAAAAATAAAAATGAGTTTTCCCGCAGCGAATATCGAACTGTGAACTTCACGCACTACAGTGACTAACCTCTTCGCCGCTATCATGACGATGTAAAGAGCGACGACACAATGCGTTCTTCAGTAGAACTAATTAGGAAATTAAATTCAGCCGTGCCGTACTAAAAATAACAACAACATATGTTACGCATGGCGTAGTGGTTAAAATTTTATTATTCCCGTTACTGGTGAGCTATTAAACAAATAACAAACTGGTATGATTTCAATCTATTTCATACTAGTTTACGTTTTCACAGCAGGAAAGGATCACGCTATCAATATGTTTTACCCACGTCGTTTTCACCATATCCATACATCAATATGCGCCGAGCATATTAATGTCTTACTCATATGCTATGGAAAATTGTAAAACGATGTCTGTAGCTATGAACGAAACTTTAATCGCTTCTCGTCACATAAAAGTTGCATTGAACAATGCTAGTTGGCGAGCAAGCTCAAACCACTAACCAAACGCCAACAGCCCACACCATTTCTTTGCGGATAATGCTAATCTGCTAGTTTTCTAAGTTGTATTTTGGTTTTAAGCTTTACTTTGCATTGCATGCACTTAAGTTTTCCAGCACAGTCGGGCAGCCTCTCTGTGAGCCGATGAGTCAGCTGCCAATGCCATTGCTCGGTTGCATTCACATTGTAGTTTGTACTTATATTCTTGATACTTATTTTTGTTGTACTAACACAACGACGATTGGTAATGTAGCAAGCTCAGTTGTTCGCATCTGTTCTTGTTTCAATCCTTATGCGTTCGTTGCATTCAACCCAGCCTCTGTTTGAAGGATTTTAACTGTGCTAAACTTAGGGTGGTTCGCCTTTTGTATAGATAGGTCCTTTTTGTTGTTGGTGCTCTAGTTTACTTCTGTTGCAGATGCTGCTGCTGGTGGTGGTGGTGATGCATACAAATGCAAACAAGTTCAAGAGTCACTTGCCGCTGAAGGACGAAATGTATAAACGTGCTAGGGCTGTCGAGTGAAATGAGATGTTGTTAGTTGGTAGATAGAGGAAAGAAGCTAGCGGAGAAAGTGGCTAAAGCTGGAAAAAATTGCAGTAATGCAAGACACGAAGAAAGCTTAAGGTAGAATGATGAGGGGGAAATGACGACGGATGATGATAAGGTTTTGTTGTATGAGTATGTGTTGGTATATACAAATATACGTAAGCGTGCATGTGGTGAATGAATTATTTACTGATATAACAGTTTGCCGGGCTCTTGGTGCAAGTTGATGCAAACGAATTTCAACGCACCAAATGCAAAAGCTTGAACAATCCATATGCGAGTACATATGTATATATGTATGTATGTACACTTTCTCACATAACGTATTAAAATGGTCTTTCATATTTATTCGCGCATGACTGCCACCAATATTAGATTGGCCGAAATAAACTCTTTTTTAACTAGAACTTTGAATGACTTAAAATTTAATGTGCAATTGAAACTGAGCAGTAAATAGAATGAGAAGCGGTGAATTTGCTTGATTTTGTGATTTCATTTACATTCGCATTGTGTTGCGGTCATTGTACACTCAGATTTACTAATGCATCGCCAAATGTTCGGTAATTATGAAAATGCAGAAATTTTGTTATTGGTTTTTTCTTTCAATGAAATAGTAAGTTTGTTTAACAGAAACTTATAAAAACCATAGAAATTTTAGTTATATTTTATCTGTGAGAGTTACTTGAATTGATCAGTAGCAGCTTAAGAACCAAGAAAACTTCATGGTTATTCTGATTAATTTCATTAAGACAAAAATATGAATTTGTGGTTATATATAGTTTCGAAAGAGTTCTACTAGTAACTATTTTATTTTATTTTATATTAATATATTTTATTTTATTTTATTTTTATTTGTTTATTTTTTTTTTATTCAGCCCTATTCTGCATTTCGACTCTAATTGAAATTTTCTCCGTTCGGCGGATTTGGAATTTTCCGTTACGTTTCGTTTCGATCAATCCGATTGTATATTTTCGTGTACTTACTAATTTTAACAAAAATGTAAGTAAAACATGATTTTGATAATTAGAAAAGTCATAACGATGTGTATTTTTTTGATACAACAACTGATAAATGAAAATTTAAGGAATTTGGATCAACGTTGGCCAAACACATTTCATTTACCAGTAAAAGATTCCATAAATTCAAGAAAATTATACAGTGACATTTACACTGTTGACTGACACATTCCTACGTTATAATCTGCACCAACTCTATGTTGGTAACTGCCTTCCGTAAAAAAACGCCAGCTGCTACTCGATTATGTGAAGTAAACCATGTCAAAATATTTGATTGAGTTTCTTACGCAAAAATATACAGGAAGTACTTGAAAGCATCTTTATTAAGTATAAAGTTTTTTTGTATTTAAATAAGTAATGGATAACACTTGTCGCTCAACCCTCATGAAATATCGCTGCGGCTCTTCAAATTAATTTAACGTTAAAAACGAAATTTGTTTACATTTATTTGATTTATCCAAAAATAGCTTGCATTTGTTTGCTTTGATTTGTTTTAATTTCACACATTTCCTGCTGATTTCGGAAAAGTATTCCTTCTTCCTCTTCTTCTTTCGATTCGATCGTGGCTCAGAATACCTAATTACGATTGTGGCGGAACGGAGAGCGGGAAAGTAATCGAAATGCAGTATAGCCCTGATTATTTTATTTTATATTATTTTAATTTATTTTTATTTTTTTTATTTTTGAATTAATCTTTTTTTCACTCTATTTTATTTTATGTAATTTTTATTTATTTTTATTTTTTTTTACTCCATCTTGTTTTATTTTATTCCATTTTATTTTTTTTTAAATTTAATTAATTATTTTTAACTTTTTTTTCATTTTTTATATTATTTTTTTTATTTCATTTTGTTTCATTTTATTTTATATTATATAATTTTTTTTATTTTTACGGCAGGGAATGTCAAGCCCTCCGAGTGTATTTCTGACATGTAAAAAAAAAGCTCCTCATAAAAATCCATCGGGCGTTCGGAGGCGGCTTAGAATAAACTGTAGGTCCCTCCATTTGTTGGTAAAAACATCAAGACGCAAAACCACAAATTGGAGGAGGGGCTCGGCCGAAAATCGCTTCAGCGGTTACAAAGCGCCATATATGTATATATATTATTTTAATTTTTTTCTTTAATTCTTTTCATATATTTTATTTTATTTTATTCTAATTTTTTTTTATTTTTTTTATTTTATTTTATATTTTCATTTTTTTTAGTCTATTTTGTTTTATGTTATTTTATTTAACTAATTTTAATTTATTCTATTTTGCTTTATTTTATTCCTTTCAATTGTTTATTTGTATTTTATAGTAATTTATTTTATTTTATTTTATTTTAATTTAGTTTATTTTAATTTTGTTTATTCTATTTTTATTTTTATTGAATAAAGCTATGCAGTTTAACCCACACATAATATTCCCAATACTAAGGCCTCTGTAGTTAAGCTGAAAGTCATTGAAAGGTAGCTAATAAAAATATCCATCTCTTCATCCAACCGATGCCGGGTTCACTTTGGAATTTAGTTTGGAAAAGGCTTCATGTGATAAGTAGCAGTAGCGATTGAGGCCACAAGGCAGCTTAGCTCAGATAAATAATTTTAATTGAGTGTGCATGCATCACAATTTTTGTTTAGAATTTCTATAACAACCCGCAAAAACGAAAGTTCTTTTGGTTATACATGTATGCTTTTATGAATTAAAAGGAACCATATTTAACCATACTGTATCAAATATATAATTTTCATTATGATTTTGTGTGGTGTTCTATTAGTAGCTTTTTGAATATTTTTTAAGGACAAAAACACATATACACACACACACATATATATATATATATATATATATATATATATATAGAGAGAGAGAGAGAGAGAGAGAGAGAGAGAGAGAGAGAGAGAGTCATGAATTTAAATTTATATGTTTTCGTCGGTGCAGCATTTCATATTAGCAGCAAAAACCCTATTTCGTATAAATACCTAACTTCCATGATTTTAATTTGCTTTACGGTACCCAAACTGCCACCTAGATATGTAAACATTCATGAATTACATATTTATATTCTATTAAAAAAAATTTTCGTTTTGTTGGTGTGCAAATATTACAGCACAAATTGCATTTGGTATTACAATTTCAATTTGGTAATTAAGTTAGTTTATTTGCACATGCTTGCCATATCTCAAAAAATTAATTAAGTAAATTATTTTATTTCATAACATTTCAGTAACAAAAATAAAGCCTAAGGCGGTAAATTAAATATTGGATTTACTAACTTTTGGAAATAGTTATAATAAGAAAATTCATTTAGACTAGAATAAAGCAAATTTCGAAAGCTATACTAGTAACTATTTACGGTACATGCTGTGTTATCGCAGCTTTTTCCCGTTAATTTTTCGCACGAAATTGAAATATTTTATTTATTAAAAAAATATTTTCAGCTAAATAATTTTCACTTGATTAAAATAAAAATACATATATGTCTGGTTTGGAAAAATAATTTGAACTTACAAATCCAAAGGGTTTTTTGTAACACATGTAATTTTCTTTAAACTTTCAATAGCTTTTTTATAATTTTTTTTTTTTTTTTTTTTTTGTAAGTTATTTATAATTAATATGGAGTTTACAAAAAATTTTAAAAATTTTCATAAATATTAAAATGAAAATGTGAAACAAAAATGCTTTAAATTTTGACTAATGTAGGGAGCATGTGAAATGACGCAAATAGGAAAGCTCGATTGCAGAAGGAACACAAGAAAACTTCATAGTGCTGAAGCACATCATATTGAGTAGTTTTAATTTTCAAATCACAAGAAAAGAGTGATGACAACATTATGATGCAAAGAAAAAAGGTTGAATCGTATAAATTCTAAATTACATCCACATTAACCCACAGTAGGAATCGAATATATGTTAAATTTTCGATACTAAAGAGGTAATAAATGTGTTCAGTGGACAATTTTGTTAAATCTAGGCAATTTTTCTATTTCAGGAGGTTGAATTAAAAAAAAATATTCATCCCTACGAATTTATATTAAAGTTCCACATTTTGAAAACATTTTCAGCAACATATTTAAATTAATATTCTTTTTTCACTAACGAAGGTAAATAATTTTAAAAATTAAACAACATAATGTGTTAGCTGCATTAATTCCAATCACATTATAGAAGGATCTTTTTTTGATTTGAAGGAATGCACAATTTTCTAATTTTCTAATTCCCATAATTACCAAATAATCTCATAGACAGCTAAGTAGCTATTTACGCTTAGTTAAATACACAAAAAACACACAAACAAACAGCGGCAAATTTTCATGAACCCGAACTAAGCCGCTTTGGAGGTGCGCTAACATATGTATTAAAATAAATATATGTATATATATATATGCATTTTTTATACAAGCGCTCTCCGCGATTTCAAATAAACTTCCTCTTTTTCCTAATTACCGCAAATATATAAATGGGGGCGTGAGTTAACTAAAGACTTTCAGACACACGCAGAGAAACTTCTAAAAGAAATGGCTGTTTCAATTCAACTGTTCTCCCACCAGCTCACCCAGTCTCAGTTCGTTTTCTCTCTCTGTTGCTAATACTCGTATTTACAGTTAAAACAAGTGAGTCTGAATGTTTCCGCCGTTACCATTTCCGACGCCGCTCTCATTCTATTGCTGTCGTTGACGCGAATTTGACAACTTTTTCTAATTGCACAGCAAAATGTTTTAGATGTCCGCACACTGCTCATTCCATTTATCTTTTAGTGAGCCACGTTGCTACTATTAAAGTTGGTGGTAGCACAAATTAACTGTCAAAAGTTTAAAATTTCTTATTTCAAATAACTTCCGTTTGAGTTTTACTTTGAAAAATATAATACTCCATGGGAGTAAAAGAGTTCATGAAATTAGAAAATGTTCGATTATATTATAAAGCTCACTGTGTCTTCAAGAAAATGTCATGCAGCTTTCCCCTTGTGGTCTGACTAGGACGGACTTCTTCATGAGGTGAACGCTGAACTTCTTTGCGGATAAGTCGCAGCTTAAAGAAAATATTCTGCCGGAATTAAGCAAATAATACGTGGTTCACATTTCCATAGCTCGCTTGTGCCCTTGCAGAGGCAGAGTGCTCACAGGGTTCACAAATTGCATAATCAACAATGACTATTTAATGGCTGAGGCCTTCCTCACAGTAGTGTAAAAGCATCATAAAAAGTTATTCCGAAGTGTTCTCTGACTCTGCATATTTAGTTGATTTCTATATTCAATAACTCATCAGCGCCTTTACGAAATCTAGAAGTTCGATAATACAACATGGGAAAGTTCTAGATACCTCAACCTCATTGCAAATTTTCGATCAGTCACTCACAGTCCAGTTAGAGCTTGACATAATGCTAGAATTTTCACCTCGGGAACATAAGAACTTTATCTGTACACCTGCTATTCACTCTCGACCACAAGGTTTTTTAAAGCTGCCTGCCCAAGTACAAGTAGGAGATTCCACTCGATTTTCCCACCATCTTCATTGTGAACTTTCAACGACTCTACTTCAGAAAATGTACCTTTGATGCGCCTTTCATGAATCTATAAAATTTTTTGCAAAATGAAAAATTCGAATTTAATGATTTTCACTATAAGTTATATATCATGTTTACTCAAAATATTATATCTGAACGATTCGGTTTTATTGCTATATGCTACAAACGACCGATCACCGGTTCCAACAAATTATCAATGCTTTAGAAAAATACACCAGCATACCAAGTCTCTGAGGTATTAAAACTCTTTTCTCTGATAAATCATCCACTTAGATATTAGTTTTAAACTGCCCATAGACAACGGCCATTAGTCGCAAAACTGAGAGTGGTACTAACTCAAAAACAGGCATAAGGCTAAACTAAGAAAAATACGCAAAACGCGTTGTGTCTGTCATCAAAATACCATCAGGAGACAGGGAAGATGAAATGGAGGTTGAGCTGAAACTTTAAAGTCACTAGATAGAAGCTATACACTGAAAGCTTTCGCCCAGTCAACTTTATCCAAACATTAACAGCTGCTCTTTACACTTTCATCAGCAAAGTGGGCGCGTCATTCCGCTGCATATGTACAAACACTTGTCAGAACATAGACGCAGTTTGATTTTCATGCACTTCATTAATTGATTTTTTTTTTCAAGTCTGAACTCTTCTGCCACGCAATTTTTTCAAACATGTTTTGCGTATTTCGTTTTTGTTTCATTTCATTTGTTCTTTTTTTACAATGTCTGCATGAAACGAAACTTTTTGGCATTTACAAGTTGCAGCTTGTTTTCACTTACATTTCCTTTTTAATTAATTAATGGATGCTTATAGTGAACATAATAGGTCAACAACTGTCGTAGGATGATTAAAAAAGTTGAAATGATTTAGTGAAAAAAATTGACTGCAAGCATTTAAATTCCCATGTATGTACATACACACATATGTAATCGTACCTGCGTATAGGCATGTAGACATGCGTTTTTGTTCCGATAAAGTGATTTCGCTTTTTGTCATAAACTAACGACATATACAGATATGTGTTGGTATATATGAAGGTATGGAGTTACATTTATGTATAAAAATGATAGCAGATATAATGACGCGCTGTTAAAATGGAAATTCTCAGGCCAAGGTAAAGTAAGATTTAGAGAAAAAAAATTCTATAAATATATAATGGGATTTCCAAAATGAGTGATATGAATTATTTAAAAAAAAAAATAATAATTGTTAAGGAAATTCAAATGATTTTATTTAATGTGGAATAATATCGATACAATTAAGTTCTGAATGTAACATCATTCAAATGGCACTTTTTCCACTAAATCAAGTCGTATGTCATGCATAGCACGTTCAATATTCACTACTTGCGGATTTTCTTCGCATCATAATCGAAAGTTTTGTTTATTTACTGCACCACTCAGATGAAAGTGAGCCTCATCGGAGAAGATGATTACCTTAAAAATATCGTTATCGTTTTCAAGTTGCTCCTAGTCAAAATCAGCAAACTATAAAACATATTTACGACGGTCCATGGACGAAATCGTAAACATTACTGAATACAATGAAAAAAAAAATACAGATCATGACATATTAAAAATGGCCAAAACGACACTTAGAAATCATATCATCCCTACTGGAAAACCCTTTATTTACAAATGTTTATATAATAGAACAAATGTTTATAGAATAGATTAGAATATATTTTAAGGACATTATACATTGCAATACGGGTATCGGCATAAAAATATTTATAAAGTTTAATTTTAAAAATATATTTTAGAAGAGTTGCCACCTGTTTGAAATTTTCATAAACTTAAATTGGTAAATTAAATGAAATGTAATATTGAGTATATTAAACCAAAGACAATTTTGAAGGCTTCAAGTGCAAAGTGTTTTTGAGGGATGCCATCTTTTTAAAACTTTAAATACAATAAAATTTTTAAGTTAATAAATGATTAAATATGGGTATCAACTGTCTAAAAGTTTTAATATAAAATATTGATTTTACATATTATACAACAATATTCGAACCAAAATAGAGAAATTTCAAAAAGTTTCTGAAACGTGTTGCAACCTGTTTAAAAATTTCTATCTGATAAAGTTTTCTTAATTTATTCAGTTATGGTTTCTGAAAGAAACATATTTTTGATTATTCTAGCCACATGTTTGAAAAATTTAATTTACACCAAGTGCAAGCGCTGCAAAGAGGGATCTGAAGCTTCTAAAATACAGCTGCCAAAAATTCAAAAATTAAACTAATTTCTCGGAGTAATTGCAGAATGGAACATAAAAAATTAAAATAATTTTATGTAATGACAGGAAGTGATTGCAACATACTCCATCAAAAGTTTTGAAAATAAAAATTCTTAGAAAGTTATATCTAAGAACTCCTAGAAACAAATCAGCAATTATTTTATTTACAGCTCTATTATCAATTGACTTGCTACTTCCTGTTATTTGAATATTTGCTTTAATCGAATAAACCAACGTACTAAATAAAAATTGGGTACAATTAAGAAATTTTGAGATCAAATGTAATATATAAAATGCTTGCTCACAAGATAGTAAAATTAACATAATTTCGAATTACTTTTATTATAAAGGGTGATCCAAGTATAGGTAGTTTTTTCAATAGCTTCTTTTTTTTTTTTTGACTGATCACGTTTACAAATTATTCAATTTATTTCGAAAGTTCACGATCTGTAAAGAATCGCGCGCTTCGCTCAACTTATGGTCAACATAGTCGGCCTATTAAGGTACTATTCGCAACATCATCACCCATCTTGACACCCAGCATTCATTATTGGATAATATTCGACCTAATAGACCACGTCCAGTACGCAGTGAAGAAAATATAGCGGCCGTAGCTGAGAGTGAACACGAAGACCGTGGAGAGTTGATTCGGCGCCGTTTGCAGCAACTCAGACTGACGTATGGAACGACTTGGCGCGTTTTACGACGAGATCTTAAATTCAAAGCGTACAATGTACAGCTTGTGCAAGAACTGAAGCCGCCAGATCTTCCCAAGTGACATCGCTTCGCTCTATGGGCTCTTGAAAACTTCCAAGAAGATACCACGTTTTCGAGCCAAGAAATGAGGACCATTTCTGGCTCAATGGGTATGTAAACAAGCAAAATTGCCGCATTTAGGACGAAGACCACCATGAAGAGATTCAAGAGCTGTCATTTCATCCAGAAAAAACAACGGTTTGGTGTGGTTTATGTGCTGGTGGAATCATCGGTCCACATTTCACATGATGCCGGTGAAAACGTAACCGTCAATGGCGACCGTTAGACTTTTTCCTGTGAAAATATGTGAAGCCTAAAGCCTATGCAGACAATACCGAGTCGGAATGCGGGTCATCTAAAATTGGACTCAATGGATGAACCATCGGAGACGTAGCCGCGGACAACATTTGGAAGAGATAAACTTAAAAAAATAACTGCCAACGAACGCTTTTTCGAATGATAATAAAGATTCCCCATTACATTTGAATTTTATGTGTGTTTTTCTTTAAAAAAGGAGGGAGCTTCGAAATAGATCACTCTTTATTATTATAAATTTCATGTAGCTTTATAGAACAAATATGTTTTTTTAAGCAAAAATTGTTATTTAATTTTTTAGCGATTTACATATGTAAAAATGATTTTTTTCGAAATCTATTTAAAAAAATTGGTATTAAAGAAAAAAGTGGTATTAAAGAAAGAACGAAAAAAAGCTTTCTGTGATAGTTTACTTCTGATAGTTTTCTTTGATTGGTTGGTTGATTTAAAAGGGAGATTAGGGAGCCCTGCAGTCGAACGCTCTACGTCCCGGCTCAGTATTCTTCAGAAAGAAAATATTATTTCAGTACGCAAAATTCTAGTACAATATTTCTCTACAGCTTTTGTTTTGGAGTTATGGTTGACTACTCTTATTTACTACTTGTACAAAGATTTGAGTTTTTCATTAGACAGTAAAATAAATGTTGTTGTTGCTTGTTTGTTTTCAATATGGCTTCATCATAAATATGTTGCGTGCTTGTTTTCGATTGTTTTTAATATATATATATATATAGAGAGAGAGAGAGAAGCTGTAGAGCAAAATTGTACTAGAATTTTGCACACTGAAATAAATTTTTTTCTAAAGAAATATATATATATATATATATATATATATATATATATATATGCTCATTGTGCTCTCCGGCTCAGTATTCAGTATATTCAGTATTGACTTTGTAACCGCTCGAAGGGCATTCCCTACCGAGGGGCGACCGCAATTAGAAAAATTAATTTTCTTTGTTTTGGGATGTTGTTCGAACCTGAACCCAGGCGCTCGAATTGTAGTACGCAATGCTAGCCCCTCGGCTATTGCCGCCGTTTGTGAATATATATATTCAAAAATATCGAAAACCTTATCGAATTTTAAAAACAACGCATCTTTAATACTTTAAAATAAAATTGGGCACGTCTTGGTTTTTTATATTGTATGCCAAAAAAATTTGGTATGTCCACAGTTATAGTCCAGTGGAAAACGAATACGGATTTTTCCTCCTTATGCGTTGTGAAAATAAAAGGTGTTAAATCCGGAAATCGAAACAAGTAGTATTTTCTTAATATATCCTCTGCTCAAGGATTCCAATTACAATCGAGAGAGTACAGTACATTTAACACTCCTTTTAATCCAAATCCCTGCGACGGCGAGCGATATAAAATCAATTGAAGCATATATTTTTGACCACGAGTCTCAATCATTTAATTAAAAATAACTAAATGACTTAGTAAGGGATATGAACTTGCTGAAAGAAGCTCCTGAAGATGTTATTCCTAAGGTCATGGAAAACATCAAGTATCAAGATTACAAATGGGTTATTGATCTAAATGTGGTTATTAATTTTTTTTTTTTTGTCATCAAGGGACAATCGTGATAAAAACCATTGGTCACAAAAAACTTGATCAGTGTAGCGCTTGAAAAAAGTAAAGAATGTTTTAATTTTCTTTGGCGCAAGTTTGAAATACATAGGGAACATTTTTAAGCAGGTATTTTTGATGCACCACAGAATAGGCAACTCATAAAATATCCTGTTTTGGCAAACCAATGACTGAAGTCGAATCTAAAGCTTGGGGCACAATTTTCTACGAAAAAAAATTTCTGATAACAATTTCGAAATTCCACAAAATTTGCGCAATTTTGAAGAGGGGCAGGACGAAAGATTTCCCTGCTTTCTTCGGAAAAAGGAAGAGCTTTACCAGGGGTAGTGGGACTCATCTATGTTGACATACTACTGCCGTAGGTAGCAACGAGATCTACCTAAAGCCGTTCATTCAATAATAACTTATAAAAGATCATTTGATAGTAATTTTTTTTAAATCTATATAAAAATCAATGCAAATTTTGATGAACCCCTATAACTTGAGAACTACCAGATCAAATTGCACCAAATTTTCAGGAATTATAAAGGGATATTAGGAGAAGGTTAATGTGTATCGGTTCATGAGATTGGCGTTCCGTTCCAGAGATATGACCATTTTAGTGAACATTGGTCGATCCCCATACAAAATATGTACATGCAATAACAACAAATTCATGTAAAATTCCCAAATACGCGTACGTTACGATGTATGTGGTGTTGAAAAAGAGAGAGAAAGAGTGAAAAGAATGAAAATGAAAAAAAAATAAAAATTAGATTAAAACAAATTAATAGAAAAAAGTTTGAAAAAAATTTTAAATCAATTTTATTTTGTTTGCTTTTCCAAAAAAAAAATTTTAAATTCAAAATTTCAGTTAGATTTTCTTAATTTTTTTGATAGGTATAGCAAAGCACGCTGGGTCCGCTAGTAATGTATAAACCTTTTGTATTTTTATCAAAATATTTAAACTATAGAGCGCTTAACAATCTCTCAGTATATACAAATTCAAAGTTATATGAATATTCAATAGCAGAAAAAAAGAAAACCAAAATTTTATTTTCTCTTGGTTTGAAGCAAAAAATTAGAGTTCATTAATTTTAAGACTAACTTTTAGAGCAAGTAAAATTGCAATAATGTTACTTAGCAAGTAGGAGAGTTTATTTCGGATGAAATAGAGCAGATGGCAGCGATGTCATTATTTAGATGGAATTTCTCCATTGTAATTTCGATAAAAAATATATATTTAGAAAACTGAATACTGCAAGTGGTTGGTGTCATGACCTAAAACTATGTTTAGCTTGCAAGATTAAATTATAATTGTCATACAAAAAATTAACTCAATACTAAAATACCCTGCCGAATGCATTAGAAAAATGCTAGATGTGGCCAGAACTTGATTCCATAACTCTCCAACTCATAGTCGAACAGCCACCTATACAAATATTGCAATGAGACCGTTAACATAAAAGTTATAGTGTATTTGCATCAGATCTATCTGATCGTGGTTTTGCTTTTAGCATATCTATCTAAACGCACAGTAACAAAAACATGCACCGTGTTAGCACGCAATTGGCGAATGAAAGGGCTTATGTTTGCACTATGGGTTTTAAAAAACTCGTACTTTATAAAGGTTCTATTTTCGAAAAATGCTAAAAACTGAAAATTTGGTTCAAAACAAAAATAAAAAAATTATAATAATCATAAAATTCGTCGTAACTAAATTTCTGGCTTAAGCTAAGGTAAAACTCAAAATATGAGCTCTTTTAAAAGTGCAGACTTATAACAAGTTTATATCAAAACCTCCACAAAACTTAACAAATTAGTTACATTAATATCCCCGAAGAATAACTTAATATATTGATGAAAACCTCACTAAATCCATTTCGTAGAGGGGGAGGACACTGTTTTATTATATTTAAAGGTTTGGTAGCTCACAGCTGTTACTCTGCTTTCAGTATTAAATATCAGCATGAAGAAACAATTGTTGTTATTATAAATACATTTTGAACTATTTTCATTAAATTTTTACACAGCTTAGAACATCATTTAAATAGCGATTTATATTTTAATTACATTTATATGATTTTCTCTTGTTTATACCAGATAATCCAATAAGTTAGTACACAATTTTGATATTTGTAATTGTTTTTCTTCAAATATTTTTCTTCTACTAATTTTCTAAAGGTATACATATAATTAACATTCAAAAATTTGCAGTTTCAACATGATTTGTTTTTCTCATATAATTACATTAAATTACTAATTTTTCGAAATCTGTAGAAGTTGTACTCAAACTTGCAAAAATGGGGATAGAGTAAAGAAAAAATTAAAATTTTAAATAATTTTGAATAAAGTTTTAAAATTTATGGCTGTCCGTGTTGTACCTGTTCGAAACGAAGAGATGACGAGATGACCTTCACTAATTCATTGAGATTCATCTAAAGAACTCGGACATAGTTTTTCCCAATAGATTAGCTAGCTAATAGATAAATGAAATTGTTTAATTGACAAAATAACGGGCTTAGGAATTTTTCTCTCAATTTTCATTTAAAATCTAATTAATTATTACTTATAAAAAGATGAGTTAAAAAATTTTTCAATCGAATACTAGCTTTTATGTTTTTCTCTCAAATTTATTTAGCGATTTTCGAGTTACAGTGGTCAAAAGAATAAAAATCGATTCTTGCTACCCGTAACCACCCTATGGTCTATTAGTGCATGGCTTAATTAATAAAAATATCGAAGTCCAATACATAAAATACAAAACACGAAGTAAAAATGCTCGAAAACAAGTCTTCTAAATAAATAATTTCGGAACTAAGAAAATTATAGATACAACATATATTAACTTTGAACTAATAATGAGTTACATTGGCAGTTGCTAATTAATATATACACATTTATGTACATATTTACTCAGTTATAATATCAAAACTACACCAATGGAAAAAAGTAATACCAAACTTTGTGCAAAACATAAAAATTGCTAAAGGTGAAAACAAATCGTAAAATGTTAAAACTAAAAGTAAGCGGAATCGAACAGAAAGCAACACGAATACAAATTTTTTCCATTATAACCAATGTCAACTTGAATGAGCGTTACATAAAATGAAATAACTTTTACACTCACACAAACACACATGAACACCACAAGCGGAGAGCGCCTAAAAGCAAAGGCATAGTATAAGCTTCGATTTGGATGTAACGACTTTGCGGAATACCGCTGCGATACAAGTCAATACACAGGAACTTAAACTACGCGAATACCTGTGTATTTAACTGGGCCTAACTTGGATGGCGCAGTTGGTGTTGGCGTACATCTGTATGTATAAATTGAATGAACGCTTAACCGCACGTACGAGGCCTACGTGTAAGCACCGCTGAGCCTGCGGGAAATATGTTGCTAGTGTGTATGCATGTGTGTATGCTTATGGAATACAAGCATATTACACATACATAAATATATTATTATATAAAAGTTTGTATTTGAGTTTGACTGACTGCGTACACCACCATTATTTGCCATGCCGTATATTCTCTTACAGTTATTTGCAATTTCATTTCATGAGATTTACGCAAATATGCACGACTACACAAGCATATTACTTAGCACATATACATAGATATAGACGAGTATAAAACGCGTCGATATTTCACAGTATATCGTTTAGATGGGTTGCTAGATAGCAAAGGTTACATCTATATAAACGAGACAATGTTCATGCATGTGCAGTGGCATGTTTGATAACGTATACGCAGTGTTATACCATGAAATGTCGCATAGTGAAATTTTTCTTTTTCTGCAATTATTCAATTTATTTATACATATTTATTTTTTTTTCTTTTACAACTTTTTACTTCTCAAAAAAAATCTATTGTAAAAATTTCTTAAGTGCTTATATCTAGCAAAAATATTTCTGATACAGTAATGTGCACAGATATTCTTACAATTTTATTACTACAATTTTTCAAAATTACAAAAACTAATTTATTAATTCAAAAAGTATTTTCAAAATTCCTCAAATTCTTCAGATTGAAACAAATTAATTAATTTGGCTTTTAAAATGGGAAAAATATTTAAATCACATATAATTTGCTATGAAAAATAGATAGTAAAATAAAATAAAATATTTAACATTAAATTATAAAAAATTTCTCAATAAGAAAATAAATGAAGAAACATATTGTAGTAAAGTCGATGCAAAAAAATAAAACTAAAAAGATATGAATTAAAGATTTATGTAAATCTCATTAAATTTGACACAAGAGTAGTTGTTAATATTTAACAAATTATTAAATAAACAAAATCATCAAAGTTTCATAAAAAGTTTTTTAACATGTCATGATCTGTATTTTTTTTTTCATTGTATTCAGTAATGTTTACGATTTCATCCATGGACTACCATAAACATCGTGAATTTGCTGATATTGCCTTGGAACAACTTAAAAACGATAACGATTTTTTTAAGAAAATCATCTTCCCCGATGAGGCTCACTTTCATCTGAGTGGTGCGGTAAATAAACAAAACTGTCGATTCTGATGCGAAGAAAATTCACAAATTTTTCATAAACAACCATTACATTCACCTAAATTGACAGTTTTGTGTGGTTTTTGGTCTGGTGGAATCATCGGTCCGTACTTCTTTCGAAATGAAGCTGGTAGCACCGTTACTGTAAATAGAGAATGGTATAGATCGATGATAGCCAACTTTTAATGGCCACAATTGGAAAAGGTTAATCTTAACAACATCTGGTTCCACCACGACGGGGCTGGGTGTGACACAGCCCATGCAACAACCGAGTTATTGCGAGAAAGGTTTAGAGATTCGATTATTTCACGAAATTGTGACATTGAATGGTCTCCAGTCATTGGTCTTTAGCAATAAACCAGACTCTCTTCAAGCTTTAAAAGTATACGACTTGGTTTAGTGGAAAAAGTGCTCAAAATTTGGGTTCATCGAATTCGTTCCTGCAAAAGAAGTCGTGAAGGCCATTTGAATGATGTTATATTCAGAACTTAATTGTATCGATTGTACTTCACATTAACTAAATAAAAAACATTTGAATTTCCTTAAACCCCTTTATAAATTAAATAACACAGAACACATATTTTTGGCAATAAATAAAAACTTATGCAGAGTAACTCTGAAAATAATGTAGATCTTAAGTTTGCTATATGTATTCGTGCATTCATATAAATATTTGTATGCATACATAAAATATTACTACGTTTATGCGTTACAATTCATGAATACCCTTTTTGACTAATTCTCAAATGGTCGTGTTTTTGAAGCACTTAAGAATTCGTGAAATTAAGTATTCAAAACGATAATTTCATGTATTCGAAAAAATTCATGTATACTTTTCGTGTATTAAAAAATATGTGAATTGGTGTTTATGCGCGCATATTCTGTTATTTTTCATGAATTATATTCATGAAATTTCTAACGCATAAACGTAGTATATAATTGTTTTAGGTTTTTTGGACTAGCTGTGCTCCTGCATGACAACATAATCAGTTAAAATAAAGGGTGTTTTTTAGACATGTGGTTTTCGTGAAGATATAAAACGCATGTAATGGCGGTCGCGATAGCCGAGTGGTTATTATTGCGTACTGCCATTCGGCAGGCCTGGGTTCGAGCCCAGATTCGAGCAACATCCAAAATTATCGAAAATAATTTTTTCTAATTGCGGTCGCCCCTCGGCAGGGAATGTCAAGCCCTCCGAGTGTATTTCTGACATTAAATAAAAGCTCCTCATAAAAATCCATCAGCCGTTCGGAGGTGGCTTAGAATAAACTGTAGGTCCCTCCATTTGTTGGTAAAGGGTGTTTTTTATAGAGGTATAGAACTTTAAGTTGGCATTACATTTCAAGATTGCGCACTACGTCCATTTTAGCGATGTTTAGCGATGAAGCGCACTTCTGGTTGAATGGCTACGTCAACAAACAACACTGCCGTATTTGAAGTGAAGGTAATCCCCGAGTGTATGTTGAAACACCGTTACATCCAGAAAAACTGACTGTTTGGTGCGCTTTATGGGCTGGTGGAATCATTGATCCGTATCATTGGACGTAGTGCGCGATACGCTTTCCATACGAACCGTTATGTTCGAAATAAAATTGCACTATATGCAAGCGTTGTTCAGGCGTGAGTCTATTCATGATGAATTGCCAAACCAAACTGAGAATAAATCACTTGACAGCTGTTAAATCGGTCGTCATCTTGAAAAGTAATGCCAACTTAAATTTCTATACCTCTATAAAAAACACCCTATATGAACATCAAGTCGCAAAATCACAAATTGGAGGAGGAGCTCAGCGATTACAAAGTGGCAAATATATATATATATATATATATATATATATATATATATATATATATATATATAATTTAATCTTATAATTTGCCAATAAGTTTTAAAAATGATTTCGGACGGTTAGCTCGTATAAATTCCGGCCGAGAGGCCGAATTTTCTAGCTGTTCATTTTGAAATGGCAAACTAAACTGAGTATAAATCAAGTAACAGCTGTCAAAAGATCAACTCCGAATGAGGTATTACCATTTGAAAACCATTTGTGTAAAAAAAAACACCCTCTAGATATGTTTGCGCGTGAGTAACATTGCAATTTATGTTATACACGAAAATAAGTACATTACTACATCTTTATATATATATATATATATCTTTGCATATGCTTAAAGCATCAACTATAATAAAATTATATGCGAATAGCAGTTATAACGGTAAAATAGTGCACGCGTATACAAATGTGACTATGCTATACTCATTTCTGCATACGCATAAACGATTTTAAATGTATGTATATATGTGCCCCTGCAAATATTTGTGGACCATACGGTCCTTTGGAGTATCTACAAATATACTCCTCTGTGGCAAATTTTGGACCAGCTCATGTTTTTACACGAACTTAGTGCGGCACGACTATTCTTCGTGTTATACCGATCGCAATCACTGCACGAAGTTACAATTTCGCAATAGGTTCTATACTCGAATACAGAAAATGTGTGGAAATAAAACTAAATCAGTTTCGTTTCCCTGTTGAGCTCTACCAGCAAAGATGACTAGATACGAAACTCTTTATTTCGGGAGAGCGCTCTGAAAATCCACATTTTTTATAACATTTTCAAACCGTGCCACTGGGATGAAAAAGTTTCACTTTGGGATTTCTGGAAATTTTTTGGGCATTTTTTGATAATAAAAAATTGTAAAAATGAATATTTCTGCACCTTTACAGCTGTGCTTGGAAAATATTTGACTTCAATAAATACAAATAACATTTGTTCTTAAATTTAACATACAAATTTATCGTGCTCAATGAAAATTTATTGATAACCTAAAATAGTTTTCTGATGAAAAATGGTGCGTTTCATTATTGACGAAGAGGTACTGAGGCTTGTTTACCATCAGCTGTTCAAAATTCCTTCATTTGGCTAGTTACCAGCACAAAGAAAATAATCGAGGAACGCAATTTATCTACATTTTAGAGAATTCGCATCTAGTCATCTTTGCTGCCGGTACGCAAAAGAGGTGCAGAATTTTTTATTATTTCAATGAAAATACTTAGAACAAATACATAAATTAATAGATAATATATATTTATTAACAATAAATTATTAATATTAATAAAAATTTATATATATATATATACATATTATATTTACTAACTCTTTACCAAGCAGATTGTATTCGAAACTAAAGAGTATGTTCGAATGTAATTTTCCACATATACTCCAAAATATAATCCCCTGTAGATACTTTATGGAGTACTCGGGTGTTATGCAGAGATAGATTATATGGGACATCACAATGTTAATTTGGCAATATTTTTGTATGGGTTGTGGCAGGTTTTGGATTACTCTATTGTCCGCATGCATTATATATTTCACGCGTGTGTGGAGTACTGGCCTTGTTTGCAGTGGCATGCAGTGTACGTGCTTACATATATATATTAGTATGCTTTGACTTTGGAATCAATTCCACTAATATCTGTATTTTACAATTTTATCAGCAAATAACAAAGGAATTTGAAATTTTTTGTCTATACATACATATGTTCAATGCATACATATGTACACATATGCAGAGGGACATGCAATAGCTAGTATTCAAACCTCTATGAGAATCACAAGCGCATATTCATTCATCACTGATGCGCATAATTTTATTCGAAATCAGTGTAGAGCAAATTTTATTTGTATGTGTATATATTATATGTATGTTTTTGAAAATAACATTGAGTTTCAATAGGCACTTATTGGCTTATGCAGTTTTATCAAATTTTTTTTTAATTTGCGAATATGTGATTGAACGAATCGATTGGGCGCAAGAGGTGCAGAACAAGTGGAGAGAGTTAGTAAAGTGGCAAAGCCTTACAAAAAATAAAAATTAAAAGCATTTGCAATGAGAAATATTTACTTTTAGTTTGGGTAGAACCAAACACTTGATATCGGAATTTAATTTTATTAGACATCTATCGTTCAGAAGGACGTTTTACACCCAGATAAGTTAGTGTTTATGATGATGAAGTTTTTTAAGGGGTTAGGCCACTCTAGAATTTTCGGAAAATGGATTTTTTCAAATGATATATTATGGTCTCAAAAATGTTATCCCTAAAGATCAGATAAAAATTTCTAAATGCCCCATTTTTACTCTGTTTCAGTCAGTAAGGCATACTCAAAACTTTAAGCGCGTTTATCTCAAAACTGCTTTTTTCAAGTTGGCCGGAAACATAACTCAAACAATTTACAACCGATTCACTTGAAATTTTGACAACATCTTAAGAAGTACATTATCTGCAGAAGTACGTAGGATTTTTTTTATGTTGCATAGTTGTTTTTTTTATTAAAAATTTCGAACAATTTTTTACTTTTTCATTTAGAGATCCGACATTTTGTCAAAAATGCATATATTGAAAATATCCTACGTACCGTTGTAGCTATTGCTATTTACAAGCGGAAACCGTTCAACAACTTATTAAAATAAGAAAATTACAGGAGCTGTGTGTCCAGCCGTGGTTCCCGAAAAAATGGATACATCCTAGGGAGAACGCTGTATAGCCGCCATTTTTAAATTAATTTTTCTTAAAAAATGGTTATAAGCATTTAATTATATGTATAATAAGTGCCTTCTGTCAAAAATCAGATCTACTTAATAGTTTCTCTAAAAGAAATCTCAAAAAGGCCTATTTTGTGGCCCTCTAGAGTGGTCTAACCCCTTAAATACAGATACTGAATAAAGTTTGGTATTTCAAAAATATTACAAATAATCAATTATTTTCAAACAAAAAAGTTTATTTTCTTTAATACTCAATATATAATAAGGCCGTTAATGATATTCATATATGTACATATCAATCTAAATACTCAAATCCTTATAAAATATATAATAGCATTAAGTATACTTTGTGATTAGAGCATTAATTAAATTTGAATTTTGTGTTTTGTGTGATACACAAGCAAGTACACATCATATAAACATATGTATATTATATTCATCTACTAACAATAACAATCTGTAACAGGTACAAGTATTTGCATACGAAATCCCTGCAGGAAAGGTACACGTTGTTACTAAAATCCTTCTCCTACTTTTCTATTTACTTACTAGTTAATTTTTCAATGTTGAATATAACGCACCAGCAATGCTGAACACTGCAAACGATTAATGCTGAATTTCTAGTTCACAAAAATAAAAAAAGGCCTTGAAACGTTTCAAAATGTGAATCTCATATTTAACTGCGACAATCTCTAACCTCTCTATCCGTTGTAATGACTATACGGAAAATATATGAAAAATAGCGTGATTTTAATAATAAAATACTACTATTGAATATATGTGCATACTAGTTTTGCTTTTATTTCAGAATGTATACAGCCAGATGAATTAGCTGCATTGTGATTATGCATATACATATGCTCATTATCCATTCGAATTGAATTTGAATTGGATTTAAATTGTATGTTATAAGAGAGAGTAAGCTGATTGCGTGAAATTTGTGTATTTGTAATTACCAGATTGCTGAATTTTTCGCTAAAATGATGCTAAGCTCAGTGTAATAAATATTTACATAGTGATATGTATATATATATTCATATTCATATGTAAGCATAGCATAAATTTGACTATATTCTCGAATACATACATTTATGCTTCAATCAATGCTGTTTTAAAGCTTAAAATTGCGCTAATTTTATCGTTTTGCATTTATTTATTCCACAGATATACCTACATACTTATGTGTGTATATACAAAGTATATAAAAACCATCCCTATGGTAATAAGCTTGCCTTAGGTAAATAATTTTGATTTAGCATCAAATTTGCGTCACTTATATGCGCGAAAATCTATTTCGAGATTAGAAATCCATTATTTTATGCAAATATTTATTTGTACCTATATACATATATATTGTATAAATGTTTATATTTATTTGTACCTATATACATATATATTGTATAAATGTATTCGCAAATACATATAAAGGAGGTTATTAAATACATAACTTATAAGTTAGAAAAATATATAAAATTTTAATGACCAAATATGTATTGGTACTGACAAACTAAAGTTAGTCTCACTTGTTTAAAATTAGGAACTTATAGCTATACGAGAGATTTAAAAATTTAACTAAATTAAGACAACTCTTTCTTCTTATTTTTAAAACAAATATGAAGAAAATCAATTTAAAGTACATAAAACCATTATATTGAACTTAATATACTAAAACTGTGTTAAGTAAATAAATAACTAAGATTTATTAATATTTAACCATAAAGGTGAAAGTGTCAACACATTTGTGGACCAAGTCCACTCATTTAAAGAATTAGGTGTTACTTACTTTTTTAGACAGTATTGCCACTTATATTAGATTTAAAAGTATTATTTTCGTTTCGTATAGATATTCATAACCTTATTTTTGGACAGAATTAAGATCTACTATTTGTAGTTATGATATCCATAGCTTCATAATTAGGAGACTTCATAAAATAAAATAAAATTAAAAAAATAACAAGATAAATGGACTTTCTGATGGCAGAGAAAACTGTAGAAACCAAAACAAAATGGAATTTAAAACGATGTCCCACACAGTCTTTGTAATTTTCACCACCTTAGATGTATCATTTTGGTAGATCCTTTTTTTTAGTATGCCTTTGACGTACACAGAACACCCCTCTCCAAATTACAAGTCTCGACGTTAAGCAGTTTAGAATGTGTGTTGATCCGTCATTCATTCAGACATATAGACTAAAACTCTTCTCATTTTTTTGAATCATTATATTTCGGAAACGATTTCTCTCAGGAAAAGAATGTTCAGACAGTCTTTAAACGAGAATAGTTTTCTAGGTCAGTCACTTTTTAAATGGAATATATTTTATTCGGAAAATAAGCGTTTTATTTCCCAACATATTCTCCTTTTTGTTATATACATTTAGTCGAGCGTTTCTACAACATATGTACTCCTTCCAAATAATGGATTTTTTTTTTCAAATTCCTCAAAATAGGCGTTTGTTTATGCATTGGCCTCTTAATTTGACCAGAATCTTTTACTTCCCAGCCCATTCTTAAAGTTTGTAAACAAAAAATACGCCCAGTGAGCTAAATCTAAATAATATGCTGGATGGGGTAGCAGTTCGTATGAATCTTTGTCGTAATTACTACACAAGTTTGCACCCGTGCACTGTCCGGATAGACCAGCACCTCTCTTCGTACAAATGCGTTAGTTTCTGCTATATATTAAAATTGAATTGAGCGCAGAGCTTTGAATAATATGCACCGTTGATCATTTTAACCTTTTCAAAAAAATCAATGTGAACGACGCCTCGTGCATCCCAAAAAACTATCGTCATGTTGTTGTTGCACACTCACCAGGACAAATCTGTCCTGTCTTTATGTTCTTTGGTCTCTGGTGTGGTGTGGTGGAACCATGTTTCGTCATCAGCGCAAAAACTCGCGCGGATAGTTTTTCATGTATTTACAAATATTCATGTAAAATTTAATGTACCCGCCAAGTTGAGACAGCTACAGCCTCTGCCACGTCACACACTTTTATTCTCTGATCGTCCAATATCTTTCCATGGATTTTATCCGTGAAGACCTCTTTTGGGCCACTTAATCGTTCGGTGTCACATGTACAGGTACAAACACAAAGGAACTCAGTAAACCACTTCGTAACCATTGAAATTGATGGTGCAGAGTCCCTGTAGTATTTATCATTATTTATTTTATTTATTCCTTTGGGTTTTTTTTTTCGGGAAAAAATAATGCTTATTCATCACACAAGTTCACTTTTGTTTTCGTTTTCGATAAAATTCCCGAAGTCGTCTACTTTCAATGGCTGTCAAACTGGCGCAGCTTGCTCAAAATTTTACAGCAGTATAATAATCGATACAGTTGGTGGGATCATTCTTGTATTTACAAAAACTGGGAGGCAAATTCAAAAAGTCACTGACTTATCAAACAGCCTACATATATAATTATTTTTGGCTAAGCAAATTAAAGATAAAACTTACTGTTTTACTGAAAATTGTTAAAATCCGGTGTTCCGTGACCTTTGATCCTGCGTGCCGACTTTTTAGAATTAATTTACAATAGTGTCTTGAACTATTCTCCTAACTTCCAGCATAAATAACTAATTAGCTACTTTTTTTAGTAAATATTGTTTGAATAATACGAGTCTAACATATATCTTGTGCCCGCTATTCCTCTGAAGTATAATTTGTGAAGAACAACTCCCTTAAAGTGAGCTTGCAAGTGGAAAGTGAGCGGCACGACAAAAATATTCCATGATAAAGAAAGTGGAAGAGAAATACCTTTCCTTTTAATCTTGTCCACCATCTCATTCATATCTGAATTTTACTACTGTATCCAGGTATCCATACTAGGTTCCAAGAGCAAATTTTTATAAAAATGGATCGATCCGTATAAAAAATTAATCGAGTCAACATTTTCTAGTAATATCATAACCCATTGCTTTCTATCCGGGATATCCACCTTGAAATATGTCGCGAAGTCAATATAGTTTATGAAGTAGTCCATTATTTCTGGTAGGCGTAAACTTCTGAAGTCATTACTATGCCCGTAGCTTAACAGCTTCCATTCAGAGAAGTTCTGTAATCTTACAGCAGCACAAAAAAGCATTTTGCAACCCCACAATGTCAATGGGAAATAGATCTAAGAGAAGATTCATAGCTTCAGTTGGTGTAGTTCGTAATGTTCCACTAACACATAATAATGCTATCCCCTGCCCTCTATGAAATTTAGACATTGTAAAGCCAATGCAATATTTTAGGTGACATGTACATTTCCGACCAAACATGCTTTTGTACGTATACATATCGATAGATTCAACACTATATACCCACATTTCCTTCGTCACTAGTCCACTAGCCATCTTCTTCCATATCCCAGCAATTGGTTTATTGTCAGGACCAATAGAAAGGTAAGAGTAGTAGAGTTCCTCTGCCGACATGCCTAATGTCAATACTGCTGGGAACTCCTTGCGATCCTGCATCCGTGTAATTGGAGTATAGGAGAAATTACTCGAGGTTTGAGGCAAGTTAGAGCAGAAGTAAATACTGTCTGCGCTATGTTATTGAAACTCTTTAACCGAGGTGAATTTCTAGATTTGTGATACCACAATATGTAACGCTGTCTCCATCAACTTACATTTCATGTAGAAATGTGAGTATTTCGAAAGCTTGTGATCCACAGTAGACCTAATATGAACCTCGATCAATCGTTCAGTTTCTTTAATCAGGCCTATTGGTCAAAAATCCTAAGAAGTTCTGAAAGATGTCTTTCAACAGTAAGGAATTAAATTAATTCTCTTAATCTTTTACTATTGCTCTTCTCCCAATTGGATGGATGTTTCCTATGCAGATACCGTCTATATCCCGCCGTGCCTTTGCAAGCATCCCAGCTCAGAGCGACTGATAATTTAGGGTACTTTCTAGAATGTACTCCTCCCTTAAATGAGCGCTTATAATTTTCCCAGAGCTACTCTTTAGATAAATCTTTTAATATTTACCCAAACTTCTCCCAGAGCTACTCTCGAGAGGATTTTTTTAATATTTAATCAAACTTCTTATACAATTAACCAAAACAAAAAAATCAAATCGCTTTAACATGCTAACAAATGCATGAATAGGCAAATATGTACACATCTAAAATGTTCCAAATATACAAGCACGTATAGCTAAGCGCACATAATATTTGCGAAATAGTATACTTCGTATCTAATATTTGTTTGAATAAATATAATTTTCTCACTCCAACTAATTTTTTTGACTATATTATTGTTTGTACGTTAACTTAGCGTGCATTAAGTGCCTAAGAAAGCTTATCAATATGCACATCTGTCTGGCAGACGCTGATTGACGTGATAGTCACTCGCAATAAGGCAACCTACTCCACTAGCTACCACCTTGGTTGCACGAGGGGAGTGCCTACTTATTTGTTGATTGTTACATTTGAGCGTTCATATTTCAAGCATTTCATGCGCTACGCTGAGCACTAAGTTATAGTGGCAAGTTTTTCAAATAGACAGATTCTTTTCTTCTTTTTTATACACTAAGATGCTTTTTAATATTGTTCTTTCACGTCTGCCAGTCTGTCTGCGAACACCATTTAAAATCTTAGCGGATTTTTTATACTTACTCACTTGCTCACTACTTTTTAGTGTGAAGCTTTGCGCAATAAGAGCTTGTATATAATCATATTAAAAGCGCTTTCGGGGGAGCGTGTATACATATGTACATAGATAACTTTATCCCAACAAAACATCCATCAGAAATCACTCATCTAAACCAGATTTTTATATCTATAAAGTTGCGGTTTGTTGGTTTTGTGTCTCCCCCGCCCGCTAACTGAGTAACTGAGAAATCACTAAAAGTATCACATAAGCTTGTACATCGCGCAGCAAGACGTGCTCTCTCAACTTACTTAATAAAATTAGGTTTTTTTTCAATTTTTTTAATCTCCGGCGTTAGTCAATAGAACAAAAGCATCTTTATTTTCAAGTGTCATTTTTATAGCGAGCGTTAAAGCAAATCAAATTCCACTTGACTTCGACGCTCTTAAAACGCTCGTTTGGAGTCTCACTGCTATCTTCTTTCCACGTTATGCAAGAGTAAAAGGTAAATGAAGAAAATAACGAACTGCACCATTTCTTTGTTGTGGCATCTCAAGAAGCTTCTTGGAAGAAGATAACATTGAAGATGTTGCACTCAATTAATTTTATTCACTTAAAATGCGCTCCAAACTGAACTGAACGCTGCAGCGGATTGTTGTTAGTGACGGGCCAGTTCAGTTGCCAACATTCTTGTCTCTGGTGCGCTGTCGCTATAGGTACTCTTACGTAATTTGTTTTACAAAATAACTTTTCCGTGTGATTAATTGTATTTTATTTTTTCTGCTGTTGTCAGTTTGGCTCATACCACTGTCTTTTTTCCATCATCAACTGTCCGTTGTCATCTTGCTGGTTTAGCTAGACGCCTGGGGATATTAATTAGGCGGGCTTAACGGTACCGAAGTCGAAGTTCTCGAAAAAAGATATATATAGTTAGAAACTCTAAAATCTTCGTTCCAATAGATTAGTGAACATAATTTAGGTCGTAGCCTTGGTTCCCAAAACTTTTTCAAAAGCCTTTTTTTTACAGATCACGCATGAGTCGTGTCAAGCTGTCATGTTATTTTTGTTCATTATTGTTTGGCATTTCATCATGGAAAGGCTTACGCGTGAACAACGTTTTCAAATCATACAACTTTATTACGAAAATTCGCGTTCATGCGCTTCGCTCAACTTATGGTCAACATAATCGGCCTACTGTGCGTACTATTCGCAACACCATCACCCATATTGAGACCAAGCCACGAATAGACCACGTCCAGCACGCAGTGAAGAGAATGTAGCGGCCGTAGCTGAGAGTGTATATGAAGACCATGAAGAGTCGGTTCGGCGCCATTCGCAGCAACTCAGACTGACGTAGAGAACGACTTGGCGCATTTTACGTCGAGATCTTAAATTGAAAGCGTACAAAATACAGCTTGTGCAAGAACTGAAGCCGCTCGACATTCCCAAGTGACATCGCTTCGCTCTGTGAGCTCTTGAAAAGTTCCAAGAAGATCCGACGTTATCCAGCAACATTTTGTTCAGCGATGATGCCTTTTCCTGCCTCAATGGGTATGTAAACAAGCAAAATTGTCGAATTTTGGAGGGAAAGCACCCTGAAGAGATTCAAGAGCTGCCATTTCATCCAGAAAAAACAACGGTTTGATGTGGTCTGTGCGACCGTTATCACACCATGATAACCGGTTATTTGATGCCTGAAATTGAAGCTCGAGATCTCCGCAACATTTGGTTTCAACAAGACGGCACACATCGCATCAATCAACGGATTTATTTAGAGAACACTTCGGTGAGCCAAGATCGTGTTATTTCACACCGTTAGACTTTTTCCTGTTGGGATAGGTAAAGTCTAAAGTCTATGCGGACAATCCCACTTCGATTCAGCCTTTAGAGCAAAATATCACGCGTGTAATTCGCCTGATTCCTGAACCTAATTGAGGTCGCAGTCTTGGTTCCCAAAACGGGTTTGTATTTCCTAAATTTGCCTTTTTGGAGACAGAGTTAGTAGAAGAGGTATAAAATCAATCAAAAATTAACTTATAGGGGCTGAAGTCAGAATAAGAGTTAGGAAGTTCTGTATATCTAGACCGGAGTAACAGACAGAAAATCCTGGTTAGATTTCTCAAGCTTCATTTTTCGGAACGTCATTCAGCGAATGCGATGCAAAATTAAACAAAAATGTTGACGAAATAAACATTTGACCGACTGCATCTACTCTCAGATACACAGGCTTCAAATCCACTGAAAGTTCTTGCTCTCTCAGTATGAGTAGATTCTTTGCAAAGCTAAGATTCAAACATTAATTTCTAGGCTTGGTTTTACTAATCAGTAGTCAGGATCTAAGCCAGCTTAACAAAACCACTAAAATTTTTGATCTGTCAAAATATAAAGAGGTTTTAAAGGAGCTGAGCTAACAATTTTTTAAAAATAAATTATATCGAATTCAGAATTACACTGAAATTCAGACCTGCGGGTCGAATTTCCGGGTTAAAATTGTCTAAGTGGTAGTCAAGATCAGAGCAGAAGCTACAAAATGAGTCGAAAGTTCTAGTTGGTAGCAGAAAGTAAAGATTTAACCGGAACTGAAATCGGAAAGTTAAAAGTTCATTTTCGAAATGAAAGTAAAAAAGTAAAGTAAAGCATCAGAGATCTGAGAATGACTAATGAACAGTTCTAGCTTGTACGATCCAATGCTTTGATCAACCTTCCGTATGAAGAAGGCATTCTAGCAATTTTACACGCTAAAAGTTAGTTTCGAATCCTAAGTCGGTGTATATTACTTGTATCAAAGTCGGGATCGAAGTATAAATCGACTCTCGATTTATAAACTCCTTAGCTCCGATCGAGATCCGCTCCATCACTACCACATAGTCATACATCAAAATTCACCAATGAAGTGACACGTTACTTGGATAACCGTGCAAAACGAGCTAAACGCTAGAGACGTTTTCGCAAATAAGAAATAGTTACTGTACCAAAGAAAGTTTGATAAAAAGACGAAAGCAGAGGAATTTAAAACCCCGAAGAGCGGAAGAGGTCGTTAGGTATGGGAGAAGAATACAAATTTTAAATGCACATAAAATAAACAACCGCAAAGCGACACTTGAGACAGTTAACCAAGTCTGTCGGACGCAGCGCAAAATGGAGCTGCCAGTTAACGTAGGAGAGAAGACTCAACTTTATAGTGTCGTTGACGTTGTTGTATTGTTGTTAGATAGTTTCTGTTTTTATTACATTATATTTGCAATATATTTTCTTGAAAACAGTCGCAATCAAGTAGTTGATGGAAAGTTGTTTTGTTTGTATGTATGTATGTATGTATGTAATGCTCAACTACAAAGGGTGAAAAAGTTTTTCTGTTGAGAGAGGGAAACACAAAAGTTGTAGAATACATTGAAATAAATGAAATAAAGGTTGTATGAAAAATAAAACTCAAGACAAATAGTATTAAGGGACAAATGCAACAGCGACAACAACAACAACCACAACAATTTCTGCAAATAGTTTAGATTCTGTGCAAATCCCAGCATTTCCCAAATGGGCTTTGAGTGAGGACAAACGTTTGAATAATTGTCGGAGTTTAGAGGACGAAGGGGTGTCTTGTTTGTATATATTTTTTCATTATATGCGTTGGGTCGAGAGATTTGGAAAAGTTTCAGAAAAGCTGCTTTCATTGTTGAACATAAACCATCTACTTCATATTATTCAACTGATTCAGTGCTAGCAAGGCACAAAAAGAACCCACTAGCTCAAAAATATTTTCCTTTGGACCACAGCTTAGCAGATGCGATATGTTTTTCGGCCCACAACGGTAATATAATATTAAATTATAATGTGACGCCATCAGATTCTGTTACTATAAACAGTATATCGGTTCGTCAATTTTAACAACTCCACCCAATTGACAAGTTCTCTATAGCGACTTTTTGGGGATTAAATAAAACATTAATAATTTGTAACCAATTTTTTAAGAGGATTTTTATAGACCTTCTATGCGACTAATTAACCTTCCGCATAACATTTTTTAAATTTTAATTTATAATAAAATTTTCCAATTTCTATCCTTCGCCTAACTTCTTTGCTCCAACGGAGAACTTTTGTGCCTGAGTAAAAGCGATATATTTTCGAGTAAATTCAAGAATTTGAAGGTCGAGTCACAATCACAAAACAGTCCAATAAGATAAATCCAAATTGTTGTTGTACGTATAGCAAATGAACTCAACCATTGCAATCAAGATATATATATGTATGTATACCCAGCAAAAAACTCGCTTATCTCAGAAACTTTGATTCGACTCTATTTCTGTTTCTATAAATCATTATTATTTAAAAATAGGCTTGTTATTGTAGATAATGCCTTACCAGTGAGCTATTAAGAGGCCAGGACGGAAGACCTTACCTTACCGATGTTTTCAGAAATGTATGAGGAAGACTTTGCATTTTTAACTCTACAGAAGCGTATGCAGAAAGCCATTTTATCTGTTAATGCAAAGCGAATGCGAAATACCTTTTATTCTAGATTCTATAGAAGGGATTACGGAATTGATTAAAAGAATTACAATATTGAAAATATCAAAAAAATGTTTTGCACGTCCTGAAAATTTAACAATAAAGAAGTGGGACTTCTTTGAAAATATGCACCGCCGCTAGACATACAAGCATAACGCATTTATATACATACATATACAAAGATCTGTATATTTTTACGTATACATGTGCATTCATTCTCTAGAACACAAAAAATACATTTTCTTATTGACATCAGAAATAAAAGACTTACGTTGTGGAACTCGTCCATAACAAACAACTATGTATTGTACATTGCGTCCAGTTTGGGGGTTCTCAAATCTGTGCTTCATCTGATTCTGAGACTGAATCGTGGCAGCTCGGCAGCCAGTTATACTCTCACATTCTAATATTCCACTGATGATAGAATGCTTTATAATGTTTCGCAACTTTGAATATGGTCTCTATAAAATTTTACGGGCGTCTGCTGAAATTTCTGTATAACCGATCAGTTTACTCATTCGGCGCATTACACAATTTTTTTAATAAATACAGTTGAAGTTTGAACTTAATTGAGATAATTACATATTTGCAGTCATTCTGAGGAAACAAAATAAAAATTAAAATAAAATCGTATATTTTCAAAAACAACTTGTGCCTAAACTATTTAATGCGTGCTCGTATTGCATATATTTCATGTATTTTAAGAAGCAACGGAATATTTTCGTGCTTATTATGAGCTGAGTAAACTATTTGCATGAACTGTTTAAAAAAAATTGGTTACAAATTTAATTACTTGAAGAGTTAACACACTTTTTCTCGGAAACGACTTTTTTGATTCATAACTCTGTACTTGCCTGAACTTACATACAATACAAGTGACGACATACGTTCAGGTCAATAGAATAGAAACAGAGCGGGTACATCACATTTTGCATAAATATTTGGACACAAAAAAAGGTGAGTATGCCGGCCAACAATGTCATGGATACAGTTTTGATGAACGGAAGGTTTAGTTTTTCTTTAATGCCGAGTCACTGTGAGGAGAGACTTGTTTAATGTCGAGAACTAAAAAAGTTCAGCTACAGAACAAAATTTATCAGCTGATTTTTAAGAATTAATTCAAATATAAAATGTAATGGAATGATTAGTTGAGAGTCGACAAAATAATTTTCTTAATATGATAAAGCGAGTCAAATATGTCAAATGTGCTTGAATACGAGTTGAAACTAAGACAAAAACAATGCAAAGTCTCGTGAAATTCAAAATTCGTATTACAAGTTTTCAGAAACAAGGGGTTAAAATGTCTGGACATTCTAAACGGAACATTAAATTTGATTTCAGAGAGAATGAGGGGGCTAGAAATTGACCCTGTTATTATTTTAACCATGAAAATTATATTAAGCATTTCCTGGCGATCGACAAAAATAGGGGGATTGATAAGTTTCAGACGACTAGTATAAGAAGAAAGATTGTACTGAGAGTCCCAATGCAATTTTCTTAAGGCAATTAGGAGGAATTGTTCTTGAATAGACTCTATCCTATCAGAGTAGATTTGATACTTCGGGTTACAACTCACCGAGCCAAATTCAAGATTGAGTTCTACTAATGTTGTATACAAATCTTTAGTAGCATAAGGATCATTAAAATCGTTTCACCATCGTCGTTAAGACGCCTTTGGCTTTGTTGACTATCACACCAATGTGATATGTGAAGTTCAATTTAGGGTCCTTAGTGATCTCCAGGTCAATAAAGCGGTGAACCTGTTCCAAATTGTAGTTATCTACAGTGTAAGTAGTTACCTCTTCGGGAGAAACACATAACTTTACATTTTTTAATATTTAGGGGCATCCGATTTATTTTACACCATTCAATCATGCTGTTTATGTCTGTTTGTGGTAAGATACCTTCATTTGCCGAAGTGTAAGATTTTTAAAGTTTTACATCATCCGCATACATTAAAAGTTTTGAAAATTTTATCTGAGAAGATATATCGTTTATAAATAGTGAAAATAGAATCGGGCCTATATGGCTACCCTGACGTACTCCTGAAGAAATATTCACAGTATCTGAAATGGAATTTTTAAACATTACTCTTTGAGTTCGATCATGCAGATATCCTCATATCAGATCTATTGTGAAAATTTTGGTTGGAAACCCGGTAAGTGAAGTTTCTTGATTAGCAACAAGTGACACACTTTATCAAAAGTTTTGCTGAAGTCAGTTTATATTACGTCAATTACCTTGTATTCCACATCTATTACCTTGAAAAGAGTTAGAAGAATACCGGCGAATATTATTCAGAGCTCTTGGACAGATTCGATATTGATTTGAAGCATAAACAACCACATTTGGCGAAAAACAGTGCTGTTCCATCAGGAAAATGCACGGGTTCACAAGTGTGTGGTCGCCATGGCAAAACTTCATTAATTTGGCTACGAATTGCTATCTCATCCAGCATATTTACAAGATTTAGCCCCCTGCGACTATTTCTAAAACTGAAGCAAAGGCTGGGCGATAGGAGATTTGTCACTAACTTCAGAAATGAATTGTTGGCTTTTAATTATCCCAATTATACATCTTAGAACATACAATTTTTAGGTAAAGAATTTAAGTCATGTTCACAATATTTCCATGATAGATATGGAAATCGGACTTCTCTTCTATTAACTATAATTCACTTTTGTCATAACTGCTTAAATTAAGCATTAAATGATATTATGTTTCGTAATCATTATATTCGGATAATAAAAAGCATTTAAACCGAATCTTCTGTTAAGGTTTATTATTATTATTATTATTATTATTATTATTATTATTATTATTATTTATGTAAAAAAAATATACTTAATTGATTTATGAAAGACGAAAGACAACATTGCATTTGAACTTCATTGATAATTATTTTTATCGAATTATAACAAGTAGTTTTCTTCAAATGTATGTTTCATTAAAACCCATTAGAAGTTCAAAATTATTATTGGCAGTCAGCTATTGACTACATGAAATCGGACGAAAAATATAGATAACCCACTTTTTTTCCAGAGAAATTTACACAAACATCGAATGAGTAATATTCCATTCCACCTTCATTTCCAAATAATGAGAAAAAAAATGAAAATATAGTTTTTTCATCCAAATGAAAACATTCTATAATCGATGGCTCATAGAAGGCGCTTCAATTATTTTTACTGGGTATATAGGCACAACCAAATATACTCACAAATACATACACATATATTTCTCTGCAATTTCCTCTTTTCCAACCTCAATAAAAAAAGCCTGCATACTTACAAGCAATGCCTATAAGCAATGAACGCTTAATCAGGCAGCATACAAGCAGCAGCAAAGCCAGCACCAGAGCCAGAGTCAAAGCCACACACACGTATACGCAACAAAACCCCTCTGAAGAGAGAGAGAGAATTGGTTGCGATTGGTTTGCTTCTTGGTGGTGTTAATGTTGGCATCTGGAATGTCTGGCATTTGTGCTGACAAGGCAAAAAGGAATCTTCAGCTGCGGTAGGCAACTGGTTATGTCGATAGGCTTCAAAGCTAGAGGCTGTGCGGCACTCTGTAGTGCCGATATGAACTGAAGTTCACATTGAAGATTTTGCGGTTGATTTCTGTGTAGTTTTGTGTTGGTAGTGAACTGGTAGCCGGCACCCGTTTTGCTGCTGCTGAGGCGGGCATACAAATATGAATGGAAATACTGCCGGGCAATACCAAAATAAATGCTGTAAATAGTGGCAGGAGTTGGAACGGATTTCAGTAAGGAATGTACGGCAGTTTAGTGATAAAGATTATACCCTATTTTGTATGAAGATATATGTGTCCTGGTGGATGGAAGAGCGAGTGTTCGAAAGCATGATTGCGCCAATGGTTTCTTTGTTGGTATGCAAGTTTTTGTTCTATTGTTTTTGTTATTACTATTGTTGTTTTATTGGATCATAAAAATGGGAAGCAAATACAATATGAAAAGCATTTCAAAGTTAAAGGTTTATCATCGATGAGCTCAATGTGCCAGAAATCGTGCACAACGGTCTTAAGACTCCTTCGTCCTCCCCCTCCCTTCATACACATAATGTTTGGCTGTTGAGCGTGAAGATTTTTGATTGAGCTGTATTTGGATGTGTGTGTATGTGTGCTAAAGAAAAATCCTCTTAACAGGAGTTAACAAACCTCATTCGGTATACATGATGAAAGGAATGTACGCAGTCAAACTTATGTATATAAAGGGTGTTTTTTATAGAGGTATAGAACTTTAAGTTGCAATAAAAAAACGATGGATTATTCGATTGACATGAATTTTATTTATCCGAAAGATAATCTTGTCGCACTACATTTTAAATATGATTTCTGGCATATGCCCGCCACGGCTGGCGCGGATGTAGTCCAATCTGGACGTCCAATTTTCGATGACTTTTTTCAACATTTGTGGCCGTATATCGGCAATAACACGGCGAATGTTGTCTTCCAAATGGCCAAGCGTTTGTGGCTTATCCGCATAGACCAATGACTTTACATAGCCCCACAGAAAGTAGTCTAGCGGTGTTAAATCACAAGATCTTGGAGGCCAATCCACAGGTTCAAAATGTGAAATTAGGCGGTCACCAAACGTGTCTTTCAATAAATCTATTGTGGCATGAGCTGTGTGGCATGTTGCGCCGTCTTGTTGAAACCACATCTCCTGGACATCGTGGTTATTCAATTCAGGAGTGAAAAAGTTAGTAATCATGGCTCTATACCGATCACCATTGACTGTAACGTTCTGGCCACCATCGTTTTTGAAAAAGTACGGACAAATGATTCCACCAGCCCATAAAGCGCACCAAACAGTCAGTTTTTCTGGATGTAACGGTGTTTCAACATACACTTGAGGATTACCTTCACTCTAAATGCGGCAGTTTTGTTTGCTGACGTAGCCATTCAACCAGAAGTGCGCTTCATCGCTAAACAAAATTCGCTTATGAAAATCGGGAACAACGGTAATCTCGTTTTGGGCCCATTCGACGAATCTACGCCTTACTTGAGTCTATTCATGATGAATTGCCAAACCAAACCGAGAATAAATCACTTTAGAAGTAATGCCAACTTAAAGTTCTATACCTCTATAAAAAACACCCTCTATTTATATGTATTAATAAATAAAAATTTATATGTGTATGTTTGTATTTATAAATACACATGTGCAAAGACAGTTAAATATAGTATCAGTAAAACATTTGAACGCACAGCAAATTTGAAAACTGGCACATATACTATACATACACATATATATATATATATATAAATGTAAACCAACACAAGCCAGAGTCTAATTAAATTTCCTTTGCTTTAGCTGGAATTTTAGGCTTAAAGGCATTTAGCACTCATTCTCGAACTTTATTTGTAAGAAAGTTTGTGTTTTTCACATACATATATGTTGGCGCTTGTAAACGACTGCATTGAATATAAACTGCTGCATATCTATACAATTTTATTGGTAGAAGGCAGACCAATTTAAATAAATGCGATTGTTGCTGTAGGCTCTGGGCTCTGCTCTAACGAGGCTCACGCGCTCGGCATCTAAACCTTTTCGCACATACGAGTATATGAACATACATACATATGTACATTTATGTTGTATCAGACTTGAATATGAAACATAAATAAATTGCATGCGCAATTTACATACATAAATCTATAAAGCTATGATTCAACTTAATAAATATTTGTACATATCTACAAATATAAAATGGTTAACAAACAAATACTCCTCGCCCCTGTTCTCGTTCGTAGTCTATTGAAGTTCGAAAATGCTCAAGATTGTGTTTTATTATTTGTATTGGATAACATTTTTACTACCACATTTATGTCTATGAAGGAATAAATTGAAAAAATTTATAAGCGAAGGCGTCCGAAATTATGTGATTAATCGTTTTGCAAAATAATAATAACAAAAAAGTAAGCGACATAAATATGTTGCACGTAACTTACTATTCAATCGGTCCATCATTAATTACACCACACCGATTTGCACACCGAGCACTAGCAAAACGCAGACGAAAAACTGCGATCCTTTCAGAACCCACCCACACCTGGGCACCACTTACATAGTGAAACGTATGTATATGCTTCCAGTTAATACTTTCATAAACCAAGCTTCTGTGGTTCAGCAAACATTTTTTGGGAGTGTAGTCGTTTTAAATAGGTTGTGTTAGACAAAAATTTTTAAATTTTATCTTTAGATTGTAAAAATACGTTGTTCTACTACATGGCGCATAAAGGTTAAAATAAATATGAAAAGTTTTATAATTTTTCCCCAAAGAAAGAAAAAGTTATTTTAGAGAAATAAACTGGTTTGAAAAAAAGGAGCATTAAACAAGATGTTGTATACATACAAAAAATTCGTAAAGGAGCATAATGTGAAACTTTATGCAATATCTGCAAGGGACCATCCTTGCATACAACTACTGGAAGCTGCACCACATTAACCATCTCTTTGCACTCATTTATCAAACCTCTCCTTCTAGTCCGAACCCGTCGATACAGCACGTTTCCTGGATCTTCCGTTAGATGATTTCAGAGACAAAGACTAACTGTGCCCGCTTCAACATCAAAAACAACTAAAAGCTACTCATGTATCGATTTACTTGTTAACAAGTTTCCTAAGTTTAAGACTTCACTTTTGCTTACTCAAATTTAAGTGTTTCTCTAACATAACACAGGGCACGCACGAAACAATATAGTTTCAGTTATGCATATTGCTTACCTTTTTTGTGTGCTTACATTTTAGTTTTTCTATGAAAAGTTTTTCTTTTTTTTTGTGAAAAATATGAGTTTATAACAAGCTTAAAGCTCTTAAATTCTCTAAGCAAATACACTCGAAGAAAAAAAATTAATTAGAACCAGACCGATGGTGTATTAAAAAGGACTTTTGAAATTATTTGAAAGTTTTTGTTGATAATATTTGAATTTCTGTTTTTAGTAAATATATGCTTCATTGTAATCAATTGCCTTTTCATTTAGAGTCAAATGAATTTTATACATTTCTTCAATCCCTATACGAACCATGTCTACCAATTTCAACAGTGGATTGGCAATCTTATGCAATGTTCAAAATTGAATTTACGTTGTTAACTAAAGTTAGTTTATATCGTATACTAATTTTCCTTTCGTCTTTTTGAATAGTTAAAAATTAGTTGCTATTCAAGTAATCATTAATTCAATATCAGGAGCTCGAGTCTCAACCAATATAATCAAGGATTTCATTATTTCCTTGATTATATTATTATTATACTATTACAACAACAATAAAAATTTATACACTTAAAAATTCTAATAAAAGTAAATAATTCCAGTTACCAACTTTTGAATAGCAAAATTTATTTTTTAATTTTCTCACTGTTTCACATAACAGGAAATTGATCATGCAATGTGATGCTGTACTAATGAGATAACCATAGTTAGAACAAACAAGCTAGAATCACTATACAAAAAGATTAACTCTTCAAAAAATATTATTTTATTTTATTTATGAAATTACTAGAAAATTCGATTTGATTCGTGGCTTTCTCTCTTTTGTTCAATTTAGATTTTATAGTTAGTATTCTAAGGATGGTGATAGTTAAAGAATATTATAAAGTCATAATGAATCTTTAGCTCATACAAAATATTTAATTTTCCAGTATATTATTGATCTATATACGTGTGTGTATGTGCATTCAAAATTTAGATTTTAAATATTACAGCGGATGAGTTATTTTTTACTCACTCATAGAGGTTCGTTTAGGATATAGTCAGTGATTATTTGCCTTTTGGCATCTCAAGGTACTCCGAGGAATTTTGAATATAAATACTTCGAAATAAGGCGAACGCCACTACTCTGGTTTAACTATTACGCACAATAACATTAATTCATATGTACATAACATATATGCATAGCTTTCAAACGCTAAGGATGGAACAACAGCTCAGTCGAACTAACGAAAATTAACATTTTATCAATTTTCATCAAACTATTCATCTGGGATCCCCTTTTCGGAAATAAATAATCCTATATGTGAATCTAGGCAAAAAGCTAGCAACGTACTTAGTTTCAAGCATATCGAGCATTATATATTTTCGGGAAATGAAAGTGCTATGTACATTTATCCGGACATAAAGATACCTTCATCCAAAAATTCAACCAAAATGAAACATAAACATAATTTTAATCATAAGATTTATTATCAAAAAGATAATTATCTGGTCCTGAAAAGAAAAGAATCTGAAGTAAATCGTATGATAAATTCGTTTTCGTTTCGTTTTTTCGAATAAGTCGGCCCGTATCCACTTTGGGGAAGAAAAACACTATTCTAATAAACTGAGCAAAAAGCCACTTACATACTGAACTTCAGGTAAAATGAACAATAAATTTGATTTTTCGGAAAAGATCGGTCTCAGGTCCACTAGCCGTAAGAAAAAGTTCTCATCTTAATTTAGGCAAACGGCTACCTATAAATCGAATTTGAAGAAAATTGAACCAAAAAAATGATTTTTCAAATAGATCGGTCCCTTTAGTTTCATCTAAAATATTTATAAAAAATTTAAGTAAAGAAATTAAAAGGCATTTTGAGAGCTTTAAAGTAACAAAAAGTACTTTTTCTATGTTTTTACCAGTGTATTCGAAATACAACAAAGCTCTTATGAGGAGCCTTTGATACTATATCCACCATTGCCTACTTGTTTGTTGTTGTCCGAAGACAAAACCATAAGCAAATGTGATCACTTATATAGAAATTTCAGAATATAATATATATTCAAATATGTAGCAAAAAATTAACCAAAATAAGAAATGAAAAATCTAAACTGAATTTTTGAACGAATTATCAATCAACGTAAATACAAGACAATTATCAATCAACGTAAATACAAGACAATTTACCAAAATTACTAAATACTAAAAAAAAATTATAGAACAGAAAAATTCATACTTCCTCATGACGTTATTACGGCATTAAAAGGTTTGATATTCAAGAAAATTGTAATATTCTGAAATATTTATGGAAACTGTTCATTAAGTCGAAATAAATATCAACTCATAGAAATAAATTAAATTAAAATAAAAAATTGGTGACTTCTGAAAACTGTACCAAATAAAAGTAATAATCTTATATAAACCAAATAGCTTCAAAATACTGATAAACAAAGTTTTTTTTCGTATATTTTCCTTCATAACATTTAATCAAAATTTTGCATATCCTTATATGGAGCAAACTTACTGTAATGTGAAAAATATTATTTTAATAATTTAAGACACCTAATTTGCAATATTAAGCAAGCAATTATATTCTTTAAGGTTAAGTACTACCAAAAAAACTTTTTATTTTATTTTATTTTTCTCATGTAACTAATTATTGTGAAATTATGGATATTTCACCTTTAACTGTCAATATATTTAACGTGTTTATAAATACTGACAGCAATTCAAAACATTTAATTAATTAGTTTTTGAATAATGCCACTGAATTAGTATATATATATATATACGAGGTATGTTCAAAGGAAAAGGTGAATATTGCGGGCTGCGTTCATTCGATTATCGATATTTTGTTTTTGTTATAATCGGATACATCTGTTTATCATATGTTTGCATTAGGAGCAAATTTCGCTTAGTAGTATGTTTTTGACAATAGAAGAGGTTAGTCACGTTTTTGTGTTCTATTCGATTTTTGACTTTTGAAAGAAATGTATGAAAGAATATGTATTAAATTTTACATTAGAAATGGAATAAAGTGCTCCAAGTCACTTGAAATGTTGACTGTAGCTTTCGGTGAGCCCACTTCGTCTCAAAAAAGTGCTTATAAGTTGTACAAGCGCTTTACAGAAGGCCGAGAAGGTGTTGATAGCGATGAGCGTCCTTGAGGTGCGACCACGTCAACAAGCGAAAAAGACATCGAAACAGTGAAAAAGATTGTACTTGAAAATCGTCGAATCACTATTAGAGAAGTTGCAGAGGAGCAATGTCGCATGTGGGTATATGGTTATGACGTCGAAACCAAGGCTCAATTATTCCAATGGAAGCTGCCAGATGAGCCAAGACCGAAAAAGACACGCCAAGTCCAATCAAATATGAAGGTTTTGCTCACTGTTTGCTTTGATTACAATGGTGTGATGCCTCATGAGTTCCTGCCAAAATGTCGTAAGAAATACTACAAGGAAGTTATGCAACGTTTCCGTGAAGCAATACGGCTCAAACGATCGGAATTGTGGAAAAACAAATCGTGGATTCTGCATCACGATAATGCACCAGTTGACACAGCAATGCAATGCAAAATCGAAGAAAGAGCTGATGGTTATATCGAAAGGCGCATTTCAGAAGTGCTTCGAGGATTGGAAAAAGCGTTGACACAATTGTATTATATTTGAGGGGAATTACTTTGAAGGGGACAAAATAGATATTGATGAATAAATAAGTACTTTACAAAAAAAAATCAAATTTTCTTTTGAACACACCTCGTATTTATATATAAAAAACACATTGTATTTAAAATATAGAAAAAATGTAATAATTAAATTAATTATTCAATGCTAGGTGCTGTTATTGACATTTATTGGACTGTAAATTATTTAATTTGAAACTTAATAACAGTTTCCATAATCTAACACAACTTAGTAGTTTCTAAATAAACATACTGCTGCAAATTAACGGCAAGTTAAACGAAAAAAGAATAAAATAATAAATAAATGATTAACAAAAACTGTGAATATAAAATGCATAAATTTTTTTTTAACGTAAACATTTTTTCTGACTTAATAGAATGTTTATGCAGTGCTCAGTTTGACAAGCTCAATGGAGTGTTAATTTCCTTAAAATGTTCCAAAACGCTAATATCTAATAATTATATATAAATAGAATAAATTATAATATGCATAAAATTTGTTGCAAACCAAATTTTTTTTTATTTGCATAGAAATTTTTTAAATATTTTAACCCTCTACTTCATTTTTTATAACTTAAATAATTACATACTTAAGCTTACCTTTTTTGTTGACCGTTATTTCTTTGCACACTGTGACCCATAGTTCAATTCAATGCCGCCAGCCATAAGAAGCCACATCCAAGAGTTAAATGAGACTACGCAAACAAAAAATCAAAAAAAGAAACACATTTCACACCTGCATCTATGTACAACAGTAACTAACTAAAGGCGAATTTACTACGGCCCGATATGGAAAAGGTCAACCAAGAATGTAGCATTCGTTTAACAAGAAAAAGACACAAAAATGAGCGTACTATAGAACATTTGTTAAATTCAGGGAGAAGAGATTTAGAGGAAATAAAGCGGTCTGATTTGCAGATTCTTACCCCCGGGTGAAGAGCGTAAACTAGGCTATGTAAAAGTGGCAGCTAGTAAAAGAGACAAACAGATAGAAGTCATACATATATATATTTCCATATACATATATATAAATATATGACCTTTTTACTATGGCTGTGTGGTGTTAAGTCGTAAAAAGCCTAATAAATTCAGAATCTTGCAAAAGAAGAAGCCAAGAATGAAGATTGACTGTTTCAAGTGGTTTTGGCTACACTATGAGGGCCCGTCAGACAGATAGAGAAGTAGACAAAGGGACATATTTCGAAAGTAAACTAAAGTTATAAATTGTGAAAGCATAAGTCGGTTAGCAGTTTTTTTTTCTTTTTTTTGTTTTTTTTTTGTATATATGTATACTTTTTTGCAAAGCATCGTTAGCTTATTGTATTGTATCAAAATTTCCAGAGTTAGAAGATGTATGGCTTGTGTGCCATTTGGATAAGGGCAAGAAAATTCAACAACAATGCCAAGTCAAATAAACAGTAGCAGACAAGTGCCGGTAAGTTTGAATAGCCTAATAAATGTATGCATACATAGAATATGTATATACATATCCAAACGTACATATTTATACAATATTATTAACACTGTTAGCTTATGAGCAAATATTTATTTGAATTGAGTTTTTTCTTTGGTTTCGAGTATTTTTATTTTTTATTTGTGGTTAATCGCACATGCGAAAACATGAGAGCAGAATAAATTTGTAAATATACTTGTAAAGAAATTCATATTAGGCAGGTATAAAGCCAAATGGTAAGTGTATCAAATCTAATGCGCTCCTGGCATATGATTTAATGGAAATTTTTTCTTGGCTTAAATGGTCTGCCTTTCATTTTCTATCACAAAAATTTAACAGTGACCCACAACCTATTTACTGACTAATGCCCAATCAACTAGTTGCATTGAAGAGTCTGCTATGTTATGAATGAGCTCCACAGGCGACATAAATTGAACTGCACGTCAAAGTTGTGATGGCGATGAAGCTATTGTCTCCATCAGTTTGCTTGAGAGTAGTAGTTGTATCAGGTAGAAAAACAAGCAGCAACACTGTTGTCAAACACCGCGAATCGTGTTGCGGCTTTGGCGATGACATTGACAGCTTCTCGGCTTGGTACTGTGGCCGGCAGCAACGATGCAAATGTAATATTATATTGTACATGGGTGGTAGCGGCAACAATAATAACAGCAACAACAACAACAGCAGTAATAAAATTAAATAGTGTTTGTTTAATTTTATATTTCAGATATTACATTTTTAACGCAGTATTTTTACATAGAACTTTGTATCATTTTATTTTACTTTAATTTATTTTATTTTATTTCATTTTGTTTCATTTAATCTTATATCATTTTATTTATTTTATGAAATTTAATTTTTTTCATATAATTTTATTTTATTTAAAATTGTGTTATTTTTATTGTTTTCATTTTATTTTATATTATTAATTAATTTTTTTATTCTCTTTTATTTCATTTCATGTCAATTCAATTAATTTGATTTTATATAATTTAATTTACTTTATTTTATTTAATTTTTTTTCTTTCTTTTTATTTTTATTTTTTTTAATTGAATTTTATTTTATTTACTTTTTTTGTATCTATTTAATTTTATTTTATTTCAATTAATTTTATTTTATATTACTTTATATCAATTTATTATTTGTATTGTTTTTACAATTTCATTTCATTATTTTGTATTGTTTTACTTTAATTAATTTTTTTTAATTACTAAATATTTCATTTTTAATTTTTTTTATTTAATTTCTTATTTTTTTATTTTGTTTTATTTTATTTTATCTTAATTTATTTTATTTTATTTATTTTATTTTCATTTATGTTATTTTTTTTTATTTCATTTCATTTAATTTGTTCTTCTTATTTTTTTTTACTTCAGTTTTTAACTTATTTTTTTTTATAATTTTTTTATTTTTTATTTTTTTTTTTTTATGTTAATTTATTTTATTTTATTTTGTTAATTTATTTTTTTTTTTTATTATATTTAAATTTATTTAATTTAATTTTATTTTATTTCATGTCTTTTAACTTTTTTTATTGTTTTTTTTAATATATATTTATTTTATTTATTTTACTTAAATTTATTTTATTTTTTTGTTTCATTTTTTTAACATAGTTTATTCTATTTTATTTTATTTTGTTTTATTTTATATTATTATTATTATTTATTTTATTATATTAATTTGTTTTATTTTATTTTATCTTATTTTTTTTTTCATTTTATTTTTTTATTTTTTTTTTTTTTTTTTTTTTTTTTTTTTTTTTGTTATTATTTTACTTAAATATATTTATTTTATTTATTTTAGTTAATTTAATTTAATTTGTTATTTTCTTATTATTATTATTTATTTTATTATATTAGGTTTTATTTTATTATGTTTTATTTTATTTTAAGTTATAATATTTTTTTTTATAATATGTAATGTTATTTTATTTTATTTTATTTTAATTTTAAGAAATTAATTTTTTTTTGCTTGACTTGGATTTTCAACACATCAATTAGGTGTTTCAATTACACTTCAAGAAACCTTTCATATAATATTTATTTTTTCTAATACCCTTTCGAACGTTCAAATATGTGCACTCGTCATATACTCATTTTAGAAATATTTAAATTAATGTACTTTTGTAGAAAATAAATATTTCTCATTTGCACGTGTCACCTTGACTCTCCCCGGTCCCTGGCACTGTATTAGCCCGTCAACAATTAATAATAATATAGTCCATAAACGTCGGGCGGAGTAAAAGTGGCGGCTGCGACACAAAAACGGCGGTCATAAAATATTATTGCAATAGAACTGCTGCTCAGATGCCTCAACAACAACTATAGCACCTATGTATAACAACAAATGCATTACAAAAACGTAAACAATTTGAAGAAATTCGACAAAAATCACGTTTAAGCGCTCTCGGTACCGCTGGCGTATACGCAACACGCGCTGAATGAGCGGTTCGCCAGTTTAGCGGCATTTGAGTTTTGCCATTTTATCATCACTTTTTAATTATTTAATTACTTTTATTATTTTGCATTATGTATTATTTTCAACATTTAAGTATTTATTTACCTTGTTTTTGCACTTAACAATTTTTTACCTTTAATTAAATTTACCTCACCACTTGTGATTTGTTTTTAATATACTTTTAAAGTGCTTTTTTTTATTACAAACTTATATACATATGCAATAATGTATTTGTTGCTTTTTAATTTTGTTCACGTTTAATTAGTTACAGCGCTTGCTATATTTTTGTTTTTATGTTTGTTTTTGTTTATATTTTTATTACTTTCCTCAATTGTTACTTAGACTACTGTTCAGTTGCGATGCTCAGTAGCAATCGTCATTGACATATATTCTTTATGTATTTACTGAGATATATCGCGGATTGTTTGTCTGTTGGTCTATTTGTCACGATATGAATTTAATTTTTCAAATTATTTTATTTCCATTTGTCTGTTAGCTTGCTTATCACTCTGGCATTCAAATGGTACATCTGTACTGTGCACTTGCTCAAATCACCCGCGAACTCAGCACTATGTATCATTTGTGCTCCACAGGCATCATCACACACTAGATATCTTTCTATTTTATCCACTTGTGTTTTATTTTATTTTTTTGTTTTATTTTTTTATCTTTTTTTTTTTACTGAACATCCACTTTTTATTTTATATTTATTTATTTCCCTCTTTCTTTCTTTTTTAACTAGTTTGTACTATTTTGTAATTATGTTTTTGTTAGACGCCCAAAATCGTTGGCAATCCGCAAACGACGTGGCAGCACACCAAACAGTTCACTTACGAATGAGCTGTCGCTTGCCTGAGCAATTCAGTAGAAGCAGCAATATCGACAGTAGCAGCAGCCAGCAACGTCAGGCAGACAGCGCAGTCGCTGCGCTTTGCTACAGAACCTTTTAACTACATTGTCTATTAGACGCCAAGCGTCGAGCCGAACGTCGTCAACGGAGAGGGAACAATGCGCGACGTTGAGTCCGACAATAATGCACATTCTTCCTCGCAGTGACTTTTCCACCCACTGGTGGGTGGTGGTGTATTCACTTTTGAGTGATTCTTAACTCACTGTTGAGTGGCAAATGAGTGGCTGAAAATGAAAACTATGGATAGGGGTTGTTAAAGTTTTTAAAACCAAGCTGCGCTGTTTGTCAGATTTGTTTATTTAATATTTTATTTTATTTGTTTATTTATTTACTTAATGTTTATTTATTATTTATTTATTTATTTATTATTAACCTATTTATTTATTTACTATTTATTCATTCATTTATTTTTATTTTTATTTTTTTTTTTTTTTTTTTTTTTATATATATATATTTTTTTTTTTAATCAGAATTTTATCTACCTCTTGTTGAACTATATATTTAGTTAGGCATTTTTTGATATTTAATAAAATATTTTTATGTAAGACGTAAATAATTTGGTTTCGTAATTATTTTATTTATATAATTCATAAATATTTGTTTGTTGATCTGCACGACTTTTTATTTATTTTTCATTTACACACTTTGTTTAATTGATTTATATATATTTATATTTATTCTTTTTTATTCTTTTCCTGTTTATATATTCAATTTTTTATTTTTCTATATAAAAATATTTAAATTATTGATGTGTTGATATAATAATTATTTAAATAATATCAAAATATTAAATACTTATCATATTTTATTCAAAATTTCAATGTTCTTTATTTACCCCTATCCCTTTCCCTCCAACCCTTTCGCACAGTCCTACCTCAACAACATTTCCCAACACATGTCTCAAGCACTCACAGCCACGAGTGGGCAGCAAAAAAGGTCATTTCGTAAACTCATTCGAACCGCAACGGAAGAGTGAACCAACCAGAACACATGTGCGAATACGCAACATTGCAGCGAAGCAGAACGAAGCCATCCACAACAGCGAAGGCAGCGTCAACGTCTCTCATCTGCTACGAAATCATCATCATTTTCAGCACATTCGTATTTCAAGAACAAGTACATAGGAAACATTTCAGTCAGCTGAATGTGACGCAGCGCAGCATCGCTAGGTCACTTCAAATATTTGGATCGGTACAACGAATTGCATTAATGCCGAGACTGAAGAGTTAAAATGTCGTTGCGAGTACGACATTCAAAATTAGGAATCTGTGTTAATCGGTTAGACAACAACAGCACACTGTTAATGCTACGCTCACCATGGCCCACTAGCCGATTACTGATGACTAGGTTAGCAGCGAGCAAATCAGCCAAACAATAACAAACCACCCTCCACACCCCACACAGAACTGGCTCAAGAGCCGTGTGAATAGGTGAAAATAATAGCGTTATTCGTTCTCTTGCTCATATCATTGCGTATGCGCATACTCTTCTACGCCATTGTTGTGCTCTTTAATCTGTATGAGCTTTTTTACAGTGATTGATGATAAATATGATGTATTGAAAATTAATATTAATAATTAATAAATTTGAATTTTAAAGAAAGAATGCGAGAAAAAAAAATTTTCAAAAATTTAATTAAAATGCGGGATCTTTGTGAAATTTATACAAGCAAATGAAGTATTAAATACTTATCATCAGAGCACGTGACTCATGATGAGACGAGTTCAAGTAATAAGTACGCGTATTTTAGATTTCTTTGCTAACAGTATTTTAGGAAATTTAAGAACACTTTTATCTGTGGATTTCCTTGAATTTATTTTTAATATTGGATATTTCACGAAAAAATACTGAGGGATTATTAAAAGCTTTACTTTTAGATATATACAGTTTTATTATTTTGGAAAAATAAATTGGAAATGGATACATTAATTTTAGAAAACGCTATCAATTGATTAAAAATACGGTTATTATTTAATTATAAGGTTTCTCATAATATTTTAAGAATAGATGGGATATTTTTGCAACCCATACATGATATAATATATATAAAAATGTTTATTAATTCATGAAAAAACCTAATTTCTGAGCTCATACTTCAAATACAATTAAATATTATTATAATTTAAACTTTTGTTCAATTCATTTTATAGCAAAAGGAATGCACTTTCACTAAGAGACCGTTATATATATTATACTGAGCACATTGTATCCATAATAGAATAAAAAGCTTTCCGAACCGATTCGATACATTTTCTACTACTCAAAAGAACTCAGAAGTGTGTCAACATTTAAAGGTGCCATCAGAATAGCCAATTAGTACATGTCAAGATGAAAATTCCCAAATTTAATATCTGGAATAATCTGTGTAAATTGAATTTTAAATTCTGGAAATTGGTTTGATTGACTACTTTGCTAAATTTAATTTTTCTGGCAATATTTATAACCATTGTCAGCACTTTTAAGAGCTATAAAAATTGCTAGTACAGCACTAGCAATCGGAAATTTAATTTCAGAAATTAAATTGCAGATAAATGAGTGCAGCCCCTCATTGCAATATTTTATTTATGCATTAAGAGAAATTAAATTGTAGAAATTAATTTCAGGTTGGTCACACGGCGAAATCGAAAATTTTTATCAGAAAAATTAGTGAACAAAATAAAAATTGAACGTCTTATTTCTAAATAAAATACACTAAAACATTGAAATTTTTTGTTGTATTTAAAAATAAAAATAAAACATTGAAAGAAAATTTAAAATTAACATTCCTAAAGCTGCTTTGAGTGTTTTCACACTTTTGAGCAAAACACTTATTATATTTTCACCCATGCAAAGCACTGTGAGCTCTAAAAAAAAAGCTAGGACTCAAATTATGAGAAAGAACTCAAACATTCAGTGAGACCAGCCCCAACAAGAAGCTTCATTGATTCGACTATTCTCACTTGAGTGAAATTCAAGGTCGCTGCCACGCGTAGGTGTCAAAGAGACAACTAACCAGTCGCTTTTATAACCGTTAAGGGATAGTTGCAACCCCAAAGCACTTAAATTTATTTTATTTTTAATGAGTTGGGTGTCCGGCTCATCATTTTTGACGGCCTTTTAGATTTCGGCATGCCTTTACTGTTTTAGGAGTAATTGTTAATGGTTATTTGTTGTTGTTTCTATTACATTTTATATAATTTTTTTTTTTTGCATTACGAAGCTCCTCTGACTTTCGTAACTTTTTTCTCCCCTTGGCGCAATTTATTCTTCTTACTTTTCAAATTTGTTCTTAACGAACGTCGAAAATATCTCCGGCTTTTATGTACATACATACTATATCCCATTTCATGACCGTCACTTACGTGACAGTTAGCTTTGTTGGCATTATCTACTTGTGTTAATCCAAAAAAGACGTTTACAAATGAAAACATTTAGAAAAAATAAGGCAAATAGTAATGGTAACAACAAAAACACAACTTACATCTTACAACCATCAGCATCGTCATCATCATCGTGATCATCATTAATCCCAACGCATCGTAATCGTTATCTTTGTTATCAATTTTGTTAACAGAGCGGCGTCGTTGGATAAACAACAAAACAAATATAATAATAATAACAACTACCAAGGCGCCTTTCAGCTTTTATGTCCATCTATACGCATAGACATGCTGCTGCTACTGCCAATGTTCACATCGACACCGTCATCACAAGTTTAAAGTAGAATATTTTTTAGTTCTTTCTCGCTCATACTTTATTCTACACAATTCATTTCATTTTGTAGTCATCGTTCTTTATTGTTGCGTTTGAAGTCATAAAAAAGAACAACCGACATTGAAAACTAAAAGTTCATTTAAAAAAAGTCTATTTATAAACTTTTACTTGAAAATATAAAATATACATGTTTATTTTTATTCACAACAAGTGGAAGACATAAAAGCTATATTCTTAGTTTATTTACATGGGAATGCAATGCGAATAGATCGATACACTTTCATTACGTCCTGCTCAAATGTTTGTATGGAATTTTCGAGGTTTTGAACAATTCGCGGAGTGGAAGAAATTTTTTTCATTTTCCTGTCAACATTTCTTTATGATATCATGATTTTCATATCTTGCATGAATGAATGCGAAATTATAGGAATAAAGTACTCATAAAAAAGCCAAAAAATTTTGTCCAAAATGCTAGTAATTGCTTGAATTCTCGTAATTAATTTTCGACTAATGAGCACTAAACAATTGCTTGTTTTCTCTTTGCTCAAACGTTCGGACTATTTGAAAATGATCGAACAAGATCTTCAGCTCCAAAAAAATATAATCCTACAATTAATAGCAATCCAGAGCTAAATGATTTTGCAGCGTGAGCGGCTGAGCTCTTCAAAAATGGCGGCGAAGAATTTACAAGGTTCATGCTTCAGCTTCTTTGTAGTATACGGTCGGACGAAAGCATACGCGACAATCGGAACCTAAGCTCGTACTGCTCTATCCCCAAAAGGAGGATAGTCTGCGCCAAATACCGTGGGTTAAGCCTTCTTAATATCGCATATAAGATTTCATCGTCCGTGAAAGACTAAAGCCCACCGTCAATGAACATTATTAGTGCGGCTTCAGACCTGCCAAATCCATGAGAAAAAGAAGGATCACACCTCCTGTTCATCAATTTAAAAGCTGCCTTCGATTTTACAAAAGGGAGCTGACTGTACACCGCTATGTTTGAAATTCATAGTTCCTTGAAATAAGACTGTATAAACTGACTCTTAATAACACCAGAAGCTTCGTCGTGATTGTAAAGGATCTCTCCGAGCCTTCCGATACTACTCTGTGACTTCTTTATAGCAAAAATTAATTAGCAAGTGCTGTGTCGATTCTCTGCCAGGGATAACCAGCAAAAAAACAAAGAGTATAAAGACAAGGATATAGAACAACAAAATACTTACGATAGCACCTCAGGTTTCAGAATAGTGCGGAACTTATTTTCTTAAATTTTTAGCACTTAACATACCAAAGTAACGCTTTCAGACTGAGGATAAAGATAGTAAAAAACATCGTTAGAATATTTCAAGAGTATTCTTAAGACAGAATGCAATACGAACTCAAATTAATTACGCATGCATACAAATTCAAGTCAACTCCTTAGGCCGAGCAAATTTGAAGGATTCTTAAAAATAAACCCAGTTATGCTTGGTTCCCACGACTAATAAAAAAACAGTACGGTTTAAAGTAGCTTAAACTCTGTACCTATCCGACCATATGTATAAAATTTTTATCCTCGTGCAGACTATATGTTTATGCCTATGTAGGCTTGTATTATTTTTGACATTATCATAAAATATTCACTTTGTTTTAGATTTAGAAATATATATGCTATAACATATAATTCCCTTATTTTTGCTCAAATTTAAACATGGTACATTAGCAATTTTTTTTTTTTTTTTTTTTTTTAGGATACAAAATATATTCCCTTTTATTGTTTTGTTCAACATTCTTAGTCAACTCTCTGTCATACATACATATAATTATGTATATACATTTTTTTTTCTTCAATATGATGTTTGTCATATTTGCACGTTTCACACTTGGAGGAACTTAGCTATTTTCCTTTTTGTTAGCTTAAATATAGAAATGAAGATGGACACATAGAAAGGAAAAAGGGCAGACAAAGACCATGCGTATATACATATACACCACTTATATATGTATATATATATATATATATATATATATATATATATATGTTTATGAATACCCATAATTCACATATTATATAACTTTATATATCTTTGTAATAGTTGAAAAAAACAAACAGGCATACCAGTTAAGCAGAGAAGCGAAACAAATTTATATATATATTTTATATGCATACATGCATACTCGTACATACATACATATGTTATATATATAAAGAGTGTAATAAGAGTAAGCACCCCCACTGCTAGAAAATAGTTGTGGATAACAAATCGTTGAGCAAAAAAAGTGGCAGCCCATTCATTTGTCCATTGCCATTATTTCTGTAGATGGTGTGCATTCCTTAGATTTCTCACGCATTCATATCGCAGTCATGGCATAATTGTTGCTAACACATGCGTATCTATTAAATTGGTTTATAAGTAGTGTGTCTATTACGCATGAGGATGTTATAAAAGCATTTCTAAAAGTTATAATACTTGAAAAAGTAACCAGAGAGTTTAATAATTTCCTTGAAATTCATAAATATGTATAAATAAATATGTATAATACTTTGCTATAATAGTACCTCGCTAGACTGCCTTTAAAACAATCGTAGTAATATCAACTGAAGCCTTGACTAAATAAATAAGAATATAATAAGAAATAAAATAGAACAGTATATAAAATAAACAAGGTACGATAAAAAAAAATTTAAATTTAATATAAATTATATGAAAATTAAATTAAATTAAATAAAACTAACTAAAATTAAATAAATGCAAATTTATTTAAATTAACTATAATAAAATAATATAGAGTATAATAAGATAAAATTAAATTAATTAAGTGAAATGAATATTAATAAATTGAATTAAATAAAATAAAACAAAATAATATAAAATGAGGCATAATTAAATCAAAATTAAGTTGAATTAAAATAAAATAAAACAAAATAAAAAAGTGTATTAAATAAAATAAAACAAAATAAAAGTGAATTGAATTAAAAGAAAAAAAAGAAAAATAAAATAAAATAAAGTACAATATAATAAAGTTAGCTAAAATAAAATAAACTAAAATGAAATTATACAGAATGAAATAGTAGAAAGTAAAACAAAATAATACAAAGTTAAATAAATAAATAAAATAATATAATATAAAACAAAATAAAATAGAGCAAAATAAAAATTTTATTTTTAATAAAATTAAATAAATCAAAATTATATAAAAAGTATTAAAACTAAAATAAAGTGAAATAAAGTAAAGCAAAATGAAAATTAACAAATTAAATGAAATGAAATAAGCGAAATAATATAATATAATATAAAATAAAAGAAAATAAAGTAAAAAAAGCCTGAAAGAAAATAAAATAATATTAAACAATCTAAGATGAAATACAATAAAATAAAATAAAATATAATATAATAAAATAAACTAAAACAAAATAAATCAATTTAAAATAATGTAAAGTAAAATAAAATGAAATAAAATAAAATAAAATAAAATATAATATAAACTAAGCTAAAAAAAAACAAGGAAATAGAACTGTCTTCGGCCGTGCCGAAATTTCGATACCTTTTATGAACATATCAAATTTAATGCACATTGCAAAATTCGATTCGATGATTTTCAGTGTCAATATAAACTCTCATTTACGTAATTAGAATAAAATTTCACGCTCTTAAATGTTTTTTGAAGCATTTTTTACTCAAAGCCTCAGTCTGAACATGGGGACTATATGATATAACAGGTCAGTTGTAAAGTCTCCGGCTTGACAGATAGGTAAAATTAGAAATAATTAAATCCTTATGATTTTTAGTTAGCCCTAGCCTTCAGAAGACACGTCTATAAATTTGGTAGCTGTTGGATCATTAGTTTGTGAATTATAGCATTTTGAGTGAAGAAACTTTTGTTATTGTTTTTTGAAGGGAAAAAATACAGTAGAAGCAAAAACTTAGCTTGATGACGAGTTTCCGGACACTGCCCCAGAAACATCAGCAATCAAGGTTTGGTAGTCTAAGTTTAGACGTGGTGAAATGAGCACCGAAGGCGGTGAACGCAGTGGAATTCCAAAAGAGGTTATTACCGATGAAATATCAAAAAAAAATAGGAAGCACTCTAAAGATATCAGCTGGTGCCGCGTGAGTTCACTTTTGACCAACAAGAGCGACGAGTTGCTTATATGGATCAGTGTTTGGAGATGTTCAAGCGTAATAAATCCGAGTTTTCGCGTCGCTTTGTGACAGTGGATTAACATGGCTCCAACATTTCACTCCGAAGTCAGACAGTCGACAGCCAGTCGAGTGGACTGCACACGATGAACCCGTTATAGAGCGTGAAAAAAGAAGTCTGTATTTTGGGATGCGCATGGAAAAATTTTCATTGACTACCTTGAAAAAGGAAAGATCATCAACAACGACTATTACATAGTGTTATTGGAGCGCTTGAAGGACGAAATCGCCAACGAAATGGCCGCATTTGAAGAAAAAGGAAATGCTGTTTCATCAAGATAATGCACCGTGTCCCAAGTCAATGAAATCGATGGCAAAAATCCATGAATTGGGCTTCGAATTGCTTCCGCATTCACCGTATTCACCAGATCTGGCCCCCAGGGACTATTTTCTGTTCTCAGAGCTCAAAAGAATGCTCGCTGGAAAGAAATTTTCGTCGAGGGAAAAGGTGATCGTCGAAACTCGGGCCTATTTTGAGGCAAAGACAAATCGTACCACAAAACTTGTATCGAAAAGTTGGAGGGTCGCTATAATCAGTGTATCACCCTTGAAGAGGACTATGTTGAATAAAAATAGAATTTTGTCACAAAAAATGTGGTTTACTATTCAATTGACCTGCTAGTATGCAGATTTCGATGATTTTCAGTATCAATGTTTATTTTAATTTACTTGTCCATAATACCAAATTTCACGCTCCTAGATACTTTTTTGACGAATTTGTTACCCAAAACCTTATTTCTGAACAAATCTGTAGTATGGGGGCTATATGTGTAGTAGTCTGAATTCGAAGATTTTTAGTAGCAATTTATAATTCATAATGCGTATGCAGAATGCCAAATTTCACGTTTCTAGGTATTCTTGGTCCGAGATTTGAAGAAAGTCTCACATCTGAACAAATCGGTGTATGGGAGCTATATTTTATAGTCATCCAATTCCGATAATTCGATGAGGACCAATACGGTTTTATGGCCTAAATTTCTAAACCTGAAAAATCGGTCGTATATATGCTGTAATGGTCCGATATAGTGCAAATGATCGTTTAAACTTACAGGTGACCCTGCCTAACAAGTTTGATTGAAATATCTCAAAAACTGAGGAACTAGTTTGCGTTCAAGCAGACGGACGGACAGACGGACATGCCTAAATCAACTCAGCTCGTCATTCTGATACGATCCTTTCATTCTGGTACTTACACATTACAGACCTAGTTTAAAATATTAATTCATGTGAAATTGATAAAATAAAATAATATAAAACAAAGTAAATAAAGCAAAACGATTTAATAAATTAAATTATATTAAATAAGTAAAATAATATAAATAAAAAAATTAAGGAAAAAGGAAATAAGATTTAATGAAATAAAATATTAAAAGCCAAAACAAAAGAAAGGAAATAAAATTAAAATAAAGTAAAATAACATAAAATAAAATAAAACAAAATTAAAATAAATTAAATTTGGTTAAATTGATCCAAATATAATGAAACAAAAATAAAACAAATCTACCTAATCTTTTTATATACTTGAGTTGAAATTATAACAAACACATGAAAATTTTTAAAATTTAATACTTTGGGGTTCCTCAAGTTATACTTAAATAGTAAAACTTTCTTTAGACATAGATTTATATCTTTTATTGAATTATTCATAATAAAGAATTCTTCTGTTCTTATTTAATTAATTTTAATTTTTGATATATTTTAGCTGATGCTTCATATCACTTTTTATTATGACTTCAGGTTTAAAGTCATTTTTTTTTTGTAATTTTTTTTTACCATATGTCATGGTAGAAACTTTATACTAAAGAAATAATTATATACTACTAATAGCCAAAAGTTTCATAAGTTTCAAAAAAAATTTCAGTTTTCCGGTTAAAAATAATTCCGGTGCTACTCAAGGGTTTTAGTGGAGATTTACACTGATTTAAAATTTATTTCTTACTCAAAAACTACCATTACATCCGAAAGATATAAACTCTACAACAGACCCATAAGGTCTTTTTTAAGTTATTTACATCATCTGCAAAAAAAATTAAACGAATAATGTTTATTTAATTTCTTGATACTAAGTCTGAAAAGTAAATAACAGTTAAATTCTTCTAAAGTTTTTGTATATTAACTGCTAAATTGTTTAATAAAATACATGCAGCGATTTTTATAACGGTTAAATGGAAAAACAAATCCTTACATTTTTCTCCTCTCTCTCTCTCTCCCCCTCACTCTCTGTCTCTGCCTACATCTAATTCTGCAAAAGAATTTGTTATTCGACTGTTTTTTCAGGTCAATTTTTCTTGCACACAGTTTATTCACAGTTTCATGGCACACGTAAATCCGTTAGAGATTAATGTGTCGGTTATTCGGTCAAGCTAAAGGTTTAGCCCATTTTTTCGATGTGCGAAAAATTGCAGTAAATACAAAGATACACAACAGCATTTTTTAAGACACGTAGACGAATGAAAATATATTGTTGAATCCACTGGAACTTTTGCTTCAGCCGGTATTACTTAAATATTTAAATTTGCTTTTCTCTAGTCCAATGCAATGCTTTGGATATAAATTAAGTGAATTTAACAAATCAGTGAGCACTCAATGCTCTTTTAAGCTGCACATTTACTAAATATAGCACAAATTGAAATATAATAACGGCTGAATCATAAAAATGGAATATATAAAAAAACTTTAAGAATGAAATATAAATTTGGATTCTCGCATTTGATTTTCCTCTCATCTAACTTCTCACTCCTGACCGTATCGTTGAGCTCGGCATTTCACGCCATATCAGATTTATGCCCAATCTCAGCAGAATCCTGGTGCTTCTTTAACGGTTCTCTTTAAGATAAGAGCAGCAACGCTAGGGGACTAGAAAAAAATCGTCACCTATCCGTTGTCATTACAGCTTCACGACGTCATACTTTATTATGTTTATAGATGTTCATTCATTGCTGATTTGATGTTAGGGCCTCGGAAAGCACTCGCATCGCCCGGCCAGCAGAACATGCTCGTTTTGTTTTCTTTCAAACCGGAAAAAGCTTGATGAATGATTTAACATTTGAATCTGATGCTACGGACAACTATTCTTTGGTTTCCGGCAAAGTCGATCAACCGCAGCCTATTTTAGTAGATTTCGTCATGAAAACACGGTGTGGATTTCCCCGAGCACAATTTTGTCATATAAGCTATCCTTGATGAGATTCTTTTTCACCTGTAAGCGCAAATCATAGGTTGAAAAATATAGCTTTGATGAATGATGATTATGGCAAGAAAAGCTTGACAACGGGATGCATGCCAGTATTTGGCGACAGAGTCTCTTGCCTACTAGAAATCCGACACCAAGCGCGCACTTTTCTATAAGGCACATGTAGCGGATGTAAGAAGATACTATCTGCTTCCATCTTTATTTCGTCAGTCGCTTTTCTTAAAACGGGCATTTCAGTTGAACTCCCTTAACTCTGGGTTCTTAAACCCTTTGCATTGGTAATCAAAATTAAGGTTTTCCTTATCAGCTTACATTCGTTTATTTTTAATTCGCCTACTCACTTTAGCTCACTTTCAAGTGATTATTTTTTGGCTACCCGAATGAGATCATGTACAAGAGTCGATGCTGATATGCTGAAAAAATCCTCCGTTCACTCCGGCACATCTTCCCATTTTTTGTGAGCGAGCACATGATTAAAAATGTTAAAACTAAAGTTGAAGCTCGCGAACACTGATAACTTTACAACGTGCTTTTCACAGGGAAGGCCTTCACAATCGGAGAACGCTAGTGTTGAGCGTTCAACTGATCACGAAAACAGATTCTTTGCCCGAAAAGATTTTGGAACATTTTTGTTTTAAATGGAGAAGTATCAAAGGTTACTAGGAGACAGCATTATCTGTAGACCCAAAAAGAGACTAATTGCTTCATAATAAGGCTGGCGCAAAGTTTGCTCAGATTTGAAACATCTAAGGCCTGAGATTCATCAATTTTTCTTATGTGACATTATCTTGTCACCGACAGGTCAACTGAACAATCTAGGTAAAGGAATTCCTCATTTCGGTTTCTCTGCATGGTAAAATGATTTGGCCTTAGATCAGCTTTGATTTTAATGCACACTTTTTAATTCAAACATACTTTTCAAAAAAAAATGTATCATCACTTTTCACAAAAACATTTACTTACTTAACAAATTTTATACTTTTGAAATCAGCTTTGTTGCCAGTATTCACTTTAGCATGCTTAGTGATCTTCTTGCGTACAGTGTTTCGTACTACCGCAGGTTCAGCAGATGGGGACCGAAAGTTTACAACTGCATCTATACCAGATAGTTTATTTCTGGGGAAAACAGTATTGAGATGTTCTGGAGTTTTATTGAGCTTATCGGAGGAGGATATATCAACTGAAATGTCCTTTCTTATTGTGCGCTCATATTTAATCGGCATATATCTAACGCCAAGATCACGCTTTATATTATTGCCTTCGAACGCCGGTAGATTCGGCACATACTCGGCTGCCGTAATAATTGCTTTCCTTAACTGTTCGGAGCTTATGACCCTTGCAGTCGCAATAGCAGCATCTGCGTAATCGACTATTTGGGGTTTCGGCAATTGAAAGGACTTCGAAGTGCCGGCACCTAAACGCTGTGTAGTCTCGAAGGCACTATTTACTTCATTCTGTTTTAGATAATGCTGAGCGAAGTTTAACATATCTTTGGCGGCTTGTGCAGTCAATTTAGCTTTCGCTAGTTTTGCCGCATTCGCAGCTTCCTTGCGCTGTTGTAGCTGAGCTAACTCTTTTTCTTTTATAAGTTGCCGTTTATGTGTCTCTTTCGCTCTATTCTTGAGAATTTTCTTCTCCTAAAAGTTAAATTGTAGTTGTTACAGTTCTAGACGTATTTAATGTATGCTTTCCGCTCTTACCAACTCATGCTTTTGGTGTTCTCTTAGCTTAATGCACTCTTTGAGATGTTTAAATTGTTGTTGCTGTTGTTCCGCACGTATTTCTCCAGCAGATATCTTAAAACGCCCATCCATGGTGTTACCCTGACATTGCACTAATTTTCCTTTGAGTAATGCTTTTTTAACTACTCTCCGGATAACAGGCAGCGTAAACTTGCCATCCACATATGGATAGTGGTTAATCATATATTTTTTGATCGCCACTACCGATGAACCATTACGTTCGGCGAGTCCTTTTACCGCCTTAATCACCAATGTCTCAGCGCTAAATTTTCGATATTGCATAAACGCATTCGAGCTCCAGGATGTTATATCCGAACTATCGTCTTTAATATATTCTTGTGCTGGCTTAAAAGTCGGACAACGTTTGAAATAACGGAGATCGTTTTTCAACATTTCTTTCGATTTGTTTATATTTTTCAATGACTTTTTCATTTTTTTTCTAGATTTTGTTTTTAATTTTAGAATTTCCACAAAAAATTTATATATTTACATATGTATTTTTATTTCTAATTTCAATACAAACAATTTTTAGAGCTGCCAAATAATGGGCTCTGATTTGAAAATGTTGGAAGATCTACTAGATGTCGCTCGCATATTTTTAAGAAAGTCACAATTATATGTACATACATATAAAACAAGGGTAAATACATATGCTATTATATGTGCGTTGAAGAGAAGAGCCGAGAAAAAAACACAGAAAATTCAAATTTGATGGGGAATGTTTATATTTCATTCGAAAGAACATTATTTGGCATTTATTTTTTGAAGATTATCTCTTTCAAAAGTTGACCGCGGCTACGTCTCAGATTATCTATCCGTTTTCTCCAATTTTCGATGACTCGTTCGAGCATTTCGATTGGTAACTGGTGAATGACATGCGTGATGTTTTGCTCCAAGGCCTGAATCGAAGTGAGATTGTCCTCATAGACTTTAGACTTTACATATCCCCACAGGAAAAAGTCTAACAGTGTGATATCACACGATCTTGGTGGCCAATCGAATGGTCCAAATCGTTAAAATATCTGCTCACCGAAGTGTTCTCTCAATAAATACATTGATTGATGCGATGTGTGGGAAGTTGCGCCGTCTTGTTGAAACCAAATGTCGCGGATATCACGAGATTCAATTTCAGGCATCAAATAGTCGGTTATCATGACACGATAACAGCCGCCATTGATGGTTGCGTTCTCACCTATATCATTTTTGAAGAAATATGGACCGATGATTCCACTGGCCCACAAACCACTCCAAACCGTTGTGTTTTCTGGATGAAATGGCAGCTCTTGGATCTTTTCATGTTGCTCTTCGTCTCAAATGCGGCAATTCTGCTTGTTTACATACCCATTGAGCCAGAAATGGGCCTCATCGCTGAACAAAATTTGGCTCGAAAACGTCGGCGGCTTCAGTTCTTACACAAGCTGCATTTCGTTCGCTTTCAATTTAAGATCCCGACGTAAAATACGCCAAGTCGTTCCATACGTCAGTCCGAGTTGCTGCAAACGGCTCCGAATCGACTCTCCACGATTTATGTTGACCATTAGTTAATTGAAACGCGCGAAACACATTCTTTACAAGGCGTAGGTATTTCCATGATGAAATGCCAAACAATACTGAACAAAAATAACATAACAGCTTGACACGACTTACGCGTGATCTGTCAAAAAAGGCTATTGAAAAAAGTACCTATACTTAGATCACCCTTTAAATGAAGCGAAACGAGCAAATTCTATCTGATTCTTAAAAATCTAATAAAAGTCCTACAGCATTTCCAAAAATAGGGTTTATCTCTTGTTATTCTTTCAATTTGTTGGAAAATTGGACTGGTTTTGTTCCACGAGTATCAATAGTGGTTCCATTTGCCCGCAAAACTTTTAGGTTATAGTATGCAATTATAATACACTTATATTATGCGATAATTTCATGCCTTGTACCCCGCCTATTGGTTACGTATTGTTCTTGGAACGCCCGAGATAAAAATATCAGTCCTATGAAAAAAGATAAATAAAATGCATTTCACCTCTCTCTTTAAATGCTTAAACCAGATTTGAAAAGTGAATGGTACTCTTGTTCATTCTCACAGATGACTTCCTTGCCCCAAATTGCATAACATTCTGTCCTGTTAAATGGAAGAAAAGGGTCAATCATGGCCATAAATTTCGCTAAAGTTCATACATGGTAAGCTATAGCATCTAGACCAACCGAAATTTGTCATTCAAACTTCATCCACCTTTAGCGAGTTTACATCGAAAGCCATTTAGGGGAAGTATTATTGAGAAGCGAGTTTATAAAATTTAATTCTGGCTGTCGCATCAGCATCCCAAAAAAATTATAATATATTAATATACATATTTTTCCAAACTACACAAAATTAAAAATCATACAAAAATGAGTCTATTATGTGAAGCTGCCTTTGGAAGGGAGATTAAAGTATGAAATTGTTCTGCTTTATCCTTGCATGCAGACGTTTCCCCGAGCTTTATTAACGGTTACATAAAAGATTCAACAATCATGATTGACAAAATAATTTTATTTAATTACTAAAAATTACACCCCACATAAATATATAAATTATACTTATTTAAAATAAACTGTTTTAAAGATGGAATTGAAAAATATGTCTTTCACCCACTCGGTCAGTTGCAACTTTGAAAAACAGTATTAAGCTTTTAAGCAATTCCACTGCTCCTTTCACTGCTGTCACTTGGCTTTTGCCTTCCTTCCTGCAGTTTTTTTGGCGGGTTTCACTGTATCTGCATCTCCTGAGCCAATTTCAACACTCTCCTTGGCAGCTGCCTTACCTTTAACGGTTGCTTGTTTCTTAGCTGCTACTTTGCCTTTCGGCTCTGCTTTTGTTGGCGATGTTTCACCACCGTTAAGCGTGTGTGCCGGTGCAGAGGCAGCGGGTGTAGCTTTCTTTGGCTTCTCTGCTTTCACATTAACTTCGGTGTTTATTATATTTTTTGAGCTTTTGTTTTGTTTTGTCACCTTTGACTTCTCTGTCGTTGATGGTTTTGCTTCTTTGCTGGCTGTTGTTGGCTTTGTTTGCTTTAAGTTGATCACTTTTGGTAAAGCAGCTGAGGCCTTCGGCCCCTTGACTGTTGCTTCTGCAGTTCCATTCAACGTTAGCGTTACTTTTGATTTTGCATTCTTTTTGGTTTTTTCTACTTTTTTCACACTATTTTCTTTAGTTTTAGTTGTGCCTTTCGATGCCTTTTCATCCGTCTAAAAGAAGAAATAATAAAATAGTACAATTTTTAGATAAATTGACAAAAAAATAACATGAGAAACTTACCAAATTATCCTTACTTTCCTTCAATCTTTTATGACTTCGTTTTTCTTTCCGCTCTTTCGGGCGAATTGTTTTTGCGGATAATTTAAACGAACCACCTAACCCAGTGCCCTTGGATTGTATCAATACCCCACTGCCTAGTGCCCTTTTAATATACTTTTTAATTTGTTTCATTGTACGTTCTCCATCCAACTGCGGATAATTATTCATTATGAATTTTTTAATGGCAATCGCCGAGGATCCACCACGCTCGCTAAGACTTCTTACAGCAGCCAGTACCATTGTCTCAATGGAAGTATTTTTTTGACGTGCTGGTACATTTGCCGGCATATCCATCAATTTTGCCTTTCTTGGCGATTTGGTTGCTGTGAATTTAGAATTCTTATCCTGTGGCTCACTTTTTATGCCATTGATATCCAGCTCATCATCCTCATCGGTAGTCACAGATGCATCAGAACTGTTTTCAGATTCCTCAGTCTTATTAGATTTGCCATTAACTTTAGCTGCAGGTTTAGTAGCTTCTGAATTCGTATTGATAGGCTTCTCTTGAGTGGCTTTCTCCTCTTCATCCGAGACTGCATTGTCTAGGTTCGCTTCATCATCATCTGATTGCTCTTCCTCACTAACATCTTCTTCAGGTTCATCATCAGATACATCGCACACAAATAATTTCATAATTGCACAATCAATTTATTACCTAATTGATTAAACAAACAAAACACAAAAACGTATTAAAAAATTGATATTCAAGTGATACTGAACAAGAGAAATTTTCCATATTTTTCTTGTAATTGCGGTAATGTATGGAAACCGTTTCATTAACCCTAAATTGATACCAGTAAAAAGATAGAAAAATGACATAAAAAATATGTAACAAATTAAAAGATAATTGAAAGTAGCATTAAATATTTTCATAAGCCATTAATGGGTTAAAACAAAATAGTTTAACAAATTTTTTTAAATTAACCATAAAATCCTCGGTCGAAAGAGCTTGATTATGTCAACGGTTGAACTGATTTTTCCATAAAATATTAATAATTTCATCTTAGAGTTAATTCAAGGAACAATATGCAATATGATGCAATAATCTCTCCAAATCGTAACGATTCCAAAATCGCACATAATTGCGAGGTGATTTCAAAGTCGGCTAACAGGTAACTTTCTCTCAGTTTTAATTGAGAGTTTTTTTCTACGAATTTTTTGTGCTGCCAATAACTGCCTTTTATGTCTCATACTGCTCAAAAGTTTGTTAAGACTTCCGAGATTTTTTATAATTCGAGCAGAAAGATATTTTTGTTGATAGAATTTCTTCAGAATTTTAGAAAAAAGGAGAATATGAAAAAAAATTTAAATACTTGGAAAAGCTCATTAGAAATATCTGGCATGCTTGAGAGAATCCGTTAGTGTCTTTGCAGTTGTACGCTCAGAGCTATTATAAAGGTTAGGTTGGTGTTTATTTGGTTGGTTGAATGATTGATTGTATATTACTATTAGAGTTTGGGTTACTTTTAAGACTTTTTATGGATTCGTTTTTGGGGCTTCAGAAGTTAGACTATTCAATCGCAAACTCAAAATTACTTTCTATGATTGAACCTACCCAGGTTGATGACCGCAAGTCAATGAGTAGTTCATTGTGCTTCTCAAGTATCCGAACTGTGCGCCCAACCATCTGTGCACACCTCCGTAAGCCTGGAGCTGGGAGCATCATGAAATATGTGATGCCTCAATAGACTGAAAGTCGGTCCAGCGTTTCGGCATCGTCTGTGCGTGCTATGCACTCAGCCCATTCTCCTTTACCTAACTTGTGGAGATGATACCTTAAGGGTAGATGTCCCGTTAATACACCTACAAGAATACTGTTTCTTGATACAAGTGGTATGTCTACAATTCACGCTGCCCTACAGTAGTTTATAGGGAAGCCCTATAGTGGAGGTATTCCGGTACCTTAAGGGTTCCTCCATGGTCCACTGCTTTAGATAACATTTGAAGGCGTCGTAGGGCCTGAGGCAGTCAATGGCGAAAACCTCAGTTTTTAGGGTTAAATAAAAAGTTGATTTTTAATTCTTTCGTAGGATTCACTTTTGTGTTAAAGAGTTTTTATACTTATACTCCACTGTACTATGTACATGGGCATATTCAATACATATTAAAGTTATATTTATTAGAGACGATCGTGTTCAATGAAAAAATATGGGTTATGGAAAAAATTTCGGATGAGCGTGGTAGTATGAAATTTGAAACTTATACTTATAATTATAATACGGGTGACCGTAAATAAAAAACTAAAAAAAGCCATACGACAGCAATAACGAATAAAGCATTTACAAAAATCGCAACGGGAACCGGGTCAACGACAGCAATGAAGACAAACTATCGGACTCCGAAAAATCTACAAATATAGTTTCTGTGGCACCAACCACAGTACGCCGGAAGCTACAACAATAAATACATGGGGTACCAACTGAAAACACACAACCATCGAAAGTTGCCATGAGTACCAGATAAAGTACACTGGCAGCATCGAGTAAAACACAGAAAATATATCATAAACTATCTCTTAAATAAGGGAGAAAGACCCGGTACCAGAGGGCAGTATTCATTCTTGGGAAGATAGCCAAAGATCAGGCGAGCGGAATCTCAGTTGATGAAGAAAAATAAAACGCAAACGTCACTAAAGAATAATCTGATCGGAACCCAAATGAAGAACCGGTCAACTCAGGAAACAACAGAAGCTCAGTCCATGAAAAGTAAACAGGATGGACCGAGCAACAGTAGCAGAGCACTTGAGTGCCGTGGCCAGGGACAATCTGTAAGTAGCAGTATTGTACGCTTATCTTCATCTTTCGGAGAATATCTGGAAACTAATTGGAATAGAAAGAACAGCATGCGCAGAGATTACAGGAGCCATTAAGTAAAGTTCGACAGATAAGCTGAGCATGATCTTGTATCAACTGCCTATAGATACAGCGATATATTAAACCAGCTTACAATATCATTAAATAAATCCCAGGCTTAGATATCAATAGTGGCTTTCAGGTGAAGATGCCTCCTAGGCGTGAATGAATGAAACGTTTTGTGGAAGTGAATTATGTCATCTCAGTCTACACTGACGGGTCCAAAATGGACTGCGAAGTGGTGGTAGGGGTATAATCCGAAATTTTCAAAGTCTCCCTCATTTTACGTCTACCAAATCCAGCTAGCATCTTTCCAGCTGAAGTACTATGTACTGAAGAGGCCTGTAGAGCCCTAATGAATAACTACGAAGTGATAGAGGAATAGTCAGGTGATATTGGTAACCTTATCGTTGTCAGTGATAAATTTAAGTATCGCAACAATTTCGAGAAGTTTCTAAGCCCTCTGGCAAGTCAACTAGCCATCTCCATAATCTGGGTTGGGCCATAGGAACATTTTCGACAGTGATAAACTGACGAGTTGGCCAAATCGGCATTTCTTGATGAATCCGACAAAGAGTTATTAACAATCAAGAGAAAGCGTCACTTGCACTTTCAAAAAACAGCACTAATCATATGGAAGTCCATACTCATCCGTAAACAACGAAACTTACAGTCACTATAACGGGTCAATGACCCTTCGGTGATCGTTCATCTTTTGATGTACCTTCCCTATAAAAGCAGTTGAGGAAAGTAAATTAAAAGGGAATAAGGAAACAAAAATCCACTTTCTTTGCGAATGTCCAGCTCTCTCGCAAATTCGACATAGAGCATGTGAAATCCATCAGATACCAAGCCTTGAATGGCTGTGCACAAAACATATCAGATATAAGTAGTTTTATTGAACTTAACAATTACGATACTCAGTAAAATATTATGGGGTTATGATAAAAAATAATAATATATACGCGTCGAATTGAGAATTCTATTCTCATTATTGTTGTTGTTGCTGTTGTAGCGGCTCGCTAACCCCGCCTAGGGTCAGGTAGGTCTGGTCTTAGTCGCCGATTTCTAACAGGAGGCCCAGCCAACGTGATGTTTCGACGAGTTCGGACCAGAGGGAGAGGGATGTTGGAGAAATCGGTTTGAGTGGGCATGCAAAGAGGTGGTTAGTGTCGTACAGGGATTCGTTGCATACGGCACATACGTTGGATATGTCAGGGTCGATAAGTAGGAGCTGAGTCGACTACAATACCCGGTCCTTAATTTGGCCAGTGTTCTACTCTCACGACAGCCAATTTTACGCACTGGAGTTGACCTGGAGTTTATCCGGCCAAGGCCTGTCACTCTTTCGGTGACCTGACCCCGTTTAGGTCCTCAAGTAATTGAGAACCCTCTTTTTAGTCGGTTAAAAATAGAGATGATTTTCTATCATCTTCGGAAAAGTGTAAATAAATTTATTTAAGCACCCTAATGTGTATACATATATACATATGTAAAATAAATTATAACTGTAAAATTTTATAAAAGATCTTTAACAGCTGCGCATTAACTGAGGCTCCACAAAAATTTCGTTATTTAATTATTAATTTAAATATTTTCTATATTTTCATAAAAAGTTGCTAAAATATTTGACTTCTAGTTCAACTTTAAATATATACACATATGTATTTAAGTTAAAATGTTCAAGGAGATGATAACTGTATTAATTTTGGCTTTGCTCTGTGTTAAGAGTTCATCCGCTGAACTTGCAGAAGGTGAAAATACAATTTTTTTTTTATATATTTATAATTTATATTAAAGCTTTCGATCTGTTAATCATATTTAAATATATGTATTTTTGGTAATTAAGTGATATTATAATCTTTTTTGTGTATGTCAGAAGTAATGGAAATCGCTTGCATTGAAGAAGAGCATTGTGATTTTTATGAAACTAAAAATATCAATTCTACCTGTAAGCAGGGTGTCTGTCATTGTTACAACAATAAAACTCACGAAGTAACCGTATGCCGACCTAACGTAAGTAAAATACGCTTTCCACATGAAATTTGCTAATCGCCTTAATTTAAAGATTGTCTGAAAAATCCACAAAGCGAACATAATTAAATTGAATCAATTTTATATTCCAACAGGTCCTTCGCACAAATAATATAATCGGCGGTCACTGTCCGTGTAATTCACCGCATTCGGAATGTCATCCGAAGAATAATCTCTGTTTTTGCAAAGTAGCTTACATTCCGTCAAAGGACTGGAGACGTTGCATCCCCGGTTTGTGGAGAAAAAGAAAAAAAAGACTGTTTTTACTGATTTTCAATCTTTATTTTTCTTCATAGAGCGTGTGCCATTGGGTGGAACATGTGAAACAGATGACCAATGCTTGTCCTCGACTTTATTCAGCCACTGCGGCAAAACAAAAACTTGCGACTGTGATGATGGTTTTCACAAATTTAAACAAACATACTGTCTTGCACAGACGAGTAAGTAGAATTCTATAAATCTCATTCTATTTTTGTGGGTTTGAATGTCATCTGATATCGCCCATTTGCAAGCAAGTTTATCGGACATGGGGCTTAATAAGAACTTGAACCTTGAACTTCAGAAGCTCTTCGAAAATTAAATTGGTTGCTGTTATTGTAGTAAGAGCAAAAATATTACCCAAATTGATTTTCAGGGAATATGGTGACAGTCCTTGGCAAGATAAAAGTCCGTGTCGTTCCGATATAAAGACCCGACCAAAGCGGGAACTATCGAAGTTTAGTCGGCTCTTACTATAAGAATGTCTTACCGCGAGTAAATTCTTGAGCTTCCAACCGCAGGGGTTAAAATGGTGATAGCGGACACTATTCTATAAATAAATCTCAAAAATTTTCCTTTGAACATTAATATTCCTCTCTCTCTCATTCGCTTCTTTTCCCTCTTTCCAATAGAGCTGAAACCAAAATGCGATGAAAACCTAAAATGTGACCCGAATAAAGTTTGCCTATCCGACGTCGGCGAATGTGTTTGTAAACCAGGCTTTGTTAGTGCAAATAATTCGGAAAATTGTCTACCCGCACAAAATCTGAATGAAAATTGTAATACAACAACACAGTGCCAGGCAGTAGCAGGCCCGGGAGCGTTATGCGTAAATGATACATGCGAATGCAAAGAGGGATATTTGGTAGTTATTAAGAAAAGTGCTGCCCACAATGGAATCGTTACAATGAGGAATATTTGCGAGCGAATAGTGCGTAAGTAGTGAACAAAACTGTTTGAAAATAATTCATTTATAATTTCAAATATACATTTTTTAGAGCTCGGCGCATATTGCACGATGGATGAACATTGTAAAAATGGTGAAACGCAGGAGCAAGACGATCTAATGATATGTGATCATGGTGAATGTGTCTGCCGTTATGGTTTGAAGAATCAAACACCATGTAGTACCTCAGCAGGCATCAGAGTTCAGATGAACAAAATTATTTTTTGTATTTTATTTGCATTGACTAAATGGAAAATTTAGAAAAAAAATAGATTTTTGTTTCAAGTGTCTAGGAAAGCCTAAACGATATTGTTTCTAAACTTATTACTTGCATATGTATTCTGAAACAATTTATGGATTTGTTATGTTGTCACATTGGTGGAATATTATACTGTTCCTTGCATGCATATATAAAACAAATAATAATAATAAATAAATAAAATCAGAATTCCACATAATTTTCGGTCTTGGTATTCAATTTTTATGGTTACTTTAAAAAATTATTTTTTATTATTCAACTCAAAGTCGTTAAAGGCCACTCTGCATCTCTGAGTAATCAGATCGTTCTTCACTCGATTTTTTCAAAGAAAATGAGATCATCGTCGCACTCTATCAGCGGGTAACATACATCGCGATACACTTAAAGCCTTTCAAACTTTGAGAGAAATCCCTTCCCTTGAAAACTCTTAGTGTCGATTCATCAGATGTTGTCATTGTCCAAGCCATGAATTAAGACGTTTAACTTTGCGGGAAGGATAAATGTAAAATGAGAGCTGTTTTGGAGAGCGCAAACCGTTAAACATGACTCATGTGTTGGTCCTTACCTCTCCTTACCTTTGCTTTCCTTTTCTTTTTAAAACCTAAAGATTTCTCCAGTAGCATAACAACAAGTTAAATTAAATCAATATAACATCACATATCTGAACAAATCAGTTGTATAGGTGCTATATATATATATATAGTATGTATATAGGCACTTGGTTAGTATAAGCTCCAAAAACTCAAAAAGTTCTGTACCGATCGAGCTGATATTTTAGCATGATATATAATCCGCATCAATGATTGTTTTTATCTATTTTTCGCATCAGTTACATATCCGCGGGAGGTGGACCTGGGACTGACGTATTCGAAAGGATCGTATTTATGCTTCCTTTTTCCTTGAAATTTGGTACATAGGTAGCTTTTTGCTTAGATTAGTAGGAACACCACTTTACTCCGGGAAGTGGACCATGGACCGACCTATTCGAAGTCTAGGAGGTAACTCTTAGATTGCGATATTTTCTAGACATAAGTTTTTCATGTATTTAGCAGTTTTGTAAGAGCGACAGAATTATAAAAATTTTCCATGTAAATCGTGTATCCTTTATCGAGATAATCCTCAAGTAAATGTAGAACAACGTCAGTAGTGTGACATACATTATTTTCAGTCTGCTCAGATTTTCTGCTGTACTTATAAATCTTTATTTGTATTACGAGACCGACGGATCCGCTTACAGTTTGATAAAATATTTGTATTTTTTATTTTTTATGTATTAGCGGAAAAACAATCTTCCCCGCTATATATAGCATCATAGATTCGTCAATACAAATATTTCTATCTGGTACACAGATTTCATGCATGATATTATTGAAATGCTTTTAATAAAATAACAAAGTAACAACTGGAATCGATTTCGACTCATATGTGAGCGCCAAAAGTTTACATTATATAGTTTGTTTGTGCTCCATTAATGTTCAATTGATGGAAAAGTACAAGGTCCAATTTGCAACAAAAGTCCAAAAGTCATTTCTTCAGCACTGACGTCGACGGCTTGCCACTTTGATAACCTAGTAGATTTTTTTATTTCTCTGCGTTTTTCAATTTCTTGCGTAGAATATAAATTAGTTTCTTCCACCAGTAATGCAAGAAACTTATCCGAAAAAAATAAGTCCACCAGCGTTTGTACTGTAAAATTTGATGTATCCAATTTCACACAAACATTTTCTTGGAAAATAAATAATTCAGGATCTTGTTGAATTTCTGCTTTTGTTGCTTGGAAATCTTTGTCTTTAACTTCTGGTTCTGGATCAACTTCCGGTTCGAGCGCGACTTCATCTTCACTATCACTTGAATCCTCCCCAAAAACCTCGTCGATTTCTGAATCGCTTTGATTTGCGTAGTACTCCATTTTCTCTTGAGTTCGTGATCTTTTTCTGTCCATATAGGGTTTTTGATAATTTAGTTATAACAATAATTACAAAACAAAACACAAGAAAGACACAAATATGAGCACTGGACAATTTCTGAAATACTACTGACAAATATGGACGTGTATCGAAGATTCAGCTTCAGCCAAGCGACTGGTCGATACAAGTCTGCGAGCGAATTAACGAATTACGAATTAACTCTTCGCTTCCGCGAAGAGATTTCTGTTACAGAAGTCAACTACGAGATAATTCATAAGACCTTTCTATTTAAAAAAAAAAACACATTTTTTTAAATTTTGATGAAAACTATGCACTAGAAATAGAGTTTTTAATAATATAATGTGATTAAATCAAATTGTCATTTTTGGCCAGATTTTTTGAAATTACCGCTGCAGTCAGCGTGTTATATATCTCAAAAACTGAGAGACTGGTTTGCGTTCATGCAGGACTGAGAGACATAGATATATCGACTAAGCTTATTTTGCTCTTAGAAGTTTGCTACCTAACAATTCACTTTGATACACAATAACTAATTTAAGGTTACAAAAAATATGTAAAAAAAATAGAACTCTTAGAATTCACGGACGCTTAAAAAGTATTAAATATGAATAAGTTCTGATCTATCTCCATTTAAAGGTATTTTTCAAACAACAATTTTTCAACAAAACCCGCCTATTTTAACAAAACATTTGTTTTAAGGACAAAAACAAGCTTTAAAAGGCCAATAAAAACATCCATTTAACAGAGTAATACATTTTTGTCTCTCACTTTATTCTTGTAGTTGATATATAGTACATAGTTTCATAATTTTTTTATACATACATAAATTTTTATTATTTTTTTAAATTTATGTAATTAATAGTTATTTTTTCTACAAATTTTTGCTCCTGCAATTTTCATTTAAATTTTACAACAAATATAATTATTAAGTATTTTTTAATTGTGATTAAATTTTAATTATATATATCTTTCGCAGTTTGCGCAATGAAAATACACAATAGTAGAATATGTATATAATTTAAATTTGTAGAGCTTCAAAAGTGTAACGGCTCATTTACAAGGTTTATTGGTATCGATTTACTGATTGGCTGTGGTTGAAACGCGATTTTTTACATTTCCTAAGAAAAAACTGTACATGCCACGAGCTTGTTGTGTTTGTGTGCGTGTGAGACAGGATTTCGGGACAGATTCGGTTAATACTTTTAGCAACAAGCATGCATAAATAAAACAATTTTTAATTATTAATTTAAAATAACTTTAAGTTGGAATGCTCTATATGTATGTGTAAGTGTGAGTGCATGCATTATTTGCAACTTGATTTTTCAAGCTGGGATTTCAAACTTAAAAACTAACAACAAAAAAACGCGACAAAACCGAACAAACAAACAAGCAAATATAGAAACTCTGCCACTGTTAGACGTGGTGATGGAAGTTGTGTTATGGGTGTGGGTATGGTTGATTGCATAAGATATTTAGAATATTCTTGTGAGAGCTTTGTTTTCAATTAAAGGATTCATCAATAAAATTAAACAATAATAATTATATACTCGACGCAAACATCTGATAAACATATAAATATATGTATTGTAATTTACAAAATCTTACACAAAACGTATACGAACCACGAAAGAACACGATTTTATTGTGTTTTTAATTTGTTTTCTAAACATTTAGTTATTTACATTATTAATTACTGTGTACGTGTGTTATTTTCTTTGTTTTTCCATTTATGCTTTACAATGACGTTGATTTTTCAAATATTTTTCTTTAATTCAAATATTTTAATAACGTGCATAAAATTGCTCTAACACATTTATAGTATAATTTAATTAGTTATAGTAAAATATTGTAACGCCACACATAGCGGACGTGTGAATGAATCCTTCAAGCGCGTCTCATTGCTATTTCAATTCTTTTTGTTTTATATTTTGCTATTTTTTGCGTTCGGTTATTATATTCATTAATTTTTCTTGCAGTTTCATTTTCAGTTACATTTTAAAGCATATTTGTGTATTATACATTTGTATATTTCGTTTCCATTTTACAATTAAACTTAATTCTTGCTTTATTATTGATTTGATGAACTGACATGAATAGTATGTATATTTGATAGACCTAAACGATTTTGCAACGCGCTTACTCTCTCTCTCTATATATATATATATATATATATATATTAACTATAAATGTTGAATGTATGTAGGTTGATGGCGCATTGCTTTAAATAAACTGCAGCTTAAATGTAAAACCAATAAAACAAAAAGCAAAGCAATATGTTTTGTTAACAAATTTAATGGCGCGAATCTCTGGGATAAAATTCAGCCAGAATAGAAGCAGGGATACGTTTCAACATCTCCTTGGGGAAGATACGCAACAATTGCCAGCCAATGTCCAACGATTCGAAGACGGTACGGTTTTCGTAGTTACCCTGTGGGCAAAATAATAAAAAAAATAATTAAGAAAACTTGCTTTACCATATATTTTAAATTACTTATATTAATTTGGACCACCGCTTACCTGAGAGATAAAGTTCTTTTCGAATTTAGTCAAGAACTCCAAATACAGCAAATCATCAGGCGTCAACGCCTCTTCACCCACGACAGCCTTCATGGCTTGCACATCCTTACCGATGGCGTAACAGGCGTACAACTGATTGGAGACATCAGAGTGATCTTTACGTGTCATACCCTCACCAATAGCAGATTTCATCAAACGTGACAGTGATGGCAATACGTTAACTGGTGGATAGATTTGTCTGTTGTGCAATTGACGATCGACGTATATTTGACCCTCAGTAATGTAACCAGTCAAATCAGGAATTGGATGGGTAATGTCATCGTTAGGCATAGTAAGAATGGGAATCTGTGTGATAGAACCATTACGTCCCTCAACACGACCGGCACGCTCATAGATGGTAGCCAAATCAGTGTACATGTAACCGGGGAAACCACGACGACCGGGCACTTCTTCACGAGCAGCTGATACCTCACGCAAAGCTTCAGCATATGAAGACATATCGGTAAGAATGACTAATACGTGCTTTTCGCACTGGTATGCCAAGAATTCGGCCGCGGTCAAGGCGAGACGTGGTGTAATGATACGTTCGATGGTTGGATCGTTGGCCAAGTTCAAGAACAAACACACGTTTTCCATAGAGCCGTTTTCTTCGAAATCTTGTTTGAAGAAACGAGCAGTTTCCATGTTCACACCCATAGCAGCGAAAACAATGGCAAAGTTATCCTCGTGATCATCCAAAACAGATTTGCCAGGAACCTTTAATGTTGCAAACCAAATTGTTAATTTACATTATATTTTTAGAAGAATTTTCAAGTTTACCTTAACCAAACCAGCTTGACGACAGATTTGAGCAGCAATTTCGTTATGTGGCAAACCGGCAGCCGAGAAGATGGGGATCTTTTGACCACGAGCAATGGAGTTCATTACGTCAATAGCGGAAATACCAGTCTGGATCATTTCCTCGGGATAGATACGAGACCATGGGTTGATGGGTTGACCTTGGATATCCAAAAAATCTTCTGCCAAAATTGGGGGGCCTTTATCAATGGGCTTGCCGGAGCCGTTGAACACACGACCCAACATATCCTCAGACACAGGTGTACGCAGAATATCACCAGTGAACTCGCACACAGTGTTCTTCGCATCAATGCCCGACGTACCTTCGAACACCTGAACGACAGCCTTAGAGCCACTCACTTCGAGCACTTGTCCGGAACGGAGTGTGCCATCAGCCAAACGCAATTGCACAATTTCGGCGAATTTAGGGAATTTCACTTCATCCAAGATGACCAAGGGACCGTTGACACCAGACACGGTCTTGTAGGCTTTGAAAATATTATAAAATTGTAATCATTAATATGTGTTTTGGGATGTATAAGAATATAATAAAGAATTTCTAATTAATCTCATGATTAGGCACATGAAGTCTTCTGCTACAAATAAAAACGACGTTAATTGACGATTTTTATCGAAGTAGATAAGAAAAGTCAAACACGTAACGAACGTCAGCTGACTGCATATTGAGCAGTAACGAATGGCAATAGAAAGATAAACAGAGAAAAATGACGATATTAAAGAAAAATTAATAACCAATTATATAAAATCTCTATATTAATTTTACTTTCAATAATAAGAAAATTAGTTAATGGAAATTTGAGCATTATTAGAATAAGAAATGACGATCAAGGAATACATTCGAAGACTATTTTATATAATAAATTTGTTTTTAAAAAAAAATTTAAAATTTTAAAAAAAATTTGAAAACGATATATTAGAAATTATTTAAACAAAACTACCATCCAGTAACTATACATATGTATGTATTTCATTTTTAACTGTTTGCCGTTTGATCAGGTGCTTTCCCCCATTCTCTACTGCTGTCATTCACAGCAACATGAATGTCACATGACAGCGCAAATTGCAAGTTTTTTCACTTTTAGATAATTTAAGCACTTAAATTGCTTGAAAAATGTATTCACAAATCTTCGCAAGCCTTATGATCACAAATTACACCCATTTTATATATGAAAACTAATGATCAAACTCGAAAAATGGGTCAAACACTTGCAAAATCTTGGACAAGACAAAAAAAGATCGCCCATATTTGCAACTACTTCGAATTTTTATCGATTTTTGTCAATTCTTCTTTAATAAAGTTCGCGCAACTCCACTAACTGTAATGGCGGATCTAATTTTTTATAAGCCTCGTCATTGGAATTAATAAAAACCTCACCAACTCTGTAGGATTACTCACTTAAACGTGGCTGGGAGATGAAATCACGGGAAACGGCCAGGACGTGCTCCCTGTTAGCTTGTTTAGCAGATATAGACATTTTCTCTACGATTTATTTGCGTTCCGATAGTAAATCTCACAAAACCGTTCGTTAGCAAACAAACTTTAATCAACCTAAGGAAGAGATAAGCGTTATTAATATCCAATTACAATGTTGCTGTTTAGTGAAACTATCTTTTACACACGCACAATTCCAAATAAGAATTTTTTCTCTACTACTGCACCCAGATACTTTTTCTGGTATTGGACAGTCAGCTGCGCGTTACGACGTCGATGGGCTACGAAGAAAAATTCACACTGAAATGTAGAAAAGAAATATTCACAGTGACATTTTAGCTGTCACGTGTGGTCATGTGACCAAAGGGAGAACTATAAAATGCTAAGATGACAGTTTAAAATGGTTGGAGTCTTTGCTAAAGGAATTAGGTTTTCTTGTGAATTTGCATTTATCAAAATACAATTTTTAATGAATTAATGTGAAATATATTGTTACGATTTTGCTGATTAACCTCGATGATTTACAAAATCCTTCGGGTACGATCACTGGACTGTTAAATACAAATCGCCAACTTAATTTGCAGTCTCTTTATTTATAAAGACTTTATTTAAGGTCCTTTTGATTACTCAGTAATTCACAATTTAATTACAATTTACTTTACTATTTACAATCACTTGTATACAACTTTCACAATGCACTGTTTTTATTACTTCAATGTAATGTAATCTCCAACGCGTTTACTTCACGACTGATTACTGACTGACTGACTCTGCAGTCATGTGTCGCCCTTATATACAACCCGGTTGCTCGCAACCAACCGCCTAGAATAATCTAATCTTTCTCTTTACGATAACGTCTAGGTTTACGCTCTACAAAATGCCATTTGTCGGCTCCTCTCTTTCATCTGACATTCGCTTCGCATTTTCGCCACACTGCCCTCCACCTAAGTCTGATCGTCCCGATCAGACACATTCGCTGTTCCAAACACAGGAAGCCTCTCTAGGTGGACCACTTTCATCTTGCTTCGTGGTCTCCCAACGTTCTGGATTCGATACACTGCGTCATTTAACCGTTTGATTACCTTATATGGACCTTCCCGAACGCATTTTGAGGATAAACACCTCTTCCGTTGTGGACTGCACAGCAACACCAAAACTGCACTTTGGAAGCCTTCGGAGTTCATCGCCTTGTCATATCTGGCCTTCAATTTGTAATGGCTTCGTGATTTTGTCCCTTTAGTTGCTATGCACTCCTTGCAGTTAGCAACCCACTCAGCAATCGATTGACGACAACCAACCCAAGAACCGCTGCTTGATCTTCTCCAGCATTTTTTTAATGCCTAGATGCTCTCCACTAGGACCATTGTGGAATTCCTTAAGAATATGCGGAATTCTTAACCTCGGAACTACTATTAGCCTTCCAGAGCACTGGCCATCCTCACTTTCTCATATTCTATGCAAACAGCCAGATATCAATTCTAAACTGCTCCATTGGGCCCAGTATGCCTTAACGATTGGACTTTCCGCTGCCATTTGTTCTTTACTTGGCCGTCTGTTCACCTCCAATCTGTGCATTACCAATTCAAGTCTAGGTCTTCTTGCTGACATTTCCTTAAGTGGCTTGCCTCCCACTTTTCTGCTCGTGTAATTGTTATTCGCCGGACGTCTATTATTTCCTTTCTATTGGAGCCCGACTGGTATTCGCGTGCGAAGTGACCTGCTTTTCCGCAACTGAAGCACTTCCTAGCTTGATTCTTGACACCAGAACGATTCATTCTTTCTATCGACTTCAGAGTTTTCAATATTTCAGTCCTCAAATCTGGTGTTTCTACCTCCAAACGCTTCACTTTGTAGGCTGGCTTACATAGCAGAGCCGCTGCTTCACGTGTCTGAGCACACTCAACAGTTTCAGCGAATGTTAACTTTGGATCCGCATAAGTCTCTCGCTTGGTGTACACGTCCTTAATTCCGCTGACGAACCTCTGGATTTTTAATCTTTCGAGATATTCAGCTGATGCGTTCCCAATGGCTAATTGAGCCAATCTCTCGATTTCAAAAGCATATTCCTGCCGAGATTCATTCTGTTTTTGGTCACGCTGTTCCAGCTCCATCTGATAAATTTACTTCCTGTGCTCGGTACCATAGCATTTTTCCAGGGCTCGTAGTACTGCGTGATAGTTATCCCTCTCATATTCGGGAATAATCAGCAAAATTTCTGCTGCAGGTACCTTCAACGTAACAAATAGCGCAGTGGGTTTTTCCTCGATGGTCCAGTTATTTAACTCAGCCGTCTTCTCGAACTGGAGCTTGAAGATCTGGAAAAAAGTAGTACCGTCAAAAGATGGTGCTTCTACCAAGGGGCCGCTCATCGATCTGGTGGGACGATTTAATTGCAAATCCCGGATACGACGTTCGAGCTCGATGACTTTGGTCTTAATTAGCTCCTCTATCTTATCTTGCCGCTCCTCGATTCTACCCTATCTTTCCTTAAGTTCTGCACTAACTTTCACCAAATTTTGCTGTATTTCTGCAATTGTCCCGATTTGTGCGTCCATTTTTTGAAAAAGCTCTGAAAATCCAGCCAACTTTTGTGACAGCTTAACATCCTGTGCATCCAACTTTTGTGAAATTGCAGCCAATAGCATGTTCATGTCAATAGCCGTAGATGAACCAGGAGCCTTTTCTTGAATCTTACTTGATGGCGGCTCCAACTCCTTCGCAGAATCACTAGCCTGTTCTTTGCCAATATTCTTCAAGGATATATCTTCATGCTCGCGACAGAATTCGTGTTGGCTCAAGTCGATGCCTTCGACTTCCATTGCTTCACGCAGTCTCGATTGCAGCTCTGCCTTATTTCCAGTTGTCGATAATCCTCGTTTTGCCAACTCTTTCTTGAGAGGAAGAATCGTCAAATCCTGAATCTTTACCATTTTTCACTTATTATCCTTTGGGATTTATTTAACAATCCCACTTCTGACACCAATTGTTACGATTTTGCTGATTAACCTCGATGATTTACAAAATCCTTCGGGTACGATCTCTGGATTGTTAAATACAAATCGCGAACTTAATTTGCAGTCTCTTTATTTATAAAGACTTTATTTCATGTCCTTTTGATTACTCATTAATTCACAATTCAATTACAATTTACTTTACTATTTACAATCACTTGTATACAACTTTCACAATGTACTGTTTTTATTACTTCAATGTAATGTAATCTCCAACGCGTTTACTTCACGACTGATTACTGACTGACTGACTCTGCAGTCGTGTGTCGTCCTTATATACAACCCGGTTGCTCGCACCCAACCGCCTAGAATAATCTAATCTTTCTCGTTACGATAATCGTCTCGTTACAATAATCGTCTCTAATTTTACGCTCTAGAACATGCCAGTTGTCGGCTCCTCTCTTTCATCTGTCATTCGCCTCGCATTTTCGCCACAATACTGTGGCAACAAACACAAGGAAGTACAACAACAAACACAAGGAAGTTTCGGCAACGAAAAGCTGCAAGCAACCAAATGCTTTTAAACTCGATTTGTACTCTTGCTCGCTGAGAGCTCTCAGCAAGTGCTTTCTGGCATTTTGAAACTCGTACATCTGCAAATGAAACTATTGTTGTTTTTTTTTTTTTTGCAACGATGAGGATTGCCGTACCGCAGTGGAGGTATGTACCTCCAGACCTCCATTACACGATTATGAAGAAGTTCGAACTGCATTTTCCCACCAGAAAATAAACAAAGTGGCGAGAGCCGGTTGATCATTAAATATGGCAGGTAAGGTAAGAGGTGGTAGAACGAAAGTATGACGGACTGTACTTCTTCCAGACTGGATATGGAAGGGAATGGCAGTGAACGAGAACATGACCAAAATATTTTCTGTCTTACTAACAAGTGCTACTTAAAACTGAGGAGACGAAAAGTAAAATCAAAGTCCTCTTTCGACGAACAATAACTAATTAAACTCTACAAGACTTTCCTTATTCCTGTCTTGCTATATGGTACAGGAGCGTAGGCGATGACGTTCTGCGTCTCTGGTTAAACCCCTCTGCCAATTATATAGTAAGAATGAGCAAACTGAGAAGTAAAATGAAATTTCCGTTAAAGTCACAGGGTGACAATAACAAATTTTTAGAAAAAAGCTTTTCGAGCTTTTGGTATGTGCAATTGCTTAGCTAAAGCATGCACCTGCGATTATCATTACAAAACGACTCAGTTGAAAAATTTTGTCTGTAACAAAAACAATTATTTTAAAAATAATTTTTTCTTCTTAACCTTACACCACATTTATTGACTATTCTACACAAGCGAAGCGTTTTTTTATATTATTTTTTATATTAAAACTGCATTCAATTTCTATAAGACTACACTTGAAGCCACTTTTGTCGTGAGTAAATTATTATTTCTATCGAACAATTTACAAAAGACGTAACGAAACTTTGTGTAATATATTGCAAAGCTTCGGCGTTTTGACTTGGAATTCCCTCTAGTAAAATTACTGTGAATAGGAGTTGCTCTCTGGTTAACTCTCGAAATTTGGCAATTGGTTTATTAAACTATTAATTTGTTATAAACAAAATGAAAAAAGACATATGTACAAATTAATGCTGCCAACCATTTGCTACAGAGATGGTTAAATTATTTTGAATTAAAAATTAGAAATACAACCTTGTGCACAGATCACACTAGCGTACATGTGTGATCAACAAAGCGATATAAACACACACAAAAAAATACCGGGTAGCAACAATCGTCACTCAATACATACACGCATCCACATAAAAAATACTGGGTTTGCAAGTGTGCATATTTCTCGACGGAAATATTGAAACTGTTGTGGACACTCTTCCTCGAGTTTGTGGAGCCAGTATTGGGGACGATGTTGTAGAGTGGAGTAGTGTGCCGCTACGAGTTCAATATTCTTACGCGTATAGTGCGTTCTGTCATTTGTTGGTTGATTCGTTTTCTTCGGTTTTCCATAAAATATATGCGAATTCGTTGCGTTGCGGTATCGCCAACATTCAAATTGTCAGTTCGCCATTGTCTGCGCCACAGTTGTTGCCATCTTGTTCCGTTGCAGTGTACTCGGACGCGGATCTGTTTTAATAATTTTCAATACCGTTGTTCCGCCATTGTTGTTCCTGGTGTCATTTAGTCGTTTGTTTGTTTGCATTTGTGGAGTAGAGTGAAGTGAAGTGAGTTTTTTTTTAATTTTCTTTTTTTCTCTAATTTCGGTGCTGCTTTTGTTTGTTTGTATTAATTTGGGTTAATTTGTACATATGTATGTATGTATGTGTATGTGGAAATATGCGAGTGACAATTGCACTAAACATAAATTTTTTTTTCGAAAGTATTAAAAGTGATATATAAAAAAGGTCTCAAATGTTAAAAAGAAAGAATAATTTCATACGTCTGTACGTATCTATATATGTATGCTACATTTCATTATATGCATCTTCAAATGTGCATATTGATATGTAGGTAGGTATGTACATATGTGGGTACTGAAATGCAAAATCCTTTTCAACTCTATTTTTAAACCTGCACTAAAATAACAGGTAGGGAAAAGAAGAAAATGGAATTAAAGCATGTGGCCGGATAGGCTGATAAAGTTGGTTTTACTTTGGCGTTTTTCCCCATCTCACTGTATACATACATATGTACATATATATCGGCTACAAATACTGAACTACATATTTTCGATTGGCACGCCACGTCTGCGTATTGGCCACCAATCACAGCTGGCCAATATATAGCAGCTGGAAAGTAGTGCAACGACCGGGATGTCATAGCTGCAACATGGAGGGCAAAAGTTATTTTAAGACGGGAATTGCAAAAGTCGAATGCCTGAACCAACACAGATATCATGTGGTAGTAGCGTGATTGGTGTGGACGATTGAGCATACAGAGATGCAAGGGAGGAAGGAATATTTTAGTCGTAACTGTGACAAATCATTGCATGTAAATTCGTGTGTGTACATACATATGTACATTTATATGCATATATATATATATTGGTATGTACATACATATGTACCTACATATATTGTTAGCGTGAACAGTTTAATGAAAGTCGCTTACTCATGCGCCCTCAAAAGTCCGCCGTTACTAAGTAAAACATTCACCGCTGCTCACCCTGCAATCTCTTGCTATTTGTTAACGCTTCATTTCAAGTGGAGCGCAACCGTTCTTACGCCTCTTTTCCCCCGACTCGTAAAATCATCCTGCGTTGTTGTGGTTAAATGTGTTAGTTTATTGACTGTTTTTATTTCTGCCGTTTACTTTCATACTATTACGAACAGCACGAAAATAAACTACGGTTTGTCATCGATAAAAAACAGCGGTGAGTAGTATAGGGTATTTTTTATAGAGATATAAAACTTTAAGTTGGCATTATTTTTCTAGATGGCGACCGATTTAACAGCTGTCAAGTGATATATTCTCAGTTTGGTTTGGCAATTCATCATGAATAGACTCATGCCTGAACAACGCTTGCAAATAGCGCAATTTTATTTCGAAAATAATGGTTCTGTGCGAAAAACGTATCGCGCACTACGTCCAATGATACGGACCAATGATTCCACCAGCCCATAAAGCGCACCAACAGTCAGTTTTTCTGGATGTGTTTCAACATACACTTGAAGATTACCTTCACTCCAAATGCGGCAGTTTTGTTTGTTGACGTAGCCATTCAACCAGAAGTGCGCTTCATCGCTAAATATCGCTAAAATAGACGTAGTGCGCGATACGTTTTCCGCACAGAACCATTATTTTCGAAATAAAATTGCACTATTTGCAAGCGTTGTTCAGGCGTGAGCCTATTCATAATGAATTGCCAAAGCAAACTGAGAGAAAATCACTTGACAGCTGTTAAATCGGTCACCATCTTGAAAAGTAATGCCAACTTAAAGTTCTATACCTCTATAAAAAAACACCCTTTATATACTTATACATACATCCATACATAAGTGCATACATTGGAACCTTGCAATTACTCAAAACAAATGTATTTATAACTGTTTTTCAGCGATATTTCAACTCCTACCAATTCTTAAGAAAATTTGTACTTACGCTTCTTTGTTGAACCTTTTTCTCCTACGAAAAATCAGAGAGAAATTGATTGACAACTATACAAGCACAAGTTACGCTTGTTTTGAGTACAAATACTCGCTTTATGAGTAATTCGTTTCGCTAAAAACAAAGCGTCCGTTATACATCCAAACACATACATACATATGGATGTGTATGCACACTTTTATATATGGATGTATGCATGTATGTTCACACACACTTTACCTGATTTACTACCATAAAGATTTTTATGAATCGGCCCACATGACAACAGCGTATGCAATAATAACAATAACTTCTGTCCCAGAGAATCTAAGCATGTAGCCTGCTATCTAGCGACAGTGCGAAGAGGGAAGTCAGATACGATTGCAGACCGAAAAGAAGAGATCAGGTAATTGTGTTATTACGAAGAACTCGCGTAGCTGTGTGATGGGTATGATAAAAATCTTACGAAAAGTTGCAGAAACTTGTCGAAAAAATATCGGCACTTATGTCAGTAGGAACAAGAGAACGAGTATGCATAATGTATGGAAAAAAAACACTGCTATTAATGCTGAATGTGAATGAGAACTCTAGCTGAGTATAGTGAATAGTTGTAAGGATGAATCTTGAATTATACGAACAAGTAGCTCACTGTCTAAACACACAGCCTAAAGCGCCCTATCAATACTGAGGCTTAACACCAGCATCAAACGAAATTTTAAACAAAATCTCCAGAATTATCTTTTCTGTGACTTCTTTAATATAACAGAGGAATTCTCTATGTCTATGAAATGCCTACTATGCAAATATTTCCTACGGAATAGTGCTAGAGACCGAGAGCACCCCCGTTGCAAAATTTTGACACATTCAAGTGAAACAATAACATCCACACGTCACAGGGTTGCTTTTTTCTTCTTGAAATATGTTTTAAATAAATATATGTACATAGTTTTGGATATAGGATAATTTTCCTATCGTAACATATTTTTTTGCATGTGTTTTGTTGTTGTGCCATTGCACGGATGAGAAAAATTTGCTATCCGTGCACCATAGAACGCATTTCACAGACATAGAGAATCCCCCAACTCTTTAGAAAATAATTCAAGTTACAGAGCTAAGTTGAGAGAGGAAATATTCGCTAATATATAATATAATACTATTGTTGACAACCACGTTGTAGCTTTGAAGTTTCATTTGTCTAGAGATCGGTATCACCTAACGCAGAATCACTCTTGTCAGAAAAAAAATCCGAGCTCAATAAGTATACTTTTTTTGAGCAGCAAGCAATTGTGAAGACTCAATATGGGCGAGAAGGTGAAAAGGTCAATTATGCCCTTTACCCATGCCAGATGCTACATGGAACCTATCGCCTGGGCTCAAAGCGGTAGTCAAGTTAATACTACTTTATGGTGTTTGTGTGGTGTATCACAGTCAATAAAATTTCATATAGAAAACCATTGGATCGAATATAGCGGCTTGCAACACTCTGCATAACGGCAGCACTAAGAACTTACCCAACGCCTGCACTCAAAAGGCTAATCAACCTACCACTAAACAATACTGTTGTCGTAAATTTTTCAGTGAAATCCTCTGTGAGATAAGCGACGTTAGGTGGGCTTTCTGCTAGAACCTTGGCAATAGCTAAGGAAGGGAAGGGTGAACAAAGTAGTCTACATGCTCTCGCACGGTTCAAAAACGTCTAATAAAGCTGCCGCTGTGCTAGCTTATACCGCAGGAAAAAACCTCAACACATACATACGTTAATAGTCAGACGGCAGTTACAGCAATAATCTTACAACGTTTCACATCAAAAAATGTCCTTAGAGGCAAGGAAGCAGTGGATAAGGCTAATATGGTTGACAAAATTGCCACTCGTCTGGGAACCAAACCAATACATGAAATGCGAAAGTTGCTAAAAACTGATAAGGCTGAATGAATGTCTTAATGGTCTGCAAAACAGTTAAGGTCTTGTGTAATGGAAGCGAAGGAAAGCACACCCATCTTTTTCTAACGCGAACTCGAAAGAACCAGACAAGAAATGCAGGCTAAATTAATGGGCATTATCAGCAATAATAAGTGAGATGTTGGAGCACCTCTTCTGTTTCTAGACATTTAAGAATATTTATACACGTGGCGACTATTTCACCTCGAATAAAATTAAAGCTTCATCTGGCCCTACAAAGAACTAAGGCGTAACAACCAGCCCGTGTAATCCAACCAAACCTCTCTTAGAATTCTCAACATCTGTAGTAGAGGACCACAGATACCTTCAATATTTAAGAAAACAGCAAATAAAAAATTTCGAGACTTCACTTGGCAAATCTATTTCTTCGACTTTTAGAACGTTATTTTGCATAGACAAATTAAAAATCACTCCACTCAAGGCTAACTTTACAGTGTTTTGCAGTACAATTCAAGCATTCAAAAAGGAAAAATAAGTGGAATCTTGACTTACACGTGATTGTAAGCAAATACCTACATTCTACTGTTCGTATGTATGTATCTATATATATAATTACACAAAGTGATCACGAGCGCATTTCATGATAGTTAATTATTCATATATAAATACATATGTATGTATTGTACATAAAACGTTTATTTCATTTGTCTTCACTGTCAGTGGCCATATGTATGGGTGTTAAGTAAAAAAAACACATTTATGATTATCATCTGTGTAGACTAAAGAAAAAAAGTTGGTTAAAAAACGGAGCAAAAAAGTAAAAACAAATAAATAAATAAATATGTGTATATATGCACATATGTATGTAGGTAGGATAAATACCTAAAGGCACGTGCGTATATATATATAATTAATATTATATCAGCAAACAACGCGAGTACTCCAAGTGCGGGTGATATATATATTTAACGCAGACAATAGATTACTCCGAAACCAACCACCATCCATGAAAAAAATTGGTCCAATTAACTAATTGTGATATTCTAGGGCTGGACCATTTCTGCATAACATCCGACTATTCCATGGAGTACCTACAGGAAATTAGTTTTGAAACTCTTCCACAATATTACTCCATGGAGTACCTACAGGAGGTTACATTATGGAGTATCAACAAAAAAATTGCATTCGAACATAAATTTTAGTTTTGAATACAATTCGCTTTGGTGAAAAATTTGTAAAACATAATATTTACTAAATAAATTTTAATGTTTGAATATACTCCATATGAGCTCCAAGTTCTGTACGTTCTAACAAAGCTCACCAACAAAACGAAACCGACTCAATTTCAGTTTCATACATTTGCAATATATATATTATATATATATATATATATATATATATATATATATATATATATATATATATATATTTGGCGATTTGTAAACCGCTGAAGCGATTTTTGGCCTAGCTCCTCCAATTTGCGGTTTTGCGGCTTGATGTTTTCTACCAACAAATGGAGGGACCTACAGTTTATTATAAGCCACCTCCTTCTAACGGCCGATAGATTTTTATGAGCAGCCTTTTATTTCCATGTCAGAAATACACTCGGAGAGCTTGACATTCCCAGCCGAGGGGGGCTACCGCAATTAGAAAAATTAATTTCGTATAATTTTTGATGTTGCTCGAACCTGGACTTGAACCCAGACCTTCCGAATTGTAGTACACAATGCTAACCATTCGGCTATTGCGGCCTATATTTTCAATACGTCAGTATAATACTTATTGCTCAATTGAAACTTCGTGTAGTAATTGCAATCGATAAAATACGAGCAATGATCGGCTAACAAAAAATTAATGGCGATACGTAAATTGGTACAAAGCTGACTCCTATGGGTTAATCTAAAGGGATGAACATGAACCATATGGTCCATAAATTTCTGCATGGATATATTTCATACAAACATACACACGATAGCCGAGTGGTTAGCATTGCGTACTGACATTCGGAAGGCCTGGGTTCGAGCCCAGGTTCGAGCAACATCCAAAATTATAGAAAATTTTTTTTTTAATTGCGGTCGCCCCTCGGCAGGGAATGTCAAGCCCTCCGTGTGTATTTCTGGCATGAAATAAAGCTCCTCATAAAAATCCATCAGCCGTTCGGAGGCGGCTTAGAATAGGTCCCTCCATTTGTTGGTAAAAAACATCAAGACGCAAAACCACAAATTGGAGCTCGGCCGAAAATCGCTTCAGCGGTTACAAAGCGCCAAATATATATATATACACAAGATTATACTTCTAAAAAAAAACCACTTTAAACAAATTGGCTAATTCCTTGCTAAGCTGTGGGAATATAAATTTTGTAGGCTTATAACTGTTCACCTGTTGATCCCGGAAATGTTTTATTTACATTTTACCATACATAGGGATAAAAAATACAATAATATCGTAAATTTTTGTTACAAATTTTCCTTTTGAGTAACAACTGCATTACGCAGCGGAAAACAATGCGACCGTCAACTGCACGACAATAACTGTCAACGGAGATTTTCGAAGAAAAAAAATCGCAAACCATTAACGTCATGCTGCTAGAATTGTAAACTCAACAATATTAACGCAGCTCACATTCGGATGTAGTGGTAGCAGCCACGTGTAAAATTCACTCCAAATCACTTGTTTCTGTAAATGTTCATACAACAAAAAACTTATGCAACCCAATGAGAAATTCTAAAGTGTTTGCATTATTTATTAAAACCATGATAATAAAAAAGATAAAAAAACTGGCTTAATATGACTTTTTATTATAAATAAATATTTCATTTATAAAGAAATTGCTACTTTCCAATAAAAATTGTCTTATTGAAAACTAGCACTAATGGGTGTCACTTTATCGTCATTTATCCTTAAATGCCATATATTTTTAGGCATTAAACTTTTTCTTATTTAATATTAAAAAAAAACTAACAAAATTTCATATCCTGAATAAAATGAGAATACAATTTTATTTGCGCATATTTTTTTGAAAATTTTTTTAAATTTATTTTTTCTATTTATGTTTAAAAAAATTTAGATAATTATAACTTATAAACTTATAAATTAAATTTCGATTAAGAACGACGAGAATAAAGAGATTATTTAGTAGTTTAAAACCTGCAGTAAATTTTTAGTTATACAAAAGAGCGAGTCAGAAAAATCAGGGCGGGCGGAATGATTATTAAAATCGTTTCACAAACATATGAATAGGTCGTACATTTCAAACATAAGTCGAATGTTTTGCATAAAAACAAAGAAAGGGGCATAAAGTACCTAGATGATCTTTAAGTAATACTAAAGTTAAGCTCGATAAGTAGGAATGGACTATTGATAATACCTCTTATCAACTTAGTTAAAAATATAACTCCGGGCATCTCTCTAGTTCTATGGAGTGTAGGCAAATTAATAAGCCTTAATCGGCTTTTATAAGAACGAAGATTATTATACGCATCGCAATGCCCATTCCTTAACACGAACAGTAGGAATTGTTTTTGTACAGATTCCAATTTATCACTATGCAATTGATAGTGTTGATTCCATACAATGTAACCATATTCCAAAATTGGCCTAACGAGTGAAGTGTAAAGTAATTTGGCATTTGTCATTGAACTCTTTAGCCCATCGTTTAATATAAGTTAGGACCGCTTTTGCCTTATTAGCATAAGAATTTTTATGATTTCTAAAATCTAGCGTACGGTCCATTTCGATAGCTCAGTCAGTGATATCAGGAATTTGTTTTTAATCATATAGACAAAGGATCGGAAAGATTTTCTAGAAAAGAACATATATTTACACTTGTTTAAGTTTAGCGGCATACAGCTCACATCACACCACATTACCAAATTAATTAGGTCAAGTTGCAAAACTTCTCTATCTAGAACGAATTGATTTAAAGAGCGATGAATATAAGAATTAGTAAGCGCACCAAAAAACTGCCTTGAGGTACACCAGATGTTATGATACTTGACGACTTAAAAACTTAAAATTACTCTTTTCATATGAAGTGTAAATAGTGGATGACACAGAGTGAGCTAATTAAGCTGCTGTAATAAATTTAAATTTTTGGGAGGAGAACATAACTTTGCAATGCCCCGGTAATTCATGAGCTTTTTAGGGTGCTAACAACTAGAAATTTCATCATTCATTTTCAGAGATAGCTGAGTGGTTAGCATCGGGTACTACTATTTGGAAGAAAAGGGTTCGAGTCCAGGTTCGACCAACATCCTAAGCTATAGAAAATTAATTTTCCCTTCTGACATAATTATAGGGTGTTTTTTCATAGAGGTATAGAACTTTAAGTTGGTATTACTTTTCAAGATGGCGACCGATTTAACAGCTGTCAAGTGATTTATTCTCAGTTTGGTTTGGCAATTCATCATGAATAGACTTACGCCTGAACAACGCTTGCAAATAGTGCAATTTTATTTCGAAAATAATGGTTCTGTGCGGAAAACGTATCGCGCACTACGTCCATTTTAGCGATGTTTAGCGATGAAGCGCACTTCTGGTTGAATGGCTACGTCAACAAACAAAACTGCCGCAATTGGAGTGAAGGTAATCCTCAAGTGTATGTTGAAACACCGTTACATCCAGAAAAACTGACTGTTTGGTGCGCTTTATGGGCTGGTGGAATCATTGGATGCAAGCGTTGATGAATTGCCACTTGACAACTGTTAAATCGGTCGCCATCTTGAAAAGTAATGCCAACTTAAAGTTCTATACCTCTATAAAAAAACACCCTATGTAATTAAAAGCTCTCATAAAAATCCATCGACCGTTCGGAGACGGCTTAATATAAACAGTAGGCCCCTCCATTTGTTGGTAAAAATATGAAGAAGTAAAACCACAAATCGGAGGAGCCCTAAAAATAGCCTAAGCGGTTACAAAGCGCCAAATATTTAAATATATATATTTGGAATGACCTCGGGCTTACGAATTCCGGCCATATACTTATTGAAATAGGACTTATTTGAAATATTATACCTCTGTCTAATTATGGAATAAGCACAATAGTCAGAAGCTCTACCAGACTCTTTGCAGAACTTGTCTAGTATATTGATTTTTTAAGTACTTCAATTCTGCATTGAACGAGGATATGGGGTGCGAATTGGATTATTTGCACTAGTATCTCTTCTGCATCACCGTTGTACATTGGCTAGGAAACCGCATATATACGATTTGTTTGTAAATCTAAAACATTTACCGGAACAAAATACAAGTTTTTTTTATTTTTACACATTTATTTGAATTGTAATTAATTTTCAAATCTCTTTGAGATTTTTTGTTTCTCTTTAAGCACTCATTTTTGTCAGACAGTGTAATTGAAGCACTTTTATAATAAAAATTATTTTCCGTAAAAATTATGTAATAATTTTCATTCGATTATTTTTTCCTACTGGGTCTTTAACCGCAGGCATATATATATGTTTGTAGTTTTAAGGAAAAGCGGTCTTGTAGTCATAAACCAAAAGTGAAATAAACTTGTAAAGGAGGTGAATGATAACAATAATAATGTAAACTAAAGTACTACGATAATAAAAACATTCAGCAGATGATAAAAAAATTACAGAGAACTGCGAAATACGAGGATTAATATTTTTATATATCTATTTATATAGTGAGGATATTATAAGTATAGTTGGTATTATAAGGGAGAAGATAAGTAAAAAATTATGAACAATCCCAATTAAGCTTCAAATAGGTCAGTAGTACTTATGTTAATCCAAGCAAAATATTACCGATCTGCTAAATTTCAAGCAAATCCAACACGATTTTTTCGCTCGACTTACCCGAATGAAAAGTTTCCTATATCATTTCTGAATACACTTCAGCAAACCTAAAAAATTGCATCAAAATCGGTCTTATCATTATAAAGATGTAATTCCGGCCGTTAAATTTGTATACAAGCACAATGCGTGTATACGTACACAATGATTAGTTACGATTTCAAATTATCTCAAAAGAATTGAGTATTTAGAATTGACAGACTACGCGAATATGTATGTACATATACCTAGGCAATGGAACTATAAATTGTCTCATTCAGTCTGGTGTTCCCACACATTCAATTAAGTTGAAATATTTAATGATTGATTGTCAATACTGTTTTCGAACTATGAACGGTAGTTTTTCTCTTAATTTCTATTCTAATAAATTTTTGGAATTCCAAATGACATTGGATTCGACGAAAATCGAGCTAATTTTTATAAACGGAAAATTGTGAATTGTGAATTCAGTTAAGCAGCAGATTATTCATGTATATCTGTACATATGCATGTATACGCCCATGTATAGGTGCCAATTGAATGTATGCCAAATAATTACATGTTGTCTAACATTCCATTGGTATTCTATACGATAGCAGTTGGCAACATCAATGTTAACATTCGAAACATTCCGCTGTTAATTGTAAAAAAAATCACTGCCAAGGTTTCTTTTTAGAATAAATTACTAAATACTGCTACTTTATATTTCATCTTCAAGTGAAAATTGTTTGAAATTTGTTAATATAATATTCAGAAAATATCAAAAAATTTGAACTGGAAGACTACATTCAGACAATGAAACTTTAAATTGTCTCATTCAGTTTTGTGGTCACACACACATTCAATTAAGTTGAAATCATTATTGATTGGTAGCTGATACCGTTAAGATTGCCAAACTCAATTTGGCGTTCATATAGATTCAATTAAGTTGAAGTAATTAATGAATGATTTTGTTTTGTTTGGTGACATTTTAAATTTTTTTAATATAGTTTTTTTATAGAGATATATATGAAAATTTTTAGAACAGAAGGAACAATATCGGCTACTCTTTTTTCATAATCCCGTCTCTATTTATGCTTTGAGCTTTACTTATGTTATAAGTAAAACAATTACCCAAAATAAATTATTCATAGAACACATGTTAATCAATTGTTTGATTTACTCACCATTATTTTTATCAGCCATTATGTTTACATTTATTATTTGATTTGAATGTTACTCCATTTGTCTAAAATTTTGTTTTCGTGATCTTGGTTTTAGTTTCTTTTTGCCTACTAATTGTTTGAGTGTGAGAGCTAATGCTCCCAAATAGCTAATTGATTCCTTTGAGGAGTTTAAAATTTGCTTAATTATAACCCATATTAAAAAAAAATTTATAAAAAATGTGATTAAAGCAAATGCTACCCATCGGACTGTCCTTTAAAATAAAAGATATAGGAAAAAACCCATAATAAAAAAATACTAATTTATACTAATTATATACATATACTGGGTGACTAGATGAGTTATAAATTAAGACAAAATCTTGTTCATTGTAGTCATGTGTGATACGCTCCCTTTCTACATCCAAATCCACTGTACACCACAACACGATTTCGTCTATTGGCATCTTTAATGTTCTGGGTTTCTCGTTACATATACGTATGTATATAATATATATGTAAATATGTAATATATATAATACATGTATGTAATACATATATATGTATTGAGCTTGACACAGGTGTAAATGTGCTAATGTCGTTATCACAATTTTTTTTATGCCATTCATTAAACGAATGTTTTTTTATTTATATTCGCTTTTATATGAACAACTAATTCTACTTAGCATACATAAATATATATATGCTAAAAAGATAACAAATCGTGAAGATAAGCGAATGAAAGAGAAAAACAAAAAGCAAATAAGAAAAAGTTAAGAAATGCGACTAAGTACACAGAAAAACAAAATTAATATTAAATTATGTGTGTTTGTAATATCACTTTATAACTCTAAAAGTGCGCAAACACGCATAGGTATGTGACAAGCATCGAAATTGTGTTAATTGAAAAATCCAATAATAAATAGATGACACCCATACAATAAATATACGCCACAAAGAAAGTCATAATCAAAGAGCAATAACAATATTAGTTATTTACTTATAATGAAAATAGTAAGCAAATCAACAAATTGATGTGACCCTCACCGGTATGAACGCGAATTTCATTTTGACTTAATTGTCCCACAACGTAACGCATCACACCTCAACCCACCCAACCAACCACCTAACCGTGAAACAACACAACACACATAGAGCGTAACAAATTGTCGGCGGCGCACTCATTCGCTGCTACGCGATCATTCACAAGTTCTGTTGAGAAAATGCACGATTGCAGAGTACGATTTGTGTAATCACTTGAGGGGCGTATGATTGGTTTTTACATATACATATGTACATATATGGATTTACTTATATACGTATGTATGTAAGCATATGTGGCTTCCACATATATAACATATAACAACCACCTAGTCGAATTCAGTCGAATAATCAATTTGTCAGTGCGTTCACTTATCAATAGCGCCGTTTGTCACAATCTGTGATGATCATGCGAAATTTTGGCTCGGCATTCGATCGCTTACCTACTCGCATATGTATTTATATACGCGGACGAGTAACTGATATACAGTTAGTTAGTATTTATTACCTGTGTTGTAGCGTGAAGCTTCGAGCGCGCACGGATTGAGTGTTTCATTCTAGGTTGGTGATAATGAAAAAAAAAAACAACAAATGCATTGTTTAATAAACGAATGAAATAAATTTAAAAAAAAAAGAATTTTTGTCAGCTGTAGTAATTTGTGCGATGAGCGTGCGCTAGTCGCAAAAAGTCAGCAATCGTGTTATAAGCGGGACGGTAGCAAAAACAATGATAGGCAAAGTAGCAGCTAATAAATTTCAATAACAATAGTTATAAAAAGCTTATGTTCAAGATTTCGGAATATGGAAAAACTCGAGTGAAAAAATTTGATGTATAAAATTTAATTCCATAAAATAACAGAAATTGAAATAAAATAACCAAATTAAAGGAAATAAATTAAAATAAAATAAAATAAATGAGAATAAATTAAAACAAATAAAATAAAATAAATAATATAAACTAAAACAAAATAAAAAAAAAATACAAAAAAAATAAAATAAAATAAAATAAAATAACATAAAATAAAGTAAAAATAAAATGAAAAATTCAAAAAAAAAATAAACTAAAAAAAAATAATAATTTAAATGAAATAAAATAAAATAAAATTAAATAAAATTAAATAAAATTAAATTAAATTAAATTAAATTAAATTAAAATAAATTAAATTAAATTAAATTAAGCATAAAAAAATAAAACAAAATAAAAATAAAATAAAAATAATATTAAAAAAAAATAAAAAATTAAAATAAAATAAAAAAAATAATATAAAAAATTAAAAGGAAATAAAAAGAAAAAAAATAAGTAAAAATAAAAAATAAAATAAAATAAAATAAAGTAAAAAAATAAAATAAAATAAAATATTTAAAAATATAATAAAAAATATGAAAATAAATAAAAATAAATAAAACAAAACAAAATAAAATAAAATAAAATAAAATAAAATAAAATAAGATGAAATGAAGTAAAACAAGCAAAGTAAATAAATACTTATACGAAATAAAACAGAAAAGAAATAAAATTAAATCAAATTAAACTGAATTAAATTAATATTATAAATCTAATCAAATTAAAAAATTAACGAAAAAATTGCTAAACAGTGTTTAAATTATTAAGTGAAACAACATTCAATAAAATCCTAAATAAAATGTGAATATGACTAAAAATTTTGGATTTCAAAAGTGACTAAATTCACTTTAAACCAAATTTATTATTCGAAAATCGTTTAGTGCTATTGGGTTTTAAAAATATGAAAACATATTTTTATATGTTATATTGTCTAAAGATCGAACTTTATTTAAAATTAATCAAAATAAAACCCAAGTTATGAAAAAGGAATTCATTAGTAACTTGTTTTTTTTTTCTATAATTTTAATTAAAGTAATGTGCAAAACACGACTTTTATTTAAGCTCAATTAGATATAAAATAATTTCTAAACCACAAATTTTGTTTTTAGCAACAAATTAAATATCTAATTAGTACAATTTAATCTATCGTACATGTGTTATGTTACGCTTCATTTATTTGTAAATAATTAATATTTTGCTTTGCTAATTTTTTATTTACTTTAAATAAAGTTTTTTAACCTCGATTACAAACGTCATTTCACAGGCTATTGCCACGCAAATTGATATACGACAAACACGCAGTAGTGCAAAACAAAACAACAACAACAACAATATATGCAAATAAACATATTTTGCATCAACTAAAGTCAACCATTTTATGAGAAGCGATAAGCAACTCATTGCCATAATTATCTCCAGCCGTACAAAAGGCATTGCAGCACTAAAAAGCAAACTATTGACAGTTGTGCAGTTGAGTAATAAAGCTATTATAGCAATTCCAAGGCAACGGTCTGCAATTATTTCAATAAACATAGAACTTCTTTGCCACTCAGCCGCAACGAAAACACGCCGAAGCAGCGATTGGCATTATCAGCAGCGGCGCTGTAAATAATTAGCAATAACCAAAGACAAAAGCAACAATAAACTAGCAACTGTGACAGTGTCAGTGCCAATTGTTGATTGCTGAGTGCATAGCGGCAGCAACAGAAGTAGCAAAAGCAAAAATATCAGCCATAGCGACAACAGCAACAGCATCCAATCCAATTACATCGAAAAGCCAAAGTACAGTCAAAATAGCAGATAACAACAAAAATGTTGAAAACAAAAACCAACGATGATAAAGTGGATACAATGCTGACCAAGGGTCTGGTACCGATAATTGATCTCGCTCATTGCGGTAAGCGTTATATATGTATGTATGTGTAAATGTGTCTTTTTTTATATAACAATATTTGCTACATACTCGTAGCTTGTGCTTTGCATGTTTGTAGCTGTGGTGTATGCTAACGTATGTAAATGCTTTTGCAATTATTCACATAAATTCATTGAGTATATAAAGGTAAATTAGTATAAGTATATACATATATGTATACAAATACTTAAGTTTATAAATATATAATAAAGCACTCAAATTACATATTAACTAGTTGCTGATGCTTATAATTTTGTATGAATGTACATATGTACATATATACATGTATGTATATAGTTGTATCTGTAATTCACCTCAATGCACTGTAACTATTTCTGCTTGAAATACTGACATATATTAGCCCATACATATATAAATAGTCATGTATGGATCTGAATGTGTCTTATATGTATATGTATGCGTATACTATGCACTCGCTTGTGCAAGGCTGATTATATGCAATTAGGTACACCTATTATTAGCCCATGAATATGCTGGAGTTTATAGCGATAAAAGCGATTGTTTTGCTTTTTGCTATACATAAATAATTTATTTTTATACAAAACACATAATTTTATATACACTATATACGTTTAATTAGATATTAGTCAATTTTGCCACTAAGAGCCTTGTGGATACTTGCGACCAATGATATATACAAACATATACATATAATTGATTATGAGAATGTAAATACGCCATGGCAACCAACCATAATTCGATAAGATAAAATTATTTTCTAAGACGCTTAAAAAGCCTAATTATACGCTAATTATTATCGCGGCTTTACGCAGGAGTATAAAAAAAATATAATCCATTATTATTTTATTTGCGTTTTATTCATTTTAGTTCCTTTTTATACCTTTTATGAAGATAAAATGGTATATTAATGTTGCTCCAACGTATCTAAGTACCAAAAGTAGAAGAGAAAGACCCACCACAATTTATACCGTCTATCTGAATGCAAACTAGTCCCTCAGTTTTTGAAATATTTCATTTTAAGATTTTGTGTCATAAATCTGTCAAAAACGCATCTAACAGCATGTATAAATTGTTATTCTACAAATATAAATTCAAATAAATATTGACTCTGAAAAATATCGATAATTAAATAGTGAATAAAGTAAATATATAACACAAATATGTTACAACAACCAAATAAAAAATAATAATATATAATCCTAAAATTCAACACTACAACAAATTTTCTATAGTCATGAAAAGTATAGGGACGGTACTTTTTATAATTTTTAATTTTACTTTTTCACTTTATTTTAATTAATTAAATTTAATAATTATTTTTATTTCTAAAGTTAATTAATTTTAATTTTAGTTTTAGTTTTAGTTTAATTTTAATTTTAATTTTAATTTTAATTTTAATTTTAATTTTAATTTTTATTTTTATTTTAATTTTAATTTTAATTTTAATTTTCATTTTAATTTTAATTTTAAGTTTAGTTCTAATTTTAATTTTAAATTTAATTTATATTTTTATTTTTTAATTATATTTTTATTTTTTAATTTTATTATTTTATTTTTATAATTAATTGTAGTTTTAATTTTATTTTAATTAACATTTAAATTTAATTTTAATTTTGGTTTTAATTTTAATTTTTATTTAAATTTTAATTTTAATATTAATTATAATTTTAATTTTAATTTTAATTTTTATTTTAATTTTAATTTTAATTTTAATTTTAATTTTAATTTTAATTTTAATTTTAGTTTTAAATTTAATTTTAATTATAATTTTAATTTTAATATTAATTTTAGTTTTTATTTTAATTTAATTTTAATTTTTTTTTTAATTTTAATTTTAATTGTAATTTTAATATTGATTTTAGTTCTAATTTTAATTTAAATTTAATTTATATTTTTATTTTTTAATTATATTATTATTTTTTAATTTTATTATTTTATTTTTATAATTAATTGTAGTTTTAATTTTATTTTAATTAACATTTAAATTTAATTTTAATTTTGGTTTTAATTTTAATTTTTTATTTAAATTTTAATTTTAATATTAATTATAATTTTAATTTTAATTTTAATTTTAATTTTAATTTTAATTTTAATTTTAATTTTAATTTTAATTCTAATTTTAATTTTAATTCTAATTTTAATTTTAATTTTAATTTTAATTTTAATTTTATTTTTAATTTTAATTTTAATTTTAATTTTAATTTTAATTTTAACTTTAATTTTAATTTTATTTTTAATTTTAATTTTAATTTTAATTTTAATTTTAATTTTAATTTTAATTTTAATATTAATTATAATTTTAATTTTAATTTTAATTTTAATATTAATTATAATTTTAATTTTAATTTTAATTTTAATTTTAATTTTAATTTTAATTCTAATTTTAATTTTAATTCTTATTTTAATTTTAATTTTAATTTTAATTTTAATTTTAATTTTAATTTTAATTTTAATTTTAATTTTAATTTTAATTTTAATTTTACTTTTAAGTTTAATTTTACTTTTAATTTTAATTTTTCTTTTATTTTAATGTTAATTTTATTTTTAATTATAATTAAAATTTAAATTTTATTTTTATTTTTAATTTTAATCTTATTTTTAATTTTAATTTTAATTTTAATTTTAATTTTATTTCATTTTATTTTGTATTAAGTTCCTTTACTGCACTTTATAGTATTTTATTTCATTTCACTTTCAATTATTCTAAATTTTGTTTAAATAATTTATTTATTATTTTTATTCCTTTAAATTCATATGTTCTAATATACTTTTTGTAATTTCATTTAATTTTAATTTAATATAAATTTTTTATTAAATTTTTGTTTAAATTTTTATTTTTACTTATATATTTATTTTTTATTTTTTTATATATTTTCTTTAATTTTATTTGATTTGATTTTTTGTATTTTATTTATTTTTTATTTTTTTTTATTTTATATTATGTTATCTTATCTTATTTTATTTTGCATTTTTTTTTAAATTCATTTAATTTATTCTAAATTTTATTTAAATAATTTGTTAATTATTTTTATTATTTTATTTTCATGTTCACTAATTTATTTTCTGCAGTTTTATTTCATTTTAATTTAAATTTTTTTTACTATTTTTTTTTTTAACTTATTGAAAATTTTTGTTTAATTTTTATTAATTTTTTAATTTTTTTTTTATATATGCAATTTGAAATAGAAAAACTTTATTTTTTTTTAGTTTATATTTTAATTTGAAATTTTATTATTTATTTTACTTTTTTTATAAAATTTATTTTTCATATTTTTAATGAGTATGAATAACTCTACTTCGTCAAAATCGCTATTTTACTTCACTTGGACTTGATTATCTGAGTATTGTTTTTAGTATATATAAATGTAATTACAGCACTTGAATTTATTTTTGAATTAAAAGCAATTTTCGCAAAACAGATTGTATTTAATATGTATATTGTTTTAATATTACATATAAATACGAGTATATACATAAGCTAAAAACTATATAAATATACATGTTTCCTATTTTTGAATTTGTATAGCGTTAACATATTTAACTGCTGCTCGCACTGCAATGAACTTCAGCTAAAACAAGGTTAAGTCAGTTGCAAGTGTTTTGTAAATGGTACAGTGGATTTCCTGACTAAAGGGGTTAATGAGCTTTTGAAATTTATATATATATATATATTTTGAGTGCCTTTGATTTTTTTCTTCAAAATAACTTTTTTCTGAGGTTTAATGAAACATTTTAAATTTAATATTAAATTGGCTGGGAACCACAGCTATAAAGTATAAAAAAAAGATAAATTTAAAGTAGGTAGTAATTCTTTCACTTTTCCCAAAAACAAAATATGGTCTAATCAGCTCGAAAAAATAATTAATATCATTGAGCAGTGACCTGAAAAAGCAAGTAGGAAATTTTTTTAAAATCTTCTAAAGTTCAAATATCTCTTATTATGTTAACATAAATAGAATTCATATGAAAAATTTAAAACACCCATAATTTGTCAACCCTTTTTCTTTATAGCACTATGACTAATAATAATAATGTTTGTATGCGTATATGTATATATATGCATTTAGAATAAATCATAGTAATTAGTGGCACATAACGTTCACATGCCATCAACGTGAGCAAAATGTAAATTAAGTGAAACACGCCTACCACACCCCTACAAACGTATAGGCCAGAAATGTACAGCCACCAAGGCTAAGTTTCAGAGTAATTTGAGCAATACACATCACTGCTGTTAACGTTGACTCATACATTTGATTGTGAGTTAGTTTTCCAATAAATAACCAATAAAGCTACGTACATATTCAACAGCTGTTTTATTTAATTTGAGTTCAAAGTAAATTAAATAAACAATAATAGACATGGAGATTAGCAATACAGCTTCCCATGAAATTTGATCTCTATAGCTAATACCCAAATGAAATTAGTGTAAACTGGTTTTTTATAACAACATTTTTAACAAATAAAAATTCATACCTACTATCCTGAAAATGTTTCCAAGCTGAGTTTATCGAAAAAAAACCATGGTTTTCTATGTATGTGTTAAATGAGAAAAAAAAATAAAAGAATAAATACAAATAGTAAAATAAAACATTGGTTCCTGCCTTTGCTTACTGTGACGTTTGCTTTGAATGCGTCACTGCAACACAAACAACCTTAGTTTGTTGTATTTCGCGATAGTTGATCACAACAAGCATATGCCTAAATGCAACCATGCAATTATTCGAACTAGCTCAATTTCTGAATATAGCTGAAAACAATTCACTATCTCTATTGTAGATCTATTGTGATGTCAGATCATTTTTGAAATAAGTTTTTTAATTTGGTTTTTTGCAAAGTTATTGCTGAAAAGTTCAAGGTTCTGAATTCATATTTCTTCTTCAATATATTTATAAATATTTGAATAACATAACAGCTACTTAAACGAATATATAAATAAAATAGAGTGCTATTACGTCTTTGCTATAAAGTAAGTGGGAAAAAGTGTCTCATTTAACTACCGGTTTGTTCCAGTTTAAATTTTTCATTACTGGGTTACTATAATTACGTGTGAGAGAGGTCTTATGTACGAATATGTACATAAATATGTACATATTGCATATAGAATTTGTTATTATGAGATATCAATGTTTACATTTACATTTGAGTAATCAACGCCAATAATTATGATTATAAATCCATCAAATGCATTCCAACTACGCATTAATTGGCTTGTAGACAAGTTGTGTTGCTATAAATTTGTTGTTGGTTGCATAACTTAATTAAGAGACTGCAAACTTTAAGTTGTTGAACATTTTCATTCAACGTATGCCACATTTGATTTCAACGTCCCCCAAAGGATATGTTTCATACTGTGTTTGCTCTTACATTCGGATTATAATTCCTCATTTTTATTAAAACTTAGAACATTATTTCTTATTATTATTTCTCATTTCATATTCAAGGAAACCCAATTTTATTTTTAATTGCAGTTGATTTACATAAGTGCAATTTTTTTTCTGCGAGAGATCTTAGGAAAACATTTTTTCGGTTAAGTATTCAATATGATTGTAGTTTTTTTTTAATTTTAGATTTTAACTGAGAATTTTAGTAATAAAATTTCATAAAAGAAATACACAAGTATTTGGAAATTCAATATCAGATCACTGAAAACTACTCATCTATCATCTTTCTGCAAGAATTTTCTTTCCATTTATTTATTGCCCCGTAAATGAGTTCTGTATTAAATTGGTTTTTTCTTGTTAATATCTGGTAAAATAGAAAACCATTAATCATTCAATCAAAAACAAAAAAAATTTTAATTTATATTTGTACAAGTATACAATTATGTAAATTAGACGAGTCATTACATATATGTATATGAAATTTGGTAATTATTTTAGCAAAATTTTAAAATCGTGATTAATTCCAGGTATATTTCTTTTATTGAACACGCCTATATAAGTATGTACATGTAGATGTATAATTACACCTTTCATGTACATGAAATGGTATATTAACTTTGATCCGAAGTATGTATGTACCACAAGGAGAAGAGATAGGCCCACTGAAATTTATACCGATCGTATCAGAATCACTAGCTGAATTGGTGTAGCCACGTGTGTCTGTCCTTCTGCCCGTCTGGCTGTCTGTCCGTCTCTCTGCTTGAATGCAAACTAGTTCCTTAAATTTTTGAGATATTTTAACCAAACTTGGCAGATGCACCTATACGTTTAAACGGTCATTAGTCTAAACTGTTCAGCCAGCCCACTATAGCATATATACGACCGATTTTGCAGATATGAGGTTTCGGGTCGAAATTCCGCCAAAAAAAAAATATCGAGGAGCGCGAAATTTAGTCTAATGCATACATATCATGAATTCTATATCGGTAGTGAAATCATCGAAATCGGAATACTATATCATATAGCCCCCATACACCCGTTTTTTTCATTTATGTGGTTTTGGGTCAAATCCGTCAAAAAAGCATCTAAGAGCATGAAATTTGGTATTCTACAGACGTATATTTAAGTTGATATCGACACTGAAAATCATCGAAATCGAGTTTTACAATTCACAATAAATTTGATATGTTCAAGAATGTTAAGCATGGCGAAAGAGAGCAGCTCTGTTTTGTTTTCTATTGTAAAATATTAACGCCGAATGGTTAAACACAATTTATAAAAAATTTATTTATTTTGTAAATTGAACGGAACTCATCAAAAATTATTGAAAAAATAAAAATAAAAAATAAATAAAATAAAATAAAATGAATAAAATAAAAAATAAAAATAAAAAAGGAAGAAAAAAATAAAAAAAATTATAAAAAAAAAATAAAAAAAAATAAAAAAATTAAGTCAAAAAAATAAATAAATAAATAAAAAATAAAAATAAAATAAAATGAAGTAAGAAAATTTAAGAAATCATACAAAAGAAAATTTAAAAAAATTATAAAATAAAAAAAATTAACTTGAAAAAAAAATTAAAAAATATAATAACTTAAATTAAATAAAATAAAATAAAAAAATAAAATAAAGTAAAATTAAATAATATAAAATAAAATAAAATAAAATGAAATGAAATAAAATAAAATAAAATAAAATAGAATGAAACAAAATAATATGAAATGAAATGAAAAAAAATAAAAAAAAATAAATTAAAATAAAAAAAAATAAAATAAAATTAAATAAACTAAAATAAAAAATAAAATAAAATTAGATTTAAAAAAATATTTTTTATTAAAAAATAAAATAATTTTGTACATTAAAAGAATATAAAAAAGTAAAAAGTAAAAGAATTAAATAATTTATCATTCATAATAGCGCTATTATTTGGCCTAGAATGAAATATTTATTTACATAATTCAAAAAATTGATTGTAGTTTCTAAAGACTTACCCCCTCTCTAAATGGGAAAACCCTGTTGCTTTTTCATGCTTTATTAAATAAAAAAAGTGCGATAAGTGCGGCTCGAGGAAGGGGTTAAATCACGTTTTTAAGTTCTATAAATTAAATACACTTAAATATATACTTATATGTTCCTACATACATATATGCATTTAAACGCATTCCATTGAGGTGTATTAGCCAACAACAAGAAAGACAACAACGGCAATCTAACAAACTCTGCCATATTTATTGTTGTGTTTCAGGAAATTCACTTGGTTTTAGCGGTAAAACACACAGTAAGATATTTTAATAAACTTGTTATTGCCATATTTGTGCTACTTGCTCCGCTGACGTAAATATTGTTTTAGCTGTTGTTATTTTTATAATTTCTGTATTGTTGTGTTAGTAATGTTCTTATTCTTGTTTGCTAACACATGTTGAAAATACTGCATATTATGCGTAAATTAAGTACTGCTCGCCGTAATTGCGGTACCCAGAAGAGAAGGAGGAGAGTGCCACCAATTCGCCAGCAAAGCGCTTTGTAATTGACGTAATAACCTTTAATCATTTTAATTGTATCACATAAGCATTATCTTAATTTTTTCTTCATCGTTGGTAGGTTTTTATTTTTGTTTGTATTATTTATATTATTTTGCATAAGCTAATTTATTTACAACCGTTTTTCAATTTTGTATTTTATTTTATTAGCAGATTTTAATAATTTTTTTTTACATTGCATTATATTGTATTGTATTATGGCTTGTTTGTGTTTTTCTTTATTTTTTTCATTAATTTTTACTCACATTATTTGTTTATTTATATTTTACCAATAACTACTTTAATTGCATTTTTATATTTTATTTTATGACTTTAAATAAGTTTGAGGTTTAACAGTGTGGTTTTCTATACTTACCATTTATTTAATTTAGTAAATGTAAGTACAAAAAATCTTATTCAAGGATTTCATACAACCAAAGTATTATAGTACATTTACACATATGTGCGTATTTTCCTATTTTTGTACGAGTATGTAGATATGTATGTTGTAATCCACAATTAACTTATCATCATTTAAGTGCAATTAAGCATATGCTATAAAAAATAAACAATAACAAAACAAAAATTTAAAACTCATATACAAAATAAACAAGCAATCGTATAAATGGCTAAATAAAAAGTAGCAAAAAAACAAGAAAAACTATAAAACCTCTTACAAAAATACCTACATTCGCTTTTAGCTACGTTTGAATTTCATTTCTTTTGAAATCATTACTATCAAAGCAAAATAAATATTTTTCTATTCAAATATTTTAAACTTTCTCGATAACACCTGAGGAAACCGATTTGTTATTGATGAAATTTCAATTAATGTTTAAAGAAATTGAAAAATATTTCTTTGGTTTTAGTCCAATTTATTTTGACTAGCCGATCTTGTAGCTGCCTGGCCTATCGTTGGCATTTAGTCTTTATGACCAGTTTTTTATTTCCGACCAATAAATGTGAGTGAATTTTTTTTATTTTGGTTGCATTTTGTTGTATAAATTAATATTGTTTTATTTCAGTTGATTACTTTTAAACAAAATTATTATTTTTTTTTAATTTTTGAATTGTTTTCATGGTGACAATAAATGAATGCATAGCTTTGTTCCTTTGTTCAATTTTACTTTTACCGCCAGGTGTTCGAAAGAAATTTCCGTAGAAATATTACTCATCTTTAATAAAAAATTTAAGCACTTGATTTCACGAAGTCATATTTATGTATATACATATGCACATATACATTTAATTCAATTGTCAATTAGCGGCAAATGTTGTTGATTGATTATTATCTTTAATTGCATTAACCAAAAATGCATTTATAAGCGATATAAAGGTATTGGCTAAATATTCGTTTATTTAAATTAAATTACTCATCACCTGTGAGCCACTCATTCATCACATGTCATTGACGTATGTCAACTATTTATTTTACATGTGTATGTTAATAGAGTATTATTATTGTTGCTTTTGCACTTAATAATTTGCATTGAAACTCACGGCCTTAGAAATACACATGCATACTTGCCAAGTAAAGATAGGTTATATGCATGTATACAACATATGTATGTGCATAAATATCACCATGTGTTTGCGTATAACCAAAATATATGTATAATAAACCAGTTATTTTTTCGCTAGTACAATAACCCCAAGCCAATAACCTTTTTTGGCCAAAATGCTACAACAATTAAAACGTGTGCTCACTTTGTAGTTTAAAGGTCAAGTTAAATGAAATTCAAAAAGTTCAAAAGTATTAAAAGGTTTAGTTGTCTATAAGCAATTACTTTTACGAAATTTATATTTATTTATTATTTTCAGTATTTATATGCTTGTGTAATCAATTATCCTTTAATTTGGAATTTTTTTGAAATAAACCATTAAGACAGTATATTTATAACTGCTCAAATTTGATTGAATGATTGATCATACAATTAATTCGTCCTAAAGCAATTGAGTATACTTACATAGATAATTATTTTTATTTTTCCTTATTTTATTTTTTCTTAAAATAATAAGTTATTTTGTACTTTGTGTATTTTTAATAAAAGAAATAAATAAGTTCTTTCCTTAATAAAACCTTAAATCATTTCATATTTGTCTCTTCTTATTGATAAAAATAAAAAATAAATGGAATTTTTCCATAGAAAATTTAATAAATAAAAAAGAAAAACTTTAAAATTATTTGTAATATTTGGATGTTTACAGTAAAAGTAATAAATTAATTTACTCTTAGTTTACTTTTCCTTATACAAACTTTTAACTTACTTTGCGTTTGTCGCTGCTATTTTTAAGTAATATTTTTTTTTTAAACTTAAAATTATTTTATAATCTTATTAGTGTTTAACAAATAATTGTTCACTTTTTTAATTTATTTAGTATTTGTTTCGCTTCATAGTGAAATTATTGATTTAATTTTTTAAATTTTTACTTTAATTTTTAATTGTTTTTGCATTTTTATTTGTTTTAAATAAATAAATTGTGCGTAGTTAATTATTATTATTTGTTATATAAAAAAAATATAAGTTTTTATTAAAAAAGTACTTTAAATTAGTTGATAGTTTTTGTTATTTTTTTTTTTATTAAAAGGTCGGTATGCAGCTCTAACGAAAATCAGAGACTCCATATAAAAAAAAAGTGCACAAAAACTATACGTTTTTAAACAAACAAGAAAGCTCAGCAACACAGGTTTCCAAGCGAAATAAATAGTTCACATATATATTTCGCGACAAACAAGAAGAAGACTAATTTTTGAACATATTAAAACAAGCTTATAAAGCAAGTTAGGTTTATTTTTATTTTTTTTCATCGATATCTTCGCCTTTTATTTATTTTTAGTCATATAGAACATTAGTATACATAATCAGCAACAAATATTTACCACCCTGTACTCATGTTTCTCGTTTTATTTATTTACGTTTGCATATCTTGTTGCTATTAAAATAGATGTTCACGATAGAAAATCAATCAATCAAATTTCCATACCTACTACATTTTGCCATCCACGAAATATATGATTGTTTTTTCGTTAGAGCTGCCTACCGACCTAAAATTAAAAAATAAATTTAGAAATTTTTTTCAAGAAAAAGATCAATGGTTTTTTGAATGACGTTATGGGATTTTCCATAAAACTAAAATTTAGTTTTTGTCTTTTCAGTAATTATTCGTATTATTAACATTTCTTTATTTTATTCGTATTATTAACATTATTGCTACCTTTTTTCAAATCAAGAAAAAATCATATTCCTGTTTAAAAAATATAATTAAAGAAATAATAATTATTACCTTTTAGTCGGTAGAGAAAATCTCACAAATACAAATCTAAAATATTTAAATCTAAATCATTTTAATATAGCTTAAAATATTAGTAGTGATTGATTTTTTTTAAATATTTTTAAATTAAATTATACATTTTATATAAATTATATTTACTATTTGTAAATTTAATTTCAATTTCATAAATTTATTTAGGAATTATTTACATCGCTACTTAATTAACCAACCTATTACACAATTTAATAAAAACTTAATTATTTCATCATAACATATTCAATAATAAATGCTTATTAAATATGAAATTACATTTATAAATATATACAAGCATACAATGAGTGGGGCAATAAAATCAAACAAATCATCTCTCATAAGCGAGTGAAATTAATTCACAATTCTGTATTGCATAGTGACCTATTTATATGGCAATGTGTTGTAAATAAAAACACAATAAACCGTTACAAAGCTATAAACATTCGTTTATTGGTATATAAATTTGTACATGAGTGAAAAAATTATGAATGAAAGTACATACATACATATGAACGTTATATTTGTAAAATTTGATTCTCATAATGTGAAGTATTTTTTTTTTGTGAACTGTCTGACATCTGGATATAACTGGTTTAATCGACTGTTTGACATATAAGATATATAAATCTTTTTTATATAAATATGTATATGTATAAATTTCTATGTATGTATGTATATATGATTTTATTTTATTTCGAAAGACAGTTGCTTTTTTTTAGTTTTCTATGCACTTATTAGTTATTAGTAAAATAATTTCACATTTCTATTAATAAATATTATACGTACGGATATTTCACATTTGTTGTTATTTTCCGGTGCTTAAGTGTTAGTCGTGAACTGCGCTATCAGATTGTCGATTGTCTTAACTCCTCCGTCTGCATATTTGATATGTACTTTAAAAAACTATTTGGTCACAAGAAACGCATTTTTCTTGCTTTACGACTTCCTGTCAACTTTTACTCGCTATTTTGCTTTTTGCAAGCGATTTCTCATCACTCCAATTTCTCTTTAGTATAAATAAATATGTATGTTTGAGTGCAGCGAATAGGAGTGAGTAGAGTAGAAGAAATCGGGCACTGCAAAAAATAACGTCGAATGTTTGTTTATTAATCACAATTTACTATTGACAATTTCATTATCATCGCCGACGCCCTTATTTTACCCGTCCTGTTTTGTACTGTACAGGCATCGACAGCGAGTTGTTTGTTGCGTTTGTTTATATCACGAGAGATTATTTATGATAAATATAAAAGTACTTGCCTTTAAAATTGACAATTACTAATTTATATTTACTAGAAATTGTTGTTACAATTGCGTCAGCGACCGAAAAGGTACTTTACATTTATTTAAAAAAAAAAAATCTAAAATTAAATTATATGTTATTACCTTATTTTCCTCACTCCATGACTATAAATTCTTATGAAAAAGAATAAAAATTATAATTATAATTAGTCTACTCGCTATCGTTTAAAATTATAGCAATTGCAGGTTCGTTTATTTAATAAAATCGATAAACATATGCATGTATGTGTATATACCCATGTATATACAAAATAAATAAATTAACTGCCTAATTGACAATATCAATTTGAACGGCAACATTTCGTCTGTCAGTTGAAATACAATCGATCTTCGTCCAGTCTCTGTTGCGCAAACATTTCATTCAAGATCAGCAGCACAGTAATGTGACTGATTGACTAACTGATAGACGGATTTGTTGTTGATTGGTTGATGGTAAATAATTTAAGACCACATGCGAAAAAAAAATTAATATATTCATACAAAAAAATCTTGTTATTCTTGTGCTTTCACGTTTTCTGTCACTCAAAATGTCACATTATTCAAAATTTAATAGTTCAGTATTTTACACTAAAAATAAAAATTTTGACTATATTAAAATTTAAAAATAATTTTAAACTGAATTAGTAACGCCTCTGTTTGTCCTCTACACTCATTAGTTCTAAATATAACCTCATAATTTCATTTTATAAGTCTCAATTACCAAATTGTGTAAATAATTACATGTACAAATATATTGCATATTTAAATATGCACATTTCGAGTGACAACTTGCTATATAGAGTCTATATTGTTAAGTGCCGTATACTTGAAATGATTTGAGTTTATTTGCGTTACGACGTTTCTTGGCTAATCGAGCGTAGACTTTCTTTGTAATTTTCTTATCAGTGCCGACAGTTCCAATTTCTGAGATAAAAGGTGCCCTATACTTGAAATGGGTTTAAATGCATACAGAACAACGCCCTTAGTTAATTTGAGAGCACTTTATTATACTTGCAGATAAATAAAAAATAAATTATCCTTAACTAAAATAATCTTTATTTTGTTCTAATTTATTTTATTTTATTTTATCTTTTTTATTTCATATTATTTTAATTTATCTAAATTTATTTTTATTAACTTTATTTTACTTAACTTTGTTTTATTCAATTTTATTTTATTTTTTTTGAATTTTTTATTTTATATATTTTTTATTTATTTATTTATTTATTATATCATGTAATATTAAAATTTACTTCATTTTAGTTTATTTTGTTTTACCTTTTTTATACAATAAAATTTATTTAAAAAATTTAATTCAATTTTATTTACAATAAAAACGAAAAACAAATATATGATCTGATACAGCTCGAAAGACTAATTAATGTTATTGAACGGTGATCAGGAAAAACATCTAGAAATTGCGGAAGAGCCTGCCGAACGAACGAAATTTTCTGTAACTATAAAAAAGGCGTTGCCTTAGAATATTTGTTAGTAGATTTTGACAAAAACAACTATATTGCGACAATTTTAAAGCTACAGAAATTTTGAAGTGAAAAACACAATGAGTTAGTTAATCCAGCACACACGTAGCCTAATGGTTGGTTTAACCATTGGTTTGTGCTGTGGACATCCCATGTTCGGAGCCAATTCGAACAAGGGTGTCTGGAAAGAAGTCTGATGAAGACACGTGGTGGGTTCCGAAATATGTAGCTATAACTTCAGATCAGACTGTTGTTGTAATTTTTTCACTCTTCCCGAAATAAAAAAAAAATGGTCTGATACTGCTCGAAAAACTAATTTATTAAATTTTTTAATTCAAATAAAATTATTGTGTTTTATTTCTTTTTTGTTATATATCTTTTGATTTAATTTTTTTTTAAATTTATTATTATTTTGTTTGTTTTTAAATGTATTAAATTTAATTTAATTTCATTTAGTTTGATTTTATTTCATTTTATTTAATTTTTTACTATTTATTCTATTTCATTTGTTTTTTTTAATCTTTTATTTTGTTTTTATTTTTATTTTTTAATAAGTTTGGAAATTTTATTTCACTTAATATTTTTATAAAATTAAGGTTATCTTATTTTATATTGTTATATTTGTTTTATTTTATTTAAAACATTTCTAATTAATTTTAAATTTAATTTTTTCAATTTTTTTGTATAATAATGTTACTACGTATGTTTTTTTTCTTTTAACAAATTGCAATCAATTATGAACAAAAGTTTTAATCATATAGGCAATCCGGTGGTAATAAATTTCATACAGTTATGTGATAATACCAAATTTTTTCACACGGCGCGTAGGTTTATAATTTATTTACCACTTCCGAATTCCATTTAATGCTGCATTGTATTTATATTTTATTTGAGTTTTTTTTGCTTCCTTCCTTTTTTTGTTTTTTTTTTTTTGGTTTGGATTTTTTTTTAAATTTTCTTCTTGAATCGTGTTGTTCAATAAGTAACTGCACTTAAGAGTCAACACTCGTAGAATTAATGAAAATGAAAATGCGTTGTTCAACTAATTGAGTTGTGACTAGCTAAAGGCAGCATGTGTGTAAAAAGAAAATTCAACAATACGTACAATAACATTAACATCACAAAAAGCAATAACAATGTCAGAAACTGGGCGCACTCATGAATAAATTTTAATTTACAATTTAGCGCATTTCAATTGAATTTTCAAGCAAATAAATTACCATGGAGAATAGAAATACGAGTTGGGTAATGTTTAAATGGACATTTAGTCTACATATGTACATATGTATGCATGTTAAATAATGCATTAATATACTTAGTTGATATATGTACATTTATAAAATATACTATTAACATATAAAGCGGCTTTGGTAAGTGATTCCACATGCAATTATGTATTTTTGCATCCTACTTTAATACTATAATGTGTATAAATATTTATATATGTAAATGTAGAATATAAATATATTTAAAACATTTGTTCGTCGCAAAAAATTTCGAAAATGCTAAAAACGCAAAATTTTTTATATTTTTTATTTACTTACATTCTAACTGTAAGGTTTGTTCATACATATCCATATGTGATAGAGGGTAGACCGCGTTTAGCGCTTAATATCGCTCACCGGCTGTTAATAACATTACATATTCATATATGTAGTATTTATTTGTGTACATACTTGCTAAATGCTCAGTTAGTAACGTGTGATTAACCTTTTGCAATGGAAGGCCAACTTTTACCAATAATTGTACATGTATGTTATGTATATATGTATATATGAATGTATGCTTTTATGCTTAACAATAATTCTTTTAGCTGTATTTCATGGTTTTTCAAAAACTTAATTAATATTAAAGATATACTCGTATGTATGTACTTGTGTGTGTTAACGGTTTTCGGCACGCTGAAATTAGCATTCCAAAATGTTATTGTAAAACAAAATTTATTAACTAAAGGTATAGATATGTATAAATTTCTTGCGTGTTAAGGCATGTGTGGACACTTGGCGCTATACGACAAATTCTCAAGCTTCATACATAGGTACAATGTACAAACATACATGTGAAATTAAAAAAATTACAATATCGGCTACGTATTGTGATCGATGCGAGAGGTGAAAAGCGTGTTAACCGACTTTTGCTTATTTATTTATAGTGTAGAATGGTACTTATTTATAAATTATTTTACGTCATAAATTTATAATCTTGAATGTAAGAATATATTTGAAATAATCAACTTTAATTTTGCACAGCAAAATGTGTTTATTTATGTTGTTAATCGTTTGCATTTTCTGCTTTTGATTTCAAATCAATTCAAAAATAAAATATATATTTTTTAAATTGTTTTCTACATATTTTAATATGTAATATCTGTACTTGAAAATGCCTATGCATAAGTAAACATATTTGTACGTATAGAAATATTTGTTTATTTAAAATATTTTTGTTTTTATATTTACCGCATTACTTTGAAAATGGAAAAATTTTAAAATTCACTTAAATACTGCGGAATAGAAATTTTTCCTTTCATGTTCAAAATGTTTTACAAAATAATTTACTGCAATAATTAATTGACTCTTTAATTATCTACGCTAAATATTGGTATTAGATACAATATTTGCTATAACAATTTCAACAATTTTGTAGAATATTCATTGCATGGACTAATGACCAGCTAATGATCATAGTAATGAACTCTAATTAGAGGAAATTTTTTCACTTGCTAAAATGTTGAAAAAAACTTAAAGCATTTTTACGAATATGTATATAAAAATATACATATGCAAATGTACGTTTTCGAAAAATATTTTGATAAAATTTTACAAAATGGACAAAAAATTATATATTCATCCATTATACATAGTATGACATATATTTTATTATTTTAGAATTATTTTAAAATATTTAGGACAGTATATAATAAAAAAAATATATAATTGTGCTATAAAAAATATTTTTTTATATCAGCAAAATAAGCCTAGTGATAGCTTATATATGTATGTACTGATTATTCAACGTCTTTGTTTTGACCAATAAAGCTTTGACCCAAAACTGCAATTTGCCGAAAAAATATTTGTTACTTTTTAACTTGACATCAATAAGTTTTCCTAAGGTAGATTCTATTAATTTTTTCCCCTGCCAAAAATCATATATTTCATTTTACGTCACACCTTTATCATTTAGAAGTAGGCTACCTATGTATGTACATATGTAATACACAAACTTTGCATATTACTGCTTCTCAACTGTTGCCAACCAATGAATTGTTATTGCATAAAAACTGAGCAATAAAAAACATCGTAACTACAAATCTTATCAATTGTTATCCAATCCTTAGCAACGTCGCTATGATTTTGGAAAAATCAACTAAATAAATAAATAAATATAGCGAATAAGCTGAAGAGAAAGGTAAACAGTTGAAAAAATGCCAATACTTTAAATTATTGTTAAGCCAGCAAAAAAAAATTGTGAGTATAGGAAAAATAAAATAACAAAAATCAGGAGAAATATACGAAAATAGTATTTCAAGTTCATTAACACGTTTGCAGAACAATGGGACAAATTTGAAATACAAATGTGTCAGTTACGGTGTGATCCGAAATTCAGATTTACTTAAATTATTATCTTATTAAATATTGACAAATTGTGATGAATTTAATTACATTATTGAATTGGCTTTCGCACTTAGTTTCGTTTAAAAACTTTCTTTCGAGCTTGATTTAATTTTAAGCAGTATTTGATTATTATTTTTAGTTTGAAAGAACTATATTTTTAATTTTATTTTATTGCAAATAAAAAATAGTTGATTCAAACTTATTTTAAGACGTGATTATGTTATGGTGCACATAATTGTCCAACTACTCAAGCAATTAATAAGGCCTGTGCATCATCATTTTGTTTGTTCCACCTCAAATATCGCTGCTGTAAGTGAAAGACCCGAATGTGTCTATTTCTCTACGTTCTGCAGAGGTGGGACTTTCTTATGGCATACTTACACCTACATCCATATAAACAGCTCGCACAACAACTGAAGGTGGGTGATAATTCACAACGCCGTAGTTACGTCGATTGGGTGCTTGAATAACAAGCAGTGGACAGCGATAAGTATATAAGCAAAATTGACTCATCACTGAATCCCCAAATAACTGAAGGGATTCCATTGCAACCAAAAGAACTTACTGTCTGGTGCGCTCTTTAGTCCGAAGGTATGATTGGAACTTACTTATTTCGAAACGATAGAGGCGAGACTGTCACTGTCAATTCGGAGCGTTATGGTCGTATGATAACCGACTTTTTTTTAGCCTGTGACTGAAGAACACGACTTGAGCAATGTATGGTTCCAACAAGATGGCGCCACATGCCACACATCATGAGCACGGCGATCGTGCGATTTGACACCGTTGGATTTTTTTTGTGGAGCTACGCGAAAGACCGTGTTTATGCTGACAAACCTTTAATTCTTGAGCACTTCAAAACCAATGGCTGAGATACCGCCCAATATGTGCTAAAAAGTTGTCGATAACTACCTCAAACGGATCGAAGTTTTGCAAAAATTCACTAGGCAGTTTTATACTAAATGATGTAGTGTACAATTTCATGTAAAAATTATTTTAAATGCATTTTATTTACGCTCTTTTTGAAAACCTCAAAATAGATAACCCTGTACAATAATAAAAATAAATAGTTGTAACAACATTATTTCGATTTTAACTGTTGATGTTTCGAAAAAAAATATAGAATAATAGAAAATTAAAATCTATAAAAGTGATTTACACAGAATATTCATTAAATTCACCGGTTTTAAAATTACTTTGGGTTAAATTAGTACCTCATTTTGCATGTAAAATTTTAAAGATTACGTATACGCGCTGTAGTGCTAATAAAATGCTAACTATTTAAAATTCACTTTCAAAATATTCTACATTAATTTAATATGAAGGAAATGTGATGGAAATTAATGTGTACAATACAACTAATTATACAAATAACTAACACCTTAATGTTTAATAAATAAATTCAAACTTCTTGATCGTCTTCCACGAGTTGTGCACTTAGGTCGGCATTCAGCACTTAAACCTTTATCGAATATGTTGGACGGTAGTCATTTGTTGAAAATTCTTCTTATTTCAGTGCAAATCTAAATAAGCTATTAGTAAATCTACTACAAGTATTATTGCACTTTTGATAGCAGTAGTCCGCACAAGCACTTCAGTCATTCATTCTTGTGGCTGCAGTAAAATGTAAAAATCCCCAAAAGCTAAATTTTATTGTGTGCTAACAACAATTGTAAATACTTTAAGTACTTTAGCTATGCAGATACCAAAAAAAATTAAAAGGAATCAAACATTTGAACACTTAATCTACATACATATTTAATTTATGTACATATATGTGTATGCCGACCACAATACTAGAGTAGTTACCATACGAAAGACCATGCTTCCAGGTTCTGAGTGTATTTCTGACTTGAAATGAAATCGCTTCATAAAAATCTGTTGGCCTTTCGTAGGGGCTTAGAATAGACCGTAGGTCCCTCCATTTATTAGTAAAAACATCAAGGTGAAAACCCACAAATTGGAGGAGGAGCTCGGCCGAAAATCTCTTCAACGGTTACAAAGCGCAATTATATATTTATATATATATATATATATATGTTTATACGCATGTACCTTCATGGATATGAGAGTATTTTTACACTTGTTTAAATGCGTGTATTAGTACATATATATGCATATATACATACGCCCATGTTCTGACATCCAAGGGTAGCGCCGAACAATACAAAATTGTCATTGATTACTTCGAAAGTTGTTGAAAATCGATTGTTTGATTATTTTCCTCTGCATTGTTAACATTTCCAATATTTGTCATGGCCTTTGTCGGCCACAACTACATATTTTTACCTGACTGTGTGCAATGGTTCTGGTTATGGTTGGCGTGCGGAATGCCAAATGTTGTAAAGGTTATGTAACATACATATAACTTACAAATGTACGCACATATTTATAACAGGTGTGTGTTTTTATATACAGTACATATGTACAATATTTGTTGCTATTGAAAAACTACCTTTTTATCGTGGCATTTTAAATTGGTACTAAAATGTTCGTTAATATATTACTAAAATAATTAAAAAGGCATTTTCCAATGAATTTCAACACGTTACAAAAAGTACAAAAAAGATCAATGACTTACAGTCATTAGGTTATAGGACATTATAGGACATGTAATGGTTAAATGACTTTAAAATCTTATAAATTATACTTTGCAACGCAATGAGTGATATTAAAAAGTATTCGTTTTTAAAGTAAAAAAAGTTAAAATAAAATGATCTTATTAAAAAAATTACAATAAAAATTACCAAATAATATTAATAATAATAGACGGTTTCAATTGCACCCGATCTGCAACATATCGCTTAAACAATACACGACCTGACTAATAGTGTTGCAAAGTAGAAAAGTAGTACTATTGTGAATGGGCCATTGAAAAAACATAAGGGAAACTCTCGCTGAATATCAAATTGTTGAAATATTTCAGTAACACTTCGAAATGGAAAACTAATCGCGCCTCATAGTTCATTAAAAATAAATATAAAATAAAATCTTTACAAAAAGTACACATTCAGTTGATATTTATTATTATTTTTAACTAAATAAAATTATTTACCAAAGATTCTTCGGAATAAAACATTTTGTTTGCTTTTCGCTAAAATATTTCACAAAAAATTTTTTTTTATATTTTGGCAGCTAACGTCAGTGTTGTAAAGTAAATGCAGAGTCAGTCAAAAATAATCCAGCTGGGCATTCTTTAGCGGGTCGGGAACAAAAGAAAATAGCTAATATTGTAAAACCATTCTGTAAAACTATGTTTTATAAGATCAGTCTTTTATTATTATATTAATATGAAGTATATTAAAAATTTAGCGGCCGCGATAGCCGAGTGGTTAGCATTGCGTACTGACATTCGAAGGCCTGGGTTCGAGCAATATCCAAAATGATAGGAAAAAAAAATTTTCCTAAATGCGGTCGCCCCTCGGCAGGGAATGTCAAGTCCTCCGAGTGTATTTCTGGCATGAAATAAAGCTTCTCATAAAAATCCATCAGCCGTTCGGAGGCGGCTTAGAATAAACTAAAGGTCTCTCCATTTGTTGGTAAAAACATCAAGACGCAAAACCACAAATTGGAGGAGGAGCTCGGCCGAAAATCGCTTCAGCGGTTACAAAGCGCCAAATATATATTTATATATATATATGTATATATATTAAAAATTTATATTATTTCCCATTTAAGTGTTGTAAAAAAATTTTCACTGGAGCCACTACATGTAGACGATTTTTGCAGATTTTTTTTTCATGAAGAATTATAATTTTGTTTTGTCTGGAGCTATATTGAGAACGTTTTTCCTTCGTCTAAGTCTCAACAACTGCGTTCAGTAAGGGTCCAAGTAATTGTTTCGCTTGGATTAAGAAACGCGTAAAACAGTGCACGCCGCTATTCCCGCAAATTATGCTTGTTTGGCATAAATTAAGACATTTTTGAATAAAAAAATGTACGACCCTAATAAGAAAATAAATAATACATCATACAAGTATTATTTATTTTCTTATTAGTACCGTATATTTTTTTAATCAAAATGTCTGATTAGTCTGAGATATTCTAATGTCATCCTCGCAAACTTTTTCAAAATTTATTCGTACATTGATATTGTTATTTATATTTATATTTACATTTATACTTAAGAAATTAAGTTAATTTTCTATGTGGTAATTTCTATTTTTACTCCCTTCTCCTAATCCATTCTATTAAATTTGTTTATTTATTTCAATTGTTAACGCCAATTATTTGCTGTATTGCTCAGCAAAAATTGAATTCTATAGCTCAAAATATAGCTAAGAATTTGTTATAAAATAATTTTGAGCAATAAATGCTGCTGAACATAGAATGCTGCTAAACACTTTTTTGTGAAATAAAATTAGTATTAACATAAACCGTTATCCTTTTGGGATCTATTAAATACTTTTATTAGTGTGTGAACACGTGTAGAAAGGTGGTGGTAAAATTTTATTATTTATAGTTTAAAAAATATTTATTATTTTATTACAATCTATATTAAAAAAACATTATATTGATTCAATTGAAGCCAATTATCATATTTTAATAACATTTAAGTAATTGTAGTACAAATAGAATTTTATTCATTCAATTAAATTAATATTATTTTCCTACGTAATTGCTTTGACCGAATCTTTTTGTTAAATTAATATTATTTTCCTACGTAATTGCTTTGACTGAATCTTTTTGTTATCACCTTTCATTTCCCCTCTGGCTTTTTCTCTATGTATGATTTTATTATTATAACTCATTTCATAAATTCTTTCATCAATGCTTTTAGAGAAAACTTGTTTCTCATTTTCTAACAAAATAATAATGTTCGTAATATGTTTACTCTTCCACAGGGACCGAAGAAACGCCAGTGCGTTCGGTTGTGAATCGTGTTGGTCTTCAATTGCAGAAATGCTTGAGCGAGAAGGGCCTATGCTTGCTGGTAAATCATGGTATTTCTGATGAAAAGGTACGTACTCAACTTAATCAACACTGTGTTTAGTATTCAATAAAGTAACCCGCCTTCGCATTTTTAATTGTTTAGCTAAAAACCGCTTGGGATCATCTTGATGACTTCGTAGACCTACCCAATGACGTGCGTGAACATTACATACGCACCGGCGATGATAACCATGGCTACGTACGACCGGGCGTTGAACGCTTCAATGGCAAAATACCTGAACTTCGTCATGCTTTCAATATTTGCACTCTAAATGCGAAAAACCTCCCAGAAGAACCACTACCCGGTTTTGCGGAACATATTTCCTCTTTGGCACAAGATTTCAAAGCACTATCACGTTTCATTCTGCAAGCCTTAGCCGTTTCACTAGACATACCTCAGTCATTTTTCCTTGAGAAACATTCACATATGTTATCTGGTGATCATGATAACGAATCTACACTGCGCCTACTATACTACCCACCCATAATTGAGGATACCGATGAGAAGAATGATTTTATTAAAGGCAGTTGCATTTACAGTTATCAACGTTGTTTATCAGATAAACCTGATTTTCGTCCAGAAATAAATCCGCGTGATGAAATTAATGAACTGGATGGTAAGGAGGAGCATAATGGTACCACAGAACGTCAGCTGCCTAACGGTGAGATGATACGCTGCGGAGCACATACAGATTATGGCACATTTACACTGTTAGCTCAGGATTCGGAAGGTGGTTTGGAGGTGAAATTGCCCGGTAGTGAAAAATGGCAACGTGTTGGCCATTTACCCGGTGCCATACTGATAAACTGTGGCGAGATTCTGTCGATATGGACGAAAGAACGTTATCCGGCATTGGTAAGTAGTGGTAGTTGTGAGCTATCCTTTCGTTAAATATATATATATATATAAGTATATTTTATATGATTTTTTAACCTCTTAATTTCGATTTTTTTAAAATTAATTTTATTTTTTTTAAATTAATTACTTAAATTTAATTTATTTAATTTTACTTACTTTATTATATTTTTTAATATAATTAATTTTTATTTTATTTTTATTTAATTTAATTTAATTTAAATTTATTTTTAACCTAAATATATAAATTTTTCAGTTATTTTTTTATTGCACTTTGCTTTATATTATTTGATTTCATCAAATTTAACATGATTTCATTCAATTTTTTGCATTATTTTATTTATTTAATTTAGTTTAAAGTTATTTATTTTATTTTATTTTATTTTATTTTATCTTTTTTTTTACATATTCTTTTTCTTTTTTTTTTGTTTGGTTTTATTTTATGTTACAGTATTTTATTTTATTCTGTTTACTTAGTTAATTTTTTGTTGCTTATTTATCTCATAACGTTTCACTGAATGTTATTTTATTTAATTAAATTAATTTTATAATATTTAATTTATATCAGTTTTGTATTTAATTTTGGTTTATTTAATTTAATTTTATTTCATTTTGTTTTAGTCAAGATTATTTGTTATTGTATTGCTTTTATTTAATTTATTTTAATTAACTTTTTTTCATTTTGTATGATTTAATTCAAATTTATATCATATTATTTATTATAATTTATTTTATATTTTTTTATTTTTTTTTAATGTTTTATTAATTTTATTATAATATATTTATTTTCACTTATTATATTTTACTTTTTTATTTTATTTTATTTTGTTTTATTATTATTATTATTTATACTATTTCATTTTTGTTTATTAAATATTTGTATATAAGTTTTTTAATTTTATTTGAATTAATTTTATTTTATTGACTTTCATTTAATTTAATTTAGTTAAATTTAATTTTAATTAAAATTTTTAAATTTTATTTTATTTCACCTTATTTTATATTACACTATTGATTATTATTTTATTTTACTTTATATTATATTATTGTTTTATCTTTATTTTATTTTATATCATATAATTCAATTTAATTAAATTTTTGCTTCATTCATTTTATTTTATTTTATCTAATATTTTTTAATTCATTTTTTTAATATTTCCTTTCTATTACTATATTTAGTTTAAAATTATTATATGTATATAATAACGGTTTAATTTCACATTGCAGCCACATCGTGTTGTCATCCCAGAGCAACAGCACATTCGCTCGCGTGGCCGCCATTCCATTGCATTCTTCTGCCATCCAGGTCAGTTAAATACATAGAAAGCCGTGCAAAATAACGAAGAGTGAATATTTGTTAATAAATTTTTTTTTTTCAGATAATTTGACGATGATTTCGCCAAATGACCTGCCCAACAATGAAATCGGCACAGATACTGTTGATAAGAAACCGCGCAAGAAGTCCTTCAAGGCGGCAAAAGAGAAGTATGTGTAAAAGTTTTCATTCTCGCCAAAACAAAAATTAACGAAGAATTATCCTTCCTCTATTACTAATAAAATATAAAATTTCGTACAACTTAAAATAATACAATTTTATGAAAATTCTCATTGATACTGCTTTCACAATAATTCCCTCTCTCACATTATTCATTCACAAAATTTTTCGTTTGCATTGGCATAACATCTAGTTTCTTTCTCTTCTTGAAATCATTTTTAGGGTCTACAACGCATACCAGTTGATACAGAAGAGATTTCGTGAAACGTATGGCCACCATCAAACATCGCACTGATATTTACATATATAAGTAAATTAATTAATAATAAGCTTTAAGTTCTTAGAAATTTATTGTACTACATACCATATGTATGAACCATACATAGGTATTTAGGTTCTTCATTGCTCAATTACTTTTAGTTATATAAATATGTTGTACTTTTTTGTATTAACTTCAATTGTAAATTTCGCCGGCAACCGGATGTACTGCTACTCACACAAAAGCTTTGTGGGTGAGTTAAAAAAAATCAGCACTCACAAGATGAAGTCTAGCTGTTTTTGTATTCTTCATTAAGTTTAACTTATTTTACGATGCATATACATTCATACATTTGTATTTATGTTCAACATAATTTGAATTGGTATTTCTATTTATACACATTATTATTTAATATTTTATTAAAGTTATTTCTTATTATTACATATAAATACATACACCTTGATACATCTATCAAGAGTATACATACATGCATTCATATATGAATTTATTTGGAAGTATATATGCACATATGTAAAACTGTTCGCTTGCTTCTGAATATTTTCCCACACTGTATATTACATTACATTACATAAATACATATTACAGCATTCACATGTTAACATTTTAAATAAATATTTTATTTAATTATAAACGTCCAGTTACATCCACGCACATTGTTTTTACTTTTTCAGCATTTTTTGTTGTTTATAAGTAAATATTTTTATTTTAGTGTTTTTGTATTTGCTATAGTATTTCAATTTCTCAATTGACCGTTAACACAATACCCATATGTGTATATACATATTTAATTATAATACGAGATTTTATAAAAAAAAATTCTGTATATTCATTATTATTTCGTATCAATGTATTTTAAATAAATAAATATTATTAAGTAATAACTCTAAAATAAATAAATTAAATAAGTACGAAAAATTAGAATTCTTTTTATTTATTTTTTAAGCTTATGTTTAAAATTTAAAAGAATTAAAATATGTTTTTAGATAGATTTTGCACAAAGTTTAACAATGAAGATGACATTTCGGTGGAACTAGCCGGAAGTAGAAAACGATGAGGAACGTCTCCAATTAACTTAAATTCTTTCAATTTTTTTCGCCTGAGCCTTCTTAACAAACTCGGAGTATTGTTCCTCAGTAAAGCTGGATTTTTCTATATATTGGAACGTATTAAGAACTGTTTTAGATCTTCGACTGTAAACGAAATTTACAATCGAATTAACTTCATTTCATGTTTCTACCTGGTTTCGATAAAAAGATAGCTCATAATAACATACAGACCGATAATTTTTTTAAAATTTAATAGCACAAGCGAATTCGGTTACATTTACCGAGAGCCACAAGTAATTTTTTAAAGAGACACATGTAGATCGCAAGCCGCAGATAGTCACCCACTGGTATAAACTGTGCGCCCTGAGTTCTAAAAAAATATAACTTTCTTCAGGTTTGACATGATCAAGTCTTTTGTTCAAAACAGATTTCAAGTCTTGATCAAATCAGATTTCATTTCCGGCGTCGGAATCTCTCCTTTACGAAATTTTCATGAACATCCCAAGACTAACAGTTAGTTGAAGTTATAAGTGGATGTTTATCTCATTGCAGCTGCTGACCGGTAGGTATTAATTTGAATTTACGTGAGTATCATACAAAATTTCACACCATTAGGTGCATTTTCGGAGGCTCAGATGCTCATTTTTAATATGTCATGATCTGTCATTTTTTCATTGTATTCAGTACCGTTTACAATTTCATCATGGTAAGATATACGCAAGAATGAATTTTGCCTTGGAACAATTTGAAAACGATAACGATTTTTTCATCTGAGTGGTGCGGTAAATAAACAAAACTGTCGATTCTGGTGCGAAGAAAATCCACAAAATATTCATGAACAACCATTACATTCACCTAAATTGGCAGTTTGGTGTGGTTTTTGGTCTGGTGGAATCATCGGTCCGTACTTCTTTCGAAATGAAGCTGGTAGCACCGTTACAGTCAGTGGACAGTGCTATAGATCGATGATGGCCAACTTTTTGTGATTAACACCATTAGACTACTTCTTGTGGGGTTATTTGAAGTTTAGTAATAAACCAGACTCTCTTCAAGCTTTAAAAGTCAATATTGAACGTGCTATTCATGGCATAAGACTTGATTTAGTGGAAAATGTGCTGAAAAATTGGGTTCATCGATTGTGCTTCATATTAAATGAAAAACATTTGAATTTCTTTAAAAATTAGTGTGTTTTTTTAAAGAAATCATATCACTCTTATTGGAAACCCGTATATATATATATAAAGATTCTTTTTTGCCAGATGTCTCAACGAATCGTTTGTATGTGAGCTATATGATATAATAAATTGATGCAGCCTGTTCCGACAAATGATCAATACATTATGAAAATACACTTTCATTCGTTTCGTTGAAACATTTCCAAAACTGAGAGACTAGTTTACCTTGAAACAGGCGGAGGGAGAGCCGAACATGATCGTCATTCTAATACGATACGTATAAATTTTGACGGGTCTATCTCTTCTCCTTCTGATACTTACATACTTTGGCCAAAGTTAATATACCATTTCTAGTACATGAAAGGCATCAAAATAACAAGTTCATAGATAGAATAAAAATAACAACATAAAAATAACGCCTTGAGACACTTAAATTGTAGGAAAGTAGTGAAAGCCAACACTCTTTAATTGCAGAATTTTCAGCAAAAAGCGCAAATCTTCCCCAACAGCTACGAGTCATGTCTGCATGCCACTCAATAAATGAATGCTTGATTTGCCATCAAATTCACTGGAAGTTATCGGTCACTATCGCCTACACTCACGTTGGTATGGCATAAATGTATCAATTTATATTTATATACAGGCATGGAAGCATAAAAATACCTTAACTTGTTTTTTTTTACGTGAGGCTTTCCACCTAATATCTGCAAAAGAAAAGCGTCACGCATCCTGCGTGGTACTCATGTTATATGCCATACTTTTCATGGTGTACTTTTATTAATGAATTAAAGTCGAAATAAATATCAATAAAAGTCATTCGCAATAAATGTTCGTTTGAATGAGCAGCCAACATAGAAATTTACAAATCATTCACACATTTCATGGGCTATCAAATTTCCATTAGTTTGTTTTTTCTCTTTGATGAGTATACTATGTACATAAGTATGTACACATTCTCATATTTGAGTATTTACTTTTGCAAATTTCATTCAATGAGCTTCTTTTTGTAGTTTAACTGCTCGTATATTTACGAGTGACTACTTGAGGGCTTTATGTACTTTTAACCGGGAGTAAATCGAACATTTTAAATCGAACTAGATTAATAAATAATAACTACATTAGAAGTATGATTTTAAACTGTTTATTTAAATTCAATTTATTCCTAAAAATATTTACGGTGGTAGTGACAAAATCATGAGTTCAGTTTAGGACCAGAATATTATCAAAAAATGATAGAAACCCAATTTTTCTAAATGTGAAAACTGTCGACAAAGAATGCTCGTTAATTTAAGAGTACCAAAAAACGGCTTCACTGACGTCAACCAAATTTGATTTTTTAAAGTTTTCAAACCGATCTAACTCCTTAAGAGGAGATTATGGTGCACATAATTGTCCACCTATTCAAGCAATCGGTAAAGTTTTAAAGAAATTTGAAGAGACTGGATCGATTACAGATATTTTAAGGCATCATCGTTTTACTCATACCACCATAAATATCGCTGCTGTAGGTGAAAGTGTAGCCGAAGAGCCGAATGTGTCTATTTTTCTCCGTTCTGAAGAGCCCGGACGCTTTCTTAACTCACATTTTCGCGTATTTACACAATAGCTTCAGTTGTGGCGAATAACAACACCGTAGGCACGTCTATTTAGTGCTTGAACAAGAAGCAGTGGAAAGCGTTTTTTCAACTAAGGTTCATTCGATGGGAAGTTCCGAGAATCCTCAGATAATTGAAGAGAGGACATTCCAAAAAAAAAAAAAAAACAGCGAGACTGCTTTATGGTTCCAACAAGATGGTGCCACATGGTACACAACACCAGCGAATATGGCTTTATTACGAGGGAAATGTCCCGGTCGTGTCATCGCTCGTCTTGGCGATGTCAATTGACCACCGACTTTTTTACTACGATGTGGATGAACTTTTAACTCTTGGTCGAAGATTACTTCAAACGGATCAAAGTATGAAAAAATTCACGATGCAGTCATTTCAATGATGTAGTGTTATAAAAAAAACATAATTTTATGAAAAGATTTCATGAATTTAAATGGATTTTGGATTGTTTTTAAAGCGGCCTGTAATTGTTTTTGGATATAAGTAAATGAGCTGTATTCAAAGGCCTATTTTTGTTAGAAAATTTTTTTTATTGAATATTTTGTTATACAGCAAAGACAAATTGGTAGAAGTGACAGCTGTTTCGGAGATCACCACATTTCCTCATCAGACTTCTTTTGCCAGGAATCTAACCGAAGGATTCTAACAACTGAGCCAAAGTCTACCATGTAATCTGTTGTTGTATTATTCAATTTTTTACTAACCAACAACTATTAAGTGCGCTAATATTTAGCCGCTATTTTTACTTAATGTTCGGTTAGCGAGTTTTTGCAATCCTGCATACATTCAGGCATTAATTGTCTGAGGAATGTATATAAGTGGGATTGCTTTTCGGGCTCGACTTATATATTATGGATTGTTTTATATTTATATATATATATTAATTAATTAATTAAAAAATAGGGTTATCCATTTTGCGGTTTCCAAAATAAACGTAAAAAAAACAATTCATAATATAATATATATATATATATATATTGTGACGAAAATCTCATACCAAGCAGAAGGCATAGATTTGAGCGAATATGAATTCTGCCGTGAGGACGAGGAGACATCCAAGAAAGAAAGGGAGAAGGAAGAGGCTGTTGAGACTACGGAAGATTCAGAGCAGTCAGCACCTAAAGTTGAAGAAAAGGCTCCTAGCTCATCTACGAGTATGGACATGAACATGCTAATGGCTGCAATTTCGCAAAAGTTGGATGCCAACGTGTCGCAAATGAATGCCAACATATCACAAAAGTTGTATGAACAGGATTCCAAGATGTCACAAAAGTTGAATGAACAGGACTCCAAGATGTCACAAAAGTTGGATGCACAGGATGTTAAGTTGCTACGGAAGTTGGATAAACAGGACTCCAAGATGTCACAAAAGTTGGATGATCAGGATGCCAAGTTGCTACAGAAGTTGGATGAACAGGATGCCAAGTTGCAACAGAAGTTGGATGAACAGGATACCAACATGTCACAAATGAATGCCCACATTTCATCGCAAATGCAAGACCAAGAAGCGCGTATTTCATCCCGGCTCATACATCTTCAGGAGAGTGTTGTTAAAGAATGCACAGAACTCAAGGAGAGACAGGACAAAATCGAGGAGAGGCAAGACAGAATAGGAGCTAATTGCGACCAAAGTTAGCGAATTGGAAGGACGTGTCCAAGAATTGCTTTCGAATCGTCCAAGCATTCCGAGGAGCACCCCTAGCATAAAAGCACCACCCCTTACCCATCTTTAAGCTTCAGTTCGAAAAGACGGCTAGAGCAAATAACTGGAGCATGGAGGAGAAGTCAGCTGCGCTATTCATAGCATTTAAGGGACCTGTAACGGAAATCTTGCAAATAATTCCTGCATACGAAAGAGATGACTATGAGGCACTAATGCGAGGCGTGGGAAGACGCTATGGTAGCGAGCATAGAAGACAAATCTATCAGATGGAATTAGAGAACCGCTATCGGGAGTCCAATGAGACCCTGCAGGAATTTGCTTGTGAGATTGAGAGGCTAGCTCATTTGGGTTATGGAGATAGTCTTGGAGAATACCTCGAGAGGATAAAAATTCAGAGGTTTATCAGCGGAATAAGGAACAATTATAGCAGGCGAGAGGCGTATGCGAATCCAAAGCAAACATTTGCCGAGACTGTCTCGTATGCTCAGACAAAGGAAGCGGCCGAGCTTTTGTACAGACCAGCGTACAAAGTGAACTGTGCGAAGTTGGAAAGCCCAGATGTGATGAAAGGAATCTGGGAAACGTCGAAAACCGCCAAACTGATGAGGACCAGGATTTGCTACAACTGTAGAAGGCCTGGACACTTAGCTCGCGATTGTAATATGGGTTCTACGAGACAAATCGATAACAAGGCGAGCAACGTTACTATCAGCGCATTTGTGGATGGACATGAGCGAGAACTAACTGTGGACACGGGCGCGTCAAACTCCATCATTCGATCCGATTTGATCACCAGGGAAATAAGCCCCTTGCATGGAGCTAAGTTGAAAACATTAACTGGTGAGGACACCAGCGTTCTGGGAAAAGCCACGTGTAAAGTCACCATTGGGAATATGACAGTGTTGCATGAGTTCCTAGTAGCGGAAATCTTAGATGAAGTCATAGTTGGAGTGGACTTTCTCCTTGGTCAAGGAATGAAGATGGTAAAGAACGAGCAGCAGAAGGGAAATACGTAGGGAAATGGCAAGATGTCTCGTGCCCTAAAGAAGAAGTTGAGAGAGGTACGCAAAACTGTTGAGAAACGCCCTAAGGTTATGAACAACAAGGTAGAATGATGTATTAAGGCGAGGAATCCTGAAAGCTTTGAAAAAGGAGATTTGGTAATGCTGCACGATTCTCCACGGAAGAAAATCTTACACATTTTATTTCATTTCATTTCATTTATTGCCCAAAATCACATTAATATAAAAATTTACATAGTTATATAAAAGTTTAGTCATTTAGAGCTATCCTAACATACATTTGTATTTATCTAGGAGTTTAAAATTTATTCAGTTATTTCTTATATACTATAAGTTATGTCAGTTTTATATATAATTGCCTAGAGCAAAATTTTTTTTTAAAATAATTAATATTCTCCAAAAAAGGGCTAAAACGGAGATATGCTTGTATGGTGTAAGTACTAGTATGTGTATGTGGTAACAAGCAACAATCGCCTAAGTCCCATGTTTTTACATGAGGTCCAGGCGACTATTGCCTGTAGCCACAGATATGCTTTGAGAAACTTACTCTAACTACTCTACTTTAGGTTACTTTACTATAAACTGGTCAGTGCTATAAACACAGTTTTCTTCGTTGAAATTATAAGATTTGTAGCGTCTATGATAGTAGATCGTTTTACTATTTTTGTGTAGCATGGAATTATTTTTTAGTATTTTTAAATATATTGGAGATAAGTATCTTTCTCTGAAAGGTAAGGATATTTCTGTTTGTTTTGATAAATATTCGTTGATTAACTCGTTATCCAAGTGAGCCATTCTTTCAACAAATCGATCTGAGGATTTAATTAGAAAAGAATCTATTCGAGACATTTTACATTTCTCATATAAAAGTTTATTAGAAACTCTCTTGCGAAAAGTGCCACTTCTGTAAGGTTGGCGGTTGAGTCCGCTACAAAGTCGAAGAATATAACGCTCAAATCGCCTGAGTCTCTCCATTTGGCTCGACGAAATGTTAAACCATATAGGATGAGCATAGGAGATTATTGGTCTAATTATTTGTTTATATATATTTAATTTAATGCTGCTTGAGAGGCCACCTTGTCTTCTAATTAGGTTGGAGTAACTGAAAAACATGCGCTTTGCCTTTGCCAAAATATAATCTAAGTGTCGCACAAAGGTAAATTTGCTATCCAATATTACGCCTAAGTATTTTATTTGGTCCTTACTCTGTATATTTGTTTCATTAAACTTTATTTGGGGCTCGTATTTACGAGCGTTTGGTAACAAATTTTTTTTGATTCCCTTAATAATAATAGTTTCGCTTTTAGTAAGGTTAAATTTAAGTTTCCATTTTTGAAAGTATTTATTTAGCTCATCAAGATATAGGTTAATAGCATCGTTGGCTTTAGTTATGCGTGGATGAGAACCCATTACGAGAATATCGTCCGCGTATATTATAACTTTAATGTCAGGATTATTCGTTGAAGTGTTCACTGGTGGATCAGGAAAATCGGCTAAGAATATGTTGTACAGGATTGGTCCTAGTAAGGAGCCTTGGGGAACACCTGCCCCAACATCCCTAATCATAGAATTATGTGCATATTCACTTACGTAAAATGTGCGCTCCTTTAGATAGCTGAACAAAATTTTGCACAGCCTTTTATCAAATTTAAACATCCGATACATTTTAAATATAATGCCTTCTACCCAGGCAGTATCAAAAGCTTTTTCCAAATCTAGGCTGACTATGATAGTTGCTTGACGGCGATTTAGGTTAGTGCATACAAAGTCGGAGAGCAGTGTTAATGCGTGACTAGTTGAATGGTGTGGGCGGAAGCCAAATTGGTAATCTTTCATAATATTATGCTCATCTATGTGTTGCTTGACTTCTTCAAGAATTAAGTCCTCTAAGAGTTTACTTATATTTGATAGAAGGGATATTGGACGGTAGCTAAGGACCGAATTAGGGCTAGAATTAGGTTTCGGTACACAAATTACTTTTGCTGTTTTCCATTGTTTGGAAAAGTATCCTATATTAAGTGAATGGTTGAAAAGGACGGCTAAGAATCTCCAGAAATCGTTCGTTGTTCTCTTAAGTAGGAAATTCGAGATACCGTCGTCCCCACAACTCTTTTTATTGTTCTTGAAGCGTAAGGTTACACCAATGTTTTCTGCATCTACGTGTTTGTGTTGTAAGTTGTTCGTATTTACCTCACCATCAGCTGTTAAATTATTTGCAAAATCTACCAAAGGTTCATTTGAGTTCATTAGTTCTGCTATACTATTTTCAATTGAAATTGAAAAGCTTTCGTCACCAAGGTGTTGATTTTGAAGGTGTACTTTTTCAAAGGTGTATGCTAATGCATTTACTTTGTGTATATTTTCCGTTAAGACAATATTTTCGCTATTATTGTTGCCCGTTGAGTCTACATAAGGAAGGTCGGTATCAATATGTTCTCGGTTAATTATCAGATCCGGAATTTCCGACTTTTTTTTTAGTCCACATAGTGCTTTAATTTTGCCGTATGTTTTGTTGTTCATACGTATTTTGGCAAAGTAATTTGACCAATATTTATCTTCATGTATGCGAATACGATCTTCTATTATTTTACTTAGATTGCGAATAATTGCCCTTAGAGTATTTCTACGCTGAGGATCTACGCATCTTACAGCATTGCGACGTAAGCGCTTTTTTTCAGAAATTAGGTCGAGTATTTCTGTAGGAAGGTTTATCAGGCTCCGGTTGCGTACTTCCACTTTTGGAATAGCTCCTGAGTTGAGGGCAGAATCAACGGCTTTATTAAGCTTCAGAATACAATCGTCAATTTGATTTCGCGATACATTACAATCGATTGGTAAGTAGCTCGTTTTAAGATTGGCTGAAAGAATATTGTTAAAGAGTTTAAAATCAGTTTTATTATAATTGAAAAACTCGGTTGGCTGGCAATCAAGTACATTATGTTCCGATTCTATAACCAATTCTACTGCTTTATGATCGGATTCAAATTCATGTGTTCTTAGGCAGTTTATGTATCCGTTTGTTTCATCAAAGCTTATTCCAGCAAATGGTGTCACTAAAAAGATATCTAAGTACGAAGCTGTGTACGTAGTTACTCTAGTGGGATGCTTTGTTGGTATTAAGCTTAAGATTGGACATTGCTGTAGAAAATTGTTCAATATTCTCCCGTTGTTATTCGCAAGGGAGTCCCCCCAATTGGGATGCCTAGCATTAAGATCTCCACCAATTATAATTTTGTTCGTGTTTAGAGACTCCAAAACCAAATTAAGGTCACTTACGTGAAGTGTATCTGATGGGCGATTATATAAAGCTACAAAGGAAATTTCGTCATCATTTTCAAAAAAGATTTTTATCGCAACTTTTTCCAAATGGGCTGTATCTGGCAGTACTAGTTGTGGGCCTCCTGTTCCCTAAATTTTTAGCCTTGTTCACCTGAGTGATAAAGTTATAACCTTTAAAGTTAAGCTTATGCCTTGGGTTGAGTCGATGTTCAGCTATAAGAACTATATCAGGCTTATGTTTTTTTAAAAAAAGGTTAAAGAAATGTCTTTTATGTTTTGATATCAATGAGTTCACGTTTATGAATATGCACTTCAGGTTTTTGCTATCCATGATTAAGTCTTAATTCTGTTAAAAGGCCAAAGAGCGCTAATGATTTTTCATCATCATTATGTAGTTCTTTGTAGGTTTTTGAAAAAGTTAAAATTTTTTTCATGCAATCGGAAATATTGCTACCAAATAGTCTAATACATTCATTATTTATGTTTTCAAAATGTTTAACCCCTGTTGTTATTTTTGTTTTCATGTTGTTGCTTTTTAAGGTATCATCACTACGCGTAACTAAAGCATACGAAGCTGACGTTTTACCTGGCTTAAGACTACTTTTTGTTACTATATTTAATGGAATTTTATTGTTGTTATGATTTGTGCGTTCATTCATTCGTTTGATTATTTCTAATCGTTTTGGACATTTTAAGTAGTTGGCTGTATGCCCTTCTTGGTTACAATTTACGCAGCTCACTGGTACTCCAATTTTTTTAATTAATTGACCTGTCTCGTTATCGGTATGTACGTGCTCTTTATTGTTATTTTCCCTAAGGGGTATTTTACATTCACCTGGGCCGTGATTGTCAATACATTTGACACATCGGTAAGGCAGATAACAATTACTTGCAACATGTGTAAAACGTTGGCATTTTTTACATTGGGAGGGCACCATTGGTTTTAATTTTTCGAAATCTACTTTACAGTTTAGAATATACTTAATATTATAAAAGTCAGCTAGCTTAGAGTTATGGCTGAGTTGGATTAACCAAGTGCCATTTTTAAATTTTGCGAGTTTAACAATTTCAATGTCAAGCTTAAGATCACTAAGATAAGTCACAATTTCATCGTGCTCATAGTCATTTGACAATTTTTTTATGATGATTGAGTACGGCTTTTCCTCATTGGGAGTGTAGGTATAAAATTTTATTCCCACATTTACCAAAAAGGTCTTAATCTCTTTATAATCATTTATGACACATGAACTTATGTGTGTTACATTTTTGTTAATAATATTAAATACAAAGTTTTTGTGTTTTAGTAATTGCTGTAAATTATTTGACATTTCTTTTTGATTTATGTTGTAGCAAATAAATACAGGCGGGTTCTCTTTAGTTTTTTCTTTTCACGCGTTTCCGTTGCTTTTTTTTTTTGCTTAGGTGTTGTTTTTGCAGGAGCTTCGGAGGCCTGCGTTAGGTTCTCTTTTCTTTGAAGTAAGGGAAAATTCTCTTCCATTTCAGCTTCATTGTTATTTTGATCTGACATATGAGTATCGAGATCTTCATTGTTTTGGCTTAGATTTCTTTTAAGTTGCTCATTTTCTTCTCTGAGAATGGCTTTTTCAGAGTTAAGTTGTGATATTATACTTTTTAGCTCAGAAATTTGCTCGTTAAGTGATTGAAGTATCACCATTAATGATTGTTTGCTCTCACCCCCGTCACTATCATCTTCAATTTCGCGACGTGCGTCGGTCTGTTCATTTTTTTGCTCTCTGCGTCTCTTTGAAAGATAATCAGCTTTTACATTGTTTTTAGTACGTGTGTTATCACTAGCATTGTTGTTACTTGTTTTAACAAATTCAAGGTCACCTTGCCTTGCACTTTGCATATTCATGCATATATTATTGTTTGCGATATTAATTAAATGTTCACTATTTAAGTTGTTGGGTTGTTTATCTGAATAATCTTCCAATAATTGGTATGGATTATTGCTATTGTCTTTTTCACTCATTGTGATAGTTTTTAAATCCAATTAGGATTTTTTTTTTATGCGATCAACACAGTTTTTCACTTGATTATATAGTTTGCTTAATCACACGTCCACTTTCAAGAAAAATCGGACACGCTCCAAAATCTTACACAGCAAGCCGGAAGGTCCATACAAAGTAATTGGACGAATAAATAGTACGGACTATCAAATCCAGAACGTCGTAAAATCAAGAACCAAAATAAAAGTGGTTCACTTAGAAAGGCTCGCGGCGTTTGGAACAGATGGTATGTCTGATCGGGACGATCAGACTTAGGTGAAGAGCAGTGTGACGAAAATCCCATACCAAGGACAAACAAAACTCTTGACAATGTAAATGCAATTTCCCGGAAGGACAGAAAATAAAGAAGCGGCCGTATAATGCAAATTCCCCATACCAAGGACAAACAAAAGGGTTGACAGATTAAAGGTAATTCCACGTCGTTAAGGATGAACGGAGTAGCTGCAGCTACCACAGGCAAACGAATAATCAGCCTATCCTTAGCGCGTGAACAGAATGGTTGGGTCATCTACAGGTATAAAAAGAGAGGCAGCCGCTATCACAAGAAGAGACGAGTAGACAACTTAGTGGAGTTAACACTGCTGTGAGCTGTGTGTGTTTTAGAAACGGATGAGCTGAGTGAAACAGGTAATAAGTGTGTATCATAAATAATTGTAAAATAAGCCGTTGGCTAAAGACGAAAATTGTACAAAAAAATTCCTGACGGTTAAAAAGCCGAACAAATAAATCCTGGGAGTTTGTTTAGCAATCCAGTGATCGGACTCGAAGGATTTGGAAAATCATCGAGGCGAACTTAGCAAATTCGTTACAATATATATACAAAGGTAACCGATTTGAATCCCTCAAATATAATAATATTTTCCTTATGTAAATTGGTGTAGAGGTACATGATATAATTCCCTACTCAAGGGGGCGGATTGTAGGAGTTGCTCGGACGAAAATCGCTAACCATTTTTGTTTTGTTGTACCTAAATATAGACCCTCTTAAATTATGTTTGCAGTATGCAATTAGGAGGAGAAGTATTATGACGCACACCAGAGGCTAGGTTAGGTTGAAGTTGTTGGCTCTAATGAATCTCACTTTTACGATACTATGTGTACAGTGTTACTAGATACTCAACATATGGCCAAAGCTATACTGCTTTTTGTTGTGTCTCTCGATTTTATGCGCCAGGTAAGCATAGCCTCTGCCTGACGAACAGCGCACACTTACAGATTACAGGCTACACTGTTTTCATGTCTTCCCTATATTTCCTGCACTTGTTGTCCTCCACCAGATCTAAATTGAGGACATGCGGCGGCAAAAGTCAACGCCTCGTTAATATCCCTGGAACTTAGTAAATATGATCCCTTCCTTTCGCAGTTCGTTTTTTGGTAGACTTCTTATATTGTGCAACTGCGGCCGACTTCGTGCTGTATGAAAGTAAGGGTTAATGTCCGCTTGGGTATTTTCATAAATATATATCCTCTTTCTACGAAGGACTGCTGCAGTAGTTCTATTTCCATTTTCAAAGCAAATATTTCGGCATGGAATAAGCACCTGCTTATCTTTAGTGGGAAGCAGTGAGCTGCAGCTTTCTTTCATTTTATAACAATCTATAAAAATATGCAGAATAATCTATCTTGAATCGTAAAACTCGCCGTAGTTATGAATATCCTGACTTTAGTTAATATATTTGCTAATGGTATGCTCAAACTAGCAGGAAGCAAGAGCTGCGATAATACTGATCACAACGAAAGTCTGAATACCCTTTCCAGTGTATCCAGATTTGTTATTTTGTCCGTAACCTTCAACTAACGATCGAGACGAAAATCCAATGCGAGACAACAAGTGAGAGACTCCGGGTGTAACTTAATTTCTTTTCACACTGAATCCTTCTTTACCGGCAGCTCTACTTTGAGCCTCAACGACAACCTGCTGTCTAACGAAATTCCCAAGTAATCAGTTCACTATCGGCTGTGAAGTGACGGCACCAACTTTGGTTTGATGCAACTGGAATTTCCCCGTGAATAGAACCAATGCTGTTTTATCAGTGTTAACCTTAAGTAGCGCTGAATTAGCCCAGTAATTATTGTTCCAAGTGTCTGGTTCACCAGAGATACAATATTTGGTAATCAGTTACCGCTCACAATGACTGAAATGTCGTCGGCGTAGGCTGTAAGCGTGGCTGGTCCCCCTTCCATTTTCATCAGCAATCTATTAAGCGTGAGAGTCTAAAGGTGAGGTAGTATTCCAATTCTACATTCTACTCGTCGTTATGTACTACTGTGTTTACCGATTTGCCCGTTGAGTCAGAGCACTACACTTTCGAAGGTAGTCTCAACCGCCGGCATTGGATTTTAGAGGCCTTAAAGCTTTACTGAGTAATTCAAGATTCAAGATAAAATATTTGTAAATTTCGTGATAGAAATAAAAATGAAAGGCCATAGGCTTCTTACCCAGGAAAATTGGCTTCAAATTACAATTCCTTATTAATCCGCTTTAAGTCATATGGAACGGCTTCGATCATTGATGAGACTTTGAATCTATATGAAACGATGTGCCCTTCGAGCTATAAACCGTGAGGTAATAAATTTCTCATGGCGAAGCGTAATTGGATACTTTTCTCTCGGAGCTATGGCTGGGGGGGCATTTCTATGAGCTAGTATTTATTAAAAAAGTGATTCTTTTACTTGTCCTAGAAACAGTACAAGTATTGATACTTCGAGCCTCAAAATTTGAAACCGCTGCCTGCAACGAAAACTAAACAACTAATATCAGAGGCGAGATGCTTCTTAAGAAAATTTGAATACAAAAGGATTTATCAAAACTTTAAATCGATATAATTGCTTAAACCAATCAGGCTTAACCTTTTCATATTTTCTTCCATCTATGCTTGACTAAATCCGTTTAGCTGGGCTTCCGACATCGTGGAAGATAAAATCTATCGGCTCAAGACCGGACAGTCGCAAAGATACATCTCCTGGGTTCTCTACTGTACATGCTCTGTACTTAACAGTCTCAAGCCTACATAGTTTTTGAAGGCGATTTCGTATTTTCTTTCTTTTTATTAAACATATCTTTTTTTTAATACCGAAACGAACAGATCACTTATTAAAAAGTTTTTCAGCTAAAATTAAAGCAAATATTCGAAAAATGTTTTTGTTGGCAATAAAACTGTTTGAGTTTTAATTAAAAATATTTTACACATATTTTTTCACAATTTTTCTTATCGTCGATTTAGGTAAAATAATTTTCATTGAATATACTGATTAATTATTTGCAGTTTTTGCCGCTTTTAGTTCTTTAGCATACAATATAATAGTTTGTATATTTGAAAATGTGGCTGTTAAAAAACTACATAGATTTGTATGTGCAATGTAATAAATATGTATTAAAAAAAAAACGCTGTAAATAAAGTTTTTACATATATACTTTTATATTTTGTTTAATGTACTGCAAAGAAAACTGTTGAAATTGCAAATATGTATGATATTTTAATTTTACCGTTGTATCAAATATGTTAAATAAATACGTTTAGCCTTTTTCAATATCATTCAAATGAAATTTAAATTTTTAATTTAATCAGTCGTTGGAATTTTCTCAGGTGCGAGAGTTTTTCTGCCTCATACATACATATAAATGAATGCTACTGTATAAAGCACCTCATTTAGCCAACTGTATTTTTTTATATTTCATATTATTCGTTTATAAAATTATTCAGCAATTTTAATCTTTCAAACTGCACATATTTATATATATATTATTTAATTTATAATGACAAATTAATGAATAAGAAAATAAATAAAAATTTGATTGCATTTACTTCACACATTGTGGTTTTATGAATGACAAAATGTGTATACATATTTATTTAATTAAAAATCCGTTCACAAAGAATGAATTGTATGACAACAGTGTAAAAGTTACAATTCACACAGAGTCTTTAATCTGGAGCATTCGCTCGGAGATAGGGAGAAAGCACCAACTTTTATGCAAACCCTCTAGATTTTCTAAAGGCCCTAGATATATAGCTTGGAAATGATAATTCCTCATTACGTCTAAATTAAAAATGATTAACTTAGTCTGGAGAGACTCAGAAAGGATAAGTAAGAAAATATTGTGAGCATAATTTTTCTTCATTTTTCTAGATCATCCACGGTTCTCATTTACTGTATATATAATCAGCTCATGTCATGCTGGTATATTTTTCCTATACAATTTTGTTACAAAACCTTTCAGTTAGAATTTGCTATGCCTGAGCTTCATTTTCGACCCCGATAAATGGTGATCCAAGTATAGGTACTTTTTTCAATAGCTTTAACTTTATTACGAAAATTCACGTTCTGTAAAGAATGTGTTTCGCTCGCTTCGCTTAACTTATGGTCGACATAATCGGCCTACTGAGCGTACGACTTGGAACGACTTGACGCATTTTACGTCGAGATCTTAAATTCAAAGTGTAGAAAATACAACTTGTACAAGAACTGAAGCCGCTCGACCAAGTTCCAAGAAGATCTGACGTTTTCAAGCTAAATTTTCTTCAGCGATGAAGCCCGTTTCTGGCTCAATGAGTATGTAAATAAGCGAAATTGCCGCAATTGGGACGATGAGTTTGTGGACCGGTGGAATCGTCGGTCCATATTTCTTCAAAAATGATGCCGGTGAGAACGTAGCCGTCAATGGCGACCGTTATCGCTTCATGATAACCGACTATTTGATGCCTGAATTTGAAGCTCGTGATCTTCGCGATATTTGGTTTCAACAAGACGGCGCTACTTCTCACATATCGCATCAATCAATGTATTTATGGAGAGAACAGCTCGGAGAGCAGATAATTTCACATTTTGCATACTGGCATGTATAGGAAGGTAAAAGCTTTTCTTATCTCCTTCACATTGCATTTTGCTAATAGAAATGGGTATACCTATATTTAATTTTTTAGTATGTCAAACGTATATAAATACATTAATTTGTTCATACAACCAATGGCGTTTAACACAGCACAGTTAAAAAAGCCACACAAAACCCACCAATAAATTGATTTTCGATCAAACGAACGATCGATCCAATTGCGATCCGCCTTTGTTGTGGATCGAACGTTTGAGTGATCGGGTGCGAAATCCATTTTAGCTCGATAGATCGCGATCGAGTCATATTTTTTACTTGACTGAATTGATCGCTTTCGATGGAAAAAGTGCTCGTTTTGGCTTGCTTCGATCGATCACCATCAATTCAGACAAGTAACATGGATGGATCGATCGCCATCGAAGAAAACGAGCGAATGTTTCTTTTTGATCGATCGCGATCGATACTTACTTTGATTACAGGGACGTCGTGCATCATGAGTTCGTCTGCAATTATTCTGGCCAAAAACATAGGATGACGCGCTGCTACGCTACGATCGACGAGATACAGACTGAAACGAAGGAAGATTTCAACAATATCACAAGAAAGACTTTTTCAAGTACTTTGAAGATTGGGAAAACCCTGGATTAAGCGCATTATATCTGAGGGCGACCATTTTGGAGGCAATTAATAAAAGGGATACCTTTGAATAAATTAGCACATTTTAAGAAATTTACTGCAATCACAACAGACAATCAAGCTCTTTCCCATTCGAAAAATTTTTCCTCAAAAACTCTATAATGGCAAACTTTCGCACAGTATTTGTACTCCAAGCTACTTGACGCTATGTGTGATGTAAATTAAATCAACATCGTTTCAAAATAGTATAAAAATTCTGAAGTCCAAAATCAACTGTCCCAAGGAGTAGTCTTCATACAAATAAGATAATAGAAATTTAAATTTTACATATTTTTTATCTCCTCTTTTTATGTTAGAATATTTATTGTAAATATTTATAAGCTAAATTAATTCTTCCAACGCCTTTTTCCATCATCCCATATTAGAATTTCTTTTCTGAATAGAATACATACCTTTCATTTATATTTATGTTTTTACATGTATACATTCATATTTGAATTTATGTATTCATTTATTCAGAGTGTTTATTATTTTGTCTTTATTTTTATAAATGGGATCCGCTGTATCCACGAAATTTTTGTGTGCCTTTTATTCATTGTATATTCCATTAATATATTTATAAAAAAAAGAATAGTTTTTTATCAAAAGTAACTTGGCAGTTTGGGTATTCAAATATATAATATGTACATACATATATTTTTATGCGTATGTTATGTATGAATACATATGTACTCGTCCTTCGACATTTTTCTGCTAGTTGTTGTTTGTAAATTGTTTACTTACAGCTTGTTTGCATTTTTATTCCGTGGCGTTTATTTAACTCGTTTGGGACGTCAAATACAAAACACCTTCGTCATGCATCAAATCGACAAGCAGCAAGCTCTAGGTGTATGTACACACATGCATAATATATGTTTTGAAAGTTTTTTGTTGAAGACATTGAATTTTTAAATATATTCGTAGGTACATTTATTTTCCCAACATTTTCGAAAAAAGGAAAAAATGTTTTTGAAAAGATACACCGAATAATAAAATGTTTGTGCAATAAAATAAACAAAGATGTATAAAGGTAAATGAAGTACGATATACTTATACAAACATAAATTTTTTATTTCCCAATCTTTTAATGTGGCCGAAACAGCTGAGTGATTAGCATTGCGTACTATCATTCGGAAGGCCTGGGTTCGAGTTTAGGTTCGAGCAACATATAAAATCATAGATAATTCATTTTTCTAATTGCGATCGCCCCTCGGCCGGAAATGTCGAGCTCCCATAGTGTATTTCTGACATGAAATAAAGCTCCTCATAAAAATACATCGGCCATTCGGAGGCGGCTTAGAATGAACTGTAGGTCCCTCCATTTGTTGGTAAAAACATCAAGAGGCAAAACCACAAATTGGGGAGGACTCGGCCTAAAATCGCTTCAGGGGTTACAAAGCGCCAAAGATATATATATAATCTTTTAATGCTTGTTGATGGAGAAAAAAGTAGTCCGTGTGTTGAAAACTTCAAATTCTCATTTTTAATCTTATCATCGGTCTTTTACAGGATCTATACCAACAATAAGGCCCGATCAGTTCGTTGACGGTGGGTCAGAGAAGGTTACACAGGACCTTATATGCGATGTTGAGAAGTCTAAACCTATTATACTTTGTGCTCCCCCTTTCGGTACCTGTCGATTTGATATCCTTTAAGCGTCCAATCTCTATTTAAGATAGTCAGGTGAAGGGATGTCTATACCATCATCTCGTTTGGGACTCCGGGTTTGCCATCTCCGGGTATTTGATGTTCACAACAGGCTAGGAAAGTGTTCCATCCGCAAGGCACCTCATTTTCCGTAGAATTTTGGAGCATTTCCTATGTTCATAGGGATTTATTGAGCTCCACAAGTGTAGGTCCTTTAATTCTCTTCATCTGCTTTCAACAGTGAGTACTGCATCGAACACATTCAAAGCTGTTGTGCTCTCATCGACTCATACGCGCGGCCGCTGTCTCTTTATTCGCTGAACTATGTCAATGTTACCATAAACTCGTACAGTTCATCCTTCCTTTGTTTTGGAACATATGCATGTATAGTACGTTGGGCACATGTCTTCCGAATCACAACATGATCTATCCGGAGTCAGACAAGTGCTTTGATGAATTTTCTTGTGATGAATCTATAACTATATATCGTCTGTTCGAATCGCCAATCACAATTTTGGCGGGACGCTCCCGGCACTTATGAAAAGTTCACATCGTACTTCTCAAATATAGGGGCATATGTTGAACAACCACAAATTGATGCGGATTGAGCCTGCACATTCATCCAAAGGGGTAAATGCCAGACTCGACGAATGAGTTTCTCTCACATCAGGAGTCGGACACCAATTTTGCCCTCTTTATATGGCCGCTGCACTACAAGTCACAAGTACTTACTCGTTTAGGACCTTGTCTAGCTGTGCAAAGCCACCTTCCCAAATAGGGCACCGGACATTCCAAATGCTTGGATTTTTATATAGCGAGCCGTTTTTCTCAAGACCGACCGCCGCTCCTCTGATGAAATGACGGTGTAATGGGGTGTAGTTTGGGTATGGAGCCACAGTTGCTAAACCCAGTTCCCGCTCTTGCGTCTTCATCGCTCACCCTGGAAAGCAATCATTGGGCGAGATGCGATGACCAACCCGTGTCCAGCTTTTAGGCACGACTACGAGAGTGGGAGCTTTGCTCGACATATCCGGTTTAAAGTAAAATAAGTTTACTCTCCCATATTTTCTTCGTTAGAAAGGCAAAACCATATGTAATTTTCAAAATATTTCTTTATTTTTAATTGTCAATTTATGTAATTTCATATGACTTTGGGCATAAAATAAAAATTTAAGAAGGTCATTTTTGAAGTGTACTCAACACTGAGTCTTCCGATCTTCTCTCTACTTTACGCCTGAATTTATATGTACGTGACCGTGATCTTTCACATTGGTGATCTTTTCCCTTCAGATTCAGTGTTTCGCTTAAAGTAGTACTTAAAATATATGTACATATGGTAGGATTAAATATTTAGTCACCTCCAAGAAAACCTGCTGTTGATTTTATAGCTCTAATTATTTGTGAACCCAACAGATTTCATTTAAAATAAAATAAAATAATTTAAATATGTAATATTTATCACGCAAAACAAATTTATTGTTTCTGTAAATATTTTTATTGTTTTTTTTCCAACACTTACCTATAAACATTCAAGTACACTTATGCCTACAATTTTCATCAAACTAACAGAGAAACTTAACGGTAATTTCCTAAATAAATTACATAAATTCTTAATCAACATTAAATAGTGCTAATTAACTACTTTTAATTGGAAGCAATTAATATCCTAAGTATATACATACAAATGTATGTGTTATTATTTATATAATTATTTATTAAGCTTAATTAATATATAAGCATCAACCTGCTTGCCTTATATTTCAATATATGTATGTATATATTTTATATATTTGTTTTATATGTATTTATAACTACAACTTTCAAGTACGTTTGACACTTTTATTGAAATCCTTAGAGAATCCAATTAAATATTACAATACATATCTACATAAATACATTAAAATATACCTAAATACTTATATATGCTACTTATGTAATTTGTGTTCTTAATAATTTCTATTTTTTATATCTTTATTTGAGCATTTTTATTATACTTAATTCAGACATTTGTTTTGGAGAAAAGTATCAAGTAACTTAAAACAAATAATTTATAAAACTACATAGTAACATAAATAAAAATAACAGTTTCCAGAATATTATTTTACACAGAAATAGAATAAAAAGTACGTATGTATGTATATCATCAAACTTTCTCCAATATTTGTGTTTATGCGAGAGCGAAAAAAAAATTTATTTACATTGTAAACATAACAAGTGTTAGCATACATACATATATATGCACAAAGAATAACTGTGTATTTTCTTTTTTTTCTATTGTTTGTTTTTATTTGTAAATTCTAAGCCAATATTTGAATACTTTCCGCCTAATTTAGTTTTCTTCTTTTCATGATATTATTTTCTTTTCTAACAACAATGGATATGTTTTTCATATACTACAATATCAATTAATGCATATATCTTTTAAATATTTTTGGTATATTATGAATATTTACCACGAGTTTAAAATATTAGTGTAAGCGGACCTCTGTAAATACATTTGTACATATGATAAGGTGCCGTCAGCGGAAACAATTTTTACTTCGATTTCGCATTTTGCTGTCAAAAACTTCAATTTTTCCTGAAACAAATTTCTACATTTTGATTTACGATAATTGCAGAAATATAAATTGCAGTGAGTGATTGCACTTACAATTTGTATTTCTCTTGAAAGTGCTGTGAAAGAATTTGAGTGTTGTCAGAGAAATTGAACTTTTCAAAATGGCCAATCGAACTATTTCCAGTACTTACTTGAACCTTTCATTTCATGAAATTTTTTATAAAAATTTGTCATCAATTAATTGTTACGTCTGACGGCAACTACATATATATCAAAACAGCTAGAAAATAAAGACGTAACAATTTAATTTCGCTGGAGCAAACAAAAATTTAAAAACAGAAAAAAGTTGATATTAATTAATGAAAGTGGTATGGCAATATTTTTTGTGCCTTGTTATGAAATCTCTTCAGAGGAATAATTATTTTATTTTCTCATAATCAACGTTCCCAAACTTTGGCGTATGTAATTTTTGGTCAATTTAATTATTCTGCGTAGATTATTTATGGCAAAAAAACTTCTGTCGTCAGATTATCTGGCGCCGAAATATAGCAACTACAGTTGATGATAGCCATCTGGCATTTAAGCAGCTGGTAATGCAACGCAAAACAGTATGGTAAAAAACACACCTCAACAAATGAATAAAAATTTTGGTGCCGAGATTATCTAGTTAGTGGTAATGTTAATTAGGTCTTCATATGCAACATTACAATATATTTTGATGTCAGGGTTGACCATAATTTTAGGGGGTCAAAATTGATATAAAAAATTAGCTAAAATTATCGATATATATTTTTTTTTTGTTCATAATTATAATTTAAAAATTTGTCCTATATATATTTTATGAATTATCTTTTAATTCATTTTTTATTATTTTATCTATGAATATGTTAGTGTTATTATTTTAATTCTTGGATGTAATGAATGAATTTTAGTAATTTATAAAAATAAAAAAATAAAAAACATATTCCTTTATCTTAAAGAAACAACTTCCAAAACTCAATTATTCATCGCGTAGAAATTGTCTCAATTATCTAAAGGTTTTTTTTGCACATTTGTGGGGAATACACAGCCAAAAGTTGAGGGAGTCCATAAGAGATTTTATAAGTGTTTTAAGTTGCAAATTGTAGACAAAAACAAACCATGGATACTTCAAACTGTTTTCAAAATATGCTATGAACACTTGACACAGGTTCATTGGTAAAAGAAGTTGTGTGAGATCGTGCAATGGAGAGATTAAAAAAATTACGTCCATGTCTGTTACTTCTGCTAGTCCATTTTCGTGGTGCTAATTCTATCTAGATTTTCAATCGGTTAGAAGGTCCTTACGACATTCAGAGGAAGTACCTAATCCAACAATTTATTCTACCCGTGAACCATCATTTTATGGAACATATAGTGAAGTGCCTAGCGATAATGATATCCAATAAATAGTGTGTACAGAGCCAAAGTCTTTTATCCTAGTAGAATTAAAAGATTTAATAAGGGGTCTGGAACTACCTGAATAATCTTCAAAGGAGCTTTTGTATAAATCTAAAGATGGTTAACTTCTTATTAGGACAACAAAGTGTATACATCAAATATCCATGTTTTCATTGTATGTAAGTAACAATTAAAATTGTTAATAACGTGCCGAACAATTTCAAAAACTTAGAATGTAATATGTTCACAGTCACATCGACCAGCTTCAAAAGTGGCTCCTGTAGCAAAGACTATGGAAGAGAAGTACCAAGGCCGATGGGATACTCATATGATGGCTGACTACTGCTGGGATGCAAGGCAATTGTTCCGCTATACGTCAACCGTCAACCTGGAAAATCGCGTTAAAGAAAGGTTTTATGCATGCCCATGAAAATTCAATAAATGTTGTTTTTTGTATAAAAAAATTTTCTGTTCAATTAAAAATCTAGAAAACTACATGTAGAAAATCAAAATCCTTTCATTAATGTAATTAGTATTGCTTCTTGGCACCGAAACTACTGTTGACCAGTGTAATAGATTACGCAAATGAGTATTATCCTTCTAAAAATCTACGTCACAAATTCCAAATTCATACACACCGATATCACAATAACCAAAAAATGAAACTAAAATTAAAAATGGGAAAGACATTGTTAAAAAGTTATGAATTGTTTTTTAACAATATTGGACGGAGGGGATGACAGACACCACGGGATGACACATAAATAAATAAATAGTGAAGGTTTGTTGCTTAGACTTTATCTAGATTAAACTTACCACCCTCGTAAATACAGAGAGTATGTCTAATCTACCTACATGCCTAAATAAGTCGCTTTAAGAATCAACGTATACAGATTTTGTTCGATTTAAGATTTATTCCTAATATATGGAGTATTTAAGCTTGTCATGAGCTGCATTTGATTATTCATATTCTCAGCACTATCGTAATTTGTGTTAACTATCGAATCGTTAATCGATAATCGTGAAATCGCACAGAAATTTGCTTTTGATGGTGTTTCAAAGTGTGAAAAATGGTTGAAAATGTATGTATGTATGTATGTTCATTATTTTTTTTATCAGAAATGAGTTAACACAAAATTTTCCACACCAAATTTTAATTTTCAAAATTTTATTTCAAATTCTGCATTAATGAATCGGAAGTACAGAACAACAAATAAATAAGATGGTCTCATTGATGAAAAAGAATCTTTTATATTTATAAAAAGTTCGATTAAAGATTCACCTTGAGCGATTTTTCGAAACAAGGGCCTATCGTACCCTCCTTATCTTTTTTATGTTATCTTTTTTATACCTTTCATGTTCATGAAATGGTATATTAACTTTGATCGAAGGTATGTGAGAACCAGAAGGAGAAGACCAACTGATATTTATACCGATCGTATCAGAATCACGAGCTGAGTTGATTTAGCCATGTCCGTCGGTCGGTTTGAATACAAATTAGTCCGCCAATTTTTGAGATATATCAACCAATCAATCAAACTTGATAGGAAGATGCACTTCTCCGCATAAACGATCATTTGTCAGAACCGGCTAGATCGCACCACTGTAGCATATAGACGACCGATTACAAATTGGTTCTGACAATCAATGAAATCGGACGTATATAACATATAACTCCCATACACCGATATTTTCAGATATGAAGTTTTGATCAAAACTCAATAAAAAAAACATTTAAGAGCATTAAATTTGGTATTGTCCACAAGTATTGTGAATTGCATATTGATACTGGCAATCATCTAAATTTGAATAGTATATCATATAGCCTCATACACCGATTTGTTCAGAAATGAGGTTTTGGGTCAAAATTCCGACCAAAAAAAAATCAAGGAGCGCGAAATTTGGTCTAATGCACTCAAAGAATTGCATATTGGTAATGAAAAGAATCGAAATCGGAATATTATATCTTATAGCCTCCATACAAACGATTTGTTCGGATATGAGGTGTTGGGTCAAAAATACGCCAAAAAACCATCTAAGAGCATGAAATTTTGTATTCTACAGACGTAAATTCAATTTGATGTTGACACAGAAAATGATCAAAATCGAATTTTACGATTTGCAGTAAATTTGATATGTGCTTTTTCAGAGTTGCGATCTTACAATAATTTTTTTATTTTACACTTTTCAAATGCTGGTTAACTTGGAATTGCCTTTCAAGGCTCACTGCTTTTTTGCAAATTTTGCTAGATATTTGTTAGACATTTTAACTTACTTTCCATTTGAAACGTATTTCGAGTATAAAGTAATAATTTTTTGGCGAAATGTTTAGTACATCAGTAAACATGTTGTCAGAATAAAAATATTGACAGTTTAACAGGGTGGTTGAGATGAATATTTTGTAACAAATAATAAATTCACTTCGACTTTTTAAAATGTAAAATTTGCTAAAATATGCATATAAATATGGAAAAGGTGCAAAACAAAGGAATGTCATTATAAAGGAAATTTCATTAGTCGTAAAAAAATTAATTTTCTCCACTTTTGCCCTACTAGTAGTTAGTAATAATAATAATAATAATAATAACAATAATAATAAAAAATTAAAATAATAAAAAATAATAATAATAACCGATTTTTTTAATCTCATATGTATCCGTGCTTAAAAGTAAAAAAAAACGCACATCGACATTTCATTCATTATTTATTTAATAATTTTACGTCAGTTGTCAAAAAGTCAATGAAAACTATGTAAAAAAAACTTGGTAGCACTAATTTTATCTGCGCCTATTTCATAGTCGCACGTGAGACTTTGCGCTCAGCACTCCGTACAAATTTTAAGCGCAGATAGATATGCGCGTAAAAAACAGAGCTAATAATAGATTAGTTGGGAAATCGTTGAAAATTTGATTTCCCAATGTTCCAACTCATTGCGAGTGTCTTGAGGGTAAAATTTGTTGTTTATGAATTTAATATTATTTACACTTCAATTATTTACTTATTTAATTTGCACATATATTTTTATTCTATGCAGGAATTTATTTAGTTTAATTTGTTTATTCTTCAAGGCTTTATCAATTCTGTGGGATTGTCGCGATAATTTTGTAGCTTTGAACTGCTGTCTCTTATTCTCGTAAACGTACACTTAACCAATTATTTTTAATGTCTTTATCAATTTAATTAAACTGCGTTTTTTTTTTCTCAAATACAATATTGCAATTTTTATCTGTAGATTTGTTTGCCAATTACCTTATAGTTAATTGCATTATTTCTTTAATATTTTATTTATTTGTTTAATTTTTTTATACCATTTTCTTTATCTCCCTACATGAAACGCATATTTGCTAAACACTTAAATTCTAGTTTGTGATTTACATACATACATATATATCTATATATATATAAACTACACACATACTCACACCTGCACATGTATATTGTATATTTCTTATCATATTATTATGGCTATTAATATTATTGTTAATTTTTCGAGCTCCTTTGGTTGCTATTTTTATTTGGCTGAGTTATTTGGGCTATTCGCGTGCATTTATCGCACGCTTAGACGCTTTTATTTATGTAACATTTTTTTTCATCCCATTTATTTCTATGAATATGTAGTATGGAATGTTGGCTAACACACCTTCCTTAGTTTATTTACTTCTATTTTTTTTTTTTTTTTGAGTCTGCATTATTTTTATTATTTTTCTTTTTTTAATTTTGGTATAACGGTTGCAGTTGATTCGATGACGTTGTGGCATACTGACGTGTACGTATAATGTGCATGTGTATTTCAGAGGAGGCGGTCGAATTGATATACGGCGGTAGGTCAGCGCCCGCGCTGACACGACAATTTATGAGGTCGTATGGACAGCAGGACTGTAAGAATAAAAAACAGTATATTATAGCGACAAATTGACATAATGTGTGGTGAAAGTTTAGCAAATGTGTACGGTTGTGCGGCAGCGGGCGTTATCGCACTTGCGTCTGTGTCACTAGGACCATATTTGAGTACATACAAATTCATACAAGCGTTCATTAAGCGACAATTGAAAGTTTGCGTGTAGAGGGCAACGACAAGATGAGTAATACCACAAAACAAATCTTTCGTTCGGAATTAGGTTATAGGTCGCATCTTTACTTGAACGTCGTGAATAGCTCATTTAATAAATAGTCTACAGAAATCTGGTGCAATTAGAGATGATTCGAATAGAACCCAGACATTAAATATTATCAATAAGAAATTTTTAAAATTTTTTGTTAGGTCGGTTATGGCTATTCGAGTATTCTATCGATAATTCTGAAGAAAAACTTGTTTGTCTTTGTTTGAAGGGATCTAGAGTTATTTTAAGCCGCCTTCGAGCAGTTGAAGGGTTTTTATGAGAAGTTTTTATTTCATATCAACAATACATTCGGAGTGGTTGACAATCCTTGCCGAGGGCGACAGTAATAAAGAAAATTAATTTAATTGTTTATTTAATTTAATATTCTATAATTGTGGATGGTAGTCTGGCCAATGTTCGAACCCATGACCATTTGCATAGCGGAATGAACTTCTAACCACTCGCCAATCGCGGCTGCCAGTATTTGTATTGAGCAAATTAGTGAATTATAATATCTATGGCAACAGTTATAGTTAAATCAGGTTAGGCTGAAGTAGCTGCTGGACATCAGCTCACTCAAGCCAATAAATGGACAGGTGATACCTCTGAGTATCCTTTTAACCCCCAACCGATAGACAAACCAATGTGTGGAGTTGACAAAACAGAGCAATCGACGCATCTTTACCCCCGCTATTGCCCTTAGGTGTTTAAGGGTTGCCCCTAGAGACTTCAACCAACTCCTTCAAAGCACGGGGTATTCGCAAAGAGAGTGTCTTTAGGTTTCAGGTTCTTCCTCTTCTCTACAACTCCTGCATATATCGTTAGATGGTATGCCCAGCTTCTCTGAATGTCTGCCTAACAAAAGATATACTGTAAGAAGACCCATCATTGCAGATATCTCTTTTTTAGCGAGATAAGCTCTTTCGACTTATTACCTTAGTCTTATTGCAAAAATGGAGACATTTTAAACTTGAGTTAGTTCTGTGATTAATACCTCTTATATAGTGAGCTTACGCGTGGAGAGTGACATACCCATACACCAAATGCTCCGTCAGGTTCCTTTTATAAGAGTGAACAACTGCTGGCCTATACCGATGATATTGTTGTCCTTGGGATATTCGGGACTCGTTGACAGTCATAACTTTGATAATTTTATTTCTCTTGGAACCAGCATTAACACCAACAACAATATCAGCCTGGAAATTCAACGCAGATTCACTCTTGCCAGATATATCTCTGGCGAAATATACGGGGAGAATATCATACTCGTACTTTAGCGAATAAAAAGCCAACGGCTCACTAGGTCATGTTGACCAGGTGGTTGAGCATAATATAACTTTTATAATCAGACCTAGAGAAATACCTCTACTCCGTTAGAAAGACCATGTGGAGAAGGATCTGACTACATTTCGCTTTTCCAATCGGACTCAAATATATAAAATAAGGATTTAATATAAGGTTTAGAGAAGAAGAGGCGTCGTTTGTGAAGTCAATGAATGTAATGCAGAAGCTCATCCTTTCTACACTGCAGGTAGTTTACAGACGGTTGAGTGTTCCCTATAAAGCTACTACCAACGCACTACTTTAGATGACATGTCTCATATCCGCCCATCATACATTTGTAGGCAAGTATAGAAAGCAATAGATGATTTTCGCATCCGTTCGTCCATACTTTGTGACTGGCTCCGTTAAAAATGTGTCCCAAGTATTTTGTAGGACTGAGAGTACAGAAGTTAGTAATTTCGGAGTCTTATATTTCCTGGTGAAGAAAAAAAGTTCGTCTTCCAAGCCAGCAATCTATTTTTATCCTCATTGGACCGCTCTGTCTTATATCATATAAAGTTCGTTCGCATACACTATGACACTTCATCCCCATCTTTCATGTCTCTCAACAATTTTTTATCGCCTACATCCATAGAAGAAGTGAAAGGAGTTTATACTGTGAGGTTATAGCCGGGTTGCTAGCAATGACTCCTACTACTCGGAGAATTATTGTTTAGAGCCCTGAACGATATCGGAAAAATTAATTTTTTTCCCAAAATGTGGCCGCCCTTCGGTGGTCTCTCTGCTCACTTCACTCGTAAACTCTCGATTGTCCCTTAATGTATGCACATATATTCAGACGAGGGTGTTCATGGAAAATATAACTTATAAATTGTATCGTTCATACTCGTACATAAATACATATAGGGATAAATATTTATAGTGCCGCTACGTATAAGTACATATGTAAGTACTTATTCATATATAATGAATAAATATTTCAAACGCTTGTAAGAAATGACTAAATTTTTTTAACTGGAGCAGCCTAAGCCTACATTCATACATACAAGCATATACGAAAAAATTTGTCGTACATACAATACAAACAATTATTAAAAAATGCCGATCAGTGTTAGCAATATCAATAAAATCGAGTATAATAAGGCAAGAAATTCGCAAAAGAACCTATGAGGCGACACACTTACACATGCATACATAAATAAAAATAGAAAAAGAAAAGTATTTTTTCACTCTCTTATCGATTGCCCTTGATATTTTAGGTGTACAAATAAAAATGTATTGACATGGCACTGTTAGCAATAATATCTTAAATATAATATAAATAACAACAACAAGCAATTCAAAGCAAAAATCATACATGCACATGTACAATTTGTGTATGTATAGTGGCACACGCAGAGAGTTAAAGGTAAAATAAAATATATTACATAAAACATGTTAGCTTTTCATGTCTTCTAAGGTCATAGTAATTGTGCATCAAGTGGATACTTATACATACTGTGTACGCATGTACGTTACATAAATCGAAAATATTGGAATAAAATAAATAAAATTTTGTTTGAAATTTTACACATATTTGTTTGTAATATTAAAAATGTCTCAAATTATTGTTTGCATACCCTTCCGTTTTATATGAAAATATATACATATATTGTTGTTGTTGTTGTTCTTGTGTCTAACATTTTGATGGTGTGAGACAGCGTATCAGTAATGTGAATGCCAGCTGTGAGTTATAAAATTTTGATGAGTTTTATAGACTTTCGATAGCTTTGTTTAAAGTTTTTGTTGTATTCATTTTTCATAAATTCTTGTACATGCATATGTATGTGCAAGTAAATATGCATATATATATATATATATATATATATATTTCAAATTTTTATTTATTTTTTGTATTTTCTTTTTGTCCTTAATGAAATTTCAAGTTTTTTTAATCAAAATGTTGCAAAAGAGTTGTATGTGACTGCTGCTGGTTATATAACTTTGAAGAATTTTAATATGAAAACTTAAAACCTTTAATAAATCTGCAACAAATTTCTCAGTATATCGATATTGTTTTGCTTAATAAAATGTTGTATGGCCAGTTATTAAATGAATATAATAAATATTACATGATTTCCAGTTGACAAGTTTTGAAAAACTCATTCGGTTAGTTGAGTTTTTGAACAGCTGTCAAACTCTCTAAATCCCATAAGTAAGATACCTACTAAAAAAATAGTGATAGTTTTTGAAATATTTACAAAACCCAGAAACTATTTACTCTCATAAAGTACACAGTAAAAAAAAATTAATTTAAAATTAAATGTACAAGTAAGTTGCGTATATGCAGTGTTTTTTGTTGGTTTATATACTAGAGCTCTAGATACCTGGTTATTGAGAAGTACACGCAACTCGATTCTCACTTGATACTTGTTCATTGCTCAACTACTCAGCAAGACAAAATAATATTAATTTAGCATATCAATGATTTTGAAATTCAAAGTTATAAAAAAGTGGCGAGCTGGAAAATTTTCGAGCTATGAGCAATGAACAAGTGTGCGAGTGCTTTGTTGATCAAATGCTCGAAAATGTTCGAACAAAATCTTGAGCTCTACTGAATACTACTCTGAAATTTCGTTCACGGCCGTAATTTCGGGCGAGCAGCACCGTTCGATGCTTGGTATTTGAATATATTTAAATATACGTATGTCATATGCACTATTTCGACACTTCAAATGACAAGTGATATCTGCTTCCTTGGCCGTTACGAATCTTTAGGCACGATATTGAGGATTGAATGGAATATCTATTTCTATTTATTTAATAGCATATAAACCGATTGGAAATTTTTTGTCGAATTTCGAGAAGCAGACATTGAAATCTAGCCTTCACTTTTTAAGAAAGAATTTATAAGTAATCTGACTTTGTTTTTAGCCAAACTGAACTAGGAGCAATTGATTTCGATTCAAAAAAAAAACATAGATAATTTTTTAACCCCATTATGCTTATGTTTTAAGATAACATTTTTAGTAATAACCAAGAATTTCTAAATTGCGAATTTTCAAATTAAAATTTTCTCCGATCTCTCAAACAAATTCTAATTACCTTTACAAATTACTACTACTACTATTACTTTTGCATAGGCTCCGCTTGCGCCATTATGACCGAGTCAATAACTGCGCGCTTTTAGATTCTTCTTCTCGCAGTTTAGTGCCAATTGGAAATACCAAGCGAAGCCAGGTCCTTCTGAACTTGAATTTCTAACGAATGGAGGTGTTCCTTTTCCTCTGCTTCCATGTGCGCCTACTACATCGAAAACTTTGAAAACTGGAGCGCATTCGTCCATTTGATCGACAGGACCTAGCCAGCGTAGCCAGTGTCCTTTTATTCGCTGAACTATTTCAATGCCACCGCACAGCTCACCGTCCCATTGTTTGCGGTATTAGCCGTTGTCAAAGCGCAAAGGAGCATAAATCTTCCGAAAAACCTTTTTCTCGAAAACTCCTAAAGCCGGCTCATCGGATATTGACATCGTTCAGGCTTCTGCAGCATATGATGAGCGATTTGTAGAGTTTGGTTTTGGTTCGTCGAGAGAGGACTTTACTTTTCATTTGCCTACTCAGTCCAAAGTAGCATCTGTTGGCAAGAGTAACTCTGCGTTGGATTTTAAAGCTAGCATTGTTGGTGTTGTTAATGCTCCAAAGGCTCGAAGACGTTCTTTCTAATTCCGACTGCGCTTCTGGTATTGTCCAGCGCCAGTTTATATAGCCGTATATGAGTTTTGTAGGGATATTAAATTCAGACATAGCGGCGTACAAGCAGCTCCTTATGTGCTATCGAAGCCAGCTTTAAAATCTAGGAAGGTGGTGTGCATCGATTCTTTCCTCAGATGTCTTCTCCTAGATTTAGCGCATGGTAAATATCTGGTCATAGTTGGTTCGCCTGATCTAAATACGTAATGATAAGCTTCAATCAGTTCGCTGACGGGTGCTTTTAATCTCTCACACAATACGCTCGATAGCACATGATTTCATTTGGCAATATTCAGCAAAGAAGCTGATGTATACACTTTATCAATATTTGAATAGATCCATCGGCAAGAAATCGGCTCTCTCCGCTTTATTATTTTTCAAACAGGCAATCGCTATTCGTGCTTCATCATAGTCGGGTATTGGAATGTCTATTGTATCATTTTCAATTGGGAATTCTGTTTCACCATCTCCGGGTGTCGCACTTTCAATGCCTTCCATATACTGAGTAAGTTCTGCACATATGTCAACATTTTACTTCTTTGGTCCCTAGCACTTTGCTGCCATATGCGGTCGTTTATGCTTCAATATCAAATCTGTCCAAGAACTCTAATAATAATAAAGTAATTGATGAGAATGACACATCGTTCACCCCAAAAAACTGTAGCCATGACCTTGTTGGTCGACAAACCCACCTTGGCCTATTTTGGTGTACGTTCACCCAGAGAAATGCAGTTTTTATGGTTTCTTGACCTCTAGTGTGGTGGATTCATGATTCATCCACGTTAACGAAACCGAGAAAAATTTGGTTTTTGGCCGCTTATGGGCGTGCGTGATCAATCGCGACACCCATAGCGCAGATAGCTTTTTCATGTCCAAATAGTTATGTAAAATGTCAATATCATTCCATGCATATTATTGACGATTTCTGGTGAGACGACCTCCTATGCACGCCATGAACGTTCGAAGTCACTTGCACTGGTACGACAACAATAGAAATCAGTAAACCACTTTCTAATCTTTGAAATTGTTGGAGCAGAGTCGCTATAGTATTTTTAAAGTCTATCCGTGGTTTCGGTGTTAGTTTATTTATGCAAAAATAGAGCTTAATCAACACACGAAATTAACTTTTTCCATTTTCGTCAAATTCCCGAGGTCATCTGCTTGCAGTGGTTGTCAAACACAAACTAAATAAAGCAGATTGCTTAAAATTTACAACAGCCCTTAAGCGATATCTGCTGACGGGAGCAGTGTTGTATTTAAAGTATCTGCGCAGCAAACTCAAAAAAACCCTTGACCAAAATTAATTTACCACATGCACATGAATGATATAAAAAGTAAAAGAGCTAATGTATTTAATAATTCAAAATCTATAAGTGATAGAAAATTTTCGAACTTAGATTCATAATTAGGTTGCTATAAATGCCTTCGTGGATCTCTTAAAGCATCAGCCGTAATATTTTCTTCATATTTTTTGGGTAGTGTAACTGTTCTTTCAAATACTAAAATTAATTTAAGACAGCGCACCATTAAAGGTTATGCAAATAATTGAAAAACTTTTTTTAATACTTAATAATCACTATCTCTGGTTATTGTCATTTAATTCATCAAATATGTTGTACACAAATAAGTTGGAAAGAATTGATACTTTATTATTTATTACAAAAAAATTAAAATAAGTTATTTTTGACCAGTTATTTTGACTTGTAAAACATTAATGAAATTCAAATTAAAGAATTTCACAATTTTATTTATTATTTAAAAACTTTTGCCGCAGATGGCAGATTTTAATAAAACTTGAAAATACGAAAGAATGCAATAGTAAAATATTATTTTGTAACAATTGTTTAAAATAATTCAGCCTTTGTTCTACTATACTAAAAAAGCATTCTACTGCTAATCACTATATGATAATACTATCTAATGAAATTAAAATGCAGTCAAGCTTAGAAGTAAAAAATTCAAAGATTTGGGAAAGTGAAAATTCCCCACAAAAAAAACTATTTAAATCGTTGCAAAATTCTAAGAGAGCGAGAAGTGCATAATATTATATTTTTAAAAGCGAAGCTTAAACAAATTTTTTATTCTTGTTTTTATCGGCTACTTCCTACAACTGTTGTTTTAATAATTAATTAAGTTATTTAGATACAATTTAATACGCACCATTTAGCAACTTCAAATTTCATTATTTGCGGACACTTGAGATGGCATATAAGAAAATACAAATAAATATTTATATATATACATACTTATATACTCATAATTTCATATTTGTACACATATATTTGTGTGTGTGTTTTGTAGAAATAGTTGAAGCCAATTACAAGTTGAAATATATTTGATACTTGTTGTATTTATGTTTGTGTTTGTGCTGTTTTTCTTCATTTATATGGTTATGTGTATATACTAATACAATTTAAAGTTAGAAAGTTAAGCCGAGAAAACATTTATTTACTGAGAAAGCTATCGAATCTCGCGAGCTAGCTTTTTAAAACAGTTTTGACACAGCGATCTACTTAACCAACTCACAACACCATTATATAAACCAAACTAAATCCTCCCAAGCTTATATATATTTCAATAGTTGTTGCCAGGTGAGAATACCCTCTATAAGTTAACAGAGGAGTTGTTTTGTAGGAAAGGAAGATAATATCTCAATCTACAACAATCAACTGCTGAAGGGATTTTCAATCGAGCTCCTCCTCCAATTTATGGCGTGTATCTTGATGTTTGTCCAAAAAATGGAGGGACCTACAATTAATGCGAAGCCACCGAACGGCTTATGGATTTTTGTGAAGAGCTTTTATTTTTATGTCAGAAATGCACTCGGAGGGCTTGACATTCCCTGCCGTTGTGAGACCGTAATAAGGAAAATTAATTTTCTGCAATCTTAGAGGCTGGTCGGACCAGGACCCGAACACGGCCGCAATCTACATTGATGGATTCAAAATGATCTACGGCTTGGGGAAGGAGATATACTTCATCTTTTTGGCTTTGCAAAGGGCTTGTAGAGATATAATAAATAATTACGGGAGGATAGCGAAAGTAACCATATACTTGGCATCACCAATGGTAATTTCCAACGTCGTAAGTAATTATATAATTGTAGAAAAGGCCTTAAAATTGGTGGCGGGTCAATCATCAGTAACAAGCATCACTCGACAAATCCGAAGCGTAGTTAATACCATATCCAGCTGGTATGATCAGGAAAGAGCTTAAATTGCAATTTGCGTGTATAGCCCCTCTCTCAGAACAAACGAAAATCCATAACCAACCATAAAATAACGAAGCAAATTTAGTCCAAATATCATATTAAGAACTAAATACTTAAGTTATAAGAAAACTATGTATATACCTACAGTAATTATATAAAGATATTACCCATTTGAGAGCATGCATCTAATGTTGGCTTGCTTTATAGCAGGCGTTTGCGCTGCTGCGAACTAGAGGGAAACAAATGTCCGTTTGATCTGTGAGTGTTCAGCTCCCTTACATAATAACCACAAGAGGAAATGAATGTGGTGAGACTTTGTTCGATTCAATAACAATAACTCCAATGTTGAGCAATGAAATTTGATCCTAATTTCATATACATATATTGACCCAATATCACAAGCACTGTCTCTCTTCACATTACACAAAGAGCACTACTCTTCGTTCCCAGAGAAACTGTCAAAACCAATACCCCGTGAAAATAAATGATGTCAGCAAGACTCTGCTACATAACACATGTTTGAGTATAGCAATATTACCTATTAAACTATTGAGGCTTTTCAGACAAACTCTACCTTTAGAGATTTCCCCTAATGTGTCTTAAAGGCAGCTATTCAACCTCTCTTCTGTTTCTTCAAAGAGCAAATGATGAAGTTTCTATGAGTATCTTCTGACAAATTTAATCATAATCAGCTCGATAGAGAAGACATCGTTTATAACTCAACTTTTTAAAGTTCATTGTGGAGATACATTGTTAAATATATTATAGTAACAAGGAGTCATCCAACTACTAACTGGAATGTATGTTCGTAATTTCTAAACATTTGTACCAGCTTTGTTATCTGCTTCAGAAATTAAAAAGAATGCAGATAGGTACGAGGTCTGCTAAAAGAAAATTCTAGTTGAAGTAACTATGCTTATTTGTAATACACATGGTAATAATGTTTTGCAAAACATTTAAGTAATGGGTTCCAGCCAAATGATGCACTAATAATTTTACGTTGTCGAGAATAATCGAGGACGGCTTGAAACTTAAGTGACAGTTAAAACATCAATCATATACAGACGTCTTCTAACAGACCAATAAGCCTACTACCCTGTATTTCTAAATTATTTGAAATGATTCTGCTATCGTAAATATCTTCTTTCCTTCAAAGTAACAAAGTGATACCAGAACACCAATTCCGATTTCGGGAAAAACATGGTACTATTGAACAAGTCCAGCGAATTATTAATAAAATTAGGAAAGTATTCGAGTTCAAGGAGCACCTATGTTCCATATTTCTTGACGTGGCAGAAGCGTTCGATTAAGTCTATTTTACAAAATTCATAACACTTTGAATGTCCAATTCTAAAATATTTTTGAGTCATATCTATATTATACATTAGGAGTATTCTCTGTGTCTAGCAATTCATACAGTGCAAATATTTCCAATGGAATTGTGCTAGAGATCGCGAGCACCCCCGTTTCAAAACGGTGACATATTCAAGCAAAATAATAAAAACAAGCCGGCACAGGGTTGCTCTTTTCTTCATGCAATCTGTGGGAAATAAATATACGTAGGTTTGGATATAGAATTTTTTCCCATCGTTGCATATATTTTTTTTTGTGTTTTGTGTTTTATTATTGTGTCATTGCACGGATAGGGAAACTTTGCTATTCGTGCTCCGTAGCATGCTTTTCCTAGACAAAGAGAATACCCCTAATATATACACTGCAGTCATTCCAGCAAATCGAAAAGTACAAACATCCACTTTGACAGATGGCACGGCCATATTATGCCGTAACTTGTAGGACCTGTGCAAATAATATGGAGAAAATACAGAGGTTTCAGCTCACAATTCTAAGTGTACTAACGGGCGCACCGTGGTAAGCCTTGGTATCCTGCTGGTTAAGTCTGAAGTTGAAAGGATCATATAGAAGTACCTCATAAAACTGAAAAATCTCCAAATCCCTTAGTTAACGCGTTTTGCGACTGATCAAGGAATTCCCGATTGCAGCAAAGAGAAGTTCCCGCCTTCTAAGGAGAGAGCCATAGTTCAAAAGGGGAAAGTTATACTCACTGCGTTCTTCGATTTTAATGGTATAATGCATCATAAATTCCTGCCACCTGGTCAAACGATCAACAATGAGTGTTACTTAGAAGCACCGTTTGCGTGAAACTATCCGAAAAATACCCAAAGCCTTCCCTCCGAATTAAATTTTGTAATTGATTTTCTGGGACAATTATGTTTTAGAGATCAGTAGGATAAATATGTTCTTTACTTCCCTTTGAAGAAACGGATATATCAAACCAGGCCTGTGGTATAACTGGGAGGTATGTAAAATGATTAGTTCGGCTACGTGGATCATTAAAATGTTCGATACTAAGCAAATGCCTCATCTTTCAATACAAAGGTTAATCGAGATAGAGAGAGAGAGAGAGAGAGAGGGAGAGGAACAGATATTATAGTAAGCTAAGAAAAGCCCAATCTGAGCTAATTCAAAAACTCGAGATCTTCTAACTAAGCTTTCTAAGTAAACGAATTCATAATTAGAAAGTACACAAATTTGTATTTACATACATTATACTTATACATATATGTAAAGAATAACAGAATAGTATCAGATGGCGTTAATTTGTCTGTTAGATGTGTATTTTCGTTGATGTTAGTGCTAAAATACATTTGTTGATTTAAAATGAAAAGTGCACTTTTTCCTGACAAGCGGCAAGCGGTAAATATATTTATGTGTATTAATAAAACTAAAAAGCCAGAAATATGATATTTATTGCTTAGAAAACCATCAACTTACCTTTAATGTTTTCTTAAATGCGCCACGAAAGTCACGATTGAAGTAAGCATAAATAATTGGATTCAAGGCCGAATTGAAGTAACCGATCCAAAAGAGTACACCAACAACAATGCGTGGTGTTTTACAATTAGAGCAGAGTGCCGACGCCAAATACCTAGTAAAAGAGAGAGGCAAATAACGCTCTTAGTAAGCCAACTAATGGACCAACTAAAAATAACTCAAAACGGATGTAAATATAACCGGAATACATCAAAGTAAAAGCGAAGATTATAATAATGGTTACAAAATGGGCCGGCGACGTATCAGCGCATTAATCAGCAGCTTATTTTATATTTATGAAAGTTTTACATATTTACGATTTGCAATTTTCCTAATGTATACAGTTATTTGCATTATTTTTACATTTATGTTACATGCACATACCATAGGAAGAACGGTGCCCAACAGAGTAGAAAAGCGCTCATTATAATTCCAAGCGTACGTGCGGCTTTACGCTCTCGACGCATTGTGGTAATTGTTGACTGCTCAACTTGGATACTCGGACGCGGTTTGGGTATTTGGCTAATCTGCAAATGTTTGTCCAATAGTAGAGCAGCAACTTTGGATCTGAAAGGTAGCAAAAAGAAGAAAATGAAGAAACCATTAGAAAAAGTATAATTTTTCTTAATGAACATAAATGGTCAGCAAAGAAAATTAAAAGAAATTTTGTATTTTCTCTGCTAAATGTACGAAAATTATGATGTGTCGATTGCTTACAATTCAAATTTATAAAATAATATATTATATTTTTTTATTAAAAATGATTGTTTGAAATTTTCAAAGAAGAACGTTAGGGCTTCGAAAGGATGTTTTATATCTATCCTTTCTTGATAAGAGACAACCGCCTTTTTCTTTAATGGCAAAGAAATTTGTATTGCATTTGAAATCTATTTAGTCAATATTGTAGGGATTATTTCGAAAACTGTTTGAATGAATCCCGTTTATGGGCCTTTAGAACTTTTTTATTGAATAACGAATTCAAAACTTGATACTACTGGCATCAGACGAGCGTACTTTTCGGCATATAATTTTCTAGAATCAGGAGCATTTTCGAAATTTAAAGTAATAAAGCGATTTACATAAGTATATTATTTTTATATCGAGATAATTAACAATTTTCCTTAAATGAGATGCGGTAACCAACCCGGTCATAGCTAAAAGAGAGTGAACTTTAGTATAGAAACTCCGAGATATACAGTTTGAGGGTTTACTAGACTCTTTGTAGCATTTGTTCTCCAGAGGTGCACCGGTAATAGTTGTCAGTCTTAAGGCAAGACGTTTGAAGGATCACGATTTAAGAGCACATACCTGGAATATCCCGTCCTTTTATTAAGAATTGGGAAACCTCTGCCCAGCTGGTGACGGCCTCGTAGAACTAAAGGCTGAGATCACCCCCATCCAAGTCAACATGAGGACGGAAGCGAGTAAGCCATCGTGCCATGTACTACAGCGGCCACACAGAGGAGCGCAAATTTGGCGTTGGATTATTGGTGGAACAGAGACTCAGTCCTCAAGTTCTAACATTCAGTTATGCTTAACACTTTTAACACAACAACAGCCGGAAGCAACCCATTTGGAGTTATGACTAATCTAGTTCGCAGGAGCAGGAATTATAGTTGTATATATTGCACTAGATTCCAGTACAAGAAAGCTACACGGCCGTCATCGGATTGAAAACCTTATAACTAGATGTTATTATAGACAGACGACTCTAGTGTGATATATGCGAGTACGTTTCAGGGGCATAACATCATTTACCGCACCGCAGCTAGCTATCAAGTAACGTTGCGATCGGTCGCAATGCGAGCTATGGAATAGATGCCGAGAGTTGAAAAGAAAAACGAGTTACATTAACAGAAAGGAACAGCGGTACGAAGTCAACAGGTGTAATACTTTAAAATTCTATGAGAAAATAGGCGTCTTACACAAAATATCAAGACCGAAGCTCATTTAAAACCAAAAAAGGAGATCTACCAACAAAATTTAAGGAGAGAACTCCTCTCCACCCTACCCAATCCGGCCGTTTAGGAACAGCTTGGACCTTATCAGTTTCATATCTGGTAAATGTACGATTGACCAGATGAAATCTTGGAAAAAATACGGAATTAAAAGCATCATAACACCATCTCTTCGCCGAATTTAAAGCTTACTTCATTAGCACGTAATAAGCTGAACCTGTGACGTTATATCTCGATGTGTAAACTCGCGCTGGATCATACCAGAAGTGCAGTCAGAGTTAGGAAGGACTTATCCGATCCGTTCGGTACTAAATGAGGTTTCAGGCAAAATGATTATATATCTTAAGACTTCTTTAACTTATTGCTGTAGAGAATAATACAAGCCAAAAGCTCTTCAGAGAAGGTACAATATTTGTGTATGACAATCGTGAGTAAGATGTCGAGATCAAGCATTTACACTCAGATAAATTTAACACTGGCTTAAAGTTGTATATTACATAAATACTCTAACCATCCAAAATAGTTTCAATTTAATCCTGTCTGGAGAAAACTAGGGAAAACGGAGTAGAAAAATATAGCTGTAGATTCTGTTTCAGTCTTAACTGCTGTATACCCTCTTAAATGGGATACAGATCGACTTAAATCATGAAGCTTTTCACGATCTATTTTATTTCCGACCATTAATTTGTTTCTTAGTACTCCACCTTGCAGGAGCCGCCTGGTTAATAAATTATTCTAACCAAAACTGTCTGACTAGTTTGAGAGAACGAGATCGAATCTTCTAAACCGCTTCAGCGGTTATAGCCATTATATCCATATATGTACATATACATTTATTTACATAAGTAGCAAGTAATCTACTCACCTGTAAACGAGTCTCTCCTGTCGAACAGCTTCTTTATAAATGCGATAATACATTAATACCATAGTTACACCGGGAATCCAAAAACTTATTAACGAACTGATAATAGCATAAGCCTTATTCACTTTGAATTCGCAAATCTGAGAAAGAGGAATATATAATCAAGTACATATTGGAAATCAACAACGACAAAGAAATGATAAACAGATATATATGTTTTTTTTTTAATTTTAATATATGCAACCCGAAACACATTTTTGGAATGTAGATACCGATGTTGCAAACTTCATTAGTTGTGTCAATCCAAAATATAAAAACCCAAAGTACCCACTCATCCATCGATGTGAATAAAAATCAACTGAACAAATAAAAACAAGTGTACACGAAAAAGAAGTGAAAGTGATTTCGTAAGGCGTTGAAGACAGTGATTGTTATTTGAAATTTCGCACTGTACGATTTTATTGGCGATTGTGTTCGTTTTTCCATTGTTATAGCTGATATGGCAGTGTCCTCACTCACAAACGCCCGCCTTTTTCTTATCTTCTACTCTTTGACCTTCGCAACAATGGACAGTCGTTTTTAATTACTTTCAAGATGTTCCACGAAAAAAAACTTTGTGCTGCAAATTTCGTGTGGTTGGCAGTGATTTTGGCTTAACGAGTTTTTCTTGAGTGTTAAACGAACAAACGTTCTTCGGAGCGAGGCGCACCATTCAAAGATTCTTATTGTGCGCTCTCTGTATTCTATTTTAATGCATTTGAATTAATTAAAGCGAAGCATTTTGTGTAAATGGACTGATTATTTAATTTCTTTCAGAGGAGGTTTGTTTTTTTTCATTATTTCATTGTTTTTACTGTGGCATGTGGCGAAGTTCTCTTAGTATTTAGGATTTCCTTTTTGTCTTCTTAATTTACTTCAACTTGGTTTGAGATTTAATAGAACTTCGTGCATATATATATATATATATATATATATAAGTTTACATATATAATTTTTTGTTATTTCTTTTCTTCTTTTCAATTGCTTGCTTTTGTGATTTTGATATTGCAAAGTAAGGGTAATTTCCAGCTCTTCTGCTTATGTTAACGAAGTTTTGATTATTTAAGTATTTCCAGTTCCATAAAGGTTTGATGGTGTCCAAAATGACAGCGCTCAAGCTAAACTCAATATATATGCATATATATAAAAGAGAGTGATGTTAGTTATATCGCTTTTAACTCAAGGACACCCTGACCAATTTCGATGAATCGTACTAATTCGGTATGGTCTTCGGCCGGACAAAAAGAATCCGAAATAAAAATCCGGAAAGTAGATCAGGGACTAAAATTTTTGAAAAAATCGCATTTAAAAAATTTAATTATTATTCGATTTACTTGAGATTATTTTCTTTCCAGGCCCAGATAACGTTTTTTTATTATTAAAATTATTTATAAAATTATGTTTATTTTTCAATTTGGTTGAATTTTTGAACGACCCTGAGAAGCGAAAAAGTTACTAATCTCTGACTATGTCCGATACGTTTTCCATGAGTGTGTAAAAAATCAGCTGCTGTAATAAGTAAAGGCCAATGCATATTTGTATGTACAACATAGCTACTCATTTAAGCTAGATCAATTATATAATCGGAAATTTAATATTTTCAATTATTTTAAGACTAATTGTGGCTTTTCGTAATTCTTTGTCTTTCACCTCCTTTACAATACCAAATATAAAATCTAAATTGAAAAAAATACAGAAAAACACAACAAATGGAGGCCGGATCTTCTGGTTTCCAATAGATAAAGCTTTGGGGAAACCAATTTGGTTTCTTTCGAGGTAGGTCTAAAAAATGTTTCGGCCTCAGCAATGGTTTGATATGAAATACTAACGCTTCGCCCTGGCTTCGAATGGGTATTTAATAAAGAAATCGAAATTTATAATTTTAACCAGACACATACATACACTTATAAAGCTTTCATTTTCGTTTGTGGATTACTGACAATATAAAGAAAATTTGGATATTCTTATTTTAAGGATTTTTTTCATATATGTTGATTATTAGGGAAGTGTTTTCTTTTAAAATGCTTTTGAAATTAAAGCTATTTAAATGGCATTAGTAGATCTGTAGAGATCAGCGGTATCCACGTTATATGAACAGCAGCTGTTGGCCCAATGGGAATAGAGAACTGAATTATGTGTCAATTCTTTCGTTCCATTGGATGGCTAAGACTTCTGGAAATCAGCAATTTTAACCGTCAATTTGCGTGATGGCAATTCAAAATAGTTTAGTAACAATAAGCTACGCCTTGAATATCAGCCATATCGAAGTGTACCTATTGAATTTTTAAATTTTTATCTGAGACACACGTTTTCGAAGAAATCTTTTACGTCGGAGTTGCTACAACTATTTAAATTTCTAATATATTCATCATTTTGATTAATCCAAAAAGATGTTGCAATTTCTTCTTAAATTTACAGTTGGATTTTTTTCTTCCAAAAGTTTCAATAGTTGTTGTAGCCCATTCGCTCAATAACTCATTTATACTTAGCGAGTTCAACTTTAGCACCCCTTTAATATCTTCTAGATTCCTTAGACTCCTTTTATTGTGTTCACGCAAAACGATTTCAAATGCACGACCAATAGATGTTTGTATAACGATTTTAATGCTAATTACGCCGGTACTGATTCTTCGGGCTCACTTTTCTCTGTTAAAAACTAGTTACAGAGTGTAAAAAAGTGAACTCCTTCCCTTATTTCCATGTTGTTTATAGCAGCTGATGAGAAAATCTGTATCTGTTCAGTGTAAGAGGCAGGTGTAACAGTGATCGTCCGCGATTGGTGTTGGGTTCAGGGCTGTCATGACTCCCACTGATTTTCGGTCTCCGGTCTGTTGGATTTTTTGTTTATCCTTCAGACGATATCAATAATACTTTGTTGATATCATCATTCGAACTTCTGTTAATTACATGGATAGTCTGTAGGAAATCTTCCGCAAATATAGTACAAAAGTAAGTGATCCCATGTCAGCAAAGGAGCTTCTTAGATCGTATACTAGAAGGGGAATAGATACATCCACTAAAATTTATACCGATTGGATCAGAATCACGAACGTCCGTCCGCCCGGATACTACTTCCTCAATTTTTAAGATATTTCTATCAAACTTGGTATGCAGATACATGTATTTTTATAGTCATATTATCATTTGTCACGATATACGATTTGAGAATTTTGGTCATAAATACATCTAAAAAGGTGAAATTTGGTATCTGGTATAATATAATATATACAATAAATTACACATTGTTTCTGAAAATCGTTGAAATCGGACGAATATAACGACCATACACCGATTTTTTAGATAAAAAATGTTGATCAAAACTCCGTTTACACTCGTAAATTCGAGTAAATATTGATACTGAAAATCATCGAAATCGGAAGACTACTACATCTTGTAGTAATTTAAAAAATTCTGGGTACTTGTCTCACTTCCAAGAAATGAGATTGGGACATCTACCGTTTACCTTTCGAACCTATTTTCAGTGACATTGCCGAGGTTTGCAGTTTACGAAATGGTTGAGTGTATGCTTGAAAATCTGGCAACTTGTGAATCATGGACGATATGTGGCTTCAACAAGACGGCGCTAGTTTAAAAATGGTAAAAGTAACCGAACTGGCCGTCACTCAGCTGCGATTCGGTTTCGTTGAACTATTTTTTTGGGAAGCTGTTAAGATTAAGTCCAGAGACGACTAATGACTTGAAATACGAAATTGAAGTCACCATTACAGCAATAAAGGGCCACACAACCGAAAATGTGTTGAGAAATTGAGTCGATACTAGAAAGAATTGGCTGCTGCTATGCCACCCGCGGCAGCCATATGAATGAAGTTATGTTCTATTAATTTTTGTTTTATTATAATTTTTATTTTAAGCTCTGGCTCACCCGTTACTTACATTTCGATTTGCTCAAAACTAGATATCAAAAATAAGAATTATCTATGAGCTTTATTTTTTCTTCTGAGACTTTATTGGATCAAAATCGTGCCCAGCGCAAACTGCGAAAATCTGCCAGAAACGATAGGCATGACAAGGTGATGTTGTAATATGACAACGCTCAGAAGCACGTGGTTGTAAAGGCCAAAAACTAATTGAAAACGCTGGGAAATCTTACTCCTCCCGCAGCACACTACAGATCTTGCTCGTTCCGAGTACTGAATTTTCGAATGATGCGAAACTATTTTGAAGAAATCGTAGAATAGCGCAATGATTGGATAGGGGACAGAGATGGTATTCGGAAATTACTCGAGAGACGGTAGAAAGTAATAGGTTTAGATCAAATAATTCGAATTTTTGATCCAAAATAATTGTTATCTTTTGATTTTTAATTTTTTAAATTATTCTTTATATGTTGAGTTAAATTTTTTTTTCAAAAAATTTATATTTTAAGAAATAAATGCATTTCATATCTACTTTATTGTCAATTTTTTGAGATCTTTGAGATTTATCTTTTTTTGCCAAAAATTTTCACGAGCTCAAGTCCTTTTTTTATTGTTGGCATTTGATGAAGTTTTCAATTTGCTGCCATCAATTTAATCATTTCTGATGACTGCGTGAAAATTAAATTCGATTCCATTAAAAATCTAGAGCAAAATTGAAAGTGACAACAAGGCCAGCGTTGCAGAGGAGAAAGAAATGGATAAAACGAGTAAAGAAGTTAGTGAATGGAGCCTACATATATGCACAGGCATACATACATACAAAAACTACACGTATAAACACAGTAATAAAAATGCTGTTGTAGCCTTGCAGAGTTGCCAAGTTTAAATTTGTTTTCTTTTTTTTTTGTAACTTAAATTCCAAAGTTTTAGCCGATTATCGAGTTTCATGAGTAAACTGTTATATTTGTACATGCCATAAAATGCTGATACATTCATATATGCATAAGTGTTTGTAAATTGACACGTTGTTGAAGCTTTTATGTCAAAAAATATGCAGCAAAAAGAAGAAAATACACTTTTCATAAAATTACTTACTATTTATTTGAATTTATATATTTATATGCGCATATTTGATGAGTTGTGAGGTTGGGATGAGTAAATGTTACAACATACATCATGATGATTATGCACATAACATACATATATGTTTACATAATCAAAGTGATATGATGTTGTCAAAAGAGATAAGCCGAAAAGCTTAAGATCTCAAGATCATTTGCATATATAGTTCACATTTGATATCATATATTCGAGAAAAAAGAATTTAAAAGGACTTGGTATTTTCCGTATATGAATAGCATTATGATATATGTATGTATTACAATATCTTTATAGATGTATAGCTACTAATGGGGATTTCAATAATAGTGCAATATTTATTATATTCTCATGAGCTAAAAACGTTCGTTCGTTCCAAAACTTACACTAAATTTTCATGGGATTGATGCCGCTAAAAGACAAATATTGCTGAGGGAGAAAGAGAGAGTTGTTATATTTTCTGTGCAACTATTAAACGGTTAGACATGCACATGAATGTGTAGCACCTTGAAACTAAACTTTAAGAACTATCAAAATTACACAAGGCGATCCAGAAAAGCCCTCAGACACGATATTCCATCAAAGGATTTCGAGGTTAATTTGGAAACTAATTCCACATCCACCCTATCGCTCTGGCTTAGCACTATCATTCGCGCTATTACAAATAAGTTTAACCAGTATGCTTCTCTCTCCATAATGAAACAAGATTCTTAAGAACCTTAGAAACAAACTGAAAAAAGTCTTCAAAGAAACCTTTAAGACCTGAATTTGGCAATCTCATAAAAACATATTACGAAACGGCACAAACAATCAGTCAAAAATTCAAAACTGGATTTGGTACTGCTTTTGCTCACCCGTAGAAAGCTACAAGAAATCTGCCTTATTTGTTTCATGCTTAAAGTGTTGGAAAGGATAAAATCGCATAAACGGTTGTACCATATGAAACTGATTTACCTAAAGTAAAAAATGTAATAGAAAAAAGGCATGTTATTGAAATAACCACAATCATTGGATTCCTCTCAAATGATGGCATATGTTTGACGACATGGTTTTCAAATAGATACAATCGAAAATTGGATTCATCTTACTAGTGTTAAGAGTATCAGCTTGCTATTCATTGAGGACTTGACCGCATGCGGCCATACTTAAGCTATTGAGTATGTACAATGTGCTTCCCCGCGTAACTCAATTAAATGTTCACTCAATTTTATAAACTGTTTTAGTTTTTTTCAACCATACGTACCCACCTTCATAAGGCTAGAGCTGTGAGCATCGTGAAAGATGTGACGTTTCAATCGGCTGAGTGCTGAACATAGGCAAAGGTGGTACCCCAGCGTTTCGTCATTTTCTGTGTATGCTCTGGACTCAGCTGGGTCCACTTTACCTAACTTCTGAAGAAGATAACTCAGCGGTAAATGCCTCGCTATACACCCATAAGAATATTGCTTAAGGTATTGAATTCGATGAAGAACGCAGTCGATAGTGTTAGTTTCGCCACCGCGTAGCAGCGCACTGCATTTTCACTGTCTTCTGCATTCGTGTAAACTTGGGCCTAAGTGATATTCACAGCGCTTATTTGCGGTAGTCTGTTAAATGACTCTCTACTAGTTCTCAAATATTTAAACCTTGTGTTTGCACATTTTCTACCTATTCTTGCCCACTTCCTTACCTCTCTTTCAAATCCACTAAGTTTTGAAGTCCACGCTCTATGAGCCGTGATAGATGATTTGGATATTTGCCCGAAGATAGATTTCAATATCGTTCGTGTAAAAACTCAATTTAAGCTCTCCGCTGAAAAGAGCTGGATAAATTAGTTCTTCAAGGGCATTCGAATTTGCTTTTATTGCTTAACATATGCTTTAACTTATGATGAGATTAAGGTGGCGTCCCCCATGTCAATAAATTTATTTATTTGCCGACCGATTTATCCCTAACGTACGCGCGGTGCTGGAATGAAAGCCACACGGTGACTGCTTTCAGCTGAAAAGATGTCAGACTGATCGGTCTATATGACTTCGATTTCCAGGTTTCGGGTTGAAAATCTCTTTAGCTTCCTGTAACCCGCTTTGTGACGAAGTTAATTATATTTTTGCGTGAATTTTGTTTCTAATTTCGGAATTCTAATTTTGTTGGCATATTCACCACTTTCTTATATACTTATCTAGAAGAAAATTTTATCCAAGAGCTACATAAATATTTACGCGTATCTATGTGCAGTTAAATATTCCATAACCTTAACTACCAATAAAAAATTAAATTTAACTTTTTCACACAAGTAACACGCAAATAAATTTGAATTTCGCAGAGATTATATGAGCAAAAAAATAATAATCAATACTTGTATATTTTCCTTTGCCAAATATTCTTTGCCAGTAAAAGCTTAGTAAAAGTTTCTTGTCAAACTTTTAACACAATATTGAATAAGTTTCAAATAAAATTCAAATATATTGCAGACAAAATGGCTTTTCTATTGAACACATATTAAGAAGATTGCACTGCCTTTTATAAGGAAGAAATATAAAAAATGTGTTTTTTTTATAATAATTTTTAATATTTGCATTAAAAAATACGACTAAAACAATAATTCCGAACGTAATATAACATGCTCAAGTTAAAAAAATTTAATTTATTTGAAAAAAAAAATCACTTTTACAAAAAGAAAAAGTGCATTTTAACGAAGTTAATTTAAGACTCACTATGATCGCTTCTTATAAAAGAACAATCATAGAATTTTTCTCTTTTTTTAAATAAATTAAAGAATAAATTCGTTAAACATAAAACTATTAACAGTGAATTCGCAGCATTTACTGGCAAAAAAAACACAGATCCTCCACGGCGTAAGAGTAATTTACACGCCAAAAGTGCCTTCCAACCAACTCCAACATTCTTTTCTTCCACAAACAATAGCATATATCCTTCCACACAACCACTAAAACGCTATAAATGTTACATTTTCACTGCATTAAGTTTTACTTTTTATTCATTAAGTGAAAACATTCAGCGGAACTGTAAAACTACAACTTCAACGACACCGCCAATTTCCGTTGCCAATAAAAATTCTATTTAAATTGCATTGGTATTCAAAACACGAACGAACAGGGTCTGAACTGAAATGCTTGTAATGCATTTAAGTGTATACATAAGTGTGCAGGAAGAAAATGAACGCGAATTCGATACATTGAATGGATTGAGAGGCAGTCTACTTAGGGCGATTGTACTTCGCTGGAGTGGGAAGTATAAAAAATGTACATCTGAAAATTCATTAAGACACTTATATTTCTGTTTGGCGAGCAGATTATTGGAAGCACAATTTTTCGGTTTTTTTTTTTTTTTTTTGAAATTTGTAATCAGAAAATTTTCTTTATTGAAAAATAATTTTAATCAAGTACATAATGCCCATTATTATTACTATCTATGACCTTAAGCAATTTTTGGAGTACTTTCATAACTCGACTAACGTACAGCTTCTGTGTTTTATCGGTCATCAAAGATATATATGTTCATGTAACGCAACACCTGTTATGGGTGCCACATGAAAAATATTTAACTAATGTTTCATCGCCCATGATGAGACGCTTCAGAAATGGTCCAATTTTGTTACGGAGCGTTTCGCTGTTAATTTTGTACATCAATTAATTGAATTAATTTTTTATTTTTCATGTGTCACCCGGAACAGTCATATGTTTCCTTGAGTAGCCAGCCTTTTTTATATGATTCCATGCTGTAACGTGAGTGATGTTTAATGCCTCCGCTATCTCTTGACAGGCCTTGCTCCACTAGTTGCAGAATTTTATCAGCTTTTTTAACGGCGGACCGATCATAGTTTCGGGAACGAAATTGATCAAACCACTCCTGGCTCTAGCGTTCACTTACAAAATTCTTAATTATACTAATTTTTGGCACGTTTCTGCAGTGCTTTTACCTTTTCATATCTTTCATAAAAAGAAGAAAACAGTCACCAAAATTTATACAGCTTTCGTACAACTGACTTGTTCAGATATATGATTTTGGATCATAAATACTTCAATAAAGCAGTTAAAAACATGAAATATGGCATTCTTCATTCATGTAATGAATTGCAGATATGTACTGAAAATTATCGGAATCGGAAGACAACGTCCAGCTCCAATACAACCGATGTGTAGTATTTAAGAATATAAAATTCGGTATTCTACGCATACAGTAATGGACTAAACTGCTCACGAAAATATAAAGAAAAAACTTTTAAATAATATTTCATCAATATTACATCCATATAATAACCTTTTTCTATTAATCGCATCAATGCACATTCTTCTGGCCACCCTTTTTGAATATGAAAAATATGAAATTTGGTGGAGTATCACCTAGCAGTGAGCTAGGTGTACTTCAACGCATTGATGGTATAACGCATGCCAGGGATTATATCCTCGAGGTCTCATATCTTCCAAATCTTGATATATTTGGACTCAAGTGTGGGCAAGGCGATACTAGTGAATAATTTTCATGTAATGGGATTAAACTCCTCGATTGGCCCCCACAATTCCCAGATTTTAACCATATAGAGCATCTTTGAGCTATTTTAAAACGAAAATTTTTTGCAGAAAAAAAGCTCCGAAAACCACCAATGAATTGAGAGTGAGCGTTTATAGCATGGCTAAATATAACATAAGTCGAAATATTTTGGAAAACCTTTTAAAGAGTATGCCTGACAGGATCAAAGCAGTAAAGAAGTCGCGTGGCGGACACACATAATATTAACACTGAAAGAAGTAAAAGGGCAAAAGTGTTTGCACAAGAGAAGTAAATAGCATTAAGTTCATGAATTTATTTTTCAGTTTTTTCTTAGCGAATTTATGTTCCCTAAGTATACGTACGTTTTTTTTAAAATACCCTCAATAAAAAAATATATTCTCGTTTAATAAATTTTTTGAGCTCTTGTGAACGGTTTAGTCCTTTACTGTATATAAGGAATTAAATATTTGTACTGAAAATAACCGAAAACCGAAGACCATATATATCATAAGGCCCCTATACAACTGATTCTTTCAAATATGAAGTTTTGTGTCAAAAATCCGGCAAAAACCACCTAATGGTGTGAAATTTCTTGTGCTACTGACATAAATTCAAATAAATGTTAACACTGAAAATTGTCAAAATTGAATTTTGCATTTTGCACTTCTTTCTTGTTTTAAACGGTGATCCATTTCGGGGTTCCTTTCTCTTTCTTTTTTTTCAAACACAGAAACAAATTTAATCGGGAATGTTTATTATCATTCGAAAAAACATTCTTTGGCATTAATTTTTTGAAGATTATATCTTTCAAATGTTGGCCGTGACTACGTCTCAGATGGTCCATCCGTTGAGTCCAATTTTCGATTACTCGTTCGAGCACTTCGACTGGTAACTGGCGAATGACATGCTCCAAGGCCTGAATCGAAGCGGAATTGTGCGCATAGACTTTAAACTTTACTTATTCCCACAGGAAAAAGTCTCACGGTATGATATCACACGATCTTGGTGGCCAATCTACCGGCCCAAAACGTGAAATTATCACCGAGGTGTTCTCTCAATAAATCTATTGATTAATGCGATGTGTGGGAATATGTGCCGTCTTGTTGAAACCAAATGTCATGGAGATCACGAGCTTAAATTTCAGGCATCAAATAGTCGGCATCATTTTTGAATAAATATCGACCGATGATTCCACCGGCCCACAAACCACACCAAACCGTTGTTTTTTTCTGGATCAAATGGCAGCTGTTGAATCTCTTCAGGTTGCTCTTCGTCTCAAATGCGGCAATTTTGCTTGCTGAACAAAATTTGGCTCGAAAAGTCGGATCTTCTTGGAACTTTCCAAGAGCCCATAGAGCGAAACGATGTCTCTTGGGAAGGTCGAGCGGCTTCAGTTCCTGCACAGACTGTATTTTGTGCGCTTTCAATTTAAGATCTCGACGTAAAATGCGTCAAGTCGTTCCATTCGTCGGTCCGAGTTTCTGCGAATGGTACCGAATCGACTCTTCACGGTCTTCGTGTACACTCTCAACTACGGCCGCTATATTTTCTTCACTGCGTGCTGGTCTATTCGGTTGAGTATTATCCAATAATGAATGCTGGATCTCAAGATGGGTGATGATGCTACGAATAGTACGCTCAGTAGCCCGATTATGTTGACCATAAGTTAACCGAAGCGCGAAACACATTCCTTATGTCAAACAATACTGAACTAAAATAACATGACAGCTTGACACGACTCACGCGTGATCTGGCAATCCCCTATTATAATATAAAGCACATAACATAACTCATTTCTTCGGAAATTTAACTCTTTTTCAAATCAGAACAACTTCCACACACAAAGTATATTACTGCGGCTCGAAATAAGAGTATCAACACCCTCTATTGACAAAACGAAATACCAGTTCTCCAGCCACTCTAATTTTATGACCGTTTACTGTACACACACTACGCGCCGTTGCGTTGCATACAATGAGCGTGAATAGTTAAATTAAAGTTAAACTTAAGCGAAAACTGTTGCTTACATTCATTTCCATGTATGTTGTTGTTCGAGTATTTTGTTGTAGTTGTATGCAGTTAAGGAATCAGTTACGCGGTGGCAGTTGTCGCCGACTATCTTTCGCATGTTCTACTCCTTAATTTACTTTTCTTTCCATTTTCTCTCCAATTGTACCAACTTTCCACACCAATTCTTAGCAGTATTATTGTATTTTCGCAGTAAATTCAATTGCATACAAATGGAAATAAAATCGTTTTCTATGTGATGTGACAATAACGACAGTTGAATGCGACAACATAAAAAAAATCAACAGAAAAGTTTGAGCGAATTCAGGGTGTAGAACAGTAGTGGGTAAAATTGTTACCCAAGATCTGGCTGAAAACTATCTTACAATGCAGTCGAGATGTGAAATGTGACGTTGACGCAGGAAGAAAGCGAAATAGGAAGACGCACAGGAAGGAAATACTTAAATGCAAATCATCATAGCTTGAGTAAATTTTTATAGTTTGTATACAGCAGGAATAGTTTGTATTTTCTTTATCGTACTTTTAAATTTTGTTTATCTTATTCCATTCACTTCTTTCGCAAGTATTTTTTTTTTTTAATTTGCAACATTTCATTTTCCGCTACTTTGGTAGAACCTTTCAATTGCAAGCATTTCATCTAGTCAAGCATTCTTGTTTTCTTTTAGCTCGGTTTGTGGGTGACATTTAAGTGCTTAAGAGAAAAAAGAATGTTTGGTGATAAAAATATACAAAAAATAAAAATAAAAATAAAAATAAAAACAAGAAAAGTAGCTAAAGAAGGCTTTGGAAGGCGTTTTATGCCTTTCATGAACAGAGACTGGACTTAATTTTAAGTGTGCCATATCTATTTTTTCTAGATATACACAATAATAGAATAATCAAACTGCTGTTTTTTCTAATTTTTTGAAAATGCACGTATGAAAAACATATGAAAAAATCTATATAACTGAATTTCTTATTATACGCTAGTCGCAAGTATATAATTTTACAGATAAAGCTTTATACGTCGGCCGCATTAGCGTTAGTGTTAGATGTCCGTACCATACTGCAAAGTGTCACGGGTTCGCATCCTAGCTAGACCAACACGGAAAATTAAATTAAATTAATTTAAAAAATTAATATTAATTCTCCTAATTGCGGTCGCTCCTCCGAGTGTATTTCTGACATGAAATAAAAGCTCCTTATAAATATCCAACTACCATTCCGAGACGACTTGGAATAAACTGTAGATCCTCCGATTCGTTGCAAAATATCAAAACCAAATTTCATGCAATTTTTTTCATGAACGGTATAGAAAGCAAAGAAAATTAAAGAAGAATAACAAGGAATAAAAAAAAACAAGAAAAACATAAAAGTTTTCATTGTTAACTATCTTTTTTGTTGACTCCTTTAGGTGGAAAACTTGTTACAAATGATACTCCCTGTTTTGTCTTTACTTAATTTTGTTAGTACTTAAATTACCACTTAACGCGGCTATTTTCGCTCCTAACCGAAGCCATTAGCCTAAGCCCCTCTTAGAATTGTTGCATATTCAAATTGCGTGCAAAAGACAAGCGAGTTAATTGTTTGCACTACAAAATGGCTATACTTTTAAAATTTTTAATTACTATAAGCTAAACAACAGAAATGGGAGTTCTAACAGCACGGTTATACAGTAAAACGAATTTTGTTATCTAGATACAAATTTAATTCTAAATAAAATCAAAGTTAAATTTTGCCCAGAAGAAAACTTCGTCATTAACTACTTTACTGACTCTCAGCGCCTATTCTATATGTAGTTACTTTATTTATGAAAAGCCTTACAACTACTTACAATTATGATTGGTATAATTAAAAAATGAAATTGCTGATGAAGACGTGTGCTTCTTACAAAAGGCGGAAAGAAAAAAGGAAAAGTGAAATTCATTATTCTTATTTTACATTTTTGACAACTGTCAGTTATGCTATCAGCTGTTGAGTAGTGGTTGCCACAGTACTCCCCCCGTAGTATGAACGTAAATCGTTTCACTGATCACAAGTTAGAAATGCAGGTTTTAATCGATCAATTGATGCTTTCGTCTCTCTGCCGTTAACGTCGATTATGTAATATTTGGGAGTGCGTTTCACGACCTTATGAGGACCTGAGTATGGGGGCGAAAGTGATGGTCTTATTAGGTCGTCTCTGAGGAAAACGTTTTCACAGGTTTGTAGATGTGAATGAACAAACGGCTTCTTAACAGTATGCCAGGTGGTGTCAACTGGTCGTAGGTCACGCATGGCGTCTCGAAGTTGCCGAGCGATCTCGGATTCTGTTCTTTTGTCACCGTTAACAAAAAATTCGGACGGTAACTTAAGCGTCGTACCATACACAAGTTCTGCTGCCGTGCAGTGCATGTCCTCTTTAAATGTGGAACGTAAACCCAGTAGTATTATTGGCAAGTACGATGTCCATCTTTGAGAGTCGTGGCACAAAATTGCTGTTTTTAAGGTGCGATGCCAGCGTTCGACTATCCCGTTTGCCTGCGGGTGATATGGAGTAGTGCGTAAATGACGGATTCCCAAAATATTCATCAGCTCTTGAAAAATTGAGCCAACAAACTGCCGTCCTAAATCTGACGTAACATCGATAGGTACACCAAACCTTGAAATCCAACCGCTAATCAAGGCGCGCGCCACTGTATTAGCTGTTGAGTCGGCGATGGGGATGGCTTCTGGCCAACGGGTGAAGCGGTCGATTATGGTCAGACAATATCGAAAACCATCTGCTAATGGAAACGGGCCTACAACGTCAATGTTAATGTGCGCAAACCTTTGCGATGGAAGGCTCCTTCTAACTAGCGGCGCAGTCGCGTGACGGCTTATTTTGTTGCGTTGGCAATGTACACATGAGCGTGCGAACTCGATGCTGTCTTTTCGAATACCGGGCCATACAAAGCGGTCACATAAAAGCTTTGCAGTGCCCCTTGAACCAGGATGTGATAGGCCATGGGTAGAGCGTAGAACTTGCTTTCGAAACTTTTTAGTTATGAACGGTCGTATGCGATCATTGGAGACGTCGCAGTATACTAAGTTCTTGCTGAAAGGAAAAGCAAAACGTTTTAACTTTAAAGAATTAGTACTACCTTCCTCCATCAATGCTCGGAGCTCTTCATCTTGTGACTGATCTTCGGCTAGGTCGTCGTAATTTATTGGCAGTGAATCTATTTGTTGGACTTGATTTTCATCTAGAGAAATATGGGTTAATAGATCCACCTCTGCGTTGGTGTGCTCTGCCTTTGTGTTGGTGCAGATTTGCTGTATCCGCGAGAGCAAGTCAGCAACGATGTTGTTTTGACCCTCTATAAAGCGTATGTCCGTTGTTAGTTGACCGATGAAATCGAGTTGTCGAGCTTGTCGATCTGACGCCTTTTCGAGCTTTTGCTTGAACGCAAAAGTCAAAGGCTTATGATCGGTGTAAATATGACAGCGCCTACCTTCGATGAGGTAGCGAAAGTAGCGTGTCGCGGCGTACATGGCAGTTAACTCCCTGTCGTAGGTGCTGTATCGCATTTCGGCGGCCGAAAATTTTCGTGAGAAGAATCCCAGCGGTTGAACTTTGTTTTTTATGACCTGGTTGAGAACGGCACCAGCGGCGAAATTTGACGCGTCTACCCAAAGCGAAAGTTCGGCGTTCGGTGATGGATGCGCAAGCAATGCGCAATCGGCCAGCTGCTTCTTGCATTCTTCGAAACATTGTATGCTTTCTGGTGTCCAATTTAATATGGTTTTGTCGTTACGCTGATTGCCTGGGACCATTTTAAAGAGCGGCGATTGTGTTTGTATGGCGTGCTTTAGAAATCGGCGGTAAAAATTCATCATCGCCAAAAATCGTTTTAGGTCCTTTGCGACTGCCGGCCTTGGATATTCAAGTAAAGCTTTTACGCGTTCTTGAAGCGGTAGAATTCCTTCACTGGTGATACGGTGGCCGAGAAAATTTAGCTCCGTTGCGCCTAATTGTGATTTGGCAACATTAATGGTTAAGCCATTATCTTTTAGTCGCTGAAATACGATGTGCAGGTGCGATTCGTGTTCCTCGGGTGTTGCCGAAGCGATGCAAACGTCGTCCAGATAAGCGAACACAAAATCAAGTCCTCGGAAAACTTCGTGTATCAATCTTTGAAAGGTTTGCGCGGCGTTGCGCAACCCAAACGTCATGTAATTAAATTCGTAGAGCCCAAACGGCGTAGTTATCGCCGTCTTGGCCACGTCGTCTGGATGTATGGGCACCTGGTGAAATGCTTTCTGGAGATCGATCTTGGAGAAGACTGTTTTTCCGAAGAGAGCGGCGGAAAAATCTTGCAAATACGGTAGTGGGTAACGATCCGGGACCGTGTTGGCGTTTAAGGCGCGGTAGTCGCCACAAGGTCTCCAAGATCCGTCTGCTTTTCTTACCATATGAAGTGGGCTGGCCCAGTTGCTGCATGACGGACGACAAATGCCCAGCTTCATAAGTGTCTCGAATTCTGCGCGAGCCGCGCTTAGTTTCTCTGGCGAGAGTCGACGTGGTTTAGCGAATACAGGCTGCCCTGTAGTTTCAATGCGATGAGTAACCATCGCCTTCGATTTTATTTCAGGATTCGCAGTACGTGTTATTTCGGGGTACTGTTTTAAAATATTCGAGAATGGCGCGTCGGCATCAATAGTTTTCACTGATGATATGTTATGCGCCCGCGTTTTACAAACAGTTTTAAGCGATGTTAATTCGTCATGTAAACATTTATTTTTTATATCGACTATTAGGCTAAAATTTGCCAAGAAATCCGCACCTATGATTGCATGACTCACGTCTGCAATTAAAAAGTTCCAAATAAATTCACGGCGCAGACCTAAACTAAGTTTTAGCAGAACTTGGCCATAAACGTTTATGGCGGTGCCATTAGCGGCGAACAATTTTGTTGATGTAGGTGTAGCTCGAGCTGAGTGCTGACTGACACATCAGCGCCCGTATCTATTAAAAAGTTAATGTGGGTTGTTACATCACGAACGCATAGGCGCGATGTATTCAGATTTACGGAACATTCACCTAACTCCGATACTTCAGCTGAGCTTACCTATTGTGACTTTTGGTTAGAAGTTGCCTTTCTACTGAAAGCACATGGTTCTCGGCAATTCTGTGCTTTGTTTTTATATGTGGCGTGATACCAGCACACATCGTCAGCGGAATGACGATCTTTAGATCGGGAACGTGAGTGCGAGCGAGATGGCAAACGAGAGGGCGAACGTCGTTGGCGATTGTCTAAAAGTGTACGAACATCACGTGATATTGCTGATATTTCCTCTTGCATTTGCTTCATTTCGTTTAAAGTTGATGATACTGCTGCGACTTCGGTAGCAGAAGCATTCAAAGATTCTATTATTGAGTCTGCGATGCGTAATCTCTGCGCTATCTGAACTTCTGCCGCTATGATCGCAGCGCGTGCGTGCGGAGGTAGGCGGCCGATCCAAAGATTTAGCAACACATTGTCACTAAGCGAAGTGCCCGCTACGCGCTTCATTTCATTGTAAAGTTCGCTTGGTTTTTTGTTAGCGAGAGGCATCTCCGATAGGACTCTTTGCAAGCGCCGCTGCTCGCTGTCGGCAAAATGGTCAATCACTTTCTGCTTAATGTACTCATATTTCCCGGTAACAGGTGTTGTATCGATCGAAGGTCGTAGCTCAATTAATTTGTGTGGCGGAACGCTTGCCAATACGATGTTGTACTTGCGTGTATCACCAATAACCATACACGCCTCGAACCAGAACTCCAAGGAGTAGAAGTACGCCTCGATGTTGCTTTCTGGCAATGTGGGTAGAGGCAATCTGGGCAGCGATATTGAGTGTACGCCCAGCGTATTGCGTGAATCTGGTGTTTGCGGTGTTGTAACGCTACCATCTACGTTTGCCATTCCGGATCACGTCGGGGTCACCAATTGTAGTTACTTTATTTATGAAAAGCCTTACAACTACTTACAATTATGATTGGTATAATTAAAAAATGAAATTGCTGATGAAGACGTGTGCTTCTTACAAAAGGCGGAAAGAAAAAAGGAAAAGTGAAATTCATTATTCTTATTTTACATTTTTGACAACTGTCAGTTATGCTATCAGCTGTTGAGTAGTGGTTGCCACATATATATACGAGCGTATATAATTAGCAAATTGGTTTGTTTTAGAAGCGAATACGTTGTTTTAGAATACACTGATTGTGTCGGTGTTGTGTGCTAGTATCGGGTGTGTGCATATGACACGGCGTATGAGTGATGCCAAATTTTCATTATGCAATTATTACTTAATTAAACATAACCCCGATTAATCGCGTTTACTATAATTTTATTAAAAAATTCGCTACATTGTTATCTGCGCTTATATAAACACCTACATATATGTGCATGTAAGCACTTGCGCACGACTTAATTAAAATTCAATTCCATTAAGCGGATTTTTAGCTTAACATAATTAATACAGTTATGTAGGTTGAGGAAAGTAGAGAGGGTTGGTGTAACATTTTACATATGTACACAGCATAGGGAAGTTGACAGAGGCAGTTAGGTGATGAAAATTGAGCAGATGAAGCGGTCGAGAATTAATCTTAAAATTTAAAATTTTCCGAAAAATTTTATTTTTCTAAAAAACTGCAACTAAATGAAAAATCAATTTCTAGTTGACTTAAATACATATTTATAATTTATTTAAAAAACAATTTAATTCTTAATTTTCCTCATTATTACATTTAAAAAAAAAAATTTTTTGAATTGAAAAAATTACATACACGTTTCAAATTAATTCAATAATATTTTTTAATTAATAACTTTGAACGAAGTCCAATCTTTCACAGTTGCTACTAGTTAAAGTAACGTCGAAGGTTTTGACTGTAAATGTGTACAAAAATATTTAAAATGGGGAACCATTTTTACAGGTTTTAAAATTTTGTTTTCTCTTCATTAGCGATGCTGTTATAGATACTTATGAACTGTAATATACAAGCTTGTGTTTCTATCCATTGCCAGTATGGCCGCTACTCCTGGAGATAGTGTACATACAAACATATGAAAATATATTATTTCACAGATAGTTACTGCATATTTATAGTGAATTAACAGATAGTTAAGATGGAATTTAATTCCGAGTATAAATTTATGAATACATCTACTAGAAAGGATTTATGAGAATGCAATAAAGTAAAATAAAATATAATAATTTAATATAAAATAAACAGAAGCAAAAAAAACTAAATAACATAAAATAATATAAAATAAAATAATAAAAAATAAATAAAATAATAATAAAACAGTTTAAAAAGTGAAAAAGATGAAATAAAATCAAATAAAAAACTAAAACTAAAAATAAAATTAAAAAATTATTAAAAATTAAATTAAATAAATAAAAATTAATAAGAAATAAAAAATAAAAAATAAAAATAAAATAATATCAAATAATATAAAATAAACTAAACTTAATATAAAATAAAAAACATACGAAAATAAAATAAAAAAATTTAAAATAATAAAAACTATAAAAAATATAAAAAAATTAAATTAAATTAAAATAAATTAAATTAAACTAAATTAAATAAAATAAAAAAAATAATATTATATAAATATTATATATATTAAAAAAAAACAGAAAAAAAGAAAAATTAAATTAGTTAAAATAATCCGATATAAATTAATACAAAATAATGTAAAATAAAAAAAAAATAAAAAAACATTAAAAAATTAAATGTATAAGCTAAAAAAAATAAATAAATATAAAATTAAATTAAAAGAAATAAAATAAATAAATTTATACAAATATAAAAGTTAAAAAAATTATTATACAAATTTTATAAATATTAAATAAATAAAAACATTCTAACATAAATTCATATAAAATAATATTTAACACAATTAAAAACGGTAAATGAAATAAATAAAATAAATAAATAAATATAATAAAACCAAAAATTAAGAACATGCAGTTAAAAAATTCAAAAATGAAATGAAATAAAATAAATTATAATAAAATAAAAGAATCAAAACAAAACAGTAAAAATAAATACGGAAATATAATGATATAAGTCATAAAAAACTAACTAATATTAAATAAAAACAAGAAAAAAGTGCCTTGTTGGTGATTACCCAAGTTTTTATACCTTTCATGAACATATCCAATTTATTGTATTGCGTTCGTAGGGGGCAAAATTATATACTCTTCCGATTTCAATGATTTCAGTACCAATATCTATTCGAATTTACATCTAAGTAATACCAAATTTTTCGCTCTTGAGTGCTTTTTTGATGGATTTATGACAGAAATCAGACGCATATATGTTATAATGGCCCGATGTGGCCGATCCCCCCAAATGATCATAGAAATATAAAAATACATCTGCGCATCAAGATTATTATAAATTTTAGTGAGTCTAGAAGACATAGACCTTTTGGTACTTACTTACATGAAATGTATAATTAATTTACAGGGAGAAACCAATTGTGAACACACGTCTTAAAGAACGCATTTACTAGCTTGCAAAACAGGTCAAAGCAAAATGTGATATCAATTGTCGAAAGCAGTCAGCTACATTGTCTTTGATTTCGTATTTAACTAGCTAAGAGTTATTCAACTAACGTTGTGGATTCGTTAAATATAACCAGTTTAGATTGTCACCTTCAACGAACTTTTTCTAAAAAGTCATCAGTGGTGAAAGTTGCAAATTATATATCACTTGGAGTAGAATTTCCAACCAAAACATTACGTTCCTCTTGTTATTATCTAAGCTAATTACATTTCTTATATCTATCTCTTTATATATTATTTAGTACTACTCTGAACTACCCTATTATAACCTATATTTTCTATCTTACCTACTTCTATTCTATGTAATACATCTTAGCTTTAATTCAATAAAGAGACATTAGTAGTCAGACTCTCAACAACACAACGCCTCTGATGGAATGTCTTCTACCCCTTGCAATAATGCTTTTATTTTGATTTAGTTCTAATTTTAATAAGTATGTATGCATTTATCAAATTTTAGAGTAACTTGAGCTCAATAAAAATCATACAAAAAATATTAAAAGCAAGTTTTCACAGAAAAACTCTGTAACGCAATAACTAAAAACTAATTATGCAGCAACTTTGTTCGAATACATAAAAAATGTCTAAGGATTCAGGTAAACATGTATATAGGTATGTATAATGCCTGCAACCGTAAACACTGCAATAAACATACAGCAAAGCATTTGTTGTCTAACACGCTGAATCCACATAATGACAATGACGCCGACAGCGACCACGAGCGTGGCAGCCGTTGCAAGTTTACATACACAAGAACTCACGTGCCCACACCCACTCTCGCCAGGACGAAAGTAAGCAGGATGCGCTGTCGCATTTTGATGTGTTGCGGAAGTCGCTTAAGCTAATTATAATTTCACAATGCCATTTGCAATTACGATGCGTGTAATGAGTTCGCTTCAGTATAGGTGTATTTGTGTTTGTAAGTGTGAAAGTGTGCATGCATGAGTTGCATGGTTAGTGTATAATCAATTTATAGTTTAGCAACAACAACAAATGCAATTTCAACTTAGTGTCAAACAATTGACATCCATGTCAGATAAACAAAGTTACAATGCATACATATATATATACAAATATAAGTAAATGCAACGTACGATTTGTTGGCATAAGACATGCATAATATGTATGTTTATCTAGAAATTTTCACCATTTGTATAGTTGTGCTTGTCTGCAGACAACAATTATGTTTGTAAGGGACTTTTATGCATAATTTGTGATAGAACACTTAATAAGTTAACTTCAAGGTGAATGCATTTGCCTAATGGCAAAAGTATCACTCTTATGCAGAGGCCTTTTTTTTCAAGTGGTTTTCCTTTAAACTAAATTAAATAGCCACTTAGTCAATATCAAAGAAAGAAATTTTATTGATATATTATATTAATGTATATCACGAAGTAGGGAAATGAGGAAATTTAGTTAGATAATTCAACATCCTGATTTTCTGTTGCAGTTTGTCGTCGGTATTGAGATTTAAATTTATACAAATTGCAATATAACAATTATTCGTAATAATGCCGCGAATATAAGTATTCGCCTCTGTACGGCTAAGAATGGGTAGACAGAAAGGATAGAGCCTAAAATGCTTGAGTAAGAAGAAGTTGAGAAGACTATCAGCAAAGGAAAATTATACGAAAAAATTACGTGTCTTTTAGAAGGTTTTAAAAGTGATTCAACCGATGACTTACCGACTGAGCAATTCAAACGTGGCGGCAAAAAACCGACAATGTACATGTATCAGCCTTTTTGTAGAATATTATCGGACGAAAACAATGTGAATTTCCAATCCCAATCCACACAAATGAGTATAATTCTACAAGTTGCTTATCATTCCCGCGACTGCTATATATTTGGTACAGAAGAATGAGCGATACGACATCAGACGAGTCAGTGCTGAAAGCTTTCCAAAGAAAGATTTTGCGAAAGGTTTTGCAGGCGACGGAACAATTAAATTCACGAGATATACGACGGCAAATTAAAAGACATCGAGTGAGGTTTTATGACCATGAGTCGTGCTTATGATCATCCTACAGCAATTGAAGTGACATTAAACAAGAAAGAATTCCCGACTTCGTTCATGCCGAAATCTTTATAACTTTTATGAACATATCAAATTTATTGCAAATTACAAAATTCGATTTCGATGATTTTCAGTATCAATATAAACTTGTAATCACGTCTGTATAATATCAAATTTCACGGTTTTAAGTAAGATTTTGACGGATTTCGGAAGCAAAACCTCATTTCTGAAAAAATCGGCTGTATGGGGCTATAGGATATAGTATTCCGATTTTGATGATTTTCAATACCTATATGGAATCCATAATATGTGTGCATAATAACAGGACAATAGAAAAGTCCCCAGCCTTTCATAGTGGAACAAATTGTTTGCTTAATTTTTTTTATTCGACTTAGTTCCCTTCAAGAGTGATACACTGATTATAGCGACTCTCTTATCGAAACCATTTTTGTAGTACGATTTATCCTTTGCTTCAAAATAGGCCTCAGTTTTGGCGACCACCTCTTCATTCTTTTAAGATCTGAGAACAGGAAATAGTCGCTGGGAACCAGACCTGGAGAATACGGTAGATGCAGAAGCAATTCGAAGACCAATTCATGGATTTTTGCCATCAATTTCACTGACTTGTGAACAGTGCATTGTGTGAGCACTTTCCTTTTATTCAAATGCTGTCGTTTTTCGGCGATTTAATAACGCTATGTAATAATGTTGATGGTACTTCTTTTTTAAGGTAGTCAATGAAAATTATTCCATGCGCATCCCAAAATACAGACGCCATAACCTTGCCAGCCGACAGTAGCGTTTTTCTACGCTTTGGAGCGGGTTCATCGTGTGCAGTCCACTCGGATGACTGTCGATTGGACTTTGGAGTGAAAGGTTGTGGCTATGTTTCATCCATTGTCACATATCGATGCAAAAACTCGGGTTTATTATGTTTAAACATCTCCAAACACTGCTCCACATCATCAACTCGTCGTTGTTTTTGGTAAAAATTGATTAGCGCGGCACCCACTTCGCACAAAGCTTTCTCATATTTCATTAAATTTTATTTTACGGTGATTCAAAATCATTTTGTGGATTTTTTTTTATGTTCTCGGTAACACTCTTTTGGGCGTCCACTGCGTTCACAGTCTTCAGTGCTTATTTCACCACGTCTAAATTTAGCATAAAAATGATGGTTGATTTTCCTGGGGCAGTGTCCGGAAACTCGTCATCAAGTCAAGTTTTTGCTTCAACTGTATTTCTTCCCTTCAAAAAGCTATATTTTATCAGCTCACTCAAAATGCTATAATTCGCAAACTAATGAGCCGACAACTGTCAAATTTATGCACGTGTCTTTGGAAGGTTAGGGCTAACTAAAAATTATTAACTAATTTATTCTAGTAGCTCAATGTATGTGCCAGGCCGGGGACTTTTCAATTGACCTGCTACCTGCCTCTACGTGCTTTTTCGGCGGATTTTGACCCAGAATCTCATCTATTTGAAAACATCGGTTGCTATATGTATAGTATTCTGATTTCGATGATATAGTAGTAGAATTTCGATGATTTGCTTATATTATTTAACTAGTGTAGAATACCAAATTTCACGCCCTGGATGTTTTTGGGACTGAGTTTTGACGAAAGTCTCCCATCTGAAAATATCGGTATATAGGAGATATATGCTACATTAGTCCTTTTTCAATGATTTTCAGAAGCAATATGCAATTCAGTTTGTATCTGTAGTATACCAAACTCCACTTTCTTAGGTAACTTTTTAACGAATTTCTGACGCCAAATTTATATATATATTATACGGGCATGGCTAAATCAACTTTGCTTGTCATTCTGATACGATCCGTATAAATTTCGGGGGGCTATCTCTTCTCATTCTGTTAACATACCATTTCATGTGCATGAAAGGTATAAAAATACTTTTGAGTTGATTGACCTATAGACTTGGTTGGTTGGTTGCAAGAAGAGGATCTGACAGCAAGCGGCGGCATCTAAGCAAAAAAGTATGCTCATTGTGCAAACCCGCTTGTCTTAATTATGCTTTTGAGAGCCTATCAGCAACCACTCCAAGCTACCTGGGTGTGAGGAACCGAAAAATTAAATTACTGAAATTTTAACCTTAAATAATGTAAAATACCTACAATGTAGTTTTATTATAAAATATGTCATGAAATATCTGAAAACTTCAATTAGCAAGAACTTAGTTCACCGCAATAGCCGAGTGGAAGGTCATGGTTCGAGTTCTGGTTCCTCATAAACTCTAGGTCTCTTCATTTGTGGGAAACACACACAACAAATTGGAGGAGGAGCTCGGTCAAAAATGGCTTCCACAGTTACAAACCGCCAATTATATATATATATTATATATATATATATATATATATATATATTTATAAAGGGTGATCCAAGTAGAGATACTTTCTTCTATAGACTTTTTTTGACAGATTACGCGGGAGTCGTATAAAGGTGTCATGTTATTTTTGTTCAGTATTGTTTGGCATTTTATCATGGAAAGACTTACGCCTGAAAAATGTTTACAAATCATTCAACTTTATTACGAAAATTCATGTTCTTTAAAGAATGTGTTTCGCGCGCTTCGCCCAAATTATGGTCAACATAATCGGCCTACTGAGCGTACTATTCGCAACACCATCACCCATCTTGAGACCCAGCTTTCATTATTGGAAAATATTCGACCGAATAGACCACGTCCAGCACGCAGTGAAGAAACTATAGCGGCTGTGGCTGAGAATGTACACGAAGACCGTAGAGAGTCGATTCGCCGCCGTTCGCAGCAACTCGGATTGACGTATGGAACGACTTGGTGCATTTAACGTTGAGATGTTAAATTGTAAGCGTACAAAATACAGCTTGTGTCGTTCTATGGACTCTTGAAAAGTTCCAAGAAGATTCGACGTTTTCGAGCCAAAGCATCACACATTTCATTCGCCAGTTACCAGTCGAAATGCTCGAACAAGTCATCGAAAATTAGATTGGACGAATGGACCAACATTTGAAAGAGATAATCTTCCAAAAATAAATGGCAAAAAATGTTCTTTTGAATGATAAAAACTTCCCCATCAAATTTGAATTTTCTGTGTTTTTTCTTTAAAAAATAGGGAACCTCGAAATGGATCAGCCGTTACTATAATATTAAAAATAAAACTCAATCACTGAAATATTTCAAATAAAGGAACCTTCGTTGACGAGTTGCTCAAATGTTGCGTGCACGACGAAATTGTTAAAGCATTGAAGGGTTTTTTCATTTTTTCTAAAACTTAATTTTTACTTTTTAGCCACAATCAGATACCAGTATCTGCTAACTAAAGTTATTACAAAATATTGTAAATTTTAAATCATATAACTAAAAGTTTTTTAATCACATTGATGACATTACTTTCTAGTTGATCCTACAATAAATCCTCAATCATTTATAACATATTTAATACTAGTACTAGTACTATACAACATATTACTACTACTATATGTATGCATATTTATATTCTTAAATTATATGACTATATGCATTCTGCAAGTATTCAGGCAAATAAATTTGATTTCTGCACGCGTGCTTTCAACGTAGTCATCGATAATGGCATTAAAGTAGGGATATGTGGAAATATTTTCGCTAAATTGAAGTAAATATGTGCACATACGAGTATATGAAGTTATATGTAAATAAATGTATGTCACAATAATGAGAAGTAGTTGCAAAGTAGTTATAGTAATCACAGGAGTACATATGCTGCACATTATTGATGAGACTTTAGCATGAGGATGCTAAATTACAGTCTACATATGTATGTATGTTGTGTGTGTCATGGCATTGAACGTACCCGTATGTAAATTAATGCCGCTGGCAGTTGACTTGGGAAGTGATTATCATCTCAACTAGGAAAGTAAATTTCGCTAGAGTAAATATTACGTATAAACTCGTATATATGTTTCTTGCAACTATCGGTAACAAGGATCTACTTTCCCAACAAAAATCCATAATAATAAATATTATGCAGGCATTGTTCATACAAATACCCGCAAGCATCATCATGCATCATACATTGCGGTGGCAGCTTGTAAGAAAATCATATTTGTTGGGAAAAATTGTAAAAAAAGATGATACAATTACTTACTTTGATAGGAAGCTGAAAATATATAATATATACAAATATATTCAACAAAATGTGTTATTTGTATTACCGTGAGTAAGCAGAGCAATATATTAGTTAATGTCGGATGCATTATGCTTAAAGGTGTTTAGCTGCGCTGAACGAAAAACGATGATTTACAGTTAAGTGGAGTCGAAAAAGGCAATATAATAAAACAAATTTAATTTATTCCTTAAAAAATCTATTGTATACAATTTTTTATTACACCGACAAAAATACTAACTGTTATATTAACAGAACGTACTGTTAATATGAAAACTCGTTGAATTAACAGATATCTGTTTCGACAGATCATAACTGTCATGTCATGCCTGAAATTACGGTCAACTAAACTTCAAATCTGTTAATTTAATTGGCAATGTTGTTATTTTTCTTCAACAGATCAGTTCTGTTGATTATTAACAGAAATAGACATTTCTGCTGAAGTACACCGTTACTACGTTATGTTCATTTCGATTGTCTGTTAATTCAACAGATTTGATATTGTAACATTTTTCGTAGCTACCCTCGATGATTTCCCAAATCAGTCAAGTCCGATTACTAGATTGCTAAATAATAGTTCATAATTTGTTTGTTTGGCCTCTTAATTGTCAGGAATTTACTCAACGTTTATTTTTTCCTCAATAATTACAATTCTTTACTATACACAATGGCTTATTTTACAGTTCTTTATAACACACAATTACTTTCTGCTTCACACAGTTTATTCGTTCTAAAACACACAACTCACAGCAATTTTAGCGCCAATGCGTTTCCTACTCGTCTCTGGTGTGATAGCATCTGCCACTCTTTTTATACCGGAAGATGACCCAAATATTCTGTTCACGCGCTCAAAAATAGGCTAATTATTCGTTTGCCTGCGATAGCTGCAGCCGCTCCGTTTATCATTAACGACAGTCCAAACCTTCCGTTCAGCGGTAACTCGTCTACCTGTAGTAGCTGCTGCCGCTCTTTTCGTCTGTCCTTTTTACGGCGAATCTGCATCATACTGCCACTTCTTTTGTCTGTCCTTAGTACGGGGAATTTTCATCACACTGTCGCTCCTTTTGTTTGTCCTTTTTATTTGGAAATCTCGTCACAATGTTATTTTGTCTGTCCTTCATATTTAAGATTTCCGTTACAATATGTTAATTTTGAACAGATATAAGGGGCTGCCTTTGATATTTCGGGATCAGAGACAACAACAAATATCATCGAAAATCGCTTTACTGTTTTTCAAAACATTTTTCATTAAGACCTATACACTTTTGCATGTGTTTGAACCAAATTTCGAAGCACTTTCCCAGTCTGTTTGAGATATCTCTAAATCATGCGTTCTGGACGCATCAACCGCGTTTTCAGGCGTCGAGGCGTGTTGGCCTCTCAGTTTATTTTTTACGTACGGGAATAAAAAAAGTCATTCGGTGCCAAGTCAAGACTATAGGGTGGAAGATTTACCAAATCGACGTTTGAGTGCTGAAAATTGCAGTTGTTTCAGTCGATGGTTGAGAGCTTGCATTGTCGTGTTGAAGAGTGACATGTTGAAGAGTGAGGATTGGTTTTTCTGATTTCATGAAAGACAACTGGCAAACACCATGCTCTTGTACCACTCAGAATTTATGGTTCTGCATTGCTATAGTGGTATGGTTGCGACATGTTCAGTTTTTCTAAAAGAAAAAAACAGGCAATCATTTACTTGAAAGTGCTTCATTCGCGAACAACTTTTGTTGGATTCGGCTAATTTTAAAACACCCATACAGTCGACTGCTGTTTACCTTCAGGCTCATACGCGTAGTACCCAATTCCTCACCTGTAACGATGTCATAGACGTGTGCAAGAAGCCCCACTATCGTAATTTTTAACATTTCTCTCGACCAATCGAAATTAATAGTTTTTTGAACGATTGACAAATTGTGTGGGATCTAACTTGAACAATCTTTTTTTTTACTAATTAAGTGCTCGTGCAATATTGAGCTACTCCACATCGAAAGTTGTAAAAAAAAATGTCAAACTTTACAATATATAAAATGCTGAACTAATATCTCAGAACCTGCGTTGCTTACGTAGGACGATCTCTACGTAGTCTGTTATATTTTTTCAGCTTGTCTCGCTCGAAAGCATTACTAGAACTTTGTTGTCCGCTTCCAGAGAGCCTGCCAGGTTATCTAGTGCCTCTCGTTCTGTTTGCGATCTTTCGCATTTAAAAAATGTGTGGTCGAGACTGTCTTTTATAGCGCCATATGTATATGTAGGACGGCTCTTCTGCTTTACCATTTTTTGGAAAGTATTTTCGGAACAATCCATGTCCGGATACAATCTGAGTGACAAAGTAGTTCACTTCTCCGAATATTCTATCTATCTCTGTGCCCATAATAAGCCTGGCGTTAGATCTGTCGCAAGCCTCTTATTCCCAGCAGCCTTGTTCGATTGTAGGTATCAAGTTTTAGATCGTCTCTTGCTGTCTTTAATCTTGCCCCGGTTATTTTCCTTTAATGTGACCTTTTAATGGTTGGGTCTTGATTCTCTCTTCAGCATTCGGTACGTTGCGAAATAAACAGTCCGTTTTCTTTCCAATTTTTTTTGCAGAGGCGTAAGGTAAGGAGCTTGAAATGTCATATCATAGTGCCCTTCAATAGATGACTAGGACACTAGATGTGTTATCCGTCCATAGCAACAGATCGATAGGTTAACAAATATTTCGATCCCGTTGCAGCCAAAGAGTGTGGTTAATAATTCTATTTTATTTTTCAAAGAACCTAGTTTACAAGTAATCATATTTCGGACCCTGGCGAAGTCGATCAACCTCAGAATATGCGGAGACTGAATTTTCCGACCAAAGATGCCAAGAACGATTTTGACGTCGTGACGCAGCAGTGCTCATAGTTGCATTCTTGTCGCTTATAGAAAGCATCTTTGGTCACACTGAACCGAATATGAAACTGCATACGCAGGAGCAAGACTACACCGCACCCTTTTTTATCAATAATTTAACAATATTCTAATTTTGTCTTTAACACCGATAGCGATTGATTATAAATACTTTATTTTTCGACGACAAAACCCAGCGTTACTCAACCTTTCGCCCAAACAACCAAGCGGCGCGCCTGAAATCCAGCAGACTGGTAACTAAAAACCAGGTACAGCTCGGACTGTCCTGAATCTCGAACCGATTGCGGAGAGTCGCGGTTACACTTGCCTCTTACACTGAGCAACTACAGATTTGCTTATCAGCTGCTATAAAGTGAATTGCGAATAAGAAACATTGAGAATAGAGATTATTTATTAGTTTAAAACTCTCAGTAAATATTTCTTGATACAAAAAAGCGAGTCAGAAGAATCAAAGCTGGTGGAATGAATATTAAAATCGTTACATAGACATTTTAATGGGTCGTGCGTGCATTTCAAAGATTGTTTAGCATAAACACAAAGAAAAGAGCCTAAAGTGCTTAGGTGATCTTCAAGGGATACTAAAGTTAAGCTCGCTAAGTGGGAATGGACTACAACGGAACCGTATTCCGAAATGGGTCTAAAAAATGAAGTGTAAAGTAATTGGTAATTTTTTCATTGAACTCCTTAACCCACGGTTTAATGAATGCTAGGACTACTTCAGTCTTATTAGTACAAGAATTTATATGATTTCTAAAATCTAGCTTAGGGTCCGTTGTGACCTCTAAGTCAATGAAGTCAGCAACTTTTTCAACATTGCGATTTTGAATCATATAGACAAAAGATGGCAAAGATTTTCTAGAAAAGAGCATATATTTACACTTGTTTATGTTTAACGACATACAGTTCACATCACATAAAATTATCAAATTATTTAGGTCAAGTTGCAGGGATCTCTATTTTCTATAGAATGAACTGATTTGAAGAGCCTCATATCAGCTGCGTACATAAGTACTTTAGAATGCAGAAACATATTTGGCAGATTATTGATGAATATAAGAAATAGCAAGCTGCCGAATTACACTGCCTTGAGTAACAGCAACTGTTACTGATATTTCACGTGAAGTATTAGAGTTAAAAATTACTCTTTCTAATTTAATTTAATTTATTAGAAAAATTTATGTAGCCTGATAAGGCAATTAATTTTCAGATAATAAATCTATTGATTGAAACTTACATCTCTACAGGAGTAGAAAGAACGCTCACCGTATACAAATATAATTTTATAAAACACTATCTGATGACATTTTTTATGCAACCACTTCCATTTTACATACTTACATATATGCCAACACATATATGCACTACGCTTATGTATGTACTCGGAGTGTGTACTTGATGAGCTGAGGTTGTTTGAAAGAAAAATCAAGCTCATAAATCAAAATGTCACACTCTTGCTGTTGCATGTATGTGGGCCAGCTGCTACATGGCACATACCATGCACTATAAACCAGTTATTCAGCTGTGCTTGCTGCAGCTGCAACATTATACCAATCATGTAAAAAAAAAGTTGTGCTGTTGTGGTTATTGTTGTTTTGTATTTTCCAATTTTACTGACACATATTACTTTCTACGTTTTTCTGTAGGGCTTTTCACTTTTTATTTTTGCTTGCCACATTTTATGAATGCATTTTAGCCATGAAATGTTCAATATAATCAACAGCAAACCCCTTTTCCTCATCAATGTGCTGTCATTTATTTATGCTGCCAAATAATTTGCATACATGGCGTGCGTATGGAAGTACGTGTGAAAGAGTGTACTTACATGTGGATTGGCTTTCAAATATTTCCAATTTTCAGCCGTCGTATACCAACCGCTGCAGATAGGTAAGAAGGACAGCAAGGCGGGCAATATCCAGACCATGAGGAGCATAACACATACGCGACCTTGTGTCATAATCAATGGATAATCCAGCGGTTGCACAATTGCATAATATCTGGTGAATATAAAAACAGGAATTAAATTAAATTTGTATAAATGTTCGAAAAAATAATAGTAAATTAAAAAATTGTAAAAATAATCTTTTTTAATTTATTTTTATTTTTTTCGATACACACAATCTGAAGTAAATTTAAAAAAAAAATAATTTGAAAAAAAATCCATAAAAATTTCAACAAAAAAACATGTTTCACTTTTTTTATACCTTTCATGAACATGAAATAGTATACCAACTTTGTATGTACGAGCTGAGTTGATTTAGTTATGGCCGCCTGTCCGTCTACTTGAAAGTGAATATATGATATTTTTAAGTAAAAAATCCATCAAAAACGCAACTATGATCGTGAAATTTTGATATTCTGCAGACGTACATACAAATAAATATCGACACCGAAAATAATCGAAATCCGAAGACTAAATCATATAGCCCTTCTTCAAGCAATTTTTCAGATATGAGAATTAATATTTAATTCCAAGCTGCAATACAATGAAGATATATTCATGAAAGGCATAAAGACAACACTTCTTCCTCGTTTTCGTTCTCTTTCAACACACTTACCTATCTACCGATATGCAACAGAGATGCATAATGCTCGCCGTTGAGAAGTACACATCGAAGCTATTCCATATGTCACACATTAAAGCGCCAAACATCCATTTGCCCGTTATCTCAACGGAAGCGTTGAAAGTCATTGCACAAAGCGCCACCAACATATCCGCCACAGCCAATGAAACCACAAAGTAATTCGTGATGATTCTGTGAAATTTAAAGAATAAAAGAAACAGACGGGGAAATATACATGAAAACTCCAACACTCTCGTATAATAAATAATTAATCAAAAAATGCTTGAAAATTTTAAAAATTACGTTAAACCAAATGGCACAACAATGGTAATTTTTTAACAGCTTCCAAAAACAATTGCATTGCAATTTACAATACTCGGAATATCGATTAAATACTTGCTGACGCCGATTTTGATGAACAACGAGTCGTATGAGCGATTAAAATACTGCCGTCTCATCGTGTGGGGAAATGTATTCGTAAATGCATTTAATTCGAAATAAAAACATCAGCAAAATTATGCATTTAAGCAACGATTCTCAGAATAAAATAGTTATGGAACTTTACAAGTGTATGAAATTTTATTATTTATAATTTTTATGAGATTGTAAGCCGTCATTAATTGGTACTTAAAACTACTTATACTTTACTATCAAAAGTATGTAATTAATGGAAATGCAGAAAAAAGAAATATTTTTTATTGTAGAATATAAAATATCTGTAATAAAACAATTAAATCCTTAATTTCCATTGAAAATATATATCCCTGATTACGATATAATTTTTATTGGCAAGGAAAAATAATAATAAATACAAGAAAATGCAATATGACCAGACCAGCTATACAGTATTGCAACAAGGAAATTGAAGAACTTTTGGCCAAAAAAATTTCAATATTTCACTGCATATTTAATAGTAAATGTAGTGAAGCATTTAATTCGAAGCCTGCCGAGGACAAGTTGGTATCAAAATTAGGTCAACGCAAAACTAGAAACACGAAATTCTACTTAACAGGGTATATATCTAAGATATCTAAGATTATGTATATATTATTGGGTCTTTGTGACTTCTGAAGTGATTTTCGACAGAGCTCCTCCATCAATTTCTGCTAAGGTATTAAAATTTCTCCAACAATGGAAGGGCCTACAGTTTATTCTAAGCGGCCTCCAAATGTCTGTTGGTTTTTTATGAGAAACCTTTTACACCTTTCATGTACATGAATATTAACTTTTGTCCGATGTATGTATGTTAGAATGACGAGCTGAGTTGATTAAGCCATGGCCGTCTGTACGTCTGTTTTAATGCAAGTTGATATGAGATTTTGGGTCATAAATCCGTCAAAAAGGCATCTAAGAATCCTACACACACATAATCATCGAATGGGGAGACTATTAATATAGCTCCTATGCAACCAATTTGGTAAGGTATGAGGATAAATTCACGTTCTTGTAAATTCAAATAAATATTGACATCGAAATTTATCCAAATTGGAAGATTATATCATATAGTCGACCTACAACCAATTTTTCAAATAGAGAATTAATATTTACTCCTTAAATGCCATAACCACCTTTCGCATGATAGCAAGCACTGCTAACCACTCTGCAATTGCACATATTAGTTAAAGCCAAAGGAATCCTTACCGGCTACTTGGTTAAGCAGAATACCATTGAGAAGAATCCAACATTCTGAGAAGTAGTCCGGGATCTTGGATGATGGGATCATATGTAGAAATTCACGCTAGTGGCGTATATTTTGCACTACCACTCAAATAGTAACGGCCAGAAACGATGCTTGCCCTAAGTATGTACCCTTCGCGTAGACATGCTTCATAGATATCACATAGAAATGGGGATAGGATGCCTTCAGCCATCTGTGGTTAGCGAGGAAGACGCCATTTACTGGATTGAAATAATTTTAGTATCTACTCGCTTGTTCTACTTATGAGCTGGTTGCGGTCTACAGAACATTCCGGATAGTGGCTGTTCATAATGATTTCAGGAATAGGATAACGACAGGAAATTCATCATCTGGCTTCTGGACATAACTAGCTTGGAATAGCGGAGCTCTTGGAGAGAACATCTCTTTGTCTGTTTCCTTTGGCTGAATTTAACAATTATAGCATTTTCAAGAGATGACCTTAAACCTTATTTAATAAAAATAATTAATTCTTGGAATAATCTTGACAATTTAAAGTGTTTTAAAACTGAAAAATAAAAAATTAATTTAAATATAAGTAGAATACTAAATTTTATAATTAGAATTTAAGTTAAATAAGCTGAGCCAGTGAAAAGTGCATGTAAAACATTTTCAAAGAAATTCTTCGTCGCATTGTTTAATTAATTACCTCACCGTTAAAGGTAGTATAATTTAATTTTGCATGAACAAATATTTTAACATTATTAGGAGCATGCAAGTAGCTATGAGACCCTTATCAAATATGCTTAAGCAACAAAATTATTAAAAAATGTAAAACACCACATATGAGACTTGTCATTTCATTGCCACATTTACTTACTTATTCAGACCACACACAAGCGACATGCCTAAATACCTATATATTCGCTGATACATATATATTTGCCCAAATCAACAAAATATGCAATAACCATTTCCTGGCATTTAATAGTCCCATTTTTTGCTGTTTTAATGTTCTTCTTCTTCTTTTTCTACTTTTATAATTTTCAAGTTTTTATGTATTTAATTTGATGTTATGTTATGTTTTCTCACTTCGGTCTCGACAGTTAACTTCACTTAAGTTCTTACTTTTATGTGTTTTCCTTTGTAACCACATATATATGTATAAATTTATATGGTTTGTTTTAGCAACATTTCGCTTTTGAAAATCTTTTTGCCAAATAATTCAAAAAAATGTCAGAAAAACATACTTGTTCAAACGCACACACATGCTTCTCAACACTTATTCTAAATAATGTTTTAAATTTAAGCTTTAATGGAGATAAATATATATGTACTTAAAAGATTTCATTTCTACTCTAAAAACTTACAAACATACATATATATATGTATATGCATTTATTTACAACTGTGTCATGAATTACTATTTACTTTGCAATAAGAGTTTGAGAATTTTTGTAATATTAAAAGCTCATCCATAAACGCTTACTTATACTCCACACACACATATGCACACGCACATCAGTTGGTTTATGACATCTTCTTTTTGAGTCATATTTAAACGATTTTGGCTGGTAATTGTTTCTTTTTAGAACAAGCTGACGCCAATTATAATTGCGAAATCTTAAAGTTCTTTCTTAATCGTTTGAAAAATATGCGCATCACAAAAATTACGAGTATTTCCATAATGAAAATATTTCTGAGTATAATTGATATAAAAATGAATAATTGAATGCGATTTTTTCTTTATAAAATATATTATTTAACTTATTTTAAGCAATTTTTTTCTTCACATAAATTTAAACCACAAGTAGTTTTAACCACATGTTCGATTCTATAGAATTGTCTATATTTGCTAAATCTGATTTTATCATTGAAAAATTATAAATTCCAGTCAAATTTTCACCCGAGTAGATTAGAACAATTATTATTTAATTTAATTTTATTATTGTTAAATAGTGGCATGACATGAATAATAATTATTAAAGCGAAACTTATTCGACTGATGAATTAACAAAATTATTACGCGTAACCAAGGCGAAACCGAATGGCTAGAACCATAGCAGTTAGAAAGTTTGCACTTACTTAAAAAATCTAAAGAAAAATTCAAGGTATTAAACTGGAAAGAATTACTAAAACCTATAGAACATATAATTAAAAAAAAACGGCTTTTTTGGACCAAAATCTCAAATCCGAAGAAATGGCTGTATGTGGGCTATAATTTATGATGGTTATATCTGGCCGGTTTCGACAAATTATCATACAAATATAAAAGTAAATATGCACAACCATGGTTGGTTGAAACATCTGAAAAACTGAGTGACTAGTTTGCGTACAAACAGACATACAGACGGAAGGAACAAAGGGCAGGCAGACAGACGAACATGGCTAAATAAAGTCTAGCTCGTCGTTCCAACCCGATAAATTTCGGTATAAATTTTGATGGGTACATTCCATTTAAAAACTCACTTTCGAGAAGTATTTTAAAACAAAAAGTTATATCTAAAAAAAAAATATATATATATATAAACTGAATATTTATCATAAATTATACAATGTGGATTTGAAAAGTTTCGAGAAATCTTTCTCTTATTCTTAATTAGCGCAGACACCGCATATTGGCGCCAGCAAGTGAAGCCAGACCCTCTCCACCTGATTTATCCAACAAAGTGGATGTCTACCCATCCTTTGCTTCCACCAGCAGGTACTGCATCGAACAAAATTTTTCTCTCAAAAACTACTAGAGCCAACTAGACAGATGTAGTCACCGTCCAAACTTCTACATAAAGACGGGAGTAATAAGCGACATGTAGATTTTATTTTTGTGTTCTTCTATAGAGATGTTAGTTAGAGCAGTTCTGTGTTGGATTTCAAAGCTTCGTTGTTGATAGTGGTTACTATATAGACGAAACTGTCTACGACTTCACGACTGAGACTGATGAATGTTTGTCTGATGACAGTAGATATTATTTAATTATGTGCTCGTTCACTACCACACTCATTTGTCTCGCTTGCTTATAAAACTCGTAGAAAGTAGAACTAACAGTGTGGTTATTGGCCGATGATGTTAGCTCTACAGCTATCTAGCATTAAGTTATAAAAGTAACACTATACAGAGTCACCTAGTTTAGTATCGCGCAGCGAAGAGAGGTGCTTTTCAATCCTGACGGAGCTTAAGGTATTGCTTAACGTCAGTTTACACAGCCGTATAAATTTTACGGAGATTCCAAGTTTAGAAAAAGCGGCGTAGAGGCAGCTATTTTTCCATGGTCCAATCAGTTCATTTGGATTTAGTCTTTCACATAGTACACTCGATAATACTTTATAGAAGATATTGAGAAAGTTTATCCTACGACAATCGGCTGCAGACGGCAGAGTTCTAATCGTCGGACATGCTTTCGTCCGACCATATTAAGCAAAGAAGCTGATGCATGAATATTGTCAGTTAGTTCTTCACAGCCAGTTGTTAGCCGGCGAGCCATCGCTTTTCGACTCCTTGTCGCTCTTCAGGCGGGCAATTGCAATTCAAACATTTTCACAGTCGTTTGATGGTAAGTCGCCATCGATCAAGGAATCGAATTCGCTACATCTTAAGTTTTCGTTTTCATTGTCATTCAGCAGAATAAGTGTTCCTTCCATATATTCAGCATATCCATATATAGAACGAAATCAAGCACTGAAGATGGCGGTTCGCCGAAACCGGTTTTTTACAAAACCAAAATTGACAAGGGATGACGAAAATTCGTTCCGATATAAATCTAGTATCCACTCTTTCGGAAAAACACAAAACCAAATCAACTCATATTCAGCATACTCTGCGTACCAGTTGCTAGATTACCTCTTTGAGTATGACAAGACAAATTTACGATTTTAAAATATTTTTGGATTTAAAATTGTTTACTCAATTAAAATGGAAATTATTGAAATTTTTTTTTCTTTGGGAAGCCGCACATTTAAAACTGTTTCATGAGTGGCATATTACCAGGGACTGCTCGAAATTGAAATTCATTTACAAATATATCTGAATATATACAAAACGCAAACTCATTTTATGGAGATTATCGCATTTATTTATGCATAATAAAACAAAAACTTTCACAGTGATGTGTAACTGAAAATAAGATAAAGCGGAATTTAATGTGCAATTGCATAATCAATTATCGAATATTGTTGAGCAGGCAAGAGCGATATGAAAGAAAAAAGTGATGGGAGAAATTTATGAAAAGAGGCATGTAACCAATTTGACCTAAGTAAATGGCGCTAATGCGAGTACTGCTATTGAAGATGATTTGCAGCTGCTGGTGTTGGTGTTGCTGATGACAAACGACCAAGTCGCACGAAAACAATTGAAATATCATCATAATTATAATTTTCAAAACTCGCAAATGGCAATCGATAAGAGGATAAAAGGAGCACTCAGAAATTTGAACTGCGCAATAATAAAAAAAAACTGAAATCGTCCTTAGCAATCACTTCAAATCAGCCAACATCCAATGTTCATTCAATCATTTGTCAAGTTTTCAAAGCTCATTTGACGTTAAATTGAAACATTGTTTGCTTGAAGTAGAGGAAGGCATTACGCTGGCTGGAGCTGTCAGTTATTGATTGTTATTTGTTGACGAGTTTCTATATTTTTGTTGTCAATGTTACTGCCATTGCCAACACGCGAAGTCAACTTCGCGCCTCATAATATAACCGCTTATTTGTAATGCAATTTAAAAATTACGCAGCAAACGATTTGAAGACTCCTTCTTTGTTTTGCCTAAACAAGGACTAAGACAATCAGCTTACTCATCATTTAAGCACGTACTTCATATACGTAGTAGGCGTTATATATACGCCCATGATAAACGAGTGTGAATAAATTCTAAATTGTATAGTCAATACATGTATTTATATGTATACAATGTTTCGGTATTATTGTACCAAATAAAATATATCAATTGGAAGCAACTTCAAACTAACAACAACAAAAATATTCAATTAGTCTTCACTAAAAATACTCAATATAGTCTTAATGGACTCCAAATAGTATTGATGCCAAAATAATTTTGACTACGAACTACTTCCCTTATTTTTGGTAGCAATTGACCATTCCAACATAAAATTATTCTTCCTGATATCCAGCACTTAGAAGTCCATAGCTTCATCAGTGCTTTATGCGTTTAGACTGCGCAGTGCAAATGCAAAGCGCACAGCAACAACAGCAACACTTATCGCACGCCAATCGCCGTTACGCTTCTCTCTCTCTATTATTCTGCAACTACCCAAAAACATGCGACTTAGCTGTCACGAGCTATCATATGAAAGCGCCATGAAAGTGAAAAGTTGTCACCGCTCGTCGATGACGTTACCGACGTTTGTATTGTATAATCAGCGGCGATTTGGTTTTTTTCCCTATAACTGACTCAGCTGATTGCTCGCTGTTATACAAGGTTGTCAGTTTTGACAATTTTTTTCAAAATAAATGAAAACTGAAGTTGACCTTCTCAAAAAGTTAGATGTGGGTGGCGCAGGAAATTTTGGCCTTGTACTTATCTGAAACACGAAAACCATGAAGACTATTAATTTGTACAAGTGTAGCAATATCTCATACCAAGAATATAAAAAAACATTATTTTGGAAAAATTGTGAATTTTGAATTTCGATAACCGAAACAGGCTTTTTCTTTGGTAGTTTTTGAGCTAAAAAAGTAAGAAGTTATCAAGATAATAAAATTACTGGACATTGCTACTAGTGTACTGAACAACATATTCAAATTTCAGATCATTCGGATCAATACTTTTTTGTTTTTACCTGCGCCGTGTAGACAAAAGCTGCTGTGAAGTGGATGAGGTGGAGCGGTCGACCGCTACCTGTTCAAAGACCTGTAGAACCGAATATACTGTAGATATCATTATAAAATTTTAACCGTTTTATATTCTTAAAAGACTATACTTTCGAAATATTCAACAACAACAAAATAAATTTTTTGAAATTGTAAATTGCTGTGAAACATGAAAGTCTCGCAATGTCAATTTTTGACATTGATCAGCCTAGATATAGGACCATATGTACATGTACATGAGAGGATGCGAAATATGATGCGTAAGTAATGTTATTTAGAATCACGGAAAAATCATCAGCACTTAGTAACCCTTTAGCGGCTTACTCCAGTTCCCCTTCAATTTGGGGTGTACGTCTCGATGATTTCACAAAGAATGAGATAATCTAGAAATTTAAGCCTTCTCCGGCAGTTGGAAACTTTTATATCATGTCAAAAATTCACTCAGATGTGTTGACATTTCCTGCCGAGTGGCGACTATATAAGCATTATATTAAAAATGGTTAAGAATCAAAAGCATTAACCTACGGCTGTTCAACGGTCGCCAAAATATAAATTCTATATAACCTTATCAGAACCTTATTTTTATAATGTATGTTCTCAACTATAATAAGCTTTTGAAAAATAAATTCATAAGAAAATTTTAGATTTTTCTCCAAAACATAGTATAGAAAAAAATTTATTTTAACTTATATTTAATCGTATATTTAATATATTAATTTTACTTAATCCTGCTATTTCTTCAATTTATTTCTATTTAGAAATTTACCATTGGATACCTTTGAATCCAATTTAAGCCTTCTAAAGTATTTGTTTTTGGCTTATACTCGCATCCAATCCAGTCGTCGTAGCCAGAAGATTTTATTATCTTAAACATATATGAAAAATCTAATTCCCCAGCAACATCAGGTTCATGGCGATGAGGAACTTGTGCAATTTGTATATGTCCGATTATATCCTTGAAGTTCGCAAAAGCGTTTGTTATATTACCCATAATATGTTGTAAATGATAAATATCGATCATTAAACGAATATTTTTGCTATTTATTTCTCTTATTACGCTACTTGCTTTTTCAAACGTGTTATTAAAGTATTTTGGCATAGCTAATGCACTGATCAGTTCAATCACGCCAACTATATTCACCGCTTGCAAAATATCCGCTGCATATTTTAAATTCTTTTTATATGTAATCAAATGTTCCATGTCATCTACTTCGATAAGACCAGCCATTATGTGTATTTTTTTACAATCGGGTTTCTTAGCAAAATTGATGGTTTCTAGCTGTGCCAATTTTAGACTCGCCGAAATTGATGGTTAGAAGTGATATTTTAATGCCAGTCTCCATTTTAGCTTGTACAACTTCATTTCCACGGCTCGAAAACCAGCATTTTTCGCTAAGTGAATTCTTTCTGCAAGACTTGTATTGCCTTCAGTAAATAAGAAATTTAAATTCGCCGCTAACTTCATTGTTAATACGCTTCTATAGTTTAAACGTTACTAACAAAAATATCAAATGCTTGAGCAAAATGCTTCACAATTTGTATAAAGTACTTGCTCTTCTTGATTAGTACATAAAAGTGTAAAAAGTATTTTTAAATATAACAGTTTGAAGATAATTTTTTCCTACAATAATTGAAATATTCGCTGATAACACTTATGAAATGAGCAAGACAAGGGCGAGGAGAAATTCTTATCACAGTAATCAGGGTTGTTGTTGCTCTAGTTGGCTGTTAGCCACTAGTGTTAAGTTTAAATTACTGATTTCCATTCATAAATTTTTTATTCCACAACTTTTATTTTTAATAAAACCTTTCTTGAAGGTATGAAATTTTTTGTAATTCATTTTAGAATTATTTAATTATCATATATTAATTATTCTCATATCTAAAGAAATCGGTTATATGCCCCTCTATGTTATAGGCGACCAATTGTGCCTTTTACGAAAATAGATAAATACATTTTAAAAATAAACTCGCATACTAAGTTTCTTTTAAATATCTTAAAAACTAAGAGACTAGCTTGCACTCAAACAAACGGACGGACGGACAGTCAGACGAACAAAAGGACAGATAGAGAGATGGACATGGCGATATTAATTCCGCCCGTCATTCTGACCATATGGGTATAAATTTTTCTGGGTTTTGTATCTTCTTCCTCTGGTACTTACATAATTCCCAATAAATTAATATTTTTTTATAAGAGATACCAATTAGTAAAAGTTCAACTAAAATACTAACTGGTGCTTACTATTTTGTTTTATGCTCTCCTTTGTTAAGTTATTTTTTAAAGAAGTATTCCCCGGCAGAATATGTCATAGCAACTGGCATGAAAGAAATTGCATGTATATTAGATTAGCTAAAAAGGGCATATTTATCACGGTTTCATCTAATTGATCGATGTCCTATTGCGTGAATGCTCATTGGACGATTTCCACTCAACATTGCCACTGCATGTCAGAGTTTTAAACTTGAGATGGAGATATAATATTCGCTCGGTCTTGAAAGTAGTGTATTCCCCACTTCCTTGATAACAGCAACCCCTGGCTGAAAAAACAATTTAATGGTTTGAAAGCATGGACCCCGCACCGATGGATAATATTGGATAGAATACTCCCGCACCGATCTTTACGCTATGCTTCGATTTATATATAAATTAGTTCAGTCCAACTTTCTCTCAGTGGTTTTGTCTTTCCTATCCTCTACGTGAGGGGATTATGGTTGTTTAGAATATCAGCTTAAATTTCCCCATACGAGTAAAAACTTTTTCGCTCTTTTTTTAATATATGCAACACTTGGGGTATTTTCGCCTCTCACTAATTTCACTGGTGCTAAATTTACTCCTTTGAGGGGGACTAGCTCAAGTAGCACCTTAATAAGAGTCAAATTTATACAAATTCTAAGGCGTCGTTGATGTACTCAATTAATTTCATAATTTGTTAATTTACTTTGGCGTCTAGAACGAGCATAGCATTCAAATCTGCTCGCTCTTCTGTGCTTAGCTTGTATGACTTGTGATTTTTGTTTACCAAGAATACTTACGCCTATGTTACAAAAATTTTGTAAGGTAGTTTCGAAATTTATGACATTAAATGTGTCAGAATTGTTTGATATTGCCACTTATAAAATATACATCTGGAGATTTTGTACTTACTGTTGCGGAAATTATAATACAGTTAATATACATGTATGTTGAAATTATAAAATTATATGTACGTTTCGAAAGGTAAAAACTATTTTTATATATAATTTTATTTTTATTTCTTTCAATTTATAAGATAAAAAAATATTTAAAACTGGTGGTGTAGTTTGCCTTCAAACAGATACTCAGACATGGCGAAACTACTTAACTCTTCATTTTGAGAAAATGTCAGGTAGCTATAAAGTCAACGGCGAAGAGAGAATGAAACCACCTTTAAATTATTACACCATGCTTACTCCAATATTTTAAATAAAAGAAGTTAGTTTCACTCAAACAAATTTGGCACTAAACGATTCTTTGCCAATTTAATTTTGTAGCAAAGACATTGACACTCTCAAAATATTTAGTAAATTTTTTCATATAAAATGCCAAGACACCTTAAAATAATTCTATTTCTATTAGGTATCACAAAAAAGGGCTTGAAAATGTGAAATTCAAATTTTTGTTTAAATTTTTTCTTTGGAAAATTAATATTTTTTATAAACGAAATTGGTAGGAAAAAATAGAGCAAAAGTCGAAAAGTCCATTTATGAATGTTAGAAGTTAATAACTCTAAGAAAGTTTGAGTGGAACTACTTTCTTTCTAGCATCATGCTTACACCCTACGTATACAACTCTTAAGGAACCAAGTGTTTGAAAATTGAAAATTCGTTTTCCAAACATTGAGCAAACGGATTATTCGTGTTAAAATATGCGTATAAAAATGATTTCTTAAACTTACTGCCATAAATATAGGCAAAAGAACATAACATAAGCCATAAAAGCATAAGTCAGTTTTCTAAAATTTACTGGAAAATACTCCTCGTTTTATTAACACCTTAAAATTCTATATAAATCTCGTATGTGTATATGTTTATAAATATTTTTTTCTATCTTTTTCGTTCAGACTCTAATTTTTCTCAATTCGCTACAGTCTTGTTCCGAGTTTTGTGTTAATAAAATCTTTATAACTGTCCAATGCAGTTTTTTTCTCACCTTCCAGTTTTGTGACGATAGATTAATTTGGATTGAAATGTGCCAACACTTTCAAGCAAAACACGATTTACCATTTAACTTTATTTACTATCTTAAGTATTTACAAATACGGCACACATACATGCTTGTTAACTCTTATCTTAGTAAAGAAAAAAGAACAACATTTTTCTTATCAAATTTGCGAATATTCTTTTCATTCTCATTTTGTGCTTCTAGCAGTGATATTTCGACTTTAACATAAGTAGTTCGTAATTATGAAATTTGCGGCAAATCTGAATTTTTTATTTACTGAAGGTAATAAAAGTATTGCCGAAAGAATTCATTTAGCAAATAATGCTGGATTTCGAGCGGTGGAAATACCGTTTCCAAATGTCGAACAGGAAGATGTTGTACAAGCAAAAGTGGAAACTGGCATTAAAATATGTCTGATAAATATAGCACTGGGAGATTCCAAGTTTGGCTCAGCTAGTGTACCAAATGCTGTTGAAAATTTCAAATCTCAGCTGCAGGAAACCATCAATTTCGCTAAACAACTCGATTGTAAAAAAATACATATAATGGCTGGTCTTATCGAAGCAGATGAGAAGGAACATTTGGTTACCTATAAAAAGAATTTAAAATATGCTGCGACGGTTTTGGAAGCGGTGGGCATTGTTGGTGTGATTGAACCAATCAATGAATATGCCCTGCCAAGGTATTTTATGAACTCATTTCAAATAGCACACAGCGTAATAAGTGAAATAAGTAGCAAACATATTCGTTTAATGATCGATATTTATCATCTACAACACATTATGGGTAATATAACAAATGCTTTTGCGAACTTCAAGGATATAATCGGACATATACAAATTGCACAAGTTCCTCATCGCCATGAACCTGATGTTGCTGGAGAATTAGATTTTTCATATATATTTGAGGTAATAAAATCTTCTGGCTACGATGACTGGATTGGATGCGAGTATAAGCCAAAAACAAATACTTTGGAGGGCTTAAAGTGGTTAGAGAAATATCAAATTCAATTATAAATGGAGTGGTGATAATAAAAGGGTGAAGTAAAATTCAGTTAGAAAATTTTATGAAATGGTATAAAGAAATGAAAAATAAAAGAATTCCGTACAAATAGTCATAAAACTTGAAAATAAATAAATTAAAATCATGTCTTGTTAACATTTAGCTCAGAAGTTGTAAGCGAATTTCGCTAGTTATATTATAAGACCATTGAAGTTATTTACTTGTTCGCTTGGGCCAAGTTGATTTTTAAAATTGTTATCAATAGGCGAAGCTATCACGGATAAAATAAGTGGAAAATAGGTGAATGAATATAAAGATGTCGATGATTTTCAGTGTGATATGTACTTATATTGAGATATAGTTAGAGATTAGAACAAGTGCCACGCGAAGCTATCACGGATAAAATAAGTGGAAAATAGGTGAATGAATATAAAGATGTCGATGATTTTCAGTGTGATATGTACTTATATTGAGATATAGTTAGAGATTAGAACAAGTGCCACGCCTGTTGCGTAGAACACAAGCAATTTTCACCTAATTTACAGAGTGAGAGTAAAAAATACCAAAACTATATGACATGTCAAACCAGGGCTCGAATCCCTGGCCTTATGAACAGCAGTACTCATTGCTAACCACTGGGCTTTTTCAGCTGCGATAGAAAATAATACGAACTTCAAAGCTAAATAGATAATAAAATAAGGTGGAGAAGTATTTGACTGCACTTGGTATCAAAAATTGTCGCCAAATGACGAACAGATAAAACGACTGACACGCTGTTGTTAGGAAAATGTCAAAGGAAAGCTGTTTAGCATCGTTCATAGGAGTATTGTGATGTTCCACCAAAAATTAAGATGTTTTGTCGAAGAAACTCTTTGTTGACCGCACTAATGGTAGATAGCCAAAGGTGAAGGATCTCAAGCCTGAAAAACTAGATTTTATAAGAAACATACTTTTCGTCGACTAAATCTGGAACTATTTTGCCCTTTAGATCCTCTGGTCAAAATGTGTATCATGAGCTTGCATCTTAAATTGTAATAAGTTAGGTTATGTTAAGTTGAACGGATTGAGGAGTTCCATTCTAGACGATACCACGTCCAAATAGTTTCCAAGAACGCTATATTCTTTAAACCATTTAAAATTAGAAGAGTAATATTACTCTGAAGCCGTAAAAACCAATTTCTGCTACTAAAAGGTTAAAAAGGATCTTGATGAAATTACTTACACTTTCTCATCAATGGAAATATTTGAATCTGCATCTCCAGCTGATATTTCTGATGTAATATACTGATTAAATATTTGTGCCAATACACATCGGGAGAAGCTGCATCCAGATTATATACTGGCCTTTGGCAATCGATCTTGTTATCCAACTAATGAATGCACAAAAAAAGTATGAAGCTGCGTTAAGAGATTTTCAAAGTTATTAAGCAACTGGGTACATACTCCATGACATTATGGGCACCGCACAATCGCCGATCAGCGAATTGAGTAGTAGAGAACTTGGAACTTAGCGGTTATTAAATTATCACAGATAATTTATTATATTTCTTTAACAAGAGCTGACTATTACAGAATGTCGGATATGTGATTACTGAGTTTTTGTCCGATTGGGACCGCAAGACTCTTATAAAAAAATTAATTAATCGAATTCTTAAACATAAAAGGTATGCCACAACTCAGCTCAAATACGCGCACATTGCAAGTGATTTTAATGTAAATTTGCATGAATATATACAGCTGTGGACTAAATGCTAAACATTTTCTACTGCATGTTATTTTTAGTCTGAAATTTTCGCACTCAACTTGCTGCGATAATAGTTCTCACATCTGCGATGCCTAAATATTCCGTTACGTTTTGCTTTTTTTGCTGTTTACCGTTATCAGTTTTGTAGAGTCAATGCTAATTTTGAGTGGACACAAATTATTTTGCAACTATGCGTAACTTCCAATAGAAGGGCACGATATGTGCTTATTTAAATAGCAGGTTTTATTCAAAGCATTTTGAGTTGCAAAAATAAATAACAATGTCATCAGGAAAGCATACAACAGCTGAACGATGATGAAAGGAATTAAACCAATCATTGGGCACAATAATATCAAGCAAGCTTTTTTAAAGGCGATTAATTACAGCACAATTCCAAGAAGAAGTCCTTGCTGTCAAAAAGGAACATTACGACGCGACTGACTTTCTTTGAAGCCCATCAAGAAAAATGCCTAACTTTTCAGAGAAATGTGTTGTGTGTGAGTAACGAAATGGAAATCAACAGGATACGAGTTATTTTTCATTATTGCTGACGCCAAGAATACAATCCTAGGTTTACTCAGAAGACGGCCAAACACGGGTGCAGAAACATCATGGTGTGGAGTGCATTTTCTTGGCTTGACATTGGTCCGCTCTTTCGAATTAGCGTCAAAATAGAAAACTTTCAATGTCTTGATATTTTGAAACACTATAATGGATCATATGCTTTCGACAGCATACCAATTAAATGGATTTTAAGCAGGCCTAGAAACTCGTCCAAAACCGTCGTCCAAATTAATTTAAAATTGATTGAGCGCTAAAAAGCTCGATAATTTAAATTGGCTAACCCAGAGTCCTGATTTAAATCCTATTAAGAACTTATGGAATGAAGTCAAAACTGAAATTGCAAGGAAAAGTTATAAAAATTGGGACGATCTTTGGTTTGCGGCTCAGAAAGCTTGTTAGTATGCCATGCCTAAAATCATGTGAAATACTCGTGGGGAGTATGAATCGCAGATGTGAATCAGTCATTAAAAATAAGGGCTACAGCACAAAATACTATATATTAAAATGTATGTAGACCACATTTCTACATTTTCATCATTTTTTTTTTGTGTTATTAATTATTCTAATAACACTTTAGACTCAAAAAAAAATTTTCATTTAAATGTCCATTGCATTTGTACATAAAATAAGAATAGCTAAATGTATTGCTAGGGGCAAACCTCAAGAGCGGCTGGAAGAATTTGGTAAGCTTCTGTATGTAGATATGTACCAAAAACAATACTTTTTTATTCGTTCTATTTTTACTTCCTTCCTTCCGAACCACTGAGCTGACCACTCCATTGATTTGGATTCGTGTATATTTCAAATTGTTTTTGTATGGTCGACGTATTTGAAGAAAAAAAGGCTCGATTTATTTGAATCTTTGTTCCTAAATAAACACATGGATTATTTATCTTTCTCGGAAATCGAAAAAGGGCCGAGATAGATTCTAATAAAGAATATTAGTCTTCTGTAAAGGAGATCATCTTATTACTCATGATCGTAGATCATAGTAATGGCGTTCGGTCTTACTTCAATGCATTCATATTCAAATTTTCGTGGAAGAGTATGAATAGCTATAAGGCGACACATATATATATATATATCGGAAGATCAACAAATTAATAATAAATTTAATAATTGGCATTGGCTTGCCAGTGGCAATAGCTAAGTGGTTACCAGTGATTTCCCCATTCATAGGGTCATGGGTTCCAGCCCTGACCAGAACATTATCTAAAATTATTTTTAGTCAATTAAAAAAAACATTTTTCTAATTGTGTTCGCACCCCGGTAGGGAATGTCAACCCACCGCGTATAATTCTGTCATGAAATGAAAACTCCTTATGAAAAGCCATCAGCCGTTCGGAGGAGGCTTAGAATAAACAGTAGTTCCCTCTATTTGTTGGAAAAACATCAAGACGCACAAAAAACTTGGAAGAGAAAATTGGCCGATAATCACTTCGGCTTTTATACATGAGAGTTTGATGAGTCAGTGTCTTCTTGAATATAATATATTATCTTCGGCAAATAAACGTTTTATTTCTCAACATAGTCTCTTTTTAGCTCCAGCGTTTTTTTTTACTAATTTTTTTTCTTCAAAATAATTTGTTTTTCTCAAGGCCCTCAATAAAAAGGTTGTCGTTCTAAGTCAATTTATGAATTTTTGCCATAGTGAATACAAACGTGTGCACCCGTATATTGTCCTGATGGAACAGCACTTTTTTTCTACTTCAAATCAATATTGAATCTGTCAAAAAGCTCTGAATAATACCCCGTGCATCCAAAAACACACAACTCAATAATAGAATGGTCGTACCGCACTACCATTCAAAGTCAACCGCGTCATCTCTACTTTTTTACCTTAGCAAGTTAAAAGAGGAATGGTCATCCTGCACCACCTTTAACTTTTCCTACGGAGTTCAAACCCGAATACCAAACAGAGCCGAATAATTAAACAATGATCTGAACAAGCAAAAAAAAAAAACTGACTAATCTTACATAGAGCATTTAGAGATTAATGTCCATCGCATACAATTGGTCAGATCTTAGTTACAAGCAGTGAATATTATTGAAAATTAATCACTCTTAAAACGTTCCTTATAGGTACGGTCAGAAACTACAAACTATTACATTAATGTAAAATTATTATGCTTTTTAGACTCATATATGGATAAGCATAAAACTGAAGACCTTCAAAAAAGTTCATTGCGCGTCCTTCACCTTCAAGCCTTAACCTGCTCTAGCATTGTTGTTGTTGTTTTCTCTTTATGTTGCACGCTACAAATTGCTAGCTGACTTGCTTGGTTGCTTATACGCACCGTCAGCTGTCTGCGGATTACGTCCTTAATTCTTTTTGGACCCATTTTATTTTAATTTCCTTTTTTGCACATAAGCAATTTGTCAATTTTATGAATTAATATTAAAATCCCACAACAAAAATAACAAACAAGATGAATATTATAAACAGCGGTAATATTAAATACATACATATTTATAAGCAAATAACGAGGGCTCATGAACGCAGTACAGAAGAAAATGAAACAAGCGGGGTCGTTAACGCGAATGTTGAATTATACTTTCTAAACTCTTTTATCCTTATATTTTATTTTATTTTATTATTATTATTTTTATTTAGTATGACTTTGTAGTTATTTAGCGTTGAATTTGTGTTAGGTTTGTGTATATACATTTGTGATTAGTAGATTGTACTTAGCTAACCATAGATATTAGTAGCTCCCAGGTATACAAATCTTTACCGAAAATTGTTACCAAAGCTATTAACAAGGTGAAAAAGTAGCATACTTTTAGGTGTACTAAACACAACCTCAGATATGTACAAAATAAAAAGGTGTTTAATGGGCGTTAGAAGCAAAGTGTTAAATGCCTTGGCGTTTGCTAACCGAAAAGAGGCGGCGTTGCTACGGAATTGTAGCTGAGGTAGGAAGTGCGACGTATGCTCCGTCTGCCATTTGGCACTGTGACATTCGAATATACATTTAACTGTGTCACTGGGAATTGGTGAGCGTAGAACACGACAGCAAATAGACTTCGCAATGTCTGGAAAAGGTGGGGGAGCATATTCATGAAAAGTATAGGGCAAAGAGATTTGCTTAGACTAGCGTCACCAGCAAGGCATTATTTGACACGAACGTGGTCCAGTTGAGATATGGTATAACGGTTAACTGTAATGGTGGTGATATGTAGACAACTAGACACGCAAATTGCTACTTTGTATACCGTTAACTGCATGGCATTTTATATTCACTTGCTCTTTCGTGCTGACATATAAACATATTTAACTCTTTATATATTTAAGTAAAATGTCTACTGCATTTTCTACTGCCTTTTCTACATTTTATTTATTACCTTAACAATTATTTGTATTTATATGTTGAACAAATCAACGAAGTACAAGGATGTCGTGCCTCACGCAGAAGTGGGAAATTAGGCTTAATTAGTATTAACATGAATTCTTGCTAGAAGATATATACACAAATACAAGCAATTTATATGTATGTGTATGAGGGTGATCCTGTAAATTATTTTCAAATTTTTTAATATTAAAATTGGCAAAAGTGTTCTTCATCAGAGTAAAAACAAGAAAAAAGTGCTGGTCATACCGAAGACTTTATAGCTTTCATGAACATATCAAAATTATTGCCATGCGTTTGAGAATTAAATAATAATTGTCATATCTGAAAAATCGGTTATTGGGGGAAATAAGACAGAGTCTTCCGATTTTAATGATTTTGAATACCAATATTTTTTTGGAGTTACAACATGATATAGTCGTCCGATTTCGATTATTTCAATACTATTTTTGCAATTCATTATATATAGGTGTAGAATCGAACCAAATCACGTTCCTAGATGCTTTTTGGACGAAATTATTTACTTATATATACACTTATATATATATATATATATATATATGTTTCTTTATAATCACTGAAGCGATTTTTGGCCGAGCTCCTCCTCCAGTTTGTTGTTTTGCATCTTGAAGTTTTTACTACCAAATGGAGGGATCTACAGTTTATTCAAAGCCGCCTCCGAACGGCCGATAGATTTTTATGGGGACCTTTTTATTTCATGTCATAAATACACTCGATATTCCCCGCCAAGTGGCGACCGCAGTTACAAAAATTAATTTTCTATAATTTTGGATGTTGGTCGAACCTGGGCTCGAACCCAGGTCTTTCGAGTGGCAGTACTCAATGATAACCAATCGGCTATCGCGGCCGCGAAATTATGATCCGAAATTTCAAAGCTACTATAGTGGTCCGATCAGTCCGGTTCCGACAAATGCATCATCAAGCTACCAATTGAGGAATTCACTATGCTATCGCCTGGTTAGCTGCTATCGTTAATTACTCGAATTAATAATTAAAAGACATATATTTTCGAGTTTTTAGCGCCATCGATAAAAGATTTCTTACTTTATTTAGGTTTAAATAAATCCATGAAAGGTAAACTAATATATAAGTAAGGAATTTGCCTATTCACAGCAAAATAAAAGAATCAAAAACCGTTTTCGAGTATTTGGCATGAGGAGTAACAGATGCAATCAACCGTTCGAGGTTTTTCGTAAAGGCTAGGTTTCCTATGACTCAAATAGAAGGACAAGGAGCAAAGCAAATATACTCTGCATCAAATTCACTATTGGGAGCACTTTTGAGAGCACTATAAATTACGCTCATGTGTAAATCATGACACAGGAAATCATGTCAACCACCATTCTACCAATGTGCAAATGGTAAGAGAATTTGTTTTTGTTTTTTCAATTTTGTTACGTGAAACAGTTCAATAAAGGTATTGTTATGATTTTGTTAAATTGACGTCGATGATTTCCCAAATCGTTTCAGTCTGATCACTGGATCGTTAAATAAAAGTTGCCAACTATGTTTGCAGTTTCTTAACTATAAAGAATGTATCCAATTTTAATTTATTACTCAATAACTTATAATTCAGTTCACTATTTACAATTACTTATATTACAACTATCGCCAACGAGTTTGTTTTTGCTTCAAGATTCTGGTGGTGAATTCTAAATACTCATGGGCGCGTCACGATTCATTTATTTAGAGCTCCTCTACAGTGAGGAGAGTCATGCAGCGTAGTTTTGAAAGTGGAAGCCATAGCATGTTTTTGATTGGTACACTTTGAAATTCATTTAAACTCATTCATTGAAAATAATTGTAAATATCAAAAAAGTTCTTCAGATTAATCTACATGTCCATTGGCCGTGGCTAATGGACACCTCTTCCAAACCAACCAGTAGGAAGTCCTAAATTCCGCTACAATGAGGCATTGTGTAAGGCACGAAACCTAGTCTAGACTTTTTGGCGTTCTCAAAGGAACTTGGCGTTGTCTTTTCCACCAAATAATTCTTTTGTATGATCTCTGTCGCAGATCGATTCTTTTTTGTCGAAGCCATTCTACAATAATACATGAAAAAGGACATGTGTAATATAACAAAAATATGTTCAAATATATTTAAAAACTTGCAGAAAGATATATACACACTCCAATGCAATAACGATTTTTTGTAAATGAAATGTAATATTAACTTTGGTCCGAAGTATATATGTTTGGTAAGTACGTATGAAGAGATAGACCCACCCAAATACAAGTCTATAACGCTCGAATCAGAATGACGAGCTGAGTTGATTTAGCCATATTCGTCTGCCCGTCTGTCTGTTTGAACGCAAACTTGTCCCTCAGTTTTTGAAATATTTCAATCAAACTTGGTAGACTGATGCATTGGTATATTTATACGTACATTTGTCGGAACTGGCCAGATCGGATCACTATGACATATATATACGGCAGTATTGAAGACATAAGCCTTCATAGTTTGAGAGCCAGTGGTAATGTTCAGCGAACTATTGCTATCTATCAATTAGCTGACAACGGTAGTTTTCTATTTTATGTATTAAATATTCACTCCTTTGAATATATATTATATTCAAGGTAATATTTTGGTATACTTTCTTCAATAAACTAAGTTCTTCGGCTAATTACTTTTTTATTTATTCGTTTCTTTTTCATTTTGTGGATTGAATACAACATATAGCTTGTTCAGATATGAGGTTTTGGTTCAAAAATTCGTTAAAAAGGTATGTAGGAGGGTGAAATTATTACATATTATGATTTCAATGTTGGTACTGAAAAGCATGGAAATCGGAATATAACCCCGCTATAACCGATTTTTTTAGGTATTTGGAGTTTTTCATTATTTTTATACTCTATCAATATTTTTTTCCTTTATTTCGCTTTGTACCTGGATTTCGCCGGATTATAATTTATCTGGATTATACAATAATTTATCGGGATTTGGTTGTGTCTGCATTAAGTCTTGTGATTTGTGATTTTGAATTTCGAGACTTTGTTTGTCCAGATTTCATCATACAATAAGAAGGGTTTTATGAAGAAAAACGAAATGTTTAGAGTATAGATCATTCGTACATCCTATAATCCGATAGATGATATCATAAATCGATTTAGGCTGTGCGAAATTTGACAGGTGTTCTTTTCACATTTTAATTTTCTACTAAGTTGATTCGAGTTTAGCTTGTTATTTTATAATAATAAGTTTGGCTTTTAAGAGTGAGGTTATCCTATTCGATTGCGGACATCGATTGCGAAACATTCACTTCGAGATTTCGTCTTGTGACCGGCACACGTAGGTCTTTTGACCCAGGGAGATAACATTATAAACGTCCTAAAACCCATGCAAATGCTATCTAACTAATGCTATAAGGTTTTGAATGTTTCCTGTGGTAAGCTCAGTGAGGCAATCGAAATAACATTTACCGAGAAGTTGATGTCGCGTAGTGCTGGACAATGACAGAGGTAATGTTCGTTAAACTCTTTTCCTCCACCTTGCAGAAGTGATAAACCCCATTTATTTGACCGTGAGTTCCCATTAAGCGGTGTCCTTTTATTATTCGGGTAATGATGCTGATTGAGAACCGGTCTGGAACAAGTAAATTTCTTTGCCTTTTAGTTTCATTCGCTAGTCAGAACTGCCTTCTCATATTGCATGTGGTCTTGTCGCATTTTGTGTAAAGATTATTTACTTAAGATACCTCCTTCTCTCGCAAGTGCATCCGCCACGCATTTGCCCGATATATTTTCATGTCCGGGTATCAAGATAGCGCTCATGCTGAATTTAATCGAGCGTCAATTGGCAGAAATTAGTGAAAGAAAAATATTGTCCGGACGTATCCTATAACTTGGTCCCTACTAGTTCAGTCTAACTGCATTGCAACTCGCTTGAAGTTTGCCGTATTGTTCTAGTGAAAGAAGAGTTTCTAGTTTCTTCATGCGAGTCGATCGAAGAGCGCCCGTTATAATGACAGCTGCAGGCCACTGAATTCTGTCGAATTGGGTTCTAAAAGTGATTTTATTGAGTGCCGGCTACCAAACGGGTACTGCTCAGTAATCGGCCTTAGGTCCCGTATTTTTTGTAATGAATGCTTTGCAAGCGTACTGAGCAGTTAAAGCTTTCTTTGCTCCTTCTTTCGTGTTTTGGCATCTGTTAAGTTTGCTTTCCAAGATTAAGCCGAGATAATTTACCTCAATAGAGAGAGAAGTCTCCGCACCGTTTATTTTTAAGGGAATGTTTAAACGAATGTGGTTTATATATCCTGATGAGATGTAGCATTTCAGTTTTAGCTTACATTATTTTTCGTCATCCAGTGCTCCTCAATTTCCTAACTAACGAGAGACATCACTACAGTGTGTAAAGAGCGCCACTTGTGGTTTATTTTATGGCGAAGCACATTTCTTGAAGGACGCTTATTACAACCTTGGCGAGTACGTCGTTTAAAGCTTTCTCTATGTCTAGAAAAGTGCCAAGTGTATATTGCTTGAAGGCAATCCACAAAATTCCTTACATAAACAAGCCATTGTTACAACCTCCATTGTATAATTCTATGAAGTATTCACCCTAGTTCCGGAAAATTTAGTGTTATGAATTTATTCAACCACTCTAATTTACATAAGGTGTGTGCAACTTAGGCAAGAGCTTTATATATGAGCTTGTATATATACATATATATGTATATATTTATATACAAGCTCACATACATTTATATACATTCCTGTGCCTGTACATACGCTTGCCAAAATAAAAATATCAAATTACGAATATCATAAATAAATGATGACATGATATTATAGAATTTATGACACTTTTGCTTCTTAAATGCATAACATTCACCTTATAGCTCATATCTAGACAGTTAGTAATTTTTGTGTTATATTTTATGATGAATGTAGATATGTTTGTTCTAATAGTACTATCATTTTGTGGCTAATTTGCAAACGTTTTCGAATTTTGCAGTAATTTGCTTTCGGGAGCAATTAAGTGAGTTGAATTATATGCTTTTAATTGTTTCAAATTTGACCAGATACCTTTCTTAATTGGCAACAGGACAGGCGCAGGCATTAAAGTAACGTTGTGTACTTTACTTTAAATTTTGTTGGGTATATTTATGAGTCTGTATAGCACTGTGGAAAACAGTCTATCTATTCTTAAATTTTCATAAAGGAAGGAATGTCAACGGTTAGAGATTTATGTTCTAGATATGCATACTATTTGGAGAGAACATAGATTTTTTTTCATTGATGATTTAAAGTTGTGTGAAAAAAGCGGGAGCATCGAAAAAAAGGTTCAATCTTTAAATTTAACCGAGGTGAACAGAATGGTTGTTTAGATGAAATAGCAGCAGACAGCTAATTGAAAACACTTCAATGCAAGCTTTCATAACCCCAAGTCGTTATCTTTTGACAATCATGGTATGATTTTATTTTCATTGTTATTTTATTTTAAGAAATTATAAATTGACTCAAATCAACCTTAAATTAAACCATCAGGGAGTTTCTAAAGAATATCAACAAGGAAAAATAATCAACACCAACGTGATTATAGACGCATCAGCAATAGCGCGCAACTCATTTTTTCTCTTTGCTGTTTGGCGCCAGTTGGAATAACAAGTGAAACCAGGTCGCTCTCCACATTACCTTTCCAACGGAGTGGAGGTCTTCTCTAGATCCAGCCAGCGTAGTCGCTGTCTCTTAATTCGCTGAACTATAAAGATGTCGCCGTAAAACTCGTGCAGCTCACCATTCTACCGTCTGCGGTATTCAAAGCGTATTTTTGGCGCAACAGTCGAAAAATACAGCCTTCACGCAAAAAAAATTCAAAACGGTTTGATACTGATCGACTTCGCCGCGGTCCGAAGTATGGTTGTCTGTAGTACTGGATTCCGGGTATCGCCGGATTGGAAAACACGCAACCAAAGCGATCATGTTGTGTTTGACGGAAGAAATGTATCCACTGCTTTATGTGTACGTGCGATCCGAGGACGTAACATCGAATCTGGTCACTATCTTGTCGCAGTGAAGAAGCCCAATAAAAATTCGACGTCGAAAAGTTACAATCACAACAGAAAGCCATCAGCTTTTCTACTCGACTTGAACTCCTGCTCTGTGTGAGCACTCATCAGCATCTCGACATAGGCAAACTGTGGAGCGGCATCTGAAGCTACCTACGTGCCACTGCTGCAGAAATAATTTCGTTTCGACAAGGCCAAAAAAAGAGATGGTACGATAAGGCTTGCCTACTTCGCAACTTTGTGATCGACCACAACACGTGCGGGGTGGGTTGCAGACGAAAAAAGAGACCAAAATACTTGAGTATGAAGGGCTTATGAAACTGGCTGACATGTGCAATGATTAAAAATTCTTTGAAAAGATTTGACGACTTACCGAAGGTTTCAAGACGGAAGCATACTAATTTAGGAACCAAGGAGGTAATCTGGTCACCGATCTCCAGGGTAGTCTATGAGGGGCACCTGTAGGCCGAGATTTTCAAATACGGCATCAAAAAGGATATGCATCAGCTTCTTGACAAAATATGTTCGGTCGAACGCACGCCCGACATCTAGAACCTACGTGTGCTCTGTCCAGTTCAAAAAAGAGAGATCCCACGGTCTGCATCGTGGGAAAAGCCTCCTGAATCTCTCATATAAGGTGCTACTTAGCATATTGTGTGAAAGATTAAAGCCCACGGTCAACAAACTTAATGAACTTAATTAGTGGCTTTATACCTGGTAAATCCACCATTGACCAGATATTCACCTCGCGACAAATCCTCGAGAAGACCCGAAACAAAATAATTTATATACACTACCTTTTCATTGATTTTAAAGCTGCCTTCGACAGCATGAAAACTAACTTTGAATAATACTAGAATCGCAATCAGAATTGGGAAGGACGACTCCGGGCCGTTCGATACCAGACGAGGTTTGAGACAGGGTGACTCTTTATCGTGTGATTTCTTCAACCTAATGCTGGAAAAAATAATGAGAGCCGCAGAGATAAATGGACAAGGTACAATATTTTACAAGAGTGTTCAATTGCTGACGTATGCTGATGATATTGAAATCATTGGCCATTGGCCATTGACCGCTCCGTAAGGTCTGCTCTCTCCAGATTAGACAAAGAACCGAAAAAATGGATCTGGTAGTGAGCGAGGGCAAGACGAAATACCTCCTATCATTAAATAAAAAGTCATCGCATTCACAACTTGGCTCCCATGTCACTTCTGACTTACTTAACTTCGAAGTCGTAGATAATTTCGCCTATCTTGGAACCTGCCTTAACAAAAACAATAACGTCAGCCTTGAAATCCAACGCAGAATCAGTCCGCTCTCGATGAACCAAGACCAAACCCTACAAGACCCTCATCATTCCCGTACGGATATATGGTGCAGAAGCTTTTACGATATCGAAATCCGATGAGTCGGCTTCAGAAGTTTTCGAGAGAGAAGTTTTGCGGAAGATTGCGATGGCAACGGCGAATACCGCAGACAATGGAACGATGAGCTGAACGAGTTATTCAACGATATTGACATAGTTTAGCGAATAAAAAGCAGTGGCTACGCTAGCTAGGTCATGTCGTTCGAATGGATGAAAGCAAATTGCAATAAATATTAGATGTTCTAAAAATTTTAGAAGACTGTTAATATTAGTTTTAAATTTAAGTAATATTTCTTTGCTTTTTAATTTTGATTATTGCTTATTATTAATAAAATCAATCAAATAATAAAATCAATTCCATGCAAACGCAAAGAAGTTGTCGTGTATGCAATAAGTAAAAAATTGCCTTCAATACACCTAAAGCCGCAATCAATTGACACGAAAATCATTTTAGTGACGCTAATGGATATAAGTATACTTGTAGAATGTATGAATATGCGAATATCGATTACAAGGTCAAATGAACTCGTTCATAATATTTGTATAATAATAAATTGTAATACACACATACACCCATATATACAGTTATATAAAAATAGCATACATTGAACACTATCTTTTAAGTATATTCATATACAGATTATATGTAACATACTCGTCCATACATATATGTATTTACGTATACTTTAGAAAATCCGCAAATCCACTCAACGTCTGCAATACACACGCATACTCCCATTACCGTTATAACGGCATATTATATGAACATTAGTAAGAACAACTGCATATAAACATATGCCACGTCTAATCATAATCACAACGTGAAAAACAGTCACAAAGCAGCATGGCGTATACGTAACTAAATTGCACTGTTGGAAATGTTATGACAGAGGAGGATTCTGTCGACTCAGTGCCCAACAAACAAAATATTTGATTTTTTTGAATAAAGGGAAAATATTTGCCCAAAAAAAAATATTTTAAATATATTTAGAACATTTAGCTAGACTAGGTTGGGTCAAAAATAAAAGATCTGTTATATGGGAAGTAGCACTACTTCTGTTAAGGGTTATCCATTTAGTGTTTTCGAAAATGCTGTATTTCGATATCTGTCAAAATTAACTAGCATGTTTTGTTTTACTTAAAGGTCAGGCAGAAAATGAATCGCTTAACAACCGCAGAACGCGTTAAAATTGTTAAAAGCTAACACAAAAATGGTGATTCAAACATGGCCACTTTCGCGATTTAAGAGGATATTTTGGTGCGGATAATCCTCCAACTACTCGTGCAATTGGTAAGATTTTAAAGAAATTTTAAGAGACTGGATGGGTTACAGATATTGCAAGGACTATGCATCATCGCTTTGCTCGTTCCCCCTTTATGAGAAATAAATATTTAACTCTTGATCACTTGAAAGCCAACATTCGTCAAGTTATGACTGATATACCGCTCAATATGTGCCAACATATGGTCGAAAATTATCTCAAACGGATCGAAATTTTGCAAAAATTCACGAGGCGGTTACTTAAATAATGTAGGGTTTCACGTATAGTTCCAACGCTTAAACTTTATAATAAAAAGGAATTTCATGAAAGAAATTAGTTTGAATGCATTTTATTTACGCTCAGTTTGGAAACTGCAAAGTAGATAACCCCTTATATTATGAAAGAACGAATATTATTTGTAGAGTCGTATTCATGCTAGACCATGGGAATGATAAGTACCAAATCTTTTTGAATTCTTTACAGTGGTTTCTTTGATGCACATTTTGGCACGAAAGTGGATGGTGTTACCCGTGGCCATCCGAAAGTTTTCTCCACTACATATTTATTTACTGAATCGTCGCAATTTCGTACTTTTCGAAATTACCGCTACGTGAGAGATGGCCGTGAACTTGACCGGTTTTACCCATTTGCAATTGGGTCCATACTTGTGAATCAGGAAACCTGTAAGCAAAATTTCAACAAATATATCTCTGTTTAAGATAGATGGACCGGCTGACAGAGATAAATGGAGTCGTCTTGTTATTCCATAAAGCTTGATTCTGAAAGTGTTATCTTTAACCTCAGATTGTGTTGCAGATATTCTACTACTTCTATACTTCTACTCTTGTCTGATCATTGGTGTTTTTTTTTTTTTTTTTGAATTTGAATTTTCTTTTTGGACACATCCCTGAGGTATACGGATTAGAATCTTATAATCCTTTCATTAACTCATAATTAACATAAATTAAGACGCCTCATAGGCGATTATTTGCAAAAATACACAAAAACAGAATTTTCCATAACTGAGCGGATAAAGAAAGCTAAGAGATTTTCGTAGAACTCTTTCTTGAAAAATTAAAATGGATGTAATGAGATATCCAGATACAAACATATTTTCCCAAGAAGTGCTATTCCTACGGGCTAACTAAGTGGGAAGGCAGGATAATGGACTCAGATAGGTTATTAAAGCTTATCTGAGAAATCTGAATTTGAATTGCGCAGTCCATTTCACCTTCTGAACGACGTTAAGATTGCCCTGACAAGATGACATCGTAGAAGCCTAGTATCAAATAGCGGCAGATATTTCAACCATTTTGCCAACTTTCACGAGCAAGATACGTGGTGGAGTCCTGGTGATATTTATAAAGAAGCTCAGCAAGAGCTTTCAGTCGATTAGCTTGTTCCCGTTTCTATTGAAAATGTTAGAGAATTAGGTTGACTTGCATAAAGGAAATAATCCCGCTTTAGAGCGCCTATCTATGACATAACTTACTTGCTTTAAAGTAAAATCTTTCTTGCAGAAATATTAGTGTGTAACAGCTTTTCATCGTATCGAGGTGGCTATTTCAACATCGTATTGTTGAAGACAAGGAATATAGTCTTAAGCATACATCTACATTTTACTATGCAACTGAATTGCTGAATAGCTCAGGGCTACTTAAGATAGATATCTACTAGAGCCTCCCAAAACTGACTTACCATTAACCCTAATAAAAGAAAGCTTATCTAGTTTACTACAGTTTATAAAAGTTGATAAAGTTAGATAACCGCACCTAAGGTTCATCGCCGACAGAAGCCCAGGAAATGAAACAATGATAAGGAATGATGGCCTTAAACTACTAGGACGTATAAAACGGTGGTGTGTTGATATGTATTAACGGACAAAGACTGTTGCAGAATTTACAGCCCTCGGCTCAAAGACTGAATATGCAAGAGCTCGTATATAGTCTTCACTTGATTTATGAGTGCGCACCACATATACGAATTGGCTTTAAGTAAACATTTCGTCACGTTTATTTTGTAAAGCAAGAAGAAGAGAGAATTGAAGCTAGATGGAAGAGTCGGTGGGTGAGTTTTTGTTGAGAACTCGCAACTGGCTCCCGGTTCAGGCTTTCAGTCTATAGCAAGCAAATATGACTTCAATTAAATTGGTTATATCTCCATTGCTCATTTTATCCATTTGGTTGGACAAGAATTATAAATACAAAATCATAGCACAGTAAAAAGGTTTAGTCCGGTCATCTACTGAGTTCTTTGGACTGAACATATGACAAAAGTCGGGCTTAAAAACAATTATTGAAAATCATACAGTTTCATTAAGCAAAAGATGTGGCTTGGTGGGTTTTTTCCATCACCCCTGCTTATCCATACCGCTGAAACTACTTCAACTATCAAACACGTTGCAATGAACATTACACAGTTACAATTACATAGCTATACTTACCGCAATTTCCTATGCCGACAAACGGACACAATCACCAAAACATTGCCAAGAATAGCGGCGAGTATTATAAGTATAATAACGAAACATTTAACTATGACGAATGCCATGTGTGTCGTCCATTCAACCGTCGATTCAGACGGCGACGTCGATAAGATATCAGATGCTAGCGAATCGTTGAATGCTTTTGCCGTTACAGAGGCAGCAACTGCTACCGCTGCCGCCGATTTAATAGGAACTAAATTGCTGCCACTACCGCCAAGGCCAACACCAAGACTGTCGCTACTAACCGTACCCCTTCCAACATTACCACCCTCGCCATCGAGCAGTACATTTGCTACGAATCGCAAATAATTCGCTTGCGCCAACTGTGCGCGTGGCGATGGCTGTACAACAGCAACAGTTGCAGCTGTGTTTGTCTTCATTGTCATTGCGGTTGTTGTAACGGCCTCATAAGCATCTGTGACAGAGTCCCCTCCAGTGGTAGCTTGTCGTAAATACGCCCTTGTGTTCGTGTTGTTGACCGTCTCCTCAACTGTTATTCCTCTCGTCGGTGCTGCCACTGCTGAAATAACCTTCATATTCCCTGAGAAAGCCAACAGCAATAGCAAAGTAATGGATACAACAAATATGTTTTCACTTGCTCTTCTAACTGTTATTATTTTGTTGCGAGCTGTTTTTGTTCTCGTCATTGTCATAATGCGTGCTTTGGTATTGCTGTAACGTCTTGTTGTGGCTAATGATTGTTGTTGCTGTTGTTGCGGTTGTTGCGGTTGTTGAGGCATTGTGCGTGTTGGCGTTGATGATTGCATTGATGGTTGGTTGGTAGGCATTTGCCTAATTTAGTCTTAATCTTTGTTGTTGCTGCTTATGCTTTTTTGCCTGTCAGCATTAACGGAATTCACGGCAAGCATATTTATGTGCGCAATTTCAGGAATGAGTGATGAATGCGGGGAAACCTTATTTCCATTGACTTTGAAACCGAATGCCTCTAGTTGGCCGCAACAAAGGTGGCCTGCTTGTGTGGCACCAACGCATATTTACGGTTCAGCGGGAAACCCAGTCAATTTGATAACTACAATAATTTCTTGGGAGATTTTTGTACTCGCACTTTTTAAGCTTGAATGCTTAAACTTATTTAATTTGTAATTGTAGTTTTTTGAATATAATTCCTTTGGTTGTTGTCGTTATAACTATTTATAAGTCAGCTTACCGGTGGTTGAAATTCAATTTGAGGCGTAACTAAAATATGAAGCAAAGATTATTAATTAAGTAGTTACGTGAATTAGAACTCTTCCTCTTTATAAGAAGATATTAATAGCAAAAAATTGGATTTGCATGCAGAGCTACGCGTGAAACAACTTAAGATGCCTTATAAGTTCTGAACATTGAATTAAATAAGGAGAAGTTTAATTATAAGTAAGTTTATATTTTTTCTCCTTTCATTTTATATTATGTTTTAATAATACTTTTTCAAACGGTTTTCCAAAAAATGTCATAAATATTTTGTAAAAATCGTCCACCTGTGCTCGCTATTCTTCGAATTGTTAAAAATTTTGAGCATACATTTTCTTTACATAATGTTCAAGACAAAGAACCGGTCGAAGTAATGAAAATATTGCTGCCGATCAGGCAAGTGTTGCTGAAGACCGCAATTTGTCGATTCCAAGATATTCTCAAGAATTGGGGCTATCTCAAACCACAACCTGGCGGATTTTGAGAAAAGATTTTGGCTTACATCAATATAAAATTGTTCTTACTCGAAAACTGGTGCCATTGGACAACCATAAACGTCGTTATTTTGCTGATTTTGCCTTCTCCGATGAGGCTCACTTTCATCTGAGTGGTGCAGTAAATAAACAAAACTGTCTGTTCTAGTGCGAAGAAAATCAACAAATTATTCATGAACAACCACACCATTCACCAAAATTGACAGTTTGGAGTGGTTTTTGGTCTGGTGGAATCATCAGTCCGTACTTCTTTCGAAATGAAGCTGGTAGCGACGTTACTGTCAATGGAGAGCGGTATAGATCGATTATAACCAACTTTTTATGGCCACAATTGGAAGAAGTTGATCTTAACAACATCTGGTTCCAACAAGGTGGGGATACGTGTCACACAGCACGTGCAACAACCGTATTATTGCGAGAAAGGTTCGGTGATTCAATTATTTCAAGAAATTGTGACGTTGAAGACATTGAATGGCCTCCAAGAAGTTGTGATTTAACACCATTAGACTACTTCTTGTGGGGTTATTTGAAGTCATTGCTCTTTGGCAATAAACCAGACTCTCTTCAAGCTTTAAAAGTCAATATTGAAGATGCTATTCATGACATGTGACTTGATTTAGTGGAAAAAGTGCTCAAAGATTGGGTTCATCGAATTTGTTCCTACAAAAGAAGTCGTGGAGGCCATTTTAATGATGTTATATTCAGAAGTTAATTGTATCGATTGTACTTCACACTAAATAAAAAACATTTGAATTTTCTTAACAATTAGTCTGTGTGTGTGTGTGTGTTTTTTTTTTTTTAAAGAAATCATATCACTCTTATTGGCAAACCCTATACATTTCATGATACTTATTGCAAATTTAAAAATTCGATTTGGATAAGTGTTACTGAGGCTTATTTACCACTAGCTCTTCAAAGTTCCTATGGTTTTGTTATCAGCCTATTGAAAATAATCGACGAAAGCATTTACCTACATTTTGAAAGAGTTTCGTATGATATTATCTTTAACGGAGCTGTAAGAAATATAAGGCAGTGTCAGTTCATTTAGCATAGGCGCATACTCCAATTTGACAGTGTACTGGTCGAGTAGGTGTTGAAGTTCTACAATTTAAGAGTAGAGATCAAAAATTCAGGAAATTATTATTTAAATTAAGGCATTTCTAAGCGATAACCGAAAATTTAAATTTATTAATATGAGTTACTCAGTAATTTCTCCCCGTTTAAATGTGGTATTTTGTACTGCCCAAAATGCCCAAAAAGTTAAAAAAAAAATTAATTTTTAATCGTTCTCACAATGAAAGAATTTGTATAACTCTTCATACTTTGACCTCCTGGTGAATATACAGATTGGATACCGTAATCTTAAAATGCCCAAAATTGGCGTTGGGTTTTAATGTGAGGCCAAAAAGTTAAAAAAAGGTCATTTTCAATCGTTCTCACACTGAAAGAATTTGTATAACTCTTCATACTTTGACCTGTTGTGCCAACTACACAAAAAATTTTAAGTTTCTAAGTGATTCTCCACATATGAGTGTAGTATAAATTATACTTCAGAGTTAATTATGTAGCGAATCGATGCATTGTCTACCAACTGCTCTTGGGAGTATATAAAGAACGCTGAAAGATTCCGATACTAACGCATGGTTGGCGCTAAATAATACCAATAAAGTCTTGGAAAAGACCCGTAGAGCTGATAACTCTAAAAGGAGATACTTTTAAGCCGCTGTGCGAACTTACACTGAGGAACACTAAGGAGGAACACTAAAATCGCAGTCGGTTCGGTAAGATTCTCTCCGAGCTGTTTGATATTATATGAGGTTTCAGGCCAGCTGATTCTCTTTAGTCTTACTTATTTAACTTAACGCTAGGGAAAGTAATATGAGCTGCAGAGGTAAAGGGAGAATATTCAATGTTCTAAAAGAGCGTAAAACTGCTGACTTATGACGATGATATTGACATCATAAACTCGACTACCCTGCCGTTATTCCTGCTTTTTTCAAACTTCAGCGAGGCAAATGGGTCAGATAGTGAACGAAGGCGAAATATCTCACGCCACCAAACAAATAGTCTGCAGATTCGAGTCTTGGCTCCCAGGTTACTGTTAACAGTCGTAGAAGCAACAATAAAACAGACACACAGCTGATGCACAATGCAAATGAAACGTTAACAGCAGAAAGTTCGTTTTGAATCATGGAAAAGTAAACAATTCTAAGGAACGAGTTATATTTTTATTGCATAAGCTTTTAACTATGAGAAAACTTTGTTCCAAGTGCGTGCTATGTTGATAAAAATAGACCGAAACAAAAGTTCAACAATTACAAAGTACAAAAGTGGTATTGAGAGGGGCGCCGGAATGATTGTGTGGCTCTTCACGGAGATTACAATAAATAAACCAATTTTGAACAAACACAAACGCGTTTTCTTTGCTAGGGCGGGATTCTTAAGCAATGTATTACCACGCAATGTGGATATCCGCTAGTAGCTTCACGCTTTTTCGGAATAAAACGACGTTAATTAAACGTCGTAAATTCTATGACAGATGCCTAATTTAGTGACGTTCCCAAATCCTACACACGGACGTTACTACAAAACGTTGAACTCTCAAAGAAAGGCGGAGCATAAGAAGAAGACAAACCATTAGATTAACACCTATTTTTAAGATTTTAAGATAATATTTATTGAACCATTTGCGCCCTTCAACAAAGTCAGTGTAGAAGCTGTTACGATGTGGAAATACGATGGCTTTGGGAGTTTTCGGCGATGGGCTGAACACCCACTGGTGGAAGCAGAGGAAGAGGAAGACCTTCACTGCATTGAAAGGATCAGGTGAAGCGTCACCTGATTTCACTCCATTCATTCCTACTGGCGTCAAACAGCAAAGAGAAGAAACGTATGGCACGCTACTGTTGATTCGGGTATACTCGCACAAGCGGTGTCTACGCCAAAGAGGAAGAAGAAGAACATGTACAAAATCATTATTTATACTGAAACATAATAAGCATTACCAAAGAAGTATTTTCGCATCCTAGCTGGAATTGGTAAATTTATTATTTATTTATTATTAATTAGCCTTCAAAACTCGCCAAAACATTAAATAAAATATTATATTAACTCATTATATGAGAGCGTAGAGTAGCAAGAAATTAATGTACTTACATATTCATGTGTAACTACGATACAGTACAAATGAACGTAGATATGAGCAACCTATACCAGCAAAATTTTACTCTTACAAAAAATGAGAGTTGTTCACGGAAGCTGCTCAAATGCATATATGTTAATACGCATGTGTGTAAAATGTAATACAAATCTGTGTCTGCTTTCCGTTTTTGTTACTAAATAGCAGAATAGCAAAACCCGCACAATATGCAGCGCACAGAGGTGAATAATTGGACAAATGCCAGGTAAGTTTAACAAGAAAATTTTAATTTACTTCATGTTATCAAATTGCATTCTGAGCAACTAGAAGTTTCAAATTGAATCTAATGACCTTGACCTTTTTGCATTATAAATAATAATTTTTGTAAATAACGAAATAAAAGGTTGTTTACAAATTCGACCAGAATATACAAATATTATACTTTATATAAATTTAACAAATATAATTGAGAGACGAAATACAGGAGAGCCCAAATAAATAGTTATTCAGATTTAAACGCAGAGAAAGCGAAATATTTCTTAGGAATTAGGTGTTCCAAATTCTTACTATAAGATTTAATAATCTTTTTTTAATTTTTAAACTCGCATTTTTTAAATTTTAATTGTCAATCAGAAATATTTAAAAAAATCTTATCAATAAAAAGTGTTCAATTACTTGTCGCTGCAATTGCAAAGGGCAATAAATCTTCTGCAAAATTTTTCTTCCTAGCGCTAACTCATCGGTTGTTGTTAATGTCCACGCTCCTGCAACATACATCAAGTGGGAATGATGAGCGACTTGTAGAGTTTGGTCTTTTTTTGTGGAGAGAAAACTTTCCTTTTTAATTGGCATCTCAGGTTTTTTACGTGACGGTGCCTAAACCCAACGAGGAAGAACTAATTAGGACACATTTATATAACGAGCCGCTTACTTCAAGACCGTGTTCCTCCCCCGATCGCACCTATGGTGAGCAATTAGACTTCAAGGTACGCTTAAACCGAATATGTTGTAATGACTCCGCTCCAACTTGAGCTAAAAGAGCCATCACCCAAGGCTCGATACGGTTGCTGCAAATTTATGATATCTATCTTGAAAAAAAGTGTCAGTACTCGTTTGTGATTGGTCCAAATGTTGAATATCTTTTAGGTTTTCATACCATGATAAAAAATTAAATTGTCTAAAGTTTCATAAATTGTGAAAAAAAAATTTTTTTTTGACATAGCATACAATCTATATATCTGTATCAGTGAGAGTGATGTTAGTTAATACGCTTATAACTCAAAAATGTCTAGTCCGATTTCGATGATTCGCATCAATACGAATTGGGTTCTGGTCAAACAAAAAAAATACAAAAAAAAAATAAGAGAAGTCGGTCAGAGACCGACCTATTCGAAAAAAACTTATTTTTGGTCCAATTTTCTTCAAACTTAGTACATAGATTTGCCTAAATTAAAGTGGTAACCATTTTACTTGCGGGTGGTGAATCAGAGGCCAAAAAATCAAATTTGTTGTCAATTTACCTGAAGTTCGGTATGTAGATGGTTTTCTACTAAGTTTAATATGTTTTTTTCGGAAAGTGGACCAGGGAACGACTTATTAAAAAAAAACATATTTATTATTCGATTTACTTGAGATTATTTTCTTTCTAGGACCAGATAACGATACTTTTAAAAAAAGCTGATTATTAAAATTATGTTTATGGAACGAATGTATCTTTATATATAGATACGAAGGTTTTTTTTCCGGCGACTTCTTGAATTTACAGCGAAGTTACTGTAAATACAACACTGCTGCCGTCAACTGTACAAGTGGCCCGATATATAACGTTCATGTCACCCAAAAGAGGTCGCCACGCCTGAAAACGTCGATAAAATCCATAAAATGATATTGGACGATTGGAGAATAAAAGTGTGCGAGATGGCTGAGGCTATAGGTTTCTCAACTTGTTTGGTGATTTTCAATCACAATCCAGGCGAATTTTCGCCCTTTTTCGTTACCATAGACGAAACTACACTACACAAGAGCCAATCAAGGCAGAGGGCTTCTCCGTGTGTACCCGCACCAAAGAAGGTCAAGGTGGGTCTGTCGGCCAAAAAGATCATGGCCACAATATTTTGAGATGCACACGTTATCATTCACATCGATTACCTTGAAAAAGGTATAAAGATCACCGGCAAACTTTATTCATAGCTTTTGTTTAGATTCGATATTGATTTGAAACATAAACGACCTCATTTTGTGAAAAATTGTGGTTGCATCAGGACAGAAATGGTCACACTTTTGTAATCACCATGGTAAAAATTCATAAATTGGGTACAAGCTGCTACCCGATCCATTATATTATCCAGACCTAGCTCCCTGTGACAATTTTTTACTTCCAAACTTGAAAAGGTGGCTGAGAGATAAGAGATTCAGGTCGAGTGAAGAGTCATCACAGAAACAAACGCCAATTTTGAGGGCCTTAAGAAACATAATATTTTTTGCTTATTTGCCAAAAAATATATATGTTATTTAAAAAGTCACTGACTATCATACCACCGTCGTAAATGTACATATCACTTTTATTTCCCCGGAATGGGCCATTATCGATTTGATTGAAATTAAAAGCTTTGATAGCCTTTTGCTTAGATAAATATGCAGAAAAATATACTTCCAAAAAGGAGATCCCAGATCAACAGCTTGATGAAAATTAATATGATGTTAATATGTTGCGGCTGCAGGTTGTTTTGAGTTTCTATAATATAGTAGAGAATTAACGGGTCCTGATTAAATTCAGTGATTTTTTTTATTTATTACCTTTAACGCGGCCACTTTTTGCGAGTGATTAGCTAAATTCAAAAATTTTTTTGAAACAAAAACTCTTTGTAAAAATCCATCATCCGTTCGGAGGCGGCTAGGGATAAGCTGTGGGTCACTTCATTTGTTAGAAATATAAAAACATAAAGACCCCTAACCTTTTTAAGAAGAGCTCGGCCGAAAATCGCGTTTTGAAGTATATGAGTAGTTATAAAAAGTTTTGTTGTAAAGTTCATTTATTAAAATGTATTATAAAAGAGAAAAAAGAATGACAGTAAATGAAACTACCTTCAATTTTTCTATCTTGAATAATTACTAGCTTCTAAAAAAAATTAAGAGAAATGATGTCGTTTCAAAAGATTTTTCCAAAAAAATTAAGTTTTTGTTCAAATTTCTGTAATTTAAGTTTTAAGCTCGTTATGATGCTGACAAGATTTTGCTTCAACTACTTTTTTAGATATCCGATTTTTTGCGCAAAAATTGTTTTCGTTTTATGATTTCGCCCTTGAAATAACAAAATAAGGGTCTTTTCAATTACTGTTTTTATAAAAACTACAAAAAACATTTAAAAAAGTTTAATTAAAATTAAAATTATTATTATTGCAACTCAAGCCATATCTAATTTACATCTTCTTCCAAGTAGTCATAGCTGAGTAATAGTAGGATTTTCATGCATATGGCAGTTGAAAAAATAAAATACAGTAAATTTTTTATTTGTTACTACAACCGACGTTGAGAAAATTAAACTAATTCACAAAAATATATAAATTTCATTACAAATTTTCCATACTAGAAAATTAAATAAAACAAATTTTCCATCGAGGCTGATGATATTTCTCACATAAAAAGTATCATCTCATCGTGGCTTATTCCTAAACAAATACGAATAAGCGTGTTATGTCTTTAACAAATTTAGGGACCACTCAAACAAACAATCAAAATCCCACAAACCGCACAAAGTCATCAATTCTCCAAAAATATTTATTTTGTAATTTTATTTTATTTGCCACATTGGTTAACCAAGAAAATCTCAAAGGCAACGAATGCCAAAGGCAAACACGCGTGAGTTGAATAATTTTCAATATTTCTAAATTTCAAATGACTGACGTACCTGCCTATAAATGTATATACGTATATATATAGACTTATAATAAAGTTAAATTTCTAGGCGTTATGCAAATACATTTATTCATATGTAAAATACTGCCACTACCACTCAAGAACACATTTCTCGAAATGGAAAAGCATATCGAATTTTTTTGGGTTTTAAATTAAGCCCATTCTTAGATTTCTAAATAAATTCTATTTTTATATACATATGTATGTATATCTTGCTATTTACATGTTATGAAAATAGAAAAAAAACATTCATTTACCAAGAAATATTAAACCGCTGAGTATCATTCTGACATGAAAAAGCTTTTCATAATATATCATCAGATCATGGTAGGTGGTATCGAAGAGATTTTTAAGGCTCATACTACGTATCGAGCAAAATGTCTGACCAAGCATATACGATATTTGTTAACAAAATATTAAATATTCAAATGATTACAAACACTTACCCATACTTTAATTTCCAGTTACAAGAGCTTAAGCCTTCCACAAGTTCAAGTTCATAGCTATGGGCATCATGTGAAACATATGTCAAAATAAGCTTGCACATATGTAGCGGAGACCTTTAATTTGTCTTACCTTACTTTATTTATATACATATTCACATAGGAACACATGTGTTGGCAGGATCTTGATATAGGATGCTTGTCCCAAAAACTCATTGGTAAGCAGCTGAGCAAAATTCGCTTTAAATCAATAAACCGAGTGAGACACTCTTGACATTGCGCCTGACGACGGTTGTTGCTAATGCTAAATCAACCACAACCGACCATAACAATGGCCAAACGTAATTTTGGCAATCGTCTGAGTATGTAATCCGAAGAGATTTATTGCAGTGAACAGCTACCGGCTTCCATAGCCTTCCCTTCAACGTTTTTTTTTTTTATTGAATCAAAAGATCTATGAAGCAAGCATATGAAGTTGGAAAGAATTCTCTAGGCTGTGAGATGTATGTAGTTTACATGCTCCTGGTTGCACAGAAACACGATTTTGTTTACTAAACAGGTATTTATATCCTTGAGAGCACTTGACCTCTAACCATGCTCTTACTATTTATCGGAGCATGCGAACTAGAGATGTGCTATGAAATTCCGTCAGGGACATAAACTTCCTCAGAGCATAGAACAGTCAACTCCATATCTTCTTTATCATATCATTTTGGGTACGGTGATCTTGTTCCAAATAGATGAAAAATATTGCACACTTGCTTCAAAATATCATCTTTTTCAGACTCAGATAGAGCAAAATCAATAAAGTTACCACTAGATAGTAAAAATTAAACCTTCGAATGAATTACTCGCTTAAAAATTATTATTATTATTATTATTATTATTATTTTTAATATAATTCTTTTAGAATTTTCAAGGTGGTTTCAAACTGGGTTTCTCAAGATAACTCTAGGATTCACAAAAAAGATTGAAAGGAGTTAGTGAAAACTACAGTAATATCCGGAGAAGTTGATTTAGTTTAGGCCTATATGGCCCTTGTGACACCACGATATTTATTAATTTCTCAAATGTACGAACCATTTAATGTGTCTCATAAATACTGCGATTTGGTCTACATTGACTACTACCTACCTCATCAATAAAACGAAAAAAGTCTTTCCTAAAAAAAATTTTAACATCTGGTGTTTAGAGATGAACAGTGACAGAAGTAGTGTTGCTCTTTTTCGTACCTTCAGCTGTGACAAAAATTATGTCTCGTTGTCTTACTGTGAATCCCCATTAAAGAGACGATTGTCTTCTCCCAAAAAGAGCAGTTTGCTGATGGTGAGGTAGGAAAAGACACAGAGATCATTATATATACGCACGGATCCCAGCACGATAATCGATCGGAAGGTGGTGTAATTTCTGAAAAACTAGATACCGAATCCCCTTCTATAGATAGATCACTGCACTGTTTTTCAAGCGGAGATTACTGCAATTGAAGTGAGCCTTCTGGTTATGACAAAAGACGGTTCTTACAACAAAAGATATTTATATATACACAGATATCCACCATCGTTGAAACCATAAAAGCCACTTAGAATGTCATCAAAGATAGTGAAAGAATGTCTTGATTTGTTAGTAGGACTAGCATCATACTTCATAATAAATCTGCAACAGGTTCCAGCAAAAAAAAATATCCTATATAACTGTGAAGAATATGTACTAATTTAGAAACAGCCAAATAGTGACGCATTTGTCTCTGGCTACCTCCAAATATTTAATTGGAAAACATGTTGAAAATATAGCTGCGTATCACTCAAAGCAAATCCCTCAACAAGCTATCAAGCATGGTCAAAATTGAACTATTAAATTTAAAAGAAAATAGTAGTACTAACAGAACATCGTATTGTTGGCAGGCACGACAAAAGACTAGGAATACCATACCACGATTAAAGTAGGAAGTTAAAGAAGGAAAGACAGTAGAACATAGTATATGTAAGTGCAAAGCTTTGTATAGGAAAATATTTGCTACTATGGGTCTCGCTTGTCTGGACGATATCTCGGAAGATGCATATAAAAACTGTACATATTAATTAACTTCAGAGTAGATTTGAGAGGACATGGTAGTGTGAGGGGGTCTATTAAAAGCCTATATGCGTCATCAGAGAGCCACCTACCTACGTAAATATATAATCATTGAAATCCATAACCTTTTTAAAACTACATATGACCCCTCAGTTAAAATTATGTTATTAAAGATGGCTTTACCTTAGCTTTGGGAAATCTAGGCAATTTAAAAATAAAGGGCTTCTACTCTTACATTTCCAAAAAAAAAAAAAAACTAGCAATATTGCATTGCTTTTTGTCGATGCTTTATGTCGCTTATGCTTAAAAAATATAATTTATTCATATCAAAAATTAAAAATTAATGATATAATGTGCTTCAGTTGCCCTGAAAATATTCCACATATGATAAATAGGGTGAAATATTTATTTACACGTTACAACACACAACAATGCAATGAACAATTGTATTGCATATATATATTTTTATTCGAATTTTATTTAGTCCAATTGTTTGCTTCTTTTTTTTTTTTTTTTTTGGATTCCCTCGGAGAATAGTCAATTGAATTGCAAGTAAAAGCTTTTATTTTATTATGTGATATAATTGACTGATCAAAACAAACTAACAAAAGAAAGAATACATACATATATTGGCAATAAAACGTCAAATAAATCTAAAAAAGGTATCATTTTACTGAGTAAAATTAGAAATAAATGATACGATAAATTCACATTGTAGTTGGAAAATAAATTTGTATGTTTGAGCTATTGTGATTGAATAGAAAGCAAGTTAACTTTTTAGAAAAAACTGAATTTATTATAATACGGGTATTAGCGGTAGTCTGGTGTGTTTCGCTACACCTAAGTAAATATTGAAAAAGGTGAAAAATCTTAGATTTTTTATATTAACATTTCAATCACATATTTTATTTCAAAAGTTTCATTTCTGTTTAGGGAACATTTGTGTACACTCTCTTTTTTACAATTTCAATGCATTTCCAAGAAGTTGAACACATTGACCTTTTTGCATTTAGGCAATTCCAAATCCGTATTTTCACCTGGTCGCAAATTATAGTTTTCAAACAAGTGGCAAAAATAATCAAAAATCTGTTTCACTGAGAAACTTCATGAGCCATCTATTTTAACATATTTGATATTGTAGTTTGTGAAATCAATATTTTAAATTAAAAAATTTCAAAATATTTTTTCAAGACTTGATATGGTATATATAAACAATATATATAAATAATTTCAAAATAGGTGGCAACTCTCATGAAATGCAAATCTAATTATTCTTGAGTTCTTTTGAACACATGTAAAATTTCATCCATATCTATTTAGCCGTTTTGGGAGAAATTAAGTCACAAATACACATACAGAATATTTGTATCTATTTGAAAATTATAGACCTCCTTTCCCCTTGCTTTATAGCCGAAATACACTGCACATATTTTGGTGAATTCGGTGAAGCCGTTTGAGTTAGCATGTAATAACGAAAACATAAAATTATTTTTATATATAAGACTAGCATTATATAATAGATTTTTCAGTTAAACTATATACATATTTAACAAAAGGACCAAATGTAGGGTTATCAATTCTGCGGTTTCCATAATAAAAAAAATTGCCTTTGTCAAGATATCATGTCATTTTTGTTCAGTATTTTTTTGGCATTTCATCATGGAAAGACTTACCCCTGAACAACGTTTACAAATCATTCAACGTTATTACGAAAATTCACGTTCTGTAAAGAATGTGTTTCGCACGCATCGCTTAACTTATGGTCAACATAATCGGCCTACTGAGCATAGTATTCGCAACAACATCACCTATCTTGAGATCCAACATTCATTATTGAAGAATATTCGACCGAATAGACCACGTCCAGTACGCAGTGAAGAAAATACTTGTATGGCGGCCGTAGCTGAGAGTGTATACGAAGACCGTGGAGAGTTGATTTGGCGCCGTTCGCAGCAACTCGGACTGACGTGTGGAACGATTTGGCACATTTTTCGTCGAGATCATAAATTGAAAGCGTACAAACTATAGCTTGTGCAAGAACTGAAGTCGCTCGACCTTCCCGAGCGACATCGCTTCGCTGTATGGGCTCTTAAAAAGTTAAAAGAAGATCCGACGTTTTCGAGCTCAATTGACGCATTTGGGACGAAGAACAACCTGAAGAGATTTAAGAGCTGTCATTTTATCCAGAGAAAACAACGGTTTGGTGTGGTTTATGGACCAGTGGAATCATCGGTCCATATTTCTACAAAAATGATGCCGGTGAGAATGTCACCGTCAATGGCGATCGTTATCGCAACATGGTAACCGACTATTGGATGCCTGAAATTGAAGCTCGTGATCTCCATGACATTTGGTTTCAACAAGACGGCGCCTATTCCCACACATCGCATCAATCAATGGATTGATGAGAACACTTCGGTGAGCAGATAATTTCACGTTTTGGGCTGGTCGATTGGCCACCAAGACCGAGTGATATCACACCGTTAGACATATCTCGTAAAGTCTAAAGTCTATCCGGCCAATCCCGCTTCGATTCAGGCCTTGGAGCAAAACATCGCGTATCATTAGCCAGTTACCAGTCGAAATGCTCGAACGAGTTATCGAAAATTGGACTCAACGGATGGACCATCTGGAATGCAGCCGCGGCCATCATTTGAAACAGATAATCGTCAAAAAATAAATGAGAAAGAATGTTCTTTCGAATGATAATAAATATTCCCTATTAAATTTGAATTTACTGTGTTTTTTTTTTTTAAGTAGGTAACCTCAAAATGGATACCATTTTACATATTGTTATTTACTTATGTATTTTCTCAGTATGTGCTGCATTTATATTTATATATTTCTTTTAAAAATAAAAGGTACTATATATAACTATATACATAGTTTTTACTTTTTTATACGTTGTTCTTCACCAATTGTGACGAAAGGTATGCCATTCAATTCCACCTAACCTGCTTACATACAACAAAAATTTATGTTTTTTCCCCTACAAATAGTAGCTTATCGGAATTTAAGCTAAGACCGCTTCAGTGGTCACTTAATTCGCTTTAGATGCTTTCATAATGTGCTTATATGTAGATTTAGAGCTTATACTAGAGAAAATAATATGTTTGTAAATATTTGTGAAATAAATATTATGCAGTTAATACTCAAAGAGGGTTTATGCCCATAGATAATATTGTAATAGTAAATTTATAGCTTTTATGCATTGCTTTTGTTTACTTAGGTGGGCAGAAGTGGCTGCCAATAAGTGAGCGTCGACACAAACAAAAAGTTTATTTTGATATCACCAAAAATTTCCTCCGACCCCACAGCTCATTTTTCATGCAAAAGCTTTTATCGGAAGCGACTCAAAAATTCTGAAGTTTACATGCAAGATGGGAAATCGTCTCTTCTTCCTTTTTAAAATACATTACCCGACTTTGGTGAGTCCAATATTAGAATACGGTTCATTAATAAGAAACCTAATTATCAAGTTAGTTAGACCCTAATTGTCTAGACAAACGGCAGCGTAAATCCCGATTAATTGCTCACTTAATCAGACTCAAATTTATACAGCTGATTGGTATTTTAATAATATTTTCAGTTTAACAAAATCAAAATCGATAGAAGACACAAATAGCGGTTGTTAGCCAGATAGTTAGTACAAAACCACTATATTCGGAAAAAATATTTGTTTTCTATGTTGCCAACGAAAACGCCACTAACTCTCTTCATTTTTGAATAACTGCTGAATTTATCCCGATTAATACAGTTAATCGAAATTTAAGGTTGCCGTTTGTCAAGGCTTTAAGTTAAATCTTCCTAGCAATACCAACTGTTATAAAGCTTCTAAGACACGCCTGTTAGCCGTAGTGTATCCAAAATGACTAGTTACAAAACTCTTTATTTCGTGAGAGCGCTCAAAAATCCGCATTTCTATAATATTTCCGAACAGTGTCACTGTGACTGAAATATAACTTTTTGGAGATTTTTAGAGGAATTTTAGGTATTTTATTACGGACAAGAAGTGCAAGAATATTCTCGAATTGCAATTTCATTCCAATATTTTACTGAAAAACAATCAAATATTTTATTATTTCAAGTTTTATTAATAAAACTAGAATAATTCCTTTCATAGTTTCTGTTGAAGCAGATTTCTTTTGAATTTAGAACAGTGCAATTTTTCATTTACTAGTGGTACTGGTTCCTATTGTTCATCAGCTGTAGAATGTTCCTGGATCTGACACTGCTGAAAATATTAGAATGTGAGATGGGGAAACGCTCTCAGCTATAATTTTAGCGAATTTGAGTAAGTTTCGTCTCTAGTCATCTTCGGTCTATCCTGACTTCTGTCGGCAATATTTTTCTGTTATGTTACGATTGGACTAAGGAAGGTAATCGTTGAGTACAATATTAATAGCATTATTGCAGCTCCCTTAGCATCTCCTGGCCCTTTATGCTGCCCTATAAGGCAATGCCCCGTCAGGATTTCAATTAAATTTGGCATGTCCACCTTTTTCAGATAATATAAACCATTCGACCTTGTCCGGCTCCATTTCGGCTAAGTTTGCCTTGACTTTCGTTAAGTCAAGGTTTGTTCTCACCTTAACGCGACCTGTCTGTGAAAATATTTCTTTAGTAGCAGTTAGTATTTGGGTAGAGACACATCAATGCCTTCTTTACTACTTAATCTTAGATTAAGTTAGACTGGTCGACTCTTTTAGTAGTTCCACATAAACGATACCACGGATGTACATAGTGAGACGTGAGATCTCTCCTAACAAAACCACAATTTCCGCTACTTTGTGCGAACATGGCAGTATTTGGTGAGTAACTCCGATGGAATACTTTTGCTATGTACTTATATACAAAAGTAAGGGGTGATCCAAGTAGAGGTACTTTTTTCACAAGCCTTTTTTGACAGATCACACGTGAGTCGTATAAAACTTTCATGTTATTTTAGTTCAGTATTGTTTGATATTTCATCATGGAAAAACTTACACCTGAACAACGTTTATAATTTACAAATCATTCAACTTTATTACGAAAATTCACGTTCTGTAAAGAATGTGTTTCTCGCGATTCGCTCAACATGATCGACATAATTGGCCTACTGAGTGTACTATTTGCAACACCATCACCCATCTTGAGACCCAGCATTCAATATTAAATTTTGTTTCTGGCTCAATGGGTATGTAAACAAAAAAATTTGGGATGAAGAGCAATTTCAAGAAATGTAATAACTGCCATTTCATTCAGAAAAAAAAATGTTTGGTGTGGTTTGGGGGATGGTGGAATCATCGGTCCATATTTCTTCAAAAATGATGAAGGTGAGAACGTAACCGTCAATGGCGACCGTTATCGCGCCATGATAACCGACTATTTGATGCCTGAAATTGAAGCTCGTGATCTCCCCGTCATTTGGTTTCAAAAAGACTTCGTCACTTCCCACACATCACATCAATCAATGGATTTATTGAGAGAACACTTCGGTGAGCAGATAATTTCACGTTTTGGACCGTTAAACTTTTTCTCAACGGATGGACCATCTGCGACGCGGCCAACATTTGAAAAAGATAATGATAAAAATAAATGCCAAAGAATGTTCTTTCGAATGATGTTAAACATTACCCATTAAATTTGAATTCACTGTGTTTTTCTTTAAAAAAGTAGGAAGCCTCGAAATGAATCACCCGTTATAACAATGGAAAAATTTAATATCTATGCCAAATATTCAACAACGTAATTTTTGTCCCCTTCTCCCACCAAATGAGACGTCAATAATTCAATTAATATTTTGAATTTCCATTCCATGAGTTTTTGGCCAAATTAACTCACTTAGACTCATTTTTTGCCGACGAAAACGACGACGAAGACGACGAAGACGACGTGACGGCAAATACAGAAATAAATTTTGACGTTAAGGAATTAAATTAGCATTAATTGGCTAATATTTGCTCAAAAATTGAAAAATGACTGAGGGCAGACATAACAAATACATACATATAAATATTTGAATAGAATTATGTTAATTTACAGCTTTTTACAGAAACGATACATAAGAGCCTTGCGTATATATGTTGCGTATAATATGTTGTAAGAAGGAAAGTGTGTTAAATTGGATTTATTTTTCCTTTTTATTATTAGGTCTGCCTTAATTGGTATGGTAAAGTCTATATTAAATGGTAAAAGGAAAAGTTGTATTTTCTTTAAGATAAGACCAATTTGTTTCCTTAAGTATATTTCTATTGGGAAATTCACTAAAAATTATTTAAACCATTTATCATCATGTTTGATGTGTTCCAGAGCAGAGAATTTCTTTATCCGATTACCGATCTACTCAACACCCAAAGCCATTGTAATCACAAGCAACTATACATATGTCCAACTTTGTAGCGTTCGAAACTTCTTGAGAACATATCTTCATAACATATTGTGACGAAAAACCCAAATACGAAGGAGAGATTGAAGTGACAATGTAAATGCAATTCCCCGAAAAGGACAGAAAGTAAAGAAGGAACAGTAAGATGCAAATTACCCTTACCAAGGACAAACAAAAGGGTAAACAGTGTAAAGGAAATTCCACGTCGTTAGGGATAAACGGAGCAGCTGCAGCTACCACGGGCAAACGAATAATCAGCCTATCCGTAAGCGCGTGAACAGAATGTTTGGCTCATCTACAGGTATAAAAAGAGCGGCAGCCGCTATCACAAGAAGAGACGAGTAGACAACTTAGTGGAGTTAACATTGCTATGAGCTGTGTGTTTGAGAAACGGATAAGCTGAGTGAAGCAGATAATAAGTGTGTATCATAAAGAATTGTAAAACAAGCCATTGTCTATAGTAAAGAATTGTAATTATCAAAGACTTAATAAACGTTGAGTTAATTCCTGACGGTTAAGAGGCCAAACGAGCAAGTCTTGGGAGTTTTATTTAGCAATCCAGTGATCGGACTCGAAGGATTTGGGAAATCATCGAGAGTAGCCACGGAAAAACGTTACAATATTAAACTACAATCGCTTTAAAGTATTTTTTAGAGACCCCAAAAATTATCAGTGAAATACTTTTATATACACATCCTTACTTCATTTGAAAATATTTTAAATATATGACAACTCTATTCCCATATAAGTTTGGCTTTAAGCCTTTTAAAGTAATTGCTTTTTTTTCAAACAACCAAATTTCACAGGAACACTTTCCAAATTCTTATAACGAGAATTTGCAGCCCACCTCGTTTGGATGTGTATGTAAAGAAGTAATGTATTCAAAATTCTGAAACGTCAAAATCGCAAGTCGAAAAATATGTACTCCGCCATATATAACTACATCTAAAGTCGGAAATTGGCATACAATTTTAAGTATGTGTTTAGGCATGAAATATGTGGATGCATACTCGGGGTATAGCGCTAACCAGTTATTTGTGCGTATCAGCAGCATAAATTTTGCGCCCAAAAACCTAATTTAACAAATGGCCTTGTCACGTCAGTTGCACCCCTCCAAAACCAAAGCGAGATGGATACGTATACCAAGAAATTAATGCCCTCACGAGCAGCAGCAACAAAAACATGTTTACATATAGGTAACACATAGGCAACACTCTGGGTTATAGCAGTTGTGTGGTATTATATAAAAAATTAAATGCCTGCCAACTGGTAGGGAGCCAAATAAATGCCAGTGCGGTATTTCTTTACATCACACTCGCTTCTGTTGGTTTTCTGCATTCATAGTTTAGTTAGCTTTTGTTGGGTCGCTGAAAACGCAATCATTCACTTAAAACGGCAGACAATGCGATGCGTGTGACGCTGGCATTCATTAACACTAGGTCTACCAAGCGGTCAAAATGACCGCTTGCATGAATTCATCACAAAATTTTTTAAATTAAAAAAAAAATTTTTTTTGTAAATGTATTATGTATTTTACTAAATTTATGTAATCTTTAATATAACAAATTGCAAGATTCGTGCGCTTTTATTTTACAGAGATAAGTATGTGGTATACCTATTTCAACATATCGGTCATTTTGACCGATATATAAAAACGTTAGCAAAGTTCACGATTGCTTGTGTAAATGCGAACAAAACTTTATTATAATGTTGCTAGAGTGTATTAATAACTGTGGCAGCATTATAGCATATCCAAAAGCATTCCCACGAATAAAAAGATTTTGTGCTTTGTTCATAATTCAAATTTCTGCGTCAATGTAATTTCATTTTCTTGTTGGTGCTTTTTGTGTAGAGTTGAAATAGTAATACGTAGTGAAAAGTTCTTTGGCATATATTTTTATACAACTAATATTGTAAGTAAATTGTAACAAATATTCTTATAATTCAGTAAAAATCTTTACCGTAAAGATGCATAGACGTTTGAAAACCCCAAGAAGCAAATACGAAGATATATATGAATCCTCAGACACCGATAGTGAGGTAGAAAATATCCTCAATAGGCGTAGATCAGGAAGAACTCTAAGAATACCATCATATTCTGATGAATGTGACGACCAGATTGAAATTGCTGCTGATGCAACCATGTGGAATGAAATAAAAGCTGGATCCAGTCCAGGACGAAGAGCAATACACACAATTTTCAAAAAGGCCAAAGGGCCTGCAAAACGAAATATAATAAAGGGCATTGTGAGTAGTGCGTTTTCATCGATAATTGATCGTCAAATTATAGATCATATTATAAAATGCACAGAATTAGAAGCTTTCCGAGTACTTGGAAAAAAATTGGACTTATCTCATGAAAAGTTCAATAATTTTCTTGCAGTTTTATACGCACGAGGCGCATACGAAACTAAGTACTTAAAATTATCATATTTATGGTCAAAACAATGGGGCCCAGCTTTTGTTGCAAAAACTATTTCCAGAAACGATTTCACAGATATTTTACGTTTTGTACGCTTCGATAGATAAAAAAAATGAAAGAAGTGAACGATTGAAGAATGACAAATTTACAAGGATCTCACATGTTTGGGATTTATTTATCAAAAACAGCCAGAATTGCTATGCACCAGGACAGATCATTACAACTGACGAGCAATTATTTCCAACGAAAGCAAGATGCAAAATCCACTCAATACATGCCAAACAAACCTAATAAGTTTGGAATAAAATTTAGGTTGGCATCTGATGTAAATGGGTTCCCTTATTTCGGAAAGGACGAAACAAAGCCATCAACAATTCCTCTGAGTGAATTTGTCGTCCTCAAATTGATTGAACCGTTTACCTTTTCTTGAAGAAATGTAACGACTGACAATTTTTTTATTAGCTTATCACTAGCATCAAAGTTATTGCAGAAACATACTACGTTGGTGGGGACTATCCGTGCAAACAGAAGGGAATTACCTAAATCTGTTGCACAAAAAAAGATATATTACCTCTATATTCATCTGTAATTTATAGATCAAGTAATGCTACATTGTCAAAATATAACCTAAAAAAATGTATAATATTTCTTCTGTTTATATAAATATATATACCATGTACTTTTTATTTTTTACTGAAATATATTTTAATTTAGTTAAAAACAACTTAATCTTATAAAATGTTTCTCAAATTTTAATATTTTTCAAACGAAACATCAAAGCGGCCATTTTGACCGCTTGGTAGAAATAGGTATACAACAAATGCTGTTAGACCTAGTGTTAATTTTGGACGAGACTACCGCTGCTCGCCATCACAGTGTGCGCACATAAATGCGAAAAGGAGATGGAAAAGTGTTGAGTAGTGGAATAAAATCGAAATTCATTACTTATAGATGGACCCCCATCGCGTGAATAGGTATGTCTGTACTTGACATTGCACTCATTTAGTAGATACTTTGTTGCAATAGCTAACTGTATATGGATATGTATAAGAATATACATATGTATACAAACAAATATAGAAATGAACTCAAATATCCTCATTCAATTCCATGCGAAAAACGAGAATACTCCATGCGCGCGTGAAATTTATACTCCACGAGGACAATAGAGTGCTCCAAAATTAACCAAAATCCATACAAAATATATGGTCTAATTAATATTGCGCTTGAAACTACTCGATAAACGGTACTCTATGTAATACCTACAATGGATTTCCTTATGGAGTATCTGCTAAAAATTACATTCAAATGCACTTTTTAATTTCGAATACAATCCGCATTGGTGAAAAGCCAGGAAAACATAATACTTATCCTAAAATTTTATATTAATAGTAATAATTTATTACTAATTACATAACATATTTCAATTTACGCTTTTGTTATATTTACATTTTTGGAATATACTACCTCAAAATTCTGTACGCTTGTGAGCACCAATGAAACGAAACTGACTTAATTTCAGTTTTATACATTTTCTGTATACAAGAATAAAATTTCTTGCGCAATTGCAACAAGCAGATGGTGAGACGTGAGTTGGCCCAACTCCGCACTACAGTGGAGTAATTCAATATTAATACCCCAATAGACCATATGGTCCAAACTTTTGGCAAGGTTATTATAAGCTAAAAGTTGTTATAATCTTGTGTTTGTGTGCTTAATCGGCCTTTCTTGTTTGATGTTATTTGCATTTTAAAATGCTTTGCACAACATAAATTTAAACATGGCTATTATTTTGTGGAAGAAAATATTCTGCCGTATGACTGATTCAAGTCTATGCCCATTCTCTCGCCACCATAAAATGGTGCACTCCCTTCTAAAGAGCGCCTTCGAAAACATTGTGTTTCATGTTATCGGCATTATAAGTCAAAGATGACTAGATATGAAACTCTTTATCTCGTGAAAGCGCTCTGAAAATCCACATTTTCTATAACATTTTTCAATCGTGAAACTTAGATGAAAATGTTTCGCCCTGAGATTTCTGGAGAATTTTGGACATTTTTTGATAAAAAATGGTTGAAAAAAAAATATTTATGCACATTTACAACTATGTTTGTCTAATATTTGGCTTCAACAAATACAAACAATATTTGTTCTTCACAGGTCAATTGAAAAGTCCCCGGCCTGACACATAGATGACGCTACCAGAATCAATTAATTAATGATTTTTAGTTAGCCCTAACCTTCAAAAGACGGGTGAATAATTTTGACAGCTGTCGGATCATTAGTTTGTGAATTATAACATTTTGAGTGAATAAATTTTTGTTATTGGGAAAAATGGTTAAAAAAGAATTTCGCGTGTTGATAAAATATTGCTTTTTGAAGGGAAAAAATACACTAGAAGCAAAAGCGTGTCTTGATGACGAGTTTCCGGACACTGCTCCAGGAAAATCAACCATAAGAGATTAGTATGCTAAGCTTAGACGTGGTGAAAGGAGCACCGAAGAAGCCAATGCAGTGGACGATGAAAACATCAAAAAATTCCATAAAAAGACATAAATATTTAGAGATGAGAAAGGTCTGTGCAAAGTGGGTGCCGCGCGAGTTCACTTTTGAACCATAAAAACAACGACGAGTTGATGATTTTGAGTAGTGTTTGGAGATGTTCAAGCGTAAGAAACTCGAATTTTTGCTTCGATATGTGACAATGAAAAAATCATGACTCCATCATTTCACTCCAAAGTCGAATGGACAGTCATCCGAGTGGACTGCCCACGATGAACCCGCTCCAAAGTATGAAAAAACGTAAAAGTCGGTTAGCAAGATTATGGCGGCTGCATTTTGGGATGCGCATGGAAAAATTTTCATTGACTACCTTGAAAAAGGAAGGACCACCAACAATGATTATTACATAGTGTTATTGGAGCCCTTTAAATGCGAAATTTGAAGAAAAAGAATGTGCTGTTTTATCAAGAAAATGCACCGTGTCCCAAGTCAATGAAATCGATGGGAAAAGTCCACAAATTGGGCTTCGAATCGATTCCAAGATCTGGGCCCCAGCGACTACTTCCTGTTCCCAGATCTCAAAATAATGCTCGCTGGGAAGAAATTTTCGTCGAATGAAGAGGTTAAGGCCAACACTGAGGCCTGCTTTTTTAAAGCAAAGGACAAATCGTACTACAAAAATGGTATCGAAAAGTTGGAGGGTCGCTATATGTAGGTGTATAACCCTTGATGGGAACTAAGTTGAGTAAAGAAAAGTTAAGTTAAAAATAGCGGCTAAATATTAGCGCTCTTAATAGTTGTTGGTTAATAATAAATTGAATATTACAACAACTGATTACATGGCAGACGTTGGCTTATTGGTAGAGCACTCGCTTTGTGATGTCAAAATCCGTCGATTAGATTTCTGGTAAAGAAGTCCGATGAGGAAATGTAGTGATCTCCGAAACAGCTGTCACTTCTACCAATTTTTCTTTGTTGTACAACAAAATATTCAATTTAAAAAAATTTAACATAATAAGCTCATTTACCTATAACCACAAAAAAAATTATTTTTGCCAAAAAAGTCGTTTTACTATTGTAGGCCGGAGACTTTTCAAATGCTTTCTGATGAAAAATGGTGCATTTCATTATTGACTAAGTGGTACTGAGGCTTCTTTACCATCAGCTGTTTAAAGTTCCTTCATTTGGCTTTGTAAATGCGTTCAAATAAATAATTTTAATATTAGAAGTGTATTAAAAATATAAGAATATTAATTATTAATTAAATTCTAGTTTGAGATTTATTACATTTTAATCACTTACAAAATGAAATGTAAGAAAACGCGTATACGCGTATGTGTAAGCAATGTACAAATAGTTTAATGACATACTCACATATAAAGACATACTCACATTTAAATGCGTCGGCATATATCATAATTACATTTCAATATATTGTTAAGGTACTTTAAATGTAATACTACTAAAAGTTTACAACAACTGCAATCATAACTTTCAAAGTTCTTAAAAATTCACACTCAACTTGATGCTTTCGTCACTTTGTCATAATGTAGAAAGCCATACATATGAATGTCATAGCTACATCCATTTTTTACCTCTAGTGACAAATGTACAACAACAAAATATAAAAAAAAGATTATATATTTAATTGAAGCATATTTCAAATGGAATTACATATATTTAAATGGCTGTAAGTGGAGTAATGAAAGCAGAGGAATTTTCATTATTAATACAAAAGAGCAAACAACAATGCGCACTAATACACCCACACACTGCCAGTATGATGATGCTTTCAGAACCTTTGACATTTCTGGGTTTAATATGTAAATGTAATTATGTTACGTATGCAAATGGATTCACATGTAAGCACATATATTTTTCCACTTCGCTAATTTATTTATGTGGTAGTATTTTATTGAAACGCCCACTGCCACAATGGACTTTACATTTATAATTCATTTACCACCTGCTATTCTAGAATTCCTGTTTTGTGGCAGCCTACTCTTAATATAAGTGTAGATCATGAATGGACATCTAGATAATAAGTATGTATAATAAAAATAATATCAAGAAAGATGTGCAAAGCCTCATATCTAAACAAATTGGTTATATGGGGCTAAAAGGTCAATTGAAAATCCCCGGCCTACCATAGTAAAACAAATTTTTTTGGCAAAATTCATTTTTTTTATTCAGCATAGTTCCCTTCAAGTGTGATACACTGATTATAGCGACCCTCCAACTTTTTGATACCGTTTTTGTAGTACGATTTGTCAATTGCTTCAAAATAGGTCTGAGTTTCGGCGATTACCTCTTCATGCGACGAAAATTTCTTCATAGCGAACATTCTTTTGAGATCAAATCGCTGGGGACCTTATCTGGAAAAAACGCCGTTTTCCGCCGATTTCGTCCTTCAAACGGTACAATAAAGCTATGCAATAGTCGCTGTTGATGGTCCTTACTTTTTCAAGGTAGTCAATGAAAATTTTTCCATGCGCATCCCAAAATACAGACACCATGACTTTGACAGCCGGCTGATGCGTTTTCCACGCTTTAGAGCGGGTTCATCGTGTGCAGTTCATTCGGATGACTGTCAATTGGCCTTCGGATTGAAATGATGGTGCCATGTTTCATCCATTGTCACATATCGAAGCAAAAATTCGAGTTTATTACGCTAGGACATCTCCAAACATTGCTCTGAATCATCATCGTCGTTGTTTTTGGCCAAATGTGAGCTCGCGCGGCACCCTTTTGCACCGAGCTTTCTCATAACCAAATTTTCTTGAATGATATACATGTTCAATTGATATCTTTAGAGAGCCTGTTTTTTTATTTCAACTTCAAGTTGCGGTCACTCCAAGTCATTTCGTATATTTTTTTGACGTTTTCGTCGGTAACAACCTCTTTTTTGCGTCCACTGCGTTCGCCGTCTTCGGTGCTCCTTTCACCACGTCTAAGCTTAGCATACTAATCTCTGATGGTTGATTTTCCTGGAGCAAAAATAACTAATTTATTTATTCTAGTAGCGTCACCTATGTGTCATGCCGGGGACTTTTCAATTGACCTGTTATATGATATAGTCCCCATACGGATGACATGATCTTACCAGCGCAAAAGTAAAGCTGTAGCAGAACTAATGGCGCGATATTAATATCCTGGGCAAATCTGCACCTCGTATTATTTTCTTCAGCATTAAATTGAAAGAAAAAGTTACTTTGTCTGGAACCGCTTGGAGATACCAAATTCTAAAATAGCGGCTTAGGGGCTGTTCCTCTTCGTGCTATCGAGGGCACTTTTAACATTGAAGAAGAGGTCCAATCAGTTCGCTGCCACTGGGCTTGAATCACGCTTTTCACACGGTACGTAAATTAAACCTTCTTAACAATATTAAGGAAGTTTATCCCATGATAATTGGTATACATAGTGCGTTCCCCTTTCTGTGGATTGGACAGATCACGCTTGGGTTCCATTCGTCGGGCATGCGCTCATCCAACCATATTCTGCAAAGAAATTGCTGCAGGTACCTTGTCAGTTCTTCGCTGTCGTATTTGATTAGCCATTGGCTTTCTTCAAAGTCGGGTAATAGAACGCCTATTCCATTGTCGTTTGTTAGGTTTTCGGGTTAAAATGGTGGCATCAGTATCTAGAACACCCCTTTGGATCCTATGTAAGTCTGCTCCGATCTTGTAACCTCATGTAAGTTGTCGCATCTTTTCATATGATTTTCGAACATTACCCTTATCTGCCAATTTTTCAAGCTCTTCATACTTACGGATTTCGGGCTCTTTCCTTGTCTGTCTGCAAATGCATCTAACTTCCCTCTCCCACATTCAGTATATATCCCTTACAGCGCGAATTGCGGTCTATCGCAACCAAGGCTTAAGTAAATTGCACTTATTGAGGATAACGAAAAAATGTGCTACCTTTCATTATTTTCTTAAGTTATTTATTTATTTTGAATATAAATAATTAGTCAAATTATTTAAATATACTTCACAAATGCGATGAAACATTGTATATTGTAGACCAGGTAATAACATTAATATTAATATAGTCAAAGCTCCTGGCAACAGAATTTAAATTAAATCGGAATAAAGGAGTCTTCGGAGAAACTATCCTTTTAATTGTGAACACCTTTGTAATTATTTTTCTACAGAAGTCAAAATAAACTTCCACAAATATTTACTTCCAGCAGTTAATTTCAGCTTCTCAATGCACTTTATTAATTCACGTACATATATGGGTGCACTGAAATTAGCGGTTATGTAAGCGCAGCTTATATTTTAAAATATAATATGTTATATACATACACATGGCAGAAAAACATAAAAATTCTGCGTTCATCTAAGTATATTTTGTTTGCACTATGAAAAGTCGAAAAGGGTAAATCATTCATAAACTTTTTTTACATTATTTTATTTATTCAATAAAAAGTAACTACTACACAAACTTTGGTACCAATAATTAATATAAATTTAAAACGAGAACACATAAAAAAAAAGGTCGTTCAAACCAAATATAGAAAGTCTGCTTTCACTTCGAGAATAATGAAGCAAAAGGCTAAAAATTAAAAAATATATTTTAAGTCAGTAATTTGTTGGATATCCACGTCTTTTAATAGAAGTCAGAAGGCGGTTTTTCATTGACCCAACCAGTTTGGTTATTACTTCTGGACTTATAGCTTCCCATTCCTCTTCAAGCACGCTCCTAAGCATTTTCTAGCTGGTTATAGTACGTTGCCTAATTTTTATTTCTAGTACATCCCATAAGTGCTCAACAGGATTAAGATCAGGTGATTACCGGGGTGTACGCAGTTGTTAAGAATATTGTACTTCAACCAAAGTTTAACAACTTCTGCTGTGTGCTTCTTTTGGAAAATAAACTGTTCACCGAGACCCAGTATTACTGCATTTTTCTTTAATAAATTAAAATAATTAATATATATAATTAAAATTTTAAGTTTTCAAAATATTAAGATAATTATGCTTGATCATGATCGAGTCAATAAATTGAAATTTTCCTACACCCGAACTTGCCATGCACCTCCACATCACAGTGCCTCCACCACCGTGCTTTAACGTAGATACAAGATTTTGCATTTTCAGCGCTGTTCCGCTTTTCTTCCAAATAATCGTACGGCCTTTTATCGCAAAACTGCAAAACTTACTCTCATCTGAAAAAATAAACTTTATTCCAAAACTCTGGGGGCTTGTTTAAGTGCTCCTTCGCAAAGGTCATTCGTTTGAGACGATTTACTCTCGATATGAAGGGATTTCTTCGTGCGACTCTGCCGTGAAATCCGGTACTTTTCAAAACTTTTCGTACCGTATCTGGATATAATTTCTTTTGATAATTTAATGCAATGTTTTTGAAAGTTGGCTTGCTATTAGAAGCGGGGTAGACTTCACAAGAATGTTTGGGTTGCGATCTTCTCTTCCCGTCACTTTCCTTGGACGACCAGAACGTGGCTTAGACTCATAAGATTTTGTTTGCTTGAAGTTATTTAATACTCTCTGGGCAGAGGAGTACTGTCTGCCAACGGTATTCGCGATTTCTCGATAACTTTTACTATTCTGCCATAAACCAAAAATGATTTTCCTTTCGCCAATTTCTATTTCTTTTCGCTTTTGGTCCATAGTCCTATAGTCCCATATTTATATACGCCTTAGCTTCTTCCTAGTCGCGATTACTACCGTGTATCATTTAAAGTTAAATTAAACAAAAAATAATTTGTATTTTCAATCACTTTTTAAAGTCAACGCACACTTTTTCTGAACACAGGGTTTTTCTGCCCCGTGTATATCTAATTGGGGCTTTGTAACTACTGAAGTGATTTTCGGCCGAGCTCCTCCTTCAATTTACATTGTGCGTCGTACAGATTTTTCCAGCAAATCTGCATTTTTTTTAAGCCGCCTCCGAACGGCCGACGGATTATTGATTTAAATAAGGCAAACGTACAAAAATGCTAAACTCTTTGGCCAACTGTTAACATAGAAATATGAAATAAAAAAGAATAAAAATATTAAAGTCACAGCTGGCATAGCAAAAGACCACCCAAATTTAGGAGATTCGTAACTTATTGTAATTTAAACACATTTAATATAACGACATGATAAAACACTGCAATTAGCTGACTAAGTAAGAAAAAGTGTTCTTTAATGTTTGTAAAAGAATTATTTTTTCGTTTTGGTGTGCAACGTATCCGAAAAAGGTTCAAAACCGTCTGTAAGTAAGGCGAACAGTATTACCAGTAACTTCATACATGCTGTTTTGTATATGAAAGGCTTAAGTTATTGAAATATATCGGAGCGTGTCAATTATGTAAGTGAACACGAGAGACCTGCGTAAAGCCTTAAAACATGTGCGAACATTTGCAACAAAAGTGGCTCGAACCCAAAATTCGGTGTATTATATAATATATATGATATTTTTTTATGAAACTCAGTGAAGTGAACTCACTTACTAAATAATAGTTTTCACAACTTTGTACAAAACAATACAAATACTTAACAATAATTCAGGAAATTGCGGTTGGCACGCGCTTGCTTAAGCAGATGACGTTATTCTCATTATTATAGAAAATTTTCCAAACACACTATACTACCTGACCTTATGGAAATTTGTTGTTCACGACTTCAGCCAGCGGACAAAGTTAGATATTAAAGGGTTATCCTTTACAGAAAACTACCTTGAGAAAAACGGCATCGACTTCATCCAGTGGCTAAAATGTTTGAATACTATTAAAAAAAATTATTTTAGTTTGAGGATTTGACTGTTAAATAAACATGAAAATTAAACAAACATTTTTTTAATACATTTTATGAAAACTCTGTGCGACTTTTGATCTGATGAAAGAAAAACTTAATCGAAATGTTTCTTTTCAAACAATATATTTTCGTTTTTCCTTCGGCTGTTAGAATCACCAGGCTACTCCATGCACTTACTCTGTACTCCGTAGTATGCCACATACTACTGGCCATGGGAAAATAACCTATTTTTTTTTTTAATATGGCGGGTTTATAAGATACTATGATACGCGAAGGAGCTAAAACAAGAATTTGAAATTTAAGGTTTACAAAAAAATTTCAAAAAATTTCCACTTTCCTTCAGTGAATAACATTTCACCTACCTAATAGGCTCTGTCCAATTGCTTTTGATAATTTCTCATCTCGACCTTTTATGGCGACATCAAGGCAACCCCTTGGGACTCTTGTAGTTTATTTTATTCATCAGTGATGTCAGTCCCAATTTCCTTACATCTAAATTTCTTCTCTATGATGATGACCTCAAGATTCATTTAACCGTGGTGCACCCAGAATAGCATCTTATTGAATGTTAAAAACTGTTCTCACTCCACTTGCACCCGAAAATTTTATCCTTTCCCTATAAGTTACTATATTTCCGGGTTACTTCTCTATTCGGATTTACGTGTGTATATGCATGCAATGCTAGCCTTTATTCGATGTTGCCGTAAGTCCCTACACATTGTAGGTTCTTTATGTTTCTCTGGTAGGAGGAAGGCTCTAATGTGCGTCTCTCATCTCGAGGACATACCATTCTTCATTATAAACCGCATAAGTTCATAAAATTTTTCTGAACCGACTCCTCCGTATGAATCACGATGTCTGCTTTTGGATGTTAAACCTCTGAGTAGAGCACTCTCCTTCCTCGCTGTCATTAATGAGAACCGTAATGGAAATAAATAGTTTTATGATTCCTTATTTGTCACAATCCTGTGGAGCAGTTCGTATTATATTAAATAATTATATTAAATAGCCATAAGTCTTCTTTCCTCATAGTCAGTAAAAAATTATTGCAAATCATAAATATGATTCTTTTTAATAAATCTATTCCTCGTCGCCTACCGGAAACGATAACTTCTTTTAAGTTGGACCAACGCACATGATCAAAATCGGTTCAGTAGTTTCGGAGTTCATCGAGCACAAACATCGTAAGATTACGTAAGATTACGCATAAACTTTTCCCAAATATTTCACCCTCTAAGGAATAGAATTTCTACGTCATAAATGGAATAATCTCTCAAAGTTTTTCTACGGTTTAGGGCGAACCGTCAGTCATTCAGAACAAAGAGTTGTATTTACATATATGCTTTTAGATATAGACGATGTAGCGCGTGAAAATTATATTATTCTAATTTCAAAGATAATTTAATTCATTTGCGTCAGAGTTTTTTTAACCTTCGAAGCAATTTTGATAAGTGATTCAGCTCTTTCGCAATTCCGTTGTTATTTTCTCAATCGTCGCAAATGGTATTATTTTCATGGGTCTCATCAATCTTTCGACCAGAAAGAATTCGCAAGATGGCCAAACTTGTTGAATAAGGTAGTTGAGGTATCATTGCTGGTAAACAGCTGCAAAAGCCATAAATTGTATTTCAACTATTCCGCAACCGCGCATTATTTGAAGGTAATACTCCTTCTTAACATTTCGACGTTATGGTAAAAACTTCTTATGTACTACATCTTCATAATCGAAAAATACAGTAGGCAAAACTTTGAATTTTTTTTTTTACGTGGAATGATTTTGTCGGTTTTGAGTCTCTCGAACTCTTCCATTATCGTCCTAATGCTGTAATGACTTTGCTTTCGATGGCATAAACACATGCCTAACATTCTCCACCAGTTACACCCCCAATAAACAAATAAGGATTAGATTTATATCGGAACGAATTTTCGTCATCCCTTGTCAATTTTGGTTTTGTAACAAACCGGTTTCGGCGAACCGCCATCTTCAGTGCTTGATTTCGTTCTCAACGAACGAATCTAGTATCCACCCTGTCGGGAAAACACAAAACCAAATCAACTCAAATAAGGATTAATAATTTCTTTGGGAAACGCCTTCTCCTTATATGATTTTAAAGGTTTTTTTTAACTATGATAATATTTACTTGTCTTATGAAATCACCGTTAGAACGTAAATGTTTATTTATGTTAATTTTCCGGCAATTAGTAAAAATTTGAATTGTAATATTTTATCATCTTATCTATCTAATATAAATACAACTTTTAAACTCAGTAACGGAATATGAAATTTACAGTGCAAATGTAAGCAAATACGATGTACAACAAGCACGCGTGTGTAACTTAAATTAGATAAAAAGTGATATGTATGTATGTATGTCTGTATCGTTGTTGAAGTTACTATATGTTATCATATTTGCAATTTAATACACAGCAAAGTGAGGTGAAACAAGTTAACTCACCCGTCAACACAATTTATTCTGATGCCTTCAATATACAAACATACAAACAGATATTTAGACATGTGTAGAACTTATAAATATTGAAATATGTAAATTTGCACACATTTCACAGGCAATAAAGACAGATATATGAATATGTATGTATTTGCAAGCATTTATATACAGTACTGCGGAGTGAATACACATTCGCAGAGGTATAAACATCATGAATGTACCACAGACCATTGAACAACACTAAAGCCATATACATACTGTTTACACAGGTATTTATATATTTACATATGGTGATATCCTTCTACTTATGTATGTATGTATATATGTATTGTATATAGGCGGAATTACAAATTGCTCCGCAATCACATTAATATGGATTTTCTTGGTAACAGAATGATTTGTCTATGCCACCAAGGCCACCAAGGAGTTGGTTGTAAGTTTCCGCCATATTCACCTGTTTGGTCTCACATATTTTGATTATGTATGAGCATACATCGTTTTTTGTGCGAATAGCGATAGTACCACAAAAAAGGCAAAGTTGATGTGTAGCGATAAACAGGAACAGTAGCAGAAAGCAAAGATATTAAGAAATTCTCTATATCTAGGAAATAAATACATGCTACGGTGCACGGGTAGCAAATTTTTCCTATCCGTGCAATAGCGCAACAACAAAACACATGCAAAAAAATATGCTACAATTGGAAAAATATCCAATATCCAAACCTATGAAGAAAAAGATCAACCCTGTTCCGTATGGTTGTTATTGTTTCACTTGAATATATCACAATTTTTCGACGGGGTTGCTCTCGATCTCTAGCACAATTCCATAGGAAATATTTGCATAGTATGCATTTCCTAAACATATAGATTCCCCCTATTATCGACGTTTGAATGAAACTCCTAACCCATGGACTGAAACTATTCCAGTTATTATAAAGCACAAAAGATAAGAATCAAACACTCGTCAGTCTCGATGTCTAATATTTTAAATCTGATAATAATGTGGTTCTATCTTTGTTGGTTGTTGATGTCCCCAGTCATCTTTCTCAGATTTTATTAGGTTTAGAAGCTTTAATTTCTTTAATATTTCTGTTTCCTTCTTTTTCTTTTGCAATGACTTGGCTTATGTTAGACAAACACAAAATAGAGAGCTGTTTCTCTAGTAAACGACGCTCTTTGGTTTTAAGTTTACTTCAATTTTTTCCAACAATTTAGTCACGTATTTTTTCTTGTATTGATTGATCCGGTTCCAAATCATTTGTTTTGAGTTAATTACTTTAAATACTATATCTAGTCATATTAGTAGTACTATTATTATTATTAGTATTACCAAGATAATAACGCTGCTTACATGCCTGAGTTTATAATTGTCTGTCTTATAGAACGAACACTTCTGCACGAGAGATATTCGTCGAGTTTGTTTGACGGCAAAAATTTAGTATTTCGAAGAACATCTCTGCAATTTCGACTCAATCTGGAACAGTCCCTTCCTTTCGTACTTCTCCTTTACTTTAGTTAGCGGAGAACTTCACCTGGAAGCAGCCGTAGATGTCTATGCATTATTCTTGTGCATTGTCCAACTAACATAAAATGAGCACGTACTACGAATATTGAAATGATACCATATTTTTTATTACTTTTTCAGTCAACTTTTGTGACAGATTTCTGAACCTACGATAAGCATTGTAGTGATCTAGTTAAAACTTCTAAAATTTTCTTGTCAATACATATGTATGCATTAACCCATGATCATAAATATGAACACAGAGTTCTCAGACTTTAATTCGGAATTGGTTTTGAAGTTATTGTAAAAATTCTACAAAGTGTTAATCGCGTCGATTAAGCCTAAATTAACAATCCGGGGACAATGCTTTGTACCAGAGAATGTTAATATGATGAGAAGGCGCAAATGCTAAGTCAAATCTGATTAACACCCGTTATGGGACTGGTGAGGAATGCATTTACACTCAAATTACAAGGAGGAAGTGCTCAAATTATGTAGTGTGGTAATTGGTATTTCATGTATGCACTTTTATGTAATACATGTGCAAGTGGCATAACATTGCAATTTCACTACATTTGTTAAATTTGTTTAATTTATTCGAAAATTACTCTAAATAAATTTAAAATAAATTAAAAAAGAAAACTAAAAGGAAAAAATAAAAATACTTCAAATCCCGAATTGGATTTGAACTCGAGCCATGCGTATAACCGCTCTCAACGGCAAATTACTGCGAATTTTCTCTAATCCTAGACCAACTCCACCACAAGAAAACGCGGCGCCGAGTCGTTTCATACAAGATTAGTAGCAAAATATTGGCATGGTTGAGCAATTCAAGATTAGGCTTTAAAATTTTAAAAATTAAGAATATTCAACCAATGTACAATGTACATGTAGAAAATGCATATGTTTATATTTCTAATCCAATAAAATTAATTAAATTTAAATAATAATTTTAATTAATATTATTTTATTTTATTTTGATTTTGTTTAATTTTTTTATTTCAAATTTTTTGTTTATACGAAATTTTAATATTTAATTAAATAAAATTTTATTTTATTTTATTATTTATTTCAATTTACTTAATTAAATTTTTTTAATTTCTTTAACTTAATTTTAAGTTATTTTAATTTTGTTTTATCTTTTTTTATTTTTTTATTTTTTTATTTTATATTGTCATTATTATATTTCTATATATTTAATTTTATTTTAGATCTTGTGTACGAAATTTTCGGTGTGGATCACTAATCTGAGATCATGTTGAACAACATCTATTGTTCAAAGTTCTCGCCCAAGTATAATGAAGGCGGATAAATACCAGGTGCTCTGATAGCGAGTAGTGTTCATGACGAAACGAATATAACTGGCAACTTATCTGCCCTAAGTGTGATGCATACCAAATAGATTTGCTAACTAAGCCTTTACGTCATGATTCTTCCATTCCAAGGGATTTACTTCATACAAGTGTGAAGATCTGATCAATGCCGAAGCAAAATGCAACTTTTTGCATTACAGCTGAAACAAATTAAAATTATTATATTTATCAGTTTTTTGGCACAATTTCCAGCTGTAGCCTCGATCAATCCGAAGAGTTCTACTCAACGGCTAGCGATAGCTTTAACAATAAATACCCACTGGTACCCATTGTCATCTTTAGGTGAAGATCCAAAAAGATCGATTGCTATTGATTGACACTGATTGATATAGATCCATCGGTTTTTGAAGTAATCAGCTGTATTTTTGTTGTGATAATACTCAAGTTTTTAAGCTCTTTCATCTTATGGTACTTCTGATTGTGCCTCCTCAGCATCTTAAAGATGATAGCAAGAGAGAACGCCATCATTCATTACGTATCCTCTCTTTGACCAATGCATCACATTATCCGAATTTTCTTCGAAGCATTTGATAATGTGCATTAACTCTGATTCATTAAGTTGCCCATCGCGAATGTCTTTTGCGCCCATTCGAGTAAACACCACATCGAAGGAGCATATTACACATGTCTCGTTAATATCATGGGTTGAATCACAGGATTGCCTGTACAACATATCCACTAAGACGTGGCTGGTTAATACGGGACTCGCATGTTACACAATTTAAGAATTAACGCTTGTCGAACTAGACGGCCTCATAGTACCTTTAAAGTCATTAACCATTCCAACGGCTCTATAGGCATATTCTATGGGAGGGTATTCGCTGTGACCCTCCCACTGGAGTAAAACTGTACCAAGTGCATAATAGCCACTAGCATCAGCTTTTAGAGTAAATAGTAAAGAGTCATCTGCTTGCTTTAGGATCGGTGAGGTTACTAATAGAGCTTTAAGTTCTTTGAAAGCATTTTGTTGTTCAGTGACCAGTGTCAGGCCAGGCAGCGATACTTTTAGAAGGTGAATAAGTCGTTGAACAGTTGCTGAAGCGTTTCACGAACCAAACGGCATATGAATAAAATTGTACATTCCAAAAGGTGTAACAAAAGCGGCCTTGTTTTTCTACACCAATCTGCCAGTAACCACATTGTAAATCAATTGCTGACATATATTTCGAAGTTTTGGCTTCACGCAACAAATCGTCGATACATTAAAAAAAAATTTTTGGTAAATTTTTTTATCTTAATTTTTATTCAAAATTTTTTTTTTTTTCTATATATATTATTTTGTATTTTATTTTAATTTTTTTAATTTGTTTTATTTGTATTAATAAATAATTTAAGCTAGAATTGAATTCGTCTTAAGAAAACAAAATAATATAAATAATTTTTTGTTTCATGTGGAATTCGAGCTCAGGCCACCATGAAAAAATATAAATATGTCTTGAAACGTCTAAGCTGCAAAAAAATTTAATATCATGATCCTTATTGCTATTTAACTAAATTGTAACTTACTAGGATATTCTTTGGAAATTTTAAAATCAACTTTATCTTTAACTTGAATTCTCGATTTTAATACAATATGTCTTCAAGAAGAAGACGCCGCTTGTGGGTGGCGTTGAAATGTAAAGAGTTGAGGACAGGAGGGAATGCATATAAAGTCTCACTGGTTTCCTGATTTTAAAGAATTTTTGTCGACAACTTCTGTTTTAGAGAAGGCAAAGGCCGAGATATGGGGTGAATAGGAGTGGAATACTGAATGAAGCTATGAATGATTTATTTTCCTTTTACTGTGATTTTACTATTTTCAGAAAACATTTACCTTCATATGTACATATTTATTTAGTTATATATGGATGTGTACAAGCTTCTTCTTCTTCTTTGGCGTAGGCACCGCTTCAGCGATTATAGCCTCGTCAACAATAGCGCGCCACTCGTTTCTTCTTCTTGCTGTTTGGCGCCAGTTAGAAATACCAAGTGACACCAGGTCGCTCCCCACCTGATCTTTCCAACGGAGTGGAGGTCTCCCTCTTCCTCTGCTTCCACCAGAGGGTACTCCATCGAATACTTTCAAAGCTGGAGCGCTTTCATCCATTCGGACGACATGACCTAGCCAGCGTAGCTGCTGTCTCTTTATTCGCTGAGCTATGTCAATGTCGTCGTATAGCTCGTACAGCTCATCGTTCCATCGTCTGCGGTATTCGCCGTTGCCAACGCGCAAAGGACCATAAATGTTCCGCAAAACTTTTCTCTCAAAAACTCCTAAAGCCGACTCATCGGATGTAGACATCGTCTAGGCTTCTGCACCATATGTCAGGACGGGGATGATGAGCGACTTGTAGAGTTTGGTTTTAGTTCGTCGAGAGAGGACTTTACTTTCCAATTGCCTACTCAGTCCAAAGTAGCACCTGTTAGCAAGAGTGATTCTGCGTTGGATTTCAAGGCTGACATTGTTGGTGTTGTTAATGCTAGTTCCCAGATACACGAAATTATCTACGTCTTCGAAGTTGTGACTGTCAACAGTGACGTGAAAGCCAAGTCGCGAATCCGATGACTGTTTATTTGATGACAGGAGATATTTCGTCTTGCCCTCGTTCACTACCAGACCCATTCGCTTCGCTTCTTTGTCTAATCTGGAGAACGCAGAACTTACATTGCGGGTGTTATGACCAATTATATCAATATCATCGGCATACGCCAACAATTGCACACTCTTGTAGAATATTGTGCCTGGTCTGTTTAGCTCTGCAGCTCGTATTATTTTCTCCAGCATCAAATTAAAGAAATCACACGATAAAGAGTCTCCTTGTCTGAAACCTCGTTTGGTATCTAATGGCTCGGAGAGGTCCTTCCCAATTCTGACCGCACTTCTGGTATTATCCAGGATCAGTTTACAAAGCCGTATGAGTTTCGTGGGGATATCAAATTCAGACATAGCGGCGTAGAGGCATTTCCTTATCGTGCTGTCGAAGGCAGCTTTAAAATCGATAAAAAGGTGGTGTGTATCGATTCTTTTCTCTCGGGTCTTCTCCAAGGTTTGGCGCATGGTAAATATCTGGTCAATGGTGGATTTGCCAGGTCTAAAGCCGCACTGATAAGGTCCAATCAGTTTGTTGACGGTGGGCTTTAGTCTTTCACACAATACGCTAGATAAGACCTTATATGCGATATTAAGGAGACTTATCCCACGATAATTGGCGCAGAGCGTGGGGTCTCCCTTTTTTTGGATTGGGCAGAGCACACTTAGGTTCCATTCGTCAGGCATGCTTTCTTCCGACCATATTTTGCAAAGAAGCTGATGCATGCTCCGTGTCAGCTCTTCTCCGCCGTATTTGAAAAGTTCTGCCGGTAAGCCATCGGCTCCCGCCGCTTTGTTATTTTTTAAGCGGGCAATCGCTATCCGAACTTCTTCATAGTCGGGTGATGGCACCTCTATACCATCGTCATCGATTGGGGTTTCGGGTTCGCCATCTCCGGGGCTTTCATTTTCACTGCCATTGAGCAGGTTAGAGAAGTGTTCCCTCCATACACTAAGTATACTCTGGACATCTGTCACCAGATTACCTCTATTATCCCTACATGAGTTTGCTCCGGTCTTGAAGCCTTCTGTAAGTCGCCGCATCTTCTCATAGAATTTTCGAGCATTACCCTTGTCGGCCAGCTTCTCAAGCTCTTCATACTCACGCATTTCGGCCTCTTTCTTTTTTCGTCTGCAAATGCGTCTCGCTTCCCTCTTCAGCTCTCGGTATCTATCCCACCCCGCACGTGTTGTGGTCGATCGCAAAGTTGCGAGGTAGGCAGTCTGTTTTCTCCCCAATGCAGTTCGACATTCCTCATCGTACCAGTTGTTTTTCTGGTATTGCCGAAAACCAGCAGCGGTACGCAAGGAATTTAATATTTCGTTCCACAGCTCCCTTATACCAAGTCGCTGATGAGTGCTCCCAGAGAGCAGGTGTGCAAGTCGAGTAGAAAACTTGCTGGCTGTCTGCTGTGATTGCAGCTTTTCGACGTCAGACCTTCCTTGTGTTTGTTGACGGGCGTTCTTTGCCACACAGAGGCGAGTGCGTATTTTTGCTGCTACAAGATAATGATCCGAGCCGATATTTGGCCCTCGGAACGTACGTACGTCTAGAACACTGGATACATGTCTTCCGTCTATCACAACGTGATCGATTTGGTTGCGTGTTTTACGATCTGGCGACAGCCATGTTGCTTGATGAATTTTCGTATGCTGGAATCTGGTACTACAGAAAACCATATTTCGGGCCCCGGCAAAGTCAATCAGCCTCAGCCCGTTTAGGGATGTTTCGTCGTGGAGGCTGAATTTTCCGATTGTTGCGCCAAAAATGCCTTCTTTGCCCACCCTGGCGTTGAAATCGCCTAGCACAATTTTGACATCGTGGCGGGGGCAGCGCTCATAAGCACGTTCTAGGCTCTCATAGAAAGCATCTTTGGTCACATCATCCTTCTCTTCTGTCGGGGCGTGGGCGCAAATCAACGATATGTTAAAGAACTTCGCTTTGATGCGAATTGCGGATAGACGTTCATCCACCGGGGTGAATGCCAGGACTCGGCGACGGAGCCTCTCTCCCACCACAAACCCAACACCAAATTTGCGCTCCTTTAAATGGCCGCTGTAGTAGATTTCACAAGGACCCACCTTTTTCCGTCCTTGTCCCGTCCATCGCATTTCTTGGACGGCGGTGATGTCAGCCTTTAGTCTTACGAGGGCATCAACCAGCTGGGCAGCGGCACCTTCCCAATTAAGGGACCGGACATTCCAGGTGCATGCCCTCAAATCATGATCCTTAAAACGTTTGCGGGGGTCTTCATCAAAATGGGGGTCTTTCGTCCGAGGCAATTGCTGATTTTTCATTGGAGTATAGTTTTTATGTGGTGGGTTCCAAACCCTACGCACAACCGCAAGGGATTCGCCTTCTCACTTTAGCTCGCCTCCAAACGGATGTTTGTTGGCTACCCAGAGGATACTTGGTCTAGAACCGGAAGTCGTGAGCTGCTTGAGCCATATGTAAAAGAATCGCTTCTGGCCACTCCCAGGTGAATGGCAGTCAGAAACTTTTCTCACTTGCGTGAACTTCTACACATGGCCTCATCCCATATGTACAAGCACAAATATAAAATCAATTAGAAAAAATTAAAATAATATTATATATATTGAATTTACATGGCAACTCGGTTATTCATTTGTCAACATTTTTACCAGTTAAGCTTCTATGCGCATAAATTCATCATATCCGTTTTGTTTTGTCACTAAAGGGTTATTCTGTATAAAGTAACTGTAAAGCATAAACGTTTGCGGAGTTGCAGAATTTAGCAAAATAAAATAAAACAAGATAAAATTCAAATACAATAAAAAACTAAACTGACATAAATTAAATTAAATTAAATAAATAAAAAAGATAAAAATTAAAAAAAAATTAAAAATAAATAAAAGGAAATAAAAATAAAATATAAATGAAGCAAGCAAATAAAATTTAAAAAGAAAATAATTGAAATAATATATAAATAACAAAATCAAAATTAAATAAAAACAAATTACAGTTAAAAAATTTAAAAAAATTGAATTAAATAAAAAACAAAAAATTTAACATATTAAAATAAAAAAGTAATAAAATAAAATAGGATTAATATGAGTTAACTAATTTTAATAAAATACAAAAAAATATAAACAAAGAAAAAATAATATAAAAAAAATTCAAAAAATTAAAAATTTAACGAATTTAAAATAAAATTAAATTAAATAAAATTAATTAAAAATAAAATTTGTAGCACATTAAAATTATTTACAAAACATGTACACATGCATTTTATAAATACATACATACATTTTTTACATATGTATGTATATGTAAATATATTGTTTGAGTTTACTTAATTTTTACATTTTTAATGCTTAATTTTTTCAAATTGCACAATTATGCCAATATTTCTCAACTGATCCTGTATTGAACGACGTGACTGTTTTATGGCACTTGCAAATGAATTATATAAAAGTGCATACACGAAAGAACAATTATAGCACTACATCAGCCCATTCTCCTTTTAATTTGAGTGTAAATGCGTCCCTTAATGGGCAGCATCTTCGCTTTCGAATGCGCCTTGTACGCACTAAGCCATCGGATTTGAGCCCTCTCATTACATTAACATTATCTGTTTTCACTGTGTCTTCAGAACACTTAACGGTAACTATTCTGCATATGGGCAGCCGCAAGTTACATGCCAACATCCGAAGGGAGTGTAAAGCTATTCCCTCCATCGTCTCTGATAGTGTGGATACCGTAAAGTAGCTGAGAGATTCAGCGTTGGATTTCACTCCTACTGTACTTTTGTTGAAGTGAAATGAATGTTGAGTTAAAAGCAAAACTTCAGATAAAAAATGTGAGTTAGCCAGATTACGAATATTCTTACCTTACATAACTTCAACGTACTACTTTGACAACTAACTATATGATAAAAGAAATAATAATAATATACAACCTTAGCGCAAGAGAGCGTTGAAGAAAACAACTGAAATTGAATTGAAAATAAATTTCTTCTCCACTTGATTTGCAATCTCCGGTATCAACGCGAGTTTGTATTGATTTCTATGAAGCCAGTTTCAAAAATTAGTTTTCGCATTCATCATCTTTACGCTCGGCTCCCAGTGTACAGAGTGTAGTTACCTTTATGGAACAGATATAAGCCTGGATGGTCGATAAAATTTGTGTAAAAATCCAAGCTTGATTAGTTCTTATGACAAAAATGAGAAGTTGTTTTTAAATGGGTTTTATCTTATCAGAATAGATTTGATATATCGGGTTCCAAATTTGCGAACCATATTCCACAATTGGCCTTGCTAATGGTGGTGGTAGAAGATTTGGTAACATAAGGGTTCTCGATTAACAAATGCTAATATACCTTTGGCTTTGTTGACAGCCACACTGTGTGGAGAGCGAAGTTAAGTTAATGGTCAAGAGTAATACTCTGATCAATAAAACGGCGAACGTACTCCAAATGATCTATTTTGTACGGTTCTTCGAGAGAAGCAAAGAACTTTACATTCCTTAAGATTTAGGTACTGCCAATTTGTTCGATCGTATAATTGTAAATTGTAAAATCAGTTATTTATTTCGCTCTCTCTTTTGGTAATAGAGTTCCAACAGTAGGTTTGAAGCAGTTTTTGTCACTGAATACGAAGGCTACAAATCCTTAAAAATGTATGTGCCTCCACCACTATTAATGTATTTGTAATTTTTTTCCCCACAACTTTTCCTATTTATATTTGTACACAGTTACTTTACTTATATACTTTTACATAGCCTATGCGCATACATATCTAAATAAATTTATTTATTTCTCTTCACACATTATTTGTGCTTTCATACAAGCAGAAACTTGACTGACGGATAGCATATTTTGTCTTTATTATTCAATGTTTTCTATAACAATGATGACACCAAATTTCCTTTTTTTGCTTTATTTGTTGTTGTTACTACTGCCTGCTGTTTTGCCCTTGTTATAAGTACTTTGTTCTTTAATCATTGTTGGTATTTGTGGTAAACATACATATTTTATATCAATCAGAGAAGTAAAAGTGATCTAAGTATTTATTAATGCATACATCTGGGATATCAAACAGAGCGTGGTTGGTTTGAAAAATTACTAAATGATAAAACAAAATTCAAAAGTTTCTTACAATTGAGATGAATCAGTAATAAATAGTAAAAATAAATTCTGCCAAGAATTTTAATTTCATACAGTGTCAAGGATAGCAGTTAGAGAGATTTAATATTTAATATATTTTTTTAATTTATCCTGAAATCCCCTTGAGTAGAGTATTTAATTTTATGATCTGAACTATATTTCTCATAATCTAAAAAAGCAGAGAAATTGTCATCCTCAATACTTGAAGTGCGAGCAATTCTTCAAACACTTATTTTAACAATCATTGCATGGTCCTGGCTCCTTTTCCACACTCTCAATGTTACATAATATTGCTGTGAATGACTATACACTTTAGCAAACACTAATTTAATTTGCACGAGTGAGTTGTGAAATGTGAAATGAAGGCACTATCAGCTGGAAGTTGCATTAGCAACATAAACACCGTAAAATAAGTATAAAACACATTAAAGATAAAAATGGCACAATGGTAATCCCGGTTGAGACAGCAACAGCAGAATGAAACAATAAGAGATTGTAACCGGTGATCGTCAATGTTGGAGCGGAAATAACGAAGCAGCGACAGCTGCAACGGAAAGGTCAGGTGTATTTGCTCTTAATGCAATAAGAATATAATGAATACTCGTATACATACATACATTTATATATTTCACATAAAAGACAATGTAAAAGGGAAAAAATAATGTTGTTAAGCGAAATACTGGAAAAGTAAAATACAAAGTGTTTGACCAAAGGAGAGGCTTAAAGTAAGTAATTTAATAAGCGAAATAATGAAATAAATAAGGATGTGAAGAAAGAAATGAAGAGAAATTTAAAATGAAAAAATTTCAAAATTATTAAATAATAATATTTTTTATACCTTTAATGAATATATCAAATTAACTGCATTGCGCTTTAGGATTAATTAATTGATTCTTATATCTTAAAAATCGGTAATATGTGATAGTCTTCCGATTACAAGGATTTCGATGCCATTTTTTATTTCATTTTATTTATATAGAATTGCAAATTTTACGCTCTTAGATGCTTCTTTGACGGATTTATGGCACAAAGTTTCAAATCTGGAAAAAAAAAACGGTCGTTTATGGTATGTAATCGATGTTACCGGTTCCAACAAGTGATCCATTTCGAGGTTCCCTACTTTCTTAAAGAAAAAAACATAGAAAATTCAAATTTAATCTGGAATGTTTATTATCATTCGAAAGAACATTCTTTGGCATTTATTTTTTGAAGATTATCTCTTTCAAATATTGGCCGCGGCTACATCTCAGATGTACCATCCGTTGAGTCCAATTTTCGATGACTCGTTCGAGCATTTTGACTGGTAACTGGCGAATGACACACGTGATGTTTTGTTCCAAGACCTGAATCGAAGCGGGATTGTCCGCATAAACTTTAGACTTTACATATCCCTTCAGGAAAAAGTCTAACGGTGTAGATCACCATCTTCAATTTCAGGCATCAAATAGTCAGTTATCATGGCACGATAACGGTCGCCATTGACGGTAACGTTCTCACCGGCATCATTTTTAAAGAAATATGGACCGATGATTCCACCGGCCCGCAAACCACACCAAACCGTTGTTTTTTTCTGGATCAAATGGCAGCTGTTGAATCACTTCAGGTTGCTCTTCGTCCCAAATGCGGCAATTTTGCTTGCCTACATACCCATTGAGCGAGAAAAATGGCTCATCGCTGGACAAAATTTGCCTAGAAAACGTCGGATCTTCTTGGAACTTTTCAAGAGCCCATAGAGTGAAGCGATGTCGCTTGGGAAGGTCGAGCGACTTCAGTTCTTGCACAAGCTGTATTTTGTACGCTTTCAATTTAAGATCTCGACGTAAAGCGCGCCAAGTCGTTTCATACGTCAGTCCGAGTTGCTGCGAACGGCGCCGAATCGACTCTTCACGGTCTTCGTGTACACTCTCAGCTACGGCCGCTATATTTTCTTCACTGCGTCTGTTCGGTCGAATATTATCTAATAATGAATTCGGGGTCTCAGGATGGGTGATGGTGTTGCGAATTATGTTGACCATGAGTTGAGCGAAGCGCGCGAAACACATTCTTTGCAGAAGATGAGTTTTAGTAATAAGGGTTAATGATTTGTAAACGTTGTTCGGGCGTAAGTCCTTCCATGATGAAATGTCAAACAATACTGAACTAAAATAACATGACAGTTTAACACGACTCACATGTGATCTGTCAAAAAAAGGCTTTTGAAAAAAGTACCTCTATTTGGATCACCCTTTGTAAGTGTACATCTGCCTACAAAGCTTGATTGAAATAACTCAAAAACTGAGAGACTAGTTTCGACGGACGATCTGGAATTACTTTCCAGTTGGCTTTGTAGTCAAAATAAACATCTTTCCAAAAAATAAGACATTGAAGAAACGAACATAAAATGTTGGTAATGACAAATTAAATTCTTTAGAAAGGTTACAATCCAAGAATATTTAAATAAGAATTAAACTCCATCAAGACTGTTTGTGGTTGTTAAATCGGAATTATTTGTGATTTTAAGAGACTGTCTGAAGGCAATATCTTCCAAAACCTATTTATTATTTTAAAATTTAGCATTCCGCTGATAATAATAACTTTGATCTCAACGATAATGTCGCTCAACAGACCAGACAAAGAAGTTAAACGATTGGATCTAAAAGGGAACGAGGACAAAGCACATCCTGGCCCCACTATTTTCAACAATAACTTTAATTTTGTAAATAATTTAAATATATCTGCAGGAATGCCAATATCAACCTGGAGGTTCAACGCAACTTCAAACATGTGTTATTTTGGACTTTCATTTTTTTCTTTTCACATTCTGGTATTTACTAAATTTTCTTCGCCCACGATGAGTTACTTCAGAAAAGATTATATTTTGTCTAATTTCCAAAGCGTTTACCCAATTGTGATTTGATCAATAAGATTTTTTTGTTAATTTTTTTGTTAATTCATGTTACACCCAAACATTGAGATATTATTTTTTAATGCCTTCACTATCTCCTCATAGCTTGTACTCCGGTCTGCAGAGTTTCAGCGGATAACATATTTGAGTGGTTGGGCGACCAGAAAGGGGTATATATTTGACAACAAAATTTCCGGAAGGAAATCCAGCAACCACTTCTGTGTTCGGTGTTCAGATAAAGCATTCTCACCATAAGCCACACACATTTTTTGTATAATTTTGCTGAGGTTTTACCTTTTTCATAGTAAAAAAACTCACATAGTGTATTTCTTCTTCGGAAACTTCACTAATTTTCAAATCAAAATAACTTGTCACACTGATTACGATTTACATTGCTCTCTTCAAGAAATTATTGCTAGAAATTTCAGCTTTCAAAATCGGATTATTGTTTCCTGAAATAACAGTGTTAACACCATCTAGTGGCGAAAACCCTGACAACTTTCTTTATCGCTATATAAGGCGAGCAAACTCAGCTGTCGTCAAAATAACTTTTAGGTTTAGATACAGTCAACCCTTGGAATACAACGCGCTGGCAAAGGCAGAGCAAAAAAACATTTTTGGTGCTCTGGAGTAAGCCGTGGATAAAACCGTAAGTCTCTATTTAATATTTTTTTAAATTTCTGTTAAACGATCAGCAGAACAAAATAATTCTAGCTCGTCGTTCTGATATGGTATCACTTTTAAGCCTGATTGTAAGAGATTACTTAAGCCAAATAATCAAATGATGGTTCTTCCATTTGTTTTCCTGCCGAAAGCGTTACCAAGGTGATCTCCACAAAGTCTTATTTTTATTTAATATCGATAGAACGTATATGTTTTAAAAATTACTTTAAGCTAGTTTAGATTGTGTTCATTCTCTTCATATGGAAAAAAGACGTTGATGAAAAGCCTAATATGATCTCTAATTCAGAATAATAGCTTTTAAAAAAATTGTTTTTCATTAAATCTTTATTTTATTCATTTTTACCGGTTCGTGCTATGTCAAAGTGCAAGTAAGTTCTTATTATCCAAAAAGAAAAATGAATCAATTTAAATTTTGAATTTATTAGTATTAGTTTTTGATTTGTAAATACATCAGAAGGACAAATAGTCTTTAACAAAAAACAGCATTGGAGAAAACGCCCATTGCTTCAAGCTTTTTTTTCAATTTTCTAAAATTAACTTACTTTGCTCTTTTGGCATTTATAGTCATCAGAAATTCTTGAAATCTCTCACTCACTTTGATACAATTTACTACATAATTTAATATCCCATGCAAGATTAACTTGATTATATTAAAATAAAAAATTCATCAAAAATTCTAGTCCACTGTATTATGTGTATATTCGCTGAAAGAAGCTCAGAAGAACGCCAACACATAGCATCATTTCTTTTTAATGAGTATATATAACAATTACTACCTCATCATCGTCATAAATAATAATCATAGCTCATTGCCAGAGCCATCACCTTCAAAATAACTAATCCAGCAAAAGAAGGTACAAAAATTTCTGCCAGCTAAACGAAGCAGAAAATTGCAGTATAATGATAGTCAAAATCAGCAGGAGCAGGAGCATAGTCGCCATTCGAACAGGCTTTCAAGGCTTTCGAAGGCCGACAGAGCATGAGACAGGTGCGTCGTGCATACTAATACATACTCGTACATATATTAGTTAGTAAGTTGATTAGACTGTCGAACGGGAAAGTAAATAGCCGCATATTAAATGGCAATCATGTCGTATGAATATATTGATGGCAACTAGACACAATGAGGCCGAGAGTTGGTTGCAGAGCAACCACAATTTGTATGACGGCCAATTCAAGTGCAACAAAACTTGGACAAATATACGTGAGTGGGTGGCCTGAAACGGAAGTAGACAAATTCTAAGCAGGCAAAACTTTATTTTTCTGCACCTTGGCAGGTACTTACAAAAACTTACTGAGGTGAATATATGAATAAGTTGTATGTACATATATCAGGGTGTTCGTGAAAATTGCTCATCATCCAATAAAAAATATTTAATTTAGACTTTAATTTGAATTTTAAATCGCCTCAGACTAATTTTTGGAAACAGAAAATAAAAAATTATTTCTAAAATCTAGGTATTTATGGATGTAATGTGAAATAAGATAACCGAAATTTCTATCTATATGATTAGGATTAGGAACTAAATTCATTCAGGTCGGCCTTTCGGTTGGAAATAATATTAGTCCCTCAATGAATCAGCACAAGTATATACTTTCTTTTTGATAAATTTTGCAGTTCGGTACGATTTGAAGGCAGAGTACTCTCCTCTTAATATTTGCAAAATTTAAATTCTACCGAAACGGTGATGTAAGTAAACGCCGGGCCCAGAAATGCTTTGCTCTATTCGGTTACGGAAATTTCTATGTCAAAAATGCATCTCGTTCTGGTCGACTAATTAGTAAAAAAAAATGAAATTCTGCAACTGGTGGAGCAAACCCGACAGCAAGCTCTCTAGAGAAAGCGAGAGCAATAGGCATCACTCACGTGACAGTTTTCAATCATTTAAAAAAGACTATCTACTCAAAGAAGCTCGATGCTTGGGTTCCACACGAATTAACGCAAAGAAATTGAAATTGACCGAATTACCACTTAGTTAAAATTAGTTAAATTTAAGAATATAAAAAAACCGGTGAACCTTCAAAATCGACATCAAAGTCGATATAGTAGTATCAATTCTATGCCCTTCTGTCAACAATTAACCAGTTTACAACAAGCTAAAAAAATTCATCATGACAACATCACACCCCAAACATATTTGATGACCAGGCAATAATTGACGAAGCTTTTTTGATATATCTAACATACAGCCTAGACCTCGCATCATCTTACTGCAATTTGTTTAAGCCTCAGCAAATCTCTCTAGATGGATGGAAAATTGGCTTACCCAAGAGCCGCAGAAAATCATTTGACCAAGCTCTTCACCGACGAATCATAGAAGCTCTACATTGATGGGATAATGCTGCTATCCGAAAAGGTCATAGCTAATTAAAATTTATTTCTAATACAGAAAAATTATTGTTCCCAAATTTACAGAAATGTGCAGAGACTATCTCAAAGGGGTTTCCGGATATGTAGCAGCACATTCCGGTATAAAAACTACCGAAGATTATATGTAGATCACTAGAGGAGTTCACAACCGTTATTCATGCATTTATTCTACCATATCTATAAAACTAGGTGAGTTAGTAGAATTGAGCGGCACAAATGCAAATACGATTTTTACCCCTGACAGACAGCCCTTATACGCATTTAGTTATCAGCTGGTTTGACAAAAATTTGGACTTAAAATGGAAAATAGAAATTAAAAATGATTAGCAGCTATTTTAATGGCAACAAATAATTACCTATAATACACATTTAAAAGAAAGCTTAACATTATGCTCCTGAAATTATCAAAATTATTAATGCATTTGCAAGCATAAGCCTTAATTCGATTATTCTTTCTGATATAAGAGAAATGTACCTGAGGGAATTAGTAAACGAAGTTAATTTTAATTAGTACGATAAGCTTGCGCTATTTCTTAAAGCTGTTTTTTATGTATGTATCTCTTTTTTGGACAGTAGCGAAACCAATTTCTTTCATGCACAATAATAAAAAGCTGTCAAATGATGTCAATACTGCTATATTGAAATTAGTAAATGGAGTTTAAATACGCGAAATTTATTGCATTCATATCTGCATTTAAAGGTGAGAAATTCACAAGTTAATGCAAATAAAGCCATCTTATGCTGATATAGCTTGTAGTGTATCTCCCCTATAATTCCATCCATAAGAGATAAATAGAGGAGGACAATGTTTGTGAGTTCGTGACATATTCGAGATACAGTGCCTCAAATCATAGAATTTTTGTTTCGGTCATTGGATTTATGTAATTTGAAGTCTTCATTCGCGACTGTTTTTTCTTCAAGACTACAAGAAAAGCTCCTCATAAAAATCTGTTGTCCGTTCAGAGACGGATTATAATAAATCAGAGACGGTTTTATATAAAAACTAAGACCTTAGTGTTTGTAAAAGTTTACTTTTTCTTGCGTCTTTGCTTTTTAATGGCAAAAACTTTATTTCAATCACCCAAACATGTCAATTCGTAAATTTTGTTATAAGGACACATATGGTGATAAAAGTAGATTCAGTCATTAAATTATTTTCCTAATGAATTAAACAACACTTATAATTATATACACTAATATAGCCTTCATAACCTCTTACTGAAGTTGAGTAAAAGCGTCAAAAAGAAAAATTATCCAAAAACTCTGGTAATCAAAAATGCAACAGAAATTGCCGTTAATAACTAATAATCAAGTAATATTTTAGCAAACAATTTACATAAAATCATGTTTTACGACGCATTTTGCTAAATTCCACGCAGACATGCTTGTCTAGCTCACCACCACGGCGAAGTTAGCCACAAAGTTCACTTTTGCATTCATTTCACCACTAACGTGGTTAGAAAAGGAATGAGCCAAATATTTAAGCGTTATTGGTAAACAGTAAGAAGATATGGGACTAGAAAACAGATACATTTGTTTGGATTTGATGATATTTATCAGCGCAGTTAATTTAAAGTCAAATAAAAGCCATAATTGTCACAATATAACTCGAAAACTGCTAAACCTGCCTCATCAAATGTCGTCATAGTTCACTCTTATGCACCATTGAGCAGGATGGGATCTCTAGATATACGAAATTATCTATTACTCAGACGGTATTATCTTAGCGGCCATTCTTGAAGGTTGAGTACTATTTATAACCATTTTCATTTTACGCAAAAAATGCTTACCCTTTCCCGAATTTTTTGCATGGGTCGATAAAATCTAAAATTATCTATCAAACTTTGTTTTTGTATCAATATCAGAATAGCAGCATTAAAATCGACGAAGGGGTGGTGTGTGACAATTCATTTCTTATGGGCCTTTTCTAAGAACTTGAAATGCCGTTCCTAAGCTTCCTTATATTGTATTGCTGATGAGCGCTCAAGAGAAAAAAGGGAAGCAAATCGAGTAGAATACCGGCTATCTGTATCCACCGAGGTGAATGCCAAGTCTTGGCGACTAAGTCCCTCTCCTACCATAAATCCAATATCAGTTTCCCTTGTACGACTTTTTTTTTGCAGTACATTCTTCTAAGACGTTTCAGGGGTCGTCATCACAAGGAGGTTAATATATATATGTATATATAATTGTCGCTTAACCGCTGAAGCGATGTTCGGCCGAGCTCTTTCTCCAATATGTGATGAGCGCCATTTTAATGTTATTTTCTACAAATACAATTTGTTCTAAACCTCCGAACGACTGATTTTATACGGAGCTTTTATATTCATACAGTCGGAGTGGTTGACATTCCCTGCCTATGGATGACCATTATTAGAATAATTAACTTCATTTTCTATTTTAATTAATGTTCTATAATTTAGGATGTTGGTCATACGAGGAGTCGAACCCTGGCCTTTCTCATGATAGTATGCAGTGCTTTACTCTCGTCTACTGCTAACGGCTGTGGTATAATAATGTATAATAATGTATATTAAGAGATCTTTGAACATTTATGCTTATTGAAAAAACTACCCACAAATAAGGAATTTTTCTAGAAATTTCTGGTAACCTACTGTTATTCGGGTCAAGGAATTAATTTTTCATGTTTATTTTTACCTAAAACTCACTACACTTTCATACAATTATTGCCATTTTTTTGTGTATTTCATTGAAAACTGCCCTGGACCGCTTGTAGGCCTGTAGAAGTCAAGGTGTTTGTCAAAATATTCAAAATGCTCGTGATGCATTGAAATGAAGCAAATTGCTATATGAGTTTGAACAATATAAAAAAAGACTGGGAGGATCCATGAAATATGTTGGTACGGTTTATATGAGATTACCATTGCCACATTCAGGTGCTATTCCAGAACCTCCACGGCCAAGCCCTGTCGTACGTTCAATTTGGAATTCAAATGCAAGAATTACGAATTACCTAAAGATAGCAAAAATATGGTACAATTATCTCAAAATTGGATAGATGAAGTGCTAAAACGTCTGAATATGCAAAGCGTAATTAAAACAAAAGAAATTTACCAGCACCTGATATAAGGATAATTGGTTACCGTTATCGACAGGCAGCTTTTCAACAATTTTTCTTCATCAAAAAAGAATATAAATGGATATAAAGTATGTTCTTGTTACATGGAGATTATTCACTCTGATTCTTCAAAAACTACCATGAATTCAGTTTTATTGTACTACAACAACAAGAAACCAAGTATTCCAATAGTATACAATTTGAACACAAAAGAATCATTCGAAGCAGTGAAATATCTACTGGAAGCAGCAAACTCTGAAAGCCATAAAAGACATATACATATGTTGCGATTTGTATTAAAAGGAGAGGACATACGAAGAACATGTTTTTTAGTTGTTTATGAAACAAAAGTTATAGAGCAGACCAACACCAAAAGCGCGACTGGGAAAATAAAGACAATTAAACATAAACCTCTTGTACCAACTAATAAAGAGTTACTACCTTCATTTCATATTAAAATGGGGTATATGTATTTCCTATGGATGGACCAGGTTTTAATACTTTAAGGTGAAAATTTCTCCGACTCAGCGCTAGATTTCGGTAAAAGTTTTAATCAATAATATTCTTGGTAAGCATATCGAGAAAGAGATATTTACGGAAATTTTGAATGTATCTGGAAAGAGTTTAAGAAACTAGGTGTGAACAGGAGCTTAAAAATGAATTTTTCCATCACCATATGTGTTGGTTGGAACACCAACTTTAGACTAAATCCGACTAATAAGATGAACGTTTTCACCATGGAAACTCAATATAAAGGAAAGAAACTATATTTCATGATAAGAGATAAATGCTGGTGGCTAAAGAAACTCACGATGAAGAGAACACCGATGACGACGAAGAACCAAAAAAATACAAAGAGACGGAACCATATGAGGGAATCGATACTCAGAGTGACACTGACAGTAGTAACAATGTAAATGTACAGGTTCCAAAAAGGCCAAAACTGTAATATAATTACAATACTATATATAATATAGCACAATGATTACAATAAAACTGTACAAAGACTACTTTTTAATGAAACACACCTGTCGTGTTTTTTAGGTAAAAATAAACATTGAAAATTTAATTACCCTAACCAAAAACTAGCGGGATATTACAAATTTCCAGAAGAATTTCATTATTTTATGGAATTTTATAATATTTCTTATATACTGGATACTTAAATTTTATTATAAAGGGTGTTTTTTATAGAGGTATAGAACTTTAAGTTGCAATAAAACAACGATGGATTATTCGATTGACATGAATTTTATTTATCCGAAAGATAATCTTGTGGCATTACATTTTAAATATGATTTCTGGCATATGACCGCCACGGCTGGAGCGGATGTAGTCCAATCTGTACATTTCGGTGACTTTTTCCAACATTTGTGGACGTATATCTAATGTTGTAATGTTGTCTTCCAAATGGTCAGGCGTTTGTGGCTTATCCGCATAGACCAATGACTTTACATAGCCCCACAGAAAGTAGTCTAGCGGTGTTAAATCACAAGATCTTGGAGGCCAATTCACAGGTCCAAAACGTGAAATTAGGCGGTCACCAAACGTGTCTTTCAATAAATCTGTTGTGGCACGAGCTGTGTGACATGTTGCGCCGTCTTGTTGAAACCACATCTCCTGGAAATCATGGTTATTCAATTCAGGAATGAAAAATTTATACCGATCACCATTGACTGTAACGTTCTGTCCACCATCGTTTTTGAAAAAGTACGGACCAATGATTCCACCAGCCCAAAAAGCGCACCAAACAGTCAGTTTTTCTCGATGTAACGGTGTTTCAACATACACTTGAGGATTACCTTCACTCCAAATGCGGCAGTTTTGTTTGTTGACGTAGCCATTCAACCAGAACTGCGCTTCATCGCTAAAATGGACGTAGTGCGCGATACGTTTTCCGCACAGAACCATTATTTTCGAAATAAAATTGCACTATTTGCAAGCGTTGTTCAGGCGTGAGTCTAATCGGGATGAATTTCCAAACCAAACTGAGAATAAATCACTTGACAGCTGTTAAATCGGTCGCCATCTTGAAAAGTAATGCCAACTTAAAGTTCTGTACTTCTATGAAAAAACATCCTTTTTTTCCCATATACTGGATACTTAAATTCTAAATTCGCATAAAACAAACCAGATCCATAGGGAGTTGTTCATTTTTATTTACATTTAATTTCATCAAATACGGAGGCATCAACCTTCATTTTATCAATGAAGTTATGAATGGCAAATAGTAGTTCAAACCATTCAAGCCAAATAGTATACATAAATGCGTATTTATTCGACTTACTCACGGCCTTGGCTTCTCCAATCAACAATAACAATACCTTGCTGTGGCATTAAGGCGATTCAAAGCCTTTTGAGCATACAAGTTTTTTACATTTCTATTTATGAAAATCAATAAGTATACACAATATAATAAATATATACAATAGGGGTATTCTCTCTGTCTAGGAAATGCATTCTATGCAAATATTTCCTCTGAAATTGTGCTAGAGATCGAGAGCACCCCCATTGCAAAATTTCGACATATTCAAGTGAAACAATAACAACCACACAGGCACAGGGTTACTTTTCCTTCACCGGGTTGCATTTTCCTTCTTGCTAGCTGTGGGAAATAAATATACATAGGATTTGGTATAGGATATTTTTCCTATCGTACCATACGTTTTTTGCATGTGTTTTGTTGCTGTTCCATTGCACGGATAGGAAATTTTTCCTAGCATGCATTTCCTAGACAAAGAGAATACCCCTAATATACTTGTATGTATGTATATGGCTATGAACGATATTAAAGTGTACTTGAATATATATTACACATTCTACACTCATCTCTGGTAAAGTTTTGTAATATACAAATTGGTCGTTTATATATGATTTTATTGAAGTTATACGTGAATGCATGAGATTTTGGGTTTGAAAAAATACTTGTTTTTATACATATACAAATATATGTATGCATATAAGCGTGCGTTTGTGCTTAAACGAATTTTACAAATCACATATGCATGTATATACATATGTATTTTCGATTCAATTTTATTGAACGCTTCTTGCGTACGTGTGTTTTGGACATTTATAGGCTTAACTACCGCTGTGATTATCAAATGGAATTATAAGAAATTTCATTATAATACGTTTACCTACATGTTGTTGTACGTTTGTGTTTTAGTTATATATATTGAAAGTAATTGAGAAGGTAAAAACTCTGCTCAGCACATGTAATTACATCTGCATATAGTGATTGCGTTGAATAAAAGACGAAAATAAATGCTTTTGCTTATTGAAGAGACCATCAAAATTTTCCAAATTTACAAAATCTAATTCTTAGGCTGGTATAGAAAAAAACTTTAGATAAAGAATAACGAAGCTTTGAAGACTTCAAGTATATTGCTTTTCAGAGCTGAGGCCTGAATAAAACATAAATCAAATTTACTAGCCATAACTACAGATAGCGGCCTTCGGCTCTTCGGCTCAGTAGTTATAAACTCGTATCCGCGAATTCGGTCAGAGTGCACTGAAATTATATAACATCGCTATCAAAGAGAACTCATATCTCCCGATATTGCTGTTGTTGTTGTAGCTGCTATCTAAATACCGCCTAGGGGCAAATGAAACGGTAAGACTAGTCCAAGTGGTCGAGGTCATCTAACGGAAGGTCCACGAAACGGGCTGTTTCGACGAGTTCACACCAGAGGGGGAGGGGTATTAAATGAGTTGATGTTAGGGGGCAGGTAAAAAGGTGGCTAGTATTGTGAGGATTTTATCCGGCCTGTCACCATGGCGAACACTGCAGATGATGGAACGATGAACTGTACGAGTTATATGACGACATTGATATAGTTCAGTAAATAAAAAGACAACGGCAATGCTGGTTAGGGCATGTCGTCCGACTGGATGAAGCCGCTCCAGCTTTGAAAGTTTTCGATTCAGTACCCGCACATGGAAGCAGAGGAAGAGGAAAATATTCACTCAGCTGGAAAGATTAAGTTCAGAAGGATCTGGTTTCATCTGGTATTTCCTAAAACTAGAATGCGAAATTATGGTACGCAATTATTGATTGTGGTATCTAATGTAGTAGTAGTGGTGAAGGCTGCCACCCTTTTGGCGTAGTAACCCCGTTTAGTCCATCACGTAATACCGGATAATTCAGTTTTTACACGGTGCGATCATTTGATCTGAGCAGTACATCAGCATAGCTTTCAGAAAGTTCACAGTACTATCATAGTAACAAATGCCATTAATATCAATGCAAACCGATCCTGCGCAGAAACTATCCTGATAGCTCTGGACTTTTCGCCGGGTTGAAGAGATGAACTATGGATTAAGTGAATGGTAGAGAGTCAACGGTAAAAGTTAAATATAAATATAAATAAAATGCCGATGATTGCTCGATCCTTTTAATATATTGATAATCTCTGTTCAAAAGTACCCGGCTACCTTCCAACTCCGAGAAAGGTTCACTACTTCTGCTACTCAGCCTCAGCTTTCCCCGCGAAATACACTGCGTCCTTTTTTAACATCTGGGCGAACGAGTGCTGGCTAGAACTGAATGTCAAACCCAAGGAAGTAATTATTTGTACTGTCAATATCTCAAAGTTAATCCGTTTCTACCATGATTATTAGTTAGGTACAAAGTCGTATAAAATTTTTGAAGTCGCTAGCTAGCAAACGGGCAAAGGAAAAAAACTGTGCTTAAAAGGCTACCACCCGACCCGGGGGGAACGCAGATGAAGATGCTACAATCCTCTCAAAACCCCGCCTTAAGGATCTTAACAGTCCGTGCCTGCCGAATGGCTGTCAACAATAAACGTAATAGATTTCCGTAAATCCAATACAAATTGTAAAAAAAAAGTGATGCAAATAAAACACACTTAGAATGGGTTCGACGGAGTTGTAATTTTACAATTCACTACAGGATGGATAATAATTAATTTATTCATATCAATGTCTAATTAACATACAGGGAATATTTCAAAACAGAAATTAAGTACTATTGTATTAAAACAATCAAAAAGAAGACACTTCTACCACAAAGAATACTACAATCCTCCCCTGCTGGTAGGCAAGTCCCCATTTCGGTTTATAAATATCAAACCAATTGAACATTCCCAAAGTTAAATCGATGGAGGAGAAGGTGAATGACCGTCTGCCGTCGGTGTAATTTGACAGGCTTGATTAGAGTTGATGCAAATGCCTATTTTCGTTGAAAAGTTTAACATTCACACGAATTTTATGTATTCATTAGATACTTGATGACTTTATACTTACAATGTAGTATATGTTTGTATTCGTGTGGTTGCTTTAACATAATTAGAAAGTTAATTAGAAATTTTACTGAAATTTGCCTTTATAAAACTGTACAAGTTACATTCTCGTATATACATGTATATAGGTATCTATATATATATCTTGTGGCAATTTCCTTTAAATGTAGAAGTAAGGAAATTTTAAAGAAAATATAGTAAAAAATTAGGAGAAATTAGATACTCAGAGCTTATGCGTAATTTTATACTGCATTAAATAATAAAATTGATTTTACCACCCACAATTGTCACGGCGTATGAGTAAAATACTTAATTTGTAATAGGAATGTTGCACAATTTCCACTAGTAGAGACAGTTTATCTATAGCTGAAGCCCTCATTTATATTTATCGTACAAGCTCAGCTCAAAAACAGTATTATTTTCCCACTTTTGAATCCTTTGTGCACACGATCTCAACATTTTTATTTGCTAATACAAGCCAAGTGTCAAAAGCAAGGACCGTAATCGTTATGAATAAGAAAATTAAAATCACAACTTCATGATCATTTAAGGTGAAGGTTTTGCTCACTGTTTTCTTTGATTACAATGGTGTGGTGTATCACGAGTTCCTGCCGAAAGGTTGTACAGTTAATAAGAAATACTACAAGAAAGTTACGCAACGTTTACGTTGAACAATGCGGCGATCAAACGATCGGAATTGTGAAAAACAAATCGTGGATTCCGCAAATCAAAACCGTAATCATGTCTCAACCACCGTATTTACCATATTTGGCTCCCTGCGACTTTTTCCTATTCCCATAACTAAAGAAACCAATGAAAGGAAAGTGTTTTGTCAAAATTTATGAGATGAAGTCAGAATTGAAGAAAGAGCCATGATGGCCATACCGAAAAGCACATTTCATAAGTGCTTCGAGGATTGGAAAAAGCATTGGCACAAGTGTATTATATCCGATGGGTATTACTTTGAAGGGAACCAAATAGATATTGATGAGTGAATAAGTAGTTTAAAAAAAAATGCAAAATTCACCTTTCTCTTTGAAGGCACCTATATATTTATAAATAAAAAAAACGTGTCAAATTGAGAGATTTGTAAAAAAATATTCTCGGGAAACGCTAATTTCAACCTTGAACACAATTTGAGATCGCAGCATAAAGAAACGTATATGACTGAGTTGGCCCAACAAGAGTATGAAACTCCTAAAAGAAACATTAAGTTATCCTCCACAATGAGCCAATATCAGGTTAAAGAGGCAGTGAAGACGTTGACATATCAAATGTTTTACGCTCGGAATATGCCGGCAGAAACGTTATGTATGTAGTAACAGAAAAGTATATGAAAATGAAAGAGAAAATTGTAAACGCAGTGAAAACTAAAATAATAGGTCTATAAATCGATACAGGCATTTGGTGCAGTCTCGGAATTTTTGCAGTCATAACTCAATTTTGCAATAGAGCTAAATAAAAAGCATAGCAGTAAAAACTTTCAAATGAAGCTACTAAAATTGTAAATGATTTTGGCATTTGCAAAAGTCAAATATATACAATACTCGTAACAACAGATAACGATAAAAGCATTTGAGCTTTTAAGCGAGTCGTACGATAAAGAAGAAAACGATGATGTCGAAGGCGATAAATTTAGTTATGATTTTGAGGAGCTCATAAAGAAGTTTCTGGCTTGTGATGAACGATTTCTAGACGATGAGCACATTCTAAACGACTTAATGATTCAAAAATTTTAGAAGTCCCAGCTGTACATGGCTGATTTCTCTGTAAGCTATAGTTAGAGCTAAAACTTACATTTGGGGCTTTCAGCAATCGGAACAAAATTAAACGAAATAAGTGCTACGAAACTCGATAAGAAGCAAATCGTTTAAATAAAACTCGAAAAATTCTAATTATCAACTAAGCAAAATTATAAAAATCATGAAATAAGAAATGACTTCAGATCTGAAACGCGCACGCAGTGGAAGACTTCTGGTGAAATTCATTTGTTTGTGCAATTTTCCTAATTTTTTTCATTGAAGAGAATACATTGAAGAAAAATATGTCCCAATATTTTTAGCGATAACCTTTCTTTTAATTTTGAAGTATAGCTACTTAAGTTTTAATTTCGTTTCAAATTTGTACACTTTTAATTTACGGTCGAGTAGTCTTTCAGAAATTGGAAAAATATTATCATGCTTAGCCACGATATGCATTCAAAAACATAAATTCCTTATTTTCTTCTTTTTTTCAGCATATGAATGCTAATGTATCTAATATATTTACAGATACAGTGTTTCGACTTCAATATAATAATTTACTTACCATATTTATTTACAAATAAATGCGGTAACCTTTTCATTGCCAATACTCCTTAAACTATCTGTACTATATACATACATATATAGATGGCAGAACCTTATACAAATTTACAAACTTATACCCACACATATATCTATATAACAATATGATATCCACTCTATACGCATATTATATCTTTATTTTCTCACCCTGAGTCGTTCTAAAGCCTTCTCAAATCGAAAATTAACGAGCAAGGAACTGCCAGCACATAACAGTGCTATCTAAGCATTTCTACTACAGAAAATTTAATGTGACTTGACAAGACAAATTGATAATTTCATATTACCAATGAGTTTTGATGCCTCAGAGCTAGCAATTATTTTCATGTAAGTTTTTCTACCGATCGTAATCATATCCTCTTGAAGCGTCAATTATACATACTGAGCATAGTGAGAGAATATAACATAAGATAGTTGTAGTGGTCAATTAAAGTAGATAAATATTTCTGCAAATTAGGATAAGATTATGTTAGTAAAATAGGGAAAAACAAATATAAAGACAATAAAGTTCTTCTGAACCAAAAATAAAAAAGAAATTAAAAAACTTTACCGAAACCTATTGACAGTAAAATGCCCGTCGTTCAATTCTGAAGCCGTACAAGCTTTAGAAGCACTGTGTGGTTATCAGAACTATTAAACTTCAAACAATCTGATAACTAGTGGTGTTTCTCGTTTTTATTATACAGTTTTTGATATTAAGAATTTTTTTTGTGCATATTCTATAAATTTTAAATTAATGGCAGTAAATAGGTAAGCTTTCGAAAATAACCTTATTGTATTCTCTTTCGAAATACCATTGTAAAAGGTTATACTTTAGTTAAATATTAATAACAAAATAAGTTTTTGACCCCTCCAATTTGTGGTTTTGCGTCTTGGTGTTCTTACCAACAAATGAAGTGACCTACAGTTTATTCTAATCCGCCTCCGAACGGCCGATGGATTTTTATGAGGAGCTTTTATCTCATGTCAGAAATACACTCGGAGGTCTCGAGACATTCCCTGCCGACTAATAATCTTATTAATTTATTCCTTCCATAGTTATACCTTTCATGTACATGAAATCCTATATTAACTTTGATCCGAAGTATATAAGTGCCAGAAGGAGAAGAGATAGACCCACTAAAATTTAAACCGATCGTATCATAATCACGAGCTGAGTTGATTTAGCCATGTCCGTCTGTCCGTCTGTCTGCTTGAACGCAAACTATTCACTCAATTTTTGAGATATTTCAACCAAACTTGGTAGGAAGGTGCATCTATACCGACCGATTTTTCAGATTTGAAATTCATAAATCCGTCAATAAAGTACCTACGAGCATGAAATTTGGTATACTACACATTCATAACTACTTATAATTACAAATTAGTTCTGAAAATTATCGAAATCAGACGTATATAGCAAAAGGTTCCCGATACACCGATATTTTCAGGACAAAAAAGGCATTTAGGTGTATGAAATTTGGTATTATCCACAAATATTATGAATTGCATTTTTGGTAGTGAAAACCATCGAAATCGGAATACTTTATCGAATAGCCCCCAAATAACAGATTTTCTCAGATATATTAGGTTTTGCAATCTAAATCCGCCTAAAAGTAATCTAAGAGCATAAAATTTGGTATTCTACAGACGTTATTTCAAGTTGATATTTATACTGAAAATGATCAAATTTGATAGATTCATGCAAGGTATAAAAACTTCGGCACGGTCGAAGACAGCCGCTCTTTTTTGTTACTATTAGACTCATACCTGCATTCTTACATATCAAAAATTTCAGTCAGTAATAAACTATATTAGATTTTTCAAAAAGTGTAAATACACATTTTTCATTAAAATAGCAAATATAGTAAAGTTAGCAAACTTTCTCCTTCAGTTTAATTATTATATTACTACATACTGATAAATTACTTATTAAGTTTATATATATTGATATTTATTTTGACAATTAAATTTGTGGATCATGGTTTATAACGGAATGCATAATAGATTTAACACTATTCTAAATGAACCATCATTCTAGAAAAAGGACTGGAAGCTTTAAGTGGGGCCAAGCCTCCCTCTACTAAACACCAATCTTTGTGTACTTTCGAATGACACGGACGCCTACAACAAGTAGATTTTGTTACTTTTCAAGATAAAACTGTTAATACTTTTATTAAATCAGCGGCTGCATTAGCCCAGTGTTTGCAACATTTAAGGTCATAGGCTTGCATCCAGGCCGAACCAACATAAAAAATTATAGAAAATCATTTTAAAATAATTTTACTAATTGAGATAGCCTCTCTATAGGGTGTGTTAACCGCTTCGAGTACATTTTTGTCATGCTCATAAAAACTAAAAAAAAAATCAACTATACTGTAGGTTCGTCCATTTTTGAAAAAAAACATCAGACACACTTCCAAAAATTTTGAAATTTTTTCAGTAGAGAGTTTGTAGCGCCAGTGGTATAAAAGTCACCATGTTGAAGAAAAATTACACTCGACAACAAATTTTTGTTTGCATGATACATGCCTTGACAAAATCTTTCATTTTGTATGCAGTGGTGACAACAAAATCTTTTTGCAGTCTACCAAAGATACATATATTCTGTATATTCTTTTGACTTGGCTCTGCTGATTGTCGAATTGGCCAGACTTGCAACATGTAATGTAGTGTCGTTGGCAGACTGTCCCTTTCACATAAGACATACCAAAACTTGGTGCAGCGTAGTTCCAAACCTAGTACAAGTAGAACAACCTCTAGGTCAATATGCAATGCAATGTACTGCTTTAAAGCTCAATATTCAGTTATCTTGAGAAATCGCTGTATCCCTGTCTTCTGATTCGCAAATGTATGCTACTGGCAGTTCCGGTAGAGTAAGTTTGTCACTATGGTGTGCAGGCTTTATGGCAGATGGTATATTAAGATATTTGATAACCGACTTTTTCTTCATGGATCATCATGCAAAAACAGCAATTATTAACATGATTTGTAGATTCTCTCCAAAGCAATGGGCCAACAAATATGGGGAGCCAAATGTTTGTGTTAATATCTTATTTTGCAACCTAAATAAAACTAATATTCAGTTTTTTCAATTAAGTAATACACCGCTAATGGAACCCAAAAGGTTTTCACATTTTTGAGATATCTTACGCAAATGACGCCTGGCAACAGAGTATTTATAGCTGAAATACTATTTTACGTTTCGATTGCAAAATCTGCTTGTATAGAATATTACGACTAATCCACTCCGCTTTCGCGGTTACAGTGTTAATAAATAAATATGTAGGTTATTTATTTTATTATTTATTAGTTATTTATTTGTTTATTTATTATTAAAAAATTATATATTTTATTATTAAAAAATACATATATTTTAAAGGAACTCGAACACATGAGCTTCATCATAGAATAATGCACTATTATACACTTGAGCGTATGAAGTATGAATAATTCATCAATCAAATTGTGGCACATGCAAAACTAGCGACAAAGGTAAATAGTTACTTACATACATAAATGGAATATAAGTCCTATACTTAAGTATCTACTTAAATGACACGAAAATATTTCTAATGTATAGATAGTGTAAACATTATTCGAATATTTTTATAAGGTTATTTTACGAAAATTCACCGTTTGTGCACTTGTATGAAGCTATAGCAGAGAAAAAGTCTGAACCATGATTAAGATTGGCAATACACGATATTTAATATAAGGTTTTCCAATTAGAGTGATATGATTTCCTTAAAAAAAAAACACACTAATTGTTAAGGAAATTCAAATGTTTTTTATTTAATTTGAAGTATAATCGATACAATGAATTCTTCATATAACATCATTCAAATGGCCTCCACGACTTCTTTTGCCGGAACGAATTCGATGAACCCAATCTTTGAGCACTTTTTCTACTAAATCAAATAGTATGTCGTAAATAGCATGTTCAATATTGACTTTTAAAGCTTGAAGAGAGTCTAGTTTATTGCTAAAGACCAATGATTTCAAATAACCCCACAAGAAGTAGTGTAATGGTGTTAAATCACAACTTCTTGGGAGCCATTTAACGTCAAAATTTCTTAAAATAATCGAATCACCAAACCTTTCTCGCAATAATTCGATTGCTGCACGTGTTGTGTGACACGTGTTGTTGGAACCAAATATTTTTAAGATCAACTTCTTCCAATTATGGCCATAAAAAATTGGTTATCACCACGTCGGTGAAGATGATTTTCTTAAAAAAATGGTTATCGTTTTCAAGTTGGTCCAAGGCAAAATCAGCAAATTCACGAAGTTTGTGGTGGTCCGTGGATGAAATTTTAAACATTACTGAATACAATGAAAAAAAAATACAGATCATGCCATATTAAAAATGGCCAAAACGATACTTACTAGAAAACCCTTTATCATGCTTTTTATGATTCGTGAACCCAAAATTCTTAGTAAACCATACACGGCGCTCCAACACATAAATTAATATGATACAATAAAAAATATATGAAAAGTTTTTTCGGTGACCGTAGTGATTAATGAAACTAATAGTAAAAAAATGATTCATAAAAATTTCCCTAAAAAGAAATAACGATACATACAAAATATGCATTTACTTTGCGCCCAGAACACCCTACATTAATATGACTTTTTGTTAATCTTACAACTATTAGTTTACCCACCAAAAATGATTTATAGATAAAGCGGTTAGAAGTTTTTATGAAAAATAACCTCTACTCCACAAAATTAATAAATACAAAAATATTTTCTTATACCCTCGAATCGAATATTTATTAACAATTTCCAACGCCTCGACGCTTCATACTTCCACACTCACAACGCATGGCCTTTATCCGTTTACTGTAGCCGTAGAAACAAATTATTTATTTATATACATAAATATTCGTATATGTACATGTATGTTTGTGTAGCACATAAAGTTCAATCATCTTGTTTACCGACGCTTCGAGGATATTGGATTGTCATTTTGGGTAAATAACCAATTCAAAAAAAAAAATGAAAGAAAAATGCAAAAGAATAAAACAGCAGACCCATGAAATATAAACAAAAATGTTGTGGAATGCATCCAACCAGACAATCCAATGTTAGTGGAAAGGAAAAGAAGAAAAACGAAATTTCTATAGCAATATCATAAAATTTTGGTTGATGTAGCTCGGTGAATGCTAGTGGATAATCGTAAATTTGATAATCATAACTTCGTTGACGCTGACCCATGTGTGTGCAAAGGTGATTCAAGAGCAGTAAATTTACAAATAGTCGCAGCATTTTCGAAGGACTTTCGATTAAGTTATGATATATTAAGTACGACCGACCTTGCTCCAGGTACCTTACCAGAAAGTCATCGTTTATTGCGTTTTTAAATTTATACAATTTGATTCTTTTAACTTGGACCAGCCTGTTAGCCTGTTGAAGGCTGTGCATTAGCTGAAGAGTTCAATAACAGTTTGTTGGAACCGAAAGGCGCTTTTGCAAGGTAGAGAGCAAAAGATGATTCTTGCATCCATTCCTCCAAGTCCATGAGTTCCAGGTATTTTTCAGACTAAGTAATATGCGTCTTGTTTCTGAGATTACTGGAGTTTGTAATTCTGGAGCTTTATATTTTCTTCGTCTTTTGTGCATAAAGCACTAAGCCAGTGTCATTAGTTCAATTTGTTTTATTTTTTGGAATTTGCCATTCCTAATAAGTGCCAAGAGCGATGGTAAGCTATCTTGAAATATTTTCATTCGTTTTCATCCGTCCTTACACAGCATTTATATATTAATGAAATAACACCGAGTCATTTTTAAATGTCCACTTTTTAGGTTGAAAACACCTGATCTTCGTTCTAATTGCTACAATTAGATTGTGACAGAAAGACTCTTTTGCTGGCCTTTTGTCCATCTTGAAGAACCCACCCGCAAATGAATGATTTTTGAATATTAGTTCCAAGACAAATTAACCTCGAAATTTTAGAGCTTTGAAAATCAAGGAAAATGCTATAAAATGAGACTATATTTGTCGTATTATGAATAGCAGCGGAAATATGGGGCCAATCGCAGAAGTTCATGCAAGTGAGGAAAGTTTTTGACTGAAATTCATTTGAGAGTGGCCAGAAACGATTAATTTACATAATCAAGCAGCTAACGAATTCCGGTCTTAGACCTTGTATCCTTTGAGTAGTCAACAACTATACGTTTGAAGGTGAATCCCCTGCGGTTGTGAGTAGGGTTTTGGACCCACCACATAAAAAATAGACTCCAATGAAAAGTCTTACAAATAAGCCTCGTATTATAGGCCCTCCCTTTGATGACGATTTAAGGCCGTACTTGGAATGTCCGCTTATATGAGAAATTGTCGCTGCCCAGCTGGTTGATGTCCTTATAAGACTAAAGGCTGATGTCACGGCGTCCAAGAAGTGTGAAGGACATTTCAGGGACGGAAGAGGGTGGGTCCTTGTAAAGTCTACAACTGTTCCTTTTTTAAAAAATATTTTCTTAATCTCATGGGATACTATTTTGTGATCACAACTTTCTAACTTACTCTTTGCAGCTATGAAATAAAACCTGAGGTGAAAAAAATCATCGAATATTGTTTTGAAAATCTCGTATTTACCAAATTTTCTTCCATTGTTTGTTCTTGTGAGAAATATCGAATACCAAAGTAGCAAAAAATATATTAAATACCTGAGCTAAAGATATTATCTGCTGAATATTTTTGAAAATAAAATGTATGTTACGAAATATAAAAACGCTTCCATCGAACCACTAATGTCACCATCACGAAACGTACCTCTCACCACCCAACACACTTTACACTGGAGACAGAAGAACTTGAAATTATTGGATTTAAACACGCGACCGTGACATTTCGAGCCCAACGAAGGTGCATGAGCGAGTATTGAGTGAAAAACAGTAAATAAGAAAAACAAATATCGAAATCATTGAAAAGTGTCAGAAGATCTTGGAATTAGCAAGAGAATTGGTAAATGCCAAAAAAAACGAATAAAACGTTTGGGAAATAAAAACGACCACGCATCATAACGTGTCGATAGACCCAAATGCAATAAAGTCAAATACTTACAATGAAAATAAAAAATATTACCAACAGAATATTTATACGAGTATAAGTATATGTATGTATACAAAACACTTCGCCAATCGTATAAATACAATGAAAGAGAAAAATTTTGTAAAAAACTGTGAAAATAGAATTAAGGCGAAAAACTGAAAGAAACACAAGACAATATTCCGCATAAAAAGAGTAAAAAAGGTAATAAATACAATGAAAAATCCCAAAAGGACGAAAGCAGGCTTTGAAGGCAACCTCAAGTATGTGCACGCGAAAGCTGTGTAAATAAACAATAAGAAAAAGAATTTCATGAAAGTTTCTGTGAGGTGACCGTGGCGCTAAAGGTATTAAGCGTAGCAAAGTGTTGAGATTTTCTGGATTTTATTTGATCTTGTTTGTTTTTCCCTGTTTTTTATTTTTCTTTTCTTTTTTGGCAAGTGTCTTTTTGTGGATGTTGAATGCGAATTGAAATGAAATAAATATAATTTTCGCATAGAAAAAAATCCGTATCAGCTATATTAAGGCAAATAGTTATTAACAGGAGTAAATAATATTAACGTGTTTATTTAAAGCCGAGCTGTAATTTGTTGTATGTTTTGTGTCCTTCAAAAGAATTTATAAATTCGTAAATTTGTTTACACGTTACACGTATTAGTCATACTTTTTTTCAGACTCGAGAGTTTTTTTTTTGGTTTGATTTTGAATTACTTGTCATCTGTCTGACGAATAGAATTTTTTTTAAATACGCGATTCAAGCATTACCGATATTGATATCTAATATTATATTATTATATTTATGTTATATTATTATTATATCAAAGAACACTTCCATCAAAAATACAAAATAGATGTCAAGCAACATCATTTGACGTCAAATATTACGAAAACATTTTAAAAAAATCTTTGGCCCAAGCAATTCTCTTAACAAGGGTGACACCTATTAAAAAAATTTAATATTCAATGAGGATATTAAGGAACGATTATCATTTTAACAGAGTTTCCAACTCCTGGTCATTTAAAAGTTAACTAGTAAAAAATAACCAGTATAAAAAAAAATATTTGTAAAATAGAGTTGCCAATTTCAGAAAAAAGAGATGTATTAAATGTGTGTACTAAAACTATTATTTCAGAAGACCTATTACAGTCAAGACCAATCATCACACAGGTTTGTCATATGCCTCTTCTTCTTCTTCTTTGGCGTAGGCACCGCTTACGTGATTATAGCCTCGTCAACAATAGCGCGCCACTCGTTTCTTCTCTTCGCTGTTAGGCGCCAGTTCGAAATACCAAGTGATACCAGGTCGCTCCCCACCTGATCCATCCAACGGAGTGGAGGTCTTCCATTCGGACGACATGACCTAATCAGCGTAGCCGCTATCTCTTGATTCGCTGAACTATGTCAATGTAGTCGTATAGCTCGTACGTTCCACCGCCTGCGGTATTCGCCGTTGCCAACGCGCAAAGAACCATAAATCTTCCACAAAACTTTCCTCTCGAAAAATCCTAAAACCAACTCATAGGATGTAGACATCGTCCAGGCTTCTGCATCATATGTCAGAACGGGAATGATGAGCGACTTGTAGAGTTTGGTTTTGGTTCGTCGAGAGAGGACTTTACTTTTCAATTGCCTACTCAGTCCAAAGTAGCACCTGTTGGCAAGAGTGATTCTGCGTTGGATTTCAAGACTGACATTGTTGGTGTTGTTAATGCTGGTTCCCGTACAGACAAAATTATCTACGACTTCGAAGTTGTGACTGTCAACAGTGACTGGGAGAAAAGTCGCGACTGCGATGACTGTTTATTTGGTGACAGGAGATATTTCGTCTTGCCTTCGTTCACTACCAGACCCATTTGCTTCGCCTCTTTGTCTAATCTGGAGAACGCAGAACTTCCGGTGCGATTGTTATGATCAATTATATAAATATCATCTGCATACGCGAACAATTGCACACTTTTGTAGAAGATTGTGCCTGGTCTATTTAGCTCTGTAGTTCGCATTATTTTCTCTAGCATCTTTATCACACAATAAAGAGTCTCCTTTTCTGAAACATCATTTGGTATCGTAAGGCTCGGAGAGGTCCTTCCCAATTCTGACTGCGCTTCTGGTATTATCCAGGGTCAGTTTACAAAGCCGTAAGATTTTTGTGGGGATAACAATTTCAGACATAGCGGCGCGTAGAGGCAGTTCCTTATCGTGCAGCTTTAAAATCGATAAAAAAAGTGGTATGTATCGATTCTTTTCTCCCGGGTCTTCTCCAAGATTTGGCGCATGGTGAATATCTGGTCAATGGTGGATTTTCCAGGTCTAAGGCCACACTGATAAGGTCCGATCAGTTCATTGACGGTGGGCTCTAGTCTTTCACACAATACGCCAAATAGGACCTTATATGCGATATTAAGGAGACTTATCACACAATAATTGGCGCAGACCATGGGGTCTCCCCTTTTTTTGAATTGGGCAGAGCACTCTTCGTCGCCGTATTTGAATAGTTCTGCCGGTAAGCCATCGGCTCCCGCCGCTTTGTTATTTTTTAAGCGGGCAATCGCTATTCGAGCTTCTTAATAGCCGAGCGATGGCACTTCTATACCATCGTCATCGATTGGGGTTTTCACTATCACTGCCATTGAGCAGGTTGGAGAAGTGTTCCCTCCATACACTAAGTTTACTCTGGACATCTATCACCAGATTACCTCCATGGTCCCTACATGAGTTTGCTCCGGTCTTGAAACCTTCTGTCAGTCGCCGCATCTTTTCATAGAATTTTCTGCAAATGCGTCCCGCTTCCCTCTTCAGCTCTCGGTATCTATCCTACCCCGCACGTGTTGTAGTCGATCGCAATGTTGCAAGATAGGCAGTCTGCTTTTTCTCCACTGCAGTTCGTCATTCCTCATCGTACCAACTGTTTTTCTGGTATTGTTGAAAACCAATTGTTTTCGAAGCAGCGGTACGCAAGGAATTTGATATTTCGTTCCACAGCTCCCTTATACCAAGTCGCTGATGAGTGCTCCCGGAGAGCAGGTGTGCAAGCCGAGTAGAAAACTTGCTGGATGTCTGCTGTGGTTGCAGCTTTTCGACGTCAGACCTTCCTTGTGTTTGTTGACGGGCGTTCTTTGCCACACAGAGGCGGGTGCGTATTTTTGCTAGTACAAGATAATGATCCGAGACGATATTCGGCCCTCGGAACGTACGCACGTCTAGAACACTGGATACATGTCTTCCGTCTATCACAACGTGATCGATTTGGTTGCGTGTTTTACGATCTGGCGACAGCCATCTAGCTTGTTGAATTTTCGTATGCTGGAATCTGGTACTACAGACATCTATATTTCGGGCCCCGCCGAAGTCAATCAGCCTCAGTCCGTTTGGGAATGTTTCGTCTTGAAAACTGCATTTTTCGGTTGTTGCGCCAAAAATACCTTCTTTGCCTTTCCTAGCGTTGAAATCGCCTATCACAATTTTGACATCGTGGCAGGGGTAGCGTTCATAAGTACGTTCTAGGCTCTCATAGAAAGCATCTTTGGTCAAATCATCCTTCTCTTCTGTCGGGGCGTGGGCGTAAATTAACGATATGTTGAAGAACTTCGCTTTGAGGCGAATTGCGGCCAGACGTTCGTCCACCAGGGTGAATGCCAGGACTCAACGACGGAGTCTCTCCACTGTCAACTGCCTCAGATCTTTCAGATCTTTGAATTTCTAAAATATTTCCAATGTAGACCATTCCATTATACTACTTCCAGATTGCACGGATTACAAGCATACGAACCAACTACTAGAGCTAAGTAAAATGAAACTTAGCCCCCTTTTAGGAGGGCATCTTCACAGACTAAGTAAGGATACATCTACATCTACATCTAAATTTTGGTATCAGATTAGTAAATTCAGAATTAGAACGGGCAATTACCATCTCATAAAAAATCTTCTTGTTAAAAATGCAAATAGTTTGAATGGAAAAAATATATAGTTTCAAATTAGTATTTAACTAGTTTGCTTAATGCTAGGTAGGTATGTACTTGTATGTATGTATAAATATTGATATTTGAATTCAATCAACGTAGCAGGAATGAAATGAAATGTAGCGGATTGAAATAAAATGTAATAAAATCATGGACAAAAACACTACTCACCAATATACGTCCATAAAAATGATATATGTATATGTATGTAGATATATATGCACATATAAGCATCTAATCAATAGAAATTGAATAAAACTGTAAAGTAAAAGGACCTTCACTAGAGGCAAGGATGGCACACAAATCGCATATTGAATAGAAGCAGGAATCCGTGTCAATAATATAAAAATATAACTATTGATAAGTTGGCAAATTTGTATGTATGTATATTGATTGTGTGTACATAGGCATACATATTGTAAATGTACTCGTTAAAGGTTGAAATTGGCTTTGCCAGACAGCTAAATTACGTACGGTTCATCAGTGTCACGCAAGCGAATGCAAGGCAAGGCTCCTGAACAGTGGAACCAGGTTGTTTCAATTCACTAAAAAATGTTACATATGTAACATAATGTAAAATGTACATTATTTATTTAAAAAAATTATATTCTACTAGTTTACTTTTGTTTTTCGCATTTATTATATCCCTCTCTTCAAAAGGAGCTTTTTTTAAGGATGTAGGTAGATAGAATTTCTGCGCGGTAGATGTTCAACTTGATAAGGGCAGTAATGTAATAAAGCTTCATATGCCTTTTCTTTGCTTGGTACTTCCGCGTGGAAGATTCTAGCTGAATTTGGTAAGCGGTAGACGGAGAGAATAATGTCAAAATATTTGGAGTGTACCCCGTCACCATTTCCCAGTCAATTTTGAACCTGTCGGCGCAGATTGGGATGGTATCCTGCTCCCCTTCTAAGTCTCTTCTCCATTCACGTGTAGAGGGTTTCTTTGCCTGGAAGCAACTATCAAAGTCCAACATTGGGAGTATATATTCTGATTTATTTCAAGCTATTGTGAACTGGTTCAGGATATCTCTGTGGTTATTGCAACAAATAAATTATAAGTGCCAACCAATTTAAATTTAAAATTCCCAAAAACTGAGGAACTAGTTTGAGTTCACACGGATAGATGGATATAAGATGGATGAAGAGACGGATATACCTAAATCAACTCAGCTCGTCATTTTGATACAATTCGTGTAAATTTTGTTGGATCTATCTCTTCTCCTTCCGGTGCTTACATTCTTCGGTTAACATGCCATTTCATATTCTAGAACGGTATAAACGGATAGAAAATATGTTGGCAATATAAACATCATCAACCAAAATCGCGACACTACCAGACGCAACGTTTCATATTGAATCATTGGCAAAGACAATGCTAACGGTGAAAAGGAAATGATGCCAACGAAAGTTAAACGAATGGAAGCAAAAGGGAAATAGAAGTGAGTAAATCATGGAATATAAAAAAAATTAAACCAAACGTAAAAAAAAACATATAAACATTTCGAAAGAACTAAAGTTGTCAATACAGTGGAATTCAAAAACTATGTAAAAGTGGAAGGACGTAATGGCGTTGTTTCGTCGGTAAAATAAAAATATTGATGAAATATTTTATTGGCAATTTGATTGCTCAATGTTACGATGGATGGTAGAACAATCGTTGACGACAGAGTGACGCGGGCATATTCTTACTTAAATATATTACATATATATATTTTATAAATAATAATATAATATAAAAAACCCTAAGCAATACTACCCGGTAGCATTTTCTAATTATGTTATAATAAATGTGGAAAACATGCATTTGTACTTCACTCTCATATTAGTATATTTATTATTGGTGCACTATTTTCCTTTTCTTTTTCTTATTGTATTTAATTTATTTTATGTATTGTTTCATTTTATGTTATTTTATTTTATGTAGTTTTATTTTATTTAATGTTGTTTCATTTTATTTTATTTATTTCATTTTGTTTGTATTATTTATTTTGTTTATTATACCTTTCATGTACATGAAATGGTATCTTAACTTTAGTTCGAAGTATGTATGTACCAGAAGGGCTGCCTTTCTTGTTTATTTATTATGTTTTTTTTATTTCGTTTTATTTAGTTTTATTTTATTTGATATCATATAGTTTCATTTATTTTTTTTTTTACTTATCTTATTTTTTATTTTTTGTTTTTCTGTATTATGCTTTTATAAATTTCTTTAATTTTTGTTATTTTGTTTTATTCAATTTAATTTAATATCGTTTAATTTAATTTGGTCCATTTTATTAGTATTTTATTTCATCTTATTGTATTTTTATTTATTTTAATTCATTTAATTTTATTAAATTTAATTTTTTAAGGATTCTTTTTAATGCGGCATGTAATTGTTTTTGGTTATAAGTAAATGTATTCAAAGTCCTATTTTGTTAGAAAATTTTTTATTTTTCACCACATCTCCTCCGAAACAGCTATCACTTCTACCTTTTTTTCTTTGTTGTATAACAAAATATTCAATTATTAAAAAAAAATAATAGTAATAATTTTTCTAACAAAAATACGCCTTTGAATAGAGCTCATTTACTTATAAGCAAAAACAATTACAGGCCGCATTAAAAAAACCATATTATATAAGTCGAGCCCGACAAGCAATCCTACTTATATACATTTCTCAGACAATTAATGCCTGAATGTATGCAGGATTGCAAAAACTCGCTAACCCAACATTAAGTAAAAATAGCGGCTAAATATTAGCGCAATTAATAGTTACATGGCAGACGTTAGCTCAGTTGTTAGAGCACTCGCCTGTGATACCAGAATCCGTCGGTTCGATTCCTGGCAAAATAAGTCTGATGAGGAAATAAGGTGATCTCCGAAACAGCTGTCACCTCTACCAATTTTTCTTTGTTGTATAACAAAATATTCAATTTAAAAAAATAATAATTTTTCTAACAAAAATAAGCCTATGAATACAGCTCATTTTATATAACCAAAATGTTTTTTATTCTTTTTATATTATACATTTTATTATAATTTTTATTCCATTTCAATTAATTTGATTTTATTTTATTTCATTTACTTTTATATTGTATTTTATTTTATTCAATTTAATTACAATTCGTTTAATTTTATTTTAGTCTATTTTATTATGTTATTTAATTTTATATTATTTAAATTTTATTTATTTTAATTCATTTATTTTTTTTAATTATTATTTATTAATTCTTTCTATTCTATATATTTTTTATTCCATTTAATTTATATTAATTTTTTATTTTATTTTTTGTTTTATTTTAAACCATCTTATTTTATTTTTAGTTCCTTTATTTTTTAATTTTTATTTTATTTTATTTTATTTTATTTTATTTTATTTCGTTTTTGTTTGCTTTATTTTATTTTATGTTATTTTATTTTATTTATTTTTATTTTTTATTTTTTTTTATTTTTTATTGTATTTAATTTATTTTATTTTTTTAATATGATTTTATTTTACTTTATTTATTTATTTTATTTTATTTTATTTTTTATGCTTTTTTATACTATCTTATTTCATTTTTATCTGTTTTTATTAATTTTATTTTATTTTATTTTATTTTATTTCATTTTGTTTCAGTTTATTTGATTTTATTTTTTATTGTATTTCACTTGTTTTAATTTATTTTAATTTAGATTATTTATTAGTTTAAGACTCTCAGTAAATATTTCGTTATACAATATATCGAGTCAGTAGAATCAAAGCTGACGGAATGAATATTTAAATCGTTGCAAAAACAAACTTATCTTGCATTCTAAAGTTTGTTTTCGTAAAATCAAAGAGAGAGGCCTGAAGAGTATAGAAGATTTTAAAGGGATACTAAATTTAAGCTCGCAAATTAAAAATGATCTATTGATAATATCTTTATAATAAATCAACATGGTACTATTACATAATAATTGTACTCACTGTTATATATTGTTCTTTCCGAAATTAATTTAACAGCATTGGTTTTCCACTGTCATTTTCGTTACAATTTCCTATTATTCGCAGTTCTTACATTTTCCTTTAATTATTTAAAATTGCAATCTTTAATTTTTGTAAAATCATTGTAAATCTTCTGAAGATTCAGAAGTAAACAATTAAGAAATTATAATATAAACATGTTATAAAAATCAAAATAAGTAATTAAACCGAGTATATACTTAAAATCATGCGCAAAAAAAAAATATAAATACATGCAAATGAATGAAAATAGGCGATAAAAATGTTTGTCTACGAACCTAATATTGAACTCATGAAACAGCTTTGGATACTAGCCAAAACAGCTACTTTTATTGATTCAACTGAGCGTTCTCATAGACATTTTGACATTCAACTCTTTAGCAGTTATTAGTAATTTTTTTCCTTATTTAAAGTTTTTTGGTTATATAAATATTCTGTATATTTATTTCACTTTCTTAAATTCAACCCAAAAATTCAGCTGAAATGTGCGGGCAGCACGTGCGCCAACTATAAAATTGACAAGGATAAATTGTGCAGAGAATTAATGAAATACTCATGTTTATAACAGAAGAAAATATGCTACTATGTGTGTGTGTATAAATAAAAATATTTGTAACGAAATGTATCTAGTTCACAACTTTCAAACTAGTGAACCAAACAACCGCAGGTAGTAAGCCAACTGTCTTATTTTCATACATCTAACTGTTATTTTTATTTATTTTGACCCAGAATAGAGTTTTTATAAAGAAATCAATAAAAAAAGTACTTTAAAATGAATATTTCATTAAATTATTTCATTCGATTTTTAAATCTTGAAATGCTGCTATAAACTAGCTTTGGCATTATCTACATATGCTAAGCACAACTTAAAATCTTTTTGATATTAAAATATTAAACAAAAAGCTACAAATGGGGTTAAAATGGGAAATTTTAATTTAAGCTGGTTTATTTCTAAGTAGTCTATTTTGCTTTCGCTGCAGGGATGTTAAAAAGCACATTTGCTTATTAAAAAAAATAGGTGGAATGAGAAAATTATGCATTTAGCAGTTGACATCGCCAATAGCGACAAATGTGTGCCAAAATAACAACGTATGTGTAAATATATTTAATGTGTAAAAAATATCATAGAATTACAGTGTGACGCGTAAACTGTCTGACTAACTGACTGTACATTTGGCATTTTGTTATTATTACGCTTGCATAAATAATATAATAATATTAAAAAAAATCGTGAATAGGGGAAATTTTATAAAAGAAGAGCTCAGACAAGTGTGTTCCTACGTACATATATATATATGTGTATATATTTATGCAGAGTCATATTTATATTCATTATTAGCCACGAATGTAGATTCTAAGCATCCTGCCTATAAAAATCCGTTGATAAAGAAGTAAAGATCTAAAAAACCAATCTCAATCTTTCTAAAACAACCTTATACTACCTTTCTTCAATTATACTTTAATTAGCTTAAAAAATAGATTACTTCGTTGTAGGCAATGAGAGGGGAAACAGATAGAAATTCTTACCGATAGGTAGACCAATTTTGATACCACAAATATCGCTCTTCTATCTTCTTCCTTGTAAATTTTATATTTTGCATACTAAGTCTTCTTCCCCTAGTTAGATGGTTTTCATAAAACGACCCCGTTAGTGCTCAGTCAGGAAAAAAAGGACGAATGGACAGAAGAAATTAATAAAGTGCTTCATAAAAATATTTCATGCGACTCATGACGCGATTATAATAGGTTTTACAATGTTTATTAAAGCGGAGATTTTGTTCTGGAATGCGTTACAGTAGCCCGCAACTTGAATAAGAGTTCAAATTAACAGTTAAGCGAGAAAACATTTTCATCTACTTTACCATCTTTGTATATTTCAATGAATTCAAAACTAAAATTGAATATTCAGATTTAATTTCAAATTCAAATTCAAATAAAAGTTCAAGTATAAAAGTTAGTCAAGTTAATTCAATAGGATATTTCAAGAAATAAATGTACAATATGTTCAACAATACAAAAATCTGCACCGAAAATCATTTAACCAAACACAAACCATTATATATTAAGATGAGTTGAAAATTTTACTTTCATCAGTTTCATTGAGTTCATATATGTATATGTACATATGTTTCGTGGCTTAAAAAAAATCATACAGTATCAAGGAAACTCATACGAAAATATAACTTTTTTTTTAATATTTTGTGACATCTTTGAACAGTTTTAATATGCTTCACACAGTAGTCATTCAACACAGAAATCTCGAATATTTCCAAACACGACTACAAACACAGTAAATGTCATGTTACTTCTTTGCTAAAAACAACAAAGTGATTTTCACTGGAAAATCTTCATGCAAAAATACATATATATACTCGTAATAAATATGCTTTGAAAATACTGAGGTTAAGGTCACTAAAACTTTGTAGGTTATGGTGTACTCGTATACAAGAGATAAAAATGTTTACTGTCAAATATGTGGACAGTCAATATTCATTATGGTTAATTCAATGAATAACTGAAAGAAAATTTTAATTAGTTTCATATACTCTTCATTGGCACTCTTTGTTCCTCAAATTGTCAAATAATGAAAACTACATTAAGAAATTTTAGTTTTAATATCACAGTTAGAGATAATTTATCTGTGCTTTTGAGGAAAAATAATCGGATGCTTCTGACTTAATGAACTCATTTCAATTTGTTCATGTCTCGAAATAAATTAGGATGAACCTTCAGGTTTGCAGGTGCTGAGGCGGTGCAATCAGTCTGTTTACAGTGCTCAATTTTGTCAGTCCAACTCAAAAGAAAATTCGTTTTAAAAATGAGTAGAGGATTGGTATATTCAATGGACCTCCTTTAAAAGCGATACATTAAATTTCAATAATAATTACTGTATTACATTGTTACATTGACCGATTCCAAGTACTTTTTTGACAGAGCGTAATTTCAAAAATAAAGTTAAAAATTATCAGGAGTATATCTATAACTACTAATGAGTGTTTTTTAGACATATGGTTTTCAAGAAGAACAAATAAAAGGCATATAATTTATTGTTATGGTCATGATTTCAGCTTTATTATAAAGAAGAAGGAATTGCCAATATGTTTTACAAATTAATTCGGGCAAGTGAACGCCGCAGCTGCCTCGAATAAATTCCAGCCGAGGGGCCCAATTTTCGACCGCTTTATGCGACAGTTGTTGCCGTATGTCTGCAATAACGCGCCGAATATAAGTCACTCTGTTTATTACAAAATGGCACATCAAACTGAGTAGAAATCAAGTAACATATGTCAAAACGACCAACTCCGAAAGAGGTATTGCCTCAGTGAAAACCACATGTATAAATATTACAACCTCTATTATTTCACGTCTCATTATGTTAATCCAACAAAGTAAATTTTATACTTATACAGGATTATCCATTTTGCGGCTCCCGAAATAAACGAAAATAAAATGTATTTGAAATAATTTTGTTCATGAAATTCCTTTTTATTATAAAGTTTGAACCTAGGAATTATATATGAAATACTATATCATTCAAATGACGAATTTTGGTTGTCAACAGCTCCAAAATTAAATGCTTATCCGCGTAAACATGGTTTCTCACGTAGCACCCCTTAAAAAATCCAACTGTGCAAAATTGCACGATCTCGGTGAACAATTCCTCGTCTCGCCAAGACGAAATATTACGCGGCTTGGAAATTTCTATCGCAATAAAGAAAAATCCGCTCGTGTTATGTGGCATGTGGCACCAGCTTGTTGGAACTGCATACTGTCCAAGACGTGTTCTTCAATTCCATGCCAAAAAAAAGTCGCTTATGATACGAGCATAAATCTTCGAATTGACAGTGACAGTTAAGCGATATTTAAGGTGGAATGAGTGAAATGATGATGAACAGTCCTTACATTATCTGTAACCGATCCAGTCTTTCCAAATTTCTCTAATATTTGCTTGAGTAGTTGAACGATTATGTGCACCCCAATCTCCTCTTAAAGCACGAAACATGGCCTCGCTTTAATTACCATTTTTGTAGTAGGCTTCAAAAATTTTAATGCGTTCTGCGAGTATTAAGCGATCAATTTTCATAAATGTCTGTCTTTTAACTAAAACAAAACATTTTTGATTTAACAGTTATGTTTGACAGATGTCAAAATACAGCCTTGCACTTTCGAAACCAGTAAATGGATAGCCGTTTATATAAAAAATAATTTCTGTTCGTTTGTTCAAAAATAGCGGACGGGTTTGGCCAATTTTGGTTTTGTAATATTTATGGATATTCAGGAAAGGTTGAAACCGTTAGAAACTTTCGGAATGTGAATCAGAAAAATTTATACACCGAGTTGTGTAAGCGGACTTAAAGTCAATGAGTTCTCATATAGTTATTTTATAATGCAAATTTTGGTATTTTTATTTTATGTTATTATTTCAAATGTATTTCATGCTTTAAGATCTCACTATTTTATTTCTTATCTTTTTTTACGTCAAACAATCAAGGTTGGACTGGTGAACTTTTTCAAAAACCAACAAGAGAAAATTTATTAACACCATGAGTAAACAAATATATTTGTATGGTTATTTATAAAAAAATCTCAAGATCAGACAACTAACTTTTTTCACATGTACATATGTAATAAATGCAATCGCATATATATATATAGCAAATTTGCGGCGAAAACTGTGGCTAAATGCCTTCAAAGACCATTTACCAAAACTCATTACAAAGTCCAAATACAGGCTAGTACAACAACAACTTAAACACTCGCAATTAGCAGCATCTATGTATAAACCGACACTGTACATACGCCACAACTACAAAACAAAACGGCAAGCGAAAATACAATACCAAATTTGCCTTTAATCCATTTGAAATATTAAATTGAATTTTTCTGTCGGTATGCACACAAATACACATACAAAATTCTAGAAACGAGTAAGAGAAAGAATTGATTAGAAAATATTGAAGCGGACAAAACAGCTGCAAAGGTAATGGCTTTGTTATGTAACACAAATAATTTCCATTGCAGAATCTCATTCAAGGATAAGAGATGATTTTACAGGAAAACTATTTTTAGCCACTAAACAGTATGTAAACCTGTTACACATACTCTTATATACATGTGAATATGAAAATATTTATATATATATATAATAAATACATGTATATACTTTCGTCACAACATAATCGTTGCTCACCAATCTGAATTTCTATATGAGAAAAATGCCTGCACATATACATACATACTATATATAAGTTTACACCCAATAAGCAACAAATTTCAATGGGGGGTTAGTGCTACCACCGTTTAGTAACAGGCTGAGCCAACTAGATAACGAAGATAGATGGCCACTGTAATTACCAAACAACAAAATAAGATAGATAGATATTTATTAACTATACATTAGATGGAAGAAAGAAATTGGCAATAATAAGTGACTGTTGATACGAAGTAGCGAGACCGATAGTTGAAAATAGTAACTGGCTAAATCTGTATGGAAAGATGTAAGCGAGAGTTTAGAGTTACTAGCTTAAGACAAAGATTAATTAAGCTAGCAAATATTTTACCTTGTCTTTATTTTTATTTTTTTCGAGGACCTATTTTTGATTCGCCTATTATCACGTAAGACAGAGCTTACACACGAATACTTTTGTTGCTTTTTATCGGCAATTTCTCTTTTGGTATTGCCCTTCACGTTCACACGTAGAAACTTTGTTCATGGATATTTCCTGTCATTCTATTTCATTTCATTTTCGCAATTTACAATACACTCCACCCCTTAACAAGTTTTTACATATTTTTTAATACAAATTGTTATCATATGTATTCAACTGTACATATATACTTATATATTTACATTTAAATATACAAATGTAAATTTTAAATTCCATAAATGCTCTAAGGAAATTAATATAAATGTGAAAAGGAATGACAAATTTTATAGTGGTGTATAAAATAAGAAAGCGTGTTGAACGAGCACAACAGAGCCGGTACGCTGTTCTCTTCGTCGTCGACCTCTTCCCTACAATCTAAGAGTTTCGGCAACAAGAATTGCCCCGTGTAAAATCAGTTTAAGCAGTGCCTACGCCAAAGACGAAGAGAGATTATGTTGTTATCAATTTCTTTTCCATCTTCTTCCTCAATATTTTCTCATTATTTTACTTTATATACTTATTCTTATTTTTCTTTACATTTCTCCTATTTCTCTTCATTCATCTCTTACTTTGTTTGTTATTTCACTCTTATATGTTATTTTAGCCTTGATTTTGGTTTCAGTGTTGTTTTTGGTTTTAATTTCGACTTGGGTTTTGGTTTGGTTGTTTTTTTTCGTTTTGCTATTGGTTTTGTATGAATTTTGGTCGTAGTTGTGGTTGCGGTTTTGGTCTTGGTTTGGTTTTGTTTTCATTTTAGCTTCAATTTTGTTGTTGGTCTTGATCTAAGTTTTGGTTCTGGCCTTGGTCTTGGGTATTGGTCTATGTCTGGGTCTTATATATATATATATATATATATTCTAATAATTATGTATAAGTATATAAAGCTGAGTGGATATCATTACATTCTTTTTCGTGCCTTGTGCAGTTCCATGTGCTGCAGAACTGACTTCACCTACTCCGTACATTCTATATCATTGGTAGGGTTCTTTCAGAACGCGTCATATTTAATCTGAAAACTATAGAAAATAGGTTAGGTTTAGATCCCGAATTTTTGGTTGTAACTTTGAGATGGAAAAGAACAAAAAGATTAATTTCTAAAGCATAAATGTTTATTGGGAATTTACTGCAAAGGTTGTAAAACGCAAATACAATATATATACGTTCTGCGTTCCCCCACCACATTTTTTTAAGTTAAATAAAAACACAACTGGAATAGTTAATTCAGTTCAAATTTTTTACATGAATTTATTCATTATATTTTGAAGTTTAAAATGCAAAAACAAAAATTTATATTTTCATTTTCATTTTCGTTATAATGGTATCTAAGTGTACCAACATGTAAACGTAGACACTACAAAGTCTGCGTTCAGGTTTATAATTATTTACAAAAGCATTGAAAATTTTAAGGAAAAATTTATAAATAAATAACCACACTTAATCGGTTTCTTTTTTCTAATATATCCCAAAGGTGCTCTATAGGATTGAGATCAGGTGACTGAGGAGGCATTTTAAGCTATCTAGGGGCATTGTACAAGAGCCAAAGTCCGACTATTTAAGCAGTATGCTTCGGAACGTTAACCTGTTGGAACCAAATTGTCAAAGGTAAGCCCAGATACTCAACGCTTTGTTTGAAGTTCTTTTTTAAAATGTTTAAATATCCCCATTTATCCATTTCAAGATAAATTCAAGCTGACCCACACCATTAGCCGCCATGCACCCCTGCACCATAATTCAACCACCACCATGTTTCACTGTACCAACCAGATTTTGTTTTTGAAGAACAGTTCCTGATTTGCGCCATACAATTTAGCGACCTTTTATGCCGAATATACAAAATTTGCTCTTATCCGAAAAAATGACATGTTTCCCGCATTCCGGAGACTTATTTATATAATTATGAGCAAATTCAATGCGCTTTCGTCTATTGACAAGGGAGATATAAGGTTTTTATTCGAGCGACTCTATCATGATATCCAGCTTTACGTAACATTTTTCTAACAGTTTCTGCAAAAATTGTTTTTTAAACGTTTTATTTACGTTTTCAACCATATTTGTTGACGTAATTCGTGGGTTACTGATAACAATTTTGGACGGCCAGATCGGGTTTTCGACGGGGTTTCGACGATAAAATACCGGTTTGATTGAAATGAATTACTATGCAATGGACGGAGGAATACGTTCTTCCAATAGTTTGTCCAATTTTTCGGAAACTTTCGTCATTTGTTCACAGTTTAATAATTATTTTTCTTTCTTACACACTAATTTCTTTCCCTTTGGTTTCCATTTTTTCAAACATGTAAAAAATTTGAACTGAATTAATTATTCAATTGTGTTTGTACTTAATTTTGAAAAATGCGTTGGGTGAACGCAGACTTTATGGTCCATTTGTATATGAATGCAGAGCCAAAATTATAGCTGCCATGCTGAGAAGCAATATGAAAAACACCGCAATTCTGTGGTTGTGAGCAACGAAATACCGAATATTAAGGATGGCCTGAATGTCTTTTCGGGTTATAAACTAACTTTCTCATATACAAAATATGTTAATAGAATAATAAAAAAGTGTTCTTATAAGGTTTGGATTAATACCTTTCGAAAATGTAAGGTTACAAATAATATTTAAAAAAAAATAAAATAATATAGCAGAAATTTTAAGAAATAAGTTTCATAAGCGAATCTGTTAAGTGCGTAATATCCTGGAGGTTTCATGTCCATTATATATTTTTTTTCTTACCATAATAATAACCCAATAAATTATAAAATCTATATTAAAGTATCAGAGGTAATATTTAGGAATGGTATGTTTTCTTCAAAAAAAAAAGGATCAGAAGAATCCATTTTCTCTTTTTCTAATTATCCGCATTCTTCTTCCTTATCCAATTTCGAGGGCACTAATCACTTTTACAGGAAAGTTTGCTTGAAAAAGATAATTCCCAAATATCGATTTCTCGTCTGAAATTAAACCTTTAAACCTTTTAGTAGACTAAAAATTCGTTTATTATTTATTTATATATTTAATTTTTTAATAATTTATCTATTTTTTTCATTTATATATACATTTTTACTTTTTTATTTATTCATTTATTTATTTATTTATTTTTTCTTTATTTTTATTTATATATTATCTCTTTCATAATTTATTTATTTGTCATTTATCCATTTTTTATATTTTTATTTATTTAAGTATATATTTGTCTATTTACTTTTCTATTTATTTATTTCTTTATTTATTTATTTACAGTATGTGCTATCTTTTACGTCGATATATGAAAATTAAATAACTTTGTAATTTTTATTTAATTCGTCCTTTTGGATTTTTTGTAAATTATTTTTTGAATTCTCCACCATTCAAGTGTCCGCATTTATTGACCACACCAAAATGAGCTCCTTTTGATGTATTTTACGTTACTTTTTCGAGCAACTTGGAGGATACTATTCTATTTAAAAATGATAAATTTCAAATAGAAGCAGTGCAATTATTCAACAAAATTCAGTTAAGTTATTATTCTCGCACAGTGGAGAGTTTAAAAAATAAATAAATTACTTCAGTACTATTATACTGCATCACCCTAATACCGACTGTCTTGCTGCCTTGACAATTCAAAGCTTAAAATCTCACGCAACGTAAATAGGTTGTCCGGACAAAAATTAGTTAGGTGATGCGTAAGAAAGATTTTCAGGTGGAAATCATTAGATATAAGAAGCAGATAGAAGGAGATGGAGAACTATTACGGTGAATATTTTCAGCGCAAAATAAATAGAAATGAGAATGTACATATGTTAAGTAAAGCTTCAGTAGATGCCAAATATCGGTTACATAGATGTACATATATATTCAGTCTAAAATATTCATTGTCGCTCTGAACCATAAGCATCATATGTTCGTAAGTAGTAAAAGAATACACACAAAAATTGCAACAACAATTTGGTTGACAATAGCGACAGCGTTAAGTCACTAAACACAGACTCAATTGCAGAAAAAATAAAACAAAAACACGCTGATAACCACTAGACATTGGCAATGGCACGAAATAACAAAAGGAAACCTAAGCAGGTATAAAGTATATGCTCAAGGTGAAAAACATGACAGAGGGAAAATAAACCATAAAATGATGGAAAAATCCATATTAACTTGCGACAGGAAGAAGCTTATTTGAAAAAAGTAAGATAGTGTACAATAAGCCTAAACGATTTGACAATGGCTTACGATAGCTATTAAAGAGTGATAAATATTTAATTTTTTTATAGAGAAATGTAATAATAAAGTTAGAGCCATATAGATAGCAGCTGCGACAGTAGTATTTATTGAAGGTAAAAGCACATACTTTGTATTTACTACTATAAAAGTACGAATACATACATATTTGTCTGAAACGCGCAATGAAAATTTAATAACACCGAAATTTTAATGAGCATAGAAATATAAAAAATATTGAAATAATGGAATAATTTATCATATAAAAATATAAAAATAAAAATAAAACATATTGTAAATAATCGTAAAAAAGATCTAATAAAACTCGTAAACCTTTTTTCTCACTCAAAACATTTCAATTCAATGCATGTTTGCCCTAAGGTTTCTCGCTTTACAAAATTTCCATCTATTTGCCGATTTTCTCCTCATAACATAAGTTATAAAGAGCCTGACATCGAATAGGTTTGTATAAAAGTACGCACACAATCGCAACAAGGATTCAAGAAAAAAAAAGGTAAGATAAATTTAAAGCATACCAGCTTTGAGTACTCTAAAAAAGACCGCGCAACGTCAAAGTGAAGGTAAAACAACTTTGCAATAAAAAGAAAAAACATTATTTTGAATTTGAATAAAAAAGTACACATAAAATTTTGTAATTATTGCGTGTTGCAGTGGAAAATCGCTGGAAGCTACACCTTCTCATGAATACGTATTCATTTCGGCTACATACATTTTTCAGCACATATATTTATTATTTTAAAAAAGTATACTACGGGAAATTAAATTATTGGTACAATTTTTGGGCTGATTTAAGCCAATCAAGTGGGTTACGTATACGCCGTGTATGACTCGAAAAAGTCTTATGGTATAAAATTTAACGCTAGAATGCATATTCTTGGTTGAAATACAATCAGGAGAATTTTCAAGCTATATGAGATCTATTTTATGAGTTATCTAGTTTAGAAAGGTCAGGTGTAATTTTTAATCCTAAAATACCAGCCTGTAAGGCACTAATATGTATTAAATTAAATTAAATTAAATTAAATTTCACAGTGGATAAGATTTTCCACCAGTGAAGTGGACCTTCAAAATGGTATTGACTGTTATATATAAAATGTCAACCAAGTAAGTTCTCTAGTTGAGAATCAAAGATTTTGGTGCACCAATTCTTTTTGTTTCGCGACTTGTTGCTCATCCCGTTTTCGTTTTCCCGCACGTTGTTGTTGTTGTAGCGGCGAAAGCTATTTGTCTTCAATGTTTTTTCTGCCTTCTTTGAATTGTTTTTACCATTTGTAAACATTTTTTTCGACAGAGCCTGATCACCGAAGGCGTTATACAACATTTTCAACGTTTCTGTAGCAGAAAATACATTACGCAAATAAAAATTTAATTACACCTTTCTATTCCATAACTTAAGACAGTGTAACAGTCACCATATTTACTTTTTGTAAATCACAAAACACAATAGCCGAGATTTTGGCATTGCGTACTCCGATTCGGCAGGCCTGGGTTCGAGTCCAGCTTCGACAACATCCAAATTTACGAATATTAATGTTTCTAATTGCGGTCGCCCTTCGGCAGGGAATGTCAAGCCCTTCGAGTGTATTAATTACATTAAATAAAAAGCTTCTCATAAAAATTCATCGGCCGTTCGGAGACTGCTTAGAATAGACTGTAGGTCCCTCCATTTGTTGGTAAAAACAGCAAGACTCAAAACCAGAAATTTTAGGAGGAACTCGGCCGAAAATCGCTTCAACGGCTACAAAGCGCCAAATATATATATATAAATCATACAACTCAAACCAAGTTAATATGATAAGAAACTCTCTCAGAGCGTAGGTAAATGCGTTCCTTTAATATTTTCTTTGGGCTGTTAACAAAGCCAAATAAATGACCTTTAGACCTTTGACTGTAAACATGTTCAGCTTCACTGTTGTAAAAGCTTAATAAAAAATTGGATTATCAGAGCGCCCTCACAAGATGCTAGGTATGTTTGATAAGTCAGCAACTTTTTGAATTTACCGCGCAGTTACTGTAAATACAACACTGCTCTCGTCAACTGTTATCGATTAATAGGCTGTTGTAGATTTTGAGCAAGCTGCGCTATTGAGAGCAGACGACCTCGTAAATTTTAACGAAAATTAAAAAAAGTGATTTTCGTGTGCTGGTTAAGTATCATTTTTTGCGTAAAAACCATCATCGAAACCAAGGAAAAACTTGATAAATACTATGGAGACTCTGCATCATCAATTTCAATGGTTAAGAAGTGATTTACTGAGATAAATTTGGACGATCGGGGAATAAAAGTGCGTGAGGTGGCTGATACTATAGGCACCTCAACTGCGTGTGTTTATTTCATTTTACATGAATATTTGGACATAAAAAAGCTATCCGCGAGCAACTGTGCAACCACTTCTAAGGAGCGTTTGGTTATATTCAACCACAATCTAAAGGAATTTTTGCTCCGTTTACTTACAGTACACGAATCGTGGATCCACCACACTACACCAAAGACCAAAGTACAAACCAGACCGTGGGTTTCTCCGGGTGAACGCGCACCAAAGAAGGCCAAAGTGGGTCTGTCGTCCAGCAAGATCATAGCCACATTTGTTTAGATACACGAGGTGTCATTCATATCAATTAGCTTAAAAGGGTAAAGCAGAAATAACCGCACTTAGCGAACAAAAGTGCCGTTCCATCAGGACAATTTGCAAAAATTCATTAAATGAGCCAAAAACGATTACCCCATACAGCATATTCTTCAGATTTATCCCCCTGTGACTATTTCTTGTTACCGAAAATGGAAAAATGCTAGACTAAATGCGTAAGGCTAAAAGAAGACTAAGTAGAGCGGTGAAACGCTTATTTAAAGAAACCCATATATTTTACTAAAAAAAAATTTGCTGTCTTATGAAACCACCCCGTATATCATATATAACGTTATCTTTGTTAATTATAGGTCAGAAGAAGATAATGATGAGAAATTTTACTCAAATGTTAATGAGGTTTATCCGTGCGATTTAAATGTCAAAGGTATCTTTGAAAATGTACTCACTACTACATATATCAAAGATAAAAAAGGTGTTATTTCAGTTTGGTATCATTAAAATCAGCTCAGTGCTTTATTGATTTTCTTTAATCCTCGACCGAAAATATACACCCCATTTATCGAATGAAAATTTTTAATATATTTATTTTACATAATTAAATAAATTTAATAAATTTTAATTCGATATCTACTAAAAATTATTGTATAAAATTATTATTAGCTCCGAAGTAATGATTATATGTGAGCTCTTTATTTTTCTTATAAAAAAATCAGCATTTCAATAAAAATTTTCCACCAGTGAAGGGATATGCTTCTTTGTGATTCTAAAAAGTTTGTGTATTCAATGAAAAGTCTTTGACGTCAGTTTTACATATCGTACGATAAAAACCATTTAATTTTTTTCCTTATTAGGTTTCTTACTATCGGAATTTTTCCGGTTCACGAGTTATTTTGGAATCAAACGCTCTAAAAGTTGTTAAATTTTCTTAAGCACTTCATAATTTAGCCATAAGCGTAAATCGGTTAAAAATTAAACTTAAGTATGGATTGTTTAATGCGGCCTGTTATTGTTTTTGGTTATAAGTAAATGAGCTATATTCAAAGGCCTATTTTTGTTGGACAAATTATTTTTAATTGAATATTTTTGTTATACAACAAAGAAAAATTGGTAGAAGTGACAGCTGTTTTGGAGATCACCACATCTCCTCATCAGACTTCTTTTGCCAGGAATCGAACCGACGGATTCTGACATTCGCCTGTGATATAACTTCATTTTTTTAAGAATCTTAACCACCAACATAACTCTCATGTTTTTCTTAGAATCTTCTAAAATATATCCGACATTTAGCTGAATTGCTTTACAAGGAAAAAAATAAATGCACAATTTTCAATAACTATTAATTTATTTAAAAGCCTTTCTGGTAGTTAGACTGTCAACAGTATAATTATTAAGTTTATTGATAAAATGTAGGTATATATGTACGTATGTTAAATATATTACAATCCTAAAATAATAGATAGGATGCGGAAAAAAATTTATTTACAAGTGTGTAACAAAACTTTTCTGTTCTAAAATTTTCTAAATTTCATTAATTACCCCAATGAGACTCATTTTGATCAATTTTTGCTTGTAGGAAGCATCTTGTTCTTCACTCACATCTTTAAATTTTCAAAAATGTAGTCTGGATGGGAACGCAGAAAATGAGCTCATTAGGCAACTTAAAGCTTTTAAAAATTGTTAACGACTTGTTTATAGTTAGGGTCCTTGTTATTGCCTAAAAAACTCTCCATGACCTTTTTAAAGGCAGGCCATCCTTCTTTTTATGAATCAGTCATAATAGTGTTAAATATAATCTAATATATGGTCCAATAAGAAAACGTTCATTCAACATTGCCAAATAGAGACCTGGAAGCTTTGACATATAGATCTTTGAAGAACGTTCTTTTCGTTCCCGCATTAAGCTTGCTCGGAGGCCAACAAAGCTAAGTAAAGTAATTTGTTCGGTTTCTAACAGAGACCAAGATTTTGTTCAAACATTTTCGAACTGCGCGAACTGTAAACACGAGCATTTCGGTTATTTTTACAAAAGATTTGACTTTTACTTCAGAACTTTTTTAATACAACAATCATTATAACGAAAAAAAATGTCCATACATGTGTCTAGAACTCTAGTTTCTACTATCTTATACACACAAAAAGCATGGTAATTTTGATTAACCTAGAAGGTTGTCGGAGGCAGTTGCTTACTGTGGTCTTTGTATTTTAATTTGAAAATAACCAATTTTAAGTTGATTCCTTGAGATGTAACGAATGGCCGATAGGAGTGGAAGCATATACATCGCCATTGTTAAGCAAAACTGCCTTAAGGCTTATTTTAAAAGAATCTATGAAAATACGAAGTGAACTGCATATTTTCTGTCCCCATGTTAAAGAAAAAGCAATAAAGCACTGAACTGATTTTAATGATCCAAAAATAAAGTTAAAACATTTTAGTCTTTGATATATGTACTACTGTGTACATTTTCTAACATGACTTTGTTATTTAAACAGCGCGCTAGGGATAAATCCTTTTGTTTTTAAGTTAGTAGTACTATCATTGACATTTTTGTCAAATTTCATGTCTTGACATATAATTACGTTTCTGTTAAAATAACATTAACAATTTAATTTGGCTCAAAAAAAATTAACGACTAACGCATTTTGAGGGAGTTTCGTATCATATTAACTTTGTGTTTTGGGATTTACAAAAAGTGCATTTGGCGATTTTTAAAATATCGAAATTTTGTTTGCGCTATGAATTTTCTGCTATAGAAACATTGAAAATGTTGTATAAGGCTTTCGGTAACCAGACTCTGTTGAAGAAAAAATGTTTACAAATGGTACAAACAATTCAAAGAAGATAAAGCATTGAGGACGACCAACAATCACCCCTAAAAAAAGGCGTGCGACACCAAAAGCGTCAACTGATGGGCAACAAGTCGCAAAAATAAAAGTGTCCCGAAATCGTTTACCCATATGGTTGGCATTTTAGATTTACCAGTTAACACCATTCTAGATGATGTTTTGTGCCTGAGAAAAGGCAAAACTTGTTTGGTTCCAAAAGCTCTGAATTTTTTTTTTTGTAAAAACAACGTCGCATTGAAGGCTGTGAATCAATGCTTTCTGAATATCAGAACAAGATGAAATGCGTAATTACTAAAGATGAGAATTGGATCTATACTTACGACCCGGAAAGGACCGTTCAGTCGAATGAATATCGTGCAATAGGTGAGCCAAGATCAAAGAAATTGCGTCAAGTCGTTCAAAATCAAAGTCATGTTAACTGTTTTCTTCGATTACAGAGGTGTTGTACATTTTAAACTCCTCTCACTTGTTTAAACTTTCAGTAAGGAATATTATTTGATTGCTATGCATCGTTTTCGTGAATCTATTTGCAAAGAGAGGTCGGATTTATCAAAAAACAATTCATAGTTTTTTCACCACGATAATGCACCACATCACGTGGCATTGATTCTTCGTACGTCAAAAAATCAGGTAATATTGTTTCACAACCATCGAAAATCGCTAGAAGATTTGAAGGACACTCTGGCTGATGAATATAACAAATGATTCGAGAATTGGAAAAAACGTTGGCATATGTTTATTATATCGGATGTATAATTCTGAAGGCGTTGAAACAGTTCTAGAAGAATGTAATATTATAACAAAACTCACTTTAGAATCAGAAATTATTACAGAAACGAAATAAAACCTCGCAATAAATTTGGTCAGAATTTATAAAATTTAATTTAACGTGTTTTAAAAATATATATATTTATAAATACATATATCGTAATATTCCTTAACCGTATTATATTTTTTGTCAAGAGCAAAACAAAGCATCTTCTTTAAAAGAAAAAACTCATGCATTTTAATTTTTAATCCGCTCTTTTGTGCCTATTTATGAACATTCCATGCCTCTAGGTACTATAATAAGTAGCATTAGCAGCTACATTCATAAGTATAACCGATGGCCGCGAGGCAGTATGAATTTTCTTATAAATTTGTTGCCAAAAAATATATAGCGAATAATTTCACAACGAAAATACCCTAAGAGCACCATGGAACACTTCACTTTAAAACCGGATTATACTCGTATGGCTTTAAATTAGAATAATATTGTAACTGTATTTAAAACTGTTTTTAAAAATTCATCATTAACAACAAATTAGCAAACAAAAAAGTTAAAACATGCTTTTTCCTCCTTGTTTGCATTTTTTTATATTGCACTTGAAAATTTGTCATATTTTGATTTCACTTTTTTGTTAACACAAATAAATTTATTCAATTGGAACTTCCTGCTTCAATGGGCCAATTAAAAATTCCTGAATGCCAGGTGCTCACCGTTATTATGAGTTCATAAATTAGTAGGTGAAAATTGCATAAAGGTAAAAAACTTTCGATGACCAACACAATGGGCGGAATGTAAAATGAAAACAGCAACACAATAAGTTTCAAGTGCAAAGTAAAATTTTCAAAGTTAGCTAACAAAAACCGCAATCTTACATACGACAAGAGTGTAGCGCTAGATGGTATTAAATATAAAAATTTAAATTGAACTCAATACAAAAATAAAATTTAAAAAAAAATATAAATATAAATATAAATAAAAATAACATTAAAAATAAAATTTAAAATATAAAATAACATATAATATAAACAAAAGTAAAAATATAAATAAAAATTTGAATAAATCTCAAAATAAAGATAAAAAGAATGATTTACAAAATGACAATAAAAAAATTCGACACTGTGATTTTAATGTGCAAAATAATTTATTTGTTTCGATATTTTTTTCTTTCTTAACAAATTCTACTGCCAACCTTGTTTTCCGTTACACTTCATAAAATATTTAACTGCACTAACAGCCTTAACACCACAAAAGGTCACATTTATATTTCAAATTTTTTTTTTTTGTTCACTTACTTCGGCTACGACAAGTTCAATTTCATTGCTGAATAACACGCGAACGAGTACCGCGCCTAAACGACAGGAACAAACGATAGGACAACACTGTTGGCAGTGTGAATGAAGACGACGCCAAGCATTACAGCAATGGTCGATGTTGGCATCTGACGAAGTGTAACACGAGCGCAAAGCGTCGGTGTGCGTTGGAGTGAAGTGGAGTCATATTCATTGAGCGCCTAACAATAATTCTACTGCATACACAAATGAGTGACTCTTTTTTTATCTCGATATCTTTTCACTTTTATCTGCATTCACTTTCACCTGTGTAGGACTCTTATGCGTCTTTGCGTGCTTACTTCCATATACATCAATTATAATTGCATATTTTATATATAGGTTTTCCTTTACTTTAGTTTTCTTTTAGTTTTTTGTTCTCAATTCGCAGTAACTAATACATTTAAAAGGATATTTTTCGTGCTCACGGTTTCATCCAACACATGTACTCATATTTGCCATTTCACGTAGCCGTCGTTGAGTACCGTTATACCGTTACGCTGTCCATAACAGAATGCCAGCTTGTGTTGTCTATTTGTAAGCGCCAAAGCTTATCCTGTTTTTTCACACTGTATGCGATGTTGTCCACATTAAATGTGGTCAGTAGATACTTACCTTACAGATATTATTAAATCCAACCTGAAAGATATAAACCAAAAATGATTAAGGTTCAGGACTTGAAAACCGAGGACCTGAAGGTAGAGATTCATGAAAGAAAAGTAAATTTCAAAGGTGGTCTTGGTTGCGGTAGACCATGAAAAAGGAACACAATGGCAAAGGCGAACAGAACATAAGAAAGCCGCCGAGATGATGTAGGACGAAGCAATGGACCTGACAAAAACACGATCTTCGCAAAGGCAAATTGCAGCGGAAAGTCCAATCGCAAAAGCTTTCTGGTCCCAATAAAACCGCTTGAAGCTAATATCAGGACTTTTGCAAAGGATGTGGGAAAGCGAAAATGATCAATACTAGCGATGCTGCTGGACAGCGCACCCAAGTTATAAGTGGTAGGATAAGAGCCTGATCTGATAAGGAATCAGTAAAGGAAATACATATGTTGTCGCTTTGTAATGCCCAACGAAGCAGTTTGTGCCCGCGATCTCCGAAGATCTAGATCGCTTGCAGGGATTGGGAAAAGTGTGTGAGGCTTAAATGGAGAATGCCAAATACGAATGTAATATGAAAGGGAGAGGCCAATAACTATAGCATGTTCTAGAGCACATGAATCGATATATTTGACGGATGATATAATGAATATTTAATCCATTACTGCATGCGAACAATCGATGTGTATATTAGGACGCAGGCGCACACTGCTGACTATCTGTTGCAAGTTCTGTTCCTTAATCACAACACTGGTGTAAATTTTGTGTTTTCAAAGGATTTTCTAAAAAATTGTGATTTAATTTACGAAATTGTTACAATAAATTAATTATGCTCATAGATGGCGCAGAAAATTGGCAGATTTTCAAATTAACAATAAATTTAACAGTTTTATTTCAAATTTAATACTTTATTACATTGACTATGCGAGTAAATATACTAACTGAATTTTCCAGGATTGGTTTGTTAATATATCAGAAAATTGAACTGAAATAATTTTTGTAATGATTAAGGGATTCACTTACATTTATATTATAAGCTTATAAATAAGTTTATTAACATTTTCAGTGAGGTGAAATGGTAATATGTTCAATATGTTTTTTTCTAATATTTCTAAGTTCTTATTGTGCAACCCTTTAGATACAATTTTTTAAGTATGTATCAATTTTTTGTACAGCCCACATTTTTTACATATTTTTTTTTTTGGTTTTGATAAATCAAAGAACTCCCAAGTCATTGTCATTATTTCGCCTACCAACACGACATACAATTATATTTATTTACTTTAAGGTGAACCAAAAACTAATATATAATATTTTGTTCTATTTTAAAAGGTATCGATAAGCATTCAAAGCTTCCCATATAAATAACAAGTAAAAAATCTTTTTTCTTTACAGGTAGAATGTTTTGCGTGTCGGATTCTTGTAGAGGATAAAATTTCTTAGAAATTCAACTTGGTAACAATTTTTTTGGTTCAATAATGTAGAAGAAGCTTTGAAAAGTAAAAAAAAAATCTCACAAAAACTACTTATTTTGATTTTTCTCTTTTTCAATAGACGAATTATTTACATAAACAATTTGTCAATTTTTATACCATGCAAGAATCCGTAACAAAAAACCTTTACCTTGAACTGTTCAAAAGTTATGATCATAAGATTTTTACGTGATATTTGTAAAGGGAACTTATAAAGGTGCTCACCGACACCTTTTAAAATAGAGCATAAAAGCATGTCTTGCATGGACATCGATAAGTTAGTTTTTGGCTCACCCTAATGTACATACATATGAACATTTTTCGTAAGCAAGAGGGTGTCCGACGTCGTCATTTTGAGGCTTTCTAGTTACTTTTACCTCTCGCCCATCGAAGTTCGTGTTTGTTCCTCTATTCTCATCATCATCGTGTCCCTTATCCTCATCTTCTCATTCTCACGAACATTTGTTGCTTCTACTTGTAGTGAGTGCTTCTGTAACATTGTCCTTGCTATTGTTGCTCTGTGTCATTGTATTTATTGTTGCTCTTTTTGCTACTTTTATCATATTCATACACCTAAAATGAGCTGAGAGTAAATTTTCGACGTCGTTGTCTTTGTCGTTGTCGTCCTCATCTCTTTGCGTAGCGGTATGTGACGAAGGTAATCTGATGGTATTACATGACGATAACATTATGTATTTAAGCATGTATGTATATACAACTTCCAAATTAATGAACTCGACTTCATTTCGTCATTTGTTGGCGCTATTGCTGTTGGTAGGGCTGTTTTTGTTTGGGCATTTACTTTGCTACATCAACCTGGTCACCTAAATACTTTCAGCTGGAAATTTCTTGAGAGGTTTTGCTTTACATTTACCTACGATTTGAGTAAGTTTGTTATACTATATATACAATTGTATATCGTAATTTTTGTGTGCGTGTAGTACATTGATTTCGGAGTCATAAACATAAATCTAAGAAGTTTTATAGTAATATGCCTGGGCAGAGATCAATTTCATTTTACTGAGTATCAACAGTCTAAGAAATAAGTCAACCTTTAAGCTAACATTAGTAATGAGATCTCTTTTTTAACGAGAAAGCGGCTTATGAACAATTGAATTGTGGAGTTCGACAACATATCTGATAAGTTGGTACAGGGAGTTCTGGGGCAGTGGATAGAGCAGAATTGTTTTGAAAATTATTTTCTGTCTATTCGTCCGTCTGTCTTTGCAACAGTTAGTTTGAAAGAAACTGCAATACTTTGATGAAAATTAATAAGCATGCCATAGCTGCTTGACAATTGAAATGGATGTAACTAATCAAATTTCAGACATGAGGGCATTCCCTATTCAAAATATCGGAAAATAGTATGACTTCTCCTTAATAGGCATAGATACCGCTTATGCGATTATATCCGAGTTAACAACAACTCGCCATTCGTTTCTGATCTTGAGTCGAAAATTTTCAAAACTGAACTACATATGTTAATGATCTCGTATGTTCATTATGCCATCGTCTGTGGTTTTCGCCGTCGGCAATCGCCGAGAACCATAAATCTTCAGTAGAACCTTTCTCTCGACGACTTCCAAAGCGGATATTATTCACCGGATATTGTCAACGTCCACGCTACTCCATTATAAAGTAGAACGGGGACTTTATAATATATTTTTCTGTCGAGGGGCCTTCCCAAAGCAACTCTTTTCGGCAGCAGTAATTCTGTGTTAGTTTCCAAGCCATACGTTGTTGTTGGTGTTGATTAGGATTAAGTTAAAAAGGTCGGACGATAATGAGTAATTCTGTCGGGCACATCATTTAGCATTGAACGATTCGGATAGGTCCTCCCCGCCAACGCCAGTTTACACAGCCATAAAAGTTTTACAGGAAAAACAAACAAACATATCAGCGTATAGGCAGTTCGTTTTCCAGGTGTAGCTTTAAAATCGATGAAAAATGGCATGACACGAATTTTTTTTTTAACAACTAGTCGCCGCTGGAAGCGGGTATCGCACATCCTTAAGAGTATGAATAAATACGTTGTCTCGAGTCTGACATGATAGAAAATTCTGACAGCTACTTAAGCAAAACACTATCCGTAGGACTCAAATATGCAGACATGTCTAAGCATATCATTACAGATGGCTCTAAAATGGAACGGAGAGGGGATGCTAGAGCATACTGTGCCCAACCAGAGATAAGAAAGTTAATCAGGCTAACGAAGTAGTGCCGTATCTTCCAATCCGAAATATTTAATATAAAAGTTTTCACGAGAGGAGATACATATGTACATATGCAGATAGTCAATAGCACATGAAATGGCTAAAAACGGCGTCCTGTATGATAACCTTGAAGTCACAGTTTCATTGCCATTCAGGCATGTAAAGCAAGAAACAGTTTGGCATTGTCAAGCTAATAGAATTTTTTAACGAACAAAGGGTTATAAAATAACGAAAATTTTATGTAAAACGTCTATCGTGACATAGAGGTCGAACTCCAGGTTACTTGTAGGGTTATTAGCAAGGCGCGGCTTGTTGTGTTGGTGTCAGGTTGAGGATAACAAATGCGGGAAATACAATGAATGTGTAGAAGCAGTAGAGAATGTAATCTGTGAATGTCTGGCATTCGACAGACAGCGAATGTATAGTTCCAAAACACTTTTTTCAATTTCCAAAGAAAACAGAAATGTTCTTCAAACAACAGACACAACAAGAAGTGTGGAAGTACATAATTTTCGTCCCATGTGGTATATCTGGTAACACTATATACGTGGTTGTGTGGACTTCCCAAGGAGTCAACCAATTCAGCCCTATCCAACCTAACTTAAATATTATAGTTCAAATCGAACAATTGAAAGTGAGTCCCTTTGAGGCTTCCCAAGCATTAGCGGTTGTAGACCTCAGATAGATTGTGATACAGTTAGTTATTAACAATGATCTGTTATTCAAAGTATTAAAAGAAAATTATAATAATATATGTAAGTACATATATTCATATTTTTACACTTTTCAACCAATTTATTTGCACAAAACCACACCTTCATATTCACACTCACGAGAGACGGCATTTGCCATTCAGCTCCAGTCCGAGCTGTACAACCGCAATGGCCGCAAATTACTGCGAACTGTGGGCGAATGAACATAAACTTATACAAACACCATACATATGTACTTCTGTACAGAAAAAATCTGTTGATTTCTGTTAATAACAATTATACAAATACTAATATATATACATACATATACATATACATATATATGGGCATATACATATATATATATATTACATATATATGATAGCATTGCACTATGAAGTTGATCATGTAGAATCACTATTAAAATGTTTGTCGGATATGCTTGTTCAACATAGCGTACACACAACGGCATACAAACAAGCATGTAAAGTAGTCTACGAGAGCAACAGCTGCCAGAAACCGCATGCAAACTCAAGCATGTTTTTACTATAATTTGCATGTACATATGTTTGTGTGTATGTGCTATATTTGCACATAACTTACAAATGCGCCTTTTGGTATGCAAGCAAGCCACTCATCCAAACACATACAAACTTAGCTTAATGTTTTGGCATTCAACGCTGCATTGTACCATTTTAAGCGCAATTTATTATGTCAAGAATGTGTTCCGCTACTCTTAAACAACTTCACTCACACATATATACATACATGTATTTGTACTTGAAAACAATGGAAATATGTATGTATATGCCGGAATGTATATGCTTGACAGTAAATCTAGATATCTTTCGGACTATCGTATTACTAGCTCTCCGGATACCCAGCTCGTGTTTTCAATAATCAGATCAATAATTGTAATCTTCTTCTCCTCCATGTCCGCCATAATATCCTGCTTACAAAAACTGATAATATTCCTTCGTAACTTATCCTCTACGAAAAATAGCTCTCTTGTATTGAGAGCTTGCAGGTGGAAAGCCCAAACTTTTCCATGGTGGAAATGTTGGAAGCATGTTCGTCTACTATCTCATTACCCTTTGTGGTACTATCTCCCGGCACCTATATCAGATTCAGAGAGAACGACTCAGCTATCATGTTAAGCGATCTGCGATGATTCCCTAACGTTTCTTATTTAATAGTTACATATTCCAGAGTTTTCAGTGCTGCTTGACTATCAGGAAAAAATCGACGAGAATATTCTTAGACCTAGACTTATAACATCATCATATATCGTCGCTAGTTCCACCTAATCACAGTATAGTTATCCGGCTTGCTTGCAGCAATAAAACTAACTGACAGTTACAAAATCAGGCAATCTCTCCGCGATGCTATCACTATCATCTGTCACCGATCTTTTAAAATAATTCTAGGAAATTAATTTCATTATTAAATTTTAACTAATTTTCTATAATTTTAGGTGTTGGACAAACCAGGATTCGAACCCATGGCCTTCCACATGGTAGTGCGCACTGATAACTACTCAGCCATGGCGGAGATATCAGCTCCAGAAGATAATTAAGGTAAAATCACCTAAGCCATATAGATTTTTTTGTTTTTTACAGGCTAAAATGTTTTCAATGAAGAAAGGATTTGCAATATTAAACAGATCAGTTGTTTGATATTTGTTGCAGATTAAGGTTTAATTAAGAATTTTTAATTTTTTGTATTTTTATTATTTTTCAAAGAATCAAAGTGTGAACTGGACTGGAGTCTAACTCTGTTAAATAAGGTCTATAGGAAGTAGCCCTAATCTGAGAACCTGTGATCGATCAGATGAGCGCTTTCCAAAGAGGTCTTTCCAAAGAAGATCAAAAAAAGAGAAAGTCAATCAGCTTCGCATATATTCAAAAAATCCGAAAGCTAAATACTAAATTATTCCTTTTTCCTTGACTACTCATTTGTGCCGTAATAGCTTTAACCCAATTATTTGGAGTATTCACATAGATATATACATATATATTTGGCGCTTTATAACCGCTGAAACGATTTTCGGCCGTGCTCCTCCTCCAATTTGTGGTTTTTCGACTTGATGCTTTTTACCAACAAATGGAGGGACCTACAGTTGATTCTAAGCTGCCTCCGAGCGGCTGGTGGATTTTTATGAGAATCTTTATTTCATGTCAGAAATGCTTTCGAAGGACTTGACATTCCCTGCCGAGGGGCGATCGCAACGGAAAAAAATTAATTTTCTATAATTTTGGTTGTCGCTCGAACCTGAGATCGAACCCAGACCTTCTGAATTGTAGTACGCAATGCTAACCACTCAGCTATTGCATAATCACATATACTACATATATTTCCAAACCCCTTTTCAAAAAACCACCGGACGTGAAATAACTGAAATTTTTAGCCTATAATTTGTAAGAGCCAAAATATTTTCCTTTAAACAAATAAAATAGTTTCATCAATATAACAATAGGTTCAATCCAACTGTAAACAAAATCAAGAAAATGGTAGACTATTTACCAGCAACACCAAAAGATATCCCTCTCTTCTCAACGGCTTTCTTAAATTTCTAATCTTAACAAATGAAGAGTCAATAAGTGTCGTCATTGTTTGATATTTAAGCTTTTGTATCGCTCTTTTGTCCTGCCAAATTTCCAATCACGTTTAATGTGCCATACAAACTACAATTTTTGTTATATTGAATTTCAGGACGCCATTGAGTCTAGTATTTCAGTCAGTAACTGTGCATAATCACATGCATACATATTCATGTATATATGTATTTATGTATCACAAACATTGCCCACTTCGGTGAGCAAAGCAATTTAAATATTTACACGCTCTCTGTTCGACGACTCTCTCCAAATTCACAAAGCTTCCGTTATTTCACTCAACTGTTGCTTCTTGAGTGGAAGGTTGTATACAAGTATATGTTATATATGTATAGAAAAGCATTCGTGTACATGTGCTTATCGCCATTTGTACGCTATCGAACAGCTTTATATCCTGTCAAATATTTCTCTATACAATTTTTCACTAAAGAATGTCATACGATTTTTTTAAACACTGATAAATTAAGTACGGAAATAGCATATCAATGAACTTAGTTCATGTGTCACCATTTATTTTATCGGAAAAAAACGTTACTATTATTTTGTAATGCTTTTTATACGTGCAAATATGTGTAAATTGAAATTTAAATCTTGCTTTGAGCACTTTATTCATTTAATATCAATCCATTCTCTCGCCTTGCAAAAAAAATTAATAAAAAACTAAATTTTTCTTTCAACACATGTTTACTGACGAAGAGAATAATCTAACCGCTGCCCCGTAACATAGTAGAGCGGCAATTTGTTTCATTCGATGCGCTCAGTAAAACATGGTTGTGGCTCGTTGAGTATCTTACCGCATTGTAAGATTCTATATTTATTAATATATATAGATATATATATATATATACATATGTATGTATGAACAAGTGAATATTTATGCCTTATGTAATTCTTCGGCCATGTTAATTACCTCAGTCTGCCTGAACAAATTTTAATGAATTTTTCGTGAGTTCTTAAGTGAGGACATAACTTATGTGTGAGGTGTGTTCAAAAAATAAGATCAATTTTAATTCCTCCAAAAAAAAAAATTTATTAATCTTTATTTAATCTCGTTCAATGTTGTCCCATGGAGGATGGAATCGGATGAATACGACAGCTGTACGCCGTAGCTAGTACGCAAAGGTCCATAAATCTTTCGTAAACCATTCTCGTAAACGTGAACGTCCACCAGTGTACACAACAAAGGAAGAGAATTTGGAAGACTTTTGGGATTCGGTCTTTGTTCAATTGCCACATTGCCACCACATCATCTATGACTTCAAAGTCATTACTCCCAATAGTGACGTGGTAGCCAAGACGCGAATGCGCTGAATGTTTGTTTTATGATAGGAGATATTTCGTCTTGCACTCATTCACTACCAGACACAGTCGCTGCGCTCCTTTATCTCATCTGGCTAATGCAGAACATATGGCGCAGTTATTGAGGCCGATAATATTAATATCATTTGCGGACACTAGGAGATGTACGCTCTTATAGAAGATTGTACCTTCACTATTTAGTTCTGCACCTGGTATTATTTTCTCATTTCATGCATCAGTTTGAAAAGTTACACGAAAGAGCTTGACCTTATGGAAAACGGAACCGTACTATGTAATTGCTTAGATATATGCTTGTATTTATTGTACAATCAATTGTCTTTGTTAATAAAGTTTTGATATATATATAAATAAATAAAAATCAACAAAAAGGTGGTAGATGTCGATTATATTCTCATTGGTCTTTTTCAGAATTTGGACAACGGAGAACACCTGATTAATGATCGATTTGCCAGGTCTGAAGCCACATTGATAAATTCCAATGATTTAGTTGGCTCTAATATTTTCCCACTTTAATTGTCGCATATGTAGTTTTTTGTCTAAATTTAAAGAGAGAACATTGTTTCTTCAGGAAAATGGGTCTAGAACCGATTGAATTAATTAAAATCGAATTATGGTTCAATTTACTTGAAATTATTTTCTTTTCTAGAAAGTGGACCAGACACTGATCTTATTGAGACAAATATTTGTAGGGATGGTTTTTTTGAATTTTTGTACGAAGGCATCATTTTGTATTTGTATTTTTTTTTTTTTTTTTGATTAACATATGTAAGAGGTCGGGAAAAATAGGCATGAGTTGGATAAAATTATAAATGGTTCATAGATCGCTGCGCCACGTCAGTAAACAGTCTGTTTCGAGTTTTACGATTCGGTTATATCCATATGGTTGCGAACTTTTTTTAGACATTAAATTTTATTGTCCACAAACGTAGACCAAACTAGAGCCATTTGGTTTTTCTCGTGGCATTCATATTTACATTTTCGTGGAAAACATTGAGTGGTGATTAATCTCTGACCATTTTTATAACTCAGCCACTGCAATATTCAAATACCAAATATTGTAAGCACATGGATACAAATATGCATATATTTCAATAAACAATAAGAATATTGTCAATTTTCATTAAAATGGGAAGAAGCCACAACAACGTGTGCCCGGGCATTGCTAGCATAGCAATGTATGAGTTTTCTCTATTTATATCAAAATAATAAAAATTTATATTTCCAAAAGTATTCAGCATTTCTTTACAGTCAGAGCCATAGAAATACCCAAAAACAAAAAAAAAATTGCGTTGGTCAGTGTTACCTGAAGAAAATTTATCCAAATTAACTTATAATTAATATGGAACTCACTGGATGACAATTTTTTATTTACTTTCATAGGTATTTATTGAATCTGCTTCAACAGCGGAAGCCTCACAATATGTAATCAAATCTTAAAAACCTAAATTCAAAATATAAAGATTCATTAGCTATAAATATAGTGGCTCAGTGCTGCTTTTTACAAGGCTGTTTTGTCTCTCCTCTTCAGGCGTGTTTGACTTACATATGTGTTAGCCAAAGGGCTTCGATGATAGTGTAGTTTTCTTACGTATTTTTGTGTTACGATTTCAATCTATCATTTGATGGGGTGCATGTTTAAATCTATATGGATATTTTCATTACGCATATACCACGGTGCGCCCATTATTATTCTTTAAATTTTTTATTAGAATCTTTGTATGACATCTATATTCGTCGCGCAAGCTGTGCTCCATAACAGGATTCCACACATCCACATCGCTTTAAATTGTAGCAATAGAAGGTTTTTTTTTGTTAAGGTTGAGGCCGGAGCTCTTGTTCAAAAGCTAATATAAACTGGCATATTTGATTTTAAGCAGAAGCTATGTTGTTGCCAGGTTAAGCGCCTGCCTAAGTGAATTCCAAGTTATGTAATTTCGTTAGCTTGCAGAATAGATGCATCGTTAAGCTTGACAGTAAAACACGTTTTTGGCTTTCATGTAAAAGTGATGTGTTTGCATTTTTCGTTAACTTTTCCTAACGATTCTTCAGTTCGTTTAATGGTTGTTCCAACACTTTTGTCGCTGTATTGGGACATTTGTGCCGACTCATTATATCAGTACCATTCGAAAAATTGACGTGATTACATTATCACTTGTGGAAATATCGGAGGTGAACATTATACACAATATTGACCAAAGAACACTACCCTATTGAACGCCTACCGTGATTGGATACTCCCCTATTATATATTCGTTTACTTTTATGGTTTACTTTTACAGTGAATCGCCTGATGGATAAGTAGGATTCAAGGATATTGTGTAACGTGTTAGGCAATGATTGTTTAATTTTATAAATTAATCCACCATGCCACACATATTCAAATGTTTGAGCCACATCAAAAAAAAATCGCCGAGCAACACTCTGAATTCGAAAGCTTTCCTTATTTCATTAGTTATACGAATTACAAACTAATGAGTAGGGATTATATCATGTTCATAGAAAAAGGAGAAATTTTGGTTAGCAATACATTTTCGAACTTTTCCATGATTGTGGGTAATATAATAGCACTAAAAGATTTTCAAGAAAAATGAGAGCAACGCTTAGTAGTTCTATTAGTGTGATATTATCGTATCCAGAAAAACAAAAAATGCAAAACAAGTCGCATTTTCTTTTTCAATTCTGTCCCAGGAACCCTTGTTCAATCTCATTCCCGCCGCAAGCGTCAATTATTTTTAATCAGGAACTCAATTTCAAATACAAGTATTTTTTTATTTTTAAGCCATTTAGTTTGGAATATCATAAGATGAAAAGAATGCTGTATTTCAATTGTCTGTTCATTTAATTTAATCATTACTGGGGAATGAGCACAAAATAAATAAGCTTTGGTTTTGGCAAATAGTAAATTCCTATCTACATTTTTGGTGATGGTGAAGTCATTCAGATTAGTTAATTTTCTTGAGTCTGTAGGATAGTGAGTTTTTTGTCTTGGGTAGATAAGCTAGAATCTGTTTTTGGTACTCATGACCGTAAAATATTACTGGCGTCCTTTTTGATTTATTATTCTAGAGCCCCAATAAAAATGTTTTGCATTGTAATCTGCTCCAACTAAAAACCTTTCACCCAGAGTTGTGAAAAAGTCGCTAAATTGTTTTTCTGCTACTAAAATGTGATCCATTTCGAGGTTCCCTACTTTTTTAAAGAAAAAAAAAACACAGAAAATTCAAATATAATGGGGAATGTTTATTATCACTCGAAAGAACATTCTTTGGCATTTATTTTCTCAGTTTGTCCATCCGTCTAACGATGTGATATCACACGATCTTGGTTGCCAGTCGACCGGCCCAAATCGTGAAATTATCTGCTCACCGAAGTGTTATCTCAATAAATTCATTGATTGATGCGATGTGTGGAAAGTGGCGCCGTCTTGTTGAAACCAAATGTCGTGCAGATCACGAGCTTCAATTTCAGGCATCAAATATTCGGTTATCATGGCGCGATAACGGTCACCAGTTACGGTTACGTTCTCACCGGCATCATTTTTGACGAAATATGGACCGATGATTCTTCCGGTCCACAAACCACAGCAAACCGTTGTTTTCTCTGGATAAAATGGCAGCGCTTGAATCTCTTCAGATCTTCGTCCCAAATGCGGCATTTTTGCTTGTTTACATACCCATTGAGCCAGAAATGGACCTCATCGCTGAACAAAATTTAGCTCGAAAACGTCGGATCTTCTTGGAGCTTTTCAAGAGCCTCAAGAGCAGTTCTTGCATAAGCTGTATTTTGTACGCTTTCAATTTAAAATCTCGACGTAAAATGCGCCAAAGCGTTCCATACGTCAGTCCGAGTCGCTGCTGTAGAACTTAAATCCAGGGATAGAAAAATTATACATATTGGCGAGGTGTGTGTAAAGTACAGTGGGAGGTGGTACACACAAACTCCTTACAGTTCGTACATTGTACGGGGTCATTTCGCTTAAGTTGTTATTCTAACGCTATTTCGCGGTGTAAGAGATACTTCAAATTGTAAATTGGTGGGGTGTCATTCTTGTCAAGTTGAGTTGAGCTTTTGGATTTATAAACTTGTAACATAGGTCTTCTAGAGATTATTTTACATCATTTGAGTCAACTGATTATTAAATTCCCTTTATGCCTATAATCAAGAATTTGGCTCTCTTTCATTGGTATGAATGGCACTTTGAATAAAAAAAATCTATCAATCTTAAGAATGAAAGCAAAGTGCTGAAAAATCCAACTTGAAGGCGACAATTTGACAACAACAATATATAGAGGTGCTTTTATCTAAATCCAAAATTGCATTTTTCCAATAAAATTTCGTCAGTTTAATTAAAAGCTTATTCTTATTTAATGAGTATATTGACCGACTAACCTATGAATAACGACAATAGAATTCGATGATATCTGTGAAATGATGTATTTTCAGTCAGCCCAGACATCTCTCGATTATACTAAAATAAAATATATGTAAGTGTTTAAAGTAGCAATAGATTGTGATGATCCCGTATTGGAGTACCACTTAATTATGGACAAGCACATAACAGACTTGGGTGTACGTGTGTGTGTAAATTTGTTTGAACTCATACATCTTGTGGGTGAAGAATAATTGTATTTTAACGGGGTTGTCTGACTGATTAAAAAGTATTTATTAAATAAATATTATTTTTATAGTAAATAATAAATACGCAACACACACATGAACATATAACTAAGTACATGTACAGAGTTAAAGTAAAGTTCAGAGTCTCATTTATTGAGCATTATTACATAAAGTGAAGTCTGCTGCTATGTTCTTCTTATAATACTTTCCCTTTATAATGCAAGCATCGTGAGTATGTATAATTAACGGTATAGTAATATTCTTATTATCAGTAAAGAAATTTACAACGGCGCTTACATCAACAAAAAGGGTTGGACAATTTATCATGGAGGCTAAAGTCCGTCGTGGACGCAACATGATATGGAATATGTATATACGTACGTGCATATGAATGTACATTTAGAAGAAAACTGTGTTTCGAATTTGTTCTCGAAATAATTATAATTCAAATAATGCAGTAATTTGTGCAAGATGTCATAACTGACCCGCGTCGAGCTTGTATCACGCCTAAAAGATAGAAATGTTCCTTTCTGTAGCGTCTGTTCGGCGGCGGACGTCGGTCTTGAGATAACGCCTCGCTAAATAAATGTATACTGATTCTCCTACCTACTCGGGCAGCAAACTTGTTGTTGCTGGGCCTAGAGTCCACCACGTAAAAACCAGCTCCAATGACAAATTTCAACATTCCTTACATGAGAGACCCCACTTTTGATGACGAAGACTGAAAACATTTACAGACCACACTTTAAGGCATGAACCTGAAATGTCTGGTTTCTTAATTGGGAAGATTCCGCTGCTCAGCCGGTTGATGTCCTCCTAAGGCTACCTATAGAGATAGATATAGTAGATCTAACATTACTACTGTCCATGAAGTGTGATGGACTGGACAAGGACGCAAAAAAATTGGTCCCTGTGACTTACACTACAGCGCCCATATAAAGGAGCGCAAATTTGGTGTCGAATTCGTAGTGGGAGCGATACTCAATCAGTGCGTTAACATCTTGCCTCAATCTGCATCAAAACGATGTTCCTCAACATATCACAGACTTATATGTAATAATAATATGTAAATAAAAATGTATTTAGCGTTCGCTTTGAAAATATTTATTCCACCGCCGCCACGATGCGACGATGCGATGTACTTGCGCTATAACTGCAAGGTAAAGAAGATATCTTTGGAACAAGTTCTGGAAAATCCAGCCGAAACAGCCCAAAATGGGTTGGGGCTGATCCGTGTGGCCGGTGACCGAAATATGGTTGTCTAAACAACTAGATTCCCGTGCTAAAAAATTCATAAATTTTCTTGGTGTCTCTGCATCGAAAAACTCGCAACCAGATCAACGGAAGACACGTCTCAGATGTGCGTACTGTTCGGAGTCCTAACCGAATCGATTAACTATCTTATTGCACCCCAGATACGCATACGCCTCTGTGCAGTTCGACGTCGAAAAGCTGAAATCATAACAGACAGCCGTGCATAAGTGTGGTATAAGCGCAATGTGGGGCGGCAATTCAAGCTCCCTACGTACAGTTGAAAACGAAGTCATTGGATTTCGGTTAAAAAAAACTGTTATGATGAGAATAGTCATATCGGAGTAAAGAAAAAAATAAGATATTGGAAATATAACAAGAGTTTGAAGAGGAAAGCGAGATGAGATGCCAAATAGGAGAAAATCTGGAAAATTCTACGAAAAAAATAAGCGTACTTCAAAAGGTTTCAAAGACTAGATATATTTCTTGTAGAAACCATAAAGGGGATCTGGTGACTGACGCTCAGAGTTTACTGAGTTCATGGAGGGAAAACGTAGCATCACCCGACTATGAAGAAGTTCGAATAGCAATTGCGCCTGAAGAGTAACAACAACCGGCTGGGCTATTCGCGCATGGTGGCAAAGAACTGACAAGGTGCATGATCAGCTTCTTTGAAGAATATATCGATAAAAACTAAAACCCACCGTCAACGAACTAATTGAACTTTATCAGTGTGTAAGCTGACTCCAAGAAGACCCAGGAAAGACCTTTTCGAGCAGCTTAATGCTAAAATGAGTTTATGACAAGCTAAACTGACCAGGTGCAATCTTCTATACGAGCATACAACTGTTGGTGTACACCGATTATATTGTCATCATCAGCTTCCGTAAACATGCTATTAATTCTTTTTCTCCAGCATGTATAAGGAACCGACTACGACACAACAGAATCACTCTTGCCAACAGTTGCTACTTTGGACTGAGTAGGCAATTGATAAGTAAAGTCCTCTCTCGACGAACCAAAACCAAACTCTACAAGTCGCTCATCATTCCCGTCCTGACATATGGTGCAGAAGCCTGGATGATGTCTACATCTGATGAGTCGGCTTTAGGAGTTTTCGAGAGAAAAGTATTGCGGAAGATTTATGGTCCTTTGCGCGTTGGCAACGGTGAATACCGCAGACGATGGAACGATGAGCTGTACGAGCTATACGATGACATAGACATACATAGTTCAGCGAATCAAGAGACAGCAGCTACGCTGGCTAGGTCATGTCGTCCGAATGGATGAAAGCGGTCCAGCTTTGAAAGTATTCGATGGAGTACCCGCTGGCGGAAGCAAAGAAAGAGGAAGACCTCCACTCCGTTGGAAAGATCATGTGGAGAGCGACCTGGTATCACTTGGTATTTCTAACTGGCGCCAAACAGCAAAAAGAAGAAACGAGTGGCGCGCTATCGTTGACGAGGCTATAATCGCCAAAGAAGAAGGGAAGAAGTATAAGGAACCGAAGCGAATGGGTCTGGTAGACGGCAACTACGCTACCAAGCTAATATTGTCCGGATGTATGAAAGTATTCCAGATTTGGAAGTAGAGGAAGAGGAAGGCCTCCATCAATTTGAAAAGATCTAAGAAGGAGAGTGGGAAGTTTGGCGCTGAAAGGCGCATAAAAGGAACGACTACCGTGATATTGTTAACTCAGCTATAATCGCGTAATCTATGATTACGAAAGGCTACTAACTACAGGCATAAAGAAATAAAAAATCTCGGAGAGGAAGTAAAGCGTCAATTTTGCAACCAGTGCCTATTTCCTTTTCACTGTAATTGTATATCGCTTCGATTCTAAATTTTTTAAAACTTTCTCGCAAAATGTTTTCTCATTTCATCGAAAGATCATGGATTGCAGTTCCAATAGAATCTATATCCCAAGAAATTGTTTCCACATTTTTTCAAATGCGAAAACCCTTCTTTATAGGTTAATTACCACAACAAGGCGCGTGTCATGAACCAACAGGGAAGCCGATCTAATATCTCTGAAGCCAATAATATTTCTTTGAATGTATCACATGTGTTTACGTAAAAGTATGTAAACAAATTATTGACTTCTAATCTGGGGATTATATTTAATTATTAAGTAATATTGCACATATTCACATGTGTACATTACTATAAAGTAAAATATTTGAATCACATTTTTTGGGTTAATGTATGTAAATAGTTTATTTTTAGTCTATGAAGCATAATCCCGATCCTAAATTCATTCAAAAATGCATGGACTTTGAACTATGGCGTGCTCGCTAAACATATTTACAAACATATTTCCATAAGTATTTAGATAATTCGAGAAAATAGCACAGTATAATATGAGTTAAGTGTCTTAATGCGGGTATTTATGCCGATAATACACTGTTTTCCATACAGAAAACCCGCCTTAAGCGTATCCACATGAGTGCATGATCGTGATATGCCGGCTATGTTATCAGCATTCTATAATAGACGGCATCGTTGTCAGGCATTAAAGGTCAATTCCTTAATCACAAACCGTACTGTTGAAAAACTGAGCAGCGATTTTAATATGTACACATATTATTTAATTCGAAATATCAGTGGATTGCAAGCGCACCACTAAACAGTCAACATTAAGCCATCAGAAAGGAAGCTACTTTGAACGGGCGTGAATTAATTTCGAATATTAAGATTTTAAAATTATTTAAAATTAATGCCCGTCTAATAACTAAAGAAGATCAGTTGAATAATTTAGTGATTTAAAGAACGAATAATATTTATTAGAAAAATATAAAACAAATTAACAAACGCTGCAGTAAAATGGGTTAGTTTACCGTTAATAAGAAATTGTATAATATATATATATATATATATATATATATATATACATATTTTAATTATAATCCTATTATTAATTAAGTTTTTAATTAATTGATTTTGATTTGATTTTAATTTAACCATGCTTGATATACATATATAAATCTACAGCAAATGCACCGAGCAGCAAACTACACCTCGAATCACTCGATAGAATCGTCAGCATTCCTTTGGTTGAGACAAGTTTTAAACGTATTGAAAATATATACGATAAAGTCAAACATAATAATCGACTTTTCAATTGGTATTTCGAAACGGCCGAGTCTACTATCTCTGCCGCCTACGAATCTGTGCAGCCAGCAGTCAAACTTTTCGAAGCGCCAATAAAACAAATTGATAGTGTTATGTGCAAAAGTTTGGACTTATTAGAACAGCGTATACCCTTAGTATATTTGCCACCTGAAATGGTAAGTATTTACTTGTAAGCGATATATATATATACATATATCAATTAATAGCAGTATGACTTCAAGATGTATTGGAATACAAAGGAGTATATGTCGGATCATCTGGTGCGACCAGTTTTGAAACGTGCCGATTCCGTCAAACATATGGGTAATACCGTTCTGGAAAGTTCATTAACGGCCTACGCTGCAGAACGTCTCGATGAAGCCTTCACAGTTGGCGATAAATTTGTAGATAAATATTTGGTGCCCATACCCGGCGATCAAGTCGATGGTGAGTATGAGAAAAATGCTATATATGTATATTAAAAATATATATAATATTTAACTTAAAAAATAATTAATAATGGCTGTTGCATATGCTGCATTTGTTAGTATATATTTATAAGTAAATATCTACTTATAAATATGTACATACATATATATATTTATCAATATAAATATTTGCACTCAAAATATTAAAAGCACCAGTGGTTATTTTTGTATGTAATGTGTAATGTATTTATATTAATATTCAAATGTCGAGGTTATCACGTCCTCTATAGGCATGAATACATATAAATTATTAATTATTATGAATACATAATTTAATTAAGACGTATTCTCTCTACACTTGTTTTAAATGAAAATAAAAGAAAATACGCAAAAATGATAAGAGCGTTGCTTAAAAAAGTAAGCATGGGGTGAAAGTAGTCATCTGTAGCATAGCTTGAAATAAGACGCGGATTTTTAACATGTGACGCCCATCAAAAAGAAACAAAAATTTTTCATTCTACTAATTGTAAAGTTTTTTCTTATATTGTACTTAATATTTTTATTAATTACATACCTCAAGGAAAAAAAAAATGCCGCCGATATCTAGTTAGAATTTTTTTTCAATGTATCGTTTGGCAACACTAAATATATTTTTCCTCCCTCTGTATAGTTTTTTTACACTCTACTTTTTAAATTTTCTGTAATCTTTACTTTCGGCAACACGATTTCAAGTCTTATTAGTACCTTTCTATAAATAAATCGATTTTGGTACCATGTCTTCATCGCGAAGAAGTTATCTCAATATACAAATGTATTTTGTTCCATTTATGGAGAATACACAGCAAAAAAAAAAGTTTAGGAAACCTATAACATATTTCTCATAGAAACTGCGTTTTTTCGTATAGACGTAAACAAGCCGTAAATAGCTCAAATTGTTTATAAAATTTAGTTCTGAATACTTTGAATGGAAAGTAAAAAATCCCTTCGATGGATGTTGCTTCTCTGTATCGACTTTCATGGTGTTAATGTTAAAAAAATATATATTTATAAAGACTTAAGCAATCGGCTAGTAAAGGTCACATTCCGAAGAAGTACTTGTGCAAATTATTTGTTGTACCTGTCAACAATCATTTGTAGAAATCTGTAATTCTAGCGTCTACAGATCCAAAAAAAAAAAATCAAGTAGAGAATTAAACAATTTAATAAAGGATCTTGAAATACCTAAATAATATGCAGAGGAGCTTTTGTGTAGATCTAAAGATGGTTAACTTCCTATTCTTCATCTTTTTAATAATTATTTATTTCTACAATTAAGCTGCTACTGATGACGAAATCAATGCCGGAGTTGAGAAGGAGAATAGCGCCATTAAGGCCATTATAGCCATTCACCATGGTCAACGTTTCTCACGCAAACTCAAACGCCGTCTAACACAACGCACCTTGGCCGAAGCGAGAGCATTGAAGAAGCAAAGCAGGGAAGCCATAAATATACTTATATATGCAGCCGAGCTGGTAAGCTAAGTAAAACTTTTCTACGAAGAAATCGGTTAAACTAATTCTAATTAGAGCGAAATCAAATAAAAAATTCTGAAGTGAAAATACATAAATTCATTAGGCTAAACAAATCGTGGCTTACACAAGTCTTAACCGAGTATTTTGATCATCGTCATTATGGGATTTTTCTCAGTATGACGAGGTACAATTATCTTATAATTTGATTTGACTCAGTCAAATAGAGTTACGTAAGTTCGAACTTTGATAACACTCTTGAGAAGGTCCTTGCTTTAAGTATTGTCAGATACTGGAGCTTCATGACTGCTCCCTTTTAGGTTAAGTCTTCATGTATGCCTTCTTCTACTCCTTCATCGTTTTTTAAGGTTTATCTCTTTTTTTTACCACCCATTCATTGTAGTAGAAAATCCTGTAGCATATCAGGCCATAAATAAAAACATTCGTTCTTTTACAGATTGCTACCGATCCAAAATTGGCCTTACAAAAAGCTAAAGAGTTGTGGGGCTACCTGAGTGCAGATGAGCCAGAGAATCAAGCACGACCAGTTAGTTTGGAACAGCTTATTGTGCTTCTCACACGCGAATCGGCCCGCAGGCTTGTGCATTTAGTCAATTTTAGCGCACATATTGCTGCAAACATACCAAAGTATTATTTATTTGTACATATATACATATATAGACAAAATCATTTATATCATGTACTTTCAATTTTCATATTTCTCAACATTCAGGACAGTTTCTCGCACCACAACTGAGGTCACTCATCACTTAATCTATTACAATAATCGCATTATAAGCATTACAAAATTAGATAAAGTTAAGAGTATGTCCAAAGAAGAAGCTGAATCTTTGATAAAGCGCGCATTGTCTTTCTACGGCAGTCTACAAGTTTTGAGTAATAGCTACTTGGTAAATATCAAATATAGTTTTTCACCGAAATTTCCTTTAAATTACAAATTCTTTCTCTTATTTCATTAGGAACGTTTGGCAACTTTCCTTTCGGGCCGCATTGAGGCGGAAAAGGTTACTATAACCGCTGTCTCGACCACATCATCCTCTTCCAATGCAAGACGACGTATTGAATCACAGGACAATAATATTCCAACTCCACATATAAATGGCGTCTACTGAGAAATATAATTTTTTATTTTTATTGTATTTTTATTCTTAATCATCGATTTTTATTTCTGCTTACATATTCCCACTAATTATTAAGTTGTTAAGATGAAGAGCAAATTATTTTACGTATCGTCGAATGTGTTGTTGATGGAAGTATTAACCCACATTTTTACACTACTTATCTATTCCATTTAATTAGACAGTACTTCTTAAATACATTTTTAATAAAAAAAAATTACTTTTTATTTAAAATGTCAGGATCATTATAGACGTGAACTTGATCACGAATTTTACGGTTCTTCAATGACAGGGCTATGTATGCAGCGATATTAGATTCCTTCCATAAGATTGGTATGTTGTTGTTGACTTGAGAGCAGGCAGGACCTGAATGTTGCGACTGGTTCGGTTCGGAGAGAGAGGTGTTAGATGAGTTGGTTTTATGGGGCATACGAAGAGGTAATTAGTATCGTGCGGAGACTCATTGCACGCAGGACATACGTTGGATCGGAGTCAAGTCTGGGTAAAGGGCTGGTTATAACGGAAGTAGCGGAATGTATCGCGGTAAATGTCAGAGAACGGGTGAAAATCGTAAGCCAGTTATAATAGTACTTTCCGTTCCGAAGTTGACAGCAACACCAGTTGTCAAAATTTCTATTTGTTTACTAAGTGAAAGCAACTAAATTGTGCATATCCAAAATAAAAGAGTGATATGCGGAAAATCCATAGTTATTTAAAGAATAATACCGATAATTTATACCGAAAGAGACGTCTAAATAAGCTTACTGTTCCATTAGAACCAGCGTCTATAATTCTTTTCAAAACAATTGTTAAACAGCATCAAATTGCCGTAAAAAGACGGCGCGTTCATTACTATTTACATAGAAAATAGTTCGTTGTGTCATAATTGGTGCCTTTCGCTTTGGCAGCAAAGTTGGAAATTTCACGCAATGCAGTAAAGTTCTATCTGCCTTCGGCTTTAGTTACTCCATAGTTTTAGTAGAAAATCAGAGAAGCAAACTAACCATGAGGTGAAAAAAATATTTGTATACAATATTCGAATAGACTCATAGAAGCGTTCTACAGAGAACTTATTCTAAGTTCTCTGCGTTCTATACTTGTTTCACATGACATTCGTAAATTTAGTTCATAAAAGTTAAACAACCAAAATGAATGAAAATGTACAAAAATTGCAAAATTATATTATTTCTCCAGAATTACCAATACACTATCCATTGCCAGAGATAATACCTCGGCAGTATAATGAATCGCGTCTACTACATCTGCCAAAGGGTTCTGCCAGTACCAAACTCGTGCCACGTAGGGACTTCATCACCGGCCAGATTATTGAATTTGTTGAGGTAGATTTGGAGGATGTCGGTGCCAACGCATGTAATTCAACTTCTATGCGACGAGAACCTGGACTGTTGGAAGAATCAACGCGAGGTTCGGCTATGAATTTCCCATTCTGGCCGGGTGGTTTTGACGAACCGCCACGCGAGATCAAAAAAAAGGAAATTGATTTGGATTTGGGGTCAGAGCTGTTAACAGTACCGCCAGGATTTCAAAAAGGCTATAACTTCGAAAACACTGATCTGGAATCACAATATGGAGGAATGGTTATAAGCAAAAGTGATAATGTAAACCTATTAGAAAACTTAGAAAGAGATTTGGATGTGCAAGAATGGTTAAAGTTGACGGAAGAACCTAAGGAGTCCCACTCCATAGATAGCGTCAATGATTCAATGGACTTCAATTATATAGAGGAACAAATTATGGCCGCAGATTTTAAACCAGTTTTGGAAATATCGAATGTAAAAACAAAATCTGCATTTAGCAGTGAATGGGCGGAGATGGTGGATATTACACATCCAATAGATAATTTTAAGGAGAAAATTCCATGCCCTGCTATGACATATCCATTTGAGTTAGATGTTTTTCAAAAGCAAGCCATACTCAAGCTAGAAGAGCGTCAGTATGTTTTTGTAGCGGCGCATACATCTGCTGGAAAAACAGTTGTTGCCGAATATGCAATAGCCTTATCCCAAAGAGATCTGACACGTACAATTTACACCTCACCTATAAAAGCTTTGTCCAATCAAAAATACAGAGATTTCAAAAAGACTTTCAAAGACGTTGGATTGATAACCGGTGATCTACAAATTGATCCAACTGCTTCCTGCCTAATTATGACCACCGAGATTCTTCGCTCAATGCTCTATTGTGGTAGTGAAATAACAAGGGATCTCGAATACGTAATATTCGACGAAGTGCATTACATCAACAACCCTGAACGGGGACATGTCTGGGAGGAGGTAAATAGGGTTTTTTATCTTCCATAAATCAAATAACGATTTACATATATGTATGCTAATTTTCAGGTAATAATATTGCTTCCTGACCATGTAAATATAATCATGTTAAGTGCCACTGTACCAAACACAATGGAACTGGCCGATTGGGTTGGTAGTACCAAAAAAAGAAAAGTTTATGTCATAAGTACACTTAAACGGCCGGTACCGCTTATGCACTACCTCTACACTGGATGTGGTGGCAAAAGCAAAGACGACATATTTTTGCTGGTGGACGCCAATGGGAAATTTCTGCAGGAAAATTACGTAAAAGCAGTAGAGCGCAAAAAAGACATGCAGTCCAAATCAAAAACAGGTCAAGGTAGCAGTGGTCCGCCAGCAAAAAAATTTGTAAGTGCTAAACAAGATCAAAATATGTGGATAGGACTCATAGATTTTCTAAAACGCAACAACAAAATGCCAGTTGTAGCATTTACATTATCACGTAATCGTTGTGATATTAATCTGCAGGTATAATCTTCAAAATAAGCTTCTGTTTATGAAATTTAGTCAAAACACTGCTTTCATTTTTAGGCTCTGCAATCAGTCGACTTAAATACAGCCCGCGAAAAAGGTTCTGTACAAAAGTTCTTCCAACAATGTTTGCAAAAGCTAAAACCCCCAGATCGTCAACTACCTCAAGTGCTTACAATGAAGGACTCCCTTGAACGCGGTATAGGTGTACATCACAGTGGTATTCTGCCCATACTTAAGGAGATTGTCGAAATGCTCTTCCAATCGGGATTAGTTAAATTACTATTCGCGACAGAAACATTTGCTATGGGCGTTAACATGCCAGCGCGTACTGTTATCTTTGATTCTCATCGAAAATATGATGGGCTTGAAGTGCGCAATCTGAAACCTGGCGAATACATACAAATGGCAGGACGTGCTGGCCGTCGTGGGCATGATGAGAACGGTACCGTTATATTACTATGTAAAGCACAAGTACCACCTGCAATGGATTTACGCTCAATGATACTTGGTCAACCAGAAAAGTTGCAATCACAATTTATCTTGCGTTATGCTGTCATACTGACTTGTTTGCGCATTGAAAGCATCAAAGTCGAGGACATAATACAGTTCAGTTTTAAAGAATTCAATCAAAAACAGCAAATACCATTGCAAAAAAAGCAATTGGAGGTGGCAGAAAATAAGTTTTCACAATTACCCGAATTGGGTGAGCATCTTCAACAGTTGTGTAAATTTTATGAAATCGCCCAAGAGTATCTCACAGAAAGACAACGCCTGATGGTATGTTTGTACTTGTTATTTTATTAAGTAACTAATGTTTACTTGGTTTCTCAGAAATACATGTTGTCTCAACCTAAAATAAGCAAAGAAATCAAAGTAGGTCGTGTACTTGTGGTTACACAAGGTAGACACTACAATAAATTGGGTATTGTACTCTCCATAAAATCCACGCCCGGGAAGGATACAATCTATAGATTATTAATACTCGAAAATCAGTTTGGCGCAAACGATCAGAAAGTATGTATGTTTGATTGAAATTGTTTGCACTAGCTTTTCAACGTTTTTTTAAACGTATAATCTGTCTGTTTAATAAAGGATCTGCTAAATCGTGGTGAAATGTATTACAAAATAGTTTCACTGACGCCACAAAATAAATTCTTCCAACCTGAAGGCATCGGCGGTCATTGTGTAATTGATGCAAAAGCTGCCGACATTGTTGAGATTACAAAAACTACCATTAAAGTTGACGGTGATGTCATAATACGTAATTGGGAACAAAGGCAAATGGAACGATTTAGAAATGCACCACCAGGTGCGACTGTCGTTAAGGCTGTAAGCGATTTGCTGCAGTTGAATCAAAACTATATCGACAAACCGAAAACATTAAAGTTCATGAATCTCTCTAAAGAAGTTAACATAAGCGAAGAGAATGAATTAACGCAAATTCGTTACACTGAATATTTGTGGAAACAGCTGGAGGCTTTATTACCTCATACGGATATTGCAGGTTTTGAACAAGAGTTCGCTACCGTTTTTGAACGAAAAGTGTTGGAACGACGAATTGAAGAGTTGAAATTTAAAAATTCTACTAAAAATCTTTCTCTTTATCCGGATTATTGCAATAAATTGGAAGTGCTACGTGCGTTGAGGTACATTGATGATTCGGATGAGGGTAATATGGCATAAATACATGTCGATCAGTTTATTAAACATAAAACGAACAATTTTATTGCAGTCACTCTAAAAGGAAAAGTTGCTTGTGAAATGGGACAGAACGAGTTGTTAATAACCGAGTTAATTCTATGTAATATGTTCAACGATTTGGAACCAGCAGAAATCGCGGCTTTGCTATCGAGTCTAGTTTTCCAGGGCAAAATTCAAGGAGAGCCTGTGATACCGGAAAAGTTAAAAAAAGTGTGATATTCCGTTATTGAATTATTTTTCGTTTTATAACCACTCTAACTTTTCTAGTGCGTGAAAGAATTTGAGGAAATTAACGACACAATTTTAGCTGAAGAACTACGTCATAAAACAATTATTGAAACGGATAGTCGTCTCAATTTCGGCTTGCTGGAGGTTGTATATGAATGGGCACGCAATAAGGTTTGTTCTCACAATGCCGATATTAAACTATAAATTTCAAAACTTATATATGTATATGTGCATAAAGATAAAGGAATCTATTTTTTTACTTTTAGCCGTTCGCCGAAATAATGAAATTAACAGAAGTGCAAGAAGGCATAATTGTGCGTTGCATACAACAATTGGACGAAACACTACGCGATGTAAAAACTGCCGCCATACGTATTGGTAATCCAGCATTGCAAATCAAAATGGAAGACGCGTCTACTGCCATTAAAAGAGATATAGTTTTTACCGCCAGTTTGTATACAGCATTATAATTTCTAACTGTAATCAAAACTATTTATGTATATAAACATAAATACAGTTTTATTAAATTAACTGAAGTATTATGTGTAATTTGTAGTTTTAATTTATATCATAGCAGCGTATTTTACAAAAACAACGTTTTTATAGTACGACGTCAGATTCTTATTATGATTTTGTATGTGCGCGAACGAAATGACAATCTCATTTTACTGATTACTTATTTAGCGTATCAGAGACTTTATGTGTACAATTATTACAATTTTATACTAAATACGCTTATAATGTAATATAGTTGACAAACTAGAAGTTAATTATATATAAAAAATAGTATGTCAAGCGGTACAAAATATTCCTGCAATTATGTGCAAATATGTCTATCGTGATTCAGGCTTAAACTTAGGAGGAACGATCATGCCATGCATACGTTTCTGTTTTTTAGACTTTTTAGATTTACTGGCACCAGATTGAAAGTCATGCCAACTATTTACACGACTTTGACGGGATTCTTCGAAATTCTTTTGCCATTCCAAATCGGCTTTTCGTTTTTCTTCTTCCTCTATTTCGGCCTCCCGTTTACGTTTTCGCTCCTCCTGATCCCGCTGATCCAATTGTTGTCGACGGCGTTCCATGTCCGCAAACAGTTTCATAACCATAACATATATGGCATGTTTGTACTTTTCCGGATCGTCTTCGGGAATGCTTTCGAAACCTTTACTCTCTTTACGCAGTTTCTTTCGTTTTTCTGCAATCTGTTTATTACGGTCTATGAAAAATTTGCATACATTCAATAAACTTTTTAAATTTTACCATATGATCGGTTCTTTCTTTCGCCTCTTCGTAGACATCCAAACATTTCTTGCGTGTAACATCATTTTCTAGTGTTTTCCAAGCTCGGTTTATGATGTCAAATGCCGTCTGTGCACGTTCCTTATTATCCTGGTTTTTATCTGGATGTACCAATATGGAGAGTGTGCGATAGCGTTTCTTTATTTCTTCAACTGTGGCGCTAGGATCTATTTGTAGTACCTCGAACGGATTGAGATTGAAGTATGTTGAACCTGGACGAAGTAAACGATCAATTTGTTGAGAAGAGGTTAGAACAGAATCGCGTTTTTCAATTTCTTTAACCTGCGAAAATGTCCAAATATGATTAAGTTGAGATGAATTAATTTTACAATATTGTGTATAATTCTAAGAACGGACATGCTGTTCTTTTTTGGTTTATGGATACTGTGGACCTGCCAACAATAGTTCAACATACATATGCAGGTTTAAAAATTTACAAAAACGTCGACATTGTTACTAATCCACGAATTCCTGTTTGTTGCATACCTTTCACCAGTAGATTATAACAACACGTAGAGATATTAGTTTGATTAATATCAATTATATACTTGCCTCCGTATAAAAGGAATCAAATGAGGTATCCTTTGATGTGGTGGGGCGTTCATTAAAAGCCATTTTTTTTACATGCAGTTCCAAGACACTATGAATGCATTTACTACCAGCAAGGATAGCAAATTCTTTTTTCTTTATTTTTGGTAACTCAAATATTTTTTCACAGTACAAAAATCTTTTATTTATCCACAAAATCGGCAACCAACTGTCAAACAGAGAAAGTAAAGTAATAAGCAGAGAACGTAATACAGCGATATACGTTCTCTGTAATAAGTTATTGTACGTTCTCTGTCAAATTTTATTTAGGGTGTGCTTGAAATTCAATAAATCAATTTTGCCCTCATATTCAGATATTATTATCAGTTTTTATGAAATTACAATTTCAGGAGGACAACTAGTATGAACTTGTATGAATATACTGCTTAAGACATAAAATTTAATTTTTTGCTGAATTTTTTTTTAATTAAAAAAGTCTTTTAAACGGCAACACTGATCTAAATTTGACGTTTTCTTGATATACGCTTTCCATAACTTTCGTAACAAATCTTTGATATCATGCATAAAGTGCTAAAATTTATTTCACGTGAAGTTACGTCGAGATTAATACCGTCTGCTCGAAGGACTCTCAGTTGTAATCAAAATTCTAACTCTGACTTGAACGAAATGGATAGCACTCCAGAAGTAATAGGTAACGAAACTGCAATCGTGTGGATGGATCTTGAGATGACAGGGTTAAACGCGATCAGCGACAAAATAATCGAAATTGCATGTCTTGTTACCGATAAGGATTTGAATGTTTTGACAGAGGGTTTGAGCTTTGCTATAAAACACCCTCCACGTGTTTTTGAAGAAATGAACGAGTGGAGTATAAAACACCATAACGAATCCGGATTAGTTCAACGGTGCTTGGAATCAGATATAACGCCAGATCGTGCAGAGACGTTAATTTTAGAATATCTCCAAAGGCTTATACCAAAGGGTAAATGCCCATTAGGGGGTAGTTCTATATATATGGACCGTATATTCTTGCGTCAACATATGTCCTCCGTTGATGAATACCTACATTATCGTATTATTGATGTGTCAAGTATAAAGGAGTTATGCAGAAGATGGAGACCGGACATTTTAAACTCGGCTCCCAAAAAACGATTTCTACATAGGAGCTTAGAAGATTTGGAGGATAGTATTGAAGAAATTAAATATTATCATAAATATTTTTTTAAAACTACTTAAATTACGTATTAAATAAAAATTCCATAATGTGTCTAATTTTTTGCTAGTTTCTTGATAATGTATTTCGGGGGTGAGTCAATTATGAGTTACGGTAAATCTGTTTAGTAAACTGTGTCTGGGTTTAATTGGAGGTACGCTTTTACTGTTGTTCTCTAGTATAAATTTTTAAGTGGAGCCAACGCGTTTATTCGTTAATTGTGAATTACTTATAAGAGTATCAGAGAACGTAGACGTTCTCTGAGAGTATATCCTATTTCACTATGCCAAGATCGAACATTTTTCGCAATCATGTTATTCGTTTGAGATATAACTGTAGATAAAAATAACAAATAAAAATTCAATCAAATTAGCTGTACAGTTTATTTATTGTTAATTGACTAGCTTACGGTTTTTTGTGTTATATGAGTGTGTTCAAATTTATGATTACGAATGTCAAAGCAAAGCAAAGAATAAAAAAAAGCTGGGTACTCAGTGTTTGAAATCAACATTGTAGATTGTGTGAAAATTCGCCAACTTCATATTCATCGGCAAAAACATTAAAGACATAAGAATGGAGCGAATGGAAGTTGATTCAGAAACGAATCTAAACACTGGACCGTCATGCAGCCATCACCCGAATTGCAGATCGGCTGTCTCCTACGCGAACATAATGGCTGGGCCTGGAACGATACCATCAGTCACTGTCTCTCTCCACCCATTGGTAATATTGAATATTTCCGAACATTGGACTCGAATCCGTGCTCAGGCGTCGGAAATCTGCCAGGTGTTTGGGGCCTTGATTGGAAAACAAACAGGTCGTAATATAGAGGTGATGAATTCTTTTGAATTAAGGGTGGATAGGGCAGGAGAAGATGTTATCATCAATCGAGAGTACTACCAAACAAAGGAGGCGCAATTCAAACAGGTTTGTGCACTTGCTACTTCAAATAGGATATATGAAAATCATAAAATTTTTTTACAATTAGGTATTCAGCGATTTAGATTTCATTGGCTGGTATACAACTGATGAATCTCCGACTCCTCTCGATATTGAAATCCAAAAACAAATGTCTGAAATTAATGAGTGCCCCATTTTGCTGCAATTAAACCCGTTATCGCGTAGCGTTGACCAGCTTCCGCTGAAGCTTTATGAATCCACCATCGAAGTGGTAGATGGAGAGCCAACAATGTTGTTTGTTCCTCTAACTTATACATTAGCGACTGAAGAAGCAGAGCGTATCGGAGTCGATCATGTTGCGCGTATGTCAACAAACGAAACTGGAGAGAAATCAGTAGTTGCCGAACATTTGGTGGCACAAGATAGTGCTATAAAAATGTTGAACAAGCGTATTCAAATAGTTTTGAAATATATCAAGGACGTTGAAAGTGGAAAATTGCTACCAAATCAGGATATATTACGAGACGCATACGCACTAAGCCATCGTTTACCTGTGATGAAAGGTCCTGCTTTCCAAGAAGAACTATACACTCAATGCAACGACGTTGCCCTTATTAGTTATTTAGGTGCAATGACCAAAGGTTGCAACGACATGAATCATTTCGTTAACAAATTTAACATACTTTATGACCGCCAAGGATCTGGACGTCGAGCTCGTGGTTTATATTTCTAAATTATAATTTTTTCAGCAGTAAATAAAAAGACCAGCTTATAAAAAAACGTTGAAATTTTTATGTGTTTATTCTCCTTTATTGAACTACAATACACAGAGAAGTAAAGAAATCTTCTCAAAATGTTAAACTGTGCTTATAACAAGTTTAGGCTTACATCAATTAATTTAAACAAATGCACAATATTGTTCACCATAATCTACGACACACATAATTATAAAAACAACTAATTGAATTACCATTTAATAGCATTCATTATTTGACTTTCTTATATTTAATTACAATTAAAGAGGATCTGCGTATGATTGTTGTGGCATATGAACAACTTCGGTACAAAGAAAACAAATTTAATTTAACTTGAATCGCAAAAGTGGCCCATTAAAGTAAACCGTTGTGTGATTTCAAACACTAATTACTTAAGCTTTTTCAGTGATTGTAATCCTCTAATTTTATTGTGGTATATTGTTGTAAGAATTCCACTTCAAGTGGGTGCATTTCCTTTGCAGGTATCACTAAGGAATGCAAAGGACCACCAAGGTCGATTTGAGTCATTTCACGCAATTTGCTTACAACTATTCTTTGGCTATCATGACCAACACGCGCCAGACCCACGCACAGCGACATCTCATTTAAAATGGTATTACGTTCTAGTGCATCTTTCTTATCTACAATTGACATTATTTGTTGTGCAGCTTCAGCTACGGTCATAAAACGTGGCGGTTGGTATTCTTTTCGCCGTCGCATAAGCGATTCTGGTGTTGGTTCTTTGACTTTAATGTCAAGCAGGCAAAGAGTATGCATGTTGTGTAGCCTATTTAGCTTAATTTTATCATAAAAACTATCAGGTTTCCATGTTTCATCCCAATAAGGTATCGATACAGTTTCACCAAACTTATAAAGTTGTAGGCCACAGCACCCAATTGCATTTATAATGGATGCATTATGAACGACTTTATAAGGTACTTTTTTCTCTTTTGCTCGAAGTATGAAGTCAGTATGAGTTGTGGCACCAAATGGGTCACCTACTACTAATAATGCAACATCTTCTTCACCAGCACCCGCCAATATCTCATCAGCACCTTGTTCAACTAGGTCGCGATCTGCTAGTAAAAGTGGACGACCATAGAAAGCTTCCTAAAATAAAATAAAAATCATGTTAAATATAAAATCAATAGTTAAAAAAAATGTCTTACTAGCTCCTCTTGCGGACAACCAAGTATTGAAGTATACATTTCCAGGTACACACGCGCGCAACGTTTTACAATTTCAAGGCCCTTTACTGTAATGTCAGTGGGGTCGCCAAGTCCCAAACCGATCAGATAAAACATTTTGCAGCTTTATCCCTCGTAACACTTATTCCTCCAGTAAGTGACACCAAGATTTTTTACAACAACCTGCTGCTTATGCTATAATCACTTCGATATAACCGCAATCACATTTACTACACCCTACTCGGACCTACACTTTCCCGCGTTAACACATACACTAAAACAGCTAATATTGTACTTGTTTTTATGCCTGACGGATTTTTCGCAATTCAGCCTTGCAAATGTTCTTGGAGTTATAATGTATACTCTTATGTGGATTCTGTGGATGCACGTGCTGCTATTACTAAAAAGAGAATAAAAAATTTCAAACAATTCTGCTCAACTTGCAGAAAAAATATATTGCTCATTATCTGTCATATTTAGCAGGGTTGCAAAATTAATGAAGTAACTGTATTCACTAACTGACTGTTCAAGAATCCCAATTTATTATATTAGGATCACCCATTATTTTAGAACACTTTCCATTTAAATCGATGGCAGATAAGATTTGTGTGCCACGTTGCGTGACATATTGACTTTGACGTCTAAGATGAATAAATGAAACTCTACGAAATTACAATCATAAGCAAAAGATAATCATCTCTCATCTTTTTGCGCGCGTTGACCATTCCAGATTTTGATTTCAATTCATTTGCTTAATTTTAATGCGAATTCCCAAGACCTAAGAAATAAAACTCCAAAAAAAGTTCAATAATTATTTAATATAACGAAATTTTTGACAGAAAAATAATCGAATAGAAAAATGTTTACTGTGTCTTACCATTAGCGTTTTTCGCTCTCCTAGCAAATTTGGATATATAACGCAAAGCTGTAAAGTCCTATCTGCATCGGCCTTATGCTTGCTTCCACGGTTTTCGATTTGGTTTTCAATACTTTTTTAATATACAATTTTTTTTTTGATAAACTGAGGTTCCATTTAGCATTTTGAAGTTTAGTTGAAAATTCTCAACAGTTTGATGTTTAGTGAGAATTTTCAGTGAGCGTAGAATTGTTATACGTTCTCTGGAATTTTCCTTTGGATGTTTTCAGCGGCACTTTTACAAGAGTAGTTTCCCGACCTCATTGAAGCTGGTGTTGAACCCAACTCTGGTCAAACGGATAATTTCTGCTGTGTTTGCTAAAGCCAACTTCAACATTCTGTTCAGACTTTAAGGTCCACATGTTGCTGTAATACGCCTCAAGCCTTCACGACTATGCCTACTGCACCGCTATGAAATTTGGCTAACCACCCCCAGAACTCCACCGTCCAACGGAGCTCTCCGCAGTATAACTCCAGCTTCCAAGCAACGGAGCTAAAAATTATAAGCAGGGATCGTGAGCGAGATAATGGAGCTGGTTTGTCGTTCATCATGCACAACACCGTCTTATCGACGGCGACATCTTCCGCAGGGCTACTACCCCAGAATATAAGGGCATAACTATCCGAACAGGCGATTCTAGTATTTAGTATATTTAATAAAACATTATCCCCTTTACTTGTAGTCTAGTTGGATGCCGTCCTGAAAACTATTTAGTTTTGTGCGACTTTAATACGCACCACGATCTTTGACATTTAAGCCTCTGAAATGATCATAGAGGAATCAAACTAGCAGAACTGACAGACGATTCGACATTATGTAGATTGGACGACGACGCCCCCACCAGAATAATTGACAATATATACCATCATAACAATTCACCTGATATAACAATTGCTAGCGCTGGTCTGATAAAGAAGATAGCTTGGCGACTAATACTGACCCTCCCATCATCGGACATTTTTAAACTTTAAAAGAGTAAACTGGCCCGGCTTCGTGGAATTTACCGAGAACGGCTTCAGTGTTGACCCCACTCACCGATGTCATCATAGGTGAACGCAATTTCAAATTTCCGCTCTACAGTCATGTCCGCTACCATATAATTCATGCCGGCAGACCGAATCGGGGGAATCCGCCCTAATTTTTCCACGGAAGAAGCGGATTTAGCTTTAAGGCGCGACCCACTATGCAAAGTTATCTCAAGGAGATAATGGAATTCAATTTGGAGATTCGACGATTGGTCAATCAACATAAGCAGAACAAGTGGAAGCTCCTGCAACCTCTCCTATGGGCCACTGTCAAAACATTTTCAAATTCGATGAGACGAGATGACCAGGTGGAAATTTCACTCCGTGACTTTGGTATATGGAAACTGAGTAAGGTGGCCCCCCTGCTGAATCCGGGGAAACCAGCGAGCAAATGAGAGCCTTTTCGGCCGATATCTCTCCTTTCCTCAGTAGCAAATACAATTGAGGGCGTGCTGTCCCCGTCCTTCACACACCATATTAAAAACCAACATTAACACTAGATGTGACGTATAAAAATATAGACCAGAATAGTTTCTAGATCCGTCCCTGTATCATTAGCTATCTTGGAGATGTAAGAGATATATTTTATTCTGACAACGTATATTTGTGTGTAAAATGAAATATTTAAATGCGTTTTTCTCCACTTAAGACTTCTTGTTTAATGTTCCTTCCTAGGAGAAATTGAAATCGAATTACATGTTATTTTATATCTTCTGAATAGTAAAAACATGCATGCTCTGCTAGGAAGTCCCCGTGTAAAAAAGAAATAGTAGTTCATTACTGGTATGCATACAGACCTGCTTGTTCCTGCATCTAACATCGATGTTGTATGCATAAAATTTTACTATGAAGTTTTAATGTCTTTCGCATTTATATACATATGTATGTACATTATAGATTTATATGGGTATTTATGTATGTGGTCTAATAAACGTACATATATACTATTCGTAGGGCAATCCTTTAGAATAAAAGTATTTAAATTTAATTAATATTAGCTATTTCTCGACCAAAGTCGCATAACAAATTTATGATTTCAGTTCATTCTAGAATGAATTCTCTCAGAGGTATTTGATATTAAGGAGAGGTATTTGATGGAAGGAGAACGACGAAAAGGTTGACACTGAATAGGTGTATAGGGCAAATTATAGTCCAAAAAGCTCGAAAAAGTTCCAACAAAATCTTGAGGTATGGTAGGTAACAAAGGGTATGTAGTCGTATTAAAGTGATTAATATATAGCGGAATTACGTTTCTAATTATGCCCATATTGAAAAGTGATTTGAGATTGAATTAAGCGAAAGTTTCCAGAGCCTTTGCGATGTGTCATGCTTGGAACTCTAGCTGATATATGAGTAGAAACTATTAATTTGTAGCGGATTCTTTGTGAATAACTGACAATTATTGCTGGGAGTGATATATTTAGTGCAGATTAACGCTCAACGTGGTGAGGTGTGAGGTGCAAAACTCAGTAAATTGTTCTCGTTAGGAGAGTAAGACAATTTGCTCTCCGAATTTTGTTACTGGCTAATTCTTACTAGCATATTCAAACGAATACTCTTATTTTTTGCATAAAACCCATTGTTGACTACAATTATCTTAGAAATTTGGAATAGCCACTCATACATTTTAAGGGCCTAAGTTGGTACTTACAAACGACCCTAATAATGAAAGTCAACAGTATGTAAGCATTTCATGTTCCATGAATATGTGGTGCAGATATCAAATAATTTGGTTTTAAGTGCACCAATAGACATGAATGTGAATGCATGGACATACATGTATGTACATATATATATTTTTGCAAGAGTTTGCATGATTTTTTTTTTGTGAATTCACGAGTCTGTGGAGTTAAACTGGTCAAAACGGTAATAAAAGATACAATTCAAGTATATACATATGTACGTACATATGTACATATTTTCTGATGTAAGAAGCTTGTAATGTTTGCACATATATTTAAATACATACCTATGCATGTATGTACATATGTACATATATATATGTAAGCGGTAATAGTTTACTTACCTATGTATGTATATACTTGTGTTTATGTAACCTATTTAAAGTTGTTAAACTATTTACCGCTGTTTTTGTCTTCTTATTTTTTAACCTTACCAATGAAAGCTTCATCAGAGTATAAAGGCTTCATTTGAATTATTATTATTTTTTTGCTTAACTCTTGAAACCATTTGATGATTGGTTGTATTATTGTAGTGGTTATTTGTTGTATTTTGGTCAGTAATCATTCAGGCTTCATTTTAACGGTAAACTTATAAGGAGTTGGACACACGCAATTCGTACGCGGTACTAACTAATTAAGATAAAAACATAAAGTTACAAAATAGGATGATTTTAAGATTAAAGAGGTTAAAATACATATGTATATGCATACATAAACATAAAGTGATGAGGCAGAATTTCATCGTTGGTATTTTAATACTCTTTTCTTTGATATATTCAACTAAAAGTGAGGAATTCGGATCAAATATTCCTACAACCACCGACATTATTCTCAATGACATACGCAATGCTTTTAAAACCGTTACAAATAATACAAATTTAATTAATCAAATTATACCTCAAATGTACCAGCCTGTAATGGAAAAATCGAAATTTACTTTTTCATTTGAAATCCCCGATTCGGATGCCAAAAACGGTTACTCCATGTGGATGATGGATCGTTGTGAATTGATTGATCCAACATTTCCTAATCTCACTTTAAAGTACATAAGTGCACAGTTAAATAAAAATCGTCTAACTTTTGAAGGGAGTGAAGTTTTGGAAAATGAATCGGAGAACAAAGCTCAACTGCATGCAAATACGTGGAGTGCTTTAGGTTTGGACGGTTGGACAGGTGCTATTGATTCAGTTCAAATTAATGCCGATACGAGTGACACTTATCCAACTAGTGACTTACTTATGGATTTAGAAAATCCAGATTCAGAAAATGCTGTGAATGATGATGAAAATGTTTATATAGCACGTGCTAATGATCCCTTCGGTTTATCAGTGAAATGGGAATTAAAGTAAGTTAAAAAAGATTCAAAATAGTTAAGGTTTTGAGTTTGACTGCAAAAATTCTATTCAAGAGAAGAACATAATCATTTACTACTTCCCTCGAATTTATGAATTTATGAATTTTCTTTTACCGTGATTTAGTTCTGCGAAATATTTTCATTGAGTGAGTGCTTTTTGCTTTAGCTGTAAGATATTTCAAGCCATTTTTGTATTGAAGCTATTATTATAAGGATTCTCTCTTTTATATATAGCTTTGTTCGGTGAGTTGCTGGCCAGTAACAATTGTTAATAATTTTTACTGAAACTGCGTTCAGTGAGTCAAAAAGCGAATAAAATTTGCAGCCAGAGAACATAATTTTGACATTTAGCTTGGAGCCAGTAAAAATTAGCAAACTAGGTATTTAAAAGCCCTTGCTAAATATTCTTGGATTTTATTCAAAAAGAATCCAAGAATTTCTTAATGTTAACATACCTAAAAAGAGGATTTTCTGTTATTTTTATTTTATATAATTTACTGGTATCTTTATGGTTTAAAGGCCATGAAGTATGTAGAATTACATATTTGTTGAAATGCAATAGTTTGTGAATAAAATTAATGAATTAAAAGTACTATAAAATGCTAATTTTATTAAAATACTTTAAAATAGAAAACAATAAACTGTATAAATGAACGGATTCAAATGTAACCGCCGTAAATAGCTTACCGGTTAATTTTTACTGAATCCTGTTACGTGTAAACTCGATAAAAATATTCCCTTTGGGAGAGTAAGACATCAATCTCTCTGGCTAATTCTTATTGACTTTTTTAACCGAACACAGCTTATATCACAATCATTTAATCAGTCAGTTACTTTACATTCGGACAGTTGAAACTGAGTTTAAAAAAAAATTATATAAAATTCTTATTTTTTAAATTACCATTGAATTTATTCCGTTCGTTTTAAGTTTAAATTTTGGGTATTTATAACGGAAAATCTCCGAAATTTAAGTGTGTGTTCGGTTTGCTTTTATCTTTTTACGTCTCATTAATCATCTTTACTAAAGCTTCTTCATGTGTTTCTTATTTTTTGCAGAAATTCAACTGAACGCACGAAGCGCGATGTACTGACCCTTTACTCAATGATTCAGTGCTCGACCGGCTGTCAGCCTATCATATATAAAGGTTATGGTTGTTATTGTGGATTTTCAGGAGCAGGAGTTCCAGCTGATGGCATCGATCGCTGTTGTAAACTACATGATAAATGCTATGAATATAGCAATTGTATATCATATTTAGAATATTTTGTACCGTATATTTGGAAATGTTATCGTCGAAAACCAATATGTGCTATAGATCATGGTGAATTCGGTGGTCCAGATTCTTGCGCTGCACGCCTCTGTCAATGTGATTTAAATTTGTCTCGTTGCTTACGGCGATTTACTTGTCCACGCCGAAGAGCAGTATGCTTTAGCTCGAGAGCTCGACGTTTGCAGAACTTTTTACTTACATTTTAACTAAATAATATGACATACATATGTTAGGTGTGTACATACATTTATATTTGAGTAAACAAAAGAAAGCAAATATTACTATTACGATTGTCGAAATAAAATATATAACTACATACATACATACATATGTAAGTATTTTAATCTTAATTTATTTGAATATGTACCATTGGATATAATCTATGATACTTAGGTGATACGTTGGCTTTTTCTCGAGCCACTCTTTCTTGAACTGTTTCCACTAGTATTTAACGATTTGCTTATTTCTTTATTATCCTTACTCTGTGTAACGAGCTCTGTGCTGTTTGTATTTACTACAAACTCACGGATACTTTGACATTCTTGCATAAATGAACTGGCTGCATTGAAACCGGTAGAGTTTTGTTTGAATAACATCAGACCGTTCTCACACATCAACATAATATCGCGTTGTAATTCGCTTACATTACGTATGGTACCCGCTTCAATTTGTTTCCTAATAGAGAGCATATCTAATGGCCTTAGGCAAATCTCATCGAATTGTAGGTCTTCGTGAAAGCAACGCTGTAACGTGCTGGCATTCTTACTGTATTGAAGTGCATGAAATATGCTCAACAAAGACTTTTTGGAGACACGAGTTTCTGTTTCGTCTCTTTCGCGATCACTAGAAGCAGGTGAATTTGGTATGCTGCCATCATTGACAGGTGTTGAAGAGTAACGCCGTCGCAGTCTTTGGCCACTTAAATTATCAAGAGCTGTGGCATTAGCACTATTAATTGCTGGTTGTAAGTCAGCATCAATCATAGGGCTTTCAGATCGGTCACGATCACGTAATTTTCTTAGCACCGGCTGTCGCGCCGGAGTAACTGATGAAGACGAGGACGATGAAAATTGTGTCGTAGACTCATCGTCAGTTTTGTTTTGGTGATCTTGACGGGTCGCTTCATGGAGGCTTTTGCGCGGTTGGGGCGCACTATGCTTAAAGGAAGAAGCCCCCATTTTTTCATCTTTACGTGTTACAATACTAACATCCGTGGTCGAAGAGTCTTCATCTGTATCCCCTATAGAAATTATGGGTGGATGAGATGCTGCTGCTTCGAGGTTGGTGCCTGCCTTTTCTGTTTCTGCCGTTTCGTCATCATGATCAGCAGATTGCTTTGAGTCATCTTCAAAAATAAATATATAAATGTGGTATTATACAACTGTAAGAAATTTCATAGTAAACATGATATTACCTATAGAATCTAATTCGGTTTCCAAATCTTTTTTGATTTTTGCTGCCTCTTCATCTACAGTCGATTTTTCATTGTTTTGCTTTACTTTGTCTCCATTGGAATCATCATCATCGGTTGGTATTACTATAACATCAGAACATTCACTTGCTAATGGTGACTTTCCATCTTCTCCTAGGTTTTTTGGGTCATCCATATCATTTGCACCTACCAAGTCGGCTAATTGTTTCTCCAACTTATCATGTTCTTTTTCTTCATCGAAAGAATGTTGGGTGTTGCCATCTTGGATTTTATTGGACTCATTGCTTTCTCTGTTACATTCGTTTTTTAATGATGTATCTACCTTCTCCTTTTCCTGTGCTGCTCTCTGTTCTAGTGAAGCTACAGCAGCTAATGGTATGTTATCATTTGAGTCGTCACTTGATGCTGTTTCGATTTTTCGCGATCTGTTATCAGTGCTATTCACTGTTATGCTATTGTCTACTACTAGCATGGTTCCAGTTCTTTCATTCGTTGCTTTACTATTTTCTTCTTCATTAACTTCAATACTATCTGGATCGCTATTTTTGATTAATTCAGTTGTTGTCGTTAAGTTGTTTTCAGCGATATCTTCCTTATTTTCTAATTCTGCTACTTCCGTTATCTCTGGTGGCGAATCAGCACCCATGTCTTTAAGAAAGTCTACCTCTTCGTCGTCTATAACTGCAGACACGTCTATATCTAATTCATCAATGTTTCCAATATTTTTGAAAACTTCCATCAATTGCTGCTCCTCGTTAGGATCAGGATCATCAGAATCATTCATATTGGTTTTATTTATGTATGTATCATTAACATGCGAGGAAATCTCTTCATCGAGATCCATTGGAATTTCATCATTGTTAGAATCAGATGCAGTTGATATTTCTGGTAATTGAGTTTGATCGGAGACGTCGTCATTGTCTTTATGGGATAAGCCCGCAACGTAATTTTCGGCGTTTGTTGTTGCATTTGCAGAGTACTTATTTTTTTCCAATAACATTGAAAGTGTTGGAGCAGCCTGAGAAGGACTTAATAAATTTTGCTGGGTAATACTTGCACCTGGAACTGATGTTATTGATGGCGGGCCACTTATTGGACTTGTTAACAACTGTGCAGCTTTTTGTGGTGGTATATTGGCTTTCAATGTAATGACTGGTTGGTTTTTATTAGGAATAGAGCCGGATGTCAAGAGAGTTGTGATGGTTGGTGCAGAGGAGCGTGCAGTACCTGGAGTAGTATTTGGGGAAACTGTTGTTACATTTGTACTAGATGTGGGAGTTTTAAGAAGCGAAGATAATAATGGTGAAGTACCTGGCTGTGCGGAGGACTGCTTTTGTTGAGATTGGCTGTTGGAATTATTTACAGATTGTTGAGGACTCGATAATCCAATTATGTCCTCTTCATCCATATCCACAGTAGCAGTATCAGTGGAGTTTGCTTGAGCTGTCGGAGGTGTATTCGGCTTAACTGGTGCCAGTGTACGCCAATTACGTTGTATTTCCATCCTTTGTTGCTCTCTTTCACGCATTTGATTTTCAAATTTCATTTCCTCGACCCGTTCTTGTTCCTGTTGTAATTCAATATTGCACAACATTTCACGAAGGTCGTCTTCACTTAGAGTTCCAGATTGCAAAGCTTTTAGATCTTTATAAATTTGTGCAAATTCTTCTTGTCCTCTGCGAATTTCAGCTTTTAATTCTTGAACCCGTTCCTCATTTAAACGACGTAGTATTAAATCGGTTGGAGTCTCTACCACAGCAGGCGAGGATACACCACTAGCACCCTCACTTGTACGTTTTTTGCGTTTTGGAGTTTCAACATTTTCCAGCATGTGACCATATTGCACAGCACAATTCTTTTGAGAGTACCAATCTGACGGTCGGTTTATGGTTCCATTTCCGCAAACAAGTTTGAGAGTTCGACTTACCGTCATCCAATTCTGATCGCCGCTGCATGACACTGCTGAGGCCAAACATAATTGTTCCCTTGTTGTCCAATTATCCAAAGGCAACCGGTTCAGAGAGAGACGCTCCTGTGCAGTAGATGTCATTATTATTATTATCTATTTATTAATTTGTTTTAAACAAACAACAATATTTTTATAAAACAAAGGTGAACAAAATAATCTTTTCTTCTCCTTTTATAAATAACCATTAACAATTGATGTAAGTAATTTCGATTACAGATTCGATAAAATTCGTAAATAACTATATCGATATTAAAATTGAAAGCTGAGAAATTTGTGTTCAAGTCATTTGAACAGTGCGTTCCTTAATTTCAAAGTTATTTATTTTTGTAATTTTAAGTACGCGTAATTGTTGTTTTGAAGTAAAACTAATTATTTCCATCGTAGTCATCTAAATTTGAAGCTCTGTGGAAAAGTTCGCGAAAGGGGGGGGGGAGTTTTTGACTGCCTTTCACCAGAGATGGTAAGAAACGATTATTTGAAGGCGAGCTAAAGTGACACACGCACTTTCCTGTCCTAGTAAAAGATCAAAAATGCTTCGGATGATTGTAACACCGAAAAAACGTTTTAAGATTCACGATTTGAGAGCATGCACATGGATTGTCCGGTCCCTTAATTGGTAAGGGGCTCATACGACTGAAAGCTGAAATCATCGCCGCCGGAGAAGTGTGATAGACGGCAAAAGTATGTTCTTGTGAAACCTACGCTGTTCACCAAACACAAGGAAGTTCGCTATCGAAAAGCTGCAGCCGCAACAGTTATCCATGCAGTTTTCTACTTAAATTCCATGCCTACACGTGCGAGGTGGGATAGACACCGAGGGCTGAAGAGGGAAGTTAGACACATTTGTAGATGAAAACAAAAATAGACCGAAATACGTGAGTATGCCGGCCGAGCAATTCAAAGACCTGACAAGGTGCATGCATCAGCTTCTTTGCAGAATATGATCAGATGAACGCATGTCCGAAATTTTTATCGATTTTAGAGCTGTCTTTGATAGCACAAAACGAAGTTGCCTCTATGTCGATATGTCTGAATTTGATATCCCTGCAAAACTTATATGGTTATGGAAACTGACACTGAACAATACCACAAGCGAAGTCAGAATCGAAAAGAACCATAGTCGGTACCAAACGAGGCTTCAAACAGGGTGTATCAACAAACGAGCTGATCATCTTCGCCGGGCCAGAAATATGGTTTTCTGTGGCAACTAACCGGCACAAGAACTGAATGGCCCAACCAAATCGATCACATTGTGATAGACGGAAGATAAACACAAGGATTGTTCGAGGTTCGATGTCAAATCACAACAGACAACCCAGCGGTTTTCTACTCGACCCGTTCTCCTGCTCTCTGAGAGCACTCATCAGCAACTCCATATAGGAACTTCAAAATAAGAAATGATACGATAAGGATTGCCATTTGGCAGAGAAGGGAGAAATAGACTAGGTGAGTAGGAAGAGTTTGAGAAGGCGACCGGCAGGGATCATGCTCGAAAATTCTATGAAAAGATGCGGCGACTTACAGAAAGTTTTAAGACAGGATGAGAGTACTGTAACATACATATTTAAATTGGCGCATTTATTCTGTTTTTATTGGAATATATGTATAGGGTGTTTTTTATAGAGGTATAGAAATTTAAGTTGCCAGTTTGGTTTGGCAATTCATCATGAATAGATTCACGCCTGAACAACGCTTGCAAATAGTGCAATTTTATTTCGAAAATAATGGTTCTGTGCGGAAAACGTATCGCGCACTACGTCCAATGATACGGACCAATGATTCCACCAGCCCATAAAGCGCACCAAACAGTCAGTTTTTCTGGGTGTAACGGTGTTTCAACATACATCTGAGGATTACCTTCACTCCAAATGCGGCAGTTTTGTTTGTTGACGTGGCCATTCATCCAGAAGTGCGCTTCATCGCTAAACATCGCTAAAATGGACGTAGTGCGCGACACGTTTTCCGCATAGAACCATTATTTTCGAAATAAAATTGCACTATTTGCAAGCGCTGTCCAGGCGTGAATCTATTCATGATGAATTGCCAAACCAAACCATTGTACAAGTCTACAAGTAACAAAACTCATAATTTTGACACACACATTCTCAGTTTTTCACCTATACATATTTAACAGAACGCTGTGTGAAGCACAGAAATTGCAATAAGAATATAATGGAATGAAAAAGCGAATTTGAGGAATAGGCACCAACCGTAGGCACGTGCCGCGGTTTGCCTATCAACTACTTTGCTAAATTTCCCTGAATTTTGAGCAAAACCGCTAGTTTTTAGTCGAGTGTGTTGCCGTGCTAAATATGTATATCTTCGACAAAAGTTTTAAATTTGTTTATTTTACGCTAAGTTGTAGAAGATTAAAATAAACAAACGAATTTAGTGATGGAAATGTAATGTATAAGTATAATTCACTTTATTACTAAGGCGGTTTGTGTAGAGTGCATGTACCTGAATTATATGATATATTTCAAAATGGTTTGGTTTTTATTGAGTTTTTATACTTATTTAACTTTTTTGAGAATTATTTTCGTTTTGTTACCATATTTGAATCGTGCTATTTAGTTTAAGTTGTAAATATCTCACTGACTGAAAAAGTGGACTATTTCGATCAGGTGATCTCAGCTGTTTTTTGACCATATGATAGTTTATCTACTTGTAGGGCTGTACGATGAACCAAACTGAGAATAAATCACTTGACAGCTGTTGAATCGGTCGCCGTCTTGAAAAGTAATGCCAACTTAAAGTTCTATACCTCTATAAAAAACACCCTAATATATACATATTGTGGCGAAAATGCGAAGCGAATGACAGATGAAAGAGAGGAGCCGACAACTGGCACGTTCTAGAACGTAAGAGGCGATTATCGTAAACGACGATTATCGTAAACGACGCAATAATTCCAGGGGTTTCGTTTTCACGTAGCAAACAAGTATATAAGGACGACATACGACTGCAAGTCAGTCAGTCAGCAATCAGACGTGAATCAGTTGTGAATTAAACTCGTGGAGGTTACATTACAGTAAAGTAATAAGAGCAGTACATTGTGAAAGTTGTATACAAGTGATTGTAAATAGTAACGTAAATTGTAATTGAATTGTGAATTACCGAATAATTAAAAGCACATTAATTAAGTCTTTATAAATAAAGAGACTGCAAATTAAGTTGGCGATTTTATTTAACAATCCAGAGGTCGTACCCGGAAGATTAAGGAAATCATCGAGGTTAATCAGCAAGATCGTAACAATTGGTGTCAGAAGTGGGATTGTTAAATAAATTCCAAAGGATAATTATTGAAAAATGGTGAAGATTCAAGATTTGACGATACCTCCTCTCAAGAAGGAGTTGGCAAAACGAGGATTGTCTACAACAGGAAATAAGGCAGAGCTGCAATCGAGACTGCGAGAAGCAATGGAAGTCGAATGTATCGACTTGAACCAATACGAATTCCGCCGCGAGGATGAAGATGTATCCCTGAAGGATGTTGACAAGGAGGAGGCTAGTGATTCTGCGAAGGAGTTAGAGCAGCCATCAAGTAAGATTCAAGAAAAGGCTCCTAGCTCATCTGCGGGTATTGACATGAACATGTTATTGGCTGCAATTTCACAAAAATTGGATACACAGGATGCCCGTAATTTACAAAATATGTCGGTAATGAACGCGAATATGTCACAAATCGATGCCAGCATATCACAAAAGATGGATGCACAGGATGCTAGGCTGTCGGAAAAATTCGATGGATTGGAAGGAAAAATCGCACAAATACAGCAAAATCTGGCGAAAGACAATGCGGAACTTAAGGAAAGACAGAATCAAATCGAGGAGCGACAAGACAAAATAGAGGAGCTAATTAAGACCAAAATCAACGAGCTCGAGCGACGTGTCCGAGATTTGCAGTTGCATCGTCCAGCCAGATCGATGAACGGCCCATGGGTAGAAACACCATCCTTTGACGGCACAGCTCCATTCCAGATCTTCAAGCTCCAGTTCGAGAAGACGGCTGAGTTAAATAATTGGACCATCGAGGAAAAATCCGCTGCGCTATTTGTTACGTTGAAAGGACCTGCAGCGGATATTTTGCTGACTATTCCCGAATGTAAGAGGGATAACTATGGCGCAGTAATGCGAGCCCTGGAAAGACGCTTTGGTAGCGAACACAGAAGGCAAATTTACCAGATGGAGCTGGAACAGCGTGACCAAAAACATAATGAATCTCTACAGGAATATGCTTTTGAGATCGAGAGATTGGCTCATTTAGCCACAGGGCACGCGTCGGCTGAATATCTCGAAAGATTAAAAATCCAGAGGTTCATCAGCGGAATTAAAGACGTGTACACCAAGCGAGAGACTTATGCGAATCCAAAGTTAACATTCGCTGAGACGGTTGCGTATGCTCAGACACGTGAAGCAGCGGCACTGCTATGTAAGCCGGCCCACAAAGTGAAGCGTTTGGAGGTAGAAACACCAGATGTGAGGACTGAAATATTGAAAACTCTGAAGTCGATAGCAGGAATGAATCGTTGTGGTGTTAAGAATCAAGATGGAAAGTGCTTCAGTTGCGGTGAAGCAGGTCACTTCGCACGCGAATGCAAGTCGGGCTCCAACAGAGAGGAAAGACGACGCAAACGATGCTCAAAAGCTGAGGGCATAATAGACGTCCAGCGAATAACAATTACACGAGCAGGAAAGTGGGAGGCAAGCCACTTAAGAAAATGTCAGCAAGAAGACCCAGACTTGGAATTGGTAATGCGCGGATTGGAGGTGAACAGACGGCCAAGTAAGGAACAAATGGCAAAGGGAAGTTCCATCGCGAAGGCATACTGGGCACAATGGAACAGTTTAGAGTTAATATCTGGCTGTTTGCATAGAGTATGGGAAAGTGAAGATGGCCAGTGCTCTGGAAGGCTAATAGTTGTTCCGAGGTTGAGAATTCGAGATATTCTTAAGGAATTCCACTATGGTCCTAGTGGAGAGCATCTATGCATTAGGAAAATGCTGGAGAAGATCAAGCAGAGGTTCTATTGGGTTGGGTGTCGTCAATCGATTGCTAAGTGGGTTGCTAACTGCAAGAAGTGCATAGCAACTAAAGGGCCAAAACCACGAAACCATTACGAATTGAGGGCCAGGTATGACAAAGCGATGAACTCTGAAGGCTTCCAAAGTGGAGATTTGGTGTTGCTGTGCAGTCCACAACGGAAGAGAGGTTTGTCCCAAAAACTTCAATGCGGTTGGGAGGGTCCATATAAGGTAATCAAACGGCTGAATGATGCAGTGTATCGAATCCAGAATGTTGGGAGCCCAGGAAGCAAGATGAAAGTGATCCACCTAGAGAGGCTTGCTGCGTTTGGAACAGGGAATGTGTCTGATCGGGACGATCAGACTTAGGTGGAGGGCAGTGTGGCGAAAATGCGAAGCGAATGACAGATGAAAGAGAGGAGCCGACAACTGGCACGTTCTAGAACGTAAGAGGCGATTATCGTAAACGACGATTATCGTAAACGACGCAATAATTCCAGGGGTTTCGTTTTCACGTAGCAAACAAGTATATAAGGACGACATACGACTGCAAGTCAGTCAGTCAGCAATCAGACGTGAATCAGTTGTGAATTAAGCTCGTGGAGATTACATTACAGTAAAGTAATAAAAACAGTACATTGTGAAAGTTGTATGCAAGTGATTGTAAATAGTAACGTAAATTGTAATTGAATTGTGAATTACCGAATAATTAAAAGGACATTGTTTAAGTCTTTATAAATAAAGAGACTGCAAATTAAGTTGGCGATTTTATTTAACAATCCAGAGGTCGTACCCGGAAGATTAAGGAAATCATCGAGGTTAATCAGCAAGATCGTAACAATATGTATTAACTCCAACTCTGCAGAGCTCACCAACGAAACGCAACTGGCTCAATTTCACTTTTATACATTTTTCTGTATACGAATATAAAACTTATTGCCATATTTAAAACACGAGAAATGATCGGCTAACAACAAGTTGGTAGCGACACCTCAGTTGGTCCAAAGCCGCACTACAGAGGAGTAATCTAATAGGTACTCTAATGGAACGTATGGTTTAGAAATTTTTTAAAGGAAGTACAGTTACTACTATTTTTTACTATCAATATAAATTTACATATGTATATGATACTAAAATATTTTACTAACTTTTCACAAAAGAGAATTATAATCGAAACTAAAAAGTATGTACGAATGTAATTTTTCGTAGATTCTCCATAATGTAATGCTCTGTCAGTACTCCATGAAGTAATTTTGTGGGGTAGTTTCAAAACCAATTTTCTGTAGGTACTACATGAAGTACCCGAATGTAATATAGAGGTGTAGTATATGGTCTAACCATAGGAAATCGCAATGCTCATTAGACCATATATTTTGTATGGATTGTAGTTAATTTTGGAGTACCCTATTGTCCTTCCCGGCGTATATATTTCACGCATGCATGGAGCACTAGCGTTTTTCGCAGGGATTTGCATGTATGTTTATACGAGCATATCAAACTCTTGACACTTTCTTTGTTTCTTTAGCTTAAAACAACAAAAGCATTCATAGTTCACAGCTTAGAATAAAAAACAATTTGTTTTTATGATTCACAGATGCAAAGTACATACATCTGTATGTCATCTCTCATACATACTGTTACGATCTTGCTGATTAACCTCGATGGTTTCCCAAATCCTTCGGGTACGATCCCTGGATTGTTAAATAAAATCGCCAACTTAATTTGCAGTTTCTTTATTTATAAAGAATTTAATTAATGTCGTCTTGATTACTCAGTTTATTATTCACAATTTAATTACAATTTAGTTTACTATTTACAATCACTTGTATACAACTTTCACAATGTACTGTTTTTATTACTTTGCTGTAATGTAATCTCCAACGCATTTACTTCACGACTGATTATTGACTGACTCACTCTGCAGTCGTGTGTCGCCCTTATATACAACCCGGTTGCTCGCAACCAACCGCTTAATCGCGTCGTTACGATAATCGTCTCGCCACGATAACGTCTCGTTTTACGCTCTAGAACATGCCAGTTGTCGGCTTCTCTCTTTCATCTGTCATTCGCTTCGCATTTTCGCCAAACTGCCCTCCACCTAAGTCTGATCGTCCCGATCAGACACATTCGCTGTTCCAAACGCAGCAAGCCTGTCTAGGTGGACCAATTTCATCTTGCTTCCTCGTCTTCTGGATTCGATACACTGCGTCATTTAGCCGTTTGATTACCTTATATGGACCATCCCAAACGCATTGAAGTTTTGGGGACAGACCCCTCTTCAATTATGGACTGCACAGCAACACCAAATTTCCACTTTGGAAGCCTTCAGAGTTCATCGCTTTGTCATACCTGGCCCTCAATTTGTAATGGTTTCGTGGTTTGGCCCTTTAGTTGCTATGCACTTCTTGCAGTTAGCAACCCAGTCAGCGATCGATTGACGACAACCAACCCAATAGAACCTCTGCTTGATCTTCTCCAGCATTTTCTTAATGCCTAGATGCTCTCCTCTAGGACCATTGTAAAATTCCTTAAGAATATCCGGAATTCTTAACCTACTATAGCCGTCAAGAGCACTGGCCTCTCTTTCATCTGTCATTCGCTTCGCATTTTCGCCACAATACTATAAGTACCCTGCATGAAAAATCCTATTTAACTAAAATCAAACTATTTGGCGTTTTTGAACTTACTAATTACTCGGCTATCGCTGTAATATAAAGGTTTATCAGGAAATGAGCGTAACTGAAAACAACAATGACAAACGAATGTTGTGGTGGGGAAAATAATTATTGTTCACGTTAGTGGTGAACTTCTATACAAGTAACCAACTGGTATGATTTGATCCTATTACATACTAGTATTTAGCTGGAATTTTTGCTTACTAGTCTACCTTTTTTCTGCAGGGGAGGCCGCTGTACTGTATTTATATTTCTTTCTATGCATGTAGATAGAAAGCCAATATAAATATAAAAAAACACCAACTTACGCCATGTGTCAATATATAGATCGATTTGGAAATTTTCGGTATGTTACATGTATAAGTACATACATACATACATATAATGTTCGTATAAAGCTAATGATACTTAAAGATGAAGTGAAACAAGTGAGCATGTTCTGAATTTAGAAAACAGTTGATATTGCACACTCGACTCTTTTGGTTGGGCGAAAAAGAAACTGATTAGGACAATCGGTTTTGACGGTTACTCAGCGCAGAAGTTTATGATTTCTGCCTAAGAGTGAGTAATGCAAAGCTTCCTTTCTAACTTTACTATTTACTACATACATACATATATCTTCAAGCCTCGGTGAATGTCAACCCTCCAAGTGTATTTCTGACATGAAAATAAAAGTTAGTTTTGATATGAATGTGCGGCCTACGAATATACACTCTTGACTGTGTCCTTTAAAGAAATGTTGCGATTGAATCTTTTTAATAGGAAGTGCACGACTCCATCTTTCGTCAAGCTTAATTCTATTAGCTTTGACCTCCCCTTCAGATAAATGCATAACTTCAATATTTTGCATGACCTTTGCAGTAGTCAACATGAAATCCACAGCATTATAATATCAACTTTTCGGCTTTTTACTTCGGTCCACACCGCCCTCTTCACTACGGCACCCACTCCATCCACTGCCTCTTTTCCTCGGACTACATGGGAGTATTTTCTTTACCTTACTTACAGCCTTTCCCAATGTCTGGATACAAGAATATGACCTCAAATACAGGGGCGGATCTACCTTTACGGGTGCCGAAGATTTTTTGTTTTGCCGGTACAGCCTTTTCCTTTCTCTTTCTTTTCTTTGATTTTCGTTTTGCAATGTTTTGGATGCAACCACCTTCTCCTTCATTATTTTACGCCTCATCTGCTCTCTTTCCCTTTCTCGCAGCAGGTGTTGCGAATAAACTGCGGGTGATTTCTTTAGTTTCTGTCTAGACTTCCTCATCCTTTCCGCTGCAGTAGTCTTTCCCATCCTTCTTATCAGAATTGCCATTAAATATACATTTTCTGAAACATTTTTTAAACTATAAAGCTTATCGGCCCTGTTCACCCACCTCTGAAAATGGTCCCTCCCATACCTGTAACGGGTGGGACATACTTCAATGACACTTTTTTCTTAATTAATCTTACAGAAACGAAAATGCAATTGCACTTCATAATCGCATTGAAATTCTAGAACTACATAACAAACACGGTTTAAAATAAATAGCTCCTGTAATTAAAAAAATACCTTTTTAACTTTTTTGTCACGGGTGGGACAAGGCCAACATTGCTTAATTTATCCTTCAAAAAAGCTAATTAAGCTTACCTGAATTGATATAATATTTAATTGAAATTAATAAAAATGAATTTCCGTATAGATTTCAATTATTAACCACAAGAATTATGAAACACAAACTATTTGACAGACTTTTCGAAAATGGCTATTTCAAGCTCGCTCAAATAATTCGTATAGTACTCGGTTTCAAAACATACAAAAAAGTCAATAAATATGAATTTAAAGCTTTAAATTGTTGAGTTTATTTGGTTTTGTGTTTTTCCGACAGGGTGGATACTAGATTTATATTGGAACGAATTTTCGTCATCCCTTGTCAATTTTGGCTTTGTAACAAACCGGTTTCGGCGAACCGCCATCTTCAGTGCTTGATTTCGTTCGTTGAGAAGCCAAAATTGACAAGGGATGACGAAAATTCGTTCCAATATAAATCTTTAATTTGTTATTTTTTGGTTGACTACGAATATTACCAAACTGTTTATCTAAATATTTGTTAGTTAATATAAAATAGGATTTTGGCTTCAAGGTTCACTTTCTCATGGAACGACCCTTAAATATTAATTATATTTGAATCGAAGCATAAAGACGATTTTTATCGAATAGGTCGGTCCTTGGTTCACTTTCCGGATATAAATTATTTATTACACAAAAAAATCATCAAAATCAACCCAGTAGTAAATACGACTTTTTCGAATAGGTCAGTATCTTGTTTACTTTTTTCCTTAGTATACTTCCGAAAAAAAGTTATTCGAAAACATTTTCGAGTCCATTTGAATAAATACAAAATCAATCAAATCGTTAAAGGAGTTCGATGCCAACCATACGCACACAAGTTTATATATATGTAGGGTAAATGTGTTAGCGACCGCATGACTAACTGTTTTTGAAATTCGTGATCAATTTTTTTGTAGACCACTAATTATATCGGAGCTACCGAAATTAATTCAGTACCTTTAATTAATTCTAAGCCGACTAAGAGGGTATATTAACTTTGGTCCGAAATAGGTCAGTACCAGGAGGAAAGGAGATAGACTGACCAAAATTTATATCGTTCGAATCATATCAACGGGCTAATTTGATTTAGCCACGCCTGTCTTTTTGAACGCAGTCACAATAATTTGTCGGAACCAGCCAGACCCGTATACTACCGATTCGTTTCGATATGAGGTTTTGCAATAAAATCCGTCAAAAATACATCTAGGGACGTTAAATTTGGTGCTCTACACTCGTATTTCAATAAAATATTCTCACTGAAAATCATCGAATTCGAATTTTGCAATTCGCAATAAGTTTGTAATGTTCATGTTCGGCATGACCGAATAAAATAATAAAAACTAGTTTTTTTCGGGCAAACGTTTTGTTTTATAAATTTTAATGAAATTTTAAATTAAATATGACGTGTGGAATAATGAGAACGATTTATCCTAATACTGGAATAAATATGTATGTATATGTTATGTATATATCTTCTTCATATATTTATAATTACTGGAAGTTTCAATTTATAAAAAATATGATTTTTTTTTGTAGAAAATATGTATTCCATATTAATTATATGTTATATCTCGATTAACTAAACATCATCAAACCCATTACTTTAAGTATTAACTGATAATTCTTCATTTAAGAATCTCAATTCCACTATTAAAAGGATAACTTTTTCACTCTTTTCTCTAGGTGCACTTTTCACATAAGGACAGCGTTAAAATTATAAGATTGAGTTTACACCGGGCGACTTACATATGTTGTAAATTCAGTCTAAAGAAAATGAAACTTGTTATAACGATCGATAACACCACATCTCACGGCGATTATCGATAGCTTACCAACTATCAAATGAATTGAATGAATTTGATGAATACGATTCACCTCTTCTCTCATTATACGTATATTGAGTTGGGAGAGAAAAAATTGTCGTGTTTTTGAGAATAAAAGGATCGTGCGCAGGGATTATATGGAAGAAGGGATGACATATTCCCTTCAGTTCATGACTTTAAAAATTAATTTAGATAATTTAATTTCAATCTTATCAAAAGCATTTAAACATGGTTTTATGCCAAGTGTAACGGTTCCATGCACTTTTTTCAATGCTGATCAATGTTCCGATATCGGAAAAGAATTCTTTCAGTACCAAGTGAATGTCTACATCCATGTTGCGATGGATATTAACAGAAGAATGTCCATTAAAGCTATTTTCTTTCATTCTAGACTTCAAGTGGGGATTTAAGCGTGACAGCGTGGAAAAACAGTTGACTTTTTCTGCCGTGGTAACGGGCAAAATGCCTTCTTTTTGGCAAATGTCTAGGGCTTCAAGAGCCACTATAACGGGAGATTGGCCACAGAATGCCTCAAAAATGGGCCTACCGTATAACAACCGTTGCCGAAACTGTAATTTAGAAGGGAATACCAAACCTTAAATGATTCCAAATCTGAACTTCATTTATCCATGTTTCTGTAAAAATATCATACACAATTCGAACATATGATTTTAGCAGAGCTTTATGGAAAAATACAAGTAAAATTTGCCAAGAAATCCCGATGCTTTAAAAATGTATCCATCAGATTTGTAGTGAACTGATTCAAGTATAGGATGTAGATGCTAAGATGTATTGCAGTGTTGCGTCTGCCTTCGGGTGATTCTAGGTTTTTCAATTGGAATTTTGTATTCATTACAAGTCACAATGACGGCTTCAAAAATACTCCTGAAATTTTCTTCGGAGCTCTCACGCCCCAACGCTAGTTTAATGCTAACAATAATTTATTTTGAGTGTGCTGAGTTCCCTTTCCAAAAAATTTCAGTAATTGTTTGAAGAAGGTTCGATATTGCAATGATTTGCACCTTCTCGTTGTCTAAAGTTCTCTGGTTGCATTCGACTGTGTTGATCCAAGTTCTATCACCGCCGATGAAATGTATTATTTCATAAATATTTAAAATGCTGTAATGAATAATCCGTATACTCTCAAGCAAACTTAAATAATTAGAAAAATTATAAATAAAAAAAATTCAATGCAGAACCAAACTGACTGTGTAATTCGCGTCCCAGAACACCCGTGTGCATGGCCCAGCTCTCTCCTATATTAAGGCTCACAAAAATCTTAATAGGCGTGGAGGATTGATCGATGTTTCGAAGTTTTCTTTGTTATCCTTAATTTTTATTTGAGTCTTTAAATGCCTTCGACGGTCTTATTTTTCATATTACCACGCGAATATGCTTAAAACGAGCAGCAAGATCTGTTTACAGCAAACCCACATTAATAAGTAGAAAAAAACAAAAATCAAGAATACTCTACATATGTATGTAGGTATGCAAGTATGTAGTATTTATATCATCAAAGCCACTATCTATACGCAACCAAATGAAATTATGCAAGCAATAAACAGATGACAAATGTTGATAAATGAATTGCTTAGGAAGTGGTTTAATATGCACTAATAGAAGTACATACATATGAATATCCATATATGAACGAATGTATGTTTGTATTTCTATGCATTTACTATGTTTACTTCTATCATATCCATAATCGTATTTTTATTGCGCGTTTGCATTGCGGCGCATCTCTTACTGCCACAATGCACTTGAATTCTTGTTTGCAACTTCCTCTTTGCTCCTCGTTGTGGAAAGCAAAACAAAGTGCTAAAGTGTCTTGTCACAACATATCATAAATTATGACCGGAATTGACTATAAGTATATTTGTGAGGTACTCGTACATACATATATATGACACATAGTGACCACACATCAGTAGATTGTCATAAGTGGAAAACCATATGGGCTGTTAAGTATGTATTTCTAACATATACATATATATGTATATTTGTTTTTACATATGGAGGCGCATATTTATAAGTATATTAAATATTATTAGGTCATATTAGTAGTAATCATAGTATTTACGGTTTCTCAGCCAATCAACGATAATCTATTTATATATGTACAACACATCTACCAATCAGAAGTTAGCTTCATTTCGGCAGAGCGACAGAAGTTGAATACGAATTTGAATGCAAAGTGATCGCACCAAATATTATTTGCAAGCTTCTTAAATCTTCTAGAGTTTATTTTAGTTATACTCTGATTGCCGGAAAATTAAGATTTCGTAATGAGTACTAATAATTCCTTAGTGCCGCGTTCGTTTCTTCACAATGATTTACTATCGATGGATATGGAAAAGTTTTATAATTGTAATGGCTATAATTTTGATATTACAACAACACAGTCCAATTGTCATAATCAAAATAAGAGAATACAAGGTTCTTTTAATATTCGAAATGGTTTTGACCGTCTCAATCAAAACTATTCGCTCTTCGCCAACAACGTGATAGAACCTAAGAATTCTTTGGAATGGAATTACAATAACTACACACCGGATACGACAGCGGCATTTGGCGTACAAAACTTTATCCCAAAACATTCCGAGCTTAGAAAGCCCAATGCGAATATTACGAGTATTGAGTGGATTTCAACGTCGGACAACAAAAATTCCGATTTTGAATTAGCAACAAATTCAAAAGCCAAGTATTTAAAGTCTACTTTGGATACGGATATTGACGGTAAAAAACAGGAAACTGGTGTAATTATGTTTTTAATAATAAATTTAAAATTTTTTTATTTTTTTTTTAAATAAATCACTTCAAAGGCTTAAGGGGAGATGGTGATCTAGAGATCGTAAATTTCAGGCGCTTTCAACACCTTTTTAAGGTGATAATAATAAACAACAATACTTAAACTTTGTAGGTATATTTGACAAGTTATATTGGTTACAAAAACATTTAGATAATTAAAAAAATGCTTTTAATTTTTTAAAATTAGTCCTGAAATTGTTCTTCTCAAAAAATGGATGTGGGTGGCGCAGGAAATGTTGGCTCTTGTATTTACCTGAAACACAAACACCAAGAAGATTATTAATTTGTGCAAGTGATGCTAAATCCTGTACCAAGATTATAAAAAAATTTGGAATAATAGTGAATTTTTGAACTTCGATAACCGAAACAGACTTATTTTTTGGCAGTTTTTGGACTAAAAAGTAGGAAGTTATCAAGATAATACGATTTTTATGCTACTAGACATAGCTACTAGTGTACTGATTAACATATTCAAATTTCAGAACATTCGAATAAATACTTTGTTTTCTGCGCTGTGCGGAAAAAAGCTGTTCTGAGAAAAACGAGTTTAAAGTTTGAAGTGTGTGAAGTCGAGCGGTCGGCCGCTACCTGCTCAAAGACCTGTAGAACTGAAATTACTGTAGATATCATTATAAAATTTTAAGAGTTTATTCTTAAAAGACCACACTTTCGAAATATTCAAAAAACATCGATTTTTAGAAAATTCTAGATCACCATCTCCCCTTAAATAGTAAAGGTGATATGTATGTATGTAGGTAGGAGTTATCTTGATTTACACCACGTGCTTAAGAAATGTATTGCATTATTCTCTTGACTCTTAAGCTGATGCCAAATTTTCCATAAGTCTTCTTCTTCATCTTCTTAAGATCTGCGCTAATTGGAGACTTTATGTGAAGCCAGGTCATAATTCAACGTGGAGGTCTTCCTCTATTTCTATCCATACGAAAATATCTTTCCATAAATATATCATACTAAATTTCCGTGGCTGTAGCAGCGTGAGTAGTCATAGGCCATGGTCCGGGCAAAACAACCTTCTATATTTATGTACATATGTGACAGGAAATGGCAATATCTCTGGGTATACATTTGACATGAAACAGAGAGATACTCAAAAAGTTCAAAATTTGAGAGAAGGTCATCCGCGAATCGTTTAATTAATACATCGATTTCATTAGTCACTGGCAGCACTCTTCCTTATGGTTGAGGTTACAGATGTTAAAAATTAATTTGAATAAATCTTCCAAGTTGCACAAACTAACTAGAAATGTAACTCGAGAGATCTAAGTCTGATCAACCTAAAGCAGGATAGTCACATTGGAAATAAGAAGTCTTCTCCACCCCAAAACTTTTTAAAAATTCGTAAAAGAATGACAGGACTACTGGACGCGACTAATTATACGCAGACTGTGAACATCATTCTCGGAGAGCCAACCAACACCTTACATAACTCGGTCACCGTGTATGAATTAATAAGAGTTTTCTCGAGAGGCAGCCTAAATTTTAGAGCATACTATACTCCTACTTATCCAGATTTGACTCCCACATACCGAACGTATTCCCGGGTGCCACGAAGACCTACTTAACACTCATCATCTATTTGCAAACCCCGTTAAACCAACTCATCTAACACCCATCTCCATTCGGGCCGAACCTACTATGCGGAAGGTCGTAACTAAACCAACATTTAAAATTATAGAAAAATAATTTAAATTAAAAAAATTAAGTTAATTGTGGTCGTCCCTCGACAAGGAATGTCGACCCCTTCGAGTGTATTTCTCACATGAAATAACAGTTTCTCATAAAAATTCATCAACCTTTCGGAGACAGCTTAAAATAAATCGTAGGTCCCTCCAGTTGTTGGAAAAACAACAAGATACATACCACAAGAAGCTTACTTGCGGTATGTTGTCAGTCATATTGTGTTTCTAAAAAATATAAGAACCTGTAGATTAGGTCGCCAAATTCGAGCTTGACAAGCACTATTATGCTTTCAGCTACTACGTCGCTATAGCAGGAGCCCTTTAATTAAAACGTATGCTTTAGCAGATTTTAGATATATCGTATGTATATACATACATTAAAAAAACCTATTTCGGCCGAAACCTTCTTCCAATTTGGGGTGTACGTCTTAATGTTTTTACATTACTTGCCTTAAAAGGCAAATCGCAAAATTCGATTTCGATGATTTTCAGTGACAATATAGACATCAATTTACGTCTGTATGATACCAAATTTCACGCACATAGACGCTTTTTTGGTGGTTTTAGGACGCAAAACCTAATATCTGAACAAACAGGTGACTTGGACGCTATATGATATAGTGTTCCGAATACGATTGATTTCAGTACCAATTTGCATTACACCAAACTTCACCCTCATAGCTGCTTTTTTGGCGGATTTAGGACGCATAACCTCATATCTGAACAAATCGGTTATCTGTGGGCTATATAATATAGTATTCAGATTTCGATATTTTTCAGAATTAATATAAAATTTATTATACATATATGGGCAAATATCACAATTTCAAATTTCACAGTCTTAAGTACTTTTTTGATGGATTTATGATCCAAAACTTAAAATCTGAAAAATCGGTCGTATGTATGCCATTGTGGTTCCGAAAAATGATCGTTTAAACGTATAAGTACCTCTGACCACAAAGTTTGGTTGAAATATTTCAAAAACTGAGGGACTAGTTTGCCTTCAAACTTAGCTCGTCATTCTGATACGATCGGTAAACATTTGGGTGGGTCTATCTCTTCTCCTTCTGACACTTGCATACGTCGGACCAAAGTTAATATACCATTTCATGTATTTGAAAGGTATACAAATAATGGTAGTAGGCACTGCTAATCAATCGGCTATACGGTTTTATATACAAGTTTCTGGCATTCCTTCGTTGGAGATTGAAATAAGATGTATGAATAAATCGAATACTTCTTATTACCATTAGTAATTAAATTGAAAACATTATATTTTCCAGGTGTCAAATTGTATGAAGTTTCCGTAAGTAGTAATACACCTAATGCTGGTGGAAACCGAAAGGAGAGAACTGCTTTCACTAAGGATCAAATAAGAGAGTTGGAAGCAGAGTTTTTGCATTCAAATTACTTAACACGCCTCAGGAGATACGAGATCGCTGTTGCTTTGGATTTGACAGAACGACAGGTAAGGGGATACTGAAATTTCACATTCTTAAATACGGGTATACGAGTATATGAGTATAAATAATCTTTCAATTATTTTAATTTAAGGTCAAGGTATGGTTTCAAAACAGACGCATGAAGTGGAAGCGAATTAAAATGGATTCCATAGAGCTACAAAATACAGAAAAAGAATAACCAAATACTTATTTAAAAATTTTAACAGAATTTTTTATTTTTTATTATCTTGTTTTAACTTCTGTATAAAGAGATGAAATATATAAATGTATGTACAGTAAATAAACTATTTTTTTAACTTTTTGCTCTTAACCAACTTTGCTTTTAATCCGATCGATTTTCCTTTCTTTGTAGTTTGCGCCTTAAGTATTTCCTTCGCGGCCGTCACTTGTACACTATTTTTTGCTGCTTTCTTGGAGACAATTGGTTTCAGCATTTTTTTAGCTTTCTGTATCCCGCCTGTCTTTGGCTTGCGCTTAATTAACTTTTCTAATCGATCAACTTTTGATACTTTTAAAGGTTTTCCATAAGAAACGCCACCTTTTTTTGGCTTTTTAAAAGGAGGGGAATCTTCTTCCTCTTCAGAATCTTTAGAAAATCCGTACGTCTCTTCATCACTACTTGAATCATTATCATCACTATTTGCAAAACTTTCCTCTGTGGCAGAACTATCTTCGTTTTGTGAACTGGCGATGTAATCTTCATCTGCGGAATCATCATTTATTGTTTTGCCTAATAGGTCCTGGAGCTCTAAATTTTTCTTCGATTTATTGGCTTTTTTGTTTTTATCAACATTAGCTTCCTTTAACTCACTTGTGACTTCAGATTTTTCTTCAATAACCTTTTCGGTATTTGTATTATTTTTATCCTTAAGTTCAACTCGATTTGGTTCAATAAGAACTTTCTCAAAATCAATGCCTAAATGTGCGTACTTCTCATTTAGTTTTTTAACTTTTATCAACTTTTGTAATGCACGTTTTTGATAACTTTTTTTGGAATAATTATTCATTTGCTTAACTTTGCGTTGAATTGCTGCTGTTTTGTGGGATACATAAATATCTTTACCAGCCTAAAATATGTGAAAATAGTTTATTGGTCTTATTGCTTTAATATAAATAGCTTTACCTTATTTTTTACTTTGCGCACTGAAGTTTTGAAATAATTATATATTTGCTTTTCTGGTGGTATATATGCAGCTTTAACGACTTTTTTAAACATAAGATAATTGTCCATTGTTTCTGCAGCCACCTCTGCCACTTCAGGATATTCAAATTCCACAAAGGCATATCCTTTGCTGCCACCAGTACGTCTCGACCGCCCAAGTCGCAATCGAGTAACCGTGCCAAACTGCTCAAAGTAGTTTTTTAATTGTTCTTCAAAAAATCCATGTGGTAGATGTTTTAAGAAAATTACTCCACGTTTATCTGCCCGCTTTTGTTGCTGTTTCTTTAGCTTTTTATCTAACTGTAAAAAGGTAAAACTGTTTAATAATACTGAAGTATTTAATTTTGGAATTATATTTTTATCACTCAGTTTAACTTAAATTGTTATAGTGAAAATCTAGTAAAAAAAAAAAATGTAAATACCATGTAAGCTGAGAATGGATAGGCGCAGCGCAAAATTTATATTTACCTGACCAGAAACTACAGTATTCGAATCCACAGATTGTTTCGCTAGAACTTTACTGGATTCTCCAGATTTATTCTTGTATACTGGAGGCATTTCAAATGTGCAAAATCGTGAGACTTTTAAATACTACTATAAGAAACAAAATAATAATAAACTGAGACACACGTGCGGCGAAATATAATCAGTTGTCCCTTCTTATTAATAAGCTAGTCACAATAAAGAACGATCAGCTGCTAGTATTCACAATAAAAAATAAAAATGAAGGTCACAACAATTTTAGCTATATAGCCTAAGCAAATAACTTAAATTAATGTTTGGCCAAAGAACGTAAATTAATTTGCTTGTATATATTGCTACCAATTGCCCAATCGGTGCATCGATAAATGTAAAAGTTACCAACTAATATTTACGAATCGCTATATTAATTTACAACAGTTTTAAATTTAGAACGTGATATGCTATCAGAAAATTTAACGAATATAGATTTTACCGTTATACCTAAATAAATATTTGTGATATAAGAATTAAATTTACATTTAGAATTTTAACACATAAATTTAGTATCTCAGTATTGAAAAAAAAATATTTATTAATCATAAAGACCAAGAACTTTTCGATCAGAATCTTTCAGCACCCCTGAGGGAAGATAGCGCAACACATCCACTGGAGCGTTTTTAAGCATTTCGAAACGTTCATTTTCTACCATTTCAGTCCTGAAAAAAAAGGATGTGGTGAGATTTTTTACTTTTTCAATACTTTTTCGGAAACCTACTGCTTCCGTTCCTCATTCAATAGGTATTCATGCCACTTGATGTCTTCAGCGGCATCCATGGCTCGCTGTCGACGTCGTAACTCTATCATTTCTTGTATGGCTCTACCATGTTCTCTAATTTTTTGTCGGCGTTTTTCATCTGCTAACTGATCCAACTTATCACGTTCAGCCAGTTGTTTTTGCATTTCCGCAAGGAAGACTTCATCTTCGTTCTGCTCCTGTTCAAGCTTACGACGTTCTCTTTCCTCCCGATATCGTTCAAACTCTAAACGCATTTGTATACGATCACTATGTTGCTTTTCTAAGCTTTGTTTATATCTGATATCCTCGTTGGTATTGCGCTCCTCTACCAACAAATCAAGCAAAAGGTTTTCACGCTTTCGTTTATCACTCTGTTAAATAGGAATAATTTGATGATTGAATATTTTACCATATATGATATATTAAATGTTTATACTTATCAATACCTCTACTTTGTACAATTGTTGTCCAATTCGTTCACTTAACTCTGCCCTCTTTTGCGCTTGCATATCTCTTTCCATTTTGATCTTCAAATTAAGTTCCTCTCGTTCCTTCATCATTTTCTGGAAACGCTCCACTTCATCCATTTTCTGCGTCTTCTCCTTTTGTTTTAATTCATTCTGCATGTGTCTGAACTCTTCCATTTCTTTTTTGGCATTTTCCTTTCTGCGTTCCAATCCTAACATTTCTGCATCATGTTCTGCTTTATATTGTTGCAATAGTTTTTGCATCTCTTCCCTTTCATTTAATACTTCTGTATATTCGGCTTTCTTCCTTTGCTGGGAGGCCTCCATCTGACCTAACAGAATATTACGAAATTCTTGTTTCTTTTTTGCTTGACTTTTTTCAGATTCTACTAAAGCTTCTTTGCAACGTCGTTGTTCTTTTTCAAATTCTTCATCTTCAAGTCGTTTTTTCTTCATTTGCTCCTCTTTGAGCTTATCAGTTGCCTCTTTCTGCTCTGCCAACTGCTTTGATATAAATGCAGCTTTAATCTGTTTTTCCAACTGCCGTAGTTCCATATTATTCTGGCGTAGTTGCTGCCTCCGTTTTCTATCCAGGAAATCTTCAACTTTTTGAGCTTTCAGCTCAATCGAGATGTCTTTAGATTCCTGTTGGGCTCGAATTCGAGGATTTTCAGCTGTCATTTGTATTTCCTGTGCCCTCAAATCCTTAACTCGCCTCTCCTGCTCCATAATTGTTTCAATGAAAAGATTGTTGGCTACATCCACCTTTCGATCGGCGTCTGCCGGTATAGTGCAACGAAAGCCGCCGAACATTTCGCCAATAATTTGTAAATCCCTTTTAATTTCACCAATAATTAAAAAATATATTTTTCTGTTTCTCCTAGCAACAAATTTTAATATTTTTAAAGTGAAAATTTGAAATTTTACTCAGGGACATCTGCAGTAAATTTGACAATTTTGTTGAGAAAGTACAATTCCTAAAAACAGCGCGTGTGACAGCTGAAACAAGTTCTACTCCATAATATTTATTTAGTAAAAATTAATACACATATTGCTAGCTGTATAATTTCTTTTAAAGTACATCAAACGAAATACAAATACAATGTTCAGTAATTAACTTTAATATAAAAAAGGGAAATTAGGTTTAAATTATAACTAAATTTTATTTCTGAAAGCATAATAGAAAAGTTGAGAGTTAAAAAGAAAAATTAATTACTGAAGACACCAGATAAGTTCGTAAATCAATTACATCATTACAATAATACTTTTCAGTGCTGTGACAGAAATTGTAAATTTCTTTCTTGTAGCTCATTTTTCCAGTACAACTCTTATATGTATGTCAGGTGTAGCATTCTAAAAAACATTCTGGAAGATAGGTGTACATAGGAACAATAAAAATTTGAGGGTGATAAAACTGGACCATTGATAGTTTTTCATATTTGTAGATAATTTGGTGCGCGAAATTCACTAAATCTGAACAAAAATATGCAGTTGCTCGCAGCAACATAAATTTCGATGCTACATTCCAAAATTTTATTTTTGCTTAGAGATACATATGTATATGGTCAAACTTTCTTATTGCAGAGGCCGTTACTTATAAAATTATCATAATGAAGAAAAAACCCTTTGCAAGTTTTAAAAAGAAAATGTTTTTGAATTCCTACAGACTACCTCTGTAGGAAATTTATAAATCAGAGATGTTTATTTCACAAGTTTTATTTTGCTTTCAGCTTCGTGTAATATTTTCCTCCGCTTACCAGCCCCTTACCAACGCATCGGTTTTAGAACTGAACGCCCGATGTTCGTTACTTCAAATTATTGTTCGTGAATTCATATCGTTTACGTGTTTCATTGAAAGTGGATGTTGGGAAGAAAAAATAGGCGTGTTTTAAGATACCAAAAATTCTTTGTGTCGCGGAAAATTGTGTCGAATTGGCGCTGAAATTATGTGAAAACAATGATTAAAGTTAAATTTGTTATTGTATATGAGAATATAAATATGCAAAACTTATGAAAACAATGAAAGAGTTGACAGCTGTATTTTCTTGAATGTGTAATTCGAAAACGCAGCAGAGAAAACGCAGTCAACGAATGAATACAAAAGCAGGCTGAAAAACTTCATAAAGAGTTGCAAACAAAATAAAAATAAAAATAGAGTTGTAGTAGTGATAAAATTGAATTAAAAACGCACTTTGGACTGTATCACTGCAAGAAGCAGAGAAAAAACTTTGGTTTTGCAAACATACTTTACGTGCATATTGCGAAACATCACGCCCACTAACTCGAATCGCTATAAGTGCATTGTGAACTACATAATTAAAAAAAGATGTCTGGTCTACGTGGCAATGTGAATGCAGCTGAAAAGGATATAGAGAAGTTTATAAAATTTCTAGCATTAAAGTCCACCCAAGTTGTTGTTCAGTCGCGTTTAGGAGAAAAGATACAGACTCAATGTAATGCTCTCGCCACTGGTAGTGATTGGTTCAATATAGTTATACAAGACCATCCTGATATTTATGCAGAGACAAAGCGAGCGTTGGCGTTAGAACCGGGACAAAGTATACTAAATCGTTTGCCATTATGTGTGGAAATCTCACTCCGCACGGTTGAGGGAGACCAAATGGTGCTAGAAGTGTGGTCGTTGGATATACACTTACCAAATTGTAATAAAAACTGTAAGCATCATATAAGTGATGGGAAAAACGCAGACAATAGTAAATGTGGGGTAGCAAATGGGACTGGGGCACCATTATCAGAACAGCAGACATTGAAAGCCGCTCACGCTATCTACAACCGCATGGGTATTTTACTAAAGTCATTAATCTCCCTAACACGAGCTACTCCTGGTTATAAATTATCACGACGTCAGTGTCCCGAAGCATATGGAATATATTATCGCATATACGTAGATCGCCCGCAGTTGCATACTTTGGGTGAGGGCAGTAAAAATGTAAAAATTGGTAATCTAAACACAATATTGGGCACGTTGTGCATGACAGTTTCTTATCGTACCAAAATGACAATTACACCAACAACAGCAGATGGACACAACGCTGAAACAAATCCAATAATGCTTAAGTCTGATCATTTTCGACGTGGAGATTCTTCACCTACACAAAATATGTCAATAACTGGAGTGAAAAAAGGGACATACGAAAAACGACAGGTAGATATTGAAAAACCCTTACGACCTGGAGCTTTCACTGATACTGGAAAGCTACGCCAATGGACAGAAAAGGATTATGTCTTGCCCGAAACTCCACCATTCGAATGGCTTTTGCGTCGCTCACGACATGAAAGCGGAGGATCGGCAGGTTCAGTAGAGTCGCTAAGTAGAAAGAGTGAAAGTAGTGTAACAGCACCAAATTCTTGTAAAATACAAGAGCAAGGCTTACAGAATAACAACGTCGGCACAGTTACTAATAGTGTCAATAATAATAAGAAAGTTATAAATAACAATATGTTGGCTTTTAAGAGTTTTGAGAATGAACAAAATGGTACACGAGCGAAATCGCCACCTGACTGCTTAGTGCTATCACAGTCGCCAATTAAAAGTCTGCTTATACCTGCTCCAACAATACCGATACCGCGAACAAATGCCGCGAAACATCGTGCCGAAGATGAAAAATTACTCAAAGCGATAAAATTTCCTTTTGCCTTACCTGATTCACGTGTTAACGATTTAGCGCAGTTTTATCGTGATTGTTATCATGCTCCACCACTACTTGGGCTGGACGAAACCCAGCCGGAAACAGCTGTAGAACAGCTAGAAGAATTTGAAACATCCTTAGAAGACTACGATGAATTAGTTTCACAACTAGGATTAAGTACTTCATCTTCCACAGGTAGCCGGAGTAGTGGCGGTCTGCAAATGAGTAACTAATACCAACAGAATTTAACAGATCAATGGATATTAGTATAAGAGGATAAGTAGGTAGATAGATAAAAAGTATAAACACGAAAGCCGATGAACTATTAACTAGCATAATAAGCAAATTAATTGACATGCATATTTTATAATTTGCATTATTTATTATATTAAATTAATGCTGAAGTATACTGTAAGTATGTATATATATAATGAGACTAATTTATTAAGAGTTAAGATTTTATATACATATGTATGTAAGTGCATAATTATTGTTTTATTGTAAATATAAAAATATGTGGAAACAAACACTGTGTGCAGTGAACGTTGTTAGAATATTTTTATTGTTAAAAGTTTTGACATTTTTGATATTTTAATCGAAAAAATATTTAGCATCGTACAGCTTTACAAGTATGGTAAACCTCTACGATGATATTTAGTTACCAAACATTAAAATTCAAATAAATTTTTATAATTTTCAAATAATAATTATACCGCGCATTAAAAGAAAAATTTTGTTGGCATTATTTTTGAACTCAATTCATTTATCATTATTTCAAATCCATTCATAATCTGTAGAAGCAATATTCTATATGGATATATAACCTGCACGCAGCATTGTTTAGTGCCTTCTTTGAATTAATATTTTGCTGCAAAAATTCATATAAAAATCATGTTTTTCCTGCTTTTGCTTACTAAAAAAACATAAATATGTGTATTTATTTTTATGCATACATATGCAGGCACATATTCGTAAACATTTACAGTCAAAGATGATTAAATTAATATAGATTGTTAACAGCGGAATATAGAAATAAACAATTAAATCACAATTGACTACTAAAAACTACTTAAGATTAATAGTCTTATTTAATATTTCAAACAAATTAAAAATAAAATAAGTAGTTTTGACGTGCTTAATAAAATGCAAATTTTGAATAAATTTTATATATACGAATCATTTCAAATCTATTTTTAATATATTTCTTTTAGAGGGAAAATTACCGAAGTTCATCTAGTTTTGCATAATTAATTCTAACTGTGCTTAAGTAATGACAATTCAAAGACCTATAAACAAACCGTCATACATGTATATATATATGTTCATTATTTTGGTTATATATATAAATATATACATTTATGTAAATACATACATACCTAAATATATAATATTACAAAAACCCCATCATCAGAAACTTAAATGTTCTTCATGGAGTTACAGGTGATTGACTGGGCTACCGCTTAAGGCAAGTATATAAAAAATATTAATAACGTTTTTCTTACAAGTAAAAATGTTCCCTCTCTCATTGTGTAAAATTTCAATAAAATACTGTTTTAATGAAAAATGTCTAAAATTAGAATTTGTTGTACTTATGCTTGATCTAACTTAATACAGAGTTTTTCGAAAAAAAAGAAATATTTCCTAAATACAATTTGATCATTAGCTTAAAATCGAGTACTATTGGACTGATCATAATTTTTAAACTAAAATAAAAAATAAAAAATTGTCTATACCCAATGCTAACACAGTATTAATTTAATAATTTAATAAATTCATCGATAAGGTCAAAAAATGTGCACATACATATCTGTATTTCAAAATTTTACACTTTATTTTTGCTTAAAAATTATCAATATATGTATTTATGTAATATACATATACAATATATTTGTATATATTAATTAGAATATAATAATAATAATAATAATAACGCTATGACTGATTAGGGTGATTAAACTAATTTTCTGTATTGTTTTGCCAAATTTCTAAATTGCTGTGTATCTAATTATTGAAATCGAAGAACAATTACAAGAAAAATTAATATTACAAAAACTCGAATAAATTATACCAATATACTTTTACATAGTACATTGAGCGTCGTGTTTTTGATTGAATATTTTTTGTATACATTTTTGAAAGTTCTGTTCTTTAGTATGCCACCTTTGTATAAGCTTGTAGCTATGTATTTAACTTATGTACATACGTACATACATACATATGTACCTATCTACTATAGCGACAAGGAAAAGATTAATACATTTTTAAATTATTTTAGGACCAACGTTCAAACACTTACGCTGATATGTATGTACATATAAAGGTTATCCATTTAGTGCTTTCGAAAGTGCAGGGCTATATTTTGACATTTGACTGTCAAACCAAATGTTTTTTGTTTTAGTTAAAAGTCAGACATTTATGAAAATAGGTCACTTAACAACCACCCAACGCGTTACAATTGTGGAAACCTACTACAAAAATGGTGATTCACGTTTCGTGCATTAAGAGGAGATTATGTTGCATATAATCGTCCAATTACTAAGGCGATTGATAATATTTTAAGGAAATTTGAAGAGACTGGATAGGTTACAGGTATTGTAAGGCTTGTGCATATTCGCTTTGCTCGTTTCACATCTCAAATATTGCTGCTGCACATTATGGCGTATTTTCCACTTGGACTTACACCTGCATCCATATAAAGTCCAGCTCATACAACTAATGAAGCTAGCTGACCATTCACAACGCCGTAGTTATGTCGATGGGATGATTGAGCAGCAAGCAGTGGACTTGCGGTTTTTCCAACAAAACTTTTTTTCAGCGACGAGGCACATTTCTCACTCGGTGGATACGTAAGTAAGCCAAATTGTCGCATTTGGGGCTCCGATAACGGCGAGACTGTCACTCTCAATTCAGAGCGTTATGGTCGTAAGATAACCGACTTCTTTGACCTTCAATTTAAGAACACGATTTGCTTCCCCGATTTGACACCGTTGGACTTTTTTATGGGTCTTTCGCGTAGCCCCGCGCTCATGCGGATAAACCTTTAACTCTTGAGCACTTGAAAACCATCATTCGTCAAGCAATGGCTGACTCCCAATATGTGCCAAAATTTTTTTCGAAAATTACCTCAAACGGATCGAAGTTTCCAGAAATTCACGAGGCGGTCATATGATTGATCTAGTGTTTCATATATAATGCCAAGATTCAAACTTGTTGATAAAAAAAATAATTTCATGAAATTTTTTTTTAAATGTATTTTATTTACGCTTATTTTGAAAATCGCAAAATGGATAACACTACACACAGTTGTATATATGTATGTACATATGTACGTACACATATGCTCATGTTTGTATATAGTTTTGTGACAATATGAAAATTATTTTCTTTTATACATAAAGTATGATATGTATGATCGTATATTTGAAACCCGCTGTAGCTCGGGCCAGAGGTTATTAGATTCGAATCCGGACCAGAATAACAACTAATTTTTTTTTCTAAATGTGATCACTCCAATTTGTCTTCGAGAGTTTTTATTTGTAGATGAAATCGGAGAAGAAGCTTGACCGGGAATCGGACACGCGGGCTTAAGTCCTTAACCATCAACGCATATATACATAAATGCTCATGTATCATTAATTATTGTATGTACGTGTTGGTAGAAATTATGGTGGGACAATTTTAATATTTAATATTCACAGTAAATAAAAAATAGCCTAGTTACATAACATACATACATATATAACTACGAAACTCGTTTGGTTTAAAAAAAGTCGATTTATCGATGAATACATAGTTTGCACATATGATATTGTGTAGTGACGTCAAAATATTTCTATATTCCACTCCACTTTGTCAGACTTTATAATCATATATGTACCTTGCGACTACATCATATTAAGGAAATATATATATTTTAACCAAGAGAATTGCTAAATTCTAAACTAAAAACAGAGTATAAACAGAAGATAAGCAGGAAATAATTATTGAATTTTCTACATACATATGTGCATATGTACATATGAACAGAATAATGTACAAACAATTCTAATAATCAACGTCATTATTGTGCAATTTGTGACTGTGACTAAGTACACAAACAAAAAAAAAGTTGAAAGGAAAAAATTGCAAAACCAATGTATTTTAGGAATTTTTTTTTATCTTGGGCTAATTAGATTGTCTGCGGTGTAATTCCTTGTTATGCAGTCAATTTGCACATACGAGGCATGTTCAAAGGAAAAGGTGAAGGTTTTACAGACTCTTCTTTGATTACAATGGTGTGGTGCATCATGAGTTCCTGCCAAAAGGTCATATAGTAAATAAGTAATACTACAATGAAGTTATGCACCGTTTTCGTGAAGCAATACGGCTCAAACGATCGGAATCGTGGAAAAACAAATGGTGGATTCCGCATCACGATAATGCACCAGCTCACACATTAATGCTTTTTCGCGATTTTTTGGCCAAAACAAAAAACAGTATCATGCCTCAACCACCGTATTCACCAGATTTGGCTCCCTGCGCCTTTTTCCTATTCCCAAAACCAAAGAAACAAATGAGATCAGATCAGAGTCGAAGAAAGCGCTGATGGCCATTCCGAAAAGAGCATTTTAGAAGTGATTCGAGGGTTGGAAAAAGCGGTGGCACAATAGTATTATATCCGAGGAGGATTACTTTAAAGAGGGGAAAAATAGATATTGATGAATAAATAAGTACTTTTCAAAAAAATTCAAAATACAGCTTTTCCATTGAACACACCTCGTACTTATATCTACTACATAGAAAAATACATACGTGTATGTTCATATGTACATGCGTTTGTGTATACGAGAATATTTTTGTTTTGTTTTGGCTGACAGTGTCGAAGGTCAAGCTTGTTCAGTTCATTTTAACTAAAGTTTATTTACAAACTCGTATATTGTTCGTCATGCCGCCTGATTTGCGTTCATATGCAAAAAATAATAGGTGTACTCGTATACTCGTAGTATACCGAAGATAAAAAGAAAATTGAAATAATTCAAAAGTACAATGATTTATATATCTAGTAGTTATTATTTATCTAAAAAAAGCCAACATGATTTAAATTTAAACGTTTTATGCATAATAAAAATATGCATACATATGTATGTACATACATATTTATTTGAATTATTTAATTTTAGTTGAAATCTATCTTTTAAAATGATCTATGAATATGGAGGAAAAACCGAGTATTTAAATAAATTTTTTATGTTCTGCTTAAATACAATTTTAAAATGTAAATAAACAAACACATGGCAGAAAAAGTCTGCTTCACTCACTATATAAAAGTATTCAACTAAAAAAAGTTATGCATTTTAAAACAGTCAGTTTTATTTTCACTTATTTTGAAGACAATTATTTGAAGAATGTTTGAGCAAAATTTTGTAGAACTCGAGCTGCGTCGTTCTGAGTTAACGGGATTATAGTACCGCTACTTAAGTAAGTTGAGCAGAAAAAGTGTGCGCTCACTTTAAAACGTGATGGTTTGTTGCATTGAAAATACAAATTATTTGTGTTGAATTTAATTTTAAATGATACATGATAGTAATCGCGATTAGGATGAAGCCAAAGCGTATACAAATATAGGAGAAACTTATTTTTTTTTTTACCATGGACCAAAAACGAGAAGAAATAGAAATTGGCAAAAGGAAAATTATTACTGGTTTGTGGCAGAATGGTAAAAGTTATCAGCGAAATCGCGAAAACTGTTGGGAGACATTACTCCTCTGTCCAGAGAGTAATAAACAACTTCAAACAAACAAAGTAAAACGTTCGTTATGCACAACGTGAAAGCGACGTTCTAGCCGTCCAAGAAAACTGACCGAAAGAGAAGAGCACAACCTAACCATTCTTGTGAAGTCTAACTCACGTCTAACAGCAAGCCAACTTTCAAAAGGCTTTGAATTAAAGTACCAAAGGAAAATATGTGCATTAAGAAAGCATTAATTCAAATCGAGAATAAATCGTCTCGAGCGGATGGCCTCTGCGAAGGAGCACTTAAACAAGCCTCAAGAGTTTTGGAACAAAGTTATTTTTTCGGATGAGAGTAAGTTTTGCATTTTTGGTATAAAAGGCCGAAAGATTATTTGTAGGAAAAGCGGAATAGCGCTGGAAAAGCAAAATCTTGTACCTATGATGTGGGGGTGCATGGTAAGTTCGGGTGTAGGAAAATTTCAGTTCATTGAGTCGATTATGAACAAGCAAGATTATCTTAATATTTTGAAAACAAATTTTAAAGAAAGTTCAGAAATGCTGGGGCTCGGTGAGCAATTTATTTTCCAACAGGACAACGACTCGAAGCACACAGTAGAAATTGTTAAGCTTTGGTTGCTGTACAATATTACTAAACAACTGCGTACACCCCGCAGTCGCCTGGTCTTAACTCTATTGAGCACTTATGGGATGTACTATAAAGAAAAATTAAACAGCGTACTATAACCAACAAGGAAATGCTAAGGAGTGCGCTCGAAGAGAAATGGGAAGCTATAAGCCCAGAAGTAATAACCAAACTTGTTGGGCCAATGAAAAACCGCCTTCTGACTTCTATTAAAAGGCGTGGATATCCAACAATTTATTGACTTAATATTAAACTGCTGCGCAAACTGATTCACTTCACTATGCACACACTGTGATTCGGTGTTATAGCTGATGTTTGTTTTGATTCGGTTTGGCAAACGAACAACACTCACTCAACAGCAAACGTGCGCAAGCGTTGAGTGACAATGAAACAGTTTCTCTCATGAGCAGTTTGCACAACTCTGATTTTAATTGCCTATCGAGTGATGAGCGAATTAACAGTTACAACACCATAAAATGTGGTAAATAACTCTGTTCATTCGATGCATGCGACTGAATCATTGCTAGCTTGCGGTTTGCATTTACAAAAAATATAAAATAATAAAAGGCGCTAGAATGGAAGGAATAGTAAGTACAATTTATTTATGCGTGTTTTATTTGCTTAGCGTTATTTAGTGATATTTTGTAAATGAATTATATTTACGTTATAGTTAAATTCGAGTAGCTCCATACCACAAATTGATGATGCCATTTAATAAAAATAGCACTTCCAATTTGGTGAGGCATAAGTGCTATAAAGCCATGAAAGATAATGTTTCTACTTCGAAACTGGAAGTTAGTGCTGACTTGAAGCATACAGGAATCAACATTTTAACGGGATTGGTGATTGTTAATTGCCGACCGTTTCAAATAGTACAAGACAGTGGTCTTCTGAAATTTTCTGAGTTGCTTGTATCAATTGGCGCAAAATATGGGTCACATGTTAATGTTGAAGCATTGCTACCACATCCAACAACACTATCTAGAAATATAAGTAGTTTATATGACAAAACGGTAGCAATAGTAAAAGATGAGCTGCAGTTTATGATAGGAAATGGAAAAAAGATAGGTTTTGGCTTAACCTCTGATATATGGTCTGATAACTTTATAAAAACCTCATATATGTCGCTGACACTTCACTACGTAAAGGATGGTGAACTTATCAATCGGCTTTTAGGATTATCAGCGTTTAAAGAGAAAAGGTGTACAGGTAAAGGGCATTCTATTTAAAATTACGTAACAGTTCCGATTTATTCCGATTTGATTACTAAGTCTAAGCCTGATGTGAATAACATAATCTAATCCTAATTTAAAATGTCAATTTTAAACTAATATGTTTGGCTTGGCTAGACACATCAGAAAAACATTAGTAACTTTCGATTCTCTCCTTAGGGGAAAACATTCAACATAAGATGCTGAAAATATTAAAATTTTATGACTTGCTTGTTGAAAATGCCATATTTGTAACTGATAGAGGAACAAACATGAAAAAGGCTTTTAGACCCTATGCAAATATTTCATGCATTAATCATTTACTAAATAATGTATTGGAAGATTCTATTGAAGCTGTACCTGAGTTAAATGAAATTTGTGATGCAGCTACTAAACTTGTAAAGTATTTTAAAAAATCTGGTGAAAATGCAAACAAAGATGGAACACCGTATTTTACATGCTGAGCTCAATAAAAAAAAACTGGACGGAAATTAATAGCATATTGCAAAGCAAACGTGAATTGTCCAAACTCAATGGTATAAACTTGAACTACGTGGAAAAAATTTTAAAGGTATTAAAGGTTTTCGAAGAATCATCAAATACATATATTTTTAAAATTTGTAGCCTTTTGTTTCATTGTTCTCGAAGTGAACGCAGACTTTTTCTGTTTGATTTGAATGACCTTTTTGTTTATATGTGATCTCATTTGAAATTTATATTAATTATTGGTACCAAAGTTTGTGTAACAGTTACTTTTTATTGAGTTTTCATAGTGCAAACAAAATATACTTAGATGAACGCCGACTTTTTCTGCCATGTGTACGTATGTATATTCAAAAAGTATTTCTATCTCTATTCATATTTACACATGACGTTATGTCTTTAATGACGTGCGCACAAATTTGCTGCTCTCTTAAAAAAAAATTAAATATGACAGTTATTAGTGTAGTTCACATAATATTTATACAAATGTTCCTGATTTCCGACTCAACATTTTTCCTCTATAAAGAGACCGTAAGTTGGACTGCCCAGATAATATTTTTTATTTCGATATATGTAGATCTGAAGATAATTTAGAAATAAGTTATACAAAATTTCGATGAAAGGTATCATCTCTACCTGGTTGAAAGACTTTAAAATTTAGAGTCTTCAGGGAGAGAAAAGTAGTGTTTCTGCTCATTGCAGCAAAAAGCTAAATATGTACCAAATTTTAAAGAAATGGAAATATTAATACTAGTCCAAGGTCCACCTCCGGCGGATATATGATTGATGGAAAAAACAGATAAAAAAAATCCTTGATGTGGATTATATTAATATAAAATTTTAACTCAATCTGTGCAGAACTTTTTGAGTTTTTGAAGTGTACAGAAACCAACAAAGCATGTTTATATACATATATAGAAGTTTTGTAACGGCGGAAATCAAATTTATTTAAAATCCTTACTTTTTAATGTTGTTGGGAACTTAGTTCACACATTCTTGGCCAACAGGTTTTTTCATCTGCTATCTATTACGCCTATTATAATTATGTATGTATGCACGTTAATCACGTGTTCTCTCAATTCACATTAGATGTACATACATATGTACATTTGTACTAAGCTGGCAAGCCAAGCCCATTCGCAATTCTTATTTGTTGTTTTTTTTTTCATTTCACTTGTTATTTTGTTTGCATGCTAGTCACAACTCAATTCGCTTAGCTTTGCTAGTTTAGATAATTGGAATGTTTACATTTTCATCTGAGTTGCCTACAATCGATGATATTTTTTTTTGCGGTAGTTGATTTTGTAATAACTTGGCTTAAGCTGTTCTTACTGGTTTTAGATGTATTGTATTGTATGTACGTACATGAATTTTCATATATGTGATATAAATTTGTAAATTAGACGCCTCTTTACAAAAGTGAATTTTTATCTTAGGGTAAATGTGCAAGACCGGACAATTGACTTTTTTCAAAACATTTTAAATCAATTCAGAACTTTTGATTAAGAGAGAAGAGAAGAATCTACTAAGAATGTCAATTTTTATAATTTGTCCCACAAAAAAGTCCAACGGTGTCAAATCGCACGATCTCGGTGGCCAGTTGACATCGCCAAGACGAGAGATTACGCAGCCGGGAAATTTCTCTCTCAATAAAACCATATTCGCTCATGTTGTGTGGCATGTGACACCATCTTGTGGGAACTTCATAATCTCCACGTCGAGTCCTTCAATTGTAGGTCAATAAAGTCGGTTATCATACGACCAAAACGATCCGAAATAACAATGACAGTCTCGCTGGTAACGTTTTCAAAGAAGTAAGGCCCAATCACACCTCCGGACTAAAGAGCAAAGAGTGAGAAATTTGCCTCGTCGCTAAAGAAAATTAGGTTCAAAAAATGGTAGTCCACTGCTCGTTGTTCAAGCACCCAATCGACGTAACTACAGCATTGTGAATGGCCAGCTGGCTTCAGTTGTTATGTGAGCTGCACTTTACATGAATGTACATAGGTGTGAGTCCAAGTGCAAAATGTGCCATAATGCGCCATAAGATAATGGCAACTCTTGAGAATGTCGAGAAATAAACACATTCGGGTCTTCAATAATCTCCTCTTAAAGCACAAAACGTGACCACTTTTGGACTACCATTTTTGTAGTAGGTTTCAATAATTTTAACGCGTTCTGCGGTTGTTAAGTGATCAATTTTAATAAATGTTTGACTTTTAACTAAAACAAAACATGTTTGGCTTAGCAGTTAAGTTTGACAGATGTCAAAATGCAGCCTTGTACGTTCGAAACCACTAAATGGATAACTCTTTATATAAATTTTATAAATCTTCAAAAATTAATCTCTTTAAATATTATAAATTATATAAAATAAACCCTAAAAACGTAATTTTTGATGGGACCGACACAGTTTGCTAAGATGCCTTTGACTTTTGACGGATGTTATATATACATACAAACAAATGTACGTATTTCCATATTATGTTGGAAGAAATATGTATATCCGAATGTTTTTTTTACTTATAAACAAATATATGTACATACATACATATTTTATTTTTATACGAAATACCGGTAATATTGCAGTTTTCAGTTCATTCTCAACTGAGAAGTTGTGGGCGTCAAGCAATGACTGTCTGCAGTATACATATACCATATGTACAAACAAAGTCAAACAACGAGCAACTGTTGCATTGCACTGTGGCGCGATTTCTACGTATAAACAAAAATGAAAAACAATAAAAATAAAAAAATAGCCGACAATGTGTGGTTATTTGTGACAATTCAACAACCTCTCTCGAGTATATGTAGATAGGCAAGAGCACTTTTGTCAAACGTAAGCCAAATGAAATATATATGCACATAAATACATTTTACATGAACAGCAAAACATACATACATACATATGTATATCCGCTTGTGAATATGTCATAAGCTCAAAGATAAAAATGCTAAACTATACTCGTACACGTAGAAGGTTTGTACAATATTTATATATGTATGTATGTAAGTATTTGCACTTGATCAGTTGAATACTTGCACATAAATTATCACAAATACATACCTACTTGTATGTACATATATACATATTTGCATATATTCATGACTCTTGCTAGTGGTCGGTTTGACTTTACCATGCAGCTGGACACTTGTCAAAATAGAGCTGCTCTAAGAAGTAGGTGGTTGTTGTGGTTCAAAACAAACACCTTTATTTGTATTTGTTGAAACTTCATTGGGTAGCATTAATTATTCAATAGTAGGTAATTATTTATTGCAAATGAAAGAAAAATTAAATGAACAAAAAAAATTAAAATTTAAGTTTATATTTATTAAAATTCTCTTTCTCAATTTTAAAAAATGTTAAATTTTTTGTACAACGGCCTGGCCTGAGCTGAACATACGAATCTTGAGCATACCAACAAAAAAAAGGCAAACGAAGTTCAGAGAGTTTATTGCAAATTTCAAAATTCTTTTTCAGTGTAAATATCTATGAAAATTTTTCTTTAGAAAATAACAAATTCACGCTCTTAGATGCTTTTTTGACGGATTATCGACCAAAGCCTCATATCTGTAAAGTCGATTGTATGGGGCTATATAGTCTTCCTATTTCGATTTCACATGTGTAGATCACCAAATTTTACGCTTTTTGATGCTGCGTACCATGTACATATGTTTGAAATATCTCAAAAACGGAGAGACTAGTTTGAGTTCGACATACGGACAGACGGATATGGCTAAATCAATTTAGCTCATCGTTTTGATCCGATCGGTATACGTTTTGGTGGGTCTATCTCTGCTACTTCCGGCACTTATGTACTTGTACATACCTCAGACCAAAGTGTACATGATGTTCATGAGAGGTATAAAAATATAAAGTGGGTGAAAGTCTTTGAAATTCTGCTTGTGGCTTATGGTGAAGTGTTCTTGTTAAGTAGTTAAATACTGTTACGATTTTGCTGATTAAACCTCGATGATTTCCCAAATCCTTCAGGTACGATTTCTGGGTTGTTAAAAAAAATCGCCAACTTAATTTGCAGTCTATTTATTTATAAAGACTTTATTTAATATTCTTTTATTACTCAGTAATTCACCATTCACTTTACTATTTACAATTACTTGTATACAACTGTCACAATGTACTGTTTTTATTACGTTACTGTAATGTAATCTCCAACGCGTTTACTTCACAACTGATTACTTTTGAAGTCGTGTGCCGTCCTTTTATACTTGTTTGCTGCTTGAAAAGGAAACCCTGGAATAATCGCGTCGTTACGATAATCGTCTCGTTACGATAATCATCTCGTTTACGCTCTAGAACATGCCAGTTGTCGGCTCCACTCTTTCATCTGTCATTCGCTTCGCATTTTCGCCACAATACGTTATAAATGCGCCGAGTACGTCATTAGCGGGGGTTAAGGAAGTATCGTCGAATCACTGTTAGAGGAATCGCGCATGGCTCTTTTATGTTGATTGTCTAGCTCCTCAGTGGGTTCATCTAGAGTCATAGTTCTCCAAATAGAGCATATTTACGCCAGCATCGCTGTATGATCTACCTTTTAATGATCCATTCCAGACACAATACTTTGCACTATTGACGGCAGCAAAAACAAAAACAACAACAAAAATTGTTTTGATAATCTCTTTTTTCCTTCAAGAACCTCGGGAAAATTCAAATGTTCTAATAAGGAGAATAAGGAGCAAGATCCATCTCTACAGGCGGTTTAAAACTCGATAACAGGATTGAATTCCTGGCATACTCACTCGACTTTAACATAATACTATACGACCATGGCAACATTTATCAAACAGAACTCACTACAATCACGGTAGCCTATAATTACAATTTTTAATATATTCAGGATGAGATTGAATGCCACCATCATGGGCAAGGCATCGAAGGGTTACAGGGCAGGCCACAGCTTACTGGTATCATATACGAGCAGAATATTAGGTATTAATAACATTGACATATGTATGTTGGAAGTGCAGGAAGGGATACATGAAATCGTATTAGATATCTAGGATTATCAAAATTTGATATCAACGTTGAATTAAACTGAACCTCCATCTGGCCTAACCTAACCTAAACAAGCTGCCTCCATAACGCAACTTTATTAAGTAAAAAATTTAAATTAAATGTAAAAGCAATTTGAATAGACTTTCAAGAAATTGCATCACGACCGTCATCTGCGTGGCGGACAAGCTTGTGAGAGAATAAACCATTTTACGAAATACGCATATGATAAAACTTCCCTTCCCTAAGAAGGTCATGACTTAAAGAAACCATGTGCAATGTGACAATGCAGATCTGACCAGCGCTAAACGCTAAGAGGTTTAGATATTTACGCCTTCTGGACCAGTTCTTCATCCAAGTAGAGGTACTTTTTTCAATAGCCTTTTTTTGACAGATCACACGTGAGTCGTGTCATGCTGTCATGTTAGTTTTGTTCAGCATTGTTTGGAATTTCATCATGGAAAGACTTACGCCTAAACAACGTTTACAAATCATTCAACTTTATTACGAAAATTCACGTTCTGTAAAGAATGTGTTTCGCGCGCTTTGCTCAACTTATGGTGAACATAATCGGCCTACTGAGCGTACTATTCGCAACACTATCACCCATCTTGAGACCCAGCATTCATTATTGGATAATATTCGACTGAATAGACCACGTCTAGCACGCAGTGAAGAAAGTATAGCGGCCGTAGCCGAGAATATACACGAAGACCGTAGAGAGTCGAATCGGCTCCGTTCGCATCAACTCGGACTGACTTATGGAATGACTTGGCGCATTTTACGTCGAGATTTTAAGTTAAAAGCGTACAAAATACAGTTTGTGTAAGGATTGAAGCCGCTCGACTTTCCCAAGCGACATCGGTTCGTTCTGTGGGCTCTTGAAAAGTTCTAGAAGATCCGCATTTAGGACGAAGAGCAACCTGAAAAAGATTCAAGAGCTGTCATTTCATCCAGATAGGAAATTTTTCCTATCCGGCTATGACACAACAACAAAACACATGCAAAAAAATATGCTACGATAGGAAAAATATTCTATAGGCAAACCTATGTATATTTATTTCCAGCAGAAAGCAAGAGGGAAAAAGCAACCCTGGGCGGTGTTGTTGTTATCTCTTTGCGTACATATCACTAAAATATACAATAGGGGAATTCGTTATGTCTAGGAAATGCGTACTATGCAAATATTTCCTATGGAATTGTGCTAGAGATCGAGAGCACCCCCTTGCAAGATTGTGACATATTCGAGTGAAACAATAACAACCACTCAGGCACAGGGTTGCTTTTTCCTTCTTGCTATCTGTGGGAAATAAATATATTTATATAGGTTTTGGTATAGGATATTTTTCCTATCGTAGCATATTTTTTTTGCATGTGTTTTGTTGTTGTGCCTTTGCTACTAATTTACTATCCCTGCACCGTAGCATGCATTTCCTAGACTTAGCGAATACCCCTAATAGACTTGTGCAGTTTGTATGTATGTATTTGAATAATTATTTGTACAGAATCACTCTACTGGTACTAATTGTAGAGAGAGACGAGCGACAGTCAATTCTTACGATCGCGAATAAAAGCCGAGCTTGGTTACCAAACATCTGGTGATGACTCATTTCGACTTGAAGGCTTGGGTTTTCCAATTGAAAACATAGAACGTGCTTACTCGTACTAATTGTGGGTGAATTGTATGTACATGTATGCTTGTATGTATGAATGTGTGGCTATTGCGTTATCATTTCGGAGTTACTGTTACGTGTACATCGTTGGGCTTCCATATGTATAGAGAAAGAAACAGTCACATTCCAGTTTAGCTATTTTCTTATATTTTTTTTTGCATTTTTTAGAAAAAGATGCAGAGTCAATGGACGACTTTGAGAACACAGCTGGTATAATATTGATGCATATTCCCCTTGCAAGTATATTCATACATACATACATAACTGTATACATACGTGTGTTTGTTATATGTGTGTATTTGGGTGTGTACAGAATGTTTGCAGTTTGGCTTGACAGTCGGTTGTTGTGTGTCAGTTTGTATTCTGTCGGGATTGCATTCCTTATTTTCACGTTTATTCTGAGATTTAGTCGTTTTGACTGGGTCGACGACTTATTTATGCTGATGGTCGTCATTATAAAGTTAATGATTGTTTATTTGCATTCGAAAATGTAGAGGGGAATTTGGTAATATTTATCCAAACTTTTTGAAAATTGAAAGTTCAAGCTGCATACATACATACATATTTATTCCATCAAAAATTGAACCTATAATGGATTTCATGCAACGAATGCGTGATCAACTTCAATTCCAATTCAATTGCCCTCGCGTACGAACGGCATAATAAGAGAGATTACATTGCGGTAATTTGCTTTATTTAAAATTAACATATTTGCCTTCTTAATAAAAAAAGTCTTTTAACTCGTGCCCTATCGTATGCTTAAACACTGTAAATGCATAACATCGATCTTAATTCATTATGATAGCGTAGTTTTAAGTATGGCATTAACCTACTAATTAGCCATTCAGTTATTCATTTTGTTGAGTGTTGAAGCAAAAAATAAAAAAAATATGCATATATTGTTAACGACAAAATCTGAATTCCGTCAATTTAAACATTTTCTGAAAAAATGCTTTATAAAATAAAATAAAATAAAATGAAATAGAGTAAAATTATACAAAATAACATAAAATTAAATTAATATAGATAAAATAAAATAAGATAAAATAAAATTGAATAATAAAAGAAAAACTGTATGAAAAATAAAATATAAATTGAAAAAATTAAAATTTAATGAAAATAAAAAATTAAATAAAAGATTTATAAAAAGCAAGAAATAAGGGCTGTTTTCGGTGAAGTCTTTACACCTTTAATGAGCATATTAAATTTATTGCCAATTGTAAAATTCGATTTCCATGATTGTCAGTGTCAATATAAATTTGAATTTATGTCTGTAGAATATCAAATCTCACGCTCCTAGATGATTACTGAGTTTTGACCATAGCCTCACATCTCAAAAAATCTGTGTATAAGATCTATGTATATGTTATAGTCTTCCGACTTCAATCATTTTCAGAACCAATATACAATTCACGATGTACATACGTATAGTATACCAAATTTCACGTTCTTTGGTACTTTTTTTGGAGGATTTGTGACCCAAAATTTCAAATCTGAAAAGGCAGTCGTATATATGCTATAGTAGTCCGATCAGGCCGGTTCCGACAAATGACCGTTCAAACGTATAGGTGCATCTGCCCACCAAGTTTGGTATCCAAATATCTCCAAAACACAGCGACTCGCTTGCCTTTAAACAGTCAGACGGACAGAGGGACAGAGGGACAGACGGACAGATGGACTATAATACGATCGGTATAAATTTCTTTAGGTCTATCTCTTTTTCCTTACTACGGCCCAAAGTTAATATACCATTTCATACCCATGAAAGGTATAAATATATATGTATATAAAATTATATAAAATAAATTCAAATAAAGAAAAAATAATAATTGGTATTTTTCGTTTTTATCGATAACTATTGAGAGCCATTGACACATATTTTCTATTGCCGTAGTCGTCGTCGTATCGACGACGACGTTAAACGACGCAATATCTGTCGACACTAAATTAGCTGAATTGAATTGATATTGTTACGATCTTGCTGATTAACCTCGATGATTTCCTTAATCTTCCGGGTACGACCTCTGGATTGTTAAATAAAATCGCCAACTTAATTTGCAGTCTCTTTATTTATAAAGACTTAATTAATGTCCTTTTAATTATTCAGTAATTAACAATTCAATTACAATTTACTTTACTATTTACAATCACTTGTATATAACTTTCACAATGTACTGTTTTTATTACTTCAATGTAATGTAACCTCCACGAGTTTAATTCACGACTGATTGCTGACTGACTGACTTGCAGTCGTATGTCGTCCTTATATACTTGTTTGCTACGTGACAACGAAACCCCTGGAATTATTGCGTCGTTTACGATAATCGTCGTTTACGATAATCGCCTCTTACGTTCTAGAACGTGCCAGTTGTCGGCTCCTCTCTTTCATCTGTCATTCGCTTCGCATTTTCGCCACACTGCCCTCCACCTAAGTCTGATCGTCCCGATCAGACACATTCGCTGTTCCAAACGCAGCAAGCCTCTCTAGGTGGATCACTTTCATCTTGCTTCCTGGGCTCCCAACATTCTGGATTCGATACACTGCATCATTCAGCCGTTTGATTACCTTACATGGACCCTCCCAAACGCATTGAAGTTTTTGGGACAAACCTCTCTTCTGTTGTGGACTGCACAGCAACACGAAATCTCCACTTTGGAAGCCTTCAGAGTTCATTGCTTTGTCATACCTGGCCCCCAATTTGTAATGGTTTCGTGGTTTTGGCCCTTCAGTTGCTATGCACTTCTTGCAGTTAGCAACCCACTCAGCGATCGATTGACGACAACCAACCCAATAGAACCTCTGCTTGATCTTCTCCAGCATTTTCCTAATGCTTAGATGCTCTCCACTAGGACCATTGTGAAATTTCCTAAGAATAACCGGAATTCTTAACCTCGGAACTACTGTAAGCTTCCGAGAGCACTGGCCATCTTCACTTTCCCATACTCTATGCAAACAGCCAGATATCAATTCTAAACTGTTCCATTGTGCCCAGTATGCTTTCGCGATGGGACTTTCCGCTGCCATTTGTTCTTTACTTGGCCGTCTGTTCACCTCCAATCCGTGCATTACCAATTCCAAGTCCGAATCTTCTTGCTGACATTTCCTTAAGTGACTTGCCTCCCACTCTTCTGCTGATGTAACTGTCATTAGCCGGACGTCTATTATGCCCTCAGCTTTTGAGCATCGTTTGCGTCGTCTTTCCTCTCTGTTGGAGCCCGACTGGCATTCGCGTGCGAAGTGACCTGCTTCACCGCAACTGAAGCACTTTCCATCTTGATTCTTAACACCACAACGATTCATTCCTGCTATCGACTTCAGAGTTTTCAATATTTCAGTCCTCACATCTGGTGTATCTACCTCCAAACGCTTCACTTTGTGGGCCGGCTTACATAGCAGTGCCGCTGCTTCACGTGTCTGAGCATACGCAACCGTCTCAGCGAATGTTAACTTCGGATTCGCATAAGTCTCTCGCTTGGTGTACACGTCTTTAATACCGCTGATGAACCTCTGGATTTTTAATCTTTCGAGATATTCAGCCGACGCGTGCCCTGTGGCTAAATGGGCCAATCTCTCGATCTCAAAAGCATATTACTGTAGAGATTCATTCTGTTTTTGGTCACGCTGTTCCAGCTCCATCTGGTAAATTTGCCTTCTGTGTTCGCTACCAAAGCGTCTTTCCAGGGCTCGCATTACTGCGCCATAGTAATCCCTCTTACATTCGGGAATAGTCAGCAAAATATCCGCTGCAGGTCCTTTCAACGTAACAAATAGCGCAGCGGATTTTTCCTCGATGGTCCAATTATTTAACTCAGCCGTCTTCTCGAACTGGAGCTTGAAGATCTGGAATGGAGCTGTGCCGTCAAAGGATGGTGTTTCTACCCACGGGCAGTTCATCGATCTGGCTGGACGATGCAACTGCAAATCTCGGACACGTCGCTCGAGCTCGTTGATTTTGGCTTCAACTAGATCCTGTCTTTCCTTAAGTTCTGCATTGTCTTTCTCCAGATTTTGCTGTATTTGCGCGATTGTTCCTTCTAATCCATCAAACTTTGCATCCATCTTTTGTGATATGCTGGCATCGATTTGTGAAATGTTTTGTGACATGTTGGCATTGATTTGTGAAATGTTTTGTGACATGTTGGCATTGATTTGTGAAATTGCAGCCAGCAACATGTTCATGTCCATACCGGTAGGTGAGCCAGGAGCATTTTCTTGAATCTTACCTGATGGCTGCTCCAACCCCTTCGCAGAATCAATAGCCTCTTCTTTGTCAATGTCCTTCAAGGATACATCTTCATCCTCGCGACGGAATTGGTACTGGTTCAAGTCGATACCTTCGACTTCCATTGCTTCTCGCAGTCTCGATTGCAGCTCTGCCTTATTTCCTATTGTAGACAATTCTCGCTTGGCCAACTCCTTCTTGAGAAGAGGTATCGTCAAATCCTGAATCTTCACCATTTTTTTAATTATTATCGTCTGGAATTTATTTAACAATCCCACTTCTGACACCAATTGTTACGATCTTGCTGATTAACCTCGATGATTTCCTTAATCTTTCGGGTACGACCTCTGGATTGTTAAATAAAATCGCCAACTTAATTTGCAGTCTCTTTATTTATAAAGACTTAATTAATGTCCTTTTTAATTATTCGGTAATTCACAATTCAATTACAATTTACGTTACTATTTACAATCACTTGTATACAACTTTCACAATGTACTGTTTTTATTACTTTACTGTAATGTAATCTCCACGAGCTTAATTCACAACTGATTCACGACTGATTGCTGACTGACTGACTTGCAGTCGTATGTCGTCCTTATATACTTGTTTGCTACGTGACAACGAAACCCCTGGAATTATTGCGTCGTTTACGATAATCGTCGTTTACGATAATCGCCTCTTACGTTCTAGAACGTGCCAGTTGTCGGCTCCTCTCTTTCATCTGTCATTCGCTTCGCATTTTCGCCACAATATAAAAAAATTTGACGTTGATATTAAGAAATTTTTTTAAGTTTATATACTTATATTTTCTTAAGAAAAGTTTTTAATTAATTTTCTTTCTTTTTAAGACGATAGTTGATACTTACTACATACATATGAATATATTTTTTTGAATGAATGAATATATAATTTTTGAGCAAATTTTTGAAGTTTCCGAGTTAGAAAAAAATACTTTTTTTTATAAAAGGGTTTTCAAAAGGGGGTGACAGTTAGGGAATTATTTAATGCAATTGGTCAATAAGAGAGCGATGGTTGACAGAAGGTAATTGTACTATTCCGGTCACAATTTGATTTGTTTTGTTTGATTTGTTTACACATCAGATTATGAAATTTTTGCATAAAAATTATGAACAAAACGAAACAGCTGATGCAGAAATGGCATTTATTTTATCGGTAAACTGTCGCCGTCGTCATAACACTCTTCGGCAATAACAATTTTGTGTCCAGGCGATGTCGAATGGAAAATTACGACGTCATAGAGGGGAATAAATAAGCATTTTTCTATTTCCTTGACCCGGATAAAAACTTAGCTTCCTTAGTTTTCACTCAAAATTCATTTTTATTATACCTTTAAACATTTGTAATCTTAACCTCATCACTCATGACAGGTATGTACTTTCAAACATAGCATATGTATACATTAGCTATATATGTACATATGTACATAGATTAATAATTAATGTATTGAAAAATATACACAAACAAACAAGCGGTACTTAACAACAGCAATTGAGAAGTGCTTTGAAATGTTTCGAAGTGGGGATATGCCACAAAATTATTAAAAGAATTTATTATGTATAACAATATGTAGTTTTTTGTTTTTATCAGTTGGTTTTTTGCCAAAATATCGAGTTTATTTGGTATACTAATTCATACATACCGACCATCTTTAAACTGAAAGAAACTACAACAATAAGGTCGTTTCTGTGAACATACTATCCCTGCGAGAAATTGTATATACTAGGATCAAGCCTTCTTTCTTATCCAATTGAATATGAAGTTGTTGTAAGTTAGTTTTAGCGATAATTGAAAGATGTGGGAAAAACATTTGGAATCTACATATATGCATACGTATGTATGTTTGAAATAGAGCTCCAGGTATCCGGGTATCGAGCACTGCGAGCCATTCAATGCTCGCTCGATACTCGCTCATTGCTTAGCTGCTCAGCAGAACAAAAAAATTGAATTTTGTTTGTCGAAATTTCCTTGTCGTTTCAATGATTTTACACTTTGCATAAATAAATTTAAAATTTATAAAAAAAAATTTTGAGAAAATAGTCAAAGTGTTTATCAAAATACTCGAAATGCTCGTGCCCGGCTCGAAAATTTTGAAGTAATGAGCAATGAGCAGGTGTGCCAATGCAAAATCTGGAGCTCTAATAAGTACATACATATGTATCTATTTATATAAAAATTTTGAGGGAAATGCATAGCATTTCATCAATTGAAAACGGCTGATTTTTTTAAGTTGCTCATAACTGTCAGGAGAAGGTTTTAATGTAAGAAATTACCTTTTCCGGTAAGTGCACCAGGGATCGATTTCTTGGTTTCGCACTGTTTTTACCAATCAAATTGTTCGAAGGTTTAGATTTTGCATAAATTTTCACAACTTTATATCCAACGTGATGCTATACAATATTGCCGCAGTGATTGAGACTCGAACAAGCCCTAAAATAAAATTGTGTTTATTTTTCGAAATACATTAAATTAAGCACATAAAAATTTAATTTATGGTTCGATTTGCTTAAAATTAACCGATTTAATTGGAAAAATCATATTTGTGTTTCGATTAGCTTGATTTCATACAAGTAAAGTGTAAATCAATTGAATTGCGGATATTCTTTTCGTAAGTTTCTTCTTTGAAGACAATTGTCTTTTGAATACTGTTACTCCTTGTTGTTTTTATGGGAAATTTTTGAGTGCTCTACTGAAAAATCACATTAAAATTATAGCTTTCTGTACTTTATTATCACTCTGGAGCTTTAGCGTAAAATTGAAGCCAGACGTAGTTCGCTGGCATAACATAATTATAAATTTTTATTGCGCTGATCGGAATTTTCTACAGCTCGAAATTTTCGTACAAACATTTGAGCGGTTGAGTAATGAATGAATATTTAGCTTCTCGCACTACTCGGTTTATAAAGGCCTGCTTAAAATGCTTAAAAATTGTTTCTTTGCGTGCGAATAATTTTTTGTTTTTTATGTTTGATGACTATTTTTGGAATATTTTGACAGCCATCCGAAGGCCGAAATATCTATGGTTTCTTGCGCAACAATATCACATAAAGCGTTTTCAATAAATTTGTGCTACAGCGAAGCTTTAATGGCATGTTTATATTTGGAAAACCCGAGGAAACATTGTGATTCTATTCTTGACCTTTTCAAATAACTCTCTCTCTATTACAGTCTTATATATATATATATATATATATATTTGGCGCTTTGTAACCGCTAAAGCGATTTTTTCGGCCGAGCTCCTCCTCCAATTTGTGGTTTTGCGTCTTGATGTTTTTACCAACAAATGGAGGGACCTACAGTTTATTCTAAGCCGCCTCCGAACGGCTGATGGATTTTTATGAGGAGCTTTATTTCATGCCAGAAATACACTCGGAGGGCTTGACATTCCCTGCCGAGGGGCGATCTCAAATAGAAAAATTTATTTTCTATAATTTTTTGATGTTGCTCGAACCTGAGCTCGAACCCAGGCCTTCCGAATGGCAGTACGCAATGCTAACCACTCGGCTATCGTGGCTATTACAGTCTTACCACCTTCAAAACTAGCGTATTCCCTGCTACATGCAAAATTGTATTACGTTGAATTTTATTTAATTTCCTTTAATTGTGTTCCAATTTGTTTTATATTTTTAGTTCATTTTTCCTGTGGGGCATATAACACATTTCTAAGTATTTGAATTGCAGTAAGTTTTTTCTTTCAAAGTGTATTTTGTGCCTGAACGTATGAACATACCTATATTTAGGTACATACATATATACGTCTCTATGCGCCAAACGGCACGTAGCAACAAGCTAAAATTTTTATAAATCAAAACAAAAGTATGTTTGTTGGAATGTTTACGTGTGTATGGATGTACAGTCGAGTGTACATAAATATGTATCTAAATACTTATATTACAATGCGAACAGGTAAAGACGAAAGTAAATTTGACGAAACTAGCCGATTGCTTTTGGTGCCATTTTTTAGGGGTAGCGTTGGAACTGGGGGATCGTCCGTAGATTGTTTAACATACTTGCGAATAGAAAGACGAAAATTATAAACGAAACAAAGGCAAGATAACAAGCTGTGTTTACGTACTTACATATATACATACATACATACAAAACAAGTTTCTTATGTTTGTGTGCCTATGGTATTTATGAACTAATGCACAACGAAGCATTTTTATAAATAAATAGAAAAATGGCATCGCATCACTGAGGGGGGGGGGGCACTCCGGGCACGAACTCTAGATAACAATTAAAATACTAAATAATTTATAATTATAAACAAATACAATGATTTACATACATATGTACCTATACATTTTAGTTTTGTTGCTTATATGTATATACATATGTATATGTATTTATTACAAACTTTTATGTAAACACTTTTCTTTAATTCTTTTGTTTACTTTTAATCGATTGCACTTTGTGTTTTTATTAAGTTTTAGTGGCGTCAAAGGGCTTGTTTATTTCCAATTTCCCGCGTTCCGATGCACAACGACACGGAAACAGTGTTTTATTGACAAGGAAATAAATGCATGTAAATGAATACATATAGATAGACAGCATTTTCTAACTATGCTAGACATGCGAAGCAGTATGCCAACGTACTAAACTCATAACTCTGGCTGCTATAGCATATATTTGGACCTGCGGGACCGCCGTTAAGTATTACTTTGCACGTATAATACCTCTTCATATATTCACTGCAGGGTTATCCATCCGGTCTTATGCCTCTTCGCTGCCGTTCTTTTATCATAAACTCTTTGAGCGCTATCGCACCCCACTCCTTCATTATATCCCATACCAACCTCGATTGCAACATGTGACTCACAATGTTGTCTGGCGTTAACTTTTTCTTTGTTAACTGTTCTATAGTAGCTCTCTCTCGAGTAGCGAAAACTATATGCTTCTCATTTTCTTCGACGCTACTGCTGAAGGAACATTCCGTCTCGTCATCATGGCCGAATCTGTGGAGGTACTCCCTGAAATAGCCATGACTTGCCGAACCGGATCTGTCTCTCCGTGTTGCCTCTTAATTCAGGCTGGTGCGTTCTTAAATAGTCTATGTGCCCATCTTCCTTTTTCTGTTGCATCACATTGCGGTTGTCACTCGCCGAGGCTCGCTTGTCTCTTCTTTCTGCGCTCCTCGGCCGCAAGAAATTTTCATAAAGAATTTCAGAAGAGACCAGTACGAAGGTGTGGATGTGAAGGATGTGTCCATTCAAAGTTATCATATACATACATATGTATCTTTTTATCCTATAACAAGTCCAGACTATTTTCATTACGGTTGTCTGAAAAATTTAAAATAATGAAAGACAGTGTTAGATATAATAGATCAACTGAAAAATCGCCGGCCTGTAGTATAGATGGCGCTTTTTAGTTAACCCTAATCTTCAAAAGACGCGTGAATAAATTTGACAGCTATCGGCTCATTAGTTTGTGAATTATAGCATTGTGAGTGAATCAATTTTTGTTGTTGTTATTGATAAAATATTAATTTTTGAAGAGAAAGAATACAGTTGAGGCAAAAAATTGTCTTGATTCGGATTTTTCGGACACGACCCCGGGAAAATCAACCATTAAGGATTGGTATGCTAAGTTTAGACGTGGTAAAATGAGCGCCGAAGTCGGTGAACTCAGTGGACGTCCAAAAGAGGTTGTTACTGACGAAAATATCAAAAATATCCACAATATGATTTTGAATGACCGTAAATTGAAATTGAATGAAATAACAGGCACTCTAAAGATATCAACTGAACGTGTAAATCATATCATTCACGAATATTTGGGTATAAGAAATATCTGTGCAAGGTGGATGCTGTGCGAGCTCACTTTTGGCCAAAAACAACGACGAGTTGATGATTCGGAGCAGTATTTGGAGATGTTCAAGCGTAATAAACCCTAAATTTCGCGCCGATCATAAATAAAGCTCAGTAACCTGAACTGATTTAATTTATTTATTTAAATTATTCCTAAATAAATGCACTGAACATGAAATGGTATACTAACTTTGAAGAAATAGATCCATCAAAATTCATATGATATGATCAGAATGAATAGTTTTGTTGATTTAGTCATATCCGTCTGTTTCAACGCCACCCATGCGGAAGCCTTTCATAACTTTCATTAACATATCAAATTTATTGTATTGTAATTGAGAATTAAATATTAATTCTCGAGCTCGTATCTGAAAATTTGGTTTTAAAGACAACATCATTGTTAAAGTCTACAAATTTCGATGATATTCAATATCAATATTTGTCTGAAAAGTAAAGTAAAGAAAAGCATAAATTTTTACGGAGTTCAAACATATGGGCAGACGATAGCTTGTCGTTCTGATCCGATTATTTTGTTGGCTTATCTCTTCTGCTTCGGGTATTAATTAATGCTTACGTATTGAATTATCAAAATGCATTTTGCTTAATTATGTCTTTTAAAATAAAAATCATCATTCCTGCAATTAAAGTTAGAAACCATAAACGATAAATTATTGCTATCATGATTTTTAAGTCATTCACCCTTTATTGTAGGAAAATACCAACAATTGAAATGCCGTTACTAGAAATTGAAACTGGTATATTGCGGGGAAAGCGAAAGCTTATAATAAAATAAATATATCAGGTTCAAAATTAGTTCAAAGAAACGATTTTTAAAACGTTTGTTAAATAAAAACACGTGTTCAAACTTATATGTACACGCAGTGTATGTATGGTTTTGTGTAGTTGTTTATATTTATGAATTTATATTTATGTTCTAAACAGTTGACACATTGACATATGTACAAACCTATTCATATGCAGTTAGTTTATACATATTGTTACGATTTTGCTGATTAACCTCGATGATTTCCCAAATCCTTCGGGTACGATCTCTGGATTGTTAAATAAAATCGCCAACTTAATTTGCAGTTTCTTAATTTATAAAGAATTTAATTAATGTCCTTTTGATTACTCAGTAATTCACAATTCAATTACAATTTACTTTACTATTTACAATCACTTGTATACTACTTTCACAATGTACTGTTTTTATTACTTTACTGCAACGCGTTTACTTCACGACTGATTACTTTTGAAGTCGTGTGTCGTCCTTATATACTTGTTTGCTGCTTGAAATCGAAACCCCCGGAATAATCGCGTCGTTACGATAATCGCTTCGTTACGATAATCGTCTCGTTACGATAATCGTCTCGTTACGATAATCGTCTCGTTTTACGCTCTACAAAATGCCAGTTGTCGGCTCCTCTCTTTCATCTGTCATTCGCTTCCCATTTTCGCCACAATATGTAAATGCACTTAAAATTTTTTTACAAAAACTGATAATAATTTTCAATGGCGCTTCAAGTATGAAGACATCACGCGAGAGTACGTACATATTTATGTGTATTTACAGTATATAAATTATTTATAAATTTTTAGCAGCTGTATTTAATCTTATCAAGCGCGATTTTTAATTTTCCACTATTTATTAATTTCTAGCTTATCAACGAAAATCACAACAGCTAAAAAAATGTACTCAAACAAATATACATATATACATCTGTATGCACATTTTTAATATAAATAAAGGGTGATCCAAGTAGAGGTTCTTTTTTCAATAGCCCCCTTTTCACGATCACGCGTGAGTTGTGTTAAGTTGTCATGTTGTTTTTGTTCAATTTTGTTTGGCATTTCATCATGCAAAAACGCACGCCTAAAAACGTTTACAAATCATTCAACTTTATTACGAAAATTTACGTAATCACCATCACCCATCTTGAGACCCAGCAGTCCTTATTGAATAATATTCGACCGAATAGACCACGTCCAGCACGCAGTGAAGAAAATATAGCGGCCATAGCTGACACTGTAAGACCATGGAGAGTTGAATTGGCGCCGTTCGCAGCAACTCGGACTGACGTATGGAACGACTTGGCACATTTTACCGCTCGACCTTTACAAGCGACATCGGTTCGCTCTATGGGCTCTTGAAAAGTTCCAAGAAGATCCGACGTTTTCGAGCCAAATTTTGTTCAACCATGAGACCCATTTCTGGTTCAGTGGATATGTAACAAGCAAAATATCCGCATTTAGGGCGAAGAGCAATCTGAAGAGATTCAAGAGCTGTCATTTCATCCATAAAAAACAACGGTTTGGTGTGGTTTGTAGGCCGGTGGAATCATCGGTTCATATTTCTTCAAAAAGTTGCCGGAGAGAATGTAACCGTCAATGGCGACTGTGATAACCGACTATTTGATGCATGAAATTGAAGCTCTTGATTTTCGCAACATTTGGTTTCAACAAGATGGCTCCACTCCCCACACAATGCACCAATCAAAGGATTTATTGAGAGAACACTTCGGTGAGCAGATAATTTCACGTTTTGGGTCGTTCGATTGGCCACCAAGATCGTGTGATATCACACCGTTAAACTTTTTCCTGTAGGGATATGTAAAGTCTAAAGTCTATGCGGACGATCCCGCTTCGATTTAGGCCTTGGAGCAAAACATTACGCGTGTCATTCGCTAGTTACCAGTCGAAATGCTCGAACGAGTCATCGAAAATAAGACTCAACAAATGGAACAGCTTAGACGTAGCCGCGGCCAACATTTGAAAGAAATAACCTTAAAAAAATGCCAAAGAATGTTATTTCGAATGATAATAAACATTCCCCATTAAATTTGAATTTTCTGTGTCTTTTTTTTTTTAAGTGGGTAGCCTCGAAATGGATCACCCATTACATACGTAAATCTTTAAAGAAATGACATGCAAAAAACAAATCAAGTGGTTTGTTGTTTACGTACATATATCTAAATATCGGTATGTACTACATACAATATACTGGTGTATATTATAATAGGAAACACCCTGCAGGAAGTTTTGGATCGTACAAAAAATTATTTTGCATACTAGTCATATGTTATATATACATACATACATACATACAAATGTAGATAAGTGATAAGTGGAGGCTGTAATTACTACAGTATAAAGCTGTGCAGGTATTTTGTGTACATATGTATGTATATTTTTTATATATATATACATACGTAGAGAGTAGGGCGATATATAAAGCATTTTAAAAATAATATGAATTATAAAATTCTTAACTGCAAGGAATGAAAAAAATATATGGAATGATAAGAATTTAGGTGCATAACATTTATTTAATTGGTATCAAGGTGCCAAGTTGGGATTATTAAGTACTTAAGTAGCTGATTTAATTTATTTTACTATCGATATTGTTCAGTTCACCTATGGATTTGAAATGACTTGTAGATGATATGCAATTTACTGTAAAAAAGAAAGAAATTAGTGCTGTCCTCGGTCATGTCGAAGTCTTATACCTTTCGTGAACCTATCAAATTTATTACAAAATGCAAAAATCGATTTCGATGATATCTAGTGTCATACCTGTTTGAATTTACGAGGGTAGAATACCAAATTTCGCACTATTAGACGCTTTTTGATTTATTTTTAACCAAAAATCTCATATCTGAATGAATCGCTTTGTGGGGGCTATAAGTTATAGCCTTCCGATTTCGCTGATTTCCAGTGTCAATATTTCCATGTGTAGTATATCAAACTTCACTCCCTTAAATGCTTTTTAACTGATTTTTACCCAAAACTTTATATCTGAACAAATCGGTTATATGATGGCTATGTGATATAGTCATCCGATAATCATGATAATTTTCAGTAACAACGTTTAGTTCAAAAGCAAGTGAAAAGCTCTTTATAAAAATCCATCAGCCATTCGGTGCTGACTTGGACTCCATTTGTTGCAAAAATATTAAGACACACATTAAAAATTGAAGCAGGAGCTCGGTTGAAAATTGCTTCAGCGGTTTCAAAATACCGATTATATACATATATAATGTACGTATATAAGTAATGGTGATTTTTAAAACTCTGTTCGTGTCATTACTTTTTATATGCAGTGCTTTTCACGCTTAGAACTAAGGGTTCTAAGTATTTCTATGTTTCTAGTTCACCAGTAGCACGGGATTATACTTCACACACATGTATTTAACGGTGAATTGAAAAGTCCCCGCCCTATCATAATAAAACACTTTTTTTTTGGCAAAATTCACTTTTTTTATTCAACAAAATTCCCTTAAAAGGTGGTACACTGATTATATCGACCCTCCAACTTTTCGATACCATTTTCGTAGTACGATTTGTCCTTTGCTTCGAAATTGGCCTCACTTTCGGAGATCACCTCTTTGAAGCTCAATTCATTTATTTTTGGCATCTATTTCAATGACTTGTGACACGGTGCATTGTCTTGGTGAAACAGCACATCATTTTTCTTGAAATGGTGCCGTTTTTCGGCGATTTCGTCCTCCAAACGGTTAAATAACGCTATGTAATAATCGCTGTTGATGATATTTCCTTTTTTAAGGTAGTCAATCAAAATAATTCCATGCGCATTTCAAAATACAGACGCCATAACCTTGCCAGCCGACTGTACGTTTTTTACCGCTTTGGAGCGGGTTCAACCAGTGCAGTCCACTCGGATGACTGTCGATTGGACTTCGGAGTGAAATGATGGAGCCATGTTTCATCCATTGTCACATATAGAAGCAAAAATTCGGGTTTATTATGCTTGAACATCTCTAAACACTGCTCCGAATCATCAACTCGTCGTTGTTTTTCGTCAAAAGTGAGCTCGGGCGACACCCTTTGCACAAGGCTTTCGCATACCAAAATATTCCTGAATTATATGATGCACACGTTCAGTTGATATTTTTAGAGTGCCTGCTATTTTATTCAATTTCATTTTACGGTCGTTCAAAGTCTTTTTGTGGATTATTTTTTATGTTTTTGTCGGTAAAAAACTCTTTTGGGCGTCCATAGTCTTCGGTGCTCATTTCACCACGCCTAAACTTAGCATACCAATCCTTAATGGCTCATTTTCCTGGTACAGTGCCCGGAAACACGTCATCAAGCCAAGTTTTTTTTCCAACAGCTGTCAAAGTTATACCCGCGTCTTTTGAAGGACGGGGCTAACTAAAAATCCTTAATTAATTAATTCTAGTAGCGCCATCTATATGTCAGGCCGGATACTTTTCAATTGGCCTGTTATGTATGCCTGTCCGCTACACCTCTGCACAAGCTTGAATCAATCCTTGTATTAGGTAGTTCGATTCTAATTCAGTTTGGAATGCATTTATCATTACCTGTGAACCTGCAACGAATTAAAAAGTTGTACATACATATATGTATGTATTTACTCGTACATACATACATAAATGTAGGTATGTAGTAAGCGCCATTCATAAATTATTGTTATTACCCATCAATAGTTATTGAATTGTTTACAGTTTCATAGTGTTTGAAGAAAGTATAATTGACCTTCAATGTTTATTTGTATGTACATATGATGTACATACATACTTACACTATAGAGTCAGAGGTAAGTACATATACTTATATATGTACATATGTATACCAGAGTGTGTTATGCATGCGCAAAGAATCTTATTATTTTCTGACTATCAACAAAAAAGTATCTAAAATTTAACAAAATTCAATTCCGCAAATGACTCACGACTGCATGTAAATATTTATGTACATACATACATACATTGTTGATGTAGCCATAATCGCGTAAGCGGTGCCTACGCCAAACAAGAAGAAGAAGAAGGCATATCACATACATATAGCACTGTAATATATGTATATACGCCCGATTTTTCAGATTTGAAATTTTGTGCCATAAATCCGTCAAAAAAGCATCTAGGGCGTGAAATTTCGTATTCTAGACACATAAATGAATTAAACATTGGCACTGAAAACCCTATCTTATATATGGCTCCCATACAACCGATTTGTTCAGATACATATGTATGTGATTTTGGGCCAAGTTAATATTGACACTGAAAATCATCGAAATCGAATTTTACAATTTGCAATAAATAATACATAAATACATACATATGTACAAGTACATATACAAATGCTCATGAGAGGTATAAAGACTTGCGTGACCGGAGACAGTCCTTCTTTCTTGCCTTTACTGCTAACGTTCCAAAAGGTAATGCAAAATTATTCATGTCTGAGCATAAATACATACATATCAGTATATTTATATATGTACATACATAGCATGCGATGTTTGTTTACTTTAAGAGTTTTTTACTGTTTGGAAAAGCCAATTTTTTTTATATAAATATGTGAGTATATGTATGTTTATCTCTCTTCACTTGAGAAAATGTCGCATTGAATTTTGTCACGTTCACACTATTTATTCTGAATAAATGACAAGCACACGCATTATATTTTAAATTTTGAAATAAACTAATTAATTACTAAACAAGGTTAATTAAAATTAAAAATATACAGTGGCGGATAAAAGTCTACATACACCCCCTGTTTTCGTTGATTGAAAGTCCAAAAGGTTTATTTGAAAATTCAACGATACAGTTTATTTCAACTATTTTCCCTAATCATAAAAAACAAGCGCAAAAACTTTGGTTAATATCAGGTGACATGATCTTTTTAGTATTTAGTTGGTCCACCGATCGCATCAATAACAGCTTGAAGCCGTCGTGGCATCGAATCTACTAAATTTGCCAATTCTGAGGGAGTAATACTGTCTCAAACTTCAATAAGACGATCTTTGAGTAAAGCTGAGCTGGAAATCTGATTTTTCAAATTTTTGGTGAAAAATCCCCCAGACATATTCAATAACATTCAAATCTGCTCATTGAGGTGGTGTGTGTAGTTGCCTGGGAGCATTATAAAGCAACAAATTCTTAACAATATGGACCGTGTGCTTTGGATCGTTATGCTGTAGAAAAAAACCAGCCTGCGCCAAGCTCCAAACTGTCCACCAAAGGCTTCAGAGTAGCTTCCGATAATCACTTATGTATATTTGAACCGATCCATATTACCCTCAATAAAAACAAGCTTTCCAACTCCCCAAACCATTACGTTGCCACCACCTTGGTTCACTGTTGGTACTATATTTTTGGAGTTAAGTGCAGTGTTTTCTATTCTCCAAATTTTTGCTTTTCCATCGCTGCCGAATATATTGAACTTCGATTTGTCTGCAAACAAGACTTTTTGCCAAAAATCCATTCCCTTGTCTAAATGTCATTTAGCGAACTCCAAGCGAAGTTTACGATTTTTTTTTTTTAGAAATAAGAGGCTTTTTACGTGGCGTTCTACTGTGGAAGCCGTTAACGCTCAGAGCTCTTCGAATTGATTATTTCTTGATGATCATCATTCACTTCCTTCAGAAGAAAGCTGATATCTCTTCAAGTTAGCTTCTTTGGGCGACCAACACGCGGCTTTTTTTCGGTGGATCGATTTTTTTTCAAAGTTTTTTTATAATGGTATGTACCTTTGGTGGACTTAAGATTACAATTTTTTAAATTTCACCATACGATTTCTTCTCTTTTCTGTGCTGAATAACCGAGCCTCGTACGTCAATGGATATTTATTTTCGCGTAGCCATTGTTGATGCTAATGTGTTTAAACCACAACTAAATTCTATACTAGCAAATTAAAAAACATAATTAAAAAAAAAAAATAGTAAAAAGAGTACCTAACCGCCATAACCACACAGCATATCGACATAACTGCTAGTAAACCCCGGGTGTATGTAGACTTTTGGCAAGGACATTTTTGAGTGTTTTCACCATAATTGTTTTATTTTATGTTAGGGAATGGGTTTTTTTATACATGTGATTAGAAAAAGATTTCAAATAAAACTGTATACCTACATTTTTCAGCAAAGTCATAGTACTTTCTACTTTTGTCCGCCACTGTATGTATGTAATATGTACATATGTATGTATGTACAAGCCCAAATTGGATATTTAGGCATAGCATGTGAAGATATGTGAAGATATGTAGATACATATGTACTTAAATGTAGTTTTGAATTAATTATTTGCTATATGTATGTATGTATATAGAAGCAGTTATGTTAAAATCGAATTAATAGTCTGCAAGTGCAGTTCACAAGCTTAATTCATGTATTACAAGTGTTGCTATAATCTTCATTTCAATATTATATTTCCGTTATAGATAATGTACAATATCAAGTCAATAATAGCAATCCCCTTGTGAAATTAGTATCAATGGCCGATAGCTATTTTGTAACTAAAATCTTTTGAAATACTTGCATATCAAGCTGGCTGGGTGTCTCACGAGAGCGTTTGTTATGAACCTCAATTGGAATGAATCATGTCACATTCAAAATTTCTCTTATCAAATACAATACTCGTATCACATTTTGCGAGTACACAAAGTTTACCGTCGAGAAATGATTTGACCGTACATACCGTACCATACATATGTATTGTTGAATTCAACAAACGTATATGGAGTAAGGTGTCAGATTTTAAGCGGTGTCGTAGGGTATTATTAAATAAGAACAAAAGTTTTCAGTTGACGCTTAGATGATATCTACAAATTGGGCTACTGTTGACTAAACATTGAATCGAATAAGCTAAAAATTTAGCTCAACGGCTATGGGCTTTTTATTTCAGGAGGCATTTATATGCGAAAATAGTGATCTGTCAAATTCTAAGACCCATGATGGTTGCTTAAATTAAAAAAAAAAAATTAAAAATATAGCGAGGCAGAAATAAAGTCGACTTTCATTGTGACAAACAACATAGTACATGTAGATTCATAGACGCTGTAACGGGAGTCTATGTGTTCGGCTAAATGGATTTGCCATAATGAAACACGATTTCAAGTGAAGCAGTTGTGGAATCACCATTAATTTTAAAGATTTTCGAATCGTTAAAAAAAATTAGGTACAATTTTAGAGATTCGTTTAAATGCTATATACATAGATATGTAATCTTAACCTGAAGATTTTAAAGGTAAACACTAAATACCCAATAGCGCGGCATGATTCATTTATTTGGAGCTCCTCTACAGAGCGAGAAGAGTCATGCATTAAACTGCATGTAAACTTTGTAATCCATTTCGAATCACATTATTCTTAGTGCAAGTGACTTCATTAGCTAACAATTCGACAAATCGTATGGATAAAATTTACTGAATTCTGCTACTGATTTCTCCCTAAAGCACCATTACCATCAATTCAACTTTCAGTGTTGGATCTTGTGCATAAATTTCTTTCTCAACTCTTAACACAAAAAAGCATAATTGCTACAGAAACTGCCGTTCCAAAAGCTGTATAATCGTTTATTATCTTCATTCATATATATAAGACAATTTTTTGGTATTATACTTGGTAAAAATAAAAATTATGGATGCTTCGGAATTGATTATTCAATTCAAAGTAACGGCACTTGCAAGTAAAGTACTAGTCATATTAAACCAAAAACTATACAGGAAATTGTAAAGTTAGAGAGGAAGAGAAGCAACCAAAACAACCCTGTTGATATTCAAACGATTCAATAGTAAGAAAAAGCCACAAAGAGATGGCGCTGGCATTGGTTAGGCTAAAATATTGCTGATTAAGGGGAAATAACTATATTTTAGTTTTAATTTTAAATTTTAAAATGTTAAATATTTCATAATGTGTTTACAAAAATGATTTAACTACTTTTACAAGTAACATACTTAGATTGCTACAATAAATAATGACAAAAGCAATGAAACTACTGTGGAACTGAGGGTAATAAAAAGTTTAATTCGCTAAAAAGCGTTAGCAACACTTTCGATCAGCTGTGTTGTGTTGTCGCATACACATACATATGTTGCTGTTTACTATTTGCCTTATGTATTGCTATTTACTACAAAGGAAACATTAGTTGAGCTACGGGTAGCATCGTAGGCCTGTACGATGACGGGTAAATAGTGTATATACTGTGTAGACTCTTTAACGCTTTGTTTCTACTAAAATTAAAGATGGATTTTGTTTAAGGAAAATGTGATATTTCTATTTTACTTGCAATAAATTTATTTTACATTATTTTAGGTGTTAAGATTTTTCAAGACTGAAGCATTGTGTGCTTGCTTGAATGAATATTGATAAAAAAGGTAATAAACCTGTTCACATACATATATGTGCACACAATATACATACACGGTTTATTATTTACTTCGACTTGTTTAACTGCTGACCTGCCAGGTAAGTTGTTAATATGTGTATGTAGTAAACAAAGCGAAAATAAATTGTCATGATTTTCTTTAAAAATACGACACTAAATTGTGTCTAAACGAAACATTTACAAAATTACGGAAATTATGTAATTACAAATGTGTGACGCATGACCTTTATATTTTTGTAAAAAATGCTGATATGTATGGCACCTATGATAAAAAAAACTTAATGACATGGTAAAAATATGTAAGAAACTTTTTCTAACAACTTTTTTAATATGTCGCAAAGCTATTTGTGTGTGTTTTTTTTATCAACAGGCGTATGTTCATACATATGTACATAAGGTCGTTTGTCATTATGTTAAATTTTCGAAATAGTTAGGGTAGATATGCCAGTAACCGGCCACTTACCTTTTTGGCTGTGTTTAAACTGCTGTACTTTACATTCTATCAGTGATATTAAAAAACCATTTACAAATGACTATTGACTAATTCTGGATCTAATAGAATCAACCATTTCCACATAAAGCTCTGAATCTTTTTTAATAATTATTTTTTAATGCAAGTCAAAATTTGCCATTCACCGGACAGTGTTTCCAGAAACCGGACAGTAAAAATCCAGTAAACGGACACGTATTATAAAAAATTTAATAGTTTATAACGTTTTATCAAGTAAATTTTATTTTCATTTAATTAAAAAAATAAATAAATAAATAAATATGCACAAGGTTTAAATAACAAAAAATAAACTTTTGCACATATTTCATTATTTTAACATAATAACATTACGACAAACATTCATCAAAAATATTCTTTCGTTTTAATTTAACATTAGGAGAAAAAATAATAAAACATAAGACTCCAACGACAAAAAATATACTTTAGAAATGTTTCACTAAATATCAATAAGGAACACATACCAATTAAACATAATAAAAAGCATTAATCAAAGAAAATTCATAAAAATATTGTAAAAGCAATATTATTGAGCACACGATAGGCAAATAAATTCACTTTTGGAAGCTCCCACATACGAAAGACCATTTGAAGAAGTCCATTTGAGGTGAAACCATGACGAGCACAGGTCACAACCAATATTTTTCAAATCATCGTCTTCCATGTCGCTTGTTAGTTCCTCATAACTTGTTTGACACTTTTTTTACCTTAGATTCTTTTGACTTGACTTTTGGTCTTTTCTTTTGTTTCGGGGTTTTTGTGGCTGGTCGCTCTTGTCTTCTTTCAGCAATGGCAGTCTGTTTTGCATGTTTTTCCCGTTCTTTTGCTGCGAATATCTCTCTCGAAGCCTTTGATGATATAGTGATATACACCAGAAACACTTGGGCTCCGGGAAAAATCACTATCGTCGGATTTCTTGACTTTTCGTTATCGTGAGCTGGTTCCAGTACACCGTCAGCGTTTACAACAAATATACCAGATGGTATCTCCAAATTATCAATTAACTAGTGTGTGCTTCTGTTCCACAATTCGGGAACTCAGTAGGATACAGATCGCTTTGATTTTAACCTGAGGAAAATAATCTCTGAGACAATACTGGGATTTATGTCATGATTTCGTAACTTAGTTGATAATTCTGTAACCACTTCAAAGGCAATGTCATATCGTGTTCTCTTATCGTCCCTTATAATTTTTTGAATTGTATAAAGAAGATCATTTTTTAAACGAAAACCACACTTGCTCATATTTATTATCCATTCAGTTATTTTTGCTTCTTCATCGCTTGTCAAAAATAATTGTGGACCCAAAGTAAAACAATTTTCTGCGACCTTTCCATTTAACAGATCTATAATAGTTGACCTTGACATAAATGCTTGCTGCTTTCCGAATAATTATCGTCTTTGTCCGAATACCATTAAACGCCAACTCCAGTCTTTGTTTATCCGGGACCTGCCTTCTCTTCTTTTCAATAGATTCTTTAGTATTTTTATCACTCATTCTAAAAAATTTTAATAAAAAAAAATATTATTTAATATAATGCTAAAGTAACATAATGTCGGGGTACTAGAATTGTGTGATTTTTTATTTTTTCTAGTAACCGGACACTTTGTCCAGATTTTAGAAAACACTCTTATTTTCATTCCTGTATCCGGACAGGTGCATTTACAAAAATATATAAACATTTTCACTTATTTTAGACTTTTATTACGTATTTTCATGAATTGTTTGTAGAATAACAGTCATATGAAACACAAACTTTATTGTTCTTTCAAATATTTAATTGCCATACCGTCGAGAAGTTCCGCGGCCCATTTCCTCACTTTTTAGGTAATGCACACTTTTAGGTAATGTTAATGGGTAAATACGTTTTTTGTGCACTTAATTTTTTAAATTTTTGCATACATATTTATTACATAAGTATATTTTTTTATTTTTATATGGGCTATTGCAAAAATTGTTGTGTTGCGTTACCAGCAATTTGACCGCAGAAAGGAGATAGTCACATTTTTCACGCGTTTTGCACAATTTTTAAAATGCCTGCATTGAAATTACACTATATCGTGAAGGTTTTCGGTTCAAACGATGCAAAATAAAATTACATTATTTTAACTAAAATGCAAATCTTCATTGAGAATATTGTCCAAAAAATTATAAAAACGACCACGATTTATTAGTGTTGAATTTAAATTCAAATTTAAGCTTTACAAAGTGTTTGTTATTCTATACCATTGTTTTTGGAACGGTTAAAGCAAAGAAATATATGAAAGTCAGTGCGGTTATAATCCTTTGGTGTATTTTCAAAATAAAAAAAGAGGAGAGTAAAAAACTTCGAAACCATTTCCAAAAAGGGCTAAGTTCTTTACTGCCTGGTACTTTTAATGTTTTCCATCTTAACGCCGGCGTGAAATGAAGTTAGCGTCTCACCCGTAAATATGTTACCAAAAGTCTTTCGAAACGCTTGCTTAAACTATAACTTATATGAAAACTAATAATTTGCGTTTCGAAACTAAATTCTGAAATTCCTTGCAAAAGAAGTCTGATGAGGAGTTGTTGAGATCTCCGAAACAGCTGTCACTTCTACCATTTTTCTTTGTTGTATAACAAAATATTCAGTTAAAAAATTCTAAAAAAAAGGCCTTTTGAATAAAGCGCATTCACTTATAACCACCAACAATTACAGGCTGCAATAAACAATTAATAATATATAAGTCGAGCCTGACAATCAATCCTGCTCAGACAATTAATGACTGAACGTATGCAGGATTGAAAAAACTAACTCAACATTAAGTAAAATATCAGCTAAATATTAGCGCACTTAATAGTTGTTGGCTGGTAATAAATTGAATATAACAACAACAGATTACATGGCAGACGTTGGCTCAGTGGTAGAGCACTCGCCTGTGATTTCAGGATCCATTGGTTCGATCCCTAGCAAAAGAAGTCTGATGATTCTAAGATTTAGTATCATCGGCACAATATTTTTTTTACAAAAAAAAAAAAAAAAAATTGTTATAGCCGATGGCTATCCAAAGCCAACGCTTAAAATCTTATCGCTGCCCGGCAATCTGGCAACACTGTTTGGATGTCTTGACAACAAATGACAGGCGAAGGAAAGTCTCATGAAAACTTCGTCCGGCATAATTTCCCTCCTGCTGCAGCTCATCAAAGGCATTATTTTTGGTAGGACGTTTGTATGTAGGGAGTAGAGTACCAGGCGAACTCACTGTTTATAAAGAAGAAGAAGACATTTAGTTATGATACAAATTTGGATTGTATTGACTCTCTTATGACCAGTTTTCCAGCGAAAAGTTCAGTTCCGGGAGTAATTCCTTTCTTCTATGCGATTTTTCTGAAAAATCATGACTACGTAAGAAAATTGAATTAGTCGTTTTGGCCCTTTATCCCTTGCAGATCCATCAGCTTATCCTCGCCAAGATGATCAGTATCTGTCTGCTAACTCACTACAGGATCCATTATCTCCTCACGTTCCGGAATGCCCTATATTTATCCATCGGACTGAATTTAAAAGCATGTGACATCTAAAGACAATTTCCCTTTTAAAAATCCTACCAGAAGCCAGGCCTCTTTGACGCTAGTAAGAACTTAGTAAGAGTGGTGCTTGTTCAAGTCTCACTTCTCTGCCTTGAGAGAAAGTAAAAGGTTTTATGTGCGGCTTTAATAACCAAGTTTTTATTTGCAAATCTTCGGAAATTTGCTGGTTCTTCTTCTTCTTTACTGGCGTAGAGACCGCTTATGAGATTTTAGCCGAGTTAACAATAGTCCCTGCACCTGATCTTTCCAATGGAGAAGGTCTTGCTGTTCCTTTACCTCCACCAGCGGGTACTGCATCGAACACTGTGAAAGTCGGTGTGCTTTCATCCAATCGGACGACATGAACTAGTCAGCATCAGCCTCTGTTCTTTTTTATCCCTGAGCTATGCTAATATCGCCTCGTCACCCCGCACCATATAGCAGAGCGGTAATGATGATGGACTTGTTGAAAGCTGGTACATTTCCTAAACCAGCTTCTTCTTGGCAGAACTGTAACAGCTAGCTTAGGAGGGTATCTATAGAGGAGGTATGTCAGTAGAGAAAAAAAATCAGGGCATGGATCCACGCACTGCTAATGTGCTACATATAGGGGAGGAGGTAGAATCTGGCCGACGGACATTGGCCTGCAATTCTGAACGGTTTTAACCTATGTAAGCTTTGCAACCATCAACTCAAAAATTCTGGACGTAATTATGAACAAATTAAGGAACTGGAAAGCTCACTTACGTATGTAGGTCATAGACATGAGAAGACCATAATGGTGAAAAAGCTGTTAGTGATAAATTAGACTTGAGTCCTAGTATTGTATCTATACATCAGTGATAAGACCAATATTCTTGTAAGGTGTGGTGACCTGCGATGAACAAGGTACCTTAAACGTAACCACTTCATACTAGAAAATTGTGCTTGACTGTCGTTGGTTTCTACGACACACACACACGGACTAAAATCGTGTACTTTGCAGTACTATAAGACGCCATGCAGAGAGATTGGTTGTTGCTTCTAAGATATAAGGCCAAATATGTATTTTGTTTAAATTTAAAGTTTAAGTTTTTAAGAGTTCAGAAAAAAATCGCAAAAAACTTTAAGCTGAAAACCACAATGCCCCGACTAGTGGCATAAGAACAAAGAAAAACCAAATACAATGAACAGTGCGTTGCCAGTCATAATTCCTGCACGAATATAATAAAAAAGCACAGGGTATTGCACTTAGTCAAGTTGACTGCCACACGAAAGTCACACGTACATAAATACATACAGTTAAACAATGTATGTATGCTCCACCATGCAGTCGCCTAGTGCTCCCCACTTTTCAGTGAGAGTGTTTGTTTGCCTCTTATCACTTTACCTCATGCAACCACTGTTACAACTCCATTTTTACTTTCTTCTTCGATGGTTATTCCAAAGTTCCAGTTTTTGTTGTCTACGTTGGAAGCAATTGGAAAGTTGGATTAAAATTTGTATTATCCACAATTGTATTTTATACAAAGGGATGCCTTTATCTACTCGTTAACCGCCAAATCGTTGTTTTATTGTCAGTTTGATGTTATAGCATTGTGTATACGTAAGTAGTATAGCTTATGAGTGCTTTGTTTATTGTAGCGTAGCCAGTACTCCCCTCCCCCAATCAATTGTTGGTTGGTGCATATGAAAGTTTCTAGTGTTTGTTTACTATCTCACAACGCTCTATTGCAGAGTTTAAGCGCGAACAATAGCAACAACAACAATATACCGTAACAATATTAGCTGTAGCGCATTTAACGTGACTGCAATCGAGAAGTTGAAATTGCTTTTATAAAATTTAAACCGGTTAGTTATTCGCGAAACGCTCAGTGGAGCGGAGCACAATTTCCTCTTGTGCATGAATTCAAGCGAAAAGAAACAAAATTTTACTAAGCAAATTCTAAGCATACTGCAATAATCGAGAGTGACCGGTGCATGTTATTAATTGAAAACATTAAATTGTTTGTTTGTGTGTGAGTTATTAATTACTACAATGCGCTGGTGGAGTATTAAATTCAATAAATACATACCTACGAGTATTAATAAATAGAAGCGAGTAGCAGATAATAAATTAACTTTCGCTGTCAGCGGCATGTGTGTTTGTTCTTTAAATACACAGTCATGGGATAGCGTGTTGCATGCTTGTCATAACACATTTGAGTTATGCTATAACTAGCTAAAAACATAGCGACTCAGCTGTCACTACCTATCATATGAGAGCACCATGTACTTGAAAAGTTATCAACTCTTAATGATGCCGTTATTGACGTTTGTAACGTAGCAATCAGCTACGAGTTAATTTTTGCGTAATACTGACTCAGCTGATTGCACGCTGTTGTTGACTTTTATAAATAAATTTTGGATAAACTAAATAAACTAAGAGAATGCAATATTTTTTCAAACGGAATGGATACTGAAATTATAATTGGTTATTTGACGAAAATTATAAAATTGTTTAAAAGTATACATGTACACTGGCAGCTGGCAACATTTCATCGTTGCAAGCAACGTCGATAACTATTGACAAGATATCCCTATTCCAGTCGGGTGGTACGGCTGGGAAGTATGTAAAATTGCTAGTTCGGTTATTAGATGCAGCGCGATGTAGGCCGACATAGCCCATTCGTAGGATTTGCGTGTAGTCAACTTACTCTAGTGAACTTATATGTATTTCTCATCAAGCGATCAACGGCTTGTGACGTCGCCGCCGTCGCCACCATTACAGCGAGTGTTGTGTGAATTACACTGGTCAACAAAATTTCAATTTTTGGTTTTGTCAATTGAAAATTTACAGCAAATTTTGAATGTATTGAGGTCATCAAATAATAATATATTAATGAAAAATATGTACTCATCAGGTTTTGTTGTCAAAACATATATTTTCAGAAAAAATACGAAACATTTTGTTGCTTAATTTATAAAAGAAAAACTGGATTTTCGTGAATATTTGGCTTTTGGTAGGCGCCTTCTAAGCCCCCAACAATAATCTATTAGCATTCCTGGATTAAGGATTTGCCCTAATGAACCACTCACCTTGGTTGGATAGAAATTCAAATGGGAGTCCAGCATATGTAATTTTAATGACATATTACACCCCAAAGCTTTATTCGACATTATAAGTTCTTTTATTAATTTTTTTTAATTTTCAGATTTATGGTTTCCAAACAAGTTCTGGGTTCCAGGAAAGTTTTTCCTGGTCTTTTTCAGGTTTCCTGCCAATCCTTATGGATCTAAAATTACAATCCTTTTAATTGTTGCCTCGCTGAGTTTCGGAAATTTTTTTTTTTTTTTTAGATATGAAAGCCCACTACCATATTTAGAATAGCTTTTACTGACTTAAACTAAAATCATCAAAAAGTTCGTGTTAGAAAAGAAGAAGCGAAGTGTGTGAAAAAATCAGTGCTTACTAGTGTTATTAGTTCTTAGTATGAGTTTGTTTGTTTGTTTGATATTTCCACTTTCTTTGACGGTTTGATGAGGTGTGGGTGAGAATTATGTAGATGTATTTGAAATCGTCACCACTTGCGTAATTAATTATTCGGTTAAAAATGCATGACTGTATGTAAATATGTATATGTATATGTAGGCTTGTATGAATGTAAATATTTGCATGACCATGTGTGACCAAGTGTGTTTAAAGAAAGACATAAGGTATTTTCTATAAATAATATACATACTTGTATATGTATTTATGTATATTGAACATATATACACATAAACATACATTCATACGAGCTGTGTTCGAAGGAAAAGGTGAATTTTAATTTTTTTTAATTATTTATTTATTCATCAATATCTATTTTTTTTATTTCAAAGTAATCCCCTCGGATATAATACACTTGTTCCAACGCTTTTTCCAATCCTCGAAGCACTTCTGAAATGCGCTGTTCGGTATGGCCATCAGCCTTTCTTCGATTCTGATTTGATCTCATCAATTGTGGCAAAACCTTTCATTGGTTTCTTTAGTTTTTGAAATAGGAAAACGTCGCAGGGAGCAAAATCTGGTGAATACGATGGTTGAGGCAGGATTACGGTTTTGATTTGGCCAAAAAATCACGAATAAGCATTGATGTGTGAGCTGGTGCATTATTGTGATGCAGAATACACGATTTGTTTTTCCACAATTTCGATCGTTTGAGCCGTATTGCTTCACGCAAACGTTGCATAACTTCCTTGTAGTATTCCTCAATAACTGTACGACCATTTGACAGGAACTCATGATGCAAGAAAACAAAATTCAATTTTTCCTTTGAACACACCTCGTGAAAAGTATAAAAATATCAAAATACGTACATATGTACCTGTGTACGAGATAAGAGTAGCAATCAGCAAAGGCAATCGAGCAGAAAAAAGGACCTAAATTGTACAAGACTATGCAATTATTATTATTGTTTTAATTTTCAATATACTGTCCGACAATATTCCGTTGAAAAAATCATCAGCTCACACTTAGGCAAATGAATATCAGTATGCAAAAATACCAACATATTTCTGACAACACATATGAAATTATATGTATGTATGTATATATGTACATGGAGGCCATTTGCTGCTGCGCTTGATAATAAACTACTGATAATTATGCATCATCATATTTGCACAAAATTGTCTTGTTTAAGTACTTATCTTAAATGTCTTGCACTTAATAATCAAATTGCAAATATATAATACTAAGTGCATACGTACATATATATGTATATGTACTCGAGAACGTATATACATTAACACATTTTCTCATTAAAGAAAAAATTATCATTAGGGAATTGCAATTAGCATGAATCATACTTTAAAGGTATGCATATATAACGGCATCGTTTATTTTTTTAGTTCTGAGCAAAATGTCAAACTCGATTGACGCTCTCTTTTAATCAAAGAAAAATTGTAAATGTTACAAAAAAGCTTTGGAAATTAAAAAAGAAAGGTTTTTATACCTTTCATGAACATATCAAATTTATTGCAAACTGTAAAGTCACCTTCGGTGATTTTCAGTGTCACTATTAACTTGATTTCACCTCTCTAGAATATCAAATTTCAAGCTCTTAGCTAAAGCAAACCTCATATCTAATAAATCGGTTGTATGGGGGCTATGTGAGTCATTGAATTTCGATGATTTTCAGTATTAATATTTATTTGAAGTTACCATTTGTTTGAAAACTCGTCTGGTATTGTACGGCTCGGAGAGGTCCTTCCAGATTCTGTCTTTTTGGTTGTTGCTCAGGGCCAGCTTACTCAGTTACTGTGGTATCGAAGCAAGCTTTAAAATTTACCCTTTCTCATGGGTCTCTTCCAATGTTTGGCACATGGTGAATATCCAAGAGCAGATTGGGACCTCTCTTTTTGTTGATTGGGCACAGTACTCTATGGTTTCATTCGTTAAGCATCTTTTCCACCCACTATATTCTGCAAAGAATCTGCTATATGCACCTTGTCAGCTATTCGCCACCATATCTGAATTGCTCAGCCCATAAACCGTTAAGCTACCTAGCCTAGTAGTTGTTCAGACGGTCAAATGCTCGCCTTCGTCGAACCTTCCTGGTGTTGGTGATGGGCGTACTTTGCTGCACAAAGGCGGGAGTGTATGTTTGCTGCTTTAAGATACTGGTCCGAGTCGATGTTAAGTCTTCGGAGCATATGCACGTTTAGAACGCTGGAGACATGTCACACGTCTACCAAAATATGATTTTGCTGGAATCGCATACTACAGACAACCATATTATAGGCTCCAAGCGAAGTCTATCAGCCTGAAATCGGCCTATTCATAGATAAATTCCTTGTAGAGATGTTTGAACGTGGCATAATTCAAACAAATATAGTCTTTATCGAAAAGAATCAGCTTGCGTCCAGGAATCAAATCTCCTAAAGAGATTGACGTCAGTCAATTACAATTTGTCTTCCAACATTTCAAAGCATTCGGTGCAATGTTCTCCATCTCTTCTGCATGCAAGTAATATATAAGCCGAATTGTGATAATCTGCATTGCATGAGTAACCAACAAGCATGACCCCAATTTATATTGGAGATTGTTGACAGAAAAAAATTCGATTGTAAAAAAAGTCGACTGTCGTGTAAACTATTTGTTCCTAGTCCCACCTAACCAGGAAAAGGCATACGACATCCATATCTCCCTCTCCTTCTTTCTCCGAGATTAACGAATTTATCCTAACCTAACATTTAATTTAGAAATTTTTAAACAATCAAAAAAGAATTTAGCAAAAATAAAAGATCAAAGTGAGGAGTTTTTTTTCAAAAGAACAATGCAAGGCGAATTTTGTAGTTGAAGTTACTATAGCAGCGAATTCAACTTTTTCCATTCATTAAACGTCGAGATTGTCAAAATTATCTCTCAGTTTATGTTTTGTTTGCTTCAATTTGATTTGATTTTCTATTCGTAAATGCCAAAGTCTTGAGAATTGGGATTTTGTGGAACAGAGTTTCTGCGTTAAAAAAAAAAAATTTCCATGATTTTAACAATCACTCTTTTTTCTTCTTCATAAATTCGACTTGGTACAACGTTACAAGAAAATATGTATGTGTATATATATATGTATATATATATATGTATGTATGTTTATATATTATTAATTTTTCTAATTGCGGACGGCCCTCGGCAGGAAATAATAAGCCCTCCGCATAAAAATCCATCGGCCGTTCGGAAGCGGATTAGAATAAACTGTAGGTCCCTTCGATTTATTGGTAAAAATATCAAGTAACAAAAACCACAATTTGGAGGAGGAGCTCGGCCGAAAATCGCTTCAGCGATTACAAAGCGCCAAATATATATGTATTCGTAAATGTCATTGCCGTTGTCAATCATCTGCAAATGCATATAAAATATTTTGGATTTTTTTTTATATACGAGTATATAAATATGTATTTATGTGTATCTACATGTAATTTAAAAAAATTTAATATTCTACTTAATATTCTTTGTGCCATGTACAATTCGGCTACATACATTTATATACATATATACATACATACTATATACATATGTCTGTCTTTATATCGCTGAAAAATTACTATTGCCAAATTGTTGTTTTGCTAGCTGGCTGTGTGGCGGGCTAGCGAACAGTTCAATGTGATCACTGGAAGACATCAAACGGCGCGAATAACGTACGCTTTCGCATAAGTAAGATAATAAATAATAATAAAAAGTGAATTTAATTTAAATTGCTTAAGCTAATAAATGTGTGTAGTTGTACATACAAACATAAGATAAACATCCAGCAATAACACGAGTATAAAGTGCATTTATTTGAAAATGAAATTACAAAATCTCATACATGATGCATATTCATATTCCAATACCAGCAATAAATAAAATAAAAAACTTAATACATGTTTCTGGCGCCTTAGAACAAGTATATTTTAGTTTACTCTGCTATCGAAAAATTTTAAGCTGCTCTCCGCCGTCGCCTTTTATTTAAACAATTGTGTGCTTTTATTTACATTTTTATTTTTATTTGCTCGTGTTGTCGGCAATACTCATTTGCATGCTTAATAAAAAGCCAGATGACTTCTTTGTGTGAGTTAGAATTGTTTTTTTTTTTTGAGATCAGGCAAAAGGGCGTGTAAACCATCAAAGCATAAAATGTTTAAGCTGACGTCAATTTTTATAAAAATATTAGATTGTGTTTGGCGATTTTGTAGCCAATTCGTTACAACGGAAGTGTTGGCGACAAAGGAGTGTTGGTAGTATTGTGCGGTACCAAAAACGTGTAGTTTCATTATTGAAACAAATAAATTTTTATGTATAAAATTTTAAAATTATTTGTATACTTTGTTGAGATTTTGTATCTGAATTGTATGTGTGTTTCTAAAACTAAAAAGTTTGTTACTATTCCCGAAGAAGAATTTTTAAAAATTTGACTTCGTCGTTGTGTTTAGTCTAAAAAGGTTTTTTTTATCTAAAAACGAAAAATTTATTTCGGTCTTTTGATACAAAAAATTGTCGGGATTATGTCTTGTCTGGATTTTTAAAAACTGTGTGGATTTTCATTGTCGGTATTAGCGTACCACATTTCTACTTAATCGAATCTTTAAATATCTCGTGCTATATGATTGGGAATATCGATTTTTTATATATCTTTTGTGAACAGGAAAAGGTATATTAACTGTGATCCGAAGTTTTTAAGTACCAGAAGAAGAAGAGGAGATAGATTTATCAAAATGTTTACCAATATGATCAGAATGAGGAGCTAAGTTGGTTTAGCCGTGTCCGTCTGTCTGCCTGTTTGTTTGTCCGTTCGTTATTTTTTGAGATATTTGAAATAAACTTTACGTTGGTGTATTTTTGTAATGTATTGATCATCTGAAGAAACTACGTAGAGTTGCTCTCAACTCCTTTCTAGCTTGACCGAGCGACGTGATTTATGGACGCTCACTTATTTGATTGAAACTTAGAGACTTTCGATCTGCTTCGAGCCTAATAGTTTTACCAGACCTACTTCTTGGGATTACATGAGGCGAAGCTAGCTAAGGCTAGACATGTTGAATAAAAAAAAAATTTCGTTATGAAGTAATTAGTAAGTCTTCTCCAATCTTGATGTTCTCTACATAAAAACAAATTAAATAAGCGCTAAAATTTACTACTGTTATCTGTAACTCAACGATTAGCACATATAATTCAAATGGCACAAAAAAAGTGAAGTGTAGTTACGTCGGTGTGTTTTTAATAAATTGCATATAGGAAAAATAATTAAGAAACCAACTTTACAAATTGGTTAAGAATGTCCTTTAAAACTTCGTAATAAATCTATTTTGACTAAAAATTAATAAATTCTAATATATTGAGCAATTACTTAAAAAATGTTTATTGAAAATTAAAAAATTTGCATAAATTCAACGGTATACATTACAAAAGGGAAAAGTTTGTTTGTAATATTAATCATATTTAATTAATACATAAATGTAGGGTTGAACTGTTTGGAAAATCCGGTTAGACACAATGCTCAGAATGTATGTTAAAGCATTTTGATTACATAAACATTTCTTTTAGAAAAGTGATGTTGATTTTAGCGATAACCTAGCTTCTTCATAACTGGTGTGGAATTTTTTACGACGCATATTATATATGTATGATGATATATATATGTATATATCAATCACTTCCTTATGTAGATAATAATAGAAACGTATACTTTTTACAATTTAATTATTTACTTATATATTTTTATCATAACCGTATTATGCCTGTTTTTGTTTTACACATTCCTCACGAACTTTCCACTAGTTACACCTGTTGAAGTTAGTTGAAGGTGAGCATGTAGACGCATAAAATTCGTATGTGATTCCTTTAATGTACAATGCGAATGTCATTTTTGTCGTTTAACTATGTACGAGCATATATAATATTCCAAATTGGGCATTGACTTTTTAATTTGTAGGCCTTTTCAAATTACGCCTTTTACTGTACCAACCCACCCGTCATTTTACCATGTGCCAACAATTTTACTCACTATCAAAAAACCGAGTTGTCTACTTGTGTTTTTATTTTTTCACGCATATATATATATATATATATATATATATATATATATATATATATATATATACGTACATATCAGTTTATAACAAAACTTTATATACAAATGTATATCGTGATCATGCACACTACATATGTATTGTACTTTTGGGTTTTTGATATCAGCTCAAAATTTAAGGAAATTCAAGCTGATTCCACAGTTTTTAGGCAAAATTAGTCGGTGAGATACGAAAATGAAAAATAATTCATTATGTATATATTCTTCTATTTATTAATAATAAACCAAAAATACTCGTATGTACTTACTTACTATTGCCTAAAATTTATGTGCATTATATTAAATTATATTTTAATAGAAATTCAAAAATAATTAAATTAACAGAAATTGCTTTGTATACTAAAAGCATTTATTTTAACCCAAAATTGGACTAATATTTGCACCAAAAGAAGATCATATTTTAGGAATCGGTAGGAATTCGTAATTTCATCTATTTTAAAACGTTCCCATTTATAGAGCATTTACAAATTGAAACTTTCAGAGCTCAAAATTTTGTTCGATCATTTACGAGCAGTTCATTGACATCTGGAGAGTGTTCTTGTGATTTTTAAATATTTTTGAAAGAGTTGCCACCTGTCAGGAAAATTAAATTCATTTAAATACAAATAATTAATCAATTGAGAATTACTGGGTCGATTTTGTTCATTTTTTTTTAATTTTTCATAGGTTCTAGAAGAAGGCATTTATGAAAACAAATACCTTTTTTTCTGTGGAGTGGACAAGGGAACGATTTTCTCGAAAAAATGTTATTTATTGTTCGATTTACCTGAAAATTGGTGCATAATTAGCTTTTTGCGTAAATGAAGATGGGGACTACTTTTTCTTGCAGAAAGTGAACCTGGAACCGATCTTTAAAAAAATCAGGATTAAGGATGATTTGATTTTGTTGAATTTCTGTGCGAAGGTAACTTTTTGTCTTCATAACCAAATGCCGGAAATTGACCAGGAAGCTTAAATTTTTTGCTTAAAATTTAGTACGTTGGTAGGTTTTTGTCTGGATTAAGGATGAAAATAGGCATGATTTGGATAAAAATGTAGATCGTTCGTAGATCGCTAAGTCATGTTAGTATACTGCGACCGCAGACTATTTTGAGTTTGCTCATGCGGCTACATCCATAGTTTGCAACCTATTCTTATACGTTTAACCAAGCTTAAATCAAATTAGTTGCATTCGGATAGCTTAGAGACAATCATGTTGTATTTAATTTGACTTGACTTGGCTGATAGCGTAAACCTAAATCAGAGTAGCGGCGTTTAGCTTACTTCGAGGCATTTGTATTCTCACTTTCATTGAAGATTTTGAGTAGCGGAAAAGCGGCTAATCTCTGACTATATATTCTTAAGTAGGTAAAAAATAACACAGTAATATGCAAATGCTGAACATTGTACGGTCTGTTCGTCATGCTTTACCTAGCACCTACATTACATTACCAACTATAACATTGACACTTCTGGTATTAATATAATATAATAAAATATAAAATAATACAATATACAATAATATAATATAATATAATATAATATAATATAATATAATATAAAGGGTGATCCAAGCAGAGGTAATTTTTTTCAATAGCATTTTTTTGACAGATCACACGTGAGTCGTGTCAAGCTGTCATGTTATTTTTATTCAGTATTGTTTGGTATTTCATCATGGAGACTTACGCCTGAACAACGTTTACAAATCATTTAACTTTATTACGAAAATTCACGTTCTGTAAAGAATGTGTTTCGCGCGCTTCGATCAACTTATGGTCAACATAATCGGCCTACTGAGCGTACTATTCGCAACACCATCACCCATCTTTACACCCAGCATTCATTATTGGATAATATTCGACCGAATAGAACACGTCCACGAAGACCGTGGAGCATCGATTCGGCGTCGTTCGCAGAAACTCGGACTGACGTATGGAACGACTTGTCGCATTTTACGTCGAGATCTTAAACTGAAAGCGTACAAAATATAGTTTGCACAAGAACTGAAGCCGCTAGACCTTCCCAAGCGACATCGGTTTATGGGCTCTTGAAAAGTTCCAAGAAGATCCGACGTTTTCGAGCCACATTTTGTTCAGCGATTAAATCCATTTCTGGCTCAATGGGTATGTAATGCCATTTCATCCAGAAAAAAAACGGTTTGGTTGGTTTGTGGGCCGGTGGAATCATCGGTCCATATTTCTTCAAAAATGATGCCGGTGGAAACGTAACCGTCATTGGCGACCTCGTCAATTTAACCGACTATTTGATGCCTGAAATTGAAGCTCGTGATCTCCGCGACATTTGGTTTCAACAAGACATTTGAAAGAGATAATCTTTAAGAAATAAATGCTAAAGACTGTTCTTTCGAATGATAATAAACATTCCCCATTAAATTTGACTTTTCAGAGTTTTCTTCTTTAAAAAAGTAGGGAACCTCGAAATGGATCACCCTTTAATATAATATAATATATTATAATATAATATAATAACATAATAATATAAAATAAAATAAACTAAATTAAAATAATATAAAATAGAAGAAAATAAATTAAATTAAAAAATAAATAAACAAAAATGTTAAATACAATAAAAACTAAATAAAATAAAAATATATAAAACAAAAATAAAATAAAACGCAATAAAATAAAATAAAATTAAAAAAAATAAATAAAATTAAGCGAACTAAAATAAAATAAAATAAAATGAAGTAAAATAAATAAATAAATATACTCAACTGCTTTAAACAAATTGCTCACTTACGTATTCCATCATTATTTTCCATATAATTTTTAAGAAGAGCGAATATTTGATAACGAAATCAAATCAAATAATGTGCTTAGAGATATTTGCCCACATTCATGCACAAACATGCACTACATTAAAAATATGGATTATCGCATTTATTAAATAAATTTAGACTTATTAAAAAAAATTTAAAAAATTTTCAGTTGCTGGTATGCTGGTAAATACTTTTTGTTTATTTGTTGAGATAATGATATTATTTTGCTAAATACGAGAATTTTCTCAGTAAGCGGTGCACTCGCACATAACTTTGCCTTACTCTGGTAGATATGTAAAAGCATTTGACAATGGATTACGTTATCGCTATAATTAAGTTAGTTTCAAATAGCTAGATTGTTTGAACAGAGTATCAATTATTTAAATAACGCAATCAAAATATATGTATATATATATATATAAGTATATATGTATGCAAATGTGTAGCACGTAGTAAAAAGCAACAAACTTTAATTTATTTTTTGCTTCATTTCAGATCTTCCAGACAGTCCGATCTACCTATCTTAAAAAATCGTTCCATTACTTGTGTACGCGAATCCAAAGTTATGAGCAATGGCCGAAGATCGTGAACTTATAGAAAAATATGGAAAACCCATGCTATATGATCGTAATTTCCGTGGCCCAGAATGGCGTAACCGCAGTTGTACAGATGTGCCCTGCCTGTTGATTTTCATACTCTTCTTAGCTGGTTGGGGCTTTATCGCACAGTACGCTGTGCGTAATGGAGATCTCAATAAATTAGTTGTGCCAACTGACTCATTCAACCGCAAATGCGGCATCGATTCATCGGTGTTGGATAAGAAAAAATTATTTTTCTTCGATTTGGGTAAATGCATTGATCCCGTTGTGCCTCTAACCGGCTGTCCCACACCGCAAGTTTGTGTTGAAAGTTGTCCAACAGAGAATTTCTTTTGGGATAAAATGAAAAATTCGCTTCCGTTAGGCGAATTAAAGAAACGTATGATTTGTCTGACTGAGAATGATAAGAATAAGTTGAATACTATTGATGACATGCAAAGAGCCATCGACCAAGAACGTTGTGCACGTTTTTATATAAAGAGTGCGCCTTTTTTAAATCGATGTATGTGGGAATTTTCACCAGAAGTATGTGAACGTTTACCGTCCTTTCTATTACCGCGAAGCAGACGCACATCAAGTGGATTTCAGAATGCTAGTCTCATTACCAATGGCAACCGCGGTCTACTCGATGCTTTAGTGGGCGATAAATCACAGCTAACACAAATGCAGTTCGAAGCATTGGCCTTGACATCAATACCCGAACCGCCAGCAATTAAAAAGCAACAAGAACTTGTTGAGGAACCTATTATACAATGTCGTCGTCGTACCGAGCAGGCTGAAACCATTAAACAGAAAGTGCGACAGACTGATACGCGCTTGGCTAAGTTAGTTGGCAACATGGTAGCACACTTCTATAATGGCACGCATGATGCGCAACAGCTGGGAGAGGAGATAGTAGAAGATATTATAAACTCTTGGTACGTCGTGCTAATGGCTCTAATGTGCACTTTGGTCGCATCGTTAATTTTGATCGCCTTGATGCGCTGGTTTGCAGCACCATTCCTATGGATATCCATATTTGGTGTGTTAGTCGGTCTGGGATTTGGCATCTATTACACGGTGAAAGAGTATCGCTTTTGGCGCCAAGTCGCTACTGTGCCCAATCACTCCATCACCTTGGAGGCGGCGGTTAAGAATGTAATGCAGGAGCCCAGCACCTGGTTGTACTTAATCATCTTTTTATGCATCGCTTTTGTCGTTATACTACTTACGGTTATTGTTATGCGCACGCGCATTAGCATAGCTATTGCATTGACAAAGGAAGGCAGCAAAGCGGTCTCGAGCATTATTTCTACTGTCTTCTTTCCCATTTTCTCTTGGATACTCTTTGTTTTGGCCGTCGTATATGCTATTGGAGTTGGACTTTATCTGGGCTCTATTGGTGAACCCTCGTTTCGTATGATACGTCAATTGGACACCAACAGCCCGACTGGTGTTTACACTGAGAATTGCGTCTGCACAGGATTGGCTAGAGAATATAAAGTCGGTGCACGTTGTGATCCAAAAATCTTTGAACAAAACTGTTACGTTAATGAATTGCTTCTACAGCGCGGTCCATGTACGCGAACTTCATGCAGTTTTGCTGAAATCGAACATACACCATTTGTTACATGGTCCATATGCTACAATGTTTTCGGTTTCTTTTGGTTAACATTCTTCATAGCAGCGTTCAGTGATATGGTGTTGGCACTCACTTTTGCCACATGGTATTGGACTTATAAGAAGCGTGATGTGCCGTTCTTTACCCTCGGACGCGCTTTCCGTCAAACCATATTCTATCATCTCGGTACATTGGCGTTCGGCGCACTAATACTTGCTGTATGTCGCATGATACGCGTAGCGTTAGAATATCTCGATTCGAAGCTGAAAAAATACGATAATGCAGTTACACGCGCTATACTGTGCTTCATGAAATGTTTCTTCTGGCTACTCGAGACCTTCTTACGCTTCCTTAATCGCAACGCGTACATCATGTGTGCTATACACGGCAAAAATTTCTGTGCCAGCGCCAAAGATGCATTCAATTTGATAATGCGAAACTTTTTGCGTGTTATCGCCGTTGATAAAGTCACCGATTTTCTCTTTTTCTTATCGAAAGTGCTACTAACGGGTGCAGCCGGCGTGGGTACCTATTATTTCGTGGTGCGCAGTCCACATCTCATCCAACTGCACTACAACGCAGTGCCAGTTACGTTGGTTGTGATAACTACCTTTATTATGACTAGCGTGTTCTTCGGCGTCTATTCGATGGCTGTAGATACACTCTTCTTATGCTTTTTGGAGGACTGTGAACGCAATGATGGTTCACCGGAGAAGCCATACTACATGTCCAAGCAATTGATGGGTATTTTAGGCAAACGAAATAAATTTCCACGTCAACAAAGTAGCAGTTAGAAAAGAAGGGATAATACAGATGTATATATGTGGTGCAGGAGTTTGGAGGTTGAGTGCATTGTTAAGAAAGCTTTAGGGATAAAAGACATTCTAAACATTGAATATTTGTACAAAATAATGCTACAAGTGCTGGAATCTGCTGGTTTTATTATTGTTCGAACCAGTTAATGTTATGTTTGAAAAGTGAAAAGGTGAAAAAATGTTGTGAGGGAACTAATGGCAATATTTTAAAATTATTTAGATACGAGTCTCAAGAACTTAACATAGTTAAGAAAAGCTGCAATATATAGAATTAAATACTTATTTATTATACCAACGCTAAAATTTACTACTACTATACATATGTGTATTTACTTATGTTATAGTCATGGTTATATATATGTTATAGTTCCATGGATACTTACATAAATTTATGTAATTCTTAAAAATTGTATTTACAAGTAATTACAAAAAAAAACATATTACTAATGTTTAAATTTTATTGTAAGTCGAACGATTTATGGTCCAAAAACGAAAATTGCTTGGTGCTTGTTAAAAGTGATTTGTATCGAAAGCACATTTGTATTTATGTATAGTTCACCAATATATGCCAAAATACTATTTATCGAAGCGAACTTTTTTTAGTAAAACAATTAAATTAAATTAATTTTTTTATCATATATCATATATCATAAACATATGTATGTAACTGGAATTTCAAATAATTCGATTGAATTGAAAAATCATGAATTAAATAAACAACACATTTACATATGTACACACACATACTATTTCGTTTATTTCGTTTTTTTTTTTCGTACAAATGCGTTTCGTATTAACTATTAAACAAAAACGTTTTGTTAAAACACAAAAAGAGGAATTTAATGTGCAATGTGCTATTGCCTTTCTGTCAATTTGTCATGCTCAATATTTTTATATGAAATAGAAGAGTGAGAAGTGACCGAGTGGACAGTGAAAACTGAGAAGTCTGAAATATGTTACAATAGATGCTAATTGTAAGCCCCTACGTCTAAACGATATTAAAAAAAATATTATACATACATACATATATGCAATTTAAATAGTATTTAAATTTTAAATAATATTTTAATGCTACCGATGTACTATATGTATACTTTAATTCACGAAAAATTAATATATTTTACTCTTTAATATATGCATATTTAAATGTTCTCGAAAGCAATAAATAATTATGAATATTTGCAAAGATTTCCAATTTTATTCATGGGGAAGCGGAGATACCAACTAAAGGGGGTAATGTTTACTCAACTTTATACTAATAAGTAGTTTAGTTAGCGGAAGGAACCCGTATATACGGACTCTACCTCGATGTAACACACAACACTAGCAAAAGAAACAGTATTGAAAATTGGAATTTTACTCGTACTTACACGTTACAAGTAAAATTTTTAGCCCTCAACATAATTGAAACTCAGAAATTCTAAGAATTATTACTGGGATTTGTTCAGGAAAAAGTGTATTTAACACATTTATACAGGAGGTATTCAAACTTGCTAGCATTAGCAATAAAGCGTATTACATCGCGTAACGTCCAATATGTGCAAAGCGTTGCTCGTGTAAAAAAAAACCTTTCAAACTGCCCAAGATAGCCGATGATGAGTACTGCTAGTGGGACTACCCGTATAAAGATATATTTATCGAATAACAAAAAGAAAAAAAAATCGCTAATTTAAGAGGTACTCGTGGAAGAGCTTCTTCGAAAAAAAGACAATCAAGATAGGTAGGTTTAGCGGTTAGGTCACTCTAGAATTTTCGGAAAATGAATTTTTTCTTTCTTTCAAATGATACATTATGGTCTCAAAAATGTTATCCCGAAAGAGTATGACAGATAAAAATTTCTAAATGCCTCATTTTCGTTCTCTAGTTGAAGCGTCTGTTTCAGAGAGTAAGGCATACTCAAAACTTTAAACTCTAAACTGTTTTTTCAAGTTGGCCGGACAAATAAAAATACATTATCTACAGAAGGACGTAGGATATTTTTTATCTTGCATAGTTTTTTTTATTAACAAATTTCGAATAATTTTTTAGGCCAAATTGTTACTTTTTCATTTAGAGGCCCGCCATTTTGTCAAAAATGCATGTATTGAAAAATACGTTCTTATGTAGCTATTGCTATTTACAAGCGGGAACCGTTCAACAACTTATTAAAATAAAAAATTACAGAAGCTGTGTGTCCGGCCGTGGTTCCCGAAAAAATGGAGACATCCTAGGGAGGACGCTGTATAGCCGCCATTTATAAATTAATTTTTCTTAAAAAATAGTTATAAGCAGTTAATTATATATACATATAATAAATGCCTTTTGTCAAAAATCAGATTTATTTAATAGTTTTCCCGAAAAAATTTCAAAAAGGCCGATTTCATGGCCCTCTAGAGTTGCCTAACCCCTAAAGGAATTTACTATCCAAAAACTCGAATAATCCTAGGCTACTATGCAAACCCGGCAGAGAGTGGACTGATTGCAGTGAAGATTCACTGATCAAACACAAATTTTCCAAAGTTTACAGATGTTACCAATTTTCAACGTTTAGAGAGAGCGTTTCCGCAACGCTTTGCTTAAAGTCAGCAGGAATGGGTCGAAAAACAAAGTAGCGTTTGATAAATACAAATTGCTTCACTTATTGTTTTTAATTTAGATAAATTTTATAGTGAAATGTGTATGTGCGGATGTTTATATTACCTTTGATAAGAGTACATGGATGTACACAGTAACGGTGTGGTTGTTGTTGTTGTTGTTGTAGCGGCAAGCCTAGTCCCGTTTAGGGTCAGGCAAGTTCAGCTTTAGTCATCGAGGTCATCTAACGGGAGGCCCAGGAAACGTGCTGTTTCGACGGGGTCGGACCAAAGGGAGAGGGGTGTTAGATGAGTCGGGTTAAGTGGGCATGCAAAGAGGTGGTTAGTGTCGTGCGGGGATTCTTTGCATGCGGGACATGTGTTAGGTATGTCAGGGTCGAGTCTGGATAGGTAGGAGTTTAGCCTACTGCAGTATCCAGATCTTAATTGTGCCAAGGTTACGCGGGTCTCACGAGGCAACTCGAGCTCTTGTTCTGCAATGGGTGGTGGTTTGACTCCGAGAACACCATTCACTGGAAGAGAGTTCAAGAAGGTGTTAACGGACTCTCGGTGAATGGTGTTGATGGCCTGTCTGTACGCCGTCCTGTCCAGCGGGTCTTGTCTGTATTGCTGTATGTCGTCGCGGTAGGCAAGTACTCCCTTTCTGATGTGCCTAGGTGGTGGTTCAGCTTCCAGTAGGTGCCTCTTGGGATGATCCATGCGGTAGCATCCCAGCAGGTACTGCTTACACAGCATAACATTATGCTCCTTAACTGGGAGCATAGATGCTTCACTGTGTAGGTGGTGCTCCGGCGCCATCAGGAGGTTTCCCGTCGCGGTCCGAAGGGCGGTGTTCTGGCAGGTCTGTAGCTTCTTCAGCTGCGTCGTGCTAGTCCCCGGCGTCCAAATCGGCGCAGCATAGTTTACGACCGGCCGGCCAATTGCCTTGTACGTCGCCAGCAACGTTTCTTTGTCTTTCCCCCAGGTGCTACCGGCTAGCGATTTGAGGATTTTGTTGCGGCTTTGTACTTTAGTGGCAATTGCAGTCGTATGCGGAGTGAAGGAGTGCAGGTTATCGAATGTTACTCCCAGTAACTTTGGGTTATTTGTGGTCGGAATTTTTACACCATCGACCTTCACATCGAGTTCTAGCCGGTACTCCTTCGTCCAGCTGGTGAAAAGGGTGGCAGAGGATTTCGCAGGTTGGAGATGTAGATGTCGTGCAGCGAAGAAGTTGGAAAGGTCGGCGAGGTAGTTGTTTACTGAAGAACAGAGGTTATCAATATCCTGGCCAGACGCCAAAATCGAACAGTCATCGGCGTATGAGATCAGCGAGACGCCCTCAGGTGGTGGAGGAAGTCTCGAGATGTAAAAATTAAACAGCATTGGGGAGAGGACACCACCCTGCGGGACCCCTTGTTTAATTTTCCGTAGCTTAGATGTTTGACCTCGAAACTCAACCGATGATCGTCGACCACTCAGGTAATTCATGGTCCACCTCTTCAACCTAGGCGGTAATGAGGAATCCTCAATGTCCGATAGTAGCACTGAATGATTCACTGTGTCGAAGGCATTCGACAGGTCCAGTGCTACTAGGACAGTTCGCGCACAGGGTCGATTTTGGTTGAGGCCATGAATTATCTGGGTGTTTATGGCGTTAAGTGCAGTTGTGGTGCTGTGCACTTTTCGGAAGCCATGCTGATGTGTAGCTGGGCTCAGGTGGTGTGTGAGGGACGGGAGCAGCAAGGCCTCAATTGTCTTCGCTACTGGGGAAAGGAGGGATATCGGACGATATGACTCTCCTTTATTTGCGGGTTTCCCCGGCTTTAGTAGCGGGACCACTCTACCCAGTTTCCACACGTCGGGTATAGTTAGGGTGGTCAGGGACAGATTGAGGAGCTTGGTGAGATATTCTGCTCCCGCTGGACCCAAATGTTTTAGCATCAGCATGCTTATTCCGTCGGGGCCGATGGATTTGGAGGCTTTCGCCTTCCCGATAACCCCTGAACCTCTTCCCTGGAGAAATCAAGCGTCGCGCTGGTGTTCGGTAGTTTGCGCAGACGGCGGGTTATTCGTCGTTTCGTTTTGTCGACCGAAGGGTGCAATGTAAAAGACGGCTAAAATAGCTCGCGCACCTCTTCGGGTCCGACGAGGCGTGATCACCGAATGAAATTTCCACCCGATCATCACGTCTCGTCGGATTTGACAACGATTTGACGGTGGCCCAGAGCTTGGTCACCCCAGAGGAGAGATTGCAGGATCTTAAGTGCTCCTCCCACTTGTTCCGCTTATGGAGATTTACCTTGTTCCGAATCTCGGCGTTGAGTTCCCTGATGCGGGGATCGCCGGGATCGGCCAGGCGTAACGTGTCGCGCCTTGTCGCCAAAACCGCCGCTTCGGTGGGAAAATTGGGGCGGATTTCCGCGATTCGACCTGCAGGTATGAAGCGGGCGGCAGCAGACACGACAATTTTGCGGAAAAGCTTTTCTGCAGGGAGGACGTTGGTGGGAGTGGGGAGAGCACTGAAGGCGTTCTCAGTAAATTCCGTGAAGCCGGTCCAGTTAGCTTTGTTAAAGTTAACAAATGTCCGGTGGTCCACGGAAACGAAGTCGGGAGGCCTGTCAATCGAGATGACTATGGGCAAGTGGTCTGATGCGAGCGTAAGCATAGGTCGCCAATCTATGCAATTTATCAGACCAGCGCTAGCTATTGTAATGTCAGGCGAGCTATGGCAGTTGCCCACAATCCTGGTGGGGGCTTCGTCATTCATTGTGCAGAATGTCGAATCGTCTATCTGTTCCGCCAGCTCCATTCCTCGACGATCGTTTGACAGGCAGGAATGCCAAAGATCGTGGTGCGCGTTAAAGTCGCCCAAAACCAAGCGGTTTTCGCCTCTGAGTAGCGCACCTATATCAGGACGGTATCCAACCGGGCAACTTGTAACGGAAGGAATGTATATATTGAATATTTCGAGCTCGACATCGCCTGACCGGATAGCTATGCCCTGACATTCTAGGGTAGTATCCCTGCGGTCGATGTCGCCGTCGATAAGACGATACTGCACGGTGTTATGTAAAATGAAGGCCAAGCCTCCACCATGATCTCGTTCGCGATCTTTCCTTATGATGTTATAGCCAGCCCGGCTCAGAAGATCTGAGCGGGCGCTTAATTTGGTTTCCTGGATCGCGGCTATTGGCAGGCGTTCCCGGCTCATGAAGTCAACTATCTCGTCGATCTTTCCTTGGAGTCCGTTGCAGTTAAATTGTATTAGTCTAAAGTGTCTCGGGGGAACGTTCGTAACACGAGGGGTGAGGGAGTTGTGCGTAGATCTTGTCTGTTGCAGCTGTGTAACCCGCTGTGGTAGTTGCCGCACATTGGTGGTAGTTGGCGGCTGCGTAGTGTTTGCAGGCGGGGGCAGACTCCTACAACATGGGGCAACGAAAGCACTACTCCACTCACGAGTGGTGCGCAGGCCCGAGCACGGCCGAAAGTGGCACCAGCCAGTGCAAGAATTGCATTTGACTGATGTCACGTTCCGCCGTACTATGGTCTGACACACGGAGCAGACTGTGCGGGGTACTAAGAGCTGCTGATTAGCCCCCGCACGGGATGTGGAGCTGGATGGGGGTGGGGGAGGGTTGGGGAAGATGATTGGGAGTCATGCTGCGGGGAGCTCCGATGGGCCGTGGAGGCCTGGGGGAGTTACCCAAAGTGGGTAAGTGTGCAGAAGGCACTGCCGTATGGGCCAGAGGCGCAGCTGGGCGCTGGCAGCATGGGGCCACGTAACTCGTGGTCCACTCCCTATGTGTCTTAAGGCCTGAGCAGGTCTTAAGATGACTCCATCCATTGCACTGATTGCATCTAACCGAGGTGGAGGAATGGTGGAGTCGTCTATGGCACACGCAGCAGAAATAATCCCTCGGACCAGGATTGGTTTCTACACCAGCCCTGATGAGAAGGATTTGGAGCAGGCCTGCTGCGAGATGTTGCTCCGTTGATGTACTAAAGCTAAAATTACCTGATGACCTAAACGGGGTTAGGTCGCCGAAAGGGTGACAGCCCTTGGCCGGATAAAATCCGGGTCAACTCCGGTGCGTAGAACCGGCTGTCGTGGGAGTCGAACGGTGTGGTTTCATTAAACCCTATATAAAATAGAGTTGAGATCGATCTATGCATACATATTTGTACGTATACATGTACATTTCCAAAAAAAAATTCTTTATTAATGAAGTTTTTCTTAGTACAGAAATATAATTATATTAAATCATTTTCAATTAAACAAACATTTTCATATATTTATAAATTATTGTGTTTTTTTTTATAATAAATAGCGCAGGCTTGGTTGTCTAATCAGTTTTAGCATTTAGCGTGAATGTGCAAACTACATACTGACTTATATATACATGTATGTACTATATTATATATACATGTATGTACTATATTTTAGAATTTCTATATTAGCTCAAATCTTAAGGAAATTCAAGCTATTTCCAAAGTTTTTAGTAAAAAATAGTTAGTCAGACACGAAAATGAACAATAATTTAATATCTACGCTTTTATTTACTGCAATAAACCAAAACAGTTAATGTACAATATTTATTTACATAATTGCCTATAGTTTATTGCAGCATTTACAAATTGATAGAATCAATAGAAATTGAATTTATTTAACTACTTTCATGTGTTAATATCAAATTCATAAACTCGACCTTTTTTGCGAGTTTTGAAAAAAATTTCAACTTTTCTCAGCCCATCTTTTATAATTTTAAATTAATTTATGTAAATTGTAAAAATCATTGAAATAATAAAGAAATTTCACAAACAATATTTACAATTTTTACTTCTTGCTCGAATTGGTCAAAGTTCGAAAAACTCGTACAAATATATGAATGGTTGAATGAGTATCGAGAAAGATTCGAACTGCCCGCACCAGTGCACATGAATACATAACTACAGTAGTTACAAAAGAAAACCGAATTCAATATACCCGTCGGTCACTATTGTGAATTGCGCTCATTTTATTGCGAATAAGCATGCTTAAAGAAGCTGCATGGAAATATTCCTCATTTTGCATTAGCGTGAATTTATATAAATAAGTCGTGTGCTTGTTTGTAATTTGTTTACAATAAACACATTTTATTAAAATGATTATTCCTATTCGTTGTTTTACATGCGGTAAAGTTATTGGTAATAAATGGGAGTCCTATCTGGGTCTATTGCAAGCGGAATACACAGAAGGGTAAGTCCTACATTATACATGCATACATATGTGTGATTTTCATAGAAAATGCGTGAATTAAATTTTAAATTCTTTAGTGATGCTTTGGACGCACTTGGCCTGAAGCGGTATTGTTGCCGTCGGATGCTCTTGGGACATGTAGATTTGATCGAAAAATTGCTTAATTACGCACCTCTGGAAAAATAGATGCGCATAGGTGGTATTATTATTTAATATTAGTGTAAATTAACTTCAAAGCCATGTAGCAAGTTGCAACGATGATTTAATAAAATATATAATGATCATTACATTGTAAGAAAAAACATACTGTTTGTAAAAAACTTTCAACGAATGAAAAAGATTTTTAAATAGTGCTCTGCACCCGCAAACGTATAACAGTGTTCTTTTTGGTGGTAGTGTAAGTTTGTGTCAGTATTCGATAAATATTGGCATACATTGTGGCTGGTTGCTTTTTCATATACGAGTTCTACATTTTGTCCATAAACCACGGTTGGCCATTATTCTCACGACGACGTGTTAGAATTTCACAACCATTGTCGGTTACTAAAAGAGTTTGCTCAAATTGTGCCGAATAAAGACCGTCACCTGTCACAGCGGTCCAGTTATCAGGCCATTGTTCATTTTTGGAAACACCTTCAGATATCATGGGCTCGATGGTGAAGCAATGCCCAGCTTTCATGACGCCAACAGCCGAGTTTTCTGCAATTTTAAAATCCAGTAATTACCTACTTTGTGTGTGTGTGTCCCATGTACATATTTTATTTTACTTACTGGCATAGTGAGGCACATTTGGTGCTGTGTGGAAAAGTCTATGTATACCATGACCACAATAGCTTTTAACAACACTGAAGCCATGTGGTGATACATGTTTTTGTATGACATTACCAATTTCACGGTATTTAACACCAGGTCTAATAAAAGTAGATTTTATTAATTAATGTTTCATAATTTATTGAACTTTCTTCCTTACCTCACTAACTCGATGGCTTTACAAAGCGATTCATAGGTTACGCGAACTAACTTTTTGTGCTTCTCCGAAACATTACCGACAAAGAAAGTTTCATTCAAATCACCATGAAAACCATGGTGGTATACAGTTACATCGATATTACAAATATCTCCGTCTTGTAATGGCCGCAAATCCGGTATACCGTGACATATCACTTCATTTACTGAAGTACAACACGATTTGGGAAAATTGTAATAGTTCAATGGCGATGGATAACAATCGCGTTCAATAGCAGCTTCATGTACAAGACGATCCAACTCATCAGTGGTTACACCGACTTCAACAGCCTTGCCAGCTTCATCCAAGCATTCTCGCCCAAGTCTGCCCGCTACACGCATTGCTTCAATTTCATCGTCATCCAGTACTTTAATAGATGTGTTTCCGCGCATCGCTTCCTCTGATGCGGCACGCCCTGCTGGATGATCAGCATAATCGGTACGCTCAATACTCTCCGGCACATGACGTTTAGGAGTTTGTGGATACGGCCGCAATTTACCAGTGAAACGATAAGTAGGCCAAGGATTAAAGCCTGCTTCAGAATTATCCACTTGTGGCTTTCCAGCACCCTCTGAAATATTATCATTATGCAATAGCAAACTTCTTTGGTTAAAAAGAAATTAGTAACTACAGTAGTAAAACATACCTGCCAAAGCATGTATCACTTTGTGTTCCTTCCAGAAGCCTTTAAAGCAAGGTTGTGAGCAAAAATATGAGCCAGGTATACACAACTTCAAGCATGTTGGACATTGTAGAGTGGCTTCCTTTCCGCAACCCGGTGTTTCGCATTGGTGAGCCATTGCACTGTATATTTTTTTGAAAATTTTGAACAATCGTAAGGCAAATATACCATAAATAGAAATGTAAAACCAATTCTGTGAACAATTCTGCCCAAATTCTACTTCATTCTAGTGTTGCTAGAAATAATAAGAAATAACGACAACAGTGTTTATTACATTGAGGTTAGGATATGCATCTGTCATTTCGCGAGTAATGGTTCTTGTCTTGGGTAAATAATAAAATGCATTGCTGCTGTGAAGATAATTTAACTTTTAAGATTCATTCAATTTTATTTCTTAAAAGGGTCAATGATGAAGACGACTATAACATTAATAATACCTTTCTTGGTGTCATAATTACAAATTAATGATGGCTTGAATATTTTTCTTTTTTCAATAGTTCGAAAAGGAAGTATACATATTTACGTATTTTTGAAAAGAATTAGTTCACCACACCCTGCTTAAATTTTCTAAATTGAATCGTTGGAACTAAATTAAGGTTATGAGCAAGATTTCTGGATTTATTTGTATTACAGATATTGTAAAATAAAATTAGAAAAATTTAAGTTTTATTGTTTAAAAGAGGCAAATTGAAATTGTGTAATAATCAAAGATGGTCGAATGTTAAATTCAAAGTATGTTGAAAACAAACGTTTTATATGTAGAGCTTGAAAAATTAAAAACATTTCTATTAAATGAGGCTGAAACTACCAATTGTATGTATGTTATTTACAGTATTTTCGTTATAACAGTGATGATAAATTCTCTGCTGCAACCTGTTAGTACTGTTAAGTATCTGAACGTCACATACTTCAAGGCGGATTAAGTGAATGTAGTTTAAAAAGAATGAACATCAAAGTGCTTTGACACTGCGGTGACTTTATCATAAGAGGTTCGGGTCAGGGTCTTAGAAACTATAGACAATTATTAAGAATTTCGTAAAGATTTCCTTTTCATCTTCCCGAGTATTTCAAGAACTATCGATAAGGTGAATTGGATTAAGCCGATATCGTTCGATAAATTTTTAATAGGAGAATCTTTCAAGATGGATAAGAGTATCATTAGATTATCAAAGAATCGGGTGGAGATAGAATTCTTAAGTTCACAAAAATATGCATGCTACCATCGGGTGGATCAATGTGCTGAGTTGGAATTTTATAATTTTTAGAAATGTTAGTGAAATTAGAGCAAATAGTTGTTGGTTCAGGCCAGAATTCGAGTTCACGTCTCTTTGCATGGAAACACAAACTAAACTCGCGGCAATTACAATTACAAAAAGTAAAATGCGAAGTCGGCACGAAACGTTGACGATATATACATTTTTCGAAGCGACTGCCATTGCCACCAAAGTACGGACCCAAAAAAAGAAGCATCTTAGCAGACTGGAAGCTGAACCACCAATCACATCAGAAAGAGAGTACTCGGCTTAAAGGACTCCATTCAGCACCACCGAAGCAAGCAATATGTCCCCGCACAACACTAACCAGCTCTTTATATGCCACAACACGAAACCCGTTTCTTGGACCTCCCGTTAGATGACCTTGACGTCACAGACTGACTTTGCTTGCTCTTAGTGAAGGTTGAGTAAGCATTTACAAATACAACAAGAGCAAAAACCACAGCAAAGAATTCGGCGAAATAATAAGAAAAAGTAATCAAAGAACATATAAATTTATGTAGCAATGATCGAATATTTATCGTGTTCTTATATACAGCATCTATTCTATAAGAACCGTTGCACTTGCGCTTTCAAGACCTTCACACTTGTTACACTCCTTCGACACACTACAAAATTTTGCATCAGCTGACTCTTGCCGTTTGTCTGTTAATATACGTTCCATTACATCAACAGTGGTGGTATTGTCCAGTAGTCATGTATATATTTTCTATTTGGCGCTTTATCAACATACATACCTAAGTAACGCCAAGTACATAGCATACAAACATACATCATTTAATCTATCATTTATTAGTATGCTTTCCCAGCTTCCTATCTGTAGAACAGAAGTTATTAACAGCAACGCACGCAGCATAAAGTTGATGTCTACAGTGGCAACAGTAGCAGTGACGTCGAGGAATACGATGAGCCTTTCGCAGCTACGAGCTTACAGCATCTTTTCAACGAATTTCAGTTGAGTTCAAGCAACCGGTTGTGACGGTTGGTAAAACGGAAAAGCGGAAACGAAATACAATTCTAGCGGTTGTATTGAATATTATTGAATATAACCAGTGATGTCTTATATTTTTCTAGTTATGGTGGTATAAATCGTTTAAGTGAATATACATACATATGTATGTACGTACATGAGTGCGCTTCACTCGAGTGGCATATCATTGAAAGGTGTGCATTCATGCGTAAGCCTTTGAGCTTGTGATTGTATGCGTGAATACACATAATCAAAACGGAAACGGCTTAGAGCGCCATTATGAATTTCCTCGGGTGCAACAATTGAATTTCAAAACAAGTGAATTTGAATGGTGTGAATTAAAAGTGAATTTTGTTTCAAGAAAAATAGAATGGAATTTTAACAAAGTGAGTGAATATTGTGATATATCATTTGTAATATATAAATTAAATAATATTTTTTCGAATATAAATATATGCTTACATATAAATATTTGTGCATGTGTCTCTATGTAGTAGAAAATAAGAAGAAGAAAAAAACGTACCGAGTTGTTTTGTTATTTTTCAAATGAAATATGTACATACACATTCAAAACACATATAATTCAAAATAACTGATAACATTAATTGCGGCGGCAAGGCATTTGCTGATATGCAAGCCCAGCGAACTAACAAACGAACGAAACGGCCGGACAAACAGATGGACTCACGCATTGACAGATGGGACAGACAGCCAGACGGGTGGATTGGTGAAGAACCATTCGGCCGGTAGAATATTTATGCGTATATATAAACGATATTTTGTTGTCGTCGCTGTAGGAAGGCTGTTCAACGATCACTCGTCATTTGTAGCATAATTGTCTATACATAAGTGCATGTGTATGTATGTGTAGCAGCATTTGTTGTCAATAGCTTATCAGTACACTCACCATCCAAACGCCACCACTGTCACTGATATTTTTTGCATTTTTCAAAAGCAGTCTCATTGATGTGCTGCTTCTTCTAATTAATAATCCCATTTTATGTGATTTAATGCAAATGCAGCCGAGAGGCGCTTCTAAAAATAAATAGTACCATTCAAAGTGACACGCGGCCGCAAAACAAACAATTGTGTTTCCCCATTTTTTACATTTTAACACCTCAGTACGCGGCATGTACGTACATATTACACACATATGCGCATAGCTTTTTTTTTGGCATTTCTCTTACTTTTGGGGCAATGCTCGGTGGTCGGCCCGCCTGGGTAACGGCAATGCCTTTGAGTTATTTTATTATTCTTTGTTTATATGTAAGTTGAAAGAACTTTAGTTACAATTGAATTGAATTGAAAGGCGTGCGCGGCAATAACACTTCCAATGGTGGATTAATTGTGACATAAAGGAAGAAAACGAGGAAGAAGAAGAAGCTTAAAAACAAAAAAATTAAATAATTAAGAAATATACATAATTTAATTCGCAGTAAAACAGATGCATTTTTTATATTTTATTTGTGTGTTTGCTTAATTCCTATCAGAAACGCACACTATTAATTGGTAATATTATTTTTTAATTAATAACAAAGCGCACATAAGCATTTATGAATTGTCTGAATGTGTTGAACAGACGTTAATGTTAAGAAACTAATATTACTATTTAAAATTAAAAAACAAAATTTTGTACAAATTCTAATTAATTTTATAAAAAAAATTTAATCAAAAAATGACTTTTTCACAAAATTCATATACATTTTTTACTGCAAAACATTCTTTTATCCAAATTAATATCAATTTTTTTAGGTGAAAATAGTATAGCTTAATTTTTAATTATAATTTATAAATTTATAAAATTATTATTACTGCTTCACTTAGAAAAATCCTTGTTAAATTGCACATGTCAACCAAAAGAAAAAAGTCGTTAGCTTCCTGTGATTTTTGGTGTCTTTCTATCTCAAATTGTCGCTAAGTTTTTCTGTAACATCTTTTATTTTTTAGTTATAACCAATTATCCTTATTTACTATTTCTACTAAGATATGTTATTTTTATTGAACACTAAAATATATATTTTTTTTTCGATATGGCTTCACCAAGAAGACGTCGTGTGCTAAATTCCGATTGCTTTTGCTATATTATAAATTCCGAATATATATATGCAAAATCTCAACAACCTATATCTTATTTTTGAAAAACTGCGCATCATCAATACTTGTAAAATTGTGAAATCAGGATTGGATACCTCATATTGTGTGCAAGACATGTATGGTATGCCTACGGTTATGGTCTCGCATTTAGAGCGATTTTCACAAAATCTTGGATATTTTAGTTAGGAACAGAGTTTACTGCTTAACTTTGTAACGAGCTCTATCTTTAGTCGCTGATTCAAGAAATTTGTTTAAAAGATCATTTGATAGTGTTCAGTAGAAATTTTCTTGAAATAATGTATAAATTTTCTGATTTTTTTTCTTTCAAAATAACATTACTGTATATTTCCAAAAGTGAAGCTGTTAGCAATCTTCCAGAGCTATAGAAATAGCCAAGAACCGAGAAAAATAAAGAAAAAAAGGATTGTGCTGATCAGCAGTTTAAGTTTAAGTTTAAGTTGTTTACTTAAAAATTGGTACATAACAAATTGCTGAAAACTATATTTTAAATTTTTGATATTAAATTTTTTTTAAATATATAATCTATAAATTTTCTACCTTATAAAATTAAATTTTATAGAAAAAATATTAAAAAAAGGAAAAAATAGAAACTAGTGTTCATAGTTGTAATAATTTAATTTTGTTGCCTGAAATAATTCGTCGGGTATACTACAATAAACAAATGAACGGTTTTTATTATATGCATACTTGTATATAGCTAAACAAATATTCAGATAGGATCATATGTTTTTGAATGTTAGTTAAAATAATTTTATAATTCTTTTGATAATTGGTTTGATTGCATAACTTTTGAATCAAAAAAAAAAAAAAATAAATAAATAAATAAGTAACGAAGTAAAATAAGGAAATAAATAAATAAATAAATAAATAAATAAATAAATAAGTAAATAAATAAATAAATAAATAAATAAATAAATAAATAAATAAATAAATAAATAAATAAAAAAATAAATAAATAAATAAATAAATAAATAAATAAATAAATAAATAAATAAATAAATAAATAAATAAATAAATAAATAAATAAATAAATAAATAAATAAATAAATAAATAAATAAATAAATGAATTAATGAATTGAAGTGGTTACACGGTTGCGCTTATGGTCGTATATATCATTCGATGGATTTTATCGACGATTTTTTGCGTGACGACCTCTTTTGGAAAAACCGAACGTTCGGCGTCGTCACTTATAGCTGGTTAGGTGGCAGCTGTAGCGGATTGAGTAGCATTAGAAGCAATTCTCGATCCAGTTTGTGCGATATTTGAAAGAAACTTTAGTATGCGAATTTTTGTCGGAACCGGCCAGATCAATCGATTATATCATAGAGCTCCCATAAAACCAATATGATTTTCGGTCATAAATATATCAAGATAGTATACAAGAGCATGTATTTGGCATTCTACACACTTAACTGCATATAAATATTAACACCGAAACTCAACGAAATCGAATTTCCTATTTTGATATGTTCAAATACTTCTTCAGGGTCGAGGACCGAATTTTTTTCTAGTTTCTCAATGCAATTGCCCATTGCGAATACGAATTTCTGTTGTACTGAGTGTATTTCTGATACTTGACTGACATCAAACAGCTATTTGAAGGTTATTGAAAAATAGCATTTATAGGAAAAACTATAAGATGATATTTCAAATTTCATTCATAAACTTTGAGACTAGTCTGTTTTTAAATAGACGGACTTGCAATCGTTTGGATGTAGCTGCTCCTAGTAAACGTATAAGAAATTAATTTCATTCGCAAAAAACTTAATGTTTAATTTATATATATATATTTTTTGATTTTACTGAATTAATTCTATTTAATACTCGCAGCTAAAACACGAGCAAAACCAACCAAACAAGCCAAACAAACAAAAACAAAAGAATACTTAACAAAGAACAAAGTAAACAGTAAACAGTAGAATCATATGAATATATGTATGTAGTATGTATATTTGGGTATTGAGCTTTCTGTACGGTGCTTAAAAATGCATTTGCGTTCTATGTATGCGTTTGTATGTGCATATGTGTTTGTTCGTGTGTATTTTTGCCTGTTCATTTTAGCCCGTAAGCATTACATTATAGCGAAAAAATATTAAAAAAAAAATATATCGCACAAAGATTACAGAATATCAAAAAAGAGATGAAAATGGAGAGCAACCAGAGTGCATCAAGGAGATCCACAAACCAGGCGATGCCATGCATCAAAGCACGTTACTGCATCAAATGTATTGTACAAGTATTAAGATGTAGCTGTATATGTAAATACATGTGTACATGTGTCTGTATACGGTAGAGACCTATTCAATAATATACTAGGTAGATGTGTTGGTTGTTAGGGACAAGTGAACAAAATTGTTGTGCCACAGAATACTTGCCACAAACACTCATCCATTTTCCGCTATATACTCGTATAAAGATTTTATTCTTGTTGTTGCAGCTGTTGCTGATTGTCAGCTGTCGATCATCAAAGCTCAAGCAACGTGCAACATGCGCCAATCACTTTTCCCTTCGCTTACACACTGGGTTCCATTTTACAATTTGTTTCAGCGTATCTGCGTGATGATGCTGTAAAGCACCAAACATTCGAAATCAATTGATTCTTGGAGATTTGCTTGTTATCTAGTTTTTGTCACGCTGAGACATACATATATTTTTATTCGTAGATAAGTAGAAACGCCGTCAGCAAGAAGAGTCGATATTCGCAGTTGCTAACATATTTTGGGCGATGAATTTTTTATTCGACATCGCGTGTTTCACTATAACAACGGTATAAAGTACTGTGAATATTGGTAGAGCGTTCAAATAGGTTTCCTGAATTCGCACACGTATTTCGGAGAGCGTAATTAAATGCGGGTAAAAGCGTGTGTCGTGCAGTACTGGCAATACTGAGGCGGCACTTGAATATGGCACGAAACTTTCTTCTCGTACATACAAATGTAATAGATATACATTTGTTGAGTTGTGCAAAATAAAATATTGTATGGCGTATTGTTGATAATAACCAAAGGAGAAGCCAGTAAAAGGAATAGGGAAAAAATCTAAATGCTTCTATCTCGATGAGCATGTTCGAGATTTTTAGAAGCAAATCCATACTTATACTAACCGAGTTACGAACTTTTTCTGCCGTTGAAAAAGTGAGCTTTTGTGAAACTGCCCTTCAGCAAGTTGGGCGCTCTTTGCAGTACAGAGGCGGGTGCAGGTGCTGCTATATGATAGTGATGCGAGTCGATGTTTGGCGCTCGGAACGTACATACGTCTAGAACATTGGATACAAGTCTTCCGCCTATCACCACATGTTCGATTTAGTTGGGCGTGACTGCCAAGACTCGGCGACGGAGTATCTCTCCCACAGCAAATCCAACATAAAATTTGTGCTCCTTTAAATGATTGTTGTAGTATATTCCACAAGGACCCACCTTCTTCCACCCCTCTTTCCTTGTCAAATGCACTTATTGGGCGGCGGTGATGCCAGCTTTTAATCTTACGAGGACATAAACCAGCTGAGCAGCGGCACCTTTCCAATTCAGGGTTCGGGAGTTCCAGGTGCATGCCCTCAAATCGTGATGCTTAAAGCGTTTGCAGGGGTCTACTACTACACTACTATAAATAAATTCATTGATGATTATTGATGGAGCTTATCGGAAATAATTCCTTTTAGGATCACTTTAAAAATGTTACTTTTTCTCTGAAAAATATTTTGTTAATTTGAGAGGAAAATATAATGATTTTCGAACATCAAAAGTAGTCTTAGTTTCTTTAATCTTGGTAACCCTTAGGTTTCACCAGCTCCAAAACACTCTTCTAATAACTCCAACTGTAAAACACAAATGTAAGCGAATATCTTTGCGAAACTGAATAAGTATACAGCACCTAAACCTAAACTTATTCATACATATGTATGTATGTAAGTAAAGGTTTTTTTTCGCTTTATTTACGCCAATGCGCTCACAATATTTCACAATCAACCTCACAGCAGCACCATCTGAGCGTGGTGGCTTTGGCGTGCCATACATGTACCGAGGATGAAGAATTGAAGCAATGAAGCATTGGATAGCTTTAAGTGCTTCACGATTTCTTTTTCATTCATTTTGTTTTTATTAAACATTTTACTTTTTTTCCAACCTCTTTCTTTAGTCTTGAATTCGTTCTTCATATTATCATAGTATTGCACTTGTACTCCTGCAGTAACGCTAACTCATCATCATCGCCGTCGTCGTCGTCAGCGTCATCATCGTACCGTTGCCGAAGACGCGTTGTTGGGCGTGCTTGCCTTATGAGCCGTGACGGCAGTTCATCGACAAGTGTTTGCTGTATTGCAGAAGGAGACCACTTCAGAAAAACATGAATACTCAAAGTATACGCTGAGCAAAAAAAGAAAAAAGAAATCTAAAAAATATGAAATATACACATTATGTGGTAGTAGTTCTATGAAGTATTCGTAACTTGTACTTGCACATTGAATGCAAAGAAACTCAAAAACTGTAGGAATCATCAAAATTAAGTTGGTTGGTTGTTCTATTGTGTAATACAGTTATTTTTATTTTTGTTGTTGCTTTTTTCACTTTCTTTTTGCAGTACTTCCTTGCGGTTTAAGAATGACTGTTTAAAGTAAGTGTGTTGTTGTACAAAGTCAAGGAAAATGAGCAAACTCGTATGAGCTTTAAAAAGTTTTGCACTAATTTAACTCACTTTGAAGAAATACTATGAGGATTTTCCTAATTTTGGGAGAGAGGGTTAAGGTTAATTATTATATATCAATATAATAAGTTAAATATTATATATCCATATAATAAGAATAAAATGGTTTCTACAAAGTAACTTCATGTTGGCATAAAGTTACCGCTGACATGATTAAAGTACCCTTCTATTACTTAAATCAAATTTAATGTTTCGTTTAGAACGTCACGGTATTTTTGCCCCTGTTTCTGAAAATACGTAAAAAAATTTTGAAAATTCTTGAGTACTTGATTTCAACTCTTATTCTAGCACAATTGGCATTCAGACTCGCTTTTTCATTTCAACCCTACTGTTGCAATCAGGCAACTGACAACTTTATCGTAAAGTTTGACATTTTTGATGTTATACATATTCAAAACGTTTTGATATGCGAGCGCTAGTTGTATTGCTTACAGCAACTCGAAATATTCATCTCGGCCAAAAAATGGATTTTTGGCGCGAATATTTCTTACAAAATTCAACGTGGATGAACTCAGCAATAATGCATTGATGAACTTAAATCAATTTTTTGGCGATAAAGCTTCATTAAGGATGAATCAAGATCACTCCAAAACGAATTTTGTGAAGGCCGTCCAAAAACAGTTATTTTTCCGGAAACTATTATTGCTTTGAGCAAACGGATATTGCAAGATCGTCATTTGACCTATTGTGAAAATGAGACAACGACAGGAATTAGTGGTACCATTGCAAGATCGTCATTTGACCTATTGTGCAAATGAGACAACGACAGGAATTAGTGGTACCAGCATACATTCAATATTACATGAAGATTTGATTGTAAAAAAATTTGTTCATATTGTATCACACATAATTTGTCAATCGTTCATAAAAAGCTCGTACACGATAGCGATGCTTCGAAACACATCTACGTGGATTTACGAGTATGAGCTCCAAAGTAAGCAGCAGTGGACTGTATGGGTGTTTCAAGATGAGCCGAACCCAACAAAAGTTATTATTCGCCCTAGCAAATGTTTGACTTTTTTTTTTTTGGCAAAACATGTAGTAACCATACCACTGGGACAACGCAGAACAGTAAATTGTGAGCGGTACACAGCCGTTTGTTTGCCAGTTGTTCTTCAAGAAATTAAAGAAATCAACCGCCGACAATGCGAGCACATTGACTGAAAGAACTGCATTTTGATCATTTTCTGAGTCATCCACCATATTGTCCTGACTTGGCACCGATTGACTTCTTTTTATTCCAAACTTCTCTCTCTTAGATGTATTTTTAATCCAAAGCTTTATATCTGAAGAAATCGGTTGTTTGAGGGCTATATGTTATAGTGATTCCGACAAATGGTTGTATAAATACTTATATAAAATAGAGCTGCGCATCCATTTTGATTGAAATACCTCAAGAGCTGAGAATCGTAACTTAGCAAAAAATATGCTGCTACGCGCAAGGAAAAGCGACTTCAAATTGGCAGCAAATAGGCTTTTGTTAAAAGGAAACAAGCAAAAAAGTCCTTCAACAAGATTTTTGAAAAGCGGACTTATGAGAGATCATGCGAAGAGAAGTTGCTGAGACCATTATTGAAACATTCACCATTGCATTTGTAGTGTGGTACAGTAAGATTGTACTGTCGAAGTACATGTGCTCATTTTTTCTAAGAATTTAATTTTTTTATCAGAATTTGTTTACCAAAGTGGCGATTCGAGCCAAAAATTTTAAAGTTTTGGGTGTCGTACCCGCTAGCGATGGCATAGGGAGGTAAGAATCATGTTGAGAAATTCTAAGATACAATTTCGCTTCTGTAATTGGAGACATTTAACAATTGGTATTTTCAAGTCATTTAGACAAAGACAAAGATCCACACTGAACTAATTATATTCCACTTACATATAGTTGAACTAATGGTGTAGTTATGTGATTACTTTAAGTTTATTTATTCTTATAAAATTTATCTCTAAATTCATATAAATTTAAATAGATTTGTTTTTAATGTCTTGCATTCTGGCATTTTCCTTACATACACCTAACTTTAAGTCATTAACCAAAGCTTTACTTTGCCAAGTGAATGAGATGCTCCATCCTACTGAATGAATCGTTTACTTCGTTGGACCAGTTCCGCCGCCACCAACCTCCTATACGCGTATCCGGCGCAATGTGTTCACTTTCAATTCATTTCATTTCACTTGCTTTGCTAATGCATGGCGGGGAAACCTTGAAGTGAAGTTTTCCGCAGACATAAGTATCGTTTGTATACAACACGCCGTTTTTTTGAGGGTATATTTAAAAGTTTCTATGTTTGTATGAAAGTAAGTAAGCAAGAAATGTGCATACGCTCACACTCGATTCGCCACTAATGGCCTGCACCCACCTACGTAGATGCTTTTCTTTTTTGCCTTCTGAACGGCCTGTCTTTCAATTTCCATTTAATATTCATTTCCATTCATTTTCTATTTAATAATACAAATTTGGCCAAGTATGCAATTTTAATGACAATTCTTATTTGTTGCGTAGCTTTTCGAATTTCCACATTCTTTCCCTTATTTTCTTTGTATTCACTTTGGTTTGGCAGTACGAGTGATGTGAGATATGAAAGTTTGATTTGATTGAGGTTAGGATTGGTGATGAGAAAATCGTTATTAATTGAGATATATTTACTTAAAAACTTTTTAGAATATCCTTTGCCTTAACGTTTTTGCTAAATACTTACCAATGCTTACCATTTTTATTTTCTAAACCATTTTGAGCTTTTTACACTTTTCTAATTGTGCGAATTATACTTTCGTACTTGTTATTTGAAGAATTTGTTCTTTCGACGAATGCTCGGTAGAGTGAAAAAAGGTCAACATTGAATTTAGAATATAAATGTCTTTTGTATAAAAAATAGTCTCGGTTTTATTGCAAGTCATTTGATGGACGTTTATAATTGCTAAGTACGTAGAGCGGCCGCAGTAGGCGCTTGAAGCTCGTGATTACATTAACGTCTCGATTTTTTTTAAATGCGGTCAACAGGAAGTATCCTTACTTCTGAATATATTTTCGACAAGAATATTTTAGCTTTTGAAAAAATCCATTAGCCGTTCTCCCAACGCAACTAATAAAATTGGGCGAAAATCGCTTAAGCGGTTATAATGCACATACATATACTTATATAACTAAGTTTAAAGGGTTAAATGTTATAAGAAAAGTTTTAAGCAATTAAACTAAAAATAAATGAGATGATTGAGCAAACTTATTTTTCACAGGAATTAGAAGATTTATCCCTCAGCTTCCGCTGCAATTTTTTCTTCATTATTTAAATCGCTTTGTATTTTCATTTAATTGAAGCTGGTTATTCGGTTTTACATTACGTCAGGCTCTGGTCTGGAGTAAATGTCGAGTTGTAGTGTAAAATCTTTTCTTTTGCAATGTTTTCCTTTTTAGATAAAATGTAAAAGAAAAGATAGACCCTCCAAAATTCATACTGAGCGTATCAGTATGACGAGCTGAGTTGATGTCATGCTCATTTGTCCGTCTTTCTGTCAATCAAACTTAGCAGGCAGATGCACCTACATGTTTAAAAGATCATTAGTTGGAAAAACCATAACTGAAAAGCATCGGAATCGAGTTTTGCAATTTGCAATAAATTTTATATGTTCACGAAATGTATAAAGACTTCGGTATGGCCAAGAAATTCTCCTTTCTTGTTTTAATTATAATAATAATTGACAATAGCTTAGTGGTTAGCATTGCCTACTGTCATTCAGTAGACCGTGGTCGAATTCTGGTTCACTAACGTTCGAAATTATAGAAAGTTAATTTTTCAAAATGCGGTCGGCCATCGGCAAGGAATGGCAAGCCTTATGAGTGCATTTCTAAAATGAAGTAAAGGCCCCTCATAAAAATTTCTTCAGCCGTTCGGAGGGAGCTTAGAAAAAAACTTCCATTTGCTGGAAGGAACATCAAGACGTACATCACAAATTCAAAAACTGGAGGAGGAGCTTAACCGAAAATCGCTACAGCAGTAACAAAGCAGCAGCACTGATAAAAACGGATGTATTTAACAAGGAAATAAAAAATTCCAATATCAAACCTAAGCTGGACGAAGCTACCTTACAGCAGAAATTTATTATTAGGTACTTGAGAATTAGGTTGAACGGATGTCGTGGAGGCTAAATGTAAAAGGTTTCGGACAAAATAACATATCTGGATAGGCTGGTGAGGGTCTTCACATTTTCAATGATCACATTTACCGGAGCTCTCAAAACAACACCATCCACAGCCCTTTATGTGATTTTGAATATATCACCAGCAAACTTAGTAACTAAAAAATTAAAAACAGGGAATTCTTAACTGCCGCAAGGTTATACGCTTCAATGCTGCTGAAGATCGGGGCATACGGACACCCTAATATAGGATTATCTATTAGTACACGAATAGATTACGCAATCCCGCACCTGACTTTCGAGAAGCTGCTGTCAGCTACAATACAAGCGAGAAGTTAAAGTAAAGAATTGAGGTTTGCAGATAAAACTATTTATATATACAGATAGTTCTTATAAAGGTCTTTATTTCACACAGTGCCAAGTCGGCCGTGGTTCAACTGTGTAAGGAGACGATCACATGGGCATCAAAGGCAAAGAGATCTCCCATCTAATTCCATCCTAAACTTGTTGGCTTAATGTTCTCGCTATAATATTGTGGCAAGTAGTTTCTTTTATGTCAACAATTTTAAATAAATGACAGTCTTTCTATCTATCAGAATGATAAATAAAGAAGTATTTTCAAATCGCTCGTTGTTATATCTCTGATTTTAGTGATGTGATCCACTGTTAGGCTAACTTTATTTCTTTCCAACTCAAGGTGTAGACGCAGGTGAATTAATTAGGTGATGGTATTATAATGTATGCGGCCGCAGTAGACCAGTAGATAGTGTAGCGTACTATTATTAGGAAGGCCAGGATTTGAGTATTAGTCTGACCAACATCCAAAATTATAGAAATTTGATTTAAATAAAAAATTAAGAAATTATTTCTAATTGTGATAGCTCCTCGGAAGGGAATGCTATTTATCTAAAATAGTAAACGTCAAGATAAATGATCTAACAAAACGGAATCGAAGTGAATATAATATTAGGAAGAGCAGCGGGATATCAAAATGCACCTACCCTACTGTGATATGCATAGGTGTATTGTTGCTCCCGCATCCATAATCACTCCTACTTCGCAAAGTTAGATTATGCTAAGTGCGAATACTTTTTTCAACTCATATTAGGTATGTCAGAATTGGTGTTGTGTAGTTTGTGATCAGCTGATCTATTTTAATTTTGCATCTGACAGCATATGTATCTGTTTTAAATTTTCTAAAATGTTATTGACTAGGGGTTTGAATATTTTTTTTTATCAGGCGCGAGAGTCGAGATTATCGACTATCACCCAAAGACGTTATTTTTAGGAGTTATCGTCTTTGATAACGAGTTCTAAATATTTGTTCACCTAACTTACAAAAAATATTACCTCTTTTAATTTTTGGCCTCGGATGAAGTGCTGAATCAAATCCGTTGAATCGTCGGGATCGCTGTCGAGTTTGTTAATCATTCACTCTCTAAAAAGTTAGGCTTCTCATTCTTCTGCATTGGCATATACACTGCTTACGAGATGGTAGCTTCTTACAGCCATTCGGCGCCAATCGGGGACACCAAGTGAAGCCAGGCCCACTGAAATTTCAATGGAGTAGAGGTTCTCTGCCTCCATCGAATACTTTCAAAGCTTGAGTGCTTTGATCCATTCGGACGAAACGTCCATCCTGTCCAGCTTTCTTTTTAATCGCTGAACCACATATGTATATCAATGTCGCGGTATATCTCGTCCAGCTTATCATTCCATTGAGACAACAAAGAATTGATTTTCATAACGTATTTAATTTATTCAATATTATTTGTAAACACTTCTTCACTTACCACATACGTATGTCATATGTATGTGAATGCTGGTACTATTTCGTGTTCAAAATACATCATCGGAAAGATTAAATCACCTGCTACACAGAGCGTTATAAATACGTAATATCGATGTAGATAAGCTTTTCCACATGTTGGGAAAATGTCTCTATCTAATATAGTAAAAAAATATTTATATTTAGCCAGTCAGTCAATGAAACCCACTAACGATACCGCCAATCTAAATACCAAAACCAGCCACCGAGAAATCAACCAAACAACCAGTCAGTCAAGCGGATAAATCACTCCAAATCTCTCAAGAGTACTGAATAAATAAATGAATGAATATTTTCCAGTAGATTTCTTTGTTATATTTTGCAAACTACATACATACATACATATACACAAACAGGAGCATATAACGGCAACTACTTCAACGAGCGGAAAAGCATAGCAACAACAAAATCTGAAAATGCCACAGGACCGACGACAATCAACAATAACAATAAAAAATGAATTAGTACAAAGCGAAGCGATTTGAAAGCAAATGCGGCATAAAAAAAAAAAAAAAAAATGAAATGTGAAGAGAAAATTCTTGATCTATAATTGGTAAAGAAATTTCAAAAGTTTTGTGCAGTGATTTCCGGGCAGAATGAAAGCATGGGATGAAAAGGTAACGGATTAAGTGAAATTCTTTAGATGTACATTTATATATGTAGTTATATACTTATACTTATACATATATGCGTACATCGTTAGAAATGAGAGGAAATGGAAAATGCGCTAAACAGTAATGAAAATCATAAAGCTAATTATAAATTTAAATCTCAGCAGATTCCTTATTTGAATTTCTTTATAATGCAATATATTCGTACGTACATATATATACACATTTTCTTATGCTCGTTCCCAATATATACAACAGCGGAGGCATCAATACTAAGCTCAAATATACCAATACTTTTGGCAAATACTAACTTCATGACCATGAAATGGTATATTAACTTTGGTCCGAAGTATGTAAGTACCAAAAGGAGAAGAGATAGATGATTTGTCAATGTCCGTCTGACCGTCTGTTTGAAGGCAAACTCAAAAATCCGTCAAAAAAGCATCTAAGAAAGGTTTAAACGCCTTCGGTATAGAAGTCAGTAATTCTTTCTTGCTTTTTAATAACTTTTGTACTCAACGTACTAAATTAGAGAAACGAACAAAAATGAAAAATAAATATAGTAAGAGGTGCATCTGTTTTCTTAATACCAAATTGCATTGTCTGTTCATCAGAGCTGCGGCGGAAAGCGGGCAAAATCTGAATCCAAAATAAGGCTATCTGTAAAACCATATTCCGACAAGAGAAAATATATCAAGCTATGTGCTTGCCTATCACCAGATCGAATTACTAGAAACCAAACCCACCATGTTGTGATAGATGGAAGACACGTCTCCAGTGTTTTAGACGTGCGTATTCGCCGAGGTTCTAACATCGCCTCTGTGCAGTGAACAACGTGCGACAACAAACACAGGGAAGGACCGACCCAAAAAAAGCTACAAGCCCAACACAAAGCCAGCAGTTGTCCACTCGACTTGCTTTTCTACTCTCATCAACGACTTGAAGTGAGGGAACTGTTGGCATGAAGAACTGGAGGAGATGACCAACAGGGGAGGTGCTCGGAAATTTATTTACGAAAAAATGAGGCGTCTCTCAGAAGGCTACAAGACCTGAGCTTTTTCGTGTAGGAACGGAAAAGGGGATTTGGTGACTGACGTCCAGAGTATATTGAGTTTCTAGAGATAACATTTCTCTAGCCTGCCTTAGACCCCAATAGAAAGGGCCGGTATAGATGTTTCATCACCCGATTATGATGAAGTTCGGAAAGCAGCGGGAGCTGAAGGCTTACCGGATGAACTATTCAAGCGTGGCGCGTTGATCTTTCACTTGCGAACGGTCAATATTTTTGGGAGATACTTTTTTCAGAGGACCAAATTCTAAATCTGCTAATAATAATAACAATAAGTCTTCATCAAAAAAGTTGTCTCAAATATTTAAATAATCCTTAATTAGTTTTAAGCTGCGGATTTTTTTTTGCATCCAATTAAGGAAAAACAACAACAAAAACCACAACACTTGTTCTCGTAAACATTTTTAGCTGCTACTTAATGTAAGCTTGGTTAACCCTTTAACTCTTTGAATATTCGAGTATGCGTGTGTATGCGTTTGTGTAAGTGTGTGGGCCAAATAGGCCAAAATACTCGAACAATCATTGTTGAGCAAATTAAAAATGTTTATTCAGCATAAATTTGTATATCAGCAATTACCCGCATTTTCTAAATGTATGTATTTTTTTGTTTGTATGTATGCATGTATTTGAAATTTAGCTATCTCTATTCCAGCATGTTTCTTTGAAGGCTTAAAGATAAAAACATTATAAGCTTAGGCGAAGACGGGGGGAGGTGTAATAAATTTGTGTTAAACTGTCTTAAACGCATAAGTCTGATTTTCAAATTATTCAGGACAGCTGTTTGAAATTTCTCTACTTTACTTCATACATATATATATATATATTAAATAACATCCTTTTTATAAAATATATAAAAGTTATAATATTTATGATATGATATGGTGGCAATAGCTCGAAATCGACATAATTCGACTTAAGTGGTTATGACTTGTAACCGCCGATATGTGTATGTATGTCGCAAAAGCATATGATGCTAATTTCGTTCATCAGCGTTAGCATAAAAGTTGAAGCGGATTTAAAAAAAATTTCATAGCATCTAAAATCATACATATTCGTACATATTTATATAAAATTTGCTAATGGAATTAGAAAGTTTTTAGCAATATTTTTTTCTTTGTTTCGTAAATAATACTAATTATTTCAGTTAGAGTGAGTTCATTAATTGTAACAGACGCTTGCTAATGTTCGTAGGCGACTGTGCGTATGTATGTATTTATACAGTATATGAGTTTTTGTGTATATTAGCATAAATGGCTTAAATTGCTGGAGTGGAATTATTGAAATACAAAAAAGCAAGAAACATATTTACAAATATTTATACAAATTGTTTGAAAAGCCAAAACTTTTAAGCGCGACAAAATGTGATTTGCTTTTAATGGAAACGTAGATTCTATGAAATATGACTAAATCTTTAGAGACTAATCCTTAATGGTTTTATACTGCTAACGAAAGCCATGAGTAAGAGATTGTGTTTATCTCCTAATGTATTTACCCCTATATTTTGATTTATGGATTTTTCCCTTTGGTAAGATTGCCTGGAAAGTACCACCAACCAGGCAGCTCGGATACGTCGAACATGGCTAACGAAAGCCATGAGTAAGAGATTGTGTTTATCTCCTAATGTATTTACCCCTATATTTTGATTTAAGGATTTTTCCCTTTGGTAAGATTGCCTGGAAAGTACCACCAACCAGGCAGCTCGGATACGTTGAACATGAGTCACTCATTGGCATTTATGGACCATAACGAAACGCTTCTTGAACCTGTGCACGTCGATATTGGAGTAACAGTGACAGTTCGGAGTTGGCTTGATTCATTTGTAGAGAGGTGTTGCTTAACATGTTGTTCAGTATGACTCGTTTCGCAGCGTGAATAATAACTCTGAGAGTCAATCCTTAGATCAAATATTATGAGTGCTAGATTAGAATAGAAACACTGTCAGCAACAAAGCTGATGAGCTTTCGAGCATTTTTTTGTTATCATAAGATATGGTGTAGACTGTAATTCCTCTGGCCATCTTGCAGACTAATTTTTAGAAAAGCAGGCAAACAATTCCAGTTTCGAGGTCAACATCCCTTTTGCTCTACTGTTAGGCAGAAGTTTGCTTGCTTCGCTTGATTTCTTGCAAAGGGGAGGTTGAGGGCTTCACCACGGTTTCTCGCGCTTAAGACATTGACACACGTAAAGGTGTTCCAGTTTTTCATTCCCTGCTGTGCATGCGCTGAGTGCATTCTAGTTTTTGAAACTCAGGGGTTGTAGTGTGGAATCCACCTGGTAGAAGGTTTCCATTTCTCGGCCCCATCTTACGTTCAGCCTGAGTCCGGATATAATTTTCTGTATACTGTTGTGCCCTTTACAATTTTAATTGCTGCTTCAAACGTCACTTGTATGTTAATTTGAATCATATCCAGGATAACTTATAGGGCTTTTGTTAAGGTAGTCAATATTTCCTTTAAATATTTTCCCTCGAGCTAATTTTTTTTTATAAAGAGGCAGACCTCAGATTTTTCTTACCCGTAATAGACTATTGAGCAGATAGAATGATAAGGTCATCCGCATATCACAATACGTTTTTCGATGCTATGTAGCTGGAGTAGTTGGCTTTTCAAGATGACCCACAGTAATGAAGACACAATGCCTCATAGTGGAGTCGTACAAATGATTTTGTGGATTATTTTAACACTTTGAAAGCAAAAGTTTAGGTAGACTCCTTGTTCTAGCTAATTTCTACTGCTGATACTGCTTGGATGATAAGATCAGTTTATTTTATCTTGCACTACCCGGAGTTTGTGGGCAGAGTTCAAATTCTTGAATTGCACACAACCACACTGTAAGTATTAGACGTTAAGCGTACAAAAGCGACTAAAAAAATTGCACACCATTTTCATCCATGTCATTAAGTTAAATAAACGTTCAGAGTCAGTCAACCAGGGTTATTATTGTCCATTTCACAGAAAGTCAAGTTTCTAATCAATGATTCATTTAATTGCATGATTGCTTTTTTTTTTTTTTTGAATCTTTTTCTCTTAAAAGATGTGAGCTTGATAAGAGTAAGCACATATGTAATTATGTGTACTTATAATTATGTATACACCTAAAAGCAGTAGTAGGTAGTTAAATAAATACAACTGTTTATTTCCTTGTTCGGCTATCTGTTCTATAATTCACCTTCGCTTGAACCTTACCTCGAATGGTGAAAACCTAGATACTGTGTGCGTGTGAGTATGTCAGGCTTTGAAAGGTTAAGCATATGTTGCAGTACCTTCTACGAAATTGATGGCTTTTGGATTTAATGCTATCGACATATTTTAGAAAATTTTAGAAAACTATTTTTTTAACGTAAGGTAATACAGATTTATATTAAAATATCATCATAGAGGTTTTTGAAGGATATCGAAAATGTAAATTATGTTTTTTATTTCAATATTTTAAAAAGCAATAATCAGTACATTCTTTTGGGAATCCTGGGCGACCAAGGTCGTGGGAGGTGTCGATCTTCTGCTGAAAATTAAAAATTACTACTTCTACCTACCAAGCAAAATTTTAACGCAAACAATAAAAATTACGTTGGTTTGAAATGAACTATTGTTCATATCAAATAATACACAATACAACACTTACTCACCAAGGATGTCGCGGTTCGGGCTCTAAATCAAAAATGGAGAACATTAAACCGGCAGCCTTGTTCTTTTATAGACTCAAACAAACAAGATGCGAAAAGTAATTTTTTTGTTTATATAATTCAAAAGTTTTAACATTTGTTTTACTCCAGCTGGGCATAATTACATATAGCAGAAACTTTTTATTTTTGAGCATTTATCCATTTTTGGAAATCACAATAAATTGAAAAAATAGGATGCAAAGAACACTGATCATTGCAGATAAACAAATTACATATCAACGCCCTTTGCCTGGACCACGCATTGTACATTCAAATTACGACCACAGCTGCAAACGGTATTTTACACTCTGGGTGCTTTGCTTGACGGAAAGAAATCTGATTCAAGCACAGGGATACAAATATTCATGGGTATTGAAATTTTTTTCAAAAATTCGACCACCAGATCCTTCCAATGGAGTGAAGGCCTTCCTCTTCCTCTGCTTTCGCCAGCGGGTGCTCCATCGAATAGTTTCAAAGCTGGAGCGCTTTCATCCATTCGGACGACATAACCTAGTCAGCATAGCCGCTGTCTCCTGATTCGCTGGACTATGTCAATGTCGTCGTATAGCTCGTACAGCTCATCGTTCCACCGTCGTTTGGTATTCACAGCTGCCTACTGGCATAGGAAGGACTATAAATATTTCGCAAAACTTTTCTCTCGAAAACTCCTACTCATCGAGCGTCGACAGCGTCCAAGCTCCCGCACCATATATCAGGATGGGTATGATGAGCGACTTGTAGAGTCTGGTTTTGGTTCGTCGAGAAAGGACTTTATTTTTCAATTGCCTACTCAGTCCAAAGAAGCACCTGTTGGCAAGAGTGAACCTGCGTTGGATTTTGGATTTGTAATCAACGACACCAGAAAACAATGTTTTTTTCGCCACAATATTTATATAAATTAAATATTATTATTATTATTTATATTTGTATTTTTATTTTTATTTTTTTTAAATGTTACAATGACATTTCGTATTAATTATGAGATGTATTAGTAGCTTTTGAAGTACTGTTTCTAAATACATACATACATCCATAAATACATGAAGAATTTCCTATTTGCTATTTATCTGTAGAATTCGCCTGCCAAATCAAATATTATGGGATTTTTACATATCTTCGATTGAGATATTTTGTTTGCTTACGTATAATCAAGCTGCTACTATAACATTCATACCCAGTTACATAATTATTTTGATAAAAGGTCAATCAAGCTGCTACTATAACATTCATACCCAGTTACATAATTATTTTGATGAAAGGTTAATATATAAATATTTGCAAGCAAAAATTTTCGCACGGAAATTTAGCAGAAATAAAGCCCTTATTTCATAACTCTTTCCCAAATCACATCATTACCTTCTTGGTAGGGAGCAGCTCTGATATTGCACAGCGAAACTTATGATTTGGGGAAAGTAATGTGCCTGGCATACTTCACTTGAATTTTGTTCCTAGATTTGAATCAACCGATGGTAGTGCTACAATTATCTAAATATTTAAGAGTGTTGAGTTTTTCTCTTATATAGTTTATGTTTTTAGTAAAAAATTTTATATCAATAGGAAATATGTGGCAATCTAAAGTTTTGAACACTTATTGATATACATATCATTTTAATACGTAATTGGTCTCTTGATTGCGATGAATTCTGGATTCACCAAATTTCGCTTTTTGTATATGCCTGCAGCTGCGCAATTCAATATCATTATGTGAAAAAAGATTGGCTAAGTTATACACAAATGAGCAAAACCCCTCCGCTCCACCACTTGTAAATCCAAAAGACATTTTTCAGCCTTCACATCAAACTGAGCTTAGTATAGAAGTTCATCAAAGCACTCAACTTCAGTATTTAATCATGTTGTTTCCCAAATTGTCATACGCAAAAATCAAAGAAGGAATATTTGTTGAGCCTGATATTCGAAAATGAATGGCCGACAGAAGATTTAAAAAAAAATGTTTAACTATAGATGCAGGAGAAACATGGGAATTTTTTCAAAACGCTTTTCACTCATTTTCTTGGTAACCACAAATCACCGAATTTTAAACAAATTATTGATAATTTGTTGGAAATATTATTGATTATCGTAATGTTATCGATTAATAGACTGCTGTAAAATTTTGAGAAAACAACTACATCATTTAGTTTGTGTTTGACAGACAGACGACTTCGTGAATTTTAACGAAAATGGAAAAAATGTGAACTTCGTGAGCTGACTAAGAATTATTTTTTGCATAAAAAATCATCATCGAAACCAAGGAAGCACTTGATAAATACTAAGGGGACTCAGCACCACCAGCTTCAATGGTTAAGGAGTTAGCCCACTCTAAAGGGCCACAAAATAGGCCTTTTTGAGATTTTTTTTCGGGAAAACTATTAAATAAATCTTATTTTTGACAAAAGGTATTTATTACATATATAATTAAGTGCTTATAACTATTTAAAAAAAAAATTAAAATTGGCGGCTGTACAGCGTTCTCCCTAGGATGTCTCAATTTTTTCGGGAACCACGGCCGGACACACAGCTATTGTAGTTTTTTTTAATTTTAATAAGTTGTTGAACGGTTTCCGCTTGTAAATAGCAATAGCTACAGAAGTACGTAGGATTTTGTCGATAGAAGCATTTTTGACAAAATGGCGGGTCTCTAAAGGAAAGAGTAACAATTTGGTCTAAAAAATTTTTCGAAATTTGTTAATAAAAAAAACTATGAAAGATAAAAATATCCTACGTACTTATGTAGATAATGCATTTCTGAAGATGTTGTCAAAATTTCAAGTGACTCGATTGTAAATTGTTTTAGTTATGTTTCCGGCCAACTTGAAAAAAAAATAAGGGTAAAGCTACATAATTCCCACCAAGCTGAAAATCGGTAAGATTGTTTAAAATACAATTAAAAATAAGATTTGAAAGTTCCCCATCTTTCCCCTGTAAGGAAAAAATTTAACCAAGGTCAAAGGTCAAGAAATGAGTTTTTCGCGATTTTCAGCAAAACGGTAAGTTTTATCATAAAATTACCTCAGATAAAAATTTTAGATCATAAAATTATCTACAAAAAATTTATTAATACTTATTTTCCAACGAGCCACCATTTTACTGCTTAATATACATATATTAGTAAAACAAGCTAATAATGATGCTGATGTATTGATAATTGAAACAGCAATAGAGCAAATCAATTTGACACATAAAACTATTGTTTTTGGTGAAGATGTAGACTTATTTGTATTAATCACTGCTCGAACTCCAACTGAAAAAACTATTTTCTTCCTAAAACCAGGAAAGTTCAACATCAATCGGAAACATATTCATCAAAAAGTTTATCTGCTTTTGCAAAGTGTCAAAATCATGTGCTATTTTTACACGCAATAACTGGCTGTGATACGACATCTGCATTTTACAGAAGGGGTAACATAACAGTTTACAAAATGTTTGAAAAAAAATTTAGTTCAATGTGCTGAAGTTTTTAAAAATAGTAATCCAACTTGACAAGAAATTATCAATAACGGTATTTGCTTTCTTCTTTCTATGTACGGAGCTCCTAAAAAATATACCTGCTTAGATAAGTATAGATATGCATCTTTCGTTAAAAACACCAAAAGTAAAAAACAAGTACAATTAGCTTGTCCTCCTCCAAATTTAGTTGCTGCTCATCAACATCTTTTTCGAGTATATTACTAAGTTCAAATGTGGCTTGGTTATCAACTAGACCCTACAGACTGGGGTTGGAAGTTGGTCAACAATTCATTAGAACCAGTGCAAACTTTACTTCCACCTGCGCCGGAAAACTGATAAACAAGATTTTTTGCAACTGCAAAATGGGATGCAGTGGTCCGTGATTCCAACGAGACGACATGCGATGCATCGCTATTAATGCAGTTTACATGCACTCAGGATGAAGATAAAAATGAACAAGAACAAGAAGATGAAGAACAAGATGAACAAGCACAAGAGGATCAAGAAGAAAATCAAGAAGGAGAATTCGAAAGTTGGACGATTAAATTTCAATACTTTTTTTTTTTTAAATTAAATTACTTTTATCTTTTTAATCTCTGCTAATAACTATGATTTTGCAATAATTTGAAATGAAACAGAATCTCAAGTGACCATGAAATAGGCTTACCGTGGAAAACACGTTAAAAATAACGCGTTAAGTACATTACCTCATAGGTGGCGTGGAAACGTGTTCATATTATGAATTTTATGATCTACAATTTTTATCTAAGATAATTTTATGATATAATTACCGTTTTGCTGAAAATCGTGAAAAACACATTTCATGACCTTTGACCTTGAATAACATTTTTTCCTTACAGGGGAAAGATGGGGAACTTTCAAATTTTATTTTTAATTGTATTTTAAACAATCTTAACGATTTCCAGCGTGGTGGGAATTTATGTAGCTTCGAATGTCTAAATTGACCGGACTATTTTGGGATAAACGTGTTTAAAGTTTTAAGGAGTGGCTTACTGAGTTCCGTCTTGGTCGTACCAGTACAAGTGACACAATACAAGTCCACCAAAAGATCGTCACGCCTGAATATGCCGATAATATCCATGGAATGATATTGGACATTCCAAAAATTAAAATGCGTGACGTGGCTGAGGCTTTAGGTATCTCAAATGAGTGGGTATGAGTAAATCACATTTTATATGAATTTTTCGACATGAAAAAAATATCCGCGCGATGGATGCCACGATTGCTCAAACACGACTGTGTAACTACTTTAAAGGAGTTTCGTTACCGTAGATGAAACATGTATTCACTACACTACACCAGAGACCAAAGAACAATCAAGACAAGGTGGGTCTGTCGGTCATGAGTTACAAGGTCATGACCACAGTTAGGAAAAAAAAGAAAAGGGTAAAACGATCACTCGCGAATATTATTCAGAGCTTTTGGACAGATTTGATAATGAGTTGAATCAGAAACGAACGCATTTGGTGAAGAAAAGTGCAGTTCTATCGGGACAATCTATTGGTGTCCATGTGTGTAGTGACCATGGCAAAATTTCATAAATTGGGCTATGAACTGCTACCCCATCCAGCTAATTCACCAGATTTAATCTCCTTCGAATGTTTATTGTATTCAAACCTGAAAATATGGCTGCAAACGCTTGTTTTGAAGGCCTAGTAAACACTTATTATTTGGGAGGAATACGAAAATAGAAAACGCTGGACTAAACGACTACGTTGAGAAATAAAACGTTTATTTGCCGAAAAAACTTATTTTATTCAAACAGCCATTGATTTATTAAACTACGTTCGTATAGTGTCTCTGAAGATTTATTTCCTACATTCCCACCTCGTTTTTGATATTTTACAAATATATATTCAGTATATACAATATAATATAGTAAAAACAACATTTTGACGAAAGCATTTCGAAAACAATAACAAAATACATTTTAGTGGCCAATAAAAAGGCAAATCGAATTAGAAAAAGTAAATAAAGGTAAGTGGTTTTAACTCAAAAACAAAAGATGCTAGAGAAAAATTGTTGCTATATTGAATATACAAGAGTCAATTTGGGATAGAAACAAAACAAAAAGTCACAAGAGACAAAGAACTTTTTTCCCTTTGTTGACCAATATCATAATTTTAATCTCCCATATGGTTTTATATTATTGGAAAGCCTTCACATTCTAATCGTCCATTATTCAAGATTTTTATTAAGTGTGCCAAAATCTATTTATATTCTGTCAATTTCTCCAAATTTAACATGTCTAAAAACCTTGTTAGATTTTGATCATTCAAAGGGCTTTCCGCATATATTAAGAAGCAGATGGTTATGAATCGTGAACATAAATTTGTTTTTATTGTATACGATATTCAATCAAAAAAAGATAAATTTCCATTATTCTCTAAAAAAATATTATTTAGTTATAAAAATCTTTTTCAAATTAGTCGACCTCAAATATAATACTCCACTGCCAGCGCTTTTATTTTTTGTATGTTCTTGAACTGTGTGAAGCACCGTCCTTTCATTGGTCTCTTCCAACATTTGTTGGGAACAGAAAAAAGGTACAGGAGGCCAATTCTGGTGAATACGCTGATTGAGGCGTGATTGTGAAATTATTTTTGGCCAAATATAATTCTGGCTGTTGCTTCACCTCAAGTTAATATAACGTATTAGCTGTTCAGCCTTGTGATAAATATTTCCGATGCACTGAGAAAAAATTTAACATTTGACAGAACGTGCAGTTTGGACTCTCCTTGGATCGATTGAACCTACATTTGGCTAAGATCATGGATCATATTAATTGAATCCGAGTCATTATTGACTTCATTCAATAATTCCTAAGCGATGTTCGTTCAACGCTTTTTTCTTTTTGTCTTTTATCAAAATTTAGCAATTTCGGAACGAACTTGCTTCATGCAGAAAGTTACCGAAAAATTACATGACAATAGCCTATTGTTATGCCGTCGTCCTCATTATACTCTTCTCTTCGAAGGTATTTAATCTAGAAAGGGTGTGTTATTCAGTTAAATGATAAAGAAATAATGTTTTGGGTTACGTTTCGTATGGACTTCGCCGCAGAATTAGCCGTACGTCATGTATGTAAGAATATTATTATTTTTCGTTCTTCCCTGGCTCAATTCATTACCGTCGCTGGCATTACTGCCATTGCTATGTATATTTCGCACAAATATATGTTTTTCCGACGATTGTTGCAATTCAAGTTGTTAGCCACAGATTTAATTGTTCCACCAACTTATTTACTTGCTCACTTTATACAGTAGTCGATTCTTGGCTGCACAACAGCCAATCGTTTGCGCCGATATGAACGGATATTTATGCATTTTCTGAAAATGCCACATTCATTTTTCAATCTCGCAAATTAAAAGGATTTCCGTTTTCTTTGCCGCGCTATTTTTATATGTATGTGTGTATCCTTAATTGTCAGATAAATTGAGAATTCAGATTGTGGACGGTACTGTATATTATATATCAATGTACTTTTTGAATTATATATATAATATTGCATTTGCATATACAATTATATACCGCCAACTTCGTTAAACAACTTGGCTTGAATAGTTTTACATTTCAATTACTTTATAATTCCAATTGTGTTTGTAGAGAAGTAATGCAGCTTGACGGAACTGAAGTTTAAAATGAGCCATCATTTGTTACAACAGTTACCACACAGTGGAGTATATACATTAGTAATCTGCAGAACGTAAGGAAGACTAGGATCAGTTGAAACCTTGTATTATTAAGCCGAGCGTTATTTAAGTTGAATATCAGTCAGCCAGAAGTAAGGTCATTGGTTTTCGAGTTACATTTGTAAAAAATCGGAAAAGGATTGAGGCCTTACAATCGCTGATTGTCGGCCAAACGCCTCATCCATATTACAGTGTTATTCTCAATGTTCGACTGATGGAATTTTATCAGCTATTATATCGGCTGAAAATCGCTTAAGCCGTTACAAAGTGCCAATTATATATGGCTCAAAAAACCCACAAGTCATTATTGAAAAGCCTGGCGAGGAAGGAGCTGCCGTTATCACGCAATTGCGTTTTTTTTTTTTGGTGGAAGCCTTAAGAATAATTTCTATGCCACTATATTTTGGTTGAAAAAATGGGCTACGGCAAAGCCAGCCCAGGCAGATATGTATGGATGAAGTAGTATTCTATCACTAACCGGAATGCTGAGGCATTCCAAAGAAAGCAATATCATTAAGAAATTCTGATTCGTCTTTTTTGAGAACAATTTAAAACGCAATCTTTATATGTGCTTAATAAAAGTTTTAAATTTTTCTTCGAGCACCAGTAACTATTCACAGACACAAGTTGGGAAAAACAGGAATGGAAAAATCATTTTCTTTTGTCATTCTATGATATAAATATAAATATATATCTTTATCGATTATTTTACGATATTATACTAAATCGTAAAGAAAACAAACCCAATATACCTCGTGCACACCGTGTGCATTCGGTATAAAAACCGTACACTGCTTTGAAGCACTGATATTGATCATTAATACAATCAACATGGTTCGTCGTTTAACACCTCGAAAATATGGGAAAAAAATTTGCCTCCGGTCATAGCTGTTAGTCCGAGCTTTAAAAACTGTTGAATATTTTAGGGTAAATGTCATGGAATTTTCCAAGCTTGACTTTATGACTAGCACGAGTTTTTATGGTCCATTTGTATTATTGTCTTTGTAAACTTGGTAGTAGTAGACTTCGAATATAAACTATATGTAAATATATATGTGTATTTTAGCTTACACGACTGTAAGGTTTAATTTCGCTATCAATAGAATAAATGCGTACCCGTACATAAGCTTAAATAAGTATAAATTAGAGTGCACTTATGAACACTTGTACCATTTTAGCCTTTCGTAACCACACTTTCGTTGCAGCTTCTAAATACAATAATGTGTGTTAGTCAAAAATTTACAAACACAAACCCAACTGGTAGTAATGACTGTCATCAAGGGCTTTACGGTTTTTTGTAGCATTGTGTGCTGTGCGCTTAATGCACAGTGGAATATATAGGGTTTTCCAATAAGAGAGTATGAGTTCTTTAAAAAAAAAACATTAACTGTTAAGGAAATTCAAAAGTTTTTTATTTAATGTGAAGTACAATCGATACAATTAAGTTCTGAATATAACACCATTCAAATGGCCTCCACGACTTCTTTGTAGGAACGAATTCGATGAGACCAATTTTTGAGCACTTTTTCCACTAAATCAAGTTGTATGTCATGAGTAGCACGTTCAATATTGACTTTTAAAGCTTGAAAATAGTCTGGTTTATTGCTAAATACCAATGACTTCAAATAACCCCACAATTAGTGGTCTAATGGTGTTGAATCACAACTTCTTGGAGGCCATTCAATGTCACAATTTCTTGAAATAATCGAATCTCCACTCTCCAAACCTTTCTCGCAATAATACATTTGTGCTGTGTGACACGTAGCCCCGTCTTGTTGGAACCAGATGTTGTTAAAATCAACTTCTTCCAATTGTGACCATAAAAGATTGGTTATCATCGATCTATACCGCTCTCCATTGACAGTAACGGTGCTTCATTTCGAAAGAAGTATGGATCGATGCTTCCACCAAACCAAAAACCACACCAAACTGTCAATTTAGGTGAATGTAATGGTTTTTCATGAATAATTTGTGGATTTTCTTCGCACCATAATCGACAGTTTTGTTTATTTACCGCACCACTCGGATGAAGGTGAGCCTCTTTGGAGAAGATCGTTATCGTTTTCAAGTTGTTCCAAGGCAATATCAGCAAATTCACGACGTTTATGGCGATCGATGGATGAAATTGTAAACATTACTGAATACAATAAAAAAAACGACTGATCATTACATATAAAAAATGGGCTGTCGTTAGAAATCATATCATCTCTATTGGAAAACCCTTTATATTTAAATAAATTGTTTGAGCTTGCCGTTTATAATTGTTGGCATTTTTATAACTTTCATCAATCTGAAATAGTATACTATCTTAGGTCGAAGTATATTAGTAGCACAAAAATTTACAACGATCGGACTAGAACGATGAGATAAGTCGATTTGAACGTAAACTAGTCCCTCACTTTTGAGATACTTCAACCAAACTTGGTACGCTGATGCATTTTTGATATATTCACACTTTATTCTTGTTTTGGGTAATTTTTAAGCAATGGTTGGGAAGTCTATTAGTATTTGAACTACCAAGCTACCAAAATATTGCATTAATAAAAAGTGTATGGAATTGTAAGTTTAGTAAAATGTTTAATAAATAATGAATTTCAACAGTCCATCAAGAGATTTTGATAGGTAAAGTGGAGTTATACATTTTTTTTTAATTTTTATTTCATTTAAAATCATTATCTCAAAAAAATTTGCCTGAGAATTTATTAAAAATATTAGGGTATGAACTATTTTGTTTTATTCTGGCTAAGACTAAAAATTTTCAGTCACTATTTTTTTAAGGCTCAGAATTTATAAATTTCCATTTCATTTCTTTTTTGTCAGTTGTTGCATGTTTTTTCCTATCATAGGTGGTTTTGCATTCTTTTGCATTAAAGTGTGTTTAAAATATCCAGTTGCTATACCATTTCCTCTTACATTTTCCTCCACGTTGACAGTGTGATACAATTTGACGTTGTGAAGCAACTTTTTCATAGAAATATAATTATTTCGAGTTCAACACTTAGATTCCAAAAAGTTATAGTTTTTGTTTCCTGATGAATTGAATATTTTAATAGAGAACTATAATTGATTTTATATTTCTTTATTAATTTAAGGCGTATAAAAATACCAGCAGCACCCCGGTATTCCTTGCTACACCACCACTAATATTGAAAAAATAAGAATAAAGATCATATTTGGTTTATATGGAAATTTCAATAATTTGTTTAATTTAAAAATTGTTTTCTATATTTTTATTCGTAATTCAACCCATGAGAATATAAAACCTTCAAAAATTCAAGTATGAATTGGAAGCTAAATTAAACAGAGACGCCGAATATGCTCACCACCCATTCGATAATTTTTATTAAATATGGTGACTTTCATTCCCTTGACTCTACAAAATCACTATTGAAAAATTGAAACCTTGTTTATACATGGATGTATTTATACGAAGAAAAAATAAACACAGCATATACTCTTTTTCTTTAGCGTAAGCTTTGCTTACGCAATTATAGCCGATCGGCCGATCGACGCCAATTGGATACACGGAAAACGGAGTGGAGGTTTTCCTCTTCCTCTACTTCGACCATCCGCTGGCTCTTAAAGCGCTGAGCTATGTCAATGTTGTCGTAGATCTCCTACAGCTTATCGTTCCATTTTCGGCGATATTGATGTTGTTCTATACGTAGAGGACTCCCAAGGCCGATCCATCGGATGTTATGAAGGTTCACGCTTCTGCACCATACAGTAGGACGGAAATGATATCAATATCATCGGCATATGCCAGTAGTAGGACACTATTATAGATGATTGCAACTTCTCCATTTAGTTTTGTAGATCTTATTACTTTCTCTAGCATGAGGTTGAAGAAGTCCCACGATGATAAGAAGTCACTTTGTCTGAAGCCTCGTTTGTAATAGAATAGATAGCAGGGGTCCTAATTAATTCTGAGTTTTTAGTGTTTATCAGCGTCAGTTTGCATAGGCGTATGAGTTTTGCGGAGATACCAAACTCAGATATAGCGGCTTACAGGCAGCTCATTTTAATGCTATCGACGAAGAGGTGGTATGTGTCTATTCACCGTGAACACCTGCTTAATGTTAGATTTGCTGGGCCTAGAGTTACACTGATAAAGCCTAAACAGTTTGTTGACGATGGGCTTCAAGCTCTCACTGAATACGCTCATCAAGATATCTTTAAATTCTTAACATATTTTTATCCAAATCACTTCGATGTTTCCAATTTCAAATCTCTCGTATTTGAGAAGAAATTAAAAACTTATTTCTGTATTATTCAGAAACGGTAAAAGATAGAGAAACTCACATTATCCTTGATATTGTCTAGAATATTAAAGCAAAAAAAAAAAAAAATGAGCGGAATATGCTCGTCAATATCGGATAAGATCGATCCCCTGAGCAGTAGGCTTCCTACAGTAATTTTGTTAGTTAATTATAATAAGAGCTTTTTGTATCCAATAATTCTTTGTTTTCAATCTTTTTATTGGAATATTATAGTATTTTAAACTTTATTAGAAAAATCTTTATTATTTCTTGAGTATTTATCTCCTAAATTTTCTCTTCGAATGTACTCTAAAACTTCGGTATATTAATATAGTATGCCCACTGTGCCATGTTCACCACATGTGCTATGTCTTTAGCAAGTTTAATTATTTCTACATTACTGGTTTGTAGACAGACGTTAAAAATTGTTTAACACCTCCTAGTCCAAGCAATTGCTAGTCTAAAGGGATGGCAATTTATACCAAACCCAAGTGTACTCTATGTGTTCGTACATACACGTGCACATGGGCTGGTAAGCAAGTGATTATATTGACCAGGGCAAGGAAGCAGGTGAATTGTTATTGTATTGTAATTACGAGCTACGCGCGTCTGAAACTTAGTTATTCCACGTTGTGATCACTGTACTCGCATTTCATTAAGAAATCGTTTCATTATTACTGTTGTTGTTGCGCTTACTAAATGATGTTGATGAATACCATGTGCTACCATGCACCATACTTGCTATTGCTAGTGCTGACATTGCTCCATTTCCTTTTACTACGACAGCGGTGGACATTCCCAATTTGGCTTTATTTTATTTTGTTTCATTTCAATTTTTTTGGTGTTGTTGATTCTAACTAGTTGCCGACCGACATTACATTAGCACCACCATAATGATGAAGCAATTTCTTTTGTCAAACCGCTGCGGGCATGCGAAATTCTAATTTGTACACATCTGTACTAATCAGCACAAGCTCGTTACAGTACCCAGCAAAAGATTGTGCGGTTAATATCCAAAGGAAGTACACCGGACTAAGCCTCAATAGGGTAAGAGAGGCTTACATAAGTGAATAGTCTAAATGGTTATTATTGGGAATCAATTAATTTGGTCCCTGTCCCTAAGGTTGGATTTGAGATTACAAACTTTTACAAAAAATGTATTTTGAAAGTTTTTAAAGATTAATTTTGGCAAATAACTTTGTAAATTTCACGCCACTTTGGTATCCTTAAAGGGAAATTAATAAACTCAAAAACTAAAACAAAAAAAATTAATTTGAATAATTAATCTCAAAAAAATAATTTAAAATAAAATAAGAAGAAGTTGGTAAAAAGCTTGTGAACGACTCTTTGTAGCAGAGTTAAAAGCAACACGCAGGTTGTTTCTTCTTTTCACTTCTACTCGGTCCAAAGGCAAAGGCAATGCAAAGCTGATTAGCAAGATTGATTCTGCGTTAAATTTCAAGGCTGACATGGTAGTTGGTGTTTATGCTGCATCCAAGGAAGACGAAATTATCTACGATTTCAAAGTTATGACGTGATAGCCACTTTGCGAGTGCCATGATTATTTGTTTGATGACACATTTTGGCCTCGTACACTACCAGACCCATTCTCCTCTTTAGAGTGGAGAAAGTAAAACTAACAGCTCGGTTGTTGCGGCAAGCATTCGTGCGCTCTTCTAGAAGATTGTACCTTCCCTGCTTAGCTCTGCTGCACATACCGGTCGGAGAGATCCTTTTCATGCAGTCGAATGAGGATTTAAAATAGACGTAGAGGTAGTTTGTGATGATCCTTTTCTCTGGCGTCTTTTCCAAGATTTGATTCATGGAGAATATCTGGTCAATTGCAGATATGCCAGGTCTGAAGCCACACTGATATCCTCCAATCGTCCTATCTAACCATCAACTTCAAAGAAGCGGATTCAAGCACTTTGTCAGTTCTTCACGTGTCTGAATAGCTCAGATGGTAAATTTTCGGGTCCCGCTACCTTGTTATTCTTTAGGCGAGCAATTCGTTCTTCGTCACAGTGGAGTAATTGGGATACATATTCCATACTCATCGATTGAGATTTCTGGCTCACCATCTCCGTATTTAATAAACTTTTGGCATAAAAATAATTAATTCCACCCTGGTGTGCACATGTCATAGGTCATGAACAAAGGGAAGCTGTTCTGTCCATACAAACAAGTGTAATGCATGTTCCTTTGTGAGTAATCTCCGATATTTGCCAGACATTTTGCTGAATATTTACTGGGCATATACTCGCACACATATTTATTTTATTTATTTCTACATGTATTGGGTCCTTAGTTTTGTTTTTATGTATCATTCAACCAAACCATATCTCCACAACCAAAGTAAATTCTGAAAGTCACTTTCAAAAATTATATGTTTTCAGAAATATGAGTGTGGTCCGAACTTGTTGCCAAAGTCTGCACAATATATATATATATATATATATACATATATACAGTTGTAACTTTGCCTAACGGTATTTGCCAAATTCTCGGTCACAAGCGACGACAAACGCACGCATATAGTGAGAAATGAACAGCAATGGTTTAATTGTCTCATTTTAATTGCGTTCTCTGGCAATGTTTTACTTCAATTTTATTTTTACAAAAAAATTAAATTTTTCTACTCGCTTGGGATAATGAATTTTGTGTTGTATTCTGTGCTTATTTTACAATTGTCTTCGGATTGGTGGTCAGCATTATGCCACTTATTAAAATATTTTCTTGCTATCAGTATGAGAAAAATTCCAAATTTATTGTATTAAACAACTTACATTTAAACAAGTTAAACAATTAACAATTTAAACTACTTAAAAAATTTTCTTTATGTGCTTGCTATGAAAGATGCAGCCACGTGTAGAAGTTCACGCAAGTGAAGAAAGTTTTTGGCTGCCTTTTCATTGGGAGTGGACAAAGCCGATCCTTTGACATATGGTTCAAACAGCTTACAACTTCCGGTCCTCATCATATGTCCTCTGGGAAACTACTAACAAATATAAGTTTGGAGGTGAGCAAAGTGAGAAGGCGATCCCTCTTTGATTGTGCGTAGGGTTTGAGACTTGCTACATTCTGGTATGAAGTGAAATGTCGAACTGAAATGGAGCAAAAACAGACTGTCTGCATAAGAACGTTGTGATCGACCACGACGAGAGCGATATGGTATAGATACCAAAAGCTAAAGGGGGAATCAACACGCAGATAAAAAAGGCCGAAATACATGAGTATGAAGAGGTTGAGAAGCTGGTCGACCTGGACAATTCTATGAAAATATACGGTGACTTACAGAAAGCTTCCTCGACAGGTTACCTGGTGACTGGTGTCTAGGGCATACTGCGTTTATGGAGAGAAAACTTCTCCAGTCTTATAAATGGCAGTGAAAATGCAGCACCCGGAGATGGTGAACACGAATCCGCAATCAGCGATGATAAAAAATATGTTTCAATGCCCGAATAGGATGAAGTTCTATTTTCCGCTTAAAGAATATTGTCATTGGATTTTTCCAGTGTGCCAGTCGAGAACAAGATGAAATATCTCCTGTTATTAAACAAATAGTCAGCGCGTGTCTTTCTTATCTCCCAACGCTACTATTGAAAAAAATCTAAACTCTACCAGTTCCTCATCATTTCCGTGGTACGATACTTATGGAAAAAAAAATGAAGATTTGAGTAAAAAATCGGTTGCTACAGCAAAGATTTTTAATGAACTGGTTTATTGTTTTTTTTTTGCTTTCCGAATAGACTATATTTTTCAGTATCTTGGGAAAATATATATATCTTATAATAATTGTATTTTTGATTAGTACGTTAGAAGGTATTCTAAAATATTAAAATTCTATTAAGAAAAAATTATGTATCCAGTTTGAAAAACCCATTATAAGCATATTTTTTACATAAGTTTCTACGTATGTATACAATAATGATTTTAATTTTGTCTTTTTCTCAATTACAGCCACACATCTTTATGAGCATCAACTATCAATAAATAAAGGCAATTAAGCATAGAGTGACGTAAATAATGTTTAAAATTGTAACAATCAAAGTGAGAAGAATGTAACGGCACACGATGGCAATTGATGTGTGATGTTTTCAAATAATGCATAACTTGCAAGCTCACAAAACCGGTGTTGTGAGGAAGAAACTTTCAATTTTTTCAGTTTATTGTGAATCAAATTTGTGAAAGTGTTAAGTGAAATATTACAGATTTTCAGCAATCAGTGTTGGTAAAGTTGATATTTTTAATTTTACAAATAACTAAACGGCACGTGTGTCCAACATGGCGCACGCCACAACTATAGCCACTAAAAAGCGATTACCAATGCGAATGCGGTTATTACGTAGCTCCGGATATGGGCGACGAAGCCTATTGAGCTGCACACATTACACCCTTCTGCTGGCGACCGCAATTCTTGTCTTAATCAGTGCACATGTGAAGAGTGCGCTGCTCTATGACAATAATGAACATAATAAAAACTATAACAACAACAATAGCAATTTCGTAAACTTTAACAACAATGCTACAACCACAAAAGATAGCATTGAACTACCGCCGCAGGAGATCGACCGAACAATGCCACAATCCACAGGCGCAGCCACAGAATTTACGCCATTAGCCGGAACAGTGACGGAGGTTGGGAAGGAGGAGAATTTGCCAGAGATGGTGGGAATCGAAAGGTTGTTGCAACAGCAGCAGCATCAACAGGATGATGTCGTACTTCCTAGGCAAATGGCAAATCTTGCGCACAATGACAATATACCTAGTCGTAGTAGTGGTATTAGTGATAAACAGCAACAGCAGCAGACCAATCAATTCAATCAGCAAAGGCTGGGGCAGGACAAACAGTACTTGGAGACACAATCTCATTCACAGGAGCAAGAGCGAAAGCATTTTCATAATCATCAACTACAGCATCACAATCATCATCATCGTCATCATTACCCAGAACAACAACAACGTTCACAACAAGAAATGCTGAATTCACAAACTCCAACACAACCGCAAAAGCCATTCGAAACACTCGAACAGGTACAACATGAGTCGGAAGCTGGTGCTGGTTGGCAGCAACGGAAATTTTACGCACACCATCCCACACATAATATATTGACCCCACCGTTGCGTGGTTATAGCGCGAAACGTCACTACTACAACAAATATTCCATTGAGGAACTGATGAATATGAAAGTACGACATCGCATCTCCGACGATATCGATATGGATCCGTGCAAAGCAGGTGAGTGTTGAAAGACTATCGAAAGTTGTACGAGTATATGTATATCAATATTTATTAAACAAATTATCAATTTAGTCCGGTCAATTTAGACATTCGAAGCTACATAAATTCCCACCAAGCTGAAAATTGGTAAAATTGTTTAAAATACAATTAAAAATACAATTTGAAAGTTCCCATCTTTACCCTGTAAGGAAAAAAATTTATTCAAGGTCAAAGGTCAAACAATTAGTTTTTCGCGATTTCGCGATAAAAGTCGAGTCACCGTTTTTGAGATATAATGCTTCAAAGAGTTGTAAAAGCTGTGATCGTCATAATATGCACACGTTTCCGCGCCACCTATGAGGTAGTGTACTTAGCGCGTTTTTTAACGGGATTTCCCCAGTAGGCCTATTCCACGTGTCACTTGTGGTCCTATTTTATTTTTAAACTATTGAAAAATAATGGATATTATATGGTAGTGAAAACCCGTGTTTATTCTAATCTATATCGTGCTGCTTTGAGTTTTATAACAAAAATGTTCGAATATTGTTTTATTTGTGCTAAAATTTTAACTGAAAGCGAAGTTGTCACTGTTGAACGTGGTATGAAGACATTAATTAATGTAAGCATCGAAAGAGCAGATGAATTTTCAGAATATCTTAAAAATCAGAAATCTGTGAAAATACATGAAAATTGTCGTAAAAGTTATACTCGAAAGTCTTCTATTGCTGCAGCTAATAAAATACAACGTGAAGAACAAGAAGCCAGTACATTCACAGAAGTCCTACTAGAATGCATATTTTGTAGCCAAAAATTGAATGAAGAGTATAAGAAAAGGAAAGCCTTACATATTCGCCGTCGAATTAGTCAAGTAAGTACACTTCAATTTAAAGATTCAATTCTGGAAATACCTCGGAATCGTGACGATGCTACAGCAAAAGCTGTTATTGCTCGACTCGAATTTAAATATGATTTAGTTGCTGTGGAAGCTAAATATCATCTTGATTGCTATGCTTCTTTCATGAAACCTTCCACTGGACGTAAAATCGGTCGTCCTAAAGACGAAGCTACGATTCGGGCAATGGAGAAAATATTTACTTACATTGAAAATAGCGATGACTATCCGTTCACTTTAAACGAATTACAGAATATTTGCAAAACTACGACTTTAGACAACAGAACAATTAAGCTACGACTAAAACTGAAGTATGGTGATAAACTTATTATCACTGAGAAATCAGGAGCATTCATATGCTTAGTAGATAATCATCATGATATTTTGAATCAATCATCGTCCTCCTCATGTCCTACCACCAGAAAGTGGCACACTTATTCAATACGTTGCCGACAATGCTGATATTAATGTAAATACGCTCGACGGCAATCACAATCCACATTATGGGTATTATTCGAATTGGTACTCCAAAAAATTCAGTTTTACTAGAAGTAAGTACAATTAGCTTGTCTTCCTCCAAATTTAGTTGCTGCTCATCAACATCTTTTTCGGGTATACTTGTTCATTGGTGAACAATTCATTAGAACCAGTGCAAACTCTACTTCCACCTGCGACGCAAAAACTGCTAAACACAATTTTTTGCAACTGAAAAAGGGATGCAGTGCTAAATGTGGTTGTAAAAAACTCGGACTGTTTTGTTCTCTGGCATGTACACATTGTCAAGACCGGTCGTGCACTAATATTGAATCACCACAGTAGAGGATCCGTTTGATTCCAACGAGGCGACATGTAATACATCGCTATTAACGCAGTTTACTTGCACTCAGGAAGAAGATGAAGAAGAACAAGAAGAAGAAAAAGAAGGAGAACAAGAAGATCAAGAAGAAGAATATTAAGAAGAAGATCAAGAAGAAGATTTCGAAAGTTACGACTCGGACGATTAAATTTCACTACTTGTTTCAATAGTTTCAAATTAAATAGGATCACAAGTGACACGTGGAATAGGGCTACTTGGAAACCACGTGAAAAAACGCCCTAAGTAAACTACCTCATATGTGGCATGGAAACGTGTGCATATTATGACGATTACAATTTTTACAACTCTTTGAATCGTTATATCTCAAAAACGGTGTCTCGTAAGAAAAAAGTATGAAAACATTTTTTGTAGATAATTTTACGATCTACAATTTTTGTGTAATGCAATTTTACGATATAACTTACCGTTTTGCTGAAATCGCGAAAGACTGTTTTTTTGACCTTTGACCTTAAATAAAATTTTTTCTTGACAGGGAAAAGATGGGGAACTTTCAAATTTTATTTTTAATTGTATTTTAAACAATCTTACTGATTTTCAGCTTGGTGGGAATTTATGTAGCTTTACTCTTATTTTTCGTTCTAATTTGACCGGACTAATTATCATTAAACAGCCACAAAAGTGAGGCAAGGTTGAAATTTATAGCTTTCTCTCTGGTAACCAATCATCGGCTAGGAAATATACAAAACTGATAATCCAAAAGAAGCTGAAGCCTTAGTAGATCTTTCCCAGTTTTACTCTATATCCAATGCTTGTGAGATGCACTTTTCATTTCGTATGTTTTGGGTAAATAAAAATGCTTGCGATGTGCTCCGTTTTTGTTGAAAGTTTTGAGAACTTCTAGAGTATGAATTGTTTGAAGAACATAAAACTAAATTATGCTTAAGGACTGCTAAGTATTCTCAGAGGGCTTGCAGATATTCTACGGGATCTCTCGGAAAAAAGTTGCGGTATTATTATTGATAGAAATTCACAGGAAGTGAGAATGTACTAAAAAGTTCTAGGCAACTGTTTCCGCACATGTTAAGCGATTCTTGTTAGATAAATGTTTGTGCTTCCAAGATTACTACTCTACCACAGGATTTGGTTCTGTTTGTCGGAATTTTTTTGAACAGAAAACATTATGATCTTAATACTTTGTTCGGGGGTTTCTCAAAACTCTCGAACCGAAATCGAACTCAAGCTTTGGAGAGCTTCGCAATTGGCTGTCTGGGTTCTCTTTCTCTACGTCCTTGTGCGTAAAACACACATTTTTATAATATTAAAGTTTTGCATATTTATAGTTCTCATCGCACACGCACCTTTTATTACGTATTTGTACCATTCACACATTTTTTATTGCGTCCGTAATTCAACGACGGTCATTTGCATTTGTGTGCTCTCTCATTATTCCATCTTTATCCGTTCACTCATTCATTCATTCTTTCGTTATCATTTTCTGCCGTTTTTAATAAATTCAAAGTTCAATGTAAGGCAAGGCCAAGCCTAGTCCAATATGGTTCGTGGTCTGCGGTTATGGGGTGGTGATTGGGGAGCTTGGGTGTCTGCGTTGCTTATTTACTCATTGTTTTTGCATGAGGGTAATTAAAAATTGTCAACGGTTCAATGTAAACTTTTTTACATTTGTTTATTTGTCTCTTTGATCATCTGACTTTTGACGTTGCGTAGTTTAATATTTATTTAGGCTGAACTTTCTTGTGCAAATTAAATAAAATTAAGTATTTATTTATTTTGAATTTAGCTTAAATCTGGTTCTTCAATTTCTAACCTCCTCAGACCGTATGGTCGGAAAGTGTTTCCTTCATTACCTTAACACATTATGACTGTCAGATATCAGATTTCCGCTCTCCTCTCCAATGAAGTTATGTTTGGTCACGACATCATCTTTCGTAGAATTTTATAAAACAGTCAACAGTTAACCCTCAAGTTCTGCAAATTGAATCTTGTCAATAAAATTGACCGGCCACATCCAATTTTTTTAAATTAATTGAAATTAAATGTTAACCAAAGCAACGAAAGAACGCCGAAAGTGGTTTGTAGTAAACCCTGGTAAGACCTAATACATCTTTTTCACCAAAAAATGTATTATCGGCACCGATTTTTTTCTCGACAAAAGCTTTCCTAAGGCTTTCTCATAGAGTAAAGAGCTCAGAAATTATTTTTGACAATAAACTCTTGTGGAATGTTTTAAGGAGAGAAATAGTGTAGAGGTGTCCAGTTGATTTATACTAACACAGAGACGCCGTTGTAAAGATGAAGACTATTTTCTACGGCGATAGGTTGGCTCTAAGAAACCATATTTTTCCGACACCTTCAATCTTTAGAAAATGGTTAAAGGGAGCGGAGTTTATGGTGGAAATGAATACTTTTCTCTTGTATAGCCAGCCAGTAATTGCGTCCTTGAATTCACACATGGTGGGCCAACCTAGATTTGTACCTGGAATAAAATAGTAATCCAAACTCTTCCATGCGATGATCATATATCATATTGTGACGAAAATGCGAAGCGAATGCCAGATGAAATAGAGAAGCCAATAACTGGCATGTTCCAGAGCATAAAACGAGAACCTTCGTTATCGAGATCGAATCGATCATTCCAGGTGAACAACCGATTAGTATATTGCAATTGCGAAACACAATTGCAAATCGTTGTTGATTCCACTACTGTGAAGTAAAAATAGAACATTGTGCAAGTTGTAATACAAGTGATGGTAAATAGTGAAGCGAATTGTTAGTTACTGAGTATTGAAAGGACATTGAATAAATTCTTTGTAAAATAAGAAACTGCTAATATAGTTGGCTGCAATTTCACAAAAGTTGGATACACAGGATGCCCGTAATTCACAAAATATGCTTGCAGTGAACGTCAGCAAAAGTTGGATGAATTAGAATGAACAATCGCACAAATACAGCAAAATCTGTTGAGAGACAATGCAGAACTTAAGGAAAGACAGGATCAAATCGAGGAGCGGCAATAAAAAATAGAGGAGCTAATTGAGACCAAAGTGAGAGGGCTCCAAATTGCGGCGTGCTTCTTGAATGGTTTTTTAACAGTCTTTTGATCCATCACCGAACGTCTGGTGGATTTTTAACCTGCCAAGGGACGATGGCAATTATAAATTATTTTTTAAATTAACTTTCCAAAATTTTGGATGTTGCTCTAGGCACGATTCTACATCATGACCCCTCTCATGGTAGCATTCGCAGATAACCACTCGGCTGTCGCCATATAAATAAAAAATAAAATAAAATCATGAAGACGGTTATCACTTTTTCAAATTACACAAAGCAGGATCTGCTCCTTCATTGAGAAAATTATTGAGAGGATCTGCTTCCCTTTTGCTAACGGTGCATTGGTAAAAATTTTGAACAGGCTTTACACCAACTCAATGCAAATTAATTTAATATCCCTTCTGAGGCTCACAGGCTCATTCACAGAAAAAACCTTAGATGAAAATGAGCATATACATATGTACAAATTTTAAGTGTTTATGAATAACTATGAATAAGGACAATTATAATATATGTTTTGAAACATTTTTGTGTGGTACATTTGTTGGGAAAGACGTTTTTTTGTCCATTCTATTTCTTATTGCCAGCTCCCAGCTAATTCCTTAAAGAATCTTAAAGTATGCTCTAAGAACAGAAAAAAACATTATACTTAAAGCAATACAAACATCTGTGTAAACGTATTGATGTACATACACATATATACCCATGCAGTGAAATGTGTGCCTTTTTGTTCAGAAACTATTTGTCGCTGATGATAATGCCACTTGCGGTCTTAACAGTGTTGCGCGCCTGTAAATATGCAGTGAATTCACAATTTCAATTTCTTTGGCTTTGTGGCATTGCATTCATTGCTCGGTTGGGTTTCGCTTTTCAAATTATGCGCCTTTTTGTCACTCATTTGCATGAGCTTTGAATTGCTCTCTATATTATATATAACAGCAGGCGTTTGTGTGGCTATGCAGTGTAGTAGTGTTTGCTCTTCTGTGCGCTTCTGTTCATCTATGTTTGCCTTGTTTATTTGTATGTTTTTCTACAAAGCTGCAATTTGCATTTCACTTTCACCCAACACAACAAGAAAATGCTATGCTTACTCGCTGGCCTGTTGAGAGAAAGCATTTGGATGCACTGATTTTTGAATCAGTTTTAGTTCACCTAAAACTCGACAATACAACCTTTAGTGATGTGGGTGAGCAACTGAAAATACTCGTAGATGTTTTTAAACAGCTATGACTTTAAATGGTGATCCAAGTAGAGGTACTTTTTTCAATAGATCACGTGTGAGTCGTGCCAAGCTGTCATGTTATTTTTGTTCAGTATTGTTTGGCATTTCATCTTGGAAAGACTTAAGCCTCTACAAGGTTTACAAATATTCAACTTATTACGAAAATTCACGTTCTGTAAAGAATGTGTTTCGCGCGCTTCGCTCAAAATATGGTCAACATAATCGGCCTACTGAGCATACTATTCGCAACACCATCACCCATCTTGAGACCCAACATTCATTATTGGATAATATTTGACCGAATAGACCACGTCCAGCACGCAGTGAAAAAAATATAGCGGCCGTGGCTGAGAGTGTACACAAAGACCGTGGAGAGTCGATTCGGTGCCGTTCGCAGCAACTCGGACTGAAGTATGGAACGACTTGGCGCATTTTACGTCGAGATCTTCAATTGAAAGCGTACAAAATACAGCTTGAGCAAGAACTGAAGCCATTCGATGTTCCCAAGTGAATTGCTTCGCTCTATGAGATTTTGAAAAGTTCCAAGAAGATCCAACGTTTTCGAGCCAAGTTTTGTTCAACGATGGGGCCCATTTCTGACTCAATCGGTATGTAAAAAAGGAAAATGGTCGCACTTGCGACGAAAGCAACCTGAAGAGATTCAAGAGCTGGCAGTTGATCCAAAAAAACAATGGTTTGGTGTGGTTTGTGAGCCGGTGGAATCATCGGTCCATATTTATTCAAAAATGATGCCGGCGAGAACGTAACCGTCAATGGCGACCGTTATCGCGTCATGATAACCGTTTTGGGCCGGTCGATTGGCTACCGAGATCGGGTGATATCACACCGTTAGGCATCTCCCTGTGAGGATATGTAAAGTCGAAAGTCTATGCGGTTAATTTGAATTTTCTATGTTTTTTCTTTAAAACCCCTAAAAGGAAATAACACGAAAACTTGAAGATGAAATAATTTGTTACAGATATTTAATAAAATTAAACACAAAATGAAACAAACTAAAATAAAATATAACAGTACAAAATGATATGAAGAAATACATTAAAAAATAATACTTAGCCAATTGAAATAAAATATTACAAAATAATAAAAAAAATTTAATGAAATAATTTAAAACCAATAAAAGAATTTAATTAATTTACATTAAAGCGAATTAAATAAACTAAAATATAATTAAAGAAAACATAAAATTAAAAGAAAAAAAAAACAAATAAATAAAATAATATCAAATAAAATAGAACAAATTAAGATAAAATAATATAAAATAAAGTAAAATAAAATAAATAAAATGAAATGAAATAAGAAAAAATAAAATAAAATAATATAAAATGAAATAAAATAAATAAATAAATAAAAATAGAATAATAAAAAAATACAACAAAATAATTAAAAATTAACATGAAACTAAATTAAATAACAAAAATTAAATTTAAAAAAAAATTAATTAAATAAAATGAAATACAATAAAATAAAATAAAATAATATAAAATAAAATAAAATAAAAAACACAAAATAATATGTGACAAAAAAAAAATTAAAATAAAATAAAATAATAAAATAAAATAAAAATAAAATTAAATTAAATAAATTAAAGGAAATAAAATAAGAAAGGACAAAATATAAGAAATATAAAAAACATAAAAAAAATAATTTAAAAAAATTAAAATAAAATTAAATAATATAATTTAAAATAAAATAAAATAATATAAAGTGAAATAAAATAAAATAAAATAAATAAAATAAAATTAAATAAGAAAGGATAAAATATAAAAATATATGAAAATAAGAAAATTTTAAATAAAATAAAATAAAATAAATTAATATAAAATAAAATATGATGAATTTAAAAAATAAAATAATATAATACCCAGAAATAAACTAATAAAGAACTGAATACAGAATTAAAATTAAAGTAATTAAAATAAAAAAATTTGAATAATACAAATTAAAATAAATACACAACAAATATAAATAAATGAAAAAAAAATATTTAAAATAAAATGAAGGAAATGTAAAATTATTAAAATTAAGTAAAAGTAAAGTAAAATAATAAAAATGAAAAGTTTTTATATGTTTCGACACATAAAGAGCTCCTTGAAACTTTCTCTGTTTTCTTCACTTCTAGTAGATGCACACACATATTTTTTACCTTTAGCAATCACTGTATATCGAAAAAATATAAAATTCAATGCAATGAAACGAACAAAGAAACAAACTTGATAAAGTACGTACTCACCGACTTCGATGTATGTATAAATTAAAAATTTCTCCACTTAAATGAACAAGAGTACATATATGCATGTGTGTATAATCGTACATATTCGTGTAGAAATTTAAGGATAAACAAACTTTGATTTGCCAACTTTCATTTTAATAAGCACAAATTTTTATGTATTTCAAACTTTTCAACTCTAGTATTCAGATTGCATGCATTATTGACATACATACATGCAGAACCACAAGAACTACAAAAAAAAGGAAACAAATATAAACTGCTGCCAGAAGTTAAGTTAAGTCATTTCTCTCCCCTTTTAAATTTCTGCCGCTTTAGACATATAAGTGAGTGTACGTGCAATGGAAATTACATTAAGCTCATAAGTAAAAAAAAAATAAAAGAAAGGAAAATGAAATAGAAGTGGAAATGTTGCGATAATCTAGAAATGCTGTTTTGACTTCAGTTGTAAATTGATTGAAATTTTACTGCAAACAATTTTTTATCCGCTGCTGATAAATGCTTTAACTATCAAAATTATCCAGCTATATTAACATGTATGCAAGCCCTTGTAAAACCTTAAAATCGTATATTTTCTTCTATTGTATCTCTTCTTTTTCTTAGTTATCTGCTTCTAAGTACTTTGCCCCAGTTTTGATGAATGTCCTTCAAAACTCGATTTTTATCTACGCAAGCAATTCCTGTAGGAAATACTTGTTATGGAAAGCTCAAAGTCCATAGTTAGGAAAATGGCATTAAGAATGTTTTATATTTTCCAGCAGGTCATTTCTGTAGCTGATTTTTGTTGTTGCTTGTTTGAATATTAGAGCAATTGTATCACAAATCGATCAAGAGGGTCTCAAATTTTACTATTCTGGCATGGAAAATGTAAATAAGTGTGTATGATTGTAGATGTTTTTATTTGCTCAAATGTCTATTGTTTATATGTGAAAGTACAAATTTTATTTAAATTAAAATTTTTTTGATATAAATATGGTTATAATATGTACTCTGTATTATTAATGTAATGGAGGGCACATTTCGCCAGTCTACTCAATTGCGGTTCAAATAAAATTTCGTTGATAGCGAATCCAAACATCCAATCAAAGTCTGGGGTATGAGCTCTTCGTCCATCGACTAAGATGTAATTAGATACAAGTTGCATATTTAAAGGCCAACAATTAAGCGGGGACCGATATCCTATCTGCTGAACTATGCATCATTATATGCGATGGTGAAGAACTTATAAATTGACGTGATAAAAATAAATATTTTTGGTCTTTAAAACCACCTTTGAAATCACTGTAGCTGAAATGTGGATTGAATAACAGTGGAAGCTGTGGGAAGAATATATATAAGCCATTAGAAGCTAAATGAAGTTGCAGATGAGCTGGTAAAATCTGGTTTATATCACATTAATCTTTCAAATGGCTAACTTTTTTTCAGAATTATCACTGATTCTTTGGAACCAGCTTTAGGTATTATAGAATTAGCTAACAAAACTCAAAGCTCTTTTAGTAGAGTTGCCATAATCACTTTTCAAATTATGTACGAGTATGTATAATACAACATACATACATATATACAAATAAGCATACGAAAGTCCACCAACAATCTTATGATCACATTTCAAATTACGTACGAGTATGTATATACAAATAAGCATACGAAAGTCCACCAACAATCTTACTACCCACCAACGAGACGAATTACCACACCCTGTCCTTAAAAATCAAAACCTTCCAGTCCCATCTTCTATTGAGACTTCATTTCCACTTCTCTTGTACTTCATCTTCAACTACAACGAACAGAATAGAGCTAGTTGTAGTTCCGAAAAGGAGATCAGTTTTTATTCTCGTTTCTCGAATGATACTGCCTCGGATGATTTGCGTTCATATATAAACCGGATGCTTAACATTGCGTACTACAATTCGGAAGGCCTGGGTTCGAGCCTAGGTCCGAGCAACAATCAAAATTATAGAAACCAAATTTTTCTAATTGCGATTGCCTCTCGGAAGGGAATGTCAAGCCCTCCGAGTGTATTTCTAACTTGAAATAATAGCTCCTCATAAAAATTCATCGGCCGTTCGGAGAAGGCTTAGAATAAACTGTAGATCCCTTCCATTTGTTGGTAAAAACAACAAGACGTTAAACCACAAATTGGAGGAGGAGCTGGGCCAAAAACGCTTATGCGTAATTGAAGGACTTGAAAAATCAAAAGACTAGACAATTCAAGCTCTACAAAAAGTCCGGTGAAACTTCTACTATTTCGGAAGGCCTGGGTTCGAGCACCCTCCAAAAAACTTTTCTAATTGTCGCCCCTCCGAATGTATTTCTGGCATGAAATAAAAGCTATAGGTCGTTCGGAGGCAGTTTATAATAAAGTGTAGGTCCCTCTATTTGTTCGTAAAAACTTGTTGTTGCTTGGAAGAGCTCGGCCTAAAATCGCTTCAGCGGTTACAAAGCGCCGAATATATATATATAATAAAATAATTCTAAATAATATTACCGCAAACCCGAGGTCAGTTTTGGTCTATAGTTTTGTGCTATGAAAATCAATAATGAAATTTCTAGTGATTGTTATAGAATTGCAGTTATGTTCGGATACTTTTTCGAATCTTATTATGCGTTGAGTTCACTTACAACCAGTCCAGATAATATCCTATCTAGTGTACTTAAGTTCTGTGCCGATTTTCTGTATCTACTATTGACGAACATATTCAATGCTTCAATCAAGCAAAATATATATCCCTCGCTATGAAAAGAGTCGTATATTTCACCCCTGCATAAATCTGGTAGTAGATTTTGTATCATAAATTGCCGGGGCTTTGCAAAGTTATGTCATATTCCCAACATTTTTAACGCTTGTATAATTGATCAACTGCAGATCACTCAGTGTCATCAATTATTGACAATTCCCATCACGGATTTTGAAAAAGTAAATCCTCCGATCGAACCTACTTGAATTTACTATCCATGTCAGCAACGGTTTAAAAAATGGTTATCAAATCATCAGATGTGATAGGTAGGAAGCAAAGAGCAATTTTTAAGTCTAGTACTGCACGTAAAATATCAGCAACATCTGGTGTTCGTCAAGGCAGTTATCTCGGTTACTTAATATTTCTTACATTCATCAATGAGCTTCCAAATGTGGCTCTTCAATCTAAAGTACTTATGTACGCAGTTGATGTCAAGATTTTTAAATCAGTTCGTTCTATAGAAGATAGAGAACTCTTGAAATTTGACCTAAATATTGTGATAGATGGTGTGAGGGTGAACTGTATGACTTTAAATTTAAGCAAGTATAAATATATGTCCTACTTAGAACATCTATCCAATGCTTTGCCTATATGATTCAAAATCACAATGTTGAACAAGTTACTGACTTCATTAACTTGGGTGTCACAATGGACCATAAGCTAGACCCACATATTATCAATATATATACCAAATTAATTTACACTTCACTCGTTAGGCCCGTTTTGGATTATTATTCAGTTGTGTGGAATCCACACTATCAATTGCATAGTGATAAATTGGAATATATACAAAGAAAATTCCTATTACTCACGTTAAGCAATTTGAATTGGGATGTGAATAAGAATCTCACTAAAAGTTGCTTAAGGCTTATTAATCTAACTGCATTCCACAGTCGACGAGAGATGCTTGGAGTTTTATTTGTAACTAACTGAGAGGTATTATCAATTGTTCATTCCTATTTAGCGAGTTTAATTTTACTATCGTTTTAAAATCATCTAGACACTTTAGACCCCTTCTTTGTGCTTATGCAAAACAAACTTTGAAAGGCACGACCAATTCAGATGTTTGTGTAACGATTTTAATTTTCATTCTGCCAGATTTGATTCTTTTTATTAAATTTTTTTAACTTAAAAACTCAAACTACAATAATTATAATTGGGAGTAAACAAAAAAATATCGCTGCGAAAATATTATCGTTATATTTTATAAATACTATTACCTTTCATGTACATTATACATGTACATGAATAAGTATAAGTAGTATATTAACTTTGGCCCGAATAATGTAAATACTAGAAGGAGGAGAGATAGACCCACCGAAACTTAAACCGAAATTTGAATATTGCGATTTGCAATAAATTTTATATGCTCGTGAATGGTATAAAGACATCGGCATGGCCAAAGACAACCGTTCTTTCTTGTTTCCTCTAAAACTTGGTCGACTCTTTTTTCAAAATTTGTAAATAATTAAAAGCTAAACGATTACTCATACGCCATGCCAAACTCACTAGACCCACAATTTTTTAACTTAAGCAATTAGGTAATCGAATTTATTTTTCATATTTTTGAGCAATTTTTTTTTTATTGAAAACTGATTTTAATCATGCACATATAGCAATATAATGATCATTATCTATAACATTTTTCTGGTAGTTTCATAATTCCATTAGTGTAGAACATCCGTGATTTATCTGCGAAGAACTTGGCCAGCGGCTCTTCGGTAAATGGTGCGAGCAACAAAACTTTTCAACCACGCTCCTGCAATTTTTGCCTGGTCATCAAGTATGTGGGTGGTCTGGCGTTGTCATGCTGAAAAAACACCTTTTCTATTGATCACTTGTGGATATTTTATTTCCATTAGCTTATTATAAACTGATTAATTTTTGGTAGTAGAGCTCAGAATTGATCGTTCCACTAGGTTATAGCAGCTCTTAATGGACAATCACTTCCAATCACCGCCATACACTCAGCTTCACCTTATATACCGCCAATTCAGAATTTGAAGTCGTGACACTACTTTGCGGGCATCCAAGAAATTTTTTACCCAATTGATTCTTAAAAATTTATATCGTCTCTAACTTTTGAGATCACTGATCTCGGATCTTTTATCAGCTTTATTTGTACGGCCGGTTATAACAATTCATTTACCATTTTCATTACCATTAAATTTGAAGAAGATTCCAATTTAAATGCATATGTAATTAATGCAAATAAGACTGTACTTATTAAATTTAAATTGTAATCAAATTTACAGTTATTTACATACATACAAATTTACAGTTATCTTAATACAAATAGTATCACATTTTAAATTGAAATGCACTGGGAAAAGGGCATTAGTACCCTTTGGCTTGTTTGTAGGCTCAGAATACACAAATACATTAACAGTATCTATTATTATATATTCATACTTACAAACAAATATATGAGCATTTGCACAAATGAGTCGCAACATTTGCATTTGAATTTGCTTTTGCGTTTTGTGCATTTTGTTTTGCTTGCCATTGTACGAAGCAGTTGTATGGAGCGTATTGCGGTTGGTCGTGGTTAGCTGTAATAACAACAGCTAGTCCGCATTGTACTGACAACAGTGTCGACAACATTTACAATGGCAAGCAGCATGTGGAACAATAAATAATGGATATTATCAGTCTGGTTATAGTGCTATGGTGAATTGTGTCCTGAACACATATTCTATTCGCATTTATATATGCACAACATACTTTTGTCTGCTTTGTAGGTGTGTTTATATGCACTCATTCGTACTCTCACAATAGCAAAAGGGATTTTATGCATATACTTATGTTACATATATGTTTGCATGAGGTAGAGTGTGCGCTCGTGTGTAGAGTTGCAAACGGATTACCCTCACTAGCTTTTTCTAATAGTTGCTATATGCAATTTTTGTATGCATTTGCTTCTTACTTCCTCTTATCAGTTACTTTTAATCTGGTTAAGGGAAGTTGTTAGAAGTTTTTGTATTTTGTTTGGCATATTTTCATGTTTCCGTTAGTTTTTGCTCATTACAACTATTATGTTTCTCCTGTAATTTAAACAATAAGCTATTAAATTACGCATACTCATAAGTGCCCAGCGTGTTTGATATCTACTCCGAGTAGCATTTGTTGCCAGATGGAGCTTCTAATTATTCATTGCTTCACATAAAGTTTAAACACAATTAACAACAGTGTGGATACCAATACTCGAATGTTTATCGTATTTCAAATAGTGTATGATAGGGGCCGCGTTAGACGGGCGTTAAGTAGTGCGTATTACCATGCGGAAGACCATGGGCTCGAATTGTGGTCCACAGCCACAGAACTGTAGAAAATTACCTGAAATGTCAACCCCTCCGACAACTCCTTCTGGCATGAAATAAAAGTTCCTTATAAAAATCTAACATCAAGACGCATATCGCAAAATTTGAGGAGGAGTTCGAACATGCAGTGGCTTACAGCTTATGCAATTACTTTTTACTAAAAATAAGTTAAATTATTTAATTAAAACTTTTTTAATATTTAGTGCGATATAGCTTTTAATGCAGCTTTTAGTCTAGCTGGCATGGACTCAACTAGTTTTTTGTACTTTCTATTCCGATTTTGAACCAGTCTTCCGAAATTGTGCGTTTTAGTTGTTCCTTATTACCTATGCGGTGTTTACGAGTTATTTTCCAATTAAGACCATAAATTCTCAATCGGGTTCATGACGGGTGACTGGGCCGGTGTATTCTTAACATGTGGACAATTCCATATGAGCAACGTCTGCGCTATAGTCGATTTGATGTTTAGTATCGTTGCCCTGAAAATACCGGAAATTTTAACGTATCCTAAGTTTCTCGGCACTTTGGTGTAAATTTTCTTTTAATATATTACAACGTTTTATAAATAATATCCTCAACAAAGACCAAATTTCCAACATCATCTGCAGACATACATACATGCCCACATCATACCACTGCCCCCACAATGTTTAACAGTTGGTCTGATTTTACGTCTCTGAAGTTCAGTATTAGGCTTCCGCCACACGTAAGCTATTCCATCTGAGCCGAAAAGCTTGAACTTCGATTCATCAGCAAAAATTACTATGTTCCAGAAATCAAATCCCTTGGTTTCCAGCTCCCTGGTAAAAACAACTCGTCTTATTTTTAATTTTTATTTTTGGTAAAGAATGGCTTCTTTCGGAATACTCGGCCATTGAATTTGTGGGCACGTAGTACCCGACGAACAGTTTCAGCACAAAATGATTTACCCATGTTAGTTTCCCCTGAACCTCTGTGGTTAATTTCGGAGATGATAGTCTGGGATTTTCTTTAATTCTTTGTACAATTTAACGTTCGTCGCGTTCATTGAAAATTTTGCTTGATGCAATTCGGCCTTTATTTTGAAACGATAAATTATGTTTTGCACTGTCGCACTATTATATTTTCGCTGCTCTGACTACACGAAACCCAAAAACACACTAAAACTGGCTTCAAACTGTTACTGAATGTTGGTTGTAAGAATTAGAAAAGCCTACTACCGTTACAAACGCAACTGGCATACGCTACAAGATAGACAAGTGGTTGCATGAAATAAGCTGTGAGCAAAATTCCTGGGACGCAACTGCATTTCATGCCTTCGTAGATGTAAGACTGTAATTCTATGAATTTTACTTTGCTTGCTTTACTAGTAAAGCATTGCGGAGTATATATGATCATATATATCAACTTTTTTATTTATAATTTCCATGCATGAAATAAGCTGTGATCCTCTGTATATAGGTAATAAAACAACAATTTTTTAAAGTAAAGTATGTTTATTGTGACTGCTGCTTTTTGACGTCGAAGCTGTCTTGTGTTTGTTGGTTGCGACTATTCTGAATCGACAGCAGCTTTATACAATTTCTAGAACTATCATTACCACAGACAACCATATTTCGAACTGGGGCGAAGTCGATCAACCTCAACTCATTTGGTGATGTTTCATGTGTTGTACCGAAGATAACTTCTTTGTCCACCCTCGCGTTTAAGTCGTCAAGAACAATTCTGTCATCGTGACGATAGCAGTGTTCATTACTACACTTCAGCCGCTCATAAAAAGCATTTTTGCTGACATGGTCCTTCTCTACATTCGGGGCGAGAGCGCATATTAGCGATATGTTCAAGAATTTTGTTTTGGTGAGGTTTGTGGAAAGGCGTTCATCCATCGCTCTCGGCGACTGAATCTCTCCTCCGCCATGAATCCATCACCAAATTAGCGCTAATTTATGTACTACATGTCTCAAGGACCTATTCTGCTGTTGGGCAATGATGATGTCCCTGTTGGTTTTACGAGGACATCAAACAGCTGAACAGCGGCACCTCTACTGACCAAACTTCCTCTCTTTTAATCCCGAACCAAGGCTCTGCACGGGTTTGTTACCGCTTCTCGTACAAGGGTTGCTCACGTTTTCACGTTAAGTGTATGAGTAGTCAATTTCTTCTGAATTTGTAGAAATAGCAATATTCTGGGGAACAAAATGGCAACAGAAAGTGTCTACGCTTATATTTCTTTGGTCTCGCGTATCAGTAATTTAAGAAATAACATACGTAAATCAGCGTCTAATTAAATTGAATTATACATTTATTTATCTATAACATAAAAAGCAATTATCGGTGAAGCTTTTACTGCAATTCGTGGTGCTCATCTCTTCGTTTCTTCGTATTTATCTCTGGCCATTGTACTACAGCCCATAAATATTTTTATATATAAGTAAGTACATTAGTAAAATGAGAATAAAATCATAAAGTGTATATTTGTACTTAGCCAATTTGTTAATCACATAGTTTGTGTATATTAACTATACTCATGTAAATATATGCATTAAATACTCAGTTGTAAATTATATACATATATGTTAAGTATGTGTAGTTATGTTTTACATGTTTGTATGTAAGTTGTAGTATGTACATTCTTTGTACTTTTATGGCATTTCATCCAATCCACCCACACATATCAACATGTATGTACTTTTACAGGACTGTAATATTTTCTTTGCTGCTGTCACATGCCACTGGATAATAGCTATTTCGATAACAGGTAGACAACTTATAATGCCTCAAGTGTCTCATGTCTGACATTGCAATTTGTGCAATTGCTTTATATGTGGATGTAAGTTATTTATGTTCCATGAGAATGGTACAATAAACTAATGATTTAAATTTTAGTCCGGTTTTTTGTTATGGTTCTGTAGCTATGGCAGTTTAACTGTAAATTTTTCACATTAATTGAAAGGAAAAACATTTTTTTGGCGGTAGAATAAACAAAATTGAAAAATATAAGTCAATGCTTTTTTGATCATCTGAGATCCGTATTGAGAGCTTTAATGGTGTTGCAGTTTTGTAAAGTTTTCAAGTTTCTAATTTTAAAATAAAATACCCGTTATTTTTTAATCTATTGGATTCAAAAATTTTTATGGTCAAAAATGTTTATTGCCAGTTTAAACAAGAAAGAACGGCTTTCTTCGGCCATGTCGATGTGTGTATACCTTTCTTGAACATATCAAATTTATTGCGAATTGCCAAATTCGATTTTGATAATTTTCAGTGTCAATATGAACTTTTTAATTTATGTCTGTATAATATCAAACTTCACCCTCCTATATGCCTTTTTAGCGGATTTTTGAACCCAAAACATATTATCTAAACAAACGGTTCTATGGGTACTACATCGATGATTTTCAGTACCAATATACAGTTCATAATATGAATAGATAATAATAAATTTCATGCTCCCAAATGCTTTTTTGAGTTTTGATCAAAACATCACATCTGAAAATATCGGTGTATGGGAGTTTTATGTTATATTCGTTCGATTTTGTTGATTTTCAGAGCCAATATGCAATTCGTTATGTATTTGTAGTATACTAAATTTGAAAGATTTATGATTTCAAACCTGTAAAATCGGTCGTATATATGCTGCAGTGGTCCGATCCGGCCGGTTATGAAAAATGATCATTTAAACGTATAGGTCATCTTTCTACTAAGTTTGGTTGAAATATCTCCAAAACTGAGAGACTAGTTTGCGTTCAAATAGACAGATTAACTGACAGACAGACGAACAGATGGATACACGGACATAGCTAAATCAACTCAGCTCGTGATTCTGATACAATCGGAATAAATTTCACTGGGACTTACATACTTCGGACCAAAGTTAATATACCATTGCATGTACATGAAAGGTATAAAAATTGGCTGGAAAATCAAATATATCTGCTTATATATATATATATATATATATATAAATATCAATATAAATGTTTCGACCACAGAAAGATTACATGTCGCAGCGAACCAAATACACACAGACCTATGCTTACTTCCAAATTATCCTAATTTTCGACAGTCTTTCGGTGACCTCTTTCCCGTAAAGAAAATTGTCAAGCCAATTGAACTTATTATTCCATAAATACGATTCTTGGTATGAAAAAATAATAAAAATCTATTTGAAGACCTAACGAATATAGAGATCCACTAGGAGGGCTTAACGTTTCCTGCCGAGGGACGACCGCTATTAGAAAAATTAATTTTCTATAATTTTGGATGTTGTTCGAACTTGGGCTCGAACCCTGGTCTTCCGAATTGTAGTACTCGGCTATTGGGCCTCCACAGTATATAAAAAAATTCAGAGAATTCAGTTGTTTTTGTTAAAAAAAATCTCGTATACGTCAAAAACTTTTCAGACGTCCCTCGTACACAAATTTTTGGAATAAACGGTTTTGATTTTTAGGCCGACAAACTAGATTTTTTTGAATAAAAGCGCTGTTTCTTGTTTGACTTGAAATGAGGCACGTATTAATATTATCAAATTAATTTGAAACTTTACAAACATCATTTTCTATTCCATTGGCATATTTTAGAAGAGTGCCCTAGTCGAAAACTCACTCTAAGTAATATATGCATATATATACTTGTATACATATAATAAGTATATATACATATATATATATAGCGTGTTGTTTTGCTTTATAAATAATTTGTAGCGTTTTCGTTTCAACTATAAAGAACTTTTTGCGTTTTTGTTTTATTACTAAAATACATTTTATTGATCTGCACAAGCTGTGGTGCGTACAAAGGAAAACCAAGAAGTGACTTGTATGACTTTACTGCAATGTCATTATATTAGAAAATAAAATGAGATTTACCGCTAGGCTTATGTACTAAATATTTCGGTACATTAAAATAAAGCAAAGAAGAGTTAATAAGCGTGAGAGTGAGAATGAGTGGAGAGAGAGAAAATTAACGGAGTTCGCTTAAGATAAACAGGATGCACCACATATATATATCTGTATACGGTTTTATCTTATGACTGATGGTTCAACCCGATTAATGTGTCATATGTTTCGTATAATCGAAGGACCTTCCTGGTGGGTTTTTTCTAATGAGAAGTTCTCCTGTCATCAATACATTTGAAATGACTGCCTTCTCCCGCTGAGACGTGACCTAATTTAAAATAAAATAATTATTGAATTTTTCGAGATGTTGGACTGCACTTGAAGACCCTAAACCAGCTATTATATTCAACAGGTTCGTTTTAAGTTCAAATAATTTTGTTTATAAACAATTTTGATGATTGGACCACTATAAAAAATATTGTCATCTACCTAAAGCCGATTTATTCAGATATATAATAATTTTATTTACAAACAATTTTAATGTTTCTGGTAAAAAAATCATTTTATTTAAAAAAAATATACTGAAATATTATAACAATAAAAACACGCATATTTATTTGAATTTTTTATGCCTATTGCTCATACGCCACGGCATTCAATTGCTCTATGCGAAAGATAGCTGCAGATTACTTTTATGAATTTTTTTATCATAATTTAATGTGATTTGCTTATAGATTTCGATAGATTTATTAATTTATAGTCGAAGTCTCATGATTACAAGATAGTAGACTGAAAGGTGAGACCCAGAAAGCGATGAAAACTCCAGTTAGAAGTCATATCTTTCATTTCGAACCAATTCTGGAAAATATTTTAACTAGGTGAGGAAATTAATTTTAAAAATACTCTCCTGTTTGAAATTCTTTGGCGTATTTGACATATTCTAAAGATGTGGAAAAATAGAATTTTTTCTACAAATACATATTCAAATACACACTCTGAACGGCCGGCGGGAAAATCAAATTCATATTCCGTAAAAAAATATGCACAAATAATTTTAAAAAAAACATGTATATGTATTTTATGCACGAGCATATGTTAATGATAAACTGAAATGCAAAAATGAAAGAAATTTCCATGCAAAAGTGCCGAGCGATGATGGGTGAGTGAGTTTTCAGAGATGCGCCGCAGTCTACTACACAATACAACAACAAGCGAAATAAAATATGTTAACAAACGATGACGACTGCTGACTGGGACTGTGCTATTGTACGCATGTACGAGTAAATAAGTGCATATATGAGAGTGTGTAAATGCCAATGTCTGACGACTGCATGGTATTCGTAAAGGTGCTAAGAGTGAGGCAAATTGTTTGGCCTCTGGTGTGTGTGGTCGATTTATAAATAAACGCCGCCAAAGACACAATTTAATTCGCACTGGCGCGTGCCGTGTGCCGCCATACAATTTTACATTATTTTATTTCTTCATTTCTTTGTGCAGACGTACTACATATAGATGTGTACATACAAATGTGTGCATGTACGTTTACGAGTATGCAGTATATCTTATACCAATCTTATGAGTGTTTTGACTGTTGACTTCTGGCTGCTGGACACCAATTTTATTATACCTTTCATGAACATGCAATGGTGTATTAACTTTGATCCGAAGTATGTAAGTATCAGAAGGAGAAGAGATAGACCCACCAAAATTTATACCGATCGGATCAGAACAACGAGGTATGTTGATTTAGCCATATCCGCCTGTCCGTCTGTTTCAATGCAAACTAGTCCCTGGCTTTTTGAAATATCTAATTTGGTACAAAGAAGTATTTTTATATTTATTGAAAACCGGACAGATTGGACCACTATAACATACAGTCCTTATACAACCGATTTGTTCAGATATGATTTGGATAAAAAATCCGTCGAAAAAACAACCAAGCGCGTGAAATTCGGTAATCTACAAGCGTATATCCAAAAAATATTAACATCTTCCTAAAACCGATTTGTTCAGATATGAGAATTAATAATTAAGAAAGCAAAACAATAAATTTGATATGCTCATGAAAGGTATAAAGACTTTTGCGTGGCCGAAGACAACACTTCTTTCTTGTTTTATTTGCTTTTGGTCCTATTTTTGCTTTGACTATGTTAACAGCTCTTTGTATCGAGTCTGTTGCTCCTTTGGCGCATACACTATACAGGCACAACAACACCAATAATAAAAAAAACATCGTTGAATATCTGCGCAATTATCTGATGGCAGTACATTTAGTCGTATGTGTGAATATGGTCGTTTGGTGCAATGTGCATTTATTCATGACACTTCAGAAAGATAACTTCACATACAAGTACGTAGGAGAATGTATATATGTAAGTATATACGAGTATATAATATTTCAAGTGACAGCATGAGTGCGTTTCCTTTTTCACAGTTGCCACACGAAAGGGCAATATTCGATAGGAGTGCACTCGAGCTCGATGAGTTAAAGTTTATTGAACTCCACTCGACTCTGCGAAAAGAAATAAAAAAATTACGCAGAATTAATTGCAAAAAGTTTAAAAAACGTTCTATTAAGTGCAGCCACCTTTCATCGTATTTTATATTAGCTTTTGCAAAAAAAAATGATTTTTGGGTTATACTGTAGGCTTTATACCCATCATAAAGCCTTCCAAGTATATTTCTGAAATGTAATAAAGCTCCGCAATCGTTCAGAGGGGGCTTAGAATAAACTGTAGATCCCTCCAGTTGTTGAAAATTCGTTTCAGCGGATACTACACGCCAATAATAAATCAAAAATATCAGGCTCTTGGTTCTTATATAAACCACATACCGAAATAACGAATTATTTACATTTTAAACTTTTGCGGAGGAGTTTTTTTTTATCGAAAACTGACGATCGGCTTCAGGCTTTCACTCCAGTTTCATGTTTTTAAAGTTAATGTGACTGCGCTCAATATTCTCTTTGAATAAATTCAACATTATCATTGATAAGGCTGATTTAGTACTGGGGATACTCCTGATTACCTGCGGTCTTCTCTTAAGTTGATGTACATATCTCCAAAGTTGAGCACATACTAAATCTTGCACGGTCTCAAGAGTCTTCTGATCCATGATGAATTCTGCAAGTTCAAAGGACTTTCTTACACTGTTCTGTGATTACCACTGCGGACATTTTTTGGTTCCCACTTACAACCTAATCTAACCTAACTGACTCAAGTCATTTATAAGTAATTATTTCCATGATAGCTATGCATGTTTGTGCTTGAACGGTTCCGACATACCATATTAAATGCAAGCTCACACTCGTGCAACTTTAAAAGTATATAAAGGGTGATTTTTATAGAGGTGTAGAACTTTAAGTTGCAATAAAACAACAATGGATTAATCGATTGGCATGAATTTTATTTATCCGAAAGATAATCTTGTGGCATTACATTTTAAATATGATTTCTGGCATATGACGGCCACGGCTGGCGCGGATGTAGTCCAATCTGGACGTCCAGTTCTCGATGACTTTTTCCAACATTTGTGGCCGTATATCGGCAATAACAGGGCGAATGTTGTCTTCCAAATGGTCAAGCGTTTGTGGCTTATCCGCATAGACCAATGACTTTACATAGCCCCACAGAAAGTAGTCTAGCGGTGTTAAATCACAAGATCTTGGAGGCCAATTCACATGTCCAAAACGTGAAATTAGGCGGTCACCAAACGTGTCTTTCAATAAATCTATTGTGGCACGAGCTGTGACATGTGACATGTTGCGCCATCTTGTTGAAACCACATCTCCTGGACATCATGGTTATTCAATTCAGGAATGAAAAAGTTAGTAATCATGGCTTTATACCGATCACCATTGGCTGTAACGTTCTGGCCACCATCGTTTTTGAAAAAGTAGGAACCAATGATTCCACCAGCCCATTAAGCGCACCAAACAGTCAGTTTTTCTGGATGTAACGGTGTTTCAACATACACTTGAGGATTACCTTCACTCCAAATGCGGCAGTTTTGTTTGATGACGTTGCCATTCAACCAGAAGTGCGCTTCATCGCTAAACGAAATTCGCTTATGAAAATCGGGAATAAAGGTAATCTTGTTTTGGGCCCATTCGACGAATCTACGCCTTACTTGATGATCGTGAGTCTATCCATGATGAATTGCCAAACCAAACTGAGAATAAATCACTTGACAGCTGTTAAATCGGTCGCCATCTTGGAAAATAATGCCAACTTAAAGTTCTATACCTCTATAAAAAACTCCATTTATAGGAGAGTTCGTAAGTTCAGCTTTATTTGTCCTTTTTTTGCTTGGTGTATATTTCTCTTTCTTTTCCTATTCTCATACAACGGATCCAACGCTTTTGATATATATATTTTTTTCGCTTATAAAGGGTATAATAAATCAACTCTACACTTTCCAGCCGACCTTAGAGCTCCTCAGGTGCAAGAAGATTCAATTATACACCCACACACATACATACTTTTAAGAGCATATACTTATTATCATCACACACATATACATAGATAAAGCTTTATGTTGGTTTGACTCACTTCCTGACGCCTTCAATCATTTGTGTTGCTGCGCACATAACTTCCTCTTGTGCCAAGCTGCCACTTGAGCTATTCATCTGCTACTCATCTCCTTCGTAGTTTTGCATTTCACGTTTTACTCTTACAACCACTACTACATTCGTAGTTTTATTTCCGCTTATCTGTCAGTTGTAGTAGCTAGTTACTTGTTCATCTCCTGCGGAATGTCTTGTTATAACTGTCAGTTTTAAATTTAAATTTGTTTGGAAATTTCGCATGCGCTTGACGGATACACACGCACTCTCACACATATGTACATAAAATGCATATATAGGGGGTTTTTTATAGAGGCATAGAACTTTAAGTTGGCATTACTTTTCAAGATGACGAGCGATTTAACTGCCGTCAAGTGATTTATTCTCAGTTTGGCTTGGGATTCATCATGAATAGACTCACGCCTGAACAACGCTTGCAAATAGTGCAATTTTATTTCGAAAATAATGGTTCTGTGCGGAAAACGTATCGCGCACTACAAGTTCTGTTTAATTTAAAGTTTAGTGCAAATGCGTAGATTGCTTATATGCAGTGCATTGTTTCCTTGGCTGAGGCGTAGTAAACTGTTTTTTGGCTTTTTTGCTTAATAACAAAACTATTAAATGTTGGGATAGAGTTTTTCATTTCGTATTTCGGTTTTTAGGGATTTTTTGAAGCATCTTTATTAATTTTTTTTTAGATAATCATATCATCTATTCTACTTAACCGAATTTGATGGAAAACTAAAGTAGAATTTGTGTAATAAATAAATTATTTAACTATTTTTGTTTTCAACGAATTCCCAGGCTTGTAGAAAAGGGTGTTAACTTTATTTAGATTTTTTAATCAATGATAATTTAATTGTTTATATTTTCAAATAAATCCTTGGTTAAATCTGTTGGAAACACATTTGCTTGACACTCATAATTTTAAAACAAGTAGCAAAGTTACATCCAATTAATAGGTAACATATTTTGTTCAAAATTGTTTGTTGCATTTAGTTCATTGCAACAAAATTGTGCTGCGTAGCCAAATTTTCTCACTTCCTTAAATATGAAAGATGCTAAAAAATCTTTCTCTATTAGTATGAAATTAGTTTTTGAAAAATTTCATTAAAAAAAACTGCACAAAATAGATGTGAGCATAATTAAATTTTGTAGGAGAAGGTTTTCTTTCAATTTTTTTATTTATATCGATATATTTATAGTATAAAGTACTTTTTTAAATAGTCAATAGCTGTCATGTTATTTTTGTTCAGTATTTTTTGGCCTTTCATCATGGAAAGACTTGAACAACGTTTACAAATCATTCAACTTTATTACGAAAATTCCCGTTCTGTAAAGAAGGTGAGCGTACTATTCGCAACACCATCACCCATCTTGAGATCTTAGATAATATTCGGATGAAAGGACCACATCTAGCACACAGTGAAGAAAATATAGCGGCCGTAGCTGAGAGTGCACACGACGACCGTGGAGAGTCGATTCGGCGCCGTTCGCAGTAACTCGGACTGACGTATGGAACGACTTGACGCATTTTACGTAGAGATCTTAAATTGAAAGCGTACAAAATACAGCTTGTGCAAGAACTGAAGCCGCTCGACCTTCCCAAGCGACATCACTTCGCTCTATCGGCTCTTGAAAAGTTCCAAGAGGATCTGACGTTTTCGAGCCAAATTTTGGTTAGCGATGACGCCTATTTCTGGCTCAAATCGTATGTAAACAAGCAAAATTGCCGCATTTGGGACGATTAACTACCAAACCGGTATCGCGCCAAGATAACCGACTATTTGATGCCTGAAATTGAAGCTCGTGATCTCCGCGACATTTGGCGACGGCGCCACTTCCCACACATCGCATCAATCAATGTATTTATTGAGAGAACACTTCGCTGAGCAGGTAATTTCATGTTTTGGGCCGGTCGATTGGCCACCAAGATCTATGATATCACACCGTTAGACTTTTTCCTGTGGGGATATGTAAAATCTAAAGTCTATGTAGACAACCCCGCTTCGATTCAGGCCTTGGAGCAAAACATCGCCCGTGTTATTCGCCAGTTATCAGTCAAAATGCTCGAACGAATCATCCAAAATTGGGCTCAACGGATGGACCATCTGAGACGTAGCCGCGGTCATCAGTCAGCGCATTCGTGTCTTGGCTCCCACGTCACTGTTGACAGTCATAACTTTGAAGTTGCAGATAATTTGGTCTATCTTGGAACCAGTATCATTAACACCAACATCGTCAATCTCGAAATCCAACGCAGAATCACTCTTGCTAAGACAGCAAAAAGTTTGCTTAAATATCAAAATTTATCGTTGATATTAATTTTAACTAAATCTAATCTTAATTATTGATTATTGAAATATAAAGAATTGTATTCTTACTAAAGTTAACTTTTTACATTTTCCATTTTTCCTCAGTTATTGCCAAAATGTATCAGTGCTCATGAAAAGTATTAATTCTCCTTACTCGGCACTCGTATCTGCTTAGCTTTCTAAAGATATTCTCTGAAGTTTATAAACTTCGAAGGATCAATAAAATCCACTTTTTTTAATTTTTACTTTTTCAGTTATACATTGGTTAAGTAATTTTGTGCAAAAGGCTGTAAAACTGTTGATTTCCTATACAGAGGAGCAGAACTCAGATTTTAAATTTAATACCACAGCTTTTATTTCCTGCCAGTGCGAACTTCAAATTCAATTTAAAACTATTTTTAAATGCGACTAGATGAAATGGAATTGCCAAAGTCCAAATGCAGCTGTTTCAGAAAGTGTTTTATTAAACTTTAATCCAAATGCTACAATCTATGAAGGTATGTATGCGTGTGTGCAGTGGCTAACAGCCAAATGGTGCTGGCAACCAATATTGCCACTACTTACTACAACCTCATTGAACCACAAGTGCGTTGTTTGTTTATTTTGACAAGTTGTTTTTGGTGTTGCCAAAAAAAAGTTTGGCTTTGCTACGACTATAATATTTAAATGGACTGTAGATCGTACATACATGCACACATACATAGTAACATATATGCATATGCAAGTAGTAAATTCAATTCATTGCGTAGAATGTGTGTTGTCCATCATAAATCTCTTTAACCACAACACACTAAAAATTTGTTGGCACACATACATCCACGCACTCACACATACAAACTCACATGCGTTTGCCCAAAATCACAATGAATGGCCAAATGTCGGAGTTGAAACATCATTTTGACCTCAACGGATGACTTCTGCATGTTGTATTTGCCCACGTACAATAATGTTGCTGTGTTGTGCCCCAAACATTTGACATTTTCCTTTTGTGTTGATAATATTTTCTTGCACTTAAATTTATGACTGCTCTTTCCTTCTTTTCAAACTCACTCGCTTTGGTCTAAAGTGGTTCCTAAACAAACAACAGGCAATAATAAATTAAATATAAATCGGATAAAATACTAAGCCATCCGGTGTGCGTTTATGTGTGTGACTTTGTTTTTGTTAACCTGCAAATATATGTGGACCATATGATACATTGGAGTACCGACAAATATACTTCTTTGTGTGAACTATTGGACCAACTCATGTGTCTACACCAGCTAAGTGCGGTACGACCATTTTTCGTGTTTTACCGATCGCAATCACTACACGAAGCTACAATTGCGCAATAAGTTTTATAATCATATACAGAAAATATATCGAAATAAAATTGAGTCAGTTTCGTTTCGCTGGTGAGATCTGCTGGCACACAAAAGTCGTGCAGAGTTTGAACTAATATATTTCAATGCAAATGCATATAACAAATGCCTAAACTAAAATATATTGTATATTTATTAACAATAAACTTTTAATATAAATATAAATTTATTTAAAAAATATTATGTTTTACTAACTTTTCTCTAAAGCGGATTGTATTCGAAACTAAAAAATATGTTCGAATGTAATTTTTTGCATATACTCCATAACATCCATCGGATGTTATGCAGAGGTGGAGTATATGGTCTAGCCCTAAGGCATCACAATGTTAATTGGACCATATTTTTTGTATGAATTGTGGTAGGTTTCGGATTACTCTATTGTCCGCATGGAGTATATATTTTACGCGAGCATGGAGCACTCGCGTTGCCTGAATGGTTTATCCACACCCACACACATGCACATTCGGTTGGGTTGATTCTTATGGGCTTCTCGTGCATTGTACTATGCAGAGTCTATGTTTACGAGCAACTGAAAGGATTGTGGCAGCTAAGCTTCACATAACATTCGAGCATACATATATATACATTTCTACACACTCTCGATGATTGTTGTTTCAACTGTTGCTATTGCTATTGTTTCTATTTAGAAACTAATTTATTAAATTATTACTATCTTTGGCTTAATGTTGCTCATCCCAAATTAGTATTCAAGAGGAAATTTTAATTAGTTTAAGATTTTGCATTATTTGAATACTTAAAGCCCATAATAGAGGCAGAATTATTAAATATTAATATGAGCAACATCGATAGAAGTTCCAATGTGGAATTTGTATCTGTTAATTTACTCCCTATATATATATATTTGGCTCTTTGACACTATTGAAACGAGTTTTGACCGAGCTCCTCCTCCAATTTGTAGTTTTGCGTCTGGATACCTTTACCAACAAAGGAGCATTTATTTCATGTCAGAAATACATTTGGAGTGCTGCACATTCCCTGCCGAAGGGCGGCCGCAATTAGAAGTTTTTTTTTCAATAATTTTGGATAATGCCTTGTGTATCTTCTGTACTTCTTTTTGTCATTAAACCTCTTCTAAACGACTGGAACGATTTTGAAGAAGTGGGCTCACGTGTGGTTTTTAATACGTTTTTTTCCGGAAGTTGACCAGCTGAGTGGCTGACCTATTCGGAAAAAAAATCGTATTTATGGTTCCATTTACTTCAAATTATTTTTTTCCAGGAATTGAACCTGATACTGATCTATTTCAAGCTCAATCTGGACCGTTCAAAATTTTTTTACCTATCTTCTCGTTTTCCAATTATTATAATAATAATAACATATATCTAAATTGAAAAAGGCACAGCAAGGTGTAGCCAAGTCTTCTAGTATAAATATGTATATACGAGTAAAGCTTCATGGCTTAACGTGATTGGCGAAATCAGACGTTGTTCACGCCTATAATCTAATAAATAAAATACTTTTTTATCACCAGATTTTGCTGATACTCTTATTTCGGGCAACACTAATCCGATTGCGTTTGAGAGCTGAAATTTTAAGCAATATTTTTCGTCAAAACAGTTCTAAAAATTGTGATTCGTGTTAACAGTTATTTTAATTTGGAATTGATTTTTTACTACTTATGTTAAAAAGGTTAAAACAGCAAAACATGCCGACAAATGTGTTTGATTTACAGTAAAAATGCTGAAAGTGAACGTCGGGCCAAGGAGTGTAGTTTACCTTCATTGAAACGCTTCTGAAACTCGAAAAAATCGAACGATTTCTGAAGCGACTTAAAATGGGCGATGAAAAATGGTTTGAACAAGAGTATATAAAGCGAAAAGAATTATGATCAAAGGTCAGTGACCTTCCCCAAACGACTTCAAAACCTGAATTGAAGGCTAACAAGGTGATGCTGAGTGTATAGTTGGATTCGAAGGGAATTGTCAATAATGAGCTGAAATTCTGAGCTCTACTTTCAACAATTAACCAGCTTACAACAATTTCTTTAAAAAAGTCATGAAAATTTATGAAGCTACTCGGGAAATGTAAAAAGCCACAGATCAGCATGTAGTTGCTCAAAATTTAAAATAAATGAATTTAAACGTCGGATACTTTTATATAATATAAAAATTCAGCAAGTATTAACCACACTTAGCTTCTCAAACACGCTCCATTTTCCATACAAACTATTAATTTGTTCGTTATATTTGAGCTTTGTTTTCTCACACTTAAATACCGCATGAGAATGATCGGACCCTAGCAGTTAACATATTGTGACAGAAATCCCAAATACGAAGAACAGATTGAATGAGTAGCAATGTGAAATCAATTCCCTGAACAGGACAGAAAATAAAGAAGCGGCAGTAAGATGCAAATTACCCTTACCAAGGACAAACAAAAGGGTAGATAGTGTAAAGGAATTTCCACGTCGTTAAGGATAAATGGAACAGCTGCAGCTACCGCAGGCAAACGAATAATCAGCCTATCCTTAAGCGCGTGAACAGAATGTTCGGATCATCCACAAGTATAAAAATAGCGGCAGCCGCTATCACGAGAAGAGACGAGTAGACAACTTAGTGTAGTTAATATTGCTGTGAGCTGTGTGTGTTTTAGAAACGGAAGCAGATAATAAGTGTGTATCATAAAGAATTGTAAAACAAGCCATTGGCTATACTAAAGAATTGTAATTATCAAAGACTTAATAAACGTTGAGTTAATTCCTGACGGTTAAGAGGCCAAACAAACAAGTCTTGGGAGTTTATTTAGCAATCCAGTGATCGGCCGCGAAGGATTTGGGAAATCATCGAGGGTAGCAACGAAAAACGTTACAATATTTACAAGAGTGTACAATTACTGGCTTATGTAGATACCATCGATATCATTGGCCATAACAACCGCACCGTTAGTTCTCCTTGCTCCAGGTTAGACAAAGAACAGAGGCGAATGGGTCTCGTGGTGAACGAGGACAAGACGAAATATCTTCTGCGCATTCGCTCCTTGACTTTCACTGCACTGTTGACTTGCACAACTTCGAAGTCGTAGATAATTTCGTATATTTTAGAACCAACCAACAATTTCTGCAGAATCATTATTGTAAACAGGTGTTGCTTTGGATTGAGTAGGCAATTGAAAATTAAAGTCCTCTCTCGACGAACCAAAAACAAACCAAACAAAAACCGACGTTAGAAGTTGTCGAGAGAAAGGCTACGCTGTCTAAGTCATGTTGTCCGATTGTCCGAACAAAAAGCAAAATATTGGAAAAAATAATTTAACATGTTCAATGTTTAATGTATCTTTTATATTGTATGTAGTCAAATGAAATTTAAAAAAATGTGACACCACAAAAAATATCAAATATGTTAAAAAAGTGCTTATATGTTTAGACTCCCTGAAGAAGATACAAAATGTATCGAAACGCGTAGGAGTCAGAAAAGAAAACACAGTTTTTGCTTTAAAATAAACGGCCGAAAATACAAAAAAATTAAACACATATTGGCCCAACATATAAACTAAAAGATACTCTTTTTTTATAAAAATTTTAACTAAGAACAAAAATTTTATTTAGAAATATAATTATGTATTAAGTAATTTATAATAATAAGAAAATTTTTGTGAAATATTCAAAAACATTTAAGAGAAGTACTACTTATGTAAGTATTGTGATATAACAACAACTATTAAATATCAAATCTGACAAACCTAATTATCATATCAACAGCAGCTAGAACTTTCCTTTCTTAGAAGGATTAGGAAAAAATAGCAAAATTACTAATAAAAGTTAAATACTTTGCAAACAAAAAAGTATAAAATAAATTAAAACATCATGTTATCATCTTCTTACTGCGTCGGAATCACTTATCACTACTTCAGTGTCCAAGTTAAATCAACAGCCATATATGTATATACCATCCAGCTGATACGGCCTGCCTTATGAGTGCGCCATAAAACTGAAAAGTTCCCACCACTTAACGTTGCATTTAATTACGGACATGAGAGAGAAACGAAAAACGACTTGAATTATTTTTGTAAAATCTAAGCTGATTACTTGGTATTGTACAATACAAGACTGCCAATATAGAACATTTGTTAAAAAAAAAAATTGTTTAAAAAGATATATACTCGGGTATCGAGCAGTGTGAGCTGCTCAATGTTCGTTCGATTCTCGTTGATTGCTCAACTGCTAAGCTGAAAAAAGATTTTAATTTTGTTTGTAAAAATTTCTTGAGCATATTAATGATTTTTACCTTTTTCAAATTTAAAATTAAATTAAAAAAAAGTGCTGAGACAAAAATCTAAGCTTTTGTCTAAATGTTCGAAATGCTCGTGCAAATTCTTGAGCTCTAACATATACCATTTAAAAATAGTTATAAAATAGTAAAAAAGCTTATAAATATAAAACCATGTGTGTAAATTGTTTGCAGTAAACTTTCCACATTAATGAGTTTATGTGCTGCAGTTTTATATAAATATGTGCATGTGTAAATCAACGGTTCATTTCCATTACTATTTTTACCCTTAGATTAGTATTTGCTCTCTTCTCTCTTTCTCTCTATTTGTGAAATAATCTGTAAAACTGACCAGCCAGGAGGAAAATTGTATTGTATATAAATAATAACCAATTTCATACATACAAAAATCATTCAAGTATTGTAATAAACATTTGCATATACATATATATACTCACATACACGCATTCAATATTAGCAATGTTAGCAACTTCTATAAGCGCACACAATAAAAATCGTTGAAAACTCCATTCACTGCCACTTTCATACATCCTGCACTCACTCGATGACCATTTTGCCACTGCTGCTGTTGAAGAGCTATTGTTCACCGAATTGGGATGCTTCTTTCACCACCAATATGCGGAAGCACACATTACTACGAACATTTCACTTAAACAATAGCACGTACGGGTAAGGGACACCATGCCGAGATATCGTATGCGGGTTGGCGTTTGGTTATGGTGTTGAAAAGTTCCTTTGCAATGGAACAGGTTTCGGCTTTAACTTGTCTACAATTTTTTGTAGGCCAAAATGTGGATATACAAGAATATATTTATATATATGTGCACATAAAAGTTGCCATTTTGCAGATAGACCAAAGCAGCCTGAAAAGTTACGCTGTCCGCTTCCACTCACCACTACTTCATTCATAAAAATTGCGAGTTTTGAATTTGTATGAAATAAAATTTACAACCTATTCAGAATAACCAACATCCGCCACCGCTCGCTGTCTCCGTTCATGTCTCAGTCTGCCACTTGCAAACAAATGGGGCAATGGACTGCAATGATTTGACCACAAATGCGGGCACCGAGTGATGGTTGTGTTGCACTCTACAGCAAGTATATGTATGGACATGATGTCTGGGTCTGGTCATCCATGGTGTTGGGAAAAATTAGGAACCAAAAGAAAATGTAACTAAAATATTAGAGATAAAATTCTTCCGCCAGTTAAGTACGGACAATTGTTTGAAATATGATTTATTACATCCTGCATGCATACGAGCATGTTAGAAATGAGAGGGTTTTGGGCTTGAAAAATGAAGTTGTGACAAGATATGTACAAAACTCGGAGAGCTATTGGGTCCATAACTTAATTCCTGCGGACTGCCAATAGAAGGCTTAACTTTACTATTATTTCATTGTTCCAATATTCCGATCATGTGTCCGAAAACTTCAGTCATTGTGCGTCTCAGCCAGTTTATGTCATTCATTTGAAGTGTAAGCAACAATCCTTTTTTCACTCAAATGTATAGGACTTTGTGTCTGCAAAAATGTTTCTACGCAGAAAACCGCTGCCGGGAGTCATTGCATTGTTACTGGTGATGAAAAATGGATCCATTATGATAACCCTAAGCGCAAAGAGTCATATGTGAAGACTGGCCAACCAGTCAAATCAACGGCAAAGCCGAATATCCATGGATCCAATGTAATGCTATGCATGTAGTGCAATAAGAAGAAATACACAAATTGCCATGAAGATGGAAAAATCTTTTTGCTTTAGAAGGACAATACTTTGAATAATACTATTGTACATGTTTTCTTCTTAAATAAAAGTATAAAGTTTTGAAAAAAAAGTATTGATAATCACAACAAGCAATCGCCGAATTCGGCGATCTTTCAGTCCTTAGTCGCTTAGAAACCCTAACAGGCTTGTAGGATTGGATGATCTAATTTGATTTTGCTGTGGCATTAATGCGTCATATCTTTTATGACGACTTTAGCTTTAATTATGAGGAGATTGGCAATCATGACTGGAAGAAAATATAAGAGTTAATCAAATCGAGCGTACTGTTCGCAAACGCTTAGTTGGATATACAGTGAAATATAGTAAGTATACTCAGTGGCTTAAATGTATATTACTTCTTTTCATAAGAAACTCCCACCACATGTAGTTTTATATGTTCTTGATGCAACTCCTTGAGAGACTAGTTGCAAAATCTTTTCGAAGAATTCCTGCACCATCAGAAATTGAAATGTTTGCCTTGTAAGTACTGGACCGTTGAAAAGGATGTAATGAGACTTTCCTAGCCGACAGTGTATGCCTTTTTAAGATTTCTTGGGAAAATGGGGCAAAGTCTCTTGAATATACAGTGGCGGACAAAAGTCTACAAACTCCGTCTGTATTCGTTGTGTAGAAAGTGCTATTACTTTGTTGAAAAATGTAGATTAACAGTTTTATTTCAAATCCTTTTCTAATCACATATATTAAAACAAATCCATTCTCTAACACAAAATATAACAATTGTGGTGAAAATACGCAAAAATGCCCTTGACAAAAGTCTACATACACCACAGGTTTACTAGCAGTTATGTCGATATGCTGTGTTGTTTGGCTGTTAGGTACCCTTTTTTTACTATTTTTTTTAAATTTTGTTTTCTAATTTGCTAGTATTGAATTTAGTTGTGGTTTAAACACATTAGCATCAACAATGGCTCCGCGAAAAGAAATGTCCAATGACGTAGTAGTTTGGGTTACTCAGCAGAGAAAAGAAAAAAAAAATCGTATGGTGAAATATAAAAAAATTTTAATCTTAAGTCCACCAAAGGTACAGACCTTTGAAAAAAATGGATCCACCGCAAAAAAGCTGCGTGTTGGCAGCCCGAAGAAGCTTGCTTGAAGAGATATCAGGTTTATTCTGAAGGAAGTGAATGATGATTCTAAAGTTACAGCTCAAAAATTAGTCGAAAACATCGCAAACTCATCAAGAAAGTGTGTCCATTTAAGAACAATTCGAAGAATTCTGAACGATAACGGCTTCCACAGTAAAATGCCACATAAAAAGCTTCCTTCATCTGAAAAAAATCGTAAACTTCGCATGGAGTTCGCCTTAGCACATTTAGACAAGGGAATGGATTTCTGGATAAAATTCTTGTTTACAGACGAACCGAAGTTCAATATATTCGGCAGTGATGGAAGAGCAAAAATTTGGAGAAAAGAAAACACTACACTTAACTCCAAAAATATAGTACCAACAGTTAAGCATGGTGGCAGCAACGTAATAGTTTGGGGAGCGGTGGTAGCATCTGAAGTAGGAAAACTTGTTTTTATTGAGAGTAATATGGATCGGTTGGAATATTAGTCATTGTTGGAAGCTAATCTGAAGCCAGTGGACAGTTTGGAGCTGGGCGCAGACTGGATCTTTGAACAGGATAACGATCCAAAGCTCACGGTCCATATTGTTAAGGATTGATTGCTTTATCATGCTCCAAGGCACGCACACACCACCTAAGAGCCCATTTTTGAATGTTACTAAATATGTCTGGGAGAAATTTTCAGCGAAAAATTAGGAAAAATCTGATTTTCAGCCCAGCATTACTCAAAGAACGTCTTATTGAAGCTTGGAACAGTACTACTCCCTCAGAATTGATAAATTTAGTACATTCGATGCCACGACGGCTTCAAGTTGTTATTGATGCAAACGATGAACCAACTAAACACTAAAAAGATCAGGTTACCTGAAATTAATAAAAGCTTTTGCGCTAAGATGAGTTATGTATGTATGTACTGTTTGTAGACTTTTGTCATTGTTGGATTTATGCGTTTTTTGTCATAGCTTCACTATTTTATGTTAAAAAATTATTTTTGTTGGTTTTTTATGATAAGGGAAAGTAATTGAAATAAACTGTATCATTGCATTTTCCAATAAACCTTTTGGACTTTCAATTCAACGAAAACAGCGGGTGTTTGTAGAATTTTGTCCGCCACTGTATATATATATATATTTAGTGCTTTGTAACTGCTGAAGCGATTTTCGGCCGAGCTCATCCTCCAATTTGTGGTTTTGTGTCTTGATGTTTTTACCAACAAATGGAGGGACCTACAGTTTATTCAGAGCCGCCTACGAACGGCCGATGGATTTTTTATGAGGAGCTTTTATTTCATGTCAGAAAAACACTCGGAGGGCTTGACATTCCCTGCCGAGGGGCGACCGTAATTAGAAAAATTTATTTTCTATTATTTTGGATGTTGCTCGAGCCTGGACTCGAACACAGGCCTTCCGAATTGCTAGCCACTCGGCTATAGCGGCCGCAGCTAATATTTTCAAGTCAGAAACACATGAGTAGGTCGAATGTTTTCAGTACCTAGGTTGTAGTATTTTAAAAAGCTATAGAATTTAACATAAAATCATATTAGAGAAACCTTTTGATGACCAAACACCCATACATACTCTATTGCACTTCAAAAAAGGAAAATTCAACCAAATACTGTTAAAAAACTTATTTTGTTGTTGTGTGACAATCAGCGCAGCCAGAGAAAAGACATTAGATGACTGCAAGTGGCAATCATTGTATTCTGGTATTAAAGTTTATTGCTTTGCCTAAAGTTACACTTAGTTATTAAGTTCACACAACACTGTTTTAATTGTTTTTTATTCGGAGTGTAAAAAGTAAAGAGAAACTTTTCTAAAATGTTTACAAATAACTTCCTGTTTATGAAACAAGGAATATATAAATGTACGTATGCACAAAATTAGAGGAGTTTGTTAGTACAATATTTAACTTTGATGGCGTTGTATGTGTTGTTTGTTTACAAAAGTTGATTTTTTTGTCAAATAATTTATAAATAAATAATGTATTTCCAAATTACTAAAATCATACTAAATTTTATACTAAATATGCTTTTTAATAAATCTCCTTATAACGCTATATTAGAGCAACTCTGCAATATTTGTAAAAGATTATGAAATAAAATAAAAAAAGCCTTCACAAATTTCGTTTTTATTTATAATATTCAATTTAACATAAATAAAAGTGTACAAGCAACGGAGGTCATCGACTCAAACATAAAACTATATCGAAATCAAAGCTTATTATCCAATGGACATTCAAAAGTAAAATTTAAATTTTTTTTAATTATTGTAATAGATGGTATTTTTTAAATGAAATGGATTAGTTACATACATTTTTGCCTAATATTTTCTAAAGCAAAATAAGTGATTAGGATATGGTCCAATAAAATAAAATTATTGCAGTATCGGCACGTGGGAAGAGGTTTACCATTCAATAAATGCTGGTGTAACTAATCATTAAACGGTCACAAAATTACTTTCAAGCAAAACAGTGATCTCGTGATTTTTAAGAAAAGTACTGTACAACAAAACTTTGAATAATTAATATTTGAATGATTTTTGAACATCTTTAGCATTAGTGAAAAGGCTTAAGTTAAGTTATTAAAAATAATTAATTTAAATCCAAATAAAATGGGAAATATGATATTCTAATTCGAAATGTTTTAGTTATAACAGGTTTTATTGTAAATAAAGTATGGGTCCAAAGATATTTTTCGGCGAATAATGCTCTACTTACTTCCTTTTATCCTTTTATCTCGATCCAATAGACTAGAGTTTTCTCTAAGTTTGTTTTTACTTCCTAAATAGAAAGCCCATCAACGTGTTCGTTTGAATAACCTATTCATTTGACCCGAATCACTTACCGCTCAGATATCTCTTCAGAATTGAAAACATAAAATAGTTGGAAGGGATTAAATCTGTAAAATATGCTGTATGAGATGTGAAATTTTGCATGGTGGCTACATATCGTTTCTTTATCTGTCAATATCGAATGTGTAGAATGCTCCGAGAAATTCGTCGATTATCGTTTTACCCTTTTCGCCTAAGGTAACGAAATGTCGCAAAAATTGGTCCTGCTTATAGTCGAGTGTGCGCAATTGCTCCTCCTATCGCGTGGATAACTCATTGACCTTTAGCCTTAGCCACTCCATGCTCTTTTATTCACCGATCGTTCGGGTGAGGTGAACGGTCAGCATTACTTGTGCTGAATTTTATTTTGCAGAGTTCCCATAGTAGTAATTCACAATTCCTCCAGATTAGAACTTCTGTGATTTAGTTCCGTAAATTTTTGCCTGGTTATCAAAAATCAAATTTCTATACGTTCATGTGGCAAACAAACATCGAGCTTCTTTGAGTAGCCAGCCTTTTAAATGATTCCAAAGTGTTATGTGAGTAACGCCTAACTTCTTCGCCATCTCCTGATAACTTGCCAGCTGATCTTGCTGCACAAGTTTGCGAAATTTCAACGGCTTTTTGAGTGACTGGCGACCAGCACGAGGTGAATCTTTGATGTCAAAAAATTTGGAACATAATTAAGTTACTCCTAAGTTCGGCGTTAAGCGCTTTTACTTCTTGTGTAGTAAAAAAACACCACACAACATATTTTTTCGGTAATGGCACTCAATATCAAATCAAAATAACTTTACACATGAATGACGATTTACAGAATTATGTTCACGAATAATATTGCTTTTCGAAATAAGAGTATCAACATCATCTAGTGGCAAAAATAATATATTGGAAAATAAATATTATTCATTTTTTGTTGATAATATCACTCATACGCTCCGACAAATAGTTACCTTAAGCCTATTTTTAACGTTACTTTGATTTTTTTTAAATCCATTGTGTTTGCGATTGCAGCCATATTTTCAGGTTTGGAAACACGAAACAGTCGCAGCATCAACTCATTATCTGTCCAAAAGCTATGAATAATATTCGCGGGTGATCCTTTTATCCTATTCAAGGTAATCTATGTATGTCACCTTGCGCATCCCAAAAATCTGTGGTCATGACCTTATGATTCATGACTGACATATCCACCTTGGCCTTCATTGTGGCACCTTCGCCCTAAGAAACCCACTGTCTGGATTGGTTTTTGGTCTCTGGTTTGTTTGATGAATCCTTGTTTCGTCTACGGTAACGAAAGGTGCAGAAATTCGTTTTGTTTGCGGTTGAACATCGTCTTTTGAACTGGTTAAACGGTTGCCCTTATCCGCTCAGGTGAGATGCCTACAGCCTCAGATATCTCACGCACTTTTATTCTCCGATCGTCCAGGCGTGACGACCTCTTTTGGGCGACCTGAACGTTCGGTGTCACTTGTACTGCTACAACCACAACGGAACTTAGTAAACCACACCTTAACCGTTGAAATTGATAGTGCTGAGTCCCCACAGTGATTTCCTGGTTTCGGTGATGACTTTTAACTCAAAAAAAAAATGCTTAATCGCCCACAAAACTTACTTTTTCTATTTTCGTTGAAATATATGAGGGCGTCTGATTTTAATGGAATTCCAACATAAATTACATGACGTAGTTTTATCAAAATTTTACAGTACTATATTAATCGACAACACTTGACGGAGCAGTGTTGTAACTTCGCGACAAATTCAAAAAGATACTGACTTATCAAACAGCTCTCTTACATATGTATGTACATAAGAATATCAGAAATCTTAATATCGTTTTATTAGTACATTCTCTTTATTTCAATATATTTCAATTTTTTTAAGTTCAATTGTTTATACCGAAAAAAGGTAGAAAATGAAAATAATTAACAAATATGTACATATATGAGATGTGCATAACTGCATATGCTTTTGATGTGTACGAGTGTAAGAACATTTAAGCACGTTTATTTAAAGTTGTGATACTGAAGATGCATAAAAGTGAAGTATGTATACATATACAAATATGCTATGCATGTGCCTAAATGTATGTATGTATGTGTCATATACATAAGTTGCATAAATAAAGATACATTTATACTTCTGTATAAAAATACATAAGTACATTTATATATATATAATCTAAATATTATGCTATATTGCAGATGTACATACATTAGGGGTATTCGCTTTCTCTAGCAAATGCATACTATGCAAATATTTCCTATGGAACTGTGCTAGAGATCGAGAGCACCCGCGTTGCAAAATTTTGACATATTCAAGTGAAACAATAACAACCACACAGGTACGGGGTTACTTTTCCTTCACAGGGTTGCATTTTCCTTCTTGCTAGCTGTGGGAAATAAATATACATAGGATTTGGTATAGCATATTTTTCCTATCGTACCATATGTTTTTTGCATGTGTTTTGTTGTTGTGGTTTTGCACGAGTAGGGAAAATTTCCTATCCGTGCACCGTAGCATGCATTTCCTAGACAAAGAGAATACCCCTATAGTATTTGGTATAGGATATTTTTCCTATCGTACCATATGTTTTTTGCATGTGTTTTGTTGTTGTGCCATGAAATTTTTCCTATCCTTGCACCGTAGCGTGCATTTCCTATACAAAGAGAATACCCCTATTCATTCATGTTAATACTCAGTTTTGCACTCAGTTTTGCAGACATATGCACTAAATCAGATATATGTAAAGGGTTTTCCAAAAGGGATGATATGATTTCTAAGTGTCGTTTTGGACATTTTGAATATGTCATGATCTGTCATTTTTTTCTGTATTCAGTAATGTTTACAATTTCAACATGGCAAGATATACGCAAGAACAACGTTTACAAATTTTGAATTGGAACAACTTGAAAACGATAACGATTTTTTTAAGAAAATCATCTCCGATTAGTCCACTTTCATCTCAGTGTTGCGGTAAATAAACAAAACTGTAGATTCTGGGGCGAAGAAAATCCACAAATTATTCATGAACAACCATTACATTCATCTAAATCGACAGTTTGGTGTGGTTTTTGGTTTGGTGAAATCATCGGTCCATACTTCTTTCGAAATGAAGCTAGTAGCAACGTTACTTCAATGGAGAGCGGTATAGATCGATGATAACCAACTTTTTATGTCCACAATTGGAAGAAGTTGATCTAACAACAGCTGGTTCCAACAAGACGGGGCTACATGTCACACAGTACGTGCAACAACCGAATTATTGCGTCAAAGGTTTGGAAATGCGAATATGTCAAGAAATTGTGACATTGAATGGCCTCGAAGAAGTTGTGATTTAACACCATTAGACTACTTCTTGTGGGGTTATTTGAAGTCATTGGTCTTTATCAATTAACCAGACTCTCTTCAAGCTTTAGAAGTCAATATTTAACGTGCTACTCATGACTTGATTTAGTGGAAAAAGTGCTCAAAAATTGGGTTCATCGAATTTGTTCCTGCAAAAGAAGTCGAGGAGGCCATTTGAATGATGTTATATTCAGAACTTAATTGTATCACATTAAATAAAAAAAACATTTGAATTTCCTTAACAGTTAGTGTTTTTTTTTTAAAGAAATTATGTCACTCTTATTGGAAAGCCCTATATATATTTTTTTTTTCAAATATACAGATAAAACATGTACACACATCTATATGTACAAAACACATGTATAAACGTATAAATTATTTTAATAGGTTTTTCGAGCCTCTAGGGTGCTCTTCTTTTTACCATCCCGAACAGCTAAGTGGATTGTTGAGCTGTATTCAGAGCTGGATTAGATTTATTTAATACTATATATATACGCTATATATTTATACTTAAATACATGTGTGTATAGCATACATATGTATGTAAGTATATAGTACATTATAAGTAAAAGTTAGTACTCACATCGTAATTTGTAAACCTTGGAATTAGGTAGTTTGTACAAATGAAATAAAAAAAGTTCGATTTTCATTCGTTTTGTGTACCATTTGAGATGCTGTTAAAAAACATTTATAGTTAATGCACCAATGAAGAATAATTAGATTTAATATAACGCAAAAAAATAAATCACAAATCATGTCTAAATGAAGTAATTTAATTCATTTTGCTACAATAAAACATATACCAGTACATACAAAGACACTAAAATCATTTAAAAATGAGAATGTACACTTTAGGAAAAATAATAATCTTAAAAGTAATGCTTACCTAGCAAGTAAATTTTGGAATAAAGTGCGGTTGACAGCAGTTCAGTATTTTCATCGTATTTGATTAAAAATGTTTAATATTTCATCAAATAAAAATAAACAATAATACTAGAGAAATTGAATTCCAATATATTTTCGAGTTTCGTTGACTGCCGAAAATTGATGATCGAATTTCAAATTCGTATTAAGGGCTATACAAAGCTTGCAGAATTTAATCGTTACAACAAAGTGTAATCTGTTTCATTATATAAAATGTTTAGTGTTCAGAAGAAATATGTGCCAAGGTTCAGGCAACAAAAAATTCGATGAAAGGGTCTCTGGAGTGAAGTTAGTTAAAGACTAGTATTTATAAATAAGACGTGGTGACCGCATTAGCCGAGAAGTTAGCCCAACATTCAAAAATATAGAATATTAAGATGTTAATGCTTAATTAAAACAATTTTAAAGTAAATATTCTCGCTAACAGATTATTAACTCTTTGGTTATACATTCAAACTATGCTAAATTTAAGCCAATTCTAAAATTGATATTTGAAACACTATTCAATAACTACGAAAAACTACTCCAACTCAACGGTTATGAATACAACTATATCCTGGAAAAACTCACAACACCCTTAGATAAATCAGACTATATCCTCCGGATGCAGGTGTTCGATAGTTACTTATAGGTAAGAATATCAAGGTCTAGTAGGGGAGGAGAATACCATTTCAATGTAAACCGATGGGTCCAAAATGAACTGTGAAGCAGGAATGGGATATAATCCAAGAATTTTCATATCTCTCTCTCTCTCCTCTACCCGCTTACAAAACATATCTAGCATTTTCCAAGCGGAAGTATAAGCTTAGAAAAGGCATGTTTTGGAATAATTACGGAATGATATAGAAAGCAGACATTTGACTTGACTTATCCATAATCTGTGTTCCCGCCCATGGGAACATTTATGGCCGCGAAAAAGCTGACGAGATGACCAAGTCAAAATCATCTCTTCACGTAACCGAGGCGGAGTGAATATCGTACCCTTAGATTTGATCATGAGACATATACCATTTAACAAATTAAACAAATTGCTCAGAACAGACAGATATTCATATCCAGCTGTGAGACAAAAAAAACAGATCTGGCCCAAGTATGACCAACTAGAACTGTTGACTTATCAAATATGATCAGAAAAAGTATATACAGACTTACAGCCGCAATAACGGAGAATTGTCCTTTGGAATAGCATACTCAAAAAAATGCTGCTGCAAACTGAAATGGAATAAAGAAACAGTGTTCCATTTTCCCTGTGAAACTCAGATCTCTCACAAACTCGACATAGTACACTAGGAAGGAAGGATAGTACTAAGGAAACCATTTGGTACAAAACCTTGAATGGCTATCCACAAAAAGCATAAATTGGTAGTAATTTTCTTTAAAAAAAAACCAAAAGGTTTGAATGAAACGATGAAAAAGGTCTTACGGTAGTGCATAAAAATAACGCATCTAGAGCTTATTGGCCCCGAGGTTAAAATTACTTGGGCAGCAATCCTATCTAATATACCTACCTATCAAATAATCACTGTAAGTTGAAATGATTAGTTTAAACAATACTCTTCAGTTATGAAGAAGCGTCTATTTTATTAGATGCAGATTTTGAAAATGAGTAAAAAGTTTTGGATGGACCATAATTGCGGACGTAATGAAAAGATCAAAGACTAAAATATTCATAACTGAAGTAGTGTTTAAAATATGATTTTGGTTCTCTTAATGTGAGACTTTTTATAAACAGTAGCAACCAATAAGGATGAGATTTTAGCAAGATTGCAGATTTCCTGGAGATAAAAACTCCTTTCTGCTTTACAGGTAGAAAAAATAATACTCGTTAAATTTATTTAAAATTTTGAAGAGTCTACAAACAATTTTAATGATTTGAAAATAATTAACAAAAAATCACATATTCTTATCGGACTATAAGTAAGGCGAAGATTTTTCAATTTGACGTTCTACTTTCTTACTGGGATATATTACAAGCTCATATACAACAATTACATTCTACGTATGGACTAGCACTTATATATGTATACATATGTATAACAATTCAAAGCTTCAGAAATCAAGTAAAATGACTTAGACCACAGTTTCTGGCTAAATAAATATTATTTTATGTGTTGTATAGGTCCATGTGAGTGTTTCTAAAATATTTAGTGTAAGTGCTTGTGCATGACACGTAGGTTATAATTTATTGTTATGTATTTGCGTGTAACATATTAATTAATTAGTAATGGCTTTGGTTAAGAATTGTCAATACATCTACGAGGGGAGTTCTAAAAGGCCCCAAGTCCATAGAAAGATTGAGAGTAGAAGAAAATATTAATTTATATTTATTTTGCAATATAAACTCCGTTAATGTGAATACACTTAAATAACTTTAAGAAATTTTAGAATATCTAACATCTATTTTTCTTGGCAAAAGAACTAAAGTAGAAAAAAATTAAGCCCCCGAAAGAGCCGAAAAGCAAAAAATTAAAATTCTATTTTTATTTAACCATAAAAACTAAACTCTTAAACTAATATAAGTATACTTGCGCAATTTTGAGTTGGCAGCAAAAACAAATTATTAAAAATCCACGTGGCTCTCACTTGCTATCATATAATATAGCTTCGCGAGTAGATAGGTAACAAGATCAACGGAAATAGTGTCAATTCACTTTATTACCTTTTCCACTAACTTTATTGCCTTTTCAAATATTTAATTGCCATAGCATCGAGAAGTTTCGCGGTCCATTGTCCTCACTTTTTAGGTAATGCACACTTTTAGGTAATGGTAATGGGTAAATGCGTTTTTGTACACTTAATTTTGTAAATTTTTGCATACATATTTATTACATAAGTATATTTTTTTTATTTTTATATGGGCCATTGGAAAATTTTTGCCTTGCATTGCCAACAACTTGACCGCAGAAATGGCAGAGGGTGGGACATTTTTAAAATACTTGCATGGATATAACATCATATCGCAAGGGTTTTCAATGCAATAAACTGCAAAACATTACATTAATGTATTTATTTTTAATCTTAATAACCGTTTCAATTTTATTGAATTTCAATTGCTTTTATTTTCTAGATGATGACAAGCCATCGATTATAATCCTTGACATGTTTCTGAAAATAGATATCAAAAATTCTTTACTTTGAATAGTTTTGACTTAGCTTTGTTGGAATCCATTGTTTTTCGAAATAAACGATGAAAATTTAATTAGTATGTCATAGTTTTAATATAAAGTTGTTCTCTTGTATTTCGGCAATACGATGACTTGATCAAGAGGAGAGTAAAAACTTCGAAAGTGTTTCCAAAAAGTACTAAGTTCTTTACTGTCATGAATTTTCAATATGTACCGTCATTTCAAATTCTCACCAGTAAATATGTTACTTCAAATCTTTCGAAAAGCTTGTTTAAAGTCAGTTTGGAATGTAGTGACTTGGATCTAAAGGAGATTGCGTAATAAGGTCCTTAGAGTTATATTAGTCGAATAGAGCTGGCACCAATCTGAGTTAACCCTTCTTTCTGTGTTGTTTGGTACCTTCCTCAGCTCTTCCGTTGGAGGTAAACTTGGGGAGTCGAAAGGCTGTGGCATCCTCGAAGGAGTATGTCAGAGTAGTTCTTAATAAAAGTAAACTTAGCTGAATCGAACATACTGTAAACAGATCCAACAAAGCGCTCCGAATTTGGAATTCTCGCGGTAGACCTTCTTCTTTGGCGTAGGTGCCGTTTACGCGATTATAACCGCCTTAAAAATAGCGCGCCACTCGTTCCTTCTCTTTGCTGTTTGGCGCCAATTGGAAATACCAAGTGAAACCAGGTCACTCTCCACGTGATGCAGTAGATCTACTACATCAAATTGGGACTTACGACTCTAAATGGTGCACAGCTTGTGTAATACAAGTATCGTAAGACCCAAGATAATACATGGATCTCTCATGTGGTAGACGGCACTAAGAAAAAGGGCAGAATTAAACGCCTGAATTAAATGCAAGACAAGTTGCGTATGGCGCAGAACTAACTGCTAGTCGCCTAAATATCTTGGATAGTTGGGTCTAGCACGCTAATTGTGAAGTACAAGACAACAAAGAGAAATTTATAACAGAACTCGGACTAAAAGTATAGTGCGGCCGAGAAAAGAAAACATTCTGCCAGGTGCAACCCACCTTCCCACCAGTGAAAAATAGACGGGAGACAAGGTCATCGGTAATACTGAATATATCCACATCCATACTGAGTCCACTCCAATAACTAAGGTAGCTTCAAGCTCAATGAAATCAAATGGGCAACCGCTTTAACAGAATTAAATGAATCTATTATTAGATTTTTTGCAGACAACCAAACATCAATTAAAATAATTAAATTTGTCAACGCAAAGTCCAAATGTGTAAGAACATGCTAACGGAGAAAGACAGTTAATATCACATGATGACAGAACAGATGTGCTCACTCACTTCCGCTGGCGCCAGCGACGATGATGTCATCATCGATTGCCTCAAACTTTTCAGCGTCTTTTAATGTTATTTGAAACAGTGGAACCTAGGGAAGCAATTTTAATATACAAGTAGTGCGCAACAGTAAAACTAATTGAGGGCGGCATGAATTGCAGACAGACCAAACACTTGCTAGCACAATATATTTATAACTTTGCATTCCTGTTAGTGTACCGACAGGGCATCTACCCATAAGATATCATTTCCATAAGCTAGGTAAGGTAGAACCGGCAGAGTGTAAAAATTAAAACAATTCATTAAATCGAGCGAACTGTTCGCAAAAGCACAATTGGGCATAGGTGCGGTTTCCCGCCTGCCTTGCAATTTTAGTTACCACTTAATGCTATTTTCAATATTTACTTTTCTTACATGTTTGTTCCCTATGTGTATTTCTTGAAGCATCTAGATTTGTTGGTGTGAGCTGTTTTCGAAATTATGATATATATTTTCCTGCTTGTAAGTAGTATGATACTAAGACAGCATCCCTTTATGCTCACTATCTATTCTACGTACATTTGTATCTATTCTCGTATATAAACTAAGAATTTATACAAAATAGAATTTTAATTCGGATATTTGTATGTTTAAAGATTTTCGTACATACATATACATACTTCTATACAAGTGTGTAGTTAAATGTATTTTTATCACTTTAAAGCAACATTCTCGATTAACATTCAGGGAAATGAACGCTTAATGAATTTTCGCAACAGATGACAGCCTCATATACATACATGCTCACATTACTATTTATATACGAATATAATAAATATATGAATGTGTAGGTCGAGAGCTTGCTAAACTGAGTATTTCGTGCACATCCTCTCAATCATCTTTTATCTTCTCTGTATCTCTCTCTCTCTCTCTCACTGCCTCCCTACTAATCTTTATAGCGTTGCTAGGAAATTAATGCTTCTGATGATATCCGCTTTCAATCCATCCATGTTTGATTAATGTATGTTTTGTGTATGAATAGGCAAATACGAGGATGTACTATGTAGGTTCGTATATTCCACTTAGGAAAATCATAAATATAATTACACTGTGCAACAAGATTCTACGTAATTGATCAAACCAATTGGAGATGAAACTTTATCCCTCCCATATCAAAACCTTATACAGGAAAGTTGATTAAAACTTGATCAAATGAAACATTTTTAGATGGGGTTTTTTGTATATCGCTTTTTTGGATCGAGGAACTCATTTTTGACATTAACTTTTACCTAAATCTTACGATAGGTGGCGCTTAATTTTGAAAATTTTTGCATACATATTTATTACATAAGTATACATACAATTGTCTTATTTTTTGATAGTTTTTCATACAAAAATAGAATTAATATATGTAGTTTTTTTTACCAACCACAATTTCTGTGAGTTTCGAGTCAGCTCTCTTGCAATACCACAGCAAAATAAATTCTGAAGATTTTGGTAGCGTAAAGCGTCTTTAAAATAAATTTAAAATTAATAAATGTTTACGAAAGTTAGCGCTTTATTGCTATGTTTGCGGTAAATTCAGCATATTAACCAATCTGATTGGTATAAGTGTTAGTGCGAAAGAGTGGTATGAACATTATTTTGGGATGCCGGTTGTTCAAGACGTAAATTGGGCTCCCAAAGATATATGTAGAACCTGTTACGACGGCTTACGTCTCTGGGTTAAAGGAATAAGAAAATGGCTGAAGTTTGGTGTTCCGATGATTTGGACTGATCCAGGTAAGTTTATTTTATTTAATGTGTTGAATCTATGTACTCATTCAGAATGGTTGTGCATTCAGGTGTGCATAGTGAAGCGAGTTGTTATGTGTGTTTGAATGATGTAAATGGAAAAACTAAAAGATCGCGAAGATCAATGAAATATATTGGAACAGATTATGTAAGCCTGCCATTATCGCATTCAGATGATATTCCTGTACCACGGCCACCAAGTCCTACTACGATTTTTATATGGACTGCGAACTTGCAAAACCAGTTGCAGGATCCTGATTATGAAATATCTGAAGCTTCCAAAAATATGATACCAATAACTCAAAATTGGATGGATGACGTGGTAAAACATGTCAATTTATCAGAACGTGATGCAGAGTATATAGCACATAAGTTAAAACAAAATAATTTACTGACACTTGATGTTAAAGTTACTGGTTACCGTCATCGCCAAGCAAAATTTCAGCCATTTTTCTCTGCCAATGAAGAAAACACCTTCGTTTACTGTAACGATATTGAAAAACTTGTTGCAGAAATGGGTATGACTTATATTCCCCACGAATGGAGGTTATTTATTGATTCATCCAAAACTAGTATGAAAGCAGTTTTGCAGTACTACAACAACAAGAAACCTAGCGTTCCGATAGCATACAATTTGAACACTAAAGAAGCGTACGAATCTGTGAGGCATCTACTAGAAGCAATAAACTATGAAAACCATTTGAAAATGGTAGCTCTGCTTTGTGGATTACAAGGTGGATATGCGAAGAATATGTGTTTTATATGTTTATATGTTATATGTTTGTGAATACACGTTATAAAGGGAACCAATACCAAAACCATGACTGGGAGAACAGAGAAGATTTAGTTGTTGGATCAGATAATGTAATGCACACGTCCCTTGTTCCAATTGAAAAAGTGTTGCTACCTCCACTACATATCAAATTGGGTATTTTTAAAAATTTTGTAAAAGCACTTCCTGCAGATGGACCAGCTTTTATTACACTAAGGTCAATATTTCCACGACTTAGTGCAAGCAAAGTAAAAGAAGGTATTTTATATTTACATATAAAATAAGATATATTGCTATATCGTTTTACAGGTATGTTTAATGGTCCAGACATAAGAAAATTGATAAAAAATAGTAAGTTTGATAACTCTAAATGAAAATGAGCTAAATGCCTGGAATGCCATAAAAGACGTAATAGCTAATGTTCTCGGTAAACATCGTGCCACGAACATCAAAGCAAAAGTAGATCATCTCATGAATATGTTTGAGAAGCTCGGTGTACATATGAGTTTGAAGGTACATTTTCTCCATCACCATATAGATTGGTTTGAACACCAAATCGCAACGGAATCGGATGAACAAGGTGAACGTTTTCACCAGGTCGCTTTAACAATGGAGACACAGTATAGGGGGGAAAAACAACTACCAATGTTAGCAGATCTATGTTGGTGGCTAACGAGAAATGAAGAAGACAATACCGACGAGGAAGAGGAGGAAGTAAACTTACCGCCTTCAAAAAGATTCAAGTTTTAGTTTTTAATTCTTAACAGAAATATTACTTTGTACGTATACTTAATTTTTTATTTCAAACTTTTCACGCCTACATATGTATATATGTATACTAATTATCATCTTTTTTGTGCGCCAAATATAGTGTAATGTTCCTTTCTATATGTATCATATACGATCATTTCTACAATAAAACTAAAAATATTATTTTTCATGAAAAATAAGACAAATTGTATGACAGCGCCACCTATCGTAAGATTAAGGTAAAAGTTGATGTCAAAAATGAGTTCCTCGATCCAAAAAAATGCGATATACAAAAAAACCCATCTAAAATTGCTTCATTTGATCAAGTTTTAATCAACTCAAAACCCAGTATGCGGTTTTGATATGGGAGGGATAAAGTTTCATCTCCAACTGGTTTCATCAATTACGGAGAGATGAACCCTCATTTTGTGTCACAGTGTTATTAATTGATGAATCTTTATTAGTTTAAATAGTATTAGACATATGTTGATCGCATTTTAATACTTTTTCCGAGCATCATAAATTATTTGTGGCATGGGGGATCACATATAAATAAATCCTAAAGGCTGATAAGAATAGAAAGAGTGAAAAGAAGTCCAATATTAAAGCAAACAATTTGAAATTAAATACAACTAAATACCTCAGGAAAAAAGTGTATGCGCAAGTACGTAATTCGAAATAAAACAGCAGGAAACAGCTTTTTACTATTTAAATTTATCCCATTTTATAGTTATTATTACTATCATAAAAAAAAGCAAACCAATTTCAATAGGGGGATTCTCTATGTCTAGGAAATGCATACTATGCAAATGTTTCCTATGGAATTGTGCTAGAGATCGAGAGCAGCCCCGTTGGAAAATTGTATCGTATTCAAGTGAAACAGTAACAACCACACAGGCACAGGGTTACTTTTTCCTTCACAGGCTTGTTTTTTCCTCCTTGCTATCTGTGGGAAATAAATATACATAGGTTTTGGTATAGGATATTTTTCCTATCGTAGCATATGTTTTTTGCATGTGTTTTGTTGTTGTACTGTTGCACGAGTAGGAAAAATTTCCTATCCCTGCACCGTAGCATGCCTTTCCTAGACTTAGAGAATACCCCTAATATGTTTTTTTAAATAATATGAAAATAAGTATATGTTTACAAAGATACATGATAAGTTTAGATTTAGCGAAACTTTTTTTTCACATATTTTAAAATTGATATGCTTTCCTTTCCTTAGAAAAAATTGATTAATTCTATTTTGTATTGGCATCAACCAACTGTTTTAACGTGAACGTAACACAAATGTTACCAGTAAACTCGATGAATACTTCATCTAATAGCTTAATATGTATTTCTGCATTCGTCCTGGTGGGTATGGAATACAGCTGAGATTTTGCATCATATCGAAAGGTTGTTAACGCCCACCATGATTTCGCTAATAGCGAGTTTGGAGAGGCTGCTGTATATCATGCCATTACTTACGGCAGCCATCAGGATCCTCCAAATTAAATTTTTTTCATCAGAAAAAATAACCATTTTGAAATCATTTCTCCAAAATTTTAGCTTTTCAGCAAAGGTCTGACATTCCCGTATGTGTCGACTTTGTGGACTTGGGTACAGGCTCCCGAGACTCGTATCTAACCAATTTATTTTGCATCAAGATTTGGTGGACTCTTCTTCTTGATACACCTAGATTTAAATGTGCACTGATTTCCAAGTCGACATGCTTTTCTGCGTTGCTGGCCGCCGAGATTACATCTGTCATCGATTTTAGTCGGTCTTCCACTACGCTTAATTGTAAAGGGTGTTTTTTATAGAGGTATAGAACTTTAAGTTGGCATTACTTTTCAAGATGGCGACCGATTTAACAGCTGTCAAGTGATTTATTCTCAGTTTGGTTTGGCAATTCATCATGAATAGACTCACGCCTGAACAACGCTTGCAAATAGTGCAATTTTATTTCGAAAATAATGGTTCTGTGCGGAGAACGTATCGCGCACTACGTCCAATGATACGGACCAATGATTCCACCAGACCATAAAGCGCACCAAACAGTCAGTTTTTCTGGATGTAACGGTGTTTCAACATACACTTGAGGATTACCTTCACTCCAAATGCGGCAGTTTTGTTTGTTGACGTAGCCATTCAACCAGAAACATCGCTAAAATGGACGTAGTGCGCGATACGTTTTTCGCACATAAAAAAAAAAATTGAAATAAAATTGCACTATTTGCAAGCGTTGTTCAGGCGTGAGCCTATTCAAGATGAATTGCCAGACCAAACTGAGAATAAATCACTTGACAGCCGTTAAATCGGTCGCCACCTTGAAAAGTAATGCCAACTTAAAGTTCTATACCTCTACAAAAAACACCCTATACAATAAGTTGATTTGGTTTTGTGTTTTTCCGACAGGGTGGATACCAGATTTATATTGGAACGAATTTTCGTCATCCCTTGTTAATTTTGGTTTTTGTAACCAACCGGTTTCGGCGAACCGCCATCTTCAGTGCTTGATTTCGTTTTGATCTATGTCTATCCGTTGTCATGTATTTATAGTCTGGATGCTGTATCAGGTAGTGTTAGTATTCGTGTATATGAGTCGTGTCTTACGAATGTATCCGAACGGATACCTGCAATGAGGGTTGTTTTTAATGCTCGTTTATTAGTTGTGGTGTTAGATCAGGTCAGGTAATGTTAAGTGTATATTTAAGGGTGGGTTTTGACGCTCGTTAGTCATGTAGAAGTCAGTGATTTTTGTTTTCTGATTTGTTTTATGTGTGTGCTCGTTTATTGTTACTCGTTTTGTTATTGTACCTGCGGTGTTGTTTGGTCCTCTGTAAATTAGTTTTAGCGGTTCAAATATTGCGTCAGAAATAGTGTTTGTTTGTTCGTTTATTATTCTCCCGTCAAATGTCTTAAGTTTGTATATTTCCATGTTTTCTAGCACATTTAGGCAAACAAACGGACTAGTAAATGGGAAACCCAACCTCATCGATTCTCATGGAGGCATTCATGCAGAACTTGGAAACAAAATATATGCAAGAACTAAAAAACGAACTAGGAGTGACATTTTACGCAAGGTACGTCGACGACATCATCTGCATGAAAACATAAAATTTACTATGGAGACCGAGAAAGAAGGAGAACTGAACTACCTGGACCTAACAATAAGAATTGACAGAATTACAAACAAGTTTAAATACGACATCTACAGGAAACGAACAACTACAGACACCATAATTCATTCTACATCAAACCATCCTCAACAGCACAAGAATGCGGCATTAAGGCAACTAGTGGACAGACTTCAAAGAACACCCCTCACTCAGGAAACATACAAGAAAGAACTGACCACCATATACAACATAGCCACGAGCAACGGTTACAAAAAATGCCTAATAGACAAACTCCGAAGGAACCATGGATCACAAAAAAGACACAACGCAGAAGAAAATTCCAAGATCTGGACTGCAATGACATACACTGGAAAAACGACATACAAATTGGCAAACTTCTTCAAGAAACACGATATCAACACAGCGTTCAGAACATCGAACAACTTAGGACCAAAACTAAGAACCAACACTAACTCGGAAGAGCCATTCAGGAAACAAGGAATATACAAGCTTACCTGCGAATGCCAGCACAGCTATATAGGGCAAACAGGACGAAAAATAAGTACACGATTCCGGGAGCACATCAGGGACTACAACAGAAAAACACGGAAACCCACTATCACAACAGAGTCAAACTATGAAAATCACATGTTCAAAAACAAATCCCGACCAACATCAAAAACACAGCCAGAATACTTCACGTACAAAGAAAAGGACGGCGCTTAAATGTGCTAGAAAACATGGAAATATACAAACTTAAGACATTTGACGGGAGAATAATAAACGAACAAACAAACACTATTTCTGACGCAATATTTGAACCGCTAAAACTAATTTACAGAGGACCAAACAACACCGCAGGTACAATAACAAAACGAGTAACAATAAACGAGCACACACATAAAACAAATCAGAAAACAAAAATCACTGACTTCTACATGACTAACGAGCGTCAAAACCCACCCTTGAGTATACACTTAACATTACCTGACCTGATCTAACACCACAACTAATAAACGAGCGTTAAAAATAACCCTCATTGCAGGTACCCGTTCGGATACATTCGTAAGATACGACTCATATACACGAATACTAACACTACCTGATACAGCATCCAGACTATAAATACATGACAACGGATAGACACAGATCAGAACGAAATCAAGCACTGAAGATGGCGGTTCGCCAAAACCGGTTTGTTACAAAACCAAAATTGACAAGAGATGACGAAAATTCGTTCCAATATAAATCCTATACAATAACTTTCGGGGTTTTTTGAAAAAATTTAAATAGTATTTCTATGACGGTTTACTCTGAAAACAATCTCGGCAATTTTCTTTTCCGATTCATGCAAATCTGCAATCAGTCCACGCTCCTACTCCGATAAATAAGTAGTACGTGGCATTTTAACCTAAAAACCATATCCAATATAAATATTTCAAAATTCTGACAAATATTATCAGCAATGCACTTCACGTTACTTAATCGCTCTTAAAAATCCACTAATATCGGAATGCACATATAATTTTTTCCTACTGATAATGTCTGCTTGATCAATTTTTTCAATAATTGTACTACGGATAAAGTTTAAAGAAGAATTTTGAACATGAAAATATATCAAAGAATATAACAAAAACACTTGTATACCTATAAAATAAATACTATTATTAAGAGAGAAGAAATCATTGTGAAGAAAAATTCATATATACTTTTTACCCTGTGGTACTTACTACTTGATCAAAAAATGGGGTAAAAGTAGTAAAAGATAGTGCTTAGAATTTTTTATTATTCTTCTTAAAATATTTTAGCTCAAATAAATTTGGCTCTTCTTACTATCGAATTTTATTTTTTTTATTTACATATATTGATCCAAATTATGTTGTATATTGTATTCAAGTTCGCAGATTAACCTCAATACAATGATTGACATTGAATGTCAGGAAATTGGAGATAAGCGTAATTTTTGCAACGTATGTTAAATAAAAATTTTAACAATCAAAACAAAAGATAATCTCCAAGGGAATAGTTACATGCATACATATACGTATGTATATACATACATAACAGACACTAAATAAATATCAAGTTTGTGTTATGAATAATATATTGAATGCACTTATAATTAGCTCAATATTATATATTAGAAAATGGGAAGTTCTTTTAAATGATGACCTTTTAACGAATAATAATAAAAATATAGAAATCTGTTGTAGGCATTTCGATTATTATAATTTTTATTTCGATTTCTAAGAGTAACTGTTCTGAGTCTGTTTGTCCGTTGAGTGTTATTTCCTATTACGGATGAATCAAGGTTACAACAATTATTTTCGTTCTAATTTTTAAAATATTAATTTGTAATAGATTATCTCTTTAGTATTGACATCTATACAATAAGCTCAGAGCTCGAAGGAATAGTAGGTGCACGAGTCTACTCTCCCATTGCCACGGAAGCGGGTAAATATTTTGCTATTTTTTTACAGTGAATTTTTTTTCAGGTTCGATCAGAGAAACTCTAAAATTTTTTCTGGACTGTGGCAGCTATATATATTGTTACGATTTTGCTGAATCAACCTCGATGATTTCCCAAATCCTTCGGGTATGACCACTGGATTGTTAAATAAAAGTCACCAACTATGTTCGCAGTTTCTTATTTTATAAAGAATTTATTAAATGTCCTTTTATTACTCAGTAATTCATAATTCAATTACAATTCACTTCACTGTCTACAATTACTTGAATTACAACTTTCACAATGTACTGTTTCTTCACGTTACTTCAACGTAGTGTAATCACCAACGCGTCTACTTTGCGACTGATTGCTTTTGCGGTAGTGTGTCGCCCTTATATACTTGTCGGCTGCTCGAAAACGAAAGCCTGGAATAATCGAATCGTTCTCGATAAAGAATGTTCCCGTTTTACGCTCTAGAACATGCCAGTTGTCGGTTTCTCTCTTTCATCTGACACTCGCTTCGCATTTTCGCCACACTGCCCTCCACCTAAGTCTGATCGTCCCGATCAGACACATTTGCTGTTCCAAACGCAGCAAGCCTCTCTAGGTGGACCACTTTCATTTTGTTTCTTGGCCTCCCAAAGGTCTGGATTCGATACACTACGTCGTTTAGCCGTTTGATTATCTTGTATGGACCTTCTCAATTGCATTGGAGTTTAGGGGGCAAATCTCTCTTCCGTTGTGGATTGTACAGCAACAATCTCAATTTTGGAAACCTTCGGAGTTCATCGCCTTGTCATACCTGGCCTTCATTTTGTCACTCATAATGTGAGCTCGCTGTCTCACAAGAGCATGTATCTCTCTTAATTCTTCCTCGAGGTCGGTAGACGCTACCTTCCCAATTCTTCTCGCATCACCAATTATTCCAAATTTTAAATCGCTGGGCAACCGAAGTTCCCTACTAAACAGTATCCTCGCAGGTGTTTGACCTGTTGTTTCATGCACTGTGGACCGATATCCCATCAGGAAAAGCGGTATGTGTACATCCCAATCATATTGATGCTTGTCTACTACTTTCCGCAAGTGCTCTTCCAGGGTCCGGTTGAATCGCTCTACCATACCATCTGATTGAGGATGCAGGGCTGTCGTTCGTGTTTTTCGAATACCAATCTGACACATCTCATGGAACACCGCCGATTCAAAGTTTCTTCCTTGGTCTGAATGCAATTCTATAGGTGCGCCCTATCTGGTAACCCAATTGTGAGTGAATGCATCCGCAACTGTTTTCGCTTCTTGGTTTGGAATTGGGTAGACCTCAGGCCATTTACTAAAGTAGTCCATAACCACAAGAACGTATTTGTTTCCTTGTCTGCTCATAGGAAATTGACCGGCTACATCCATCGCCACCCACTCAAATGGTGCACCTGAGTTATACTGCTTCATCTGCCCATGACTTCGTGACTTTGGCCCTTTAGCTGCAATGCCCTCCGTGCAATTAGCAATCCACTCAGCGACCGATTGACCACAGCCAACCCAATAGAACCGCTGCTTGATCTTCTCCAGCGTTTTTGTAATACCTAGGTGCCCTCCACTAGGACCATTATGGAATTCCTTAAGAACATCCGGAATTACCTCGGAACTACTATAAGCTTCGAGAGCACCGGCCATCTTCACTTTCCCATACTCTATGCAACCAGCCAGATATCAACTCTAAACTGTTCCATTGCGCCCAGTATGCCTTCGCGATTGGACTTTCCGCTGCCATTTGTTCCTTACTTGGCCGTCTATTCATTTCCAATAATTCCAAGTCCGGATCTTCTTGCTGACATTTCCTTAAGTGACTTGCCTCCCACTCTTCTGCTGATGTAACTGTCATTAGCCGGACGTCTATTATGTCTTCCTTACCCTCGGCCTTTGAGCAATGCTTACATTCCAAACTACATGGTCGACGGGACATAGCGTCAGCATTTCCGTGCGTATTACCCTTGCGGTGCTCGATGGTGAAGTCATACCTTTGCAGTCTCTCAATCCATCGAGCTAGCTGCCCTTCGGGATTCTTGAACTGTAGTAGCCACTTCAGCGCTGCATGATCCGTTCTAACGCGGAAATGTTGACCACACAGATATTTGTGCAATCCACCAACGGTAATAGTTCTCTTCGAGTTACGCAGTAGTTCCGCTCTGGTTTCCCAATAGACCGGCTATAGTAGGCAACTATCTTCTCCTGCCCATCAATCACTTGTGAAAGTACACTTCCTATGCTATAACCACTAGCATCTGTGTCCAGAATAAATGTTGCACCTGGAACAGGGTACGCTAGCATAGGTGCAATGCATAGCCGTTCTTTTAAAACTCTGAAAGCCTCCTCTTGTTCAGTTTTCCACTCAAAAGATCTATTTTTCCTTGTGAGCTCATGGAGACTATGAGCTACGCTGGCCAAATTCGGAACAAAGCGGCGATAGTAAGTACACAGCCCAAGAAAGCTTCTTAATTCATGCAAGTTTCTGGGTCTTGGCCAATCCTTCACTGCTTCTATTTTTTCCTTCGCAGTACAAACGCCCTTCATGGTTACTTGATGACCTAAGTAATTCACCTCCTTCTTGAATAAAGAGCACTTCTTAGGACTTAGTTTAAGACCAGCGCCAGCTATTCTCTGGAAAACTTCTTCCAAATTACTCAAATGTTCGTCGAAGCTCTGTTCCAATACGATGATGTCGTCCAGATACACCAAACAAGTCTTCCAATGTAGTCCTTTGAGCACATGGTCCATTAATCTTTCAAAAGTGGCAGGAGCGTTGCATAACCCAAATGGCATTACCGTAAATTGCCATAGACCGTTACCAACACTAAAGGCTGTCTTCTCTTTATCTTCTTCACTCACTTCTACTTGCCAATACCCGCTCTTAAGGTCAAGTGTTGAGAACCATTCTGTGCCAGTTAACGAGTCTAGTGTATCATCGATCCTGGGCAAAGGATAGCTGTCTTTCTTTGTGACATCGTTTAATATCCGATAGTCCACGCAGAACCGCAACTGGCCATCTTTCTTCTTCACGAGTACTACCGGAGAGCTCAATGGACTTGTCGATGGTTCGATAACACCGCTTTCGCGCATTTCCTTAATTATTTGGCTAATAGCGTCACGTTTGGCTAGTGGAACGCTTCGAAGAGCTTGCCGAATTAGTCTTGCGTCACCAGTATCAATGCAATGTTTCACTACGTTGGTCCTACCTGGTTTGTTGCCATCCTTGTCGAATATGTTGGAGTATTTACGGATCATTTGGCTGGCCTTGTGCTTGTACTTGTCTTCCAACCCTTGCGTCCATGCATTTATATCTTCCTCCATGTCCTTGCTGCCAATAGAGTCGATGCCAGATGAATCATTGCATTTGATGATGGCTTCTACCTCTTGACATTGCCCTAATACAGTTCCACTAGGAATTTTTACTGGTGATCTAAAGTCATTTAATACTCTCACTGGGATGTGTCCATTCTTTTGTGTCTTAGCCAGGGTTTTTCCAATAAGTAAGTCCGGTGTAGAATTTTGTTCTGCTTCGACAACCCACAATTTGTTTGTCCCACAATCTCCATTAATTTTCGCCCAAACAACTGCTTCTGACTTTGGTGGAACCAGTTCATTTCCTTCTAATACTACTTGTTTGCTGCTGTAAGTAGAATTATAGCCAATACTTAGTGGAACTTCCATGTTCTTATACTCCATAATTTTGTTATTCAAGTCGATCTTGATACCTTGATCCATCAAGAAGTCCACTCCTATGAATACCTCATCTACAATCTGCGCGACTATAAAGCTGTGTAACACCGTCCCTCACATATTACTTCTCCCACAAATTGGGTGTCCTCACCAGTCGGAGTAAACAAAAGAATTTTTCCAATTTTCCAACTTATCAGTCAATTTAAGCATTTAAATCCTTCGCTGCTTCATATTGGCCAACACATGAGCATCATTTCACATTTCACATGAAAAGAAATTCAATCATCTCCTTCCCCACTCATGCTTATTGCTTAAAACAGCTCGGTAGATAATTTCCGTAACAGTAACAGTATAGTACACGAGCAGTGAATGACAAGTATGTTGTATCCACACAGGAGCTTCGTTTACACCGTGTTTACGCAGTCTGAAATAATTAAATGGTTGTTCAAAGCGGTCGGTTGTCGGTCAGCAGCCGTTCGGGTCGTATGTGGGTCGTGCGATGAGCGGTAGCATTCAAAAAGGTTTAACTTGCAATATACAGTACAGTATAATCAATGCAAATTTCAATTTTAAAATTAGCATATTTCACTCACAGTACGCGAGTGGCCGACAGTGGCGAGATATCAGGTGTCAAAAATTGAAATTGCAATTTTGATAGCGTTTCCAATCACCGGAATGTCAAGCCAATGAAATGTAAATGTACATACGGAAAATGCTCTTAACATATCTATATGCATGTTATGTACATATGTGTTGCATATGAGATACGAGTATGTGGTGAAGCGAAATCTCACCAAACTGTGGATAACCATAACGAAGTCATAAAATTTCAATTAAAATGTTTTATTTATACAGAGAAAGCATTTTTCTGTAATTGAGCAGCACACATTTATCTCTATGCACGTATGCAGTTGAGTATGTTTCTACCTATTTTATAAGTGCTTATACATATGTATGTATGTATGCTTGTATTCCTGTTTACAATGTTTGCAGATAATTTAATTTCGCAGTGTGTAAGCAAATATAATTTAAAAAAAAAAGTAATGAAACAAAATAAAATAAATTATCCGCAAAATAACACCATATTTGTGGCAATTAATGTTTAAATGTATATATATTCGTATATATGTATACACATATTTTATTTTTTTTCCGCTTTAACTATGCTTAATTTATTTGTAGTGTTTTATTTTGTTTTTACTTTCTTATTTTATTTTATTGAGTTTCAATACGGTACAGCATCTGCAGCAAATTTTTAATGAAACTAACAAGAAAATTCGATTAAAACGAAAAATATATTAAATACTACAATCCTACTTATATACATTTCTCAGACAATTAATGCCGCCTGAATGTATGCAGGATTGCAAAAACTAGCTAACCCAACATTAAGTAAAAATAGCGGATAAATATTAGCGCATTTAATAGGTTAGAAAAAAATTGAATAATACAACAACAGACGTTGGCTCAGCTGTTAAGGCACTCGTCTGTGATGCCAGAATCTGTCGGTTCGATTCCTAGCAAAAGTAGTCTGATGAGGAGATGTGGTTATCTCCGAAACAGCGCTAACTTCTACCAATTTTTCTTTGTTGTATAACAAAATATTCAATTAAAATTTTTTTAACAAAATAGGCCTTTGAATAAAGCTCATTTACTTATAGCCACAAACAATTACAGGCCGCTTTAAACAATTCATATATTAAATACATGTTTGAATGCAGTCCCAACTGCGAAAACGTGAAGTAGCCACATTATTGGTAAAATCATCTACCCAGCTCATTTTTCTCTGGCATCGCGAGTGAAATCAGGCAGCCCTCCACCTGATATTTCCAACGGTGTGGTCGTGTTCCTCTTCATCTACTTCCATCAGCAGGTACCGTATCGAATATTTTAAAACTTTAAGTGCCATCATCTATTCGAACGACGTGATCTAGCCATCGCTGAACTAAATACATATGTCAGTGTCACAGTAGTAATAGCCGAGTAGTTAGCAGTGCGTACTGTCATTTGGAAGGCTGAGGTTTAACCTGAAGGACCAACATAGAAGGAGCAATACAGAAATATTTATTTAAATAAAAAATCAACTTAATTTTTTTTGCAGGTGCTTTTCGGCAGGGAATGCCAACCCCTCCGACTATATTTCTGATATGAAGTATAAACTCCTCGGAAAAATCCATCAGTTGTTCGGAGGCAGCTTAGTATAAACTGTAGATCCCTCCAATCTGATTAACATTAAGACGCTTACAACAAATTCGAGTAGAAAACCCGAGTTACAACGCACCAAGTATGTCAATGTCGCCATGTAGCTCGTACAGCTCATCGAGAATGTTTACGGTAGGACCGCAAACCATTCCCACGAAAAGACTTGTAGAATTTGGTTTTGGTTGGATATAAGACATAACTTTTCAATTGTATACTCAGTCCAAAGTAGCACCAGTTGGCAAAAGTGGTTCAGCGTTGACGAACTTATCGACGACTTCAAAGTTATGATGAGTATCCAAGAAACGAATGCGCTGGCTGTTTGTTTGATGGCAGGAGATATTTTGTCTTGTCCTCGCTCACTACCAAGTTCATTCATTTCCGTTCTTTGACCAATTTAGAGAAAGAATAAACAATGGCACGGAAAGGCTGATATTGTCCAACGTAATTCTAAATTCAGGCATAGCTACGTAGATTTGGTTGCTTTACGAGCTATCGCAAGCAACTTTAAGGTCGACGAAGAGGATCGAAACACCCAATAGTTTTCTCATTGGTCTTTTCCAAGAGTTGGTGCATAGTGAAGTCGATCTGTAGGCTTTATTAGTTTTTCACACAGTACGCGGGATAAAATGTTATATGCAATATTGAAGAGGCTTATTTCACAAAAATTGACACAGATTCTCACCCTTTTATGAATTAAGCAGAGCACAATAATAATACAATCGCCGGACATGCTTCCGTCCACCAAATTTGTTCACTTTATTCTTCTTTAGTTGGGTAATTGCAAAACCTCGCTATGCGAATAGTTTTAGATTTTGAACACATTTATATAGTGAACTGCTTGCCTCTGGACCGACGTCCGTGAACAGACGCTTCAAGGTACTCTAATAAACCATTATATCGGACATGGTGGCACGGGTTGGTTACCACATCTTGCACAAGAGTTGCTCACTTTTCTAGGGTGTTCGAAAGGACGCGAGAGTCCTACATATGCTCTCCGATATTCTTAAATTTTATTTGAAGGGCACAGGAAATGGTATGTGTCCATTTTTTATTTAATATTTCCTTATTTAATTAAATTTTAATTATTTAGATTTCTATTGAACTTTTGAAAACTTAAACCCTTCCACCAGCATGCTTACTTCAGATGTGGTCATACTGACACCAATGGTGCAGAATGCTGTGCAATTCCAAATGTGGCGACAACACCAGAAGCCATCAAAAAATCAAAAGATTACCAAGTAGTCGAAGAAATCTTCCTTATGGTAATCCGATTAAGATGTATCCTCTTTAATATTTTTTTCAGTACTCTCGATTACTACCAACAAAGCAGGTGTTTGTTTTATTCCATGACATTTAATCAGCCGCACATTTATCGTAATTGAATTTAACCATAACCATAAATCCTTCGAACTGTTCAGACTGCATGCGAAGGTATTTGATAAAGCGTAGGCTGTAATCACTTTTCACATCCATTTAAGGGTGGCCAGTTGCAGAGTTAAAGACACCCCACCCCACACGAAATGCCGCAATGATTAATGAGTGGTCAATGAAATGAATGAAATTTTATCTTTCCCTACACGTGCCCCCAGACGCACTTTAAATTGGTTTTATTTTCATTCTCCTTATTTAGGAGTATTTATATATGTAAATGCATATACAAACAGATGTGTATGTGCATATATTTAATTTACTCTTATTTAGCCAGTATCTCGTCTACAGTTTATCATTTAAATTCAATTAAATACGAAATGTTTTTTTTTCATTCTATAATAATTTCTAGCATAATTTTTTTCTTTATTTACAGGTGGTTTTATGGGTGATATCGCTTTGCCCGACATTAATTACGACGGTGACCCCATTGTTGCGCGCACCATTGTTATACCAGTGGCAAAGGAAGACACTGAGGAGGGGGCTGACGAGGAGAGCATTAATGAAAATGTTGAAGGCGATGAAAGTGAGAATGGAAACGGCGATAATAATGATAGTTTGCAAAAACACAAAGCAGAAGAAAAAAATGTTGCTAACGAATGGCAATCGGATGCCCCGGCAGAAGCGCCACTAATCACTGAAAAAGTAGTGCCAACAGCCAATAAATTCAATTCCTCCTTCCAACAAGAATTGGAAATTCTTAAGCAGGAAGTTTACCATGAAGGTCTACAGGTAGAGGAAGAAGGTCTTACACATATAATACGGAAGAAAACGAAATTGCCGAGCACAAATTTCGACTACAAGGACAATAAAAATGAACGTAATCGGAATGATCCTGCTTTGGTAAGGTTTCGAGTATGCATAATTGTTTAGCTCAATGTTTTATGTCCTAGATATGTTAAAGCTCACCTCATAAGCGGTTATGAAAGACTTGTACGACATTATTTTATCGTGTGCCTCTTCGTTGATGATTATCGATGTCGTTCGACCTCAAGACATGTGGGGTGTGCTCAACAAGTGTTGGAGGACAATTTTGCTCGAAAGCTCGCTTAGCTTAATTCTAAATCGAACAATGGTGTAAACTTCTGTATCTACCCACAATTCATTTTTCCAATAAGTATGATTTCAACCACTGTCTTAATAATAATTCAAAGCAACTGGCAGTTATAGAATAACAAAAAGCAAATATTAAATGTTAACTCACCTGGTCTTCAGGTATAAATTGAAGGCATGATTCGAGTCTGGGTCGGTTAAAATTTACAAAAATTTTATTATGCTAATTCCCACCACATATATACCGACCTGATGAAGTTTAGTTGGAAACTCATCAGATACTAATGCGTTTAAGATAGATCTCCTTATACTCCACGAATTGTTCGAAGGAAAAAGGCATTGTTATAGAATTTTAATTCAAAGATGCCCACCCCCGTGTAGGGACTAGGTATTTATATACGTATGTTCATCACTATAATGAAAGATTTAAAGCAATCCTGGTTGAACTTTGAAATCTTTTGTGACCTGATCAAATACGTATTTTTCTCCATTTTTTGTGGCAAATTGAAGATCACTTGGTGATTTCAGGTCCCTCTGCAACTGATCTTTCCAACGGAGTAGAGGTCTCTTCCACCTATTAACTTTAAATCGAAAACATTTAAGACTGAAGTGTTCTCCTCTATCTGAATGACGTGAATTAACCAGCGTCACATCTCACTCAACATATATCAGCATCATCGCATCCCTCGTACATCTGCTTCATTATCAGCGAATAGAGTTTAAAACCTTCGATGTACACGGACGAACATTCCATGTGTTGCGTTGGAAATTTTTTGAGCGCGATGACTCTTCAAAATTGGGGGACCGAGGGAGTGCTTCAAGCGAGTTTGTAAGCCGAGCTTACACTACTTAGGAATTGACGTTTTTCAGCCATTCCTGATGATGGTAAGAAAATGTGCAAGCTTTCGAGCTTGCTTAGTAAGCGTCTAGGCTTTCAAAACATCCAAATTAAGCAGGACAATTGGACAAGTGTTCTCTCAAATATGTTCAGAACGTTAATTACGTGATGGTCATTCCCATTTGTAGGGTAAGAATACATAGTCCTTGAAATTAACTTTAAGATGTATTTTGTGCAATAAATGGATAAGTATTTTCTCCTTAAAGTAAAAATGTTCAGAACATCAGTCTGCATATTCCCCGTTGGGTTCCTATGTGAGTATTCTTCGGCCTCGAAACCGTCAATAGTCACCGTAGAATTTTCGAACTTTTCTGTTGACTGTTGGCCACTTTATCAAGCTATTTGTATTCTCGCAGTTCTGTCTTTCTTTTTTTTTTTTTTTGATACGTTTGTTTACTCTATTCTCTTCTACTGTTGGTAGCTCTCATAAACAGGACGCTTTAAAGTGGATCACAACGTTGTGATACAGGCAGTCAATCCTCTTTCTCTATACATGTATGTTAGAAAGCTTGAAATTCCGTTTCACAGTTCTTTATACCTAGCTGTTTACGAGTCCTCTCAGAGAGCAGGACGATTGCAATTTTTCCACGTCTTTATGATGATATTTTGCTTCTTAAGCCGCGTTCTTCGCAGAGTTATACTATAGAAGCAGTTGTTCCCCTCTGCTGGAATTCTCTTCCTATTACACTTGAAGCTTTTTGCTCAGTCAGTTCAAAGAAAAAAGATAGTGGAGAAGAGAGTCATTTTTATTATCAGTAAATCAAACAAAATTATAAATACTCGAGTGGGTAGCAGCAGATGTTCTTGTATAGAGGGCCTTAAGTTCGCAACCTGTCTGAACCAACATTCAAAGATATACAAAAAAATGAAGTCATCTCTAGTTAGGGAATATCATCCATCGGCATGAAATTCCATCCCCCACAGTTCAGAATCGATTTAAATCTGACGATTTCCGCATTTGTTGGTGAACCAGTATAATGAAAACCACAAATTGGATGAGGAGCTCGGCTAAATATAGGGCAACCAAAATAAAGTACGAAAAAACCTTTAATTAAAAGCAATAAGAATTAGAAAGAAAAGCTCAATAACCAAATATTAAAAAGAAAATTCTTTTTATATTTCCTTCCTCTTATTTGGCATCCAAGTCGGCCAATGAGCCGGTGAAACCAACAAGCTACTCACTGAGCACAAACTATGTAATGAAGAACTTGAAAAATGAAGTTATCAGCAGTGCCGTCAGCGAGGACGATATCAACAAGAGCCAACGCTATAAACCGAATCCCATTTACCGGCCCATAGAGAGTAACATTTTTGATGAAAGGAAGGCAAATCGTGAAAAAATCGACAAAATCTCATATACCGAAAAAAATGAAACTCAACCGCTTGGCGTGATCCAACAACAAGTACGTCAGCGCGCACTTAGCAGCGGAAGCGGCAGTACAGGCGGCATGTATACACGTCCCGGAAAGGCAACAACATTCGATGCGAATGGCAAAGTGGAATCGATTGCACTGCATCGTAGTGGCGAGTATTTCGGACCGGCGGTAAGTAGTGTCGACAGCAGCGCCATCAAAGCTGGGCGCGCATCAATTGAGAAGGCTGTTGAATTGGATAAGCAACGCAAAGCCGCACTGGCACTCAACAATCGTAATGTTGATCAGCGTAAAATACAATCAAATACGAAGGACATCGAAATGGATTCGGGTAATAATTTTGTGGCCGAGCGTCGTATGGTTATATTACCCACATCGTTGCCTACGCAGCGTTCGACATTACCAAATGTATACAGTAATTCGGGTGGTAATGGCATGAAGTTGGATGATGTAGATTTTTTGCACGCCGAGGGTCCGGTTCGTCGCCGGCATAGACGTGGCCGCAAACTTAGGTAAGTTGGCTGAGCCACGAGTAAAATGGATTTCATTCAATTAGGTCATATAATTTTTACTCATACCACAAACTAAACACAAATAATTAACTTTCATTTCAGGCGCAGCTCAGAGTTGCGGCACGCGGATTTTAATGTGAAATTGCAACGCCTAAAGGAGGAACTTAATCGTCCCATACGTACGATGCATGATTATCAAACACACACGCAACGCCCACGTCCCCAATTGCAGCAAAACAAGGACAATGAGTACAGTGCCAACCATAAAACACATAACATGAAGAAGCAAATATCGAAAATAGGAACAGAAACAGAAACCGCAAATGAGCGGCTGCTGGAAGGGAGCTATAAACAGCACGAACAGCGCCAACATCTGATGCTAGAACCGCAACAACATCATCAACGTCATCACCAATGGCTGACAGCCTTGCAAATGGAGCAAAGTCTAGCCAAAAATTTCAATTATTCAGCGGCTCAAAGCGATAAACTGGCAGCTGTGGGCAGAGGTGAAATGGACGGTTACGAACCAATGTTGAACAGTGACCGCATTATCGAACTAAATGCGAATGTGGCAGGCAGCAGTGGCAGTAGTAAAGTGCAAATACCATTGGAAATTGAGCTACAAAACGCTGAGTAAGTATACGAAAAAAAGTAGTTCCAAAGCAGATATTGTTTGTTTCGAAAGCTCTTTTGGAGTGTGTTTGTGTTAGTGGAAGGAACCGCATTTACGGAAAAGTAGTTAAAAGTATGCAAAGGCATTACTTAGCACGTATTTACGACTATCTAATAGTGCTGAGATAATGTAACTTTTTCATGTACCGCCAAGAACTTGTATTCCTCATGTAGCAAATTGATGATTGGATTTAGATAATTGACACTTCAACGAATCATGAATTTTAGAAAAATGTTCCCCACTGCTATCAAAATTCACAATATTTATCGCAGTAGGGGTATGATGTACATTTTCTTACTCCCAAAATTTCGTTACCTCAGCAAGGCGAAGGAAGTAAAATGGAGTACAATGGCAGCAAAGATAAGAAAGTTAGACCAAATTAAGTCTAACTTGGAGTCAGCATTAACACCAACAACAATGCCAGCCTTGAAATCCAACACAGAATCACTGTTGAAAATTGAAAAGTATAGTCCTCGCTCGACGATCGAGTCACTCATCATTTCCATCTTACTATATGGAGTAGATCGTGAACGATGACAACATATGATTAGTCGATCCTAGAAGTTTTCGAGAAAAAATTTTTGCGTAAGATTTATGAAACCTTGCAAATTGGCAACGGCGAACGATGAGCTGTACGAGAGTACGAGATATACGGCGACATAGTTCAGCGAATCAAGAGACAGCTATTATGCTGGCTATATCATGTGATCCGGATGGATGAGAACAACAACTACAATTTTACTTAATTTCTACTATTAAAAAAATTTTGACTTTCGTACTTTAAACACAATATAGGCTACCTTGGTAATCGATTACATCCAAAATATTTTTAGATCCGAACGAAAGTACTGATAACGTAAGGCGTTTTTGTCCATTTCTTAAAAAAAGACTAACAAATAAAAGCTTTGCCATATCCTTACTACGTGTACTCGTATTCTTTAAATTTTGATAACGGATGTAAACAAGATCCAGTTGACATGTCTTACAGAAGTGAGTTCTATTCTTTCTCTAACATCAATCAGGAATGAAAAAATTGCCAAAGTGACCACTTCAATGCTAGGTTCAAATACTTAAGTTTAACCTAACCTATCGTAATGTCTGGTTTTCTTGCGCGATGTACGTTCTCTTGGCTGATTGAGGTATCAGCAGGCTAGTTTGGAGCATACTTAATATACGCGCAGCTGCGTGAATAAATCGAATTGTAGTTGCGAAGGATAATTACAAGCCCTAATTAGGGGAATTTAATTTAAATATTGAATTTTTATTTATATTATTGCTCTAGCTACTCAAAGCCTTTCACTCCAATATGAATATGAATACCTCGAAGTAAGCCGAATATACCATTCGGTTCTACGATTATTCTCAACAATGTTACAGGGTTAAGAATAGCTTGTAACCCACACCCGCAAAATAATAACATAGCGCAGCGAATATACCTACGCAAGATCTAAGGATACTTACAAAACGTACTAATTTTAGTCAATCTGCCCGTGAACCCTTTCCCGTAAAGAAAAATTTACCATTTATGTTTGGATCAAATTGAACTTGGTTCCTGGTCTTCTTCCAACAAAACAGTCCACTTCTTGAAGTGAAAATAAATTCAATTAAATTGAATAAATACTATTTCTCCGAAGGGATTAGTCGCTGGTCCAAAATTTGTTTCTTACAAACCTCACCAGGAACCATAGCAAAGAACGGTATAAATTTTCAGTAAGAGTATAATCTGCCAAGCAGCTTCGGAGATACTAGAAAAACTCATGCAAACAAAGATTTTTAATTAAAACTAGAAGGAACGGATGTCCTCGGCCATGTCGAAGCCTTTATACCTTTCATGAACATATCAAATTTACTGCAAATTGCTAAATTCGATTTTGATAATTTTCAGTGTCAATATCAACTTGAATTTACGTCTCTAGATTACTAAATTTCCCACTCTTAGATGCTTTTTGATGGATTTTTGACACAAAACCTCATATCTGAACAAATCGGTTGTAAGGAGGCTATATGATATAGTATTCCGATTTCGATTATTTCCACTACCAATATGCAATTCATAATATGTGTGCATATACCGAACTTTACGCTCCTAGAGGCTTTTTGAACTGAGTTTTGACCAAAAACCTGAAAATATCTGTGTATTGGAGCTATATAATATAGTATTCCGATTTTGATTATTTCCACTACCAAATTGCAATTCATTATGTCTCTGAAGTAAACCAAGTATACCAAATTTCACGTTCTTAGGTACTGTTTTGAAGGATTTATGACAAAAAATTTCAAATCTGAAATATCGGTCGTACATATACTATATTTGTCCGATCTGGCCGCTTCCGACAAATGATAGTTTAAGCATGTAGGTGCATCTGCGTACTAAATAGACAGACGGACAGACGGACATGGCTAAATCAATTCAGCAGGTGATTCTGATACGATTGGATAAATTTCGATGGGTCTATCTCTTCTGAAAGGTATAAAAATGCCTCCTCTATTTTTGCCACTAGATGGTGTTGATATTCTTATTTATTACTCGTAGTGTGTCAAACTAAAACATGTTTGAAAGCTGATATTTTTTTTTTTTTTGACGACGAGGAACTCTGAGTTGCCCAACCGACCGAGGGGCGCGACTGATGGAAAAACGTAAAATATAACAGACCGGTGACCGAAAGCCAGGTACAGCCCGGACGGACCTGAATCCGAGACCGATCGCGATGCCCTCGACTAGAGAGATTATTTATAAGTTTAAAACTCTCAGTAAATAAAATGAGTCAGAAGAATCAAGGCTGGCGGAATGGGTCGTGCATTTCAAAATTTGTTTTGCATAAAGACAAGGAAGGGGGCCTAAATTATCTAGATTGTCTTAAAGGGACACTGAAGTTAATTTCGCTAAGTAGGAATGGACTATTGATAATACCTCTTATCAGCTTAGTTAAAAATAAATTACAGATTCCAATTTATCACTATGCAATTGATAATGTGGATTCCATACAACGTTACCATATTCCAAAATGGGCCTAACGAGTGGGGTGTAAAGTAATATGGGTCGTTAAACTCCTTAGCCCACCGCTTAATGAAAGCTAGGACTCCTTTAGCCTTATAAGCACAGGAATTTATATGCTTTCGAAAATCTAGCTTAGGGTCCATTGTGACACCGAAGTCAAGAAAGTCAGCAACTTGTTCAACATTGTTATTTTGAATCATATAGGCAAAGGATTGCAAAGATTTTCTAGAGAAGAACATATATTTCTTAAATAATATTTTTCGTAAGGACAGTTCTGTAAATCGTCATTCGTGTGCAAATGTATTTTGATTTGAAATTGAGGGAAATTTCCGAAGAAACATATTATGTGGTTACAATGAGGTAAAAGACACGAAAGACACGTGCAGAAAAATATGTGTACTTTAAGCTGAGAATGCTGTAAGTGAACGCCGGACCATGGGGCGGTTTGCTCGTTCCATAAGTTTTGATATCTAAATGAATCTTGTTCTGGTCGGCCAGTTGATCAAAAAGCCGCTGGTGAATTAAGATCGGCTTACAGGCTGTCAGGAAATGGCGGATGCATTAAGCAACACTCACGTTACAGTGTGAAATAATTTAAAAAAAAGATGGCTACTCACAAATGCTAGATATTTGGGTGCCACATGAATTAATCTAAAATAATTTAATTGACCGAATTACCATCAGTGCAACCCGGCGAAATCGAACCATTTCTGATGCCATTCATTACGGACGATGGAAAATGAGTTAAATACTAGCACATAAATGAACTCTCAAACCACATGCAAAGAAGTATGCAGTTAATTTCTTAGTGAGAAACAGAACTATTGTTAATATATAAACTTTGTAAAACTATTTCTCGAAAATGTGAGGAAAGAGGGCTGTTCGGTATTTGTAGAGTGCTGCTGTTAAAGTATACAAATCAAATTTTTTTACTAACATTTGTTTTACTTAATTGAATCTGCTGTGACACTTGAAATATAAAATAAAGTAATAAATCTTGCAAAATAGTTATTTTAAAACATAATAGGAATGGGCTGTTGTTAGTTCAACATTGCTTCAGGCTTAGATCAACCATTTGACCGAATCTTTAAGTTTCAAGACTTCTTAAATTTTAATCCTCTTTCTATGTATACTCCGATATGTATAAGTACAGATATGTATAAGAATTGTGTTTTCAGAAATTCAAGCCTTCTGAAACACCGCAATCGCATGGTACGTGCTGTGACAGCAAAGAAAGAACGAATTTGGGATTACGGCGTTATACCGTATGAAATTGATGGCAACTTTAGTGGTCTACACAAAGCACTTTTCAAACAGGCGATGCGGCATTGGGAAAACTCCACTTGCATTAAATTTATCGAACGCGATCCAGAAATACATCCGAATTATATAGTATTCACAGTACGCAGTTGCGGGTAAGTTCAGTTGAATGAATAATATAATACTGACAGCAAATACAACCTAAATACTAATTCACTAGTCACATAAACGCTTGATGCTCACTAATTATTTCTTACGTACAAATAAGCACCAATATACCTACATATCTACTTATATATACTTACATATATATGTATAAGCATATAAACATGTATATAAAAATAATTAGGAACCAAGTAACCTTTTTACCAAATCCAATTTCATTATGCTTCTTTCAAAAAAAAAAAATTTTAAATAATAAAAATTGCCACAGGTGCTGTTCATTTGTTGGCAAGCGCGGCAATGGAGCTCAGGCCATTTCGATTGGTCGTAATTGCGACAAATTTGGAATTGTAGTACATGAACTGGGTCATGTTGTTGGCTTTTGGCATGAACACACTCGCCCCGACCGCGAGAGACATGTCGTCATTGAGCACAACAACATCATGAAGGGTCAAGACTACAATTTCAACAAACTGACACCGGAGGAGGTCGACTCTTTGGGCTTACCATATGACTATGATTCTATTATGCATTATGCCCGCAATACATTCTCAAAGGGCTCCTATCTGGATACCATACTACCCATTGAGGTGAAGGGTAAGAAACGGCCAGAAATTGGTCAACGGTTACGCTTGAGTGCCGGTGATATTGCTCAAGCTAATTTACTCTACAAGTGTCCCAAGTGTGGTCGTACATTTCAAGAGAATACCGGCATATTTGCAAGTCCTTCATATTACACGGCTGGCGCATTGACCAACGAGACTGAGCAGTGCGAATGGCGCATCACAGCTACACATGGCGAGCGTGTGGTGTTAAAATTGGAAAATATGGTAGGTATTTTATACATATATGTGTGTTTGAACGAGAGTATGTTGAGGATACTTTCACGTCATTTTGATACGAAAATTTTCATTTCATAACTTTGCTTTCATCAGCTTGGTGGCAGTTATTTTATTAAATATTATGAACCATTCAGTTTCTTCTCCGCCTAAATATGTATATGTATATTAAAACATTTTACCAACTCTCACCTTTGCAGAATATTTTCAAATCAAATAGTTGTCAAACAGATTACTTGGAAGTACGCGATGGTTATTATCATAAGTCACCATTGATCAAACGATTTTGTGGTAAAGTGAATGGTGAAGTTTTGAAAACAGAATCAAGTCGTATGTTGTTAACATATGTAAATACGCATCGCATTGAAGGCTATCGTGGATTTAAGGCGGAATTTGAAGGTGAGTATAAATTAAATTAAATTGCTAATAAGAGTGATAATTCAAAGATTAGTAGAACCTTGTTGAATACATGCTAAGTCGAAGCCATATTTGCTAAACTTAAAAACGTCTACCTAAATAAAACTTCACTAGTCTGGAACTATTCATACGCAAGTTAATTCTGAATAGTTCCAAAATGATAGCTAAGGATATAAATTAATTGGAAGGTTTCGAACATGAATAATGTGTTTTTGTACTAAAATCTTTTCGTTTCTAATTTGTGGTCCTTTCCTTTGGCGAGTAGCAAAATCTTTTACCGAATTACAACGACTCAACATCTGCTTTATAGCACAATGTTTTCCTGATTTTGGTGACAGTCTATTTGCAATTTATGTAGATGCATTAAATATGAATGAGGAAATCAAACTCAGAAATAGGAGGATCAAACTATTATCTATCTTTCCTATTTGGTCTTTGGTGAATTTACCAAGTCTAAAACCACACTGACAAAGTTCAATTAGTTCGTTGATATTAAACCCCAATATCTCACACAATAGGCACGATAAGGCCTTATATGCTATATTGGGGAGGCTTATCATACGATGAATGGCGCAGACTGTGCGGTCCCCCTTTTTGTTTATTGAGCAGGATACACTTAGGTTCCAGTCGTCGGTCATGCTGTCATCAAACGCTATTCGGCAAAGAAGCTGATGCATGCACCTTGTCAGTTCTTCGCCGTGAAATGTACGTATATAGCTCTGCCGGTAAACCATCAGCACCCGCTACTTTGGTATTTTTCAAGCGGGCAACTACTATTCGAACTTCATCAAAGGTCTTTTTCATCATTATCCATTGGGGATTCATGTTCATCATCTCCGGATTTTGCAGTTTCACTGCTATTCAGCAATCTAGAGAAGTATTTCCTCCTCCTCTATAAACTCAATCTGCTCTAGGTATCGATCACCAGATTGCCTCCTGGATCCTACATGCTGTGTCTGCTGTGGTCTTGAAAACTTTTGTAAGTTGCCGAATCTTTTCGTTGAATTTTCGGACATACCCCCGGTCAGCTTTACAATGCATTTTGCTTCCTTCTTAAGCACTCGGTATCTATCCCGCCCTGCTCACGTCGTGGTCGGTCGCAACGTTGCGATTTAAAGTAGCATTTTTTTTCTCCACACTGCAATTCGACATTCCTCATCGAAAACCATTTGCTTTTTTAACGGAGAGCAAGCCGAGTAGAAAGCCGTCTGGGTGTCTGTTATGATTTCAGATTTTCGACGCCGAACCTTAGTTTTGTATATTGAGAGGCCTTCTTTGCTGCATAGAGACGGGTGCGTATCTTGTCTGTGACCAAATAGTTATCCCAATCGATGATAGGTCCTCGGAGCGTACGGACGTCGAAAACAATGGAGATATGTCGTCCGTCTATTATAATATGATCGATTTGGTCGCTGAATGAACTTTCTTTTCCCGAAATTAGCCTGAACAGGTTTGGTCATTTTTCGTAATATATGCTGAATTTTTCGATAATTGTGCCGAAAATAACTTCATTGTCCGCTGTTAAAATCGCCAAGCTCAAATAATGCGTCTTTGGTCACATCTTACTTCTCTTCCCTCACAGAGTGGGCGCAAGTCAGCGATATGTTGAAGAACTGCAGATTATGGTGAGACGATCATCCACAGGAATGAATACCAGGACCTGCCTATTGGTTTCTCTCCCACCAAAAACCCCATACCAAATTGGCTCTCCTTTATATGGCCACTGTAGTAGATTTAACCACGACCTATCTTCCTTCTTCCTTGGTCTTCCCATCTCACTTCTTGCCATCAGCTAGCTGGACAGCGGCTTCCCAACTAAAGGACCGGAAAATGCAGGTGCACGCTCTTTTAAGCTGCATAAGAAGTGGTTTGAAGTAGCACATAGTTTCCGAGTACCGCTCGTCATTCAGAGGTTGAAAATATCTTGCTAGAAGGGGAAGAAGAATTTTTCTAATCCTCTTAAAATGATTATTAGAAATATTCGGGCAACTCATCTGAAGATACTAGTTTGTTTTCAATATCATAATATCATTTTATTTTGCAATAAACACCTGTGCATGCATATCAAGGCTTCATTGTAACGATAAATTTCACGTTCATTACAAAATTTCTATCGTTTCGGTTGAAGCATTTGAGAATGTTACTTTAAAGCAGTTATCAAAATAAATTCTATTTCGATTTTAACCGAAAGGAAATGCTGCCGTATATGTATATGCAATTTTTATTTTATGGGCGATGTACATATATTTTATTTAAAAAAATTACATATTTTCAAACTCCCATTCACAAAAATAAAATTCACAATTCCAGTAAATGAATGAATCGTGATTACCTTTTATAAGCTTATTTCATTGCATATCCACTGAACAACAAGTCCAATTTGGCACGAGCTCCAACTCATGTACACCAGACTTTTCTGCTCATATTTAAATTTTCTACACTACATACAAATATATAAGTATCTATTATTTTCTCCTACTTCTTATAGTCATCTGTGGCGGTGAGATGTCTGTTGATGATTCGGAGGGTCGTTTAGAGTCTCCCAACTATCCATTGGATTACTTGCCGAGCAAGGAGTGTGTATGGAAAATCACCGTGCCAAGAGGCTACCAAGTGGCACTCAAATTCCAATCTTTCGAAGTGGAGAACCACGATAGTTGTGTGTATGACTATGTCGAGGTACGAGATGGCGCAACGGAGGATGCACAATTGATTGGCGTCTTCTGTGGCTACAAACCACCACCAAATATGAAGTAAGTACTACAAACATACACATATAGTTTATTGCAGTAGATTTATGTTTAAGCACGTGCCCTTGGGTAGACAAAGGAATTTTGTCTGCTGCATATTCAATTGAGAGTTGCCTTGCATAGAGAGTCGTGTCGGGTACATATCCTTTGGTTGTTGTGCTGTTCGGACGTGATGATAGCATGTGTGCAATTGAGCGAGCCTGAAAGCGAAACAAGAAAAAAAGAAAAAATGAAAGTGAAACTTTTCTTGACGACAGATTACTTATTATTCATTTCCCCATTTGGGCTTTTGATGCTGTTGTTATTACTATCTCTCTTACGACTATATTTTCCACTTTTTGTAGGTCAAGTGGCAATGCTATGTACGTGAAATTCTTCTCAGACTCATCCGTACAGAAAGCCGGCTTCTCAGCTATATTTATGAAAGAGGTAGACGAGTGCGAGACACAGAACCATGGCTGCGAGCATGACTGCATCAATACACTGGGCGGTTACGAGTGTAGTTGTCATATTGGATATGAATTGCATAGCGATAAAAAGCATTGTGAAAGTAAGTAACGGTTTAATATTCGCACATACAATAGGTATATTAAAGAATATTTTACACATGCAATATGATTGATTCCGGTATATTACAATCGTTTGTGATCGAATATCACGCTGGCAAGACCACGATACAACTTAGGATGACTGAACAGCGATGATCCCTATTTTAAATGAAGTACTAAAGATTAACTCCCACAAGAAGTAGCAGTACTTACTAGGATAGCCAACAATATTTAACTACCATGAGTTACGTAAGTTGTGCTTGAAAATGTGAAAAGTACGAGTTAACAACAGCGAGCCAGTCGTCTCTTCTTTTCTCTATTTGGCACCAATTGAGGTTACCAAGTGCGGCCAGATCTTTCTTCATTTGACTTTTCCAAAGTAGTTGAAGTCTTCTGCACCATATAGCAGAGGTGGCATGATGAGGGACTTGTAGAGTTTGGTCTTTGTTCTTCGAAAGGGGATTTTATTTTTGAATAGTCTACGCAGTCCAAAATACCTGTTGGGAGAGTGATTCTGTATGAGATTTCTAGGCTGACATTGTTGTTGGTGTTACTACTGGTTCCCAGATAGTCAAAGTAATCTACGATTTCAAAGTTCTGGCTGTCAACAGTGACTTAGTCTCTCGACGAATCAAAAGCAAATTCTATAATCATTCTCCTCTTGACATAGGTGCAGAAGCTTGGACGTTGTCCGCATCCGATGAGTCGGCTTTAGGAGTTTTCGAAAGAAAAGTTTAGCGAGAAGAAGAAGAACGAAACGAATATTTGATCTAGGTGATGACGAAAATCGGCAAGAAATAAAAAGACTGTCATTCGAGAGCACTGAGGTACTTATGTAGCTTCCTAATTCTCTAGCAAAGTGGCTGTTCCTATGTATGTATTTTGTTAAACTATAAAGCTTTCAGCATATCGTCTGACAACCACTTCCAAAGGAAGACACTTATGCTCTAAGATGAGATAAGATATGTATACATCGCCGGTACTTTTCTTTAGGCGTCTCAAACTGTATCCAAGCACATCAGATAGAGCATTCTAAATTAGACGGTTTTAGTAGTTGTAAAATATTTATATGACAAACTTCAAAGGCCAGAGAATCCTTCCTTTTCTCACTTTTAAAGAATAACAATGTGGAGTACAAATACCATTTATTGAAGACCAAGGGATAGATAGGCTGGTTATACTCGTATAATTTTGACACTAAGGTCAGAGTACTGCAGAAGGTTATATTTTTACATATTTAGACTTGACTTTGGCATAACTAACGTGTGGCAGCCTCATGTAATTTCTACCAGTTTAAGGCGTATCCATAGACCTTTAATGAGGGATACACAAATTCACCTTACCTTAAAAATTTTTAAATCAAAATATTATTTTAATAAATACTGCAGTACTCAAAGATTTTATAACTTTGTACTCTGTATTTCTTCTGAATTCTAGACGCGTGCGGTGGTGTTATCGAATACCCCAATGGTACTATCAGTTCACCGTCATTCCCCGATCCGTATCCGGTTTTAAAGGAATGCATTTGGGAAATTATTGCACTACCAAAACACAAAATATCACTCAACTTCACTCATTTCGATCTCGAGGGTAATACGCAACAGCAAACGGATTGCGGCTATGATTCAGTAACTATCTACTCTAAACTGAGTGAGAATCGCTTGAAGCGTATTGGCACATATTGTGGCACAGCTATACCACCCACAGCCACCTCGGAGGGCAATGCTTTGCGTGTTGAATTTCATTCGGATAAAACCATTCAAGGTACTGGCTTTGCTGCGGTCTTCTTTACTGACATCGATGAATGTTCGACTAATAATGGCGGCTGTCAGCATGAGTGTCGCAATACAATCGGTTCGTATATGTGCTTCTGTCACAATGGTTATTCACTGCATGAAAACGGGCATGATTGCAAGGAAGGCGAGTGTAAACACGAAATATCTGCACCCTTCGGCACCATCTACAGTCCCAATTTTCCTGATCTCTATCCACCGAATGCTGATTGTGTGTGGCATTTTTCCACTACACCAGGTCATCGCATCAAATTGATATTTAATGAATTTAATGTGGAATCACATCAGGTGAGTGAATTGGAGAGGAGGTGACTTTACTTCAGTAGTGGCTGGGATTATCAAGTTATAAATTTAATATTGCTACATTTGAATTTTTTCCTAGGAATGTGCTTATGACAATGTAGCAGTTTACGATGGCGAATCGGAGAGCAGTTCTATATTGGGTCATTTCTGTGGCGATAAAATACCATATCCAATCTCATCTACTACTAATCAACTATATATGGTGTTTAAAACGGACAAAAATAAACAAATGACTGGTTTCACCGCCATACACTCAACATGTGAGTAGACTCGCACATGAGTTTCCTTTAATTGTTTCAAATTTTTATTTTTATTTCTCATTTTCTTTAAAAGCATGTGGCGGCTACTTACGCGCCACAAATCAGATACAACAATTTTACTCACATGCTCTCTTCGGAAATCGTAACTATAATGAAAATATGGACTGTGAGTGGACGATTCAAGCTCCTGCTAGCAGTAATGTTCAATTACTCTTCCTCACATTCGATATTGAGTCTAGCGAAAATTGTACCTACGATTATGTGCAGGTGTATTCGGGCATGGAGGATACCAGTGGACCGATGTATGGACAATATTGTGGAAATACGGTATGAATATATATATTTAAAGTAATTTTCAACTAAATTTAAGGAAAACATTCTCGGAAGTAACATATAATGGACCAACAGATCTAAGCGCATTTGATCAGAGTTTCGTGATCGAACAACAACTAACATAGAACTTTGAATTCAGTAGAATCTCTCATAATACACAACTGCTATAAGTTACCTCAAGATTAAGGAGCGGTTAATGCAAAGATTTTTTACTGATTTAATTTCTTTCATCTCATGTTTTATTTTTCATAGGAAACATATGCCGAGCTATCAAAGGGCTCACCTCGTCTGCCATATTCGGTAAGATATTAACCTAAAAATGGTGACCCGAAAACGTTCTCTTTTGAGCGAGGTGGTTGTTAGATTACCTGCTTTAAGAAAGCACGCAAAAAAGTAGTTAGGTGCGTTTGGGACATACGTCGTCGATGCTTAGACACTTCGACAGCAATAGGTGATAGCTAGATTCCGATAGCGTCAGGCATGGGGTTTAATTGACTCTTTTTGCATGACGTTTGAGGGCTATTTTTGATTCGTTAAATCCAGATTCCACATAATTAAGCTCGTACTGATGTCTCTGTAATACGGGCAGCATAATGAGCCTACTCAGTGGCTTGGGGACGACCACTTGCGATCAGGTCCTCAACCTTCCATTTCAACCTACCAACAAATGCGGTTCTGCTTCAAGAAGGTGTGCGCAATAGTTGAGTTGACAATTTTGAGAATGCTGTGTACGGTGCACAATGGGACTGTACAGCAAGAGCTCTTAAAAATTGTGGTATATAGGATTTCGAGTGTAACCTTTTTTGAATAATTCTCTAATTTCAACGGTAAAAACTAAATCAAATTTTTTTACTTTCCAGCTTCCACAAGACATTATTTCACTCACCGATTCACTTCTCGTACGCTTTAAAACTGATGACACCGTAACGTTGAAAGGTTTCTCAGCCTCTTACGTAGCTGTGGATCCGTTCGAGAATAGTGACGAAGATTTCAATTCTTATAGCGCAGAACGTGCTACACCCTTCCCTGGTTCTTTGAAGAGTATCTACGAAGATTCGGATGAGTATAGTGACTTCAGTGAGAATCAATTAATCGTACGACCAAGGGGTCGCTATTATAATGGTTTCTAAAACGCGGTTCATCGTGGGTGGCATCCGCCCATATTCTATGTAACTCCTTGAAAGTGGCCAAAACGGATGAGGTTTGTACAGAATACTAACGGAAAAAGGATGAAGAATAAAAAGAAAATGAACATTGTAAAAGTTAAACGCAAAAGGGTAAAGATGTGGAGGAAACGCATAAGAAATGAATGAAATTAATGACAATAGCGAAAAATATTCGTATCAAATAGAATTTAGAATTTTCATCATCTTCTAAAGCATATCAAATATCTAAATCATCATCAAGTCAAAATATAGTACGAAGAATGAAAAGTTAAATAAAATGTGAAGTATAAAACCAAACATTTATTAAAACTTAAGAAATTTTTTGACTTATTTATTTAAGTGTGCCATTTACTTAAAAAAATATTCAGAAAACAATAATGTAGAATTATTAAAACAATTAGTGGGAGAAAATCCTCATTAAATACCAAAATCTGAAGTTGAAACCCCTGTTTGAGCAGTGTAAAAAATCTATGGGTGAAAAACAACCAAATATAATCACAGCAACAATAAACAATTTGAAAAATAATAAACAATTTGAAATAAATTTCAAAGCATATATGTATGTACTACAATACTTACTGACCTAGATTTAGTAGCGTTCGAAGAAATAAATAAATATACATACATAAATATATATATGGATGTTGTTATATTTACAACTTCTTGCATTTTAATTTAAACTAAATGAAATAATAAATAAAATACAATAATTAATTTTTAAGAAAATTTTTGAAATGAAAAAACACAAATGTGTATTTTAGAAATGTAAACTGTATCTACATACAACTTGTCGGCAACTTAAAAACTATACATACTTGTATGCGTACATAAATATGTATGGAAAAAAAATTTAACTAAAAACTTAGGCTTAATTAAGGGAATTGCATTTATGGATAATAATTGAATCAAAAAAATTATAAATATATAAATATACTTAATAAAAACCCACTATAAATTTTCCCTTGCTCTTTGTAGAAATTTTTGGAAATTTTGAGAATAATATATAAAAAACACGAACATATCTAAGAAGTAAATTCACACATATTTATACACTAAGAACACATCATACATACACACATTAACCAAAACTTAAGCTCACATGGGCCTAACCTTTCATGGAAATGGCACATTATTATATCTACATACTTATACAAAATAAATATTTAGAAATTAGAAAAAAATTCAAATAATAAATGTTTTATTTTCAATTATATGGACTATTTCAAATTCTTATTCTTCTTTGACGTAGGCGCCGCTTAGGGGGTTATACACGAATTAACAATAGCCACTTAAGGGATTATAGCCGAAATAACAAATTAGACATACAGCCTGAACTTTCCAACGGAGCTGAGGAATCATAAGCAACTTGTAAAGTTTAGTTTCTGTTCGTCGAGGAAGGACTTCACTTTTCAATTGCCTACTCAGTACAAAGTATCACCATTTGACACGGTTGAATCTGCGTTGGATTTCAAAGCTGGCATTGTTGTTGGTGTGGATGCTGGTTCTTAGATAGACGCTCTTGTAGAAGGTTTAACCTTCTCTGCTTAGATCTGCAGCTCATATTATTTTTCCCAGCGTTTAGTAAAAAAAGCTAAACGATAAAACGTCACTTTTTCTGAAACCTCGTTTGGTACTGAAAGGCTCGGAGAGGTTTTTCCCGATACGAACGGAGCTTTTCAGCTTTGCAGGGATACCAAATTCAGATATAGCATCATAGAGGCAGCTTCTCTTCATGCTATCGAAGGCTGCTATAAAATCCTTTGTTAACGGGTATTTTACGAATCAATTATAGATTTGCCAGGTCAGTTTGTACACTAGAGAATACTTTATATGTGAGTATGCTTATTCTATGATAATTAGTGCGGATTGTAGATTGGACACAGCACACTTAGCTTTCAATTGTTGGACATGATTTACTTTGACCATATTCTACAAAGCTAATGCAAACAACGTGTCAGTCCTTCGGCGTCATATGTAAATAGCTCAGCCGGTAAGCTATCAGCGCCTGCTGTTTTGTTATTCTTGAAGCGGGCAATCGTTTCCATTATCACACATTGAGGATTTACTACTTTTACTTTTACTACCATTCTACAGTCTGGAGAAGTTTTTCCCACCATAAACTCAGACAGTGGACATCGGTGACCAGATAACCTCCTTGGTTGTAAATGAGTATGCTCTGGTCTTGAAGCCTATTGTAAGTCGTCTCATCTTTCTCCACGCGATCGGCTCTTTCTTTTTTCATCTACAAATGCTTCCCTCTTCAGCTCCCAGTATCTATCACACCCTGCTCGCGCCGTGGCCGATCACTACATTGTGAGCAGGGTAGCCTTTTTTATCTTAAATTTTTTAAGAGACATGTTGATGAATTTTGACGAACTTTGCTCTTATTTGAAATAAATATTTTCTATAAATTTAAAGATTTGCTCTAACCGGAACTCGATACCATCGCTCTCCAGATAAGTCAGCGCCCGTCAAGTGATTGAGGTAATCGCTAAAGGTAACACCAACAGGGCTCAGACTCGTTATGTTTAGAATGACGTAATAAAAATTTTAAGAACTGCAGAATGGTATTTAAATTTTCAACGAAATAATGTAGAATAGAATTAATAATTAACGCTATTACAATAAAACTTAGATCTAGTTATCCGAAGGCAACTAGAGCCCACATGTAGGAGTACGCAGATTGACTCGTGATTGGGCACACACGCACTCCACTTATATAAATGCGACCTGTATGCTCAGTTCAGATAGATATTTCATACAGTTGAGTACTCAAGTATTGTCCTTATGAACTAAAACCTACCCCCTTTATAGACCTTTATAGCGAATGCAATCATTTAAAAATCGTCCGAGTAGGACCCATTTCCATTCCTTCCCCTTCTAAATTGAATATACTCGTAAAACTTCGGTATACATTTTTGTGAATCTATCTCTTCTTCTTTTGGTGCTTACATACTTCAGGCCAAAGTTAATAAACCCTTGCATGTTTCTGAAAGGTATAACAAGCCGTTAATACCTGAAATTGCTTGAAAAATGTGCTATGAACCAGTGCCTTTGAAATTTTTTGATATGAAAAACATTTTTTTAATTGATACAAAAATACTGTGTTTTAGCATTATTCGAATATGAATAGATTCAGCAATTGTCCCAAATGTCGCTAGGCTCTTATAAAGTATATCTATTATTATACAGATTATTCATAACGGCATCGTAAACAGGATGAACAAATTTTTGTTTCCGGGAATTGTGGTTGTTGTTGTTAAATATGTATACAATAATACATTTGATCGCCGGGGATCTAACTTGGATCGGCCTAGTCGAACGCAACCAGAGAACTTAAAACAACGAGAAGATGCATGCCATTGCAATATCGAACCTTCTTCAAACAATTCCTAAAAAATCTCGAGAAACGAATTCATCACACTGTTAAATAACAATCACCTCGAAATAAAATGTTGTTACCACTAAACTGGGACTAAATACATTTTTGAGGTTATCGTCCTTTTTGACAAAAGTTCAAATTCCTTTCGCTGATGCTACTAGAAGACCTTCAGAGAAGTTATATGTTCTAAACAATTATTTTCCCCCATGAACCAGCATTTTAAGAAACCTATAATGAAGTGTCTCGCTATAGTGATATCGAAGAAATAGCGTCTACAGTGCCAAAACTTTTACCCAAGTAGAACTAAACGGGTTTTAAGAGATCATGAACTATCTAAAGAATCTGCAGAGGAGCATTTGTGTATGTCTAAAGATGGTTAACTTCATATTAGGACAACAAAAAGGATACACCAAATACCCATGTCTTTATTGTCAGTGGGATGGTCGTGCCAAGCATCAACACTAAAAAAAAATAGATTGGCCTATACGTGAGTTGTCGGAAATAGGAAAGCATAATGTAATAAACCCACCTTTGCTCACAAGAGATAAAATTATATCGCCCTCTTTTCACACCTAAACTAAATGAAGGCGTTAGGAAACATGGGCACCGCTTTCTCTATATTACGAGAAAATTCTCTAATCTTACCATAGAACAAATAAGAGCGTTTAGGTTTAATGGCCCACAGATAATAATTTTGATAAAAGATTATGGTTTCTGAAGTTCAATGACCAATTTGGAACTACTTTAGAAATCTACATGTACAAAATCAATATTTTTGCTATTAATAAGAATCCAAATTGAAAAATATCGCAGCTAATATATAATAATATCAATTTTTTCGGGATATGCTCATGCAACGACCCGTATATGCTCATTCGTTGACAATAAAATACGTACGAAAATGATCCACTAATCACATTTAGATGAATGGAAGATATCGCATTGCCATTGCCTTGCAGCCGACGACACAAGCAGCAAAGCGAAAACCATTGACTTGTGACCGCTGGTAGATGAATGATTTTGTTTTCGGCAAAGGGATTCTCAGTCGTATACCGACCGGTGGAGTGACTAAAGTCGGTGCCAAACATGCGCCAGCTCATGTGTATGTTGTTAGCTATTGGAGATCTGTGTAAATGCGCAAAAATGCTTAAAAACAATTTTACTTCGATGCGATGTGGCGCAAAGTTGATCGTGGGCAGTGTCGATGTCTGATTTGTCGATCGGTCTGCGGCAGACAGTTGTGTTACTGAAAAAAAATATAACATCTGCAGTAACACACTTACACACACATGCTTGGCGGACGTTTAAATGTTCGTTTATTTGCCTAATTGTCTGTTTGTACGACCGTCCGTCTGATACAATTGTCTGGGTGTCGGTTCATCTGTCTCTTGCCTGTCTGACTTCGTTCAGTGTTCCGTGGCGGTGTTTTGCCTATCCTTTTTTACTTTATTCTTTATATTTATTGAATCTTTACTTAAATATTTCAAATTTGGTTATAGCTAAAGGGGTGTTCGATGACGTTTTTTATGTGGCCATTGGATGTCAGTATTTTCATTATTCAAAACCATGGTACATGGTGGGAAGGCGTAGTAAGTCTTTTAAGAAATTATTTAATATTTTTCGGATTAAGAATAATTTAGTTCTGACGGATTTGGAGAGTTTACTTTTGTTGAGAAGATGAAAGAAAATAAATGTTAAATATACTGTGCGTCCGGCTGGCATACCTGCTAAAGTGATTTTTAACAGAACTCTACTCTTCGGAGTTATAAACTACCTCCTACGGTGGCACTCCGAAATTTTGGATTATTCAACAAATAGCTTCATATAAATTTAAAGGTTACAAAAGTGTATAAAATCTTTATTTGAGTCGATAGAACGAACAATATAATTTTATGTTTAAAGCTTATTAAATTAAACATTGGCTTCGCTGCAAATGGTGCATAAGCTGACTCCAAATTTGGCATACTCTCTTCAACCTATCTTTCCGGGTTCTCACGAAAAATTCTTCCATATCGGCTTCTAGTGCCTCAATCGATTGGGGCTTATTACTATAGACTTAACATGACCCTACATAAGATAGTCTAGAGACGTTACATCACAGGATTTAGGCGGCCAGTTGACTGGTCCCAAACAATAAAAAAACTGCTCACTGAACTCGCCTCATAATTGGGTAATTTTTACGCGTGATGTGTGACATGTTAGCCGTTGTAGCAGATCTTGTATTTTATAAGGTTTCTCACCCAAATCCTTCCAGAAAATTTTCCACGAAGTCAAGTAACAAAAGTCTGATTGCTGCGAACGGCGCCGAATCGATAATTCAAGTTCATCACTACCACTGACGGATACAGTTGCGATATTTTCCTTTGTCCGCACTCTGCGGGCGTGTCCTGAAAAGCAAGATTAAAACTATAATTCCGATAATTTAGGCAACTGATCATATGAACACAGAAGGCAATTAAAAGGCTGAAAATTTGCCAATTCTTTTCGGCAAAGACCGTCTATAATCTTTATAGATAATGATAAATAAGCAAAGTTTCACCTCTCTAAAGTTTTGTGATCCAGAGAATTAATAAAGCCAATAACGATAAATTATTGTTTACTGCCCGATTGAATGGGAATAAAGTAGATTTCAAAATTCTCATAGCAATAACCTGCTCTCGAGGTACCCACAGTTCACAGCAATATTTCTTGCAGTGCATTTACAACACTTGTGCGTATGTATATGTATTTAATTTGTAGACTGTGTTAGGAAGATCGCCTTTGGATTCTGTACGTTGCTTACCACACACTACAATTCCACTGGCTCTCTTCTTTGGCAGCTTAATCTTTGCTTGCTTTTAGAATGCTTCTTACCTACGATGACCGCGGTTTGCCTGTGTACATGTATGTATATATGTATTTACGTATGGATTTACATATGTATTTCAGTGTGTAGGCAGCGAGGCCGAGAACAAATACTTGCAGTTAAAATTGGACGCAGATCCCTTAATGTGCTCAGTGAGTTATTATTTTTAGTGCGGTTCGGTACGGACTGAGAGTTCTACGCATTCTATACAGAGCAACTGCGCAGACGTAAATGTAAATTAATTAATTAATAATAAACAGAAAACCAAAAAGGATACATAAATATGTGAGTGTGTACATAAGAAAAATAATTAATCAAAAAATATAGTGAAAAGTAACAGAAAAGGCATTATTATTTTGTTATCGTTATAAAGTGCGTAATCTCTTTTGAGAAAATAAAATAATTTTTAAGCGCCAAAATGGCTCTGTTGTTTGTGCAACCGTGCTTGGTAGTATATCTTTTACTACCGTTAACTATCTATGTGTCACCTATGAGAGCAAATTCACTTTCAACTCACCAAAACCCGCAACACCTCAATCACCGTTATTTATCACAACTCGCACTCACAAGTCAATTACAAATTGTCGATGGGTTGCAGGTGGAAACTGAGGGTTATTTCGATATCGTTGAACAACCGGAGCAATTCGTTGAAATCGATACGCAGACTGTAAGTACACTATAACTCCATGCTCCAACCGTATTAGTGTGTAATAATAAAGATTTATACCAAGACGCCACTCAACTCCACTTCATCACCTCTTCCTTTTTGTATTTATTTTTTTGTTTGTTTCATTTTGTTTTTGTTTTTTTAGGCGCCAGAAACCAAAGGCAATAATGGCGCCATTGAATCGACCCATCTACAACATCTACCTGATATTGCCGCCGCTAAGGCGGAGGCGGCAGCCATCAGTGCAGCCGGCGACAAGGAGGCGAAAACTTTGTGGAGTCGCGCCAACGAAAATCGACCGGCCTTCTTCTACGACAGTGCCGCATTGTCGAAAATACAATCGAATATAAAAAGTATCGACACCGACGATGGCGGGAATTTTTTCTACGAACGCAACATTGTAGTGGAGCCGGCACTTGTGAGCAAAGCAAAGCTCAAGTCGAGACGCAGGCATAAGAACACAACAATAAAAAGCAATGATATAAGCGGCATACAACGCCAGCGGGTACAAAGCTTGGCATTTCGGAGGTGAGTTAAAAAGAGAAATACAAAACTGAGAAAAAGAGGCAAAAACAATTCGGGGGACAAGCACCTACATACTATATACATATATGTATATTTTGGAAGTGTGAGTATGTAGTTATATGTGAAAGCATTTTGGTTATGTCGGCTGTTGATGTTGTAGTTGTTGTTTGTATTTTTTAGATTGTGGTTTTAGTCGTTAAAATTATCTACCCTGCGCATCTGCTGACTGTTGCGCATTCGCATTCAAAAATCGTATATTGTGTATACTTGTTGTTGTGTCAAACTTAGTAGCAATATAGTCACGTGCCTTCCAGACCACATATGCACTATTTACCGCTTGATTTCGGACATGTGAATTCGCAAAACCAAAACGTAGAGCTATAAATTTCAATTAAGCACTCAAAGATCCACTCCACACATCAGTTGAATGCCTCTTGTTCATGTACAAGTTAAAAGAGGTTAAAGCAAGGATTTTTCTCCTTTTTTATACTTATACTTGTATATTTAAAGTTCTGTCCTCTGCGCATTAGTTTTCATTTACCAAATAGTCAGGAGACATTTTTTTTTTGCTTAACTTTGATATAGGATGTCACTCCAAAACTAATATAAATGTGGGGAAGGAAATACAGATGTATGTTGGTCAAAATCCTTACCAGCTTGGTGAGACCACAACTGTAACGGAAATCTTCAGCAAATATTTAAAAATATGTTGAACTTCTGGTAACTGAGTCAACCGATATCAAGGGCGGAAGAAGGGTTCAACACAATATGTACATAAATTTACATTGTGGTGTAGTCCAAATTTACTTTGAACTCAGTTAATCGACCCTAAAGTTGGCAGAAGAATACATCACTGATCAGACCATGCGCTAAAGTCAAATGTCTTGATGTCGTAGCTGGCTGTAATTTTGATTAAGTCTTTTCAAATTAATTCAATTAAATTTTTCTGACAAGCGGTGGCCCTTTTTAATCAAGTTTTCTACTTTAACAATGCTATCTGCCTATATTTTAGTATTTAATTTTTTTAAATAAACATTTTAAATATGGGCAACTCTGATGCTCAACTTGAAATAATTCAAGTTACCTTATAAATGTAATTGCATTACATTTTTCAAGCAGGTGACATATTTTTTGACTTAAACATATTCAAATTCTACATTAAAAAAATTGTATTTTGTGGATTTTAACAATTGTTATTAATTTAAAAATTTTAAACTGATGGCAAATCTCCTAAAAAATTTTCCGCTGAAAACTTTCTTAAAACTTTTTTTAAAACCATATTGCTTTTATTTTATAATGGTCATATTGTAAAATTATTAATTACACTAGTAAACATGGTTTTGGACCTAGGCAACCAAAAGTTGTTCCTATGATAATTTATGATGCTAAATCAGAACCTTAACTAAGTTTTCTAAGATTAAATCTAGTTTTCAATATAGTCAATAACTAACTTTTTCATGAATTTGACTATTAATTGTCATTTTATTCAATTAAAAGAAACAAATTAGAAATGAAGAGGTGATCCATTTCGAGGATCCTTACTTTTTTAAATAAAAAACACAGAAAATTCAAATTTATTGGGGAAAGTTTTATTATCTTTATTATTATTATCTCTTTCAAATGTTGGTCGCGGCTACGTCTCAGACGGTTCGAGCATTTCGACTGGTAACTGGCGATGACACGCGTGATGCTTTGCTCCAAGGCCTGAATCGAAGTGGGATTGTCCGCATAGACTTTAGACTTTACATATCCTCATAAGAAAAAGTCTAACGGTGTGATATCACACGATGTTGATGGCCAATCGACCGGCCCAAAACGTGAAATAATAATAAATAAATCCATTGATTGAGGTGATGTGTGGGAAGTGGTGCCGTCTTGTCGCGGAGGTCACGATTTTCAATTTTAGGCATCAAATAGTTGGTTATATGATCGATAATGATCGCCATTGACGGTTACGTTTTCACCGGCATCCTTTTTGAAGAAATATGGACCGATGATTCCACCGGCACACAAACCACACAAAAAAGTTGTTTTTCTGTATTAAATGGCCGCTCTTGAATCTCTTCAGGTTGCTCATCGTCCCAAATGCGGCAATTTCGCTTGTTTACATACCATTGAGCCAGAAATGGGCCTCACCGCTGAACAAAATTTGGCTTTTCTAGAGCCCACTTGGGAAGGTCGAGTAGCTTCAGTTCTTGCACAAGATTAATATCTCGACGTAAAATGCGCCAAGTCGTTCCATACGTCAGTCCGAGTTGCTACGAACGGCGCCGAATCGACTCTCCACGGTCTTCTTGTACAGTCTCAACTACTGCCGCTATATTTTCTTCACTGCGTGCTGGTCGTGGTCCATTCGGTTGAATATTATCCAATACTACTTGGTTCACCCTTAAGAGTTCAACTGTATTCGCTCATCTTGCCCTCATCCCAAAATCCTTCGTATTGTCTTTCGATCTTGGGTAGATCTTGATGTAGCCGCTTGTTCGCTGCTTGTATCGTGTAAGTTTTCGGAGAAAAATCGGGGTAGGAATGTAGGACACATTCTAGCTCTAATCTTTCGAGAACTTTCCAACAAATTATCAAGAAAGTGTTGAAAACATTTTGAAAAGATTACCCTAGATTATGCTTCTACGCCATAATGCTCGGCTCCCACGAGTGATGAAAAGTGCGGTTTGTTGGATAGTGCAAGTGCCTAAAAGAATTCAAATTACTAATGATGGATTCCCACACGAAAACTCGGAAACAATATAACCTATCAAATATTGTTAAGAATCGGTCTAATCCGCTAATCTCATTAATATTAATTAATTTAATTAAAAAGTGAAACAGGTGACAGCTCCGCTCAACATATTTTTCTCTGTAAGCCTTCATAATTCTCTTCAATGGGTATCAAAACCCATATGGGATATTTCTTTAATTTTTTAATTTTTATCTTCTCATCTTCATATCTACCTCTCTTCCAAGTCAAACAAAAATCAGAAACATTATATCTCAGTAACATTTGCTAAATATGACCTCAGCGTCATCTGCTTATTATTTTTTTGCCGGAACATTTCCTGTCAAGCTACTGATAGGTCTTCCCCATTTTGAAGCTTAATGGCGTAAAATGTGCTGATCAGTTAAGTTACTTAAAACAATTTTTTTTTAATTTTAACCTTTGTTAATTTTTGTTTTAATTTTCATACAAAACTTTATATTTGTTTCTGCAAAATCCCTTTTATAAAAAATTGTGGTTACGCGCCTGTCTCCGCTATGCACACATAAACAATAATACGCCGGCATCCTTGCTTAATAACAAGCGTCCAACGGACAAACAACTGTCTCAAACAGGTAGACAATTTGGCAGTCCTTTTTAAATCACATAGTTATATGCAGCCACACGTACTTGTACTTTCATATATTCATACTCGTATAATCACTGCTCTTACTACAACAAACTGCTGCTCTTACCACAGCACCTTTGTTTACTTTAACATTCACCTTTTTCCCCTTTGTGCTCTAGACAAACACCTGCATGTCTACGTATGTTTGGGAATTTCCAAATAAATTCTTCAATTAGTGCTGCGGCTCACTTGTGTTAGATAAAATAATTCTAAATTTTAAAATTCTTGTTTTGTTATTCGTGAGCCGCGGGTTCAATCTCAATGTCCTTGAATGAATATATTAAGTGATTAAGTGCAACATTTATAAGTAGCCGAACATTAAAGGTTTTCTTGAGCAAGGGTCTTTTTTCAGTATGATCTGTTAATGGTAATTGTTTCCACATAATCGTTGAAGTCACTTATGACATTCTGAGAAATACAATGAATCATACATACCCGTTCAAAGTGGTTATAAGTTAGGGCTTTGGAAATTATTCGAATAATTAACAAATAATTGCAGCACTTGCAATTGCAGCAGCTCAAAATTGAATATTTGATCTCTAGGGCATGCAATAGAGCCAAAAACTTAAGGAATATACTTGGGTTTCGAGGTCTTTATCAATGTGCGCTACGGATAGCAGCTTAAGACTGGATTTCTGCCCGCAAAGCTTATTATAATCTTATAATACTATCGGCGATGCCAGCTATTAAACAGAAAAAATAATACTTTTCAACCGAAGAATAAAAATGGTATTTATTACGAGTACTGCCGATGAAAATTTGGAATTTCCTGCCGAAGCAATTCCAGTTTTAGGTGTATGTTTATACATTTCTTTGTAATAAATATTTACCAAAATGGATTTCAATTTTTTCAGGTTTTTTTTGATGATTTGGTGTGAGACCACTCCTGACTTTTATACAATTTTTATCGGTTCCTTTAGGCGATATAAAGTTGATACTCACCAATCATTTGCGGAATGAGCGAGAGTCCCTACTGTGCAAGTCCAGAACTTCGATGGATAAACGAACTCACCATTAGCAATTAGGATGCCTATTCTGCTTTATGCCTAAGTTTGATCAATTTATATGGCTTGGTCCTATGAAGCCTTATCTTTCTTTAAGAACCGTAAAGTATAGAGTAACTGATAGCTTCCTCGATATTTCCTCAATAATTTTTCTAAGAATAGTTTTTATCATTTAAAAACAGAGTATAAACGAAGGAAAAATTTACAGTTCTAAACCTTTTCTTAAGCTTGATATTCTCTGCTGAGGGGCGACCGAAATTATAAAAATTAATTTTCTATAATTTTGGATATTGCTCGAACTTGGACTCGAACGCACGCCTTCCGAATTATAGTACGCAATGCTAACCACTCGGCTATTGCGGCTTCTATTAGACGTAGTAATAACCAGATTTTTGAGAGTAGATATTTTCTATGAGCGCCTATAAGGTAGCGTTCGAAAGCCTCTGTCACGACATAAAAATCGTGCTTGGCATTTTTAAAGCCAGGATGTGCAAAGAAGGCATGAAGATCGGAAAATTCAGCGAGATATCCTTTAAAGGGATGAGGCTGATTGGCTTCGCCGGTGCCCGAAATATGGTTTAAAAATATCTAACAAGCTACTTTGCTGTCTCTGGATCAAAAAACTTGAAACCATATCGACCATGTTCTGATAGACGTGTCTTCACGTTTCCAGTGCCTTATATAAGAGTACTCTCCTTGGCCCAAACATCGACTCGGACCACTATCTTGTTTGAAGATTATATGTTGAAAAGCTTCAATAACAAAAATTTTCTGCTCGACTTACTTCAAAATCTAAGGAAAGAGAGCTGCAAACCAAATTATAGATTTTCTAAAAGCTCAAGAGAAGAGCTAGTACGAGAAAAGCTTGTCCTACCGCAGTGCAGAGAAAAAATACTACCTATCTCGCAACGTTGCGGTCGACCACAAATCGAACGGTTCGGAAGAAATATCGGGAGGTGAAGAGGGATATGAGACGCATATGAAAACAGAAAAGGACAGAGGCTGAAATGAAGGGAAATTTTAAAGTTCTACACCCTTTCTCAAATATTTGTGTTAATCATTACTATGATTCTTCACCTCCAAAAGGTTGTTTGTCCAGGGTTATCTTGAGTGGAAAATTGAAATTGTTCTTTTAATTGAGTTCTTTAGTGCCAAATAATACCAATTTGGTTTTTAAAGAAACATATTTCAACGAAGTGGAGGAAAACAGGGTTTTGTGTAGACACCGGCTACTGCATTAACTAAAGATTTAAGGTATGAAGTTACTCGTATCAACCTCTCCCTAATAATAGTTTCTGGATCTACCCCTGTAATAATTTAATTTAATAAACCTGAAAGTTATTTTCTGGTAAGAAGAATTTTCATCAAGATGTTCTTAAAAAAATTTTTTATCATTGAACTTTGATACATCCACAAAGGCTCGTTCTTTTATCTTTAATTAAACTTTTAATCAATTATTTAAATATACATATAAAGATTTATTTACACAAAAATGCTAATTTATATTTTCATAGGCGCTTGTTCAAACAACTCAAAGGAAAACGGATACCGATTCGGCAGAAACATCGTAAACGTCAGCATAAACGGCGCATCCATAAATGTCACAATGAAGCGAAGCGAAGGTAAACGAGCTCTGTAAGCTTTTTGAACTGTTACATATATATTCATAACCAACGATTCAGCACAAGTATTGTTTTTACAGGCATCCTAAAAAATCAACGAAAGGTAATGATAAGCCCAATATACCTTTTCATCATCATCTGAAAAATGAAGCGTATCTAAATGCAGTTTCACGTCCACGGCGCGCAGTTACAGCTAAAAAGGAACGTATTTGGGATTACGGTGTCATACCATATACTATAGATGAAATTTTCAGTGGCGCACATAAGGCACTTTTTATGAGAGCTATGCGACATTGGGAGAACTCTACGTGCATAAAATTTGTAGAACGCGATCCGAAAATGCATCCCAACTATATACACTTCACGGTTAAAAATTGTGGTTGCTGTTCGTTTGTGGGCAAACGAGGTTCCGGGCGTCAGGCCATTTCTATTGGACGTAATTGTGAAAAGTTCGGAATAGTTGTGCATGAGCTAGGGCATGTTATCGGCTTTTGGCACGAACATACACGTACCGATCGTGACAGACATATAATGATAAATAAACAGAATATAATGAAGGGACAGGAATATAATTTCGATGTACTCTCACCAGAAGACGTTGACTCACTCGGCTTGCCATACGACTACAATTCTATAATGCATTATGCAAAAAATACATTTGCTAAAAATATTTATTTAGAAACCATTCAACCGATTGGTATTTCAAAATCTCAACATATTGAAATCGGTCAAAGATTACACTTGAGTCCGGGCGATATTGTTAAGGCAAATCGTTTGTATAAATGTGCTAGTTGTGGACGTACATTTCAGGAGAATTCTGGGCAAATAAAATCGCCTCATTATGATTACTCATCCTATGCCGAAATACAACAGACGAATATTGTGGACGATGGCGGAAGTGGAGATTATGAATTGAGTGACTTTGACAAATCTCTAGACAAATGTGAATGGCGTATTACGGCGACCAATGGAGAGCGCATAATATTACAAATTCACCAAGTGGTAAGTTTTGATAAAAACTAATCAAAAATATTTTAGTTATTGGTTGTATGACAAATAGGGAAGATACATAGCTATATGTATATTTTCAAGCATAAATATTAAAACCTTATCTATTTCCTAAAACTATTTACTTTTTCCTCTTTGATTCTCCTTTATAGCATCTTCTACAATCTATCGATTGTTCTGTAGATTATTTAGAAGTACGCGATGGTTATTGGTACAAATCACCAGTTATTAAGCGACTTTGTGGTAACATGACAGCGCAAACATTAAAGAGTACATCCAGTCGAATGCTCATAAATTATGTAAATCATAATGCGATTAAAGGATTCCGTGGTTTTTCTGCTGATTTTGATGGTAAGTAAAAATTAATGATTAGAGTTTTAAAAATTTTATTCTAAAAACTTTTCGTTTTCATTACATCGGCAGACTTACATATATGTATGTATATACATATATAAAAAAATGATAGAAAAATGAATTAAAATACATATGTATGTTCCTTCCTCTAACTCGTTTAAGAATTTAATGGCCAATTCCATGCGAAATTCGGAGAGGAAGTTATTATTATTTATTTTTTTATCCATGGGATTCTAGGTTTAATCTTACTCCCTGTACTAACCATTTAAAGTTTCTTATGAATCAATTTGTATTTCTTCTTTCTTGGCTAAAGTAAGCTTCAATGTTCCAACTCGTGTATCTAGACAGTTAAGGCCTCAAATATTAAATTCATATAAAACAAATTAAAGTTTTGAATAACTAAACAGCGTTTAAATAAATTTTTTTCTCTAGCTGAATAATTTCAAATCTCGACAATTAGCAAACTCTTGCCTCTCATTACTCGACAAATTCCGTATGAGGAGCTTTTATTTCATATCAGAAATACACCCGGGGGACTTGACTTTCACTGCCGTGGAGTGGCCGCAATTGGAAAAATTAATTTTCTATACTTTTGGATTTTGGTCGAACCTACATAGGCTCGAACAGATCTTCCGAATGGCAGTACGCAATGCTAACCACTGTTATCGCGGCCGCGATATTATTTTTGATATTTTTATTATTATTATTGCTGTTATTATTATTATTATTATTATTATTAATAAAAAATATATTTTAGAGAACATAATAAGTTGAAAAGGCCTTAAGTACTCCCTTATGCCTTCTGCTGCTAATCGCCGTTTATGCCATATATACATTTATTGAGATTTAGTATACCCTCCACTTTAATTACGTTATTTCGTCCAATCCTCCCGACATTCTTATATGAATAGAAGCGATAATCGACGTTATGATCGATAAATACTGTTCCAGTTGTTTACACGATTTATCCGTAAATGTTCTGTTGTTTTTGATTTTAATTTAGTGAAATCTGCTTTCAATTTAGTAGACTTGGCAGTGAAGTCTGCTGTGTAATCCTAAGTCTTCTTGTTCGTTTTTTTGGACTGTAAAATTTGTATCACAATCATTAAATTAAGAATCACTTAGCATGTCATAGGTAATTTCGTATAAATTGCTGCATCCGAATGGGTAGCAGTGCAGGACGTTGGCTCAAAACCTGGCCAGACCAACTCCCGAAGTCATAGAAACAGAGTTTTTTACATGCAGTTACCCCTCTTATATTAAACGAAAATCTCCCATAAAGATCTATCAGACTTTCGAAGACGGCTTAAACTGTAGGTCCTCCTACAAGTAGAGTTTTCAATACTATGTACGAATGGAGTTAAAATAACGAAATAATAAAGTAAGTTTTAATTTTACTCAAAAATATTAGGTTAAATTGTGGTGGCTACCAATCTATCGCAACAATTACACCTAGACCTGAATAAGGACCATTATGATGCCACTAAACTTGACCACTTCGCTATCTTCGATAGACCATCCCTCAGTATGGGAGCAAAATTCCGAAACCTATCACTGCCCAAAGCAGGGAAGTCGCATAAGAGATGAGTGATAGTTTCCTCGTCCTCATCATACTTCCAGCTTGTGCAGCATTTTCTATATGGAGCTCCTAGTATCTCTACATATCGTCCTATTAAACAGTGGTCCGTCAGAACTTTTATTACCTTGGACAAGTTCCCTCTTTTTAAGTAGTGGCCACCAGACCACTAATTCATAGGGAAGTATAGGTCTAACAACCGCAATGTAAAGTCAATAGAGTTATGTGACCACTTTAATTTTTTTTTAAATCAAAATGAGTCCTAAGTGTTTTGTGCATAGTGACAGTCTTGTTCCTGAGAGCACTGGATTTAGAAACTCTGGAGTCTTTCCTAGCGAAGAGAACAATCTCAGTCTTTTTAAAGTTATTGCCCAAGCCAACGTCATAAGCTCATTTTTCTATACTCATTTAGTCTATCCTTCATGACATCACACAAAGTTTGGGGAAATTTACTATTCACATGCTATACATGCTGCTGTACTGTTGGATTTAATGAATAATTTTCATATTTCACTATTTAAAATTATTGAATTCGGAAAGAAAAAGCTTTGATATGCGCTTGAAATTTGGTTTATTGTATTTGCAACAACTGTTTCCTGTCAACAATTCAAGTTCACTTGTAGCATGATACTGCGTTTGACAACAAATGCAAATGCTTCTAGGCATTTAAAGCTATTAAGTATTGTAAGTGTGTAAAACGCTTTCACAAATCAACCGTGACACTAAATGGGAGCCGCAAGGATTATCCACTTCCAATTTACCCAACGTATAAGCATATTTGGTACAAAAAAATTGGGTCACGAATGCATGATAAGTTTGTTATTTATGTCTGGCCACAAGTGAATGAAATGGAATACAAACATTGCATACATACATACACACGCATTCGCAATGACGCCGCAAAAAATGGACTATCAATCCTTCAACATCCTTCAACATCCTTCAATAGCTGTGAGTTATAACCCGCACAGTTATCAAAATGTACCGCGTTTATACATAGTACATACACACTAATACATTTGGTTATTTTTTTCCAAATGCGACCATTGGTTGCCAAAGGGCAAATATTGTGATGTTCGAAACGGTTTTTCAAACTCGTTGAATTTTAATTCGCATTCACACCTCAGTGGCAATAAAGTTTACTGAGTTAACCAAAACAACAATATTTTCCCTCAATTCTTTTATTTTTTAACACACGTACAGTAATGTGGAGAAGTAATCGTTATTTTTTCGCAATTTTACTATTAACTAAATAATAGTAACGAATCAAAAATGACTGACGTAGTAGGCGCTGGAATCTATTGCTCTGAGATACCGAAGGGACTAAAATACGCATCAAGATGAGATGTAATGCTTTAATGGCATGCAGAACCGCCAAGATCATTTGCAATGGCAGCGAAGGAAAACCCACCTACTTTTTGCTCACGGGATATCTCTAGGACAGCACGACAGTTGTTGGCCTAATAACAGGTCACAACTTACTGGCGTTACAAGCGAGCGGAATGGGAAATAGTAACAGTGAGGAAAGATACATACATATTGGGATGTTGGAACACCTCCTCAACTTCTGTCCGGTCTTATCTAGAACTCATCTTAGATATTTAAGAGCTTCGCAATTCAAAGGACTAGTTGAAGGATCAAATTGAACCTCCATCTGGCACTATAAAATAAGGCGTAACAGCCATTATAACTTAACCTAACCTAAAGAACGGTTAACAGTTTATATTTAATTAACTTCTTCTCTTTGTTCTTCCTTTTCATCATAGCTAATTTCATCTCCACATAATCTTTCTAATGGGGTGGAGATCTCCCGCCTCTTTTGCTATCACCATAGGTTCAAATTTTAGAACGGAAATGATGAACCACTACTACAGTTTGGATTTTGTTCGCCTAAAGAGCAACTTTTTTCTTAATTGTCTATCAGGTCCAAAGTTAAGTTATGCAAAGCTAGATTTCAGTGTTAATACGATATCATTGTTATTATAAATTATGTGTTCCATAAAGACGAATATGTCCACTAAACTTTTGGTAGTTTAAAAAAAAATTATTAGCCTAGCAACTTTCTTAAACTTCAATCGAAACTTTGTTATTCGTCAACATTAAGTCTATTTTATGTGATATGAATAGTTTTTAGTAGTAGTTTCAGTAGTTTCTTTTGATACGGAATTAAGAGGTATCAATGAGTCCTGAAACGTGAATTATCAGATTACCCCACTCATTCCTACAAGAATATGGTGCGATTTTAAAATCTGCATAAGATGCTCCATAATCTCGTACACTTTCACATATTCCACTATTTGGTTACAAGTAAAAACCATTTTGTAAAAATATAAATTGACTTCTGGTCGCATTGCACACACACTGTTTGAAAATATGAAAAAATACCAAATATCAGTTCTTCAATACAGCTATATTAGCAATCACGACCGCTGCGCTACTGTCCACAATATCTGGCTTTATAAAAAAAATCAAAATGAAAGAGTAAAGTGCTTTATCGCCTGATTTTTTTTCGCCAATTCAGCTTAAATGTTGGGAGCACACACAGAAAATCTGCGGTATTTCACAGCTGTTGTTAAGCTATTTAAACACATACACAAGCGTTAGTATGAATGAATATGTTCTTATCACTTGTGAATACTGCCGATGACAGCTTTAATGGTAGAAGTAGTTATAGTGGTATTCTTTATTAGCAATTTTGGGTTTGAATATGTTCATATATACATATATGTGTATGTAAAATTTAGGATGCAATCCCATACATACTTTATGTACACTAGAAGCAGTCGGGGCTAGTGCCCATGGCGGCAAATTTTAGAAATTGGAAAAAATTTATTTTAATGTTATCAAAATTTCTCAATATAATGTTATTATATACTTTATTTGTCAAATCGATATTATGTAAATTATAATTTTGTCACCTTAATAATATATCTAGGTTCTGCCGGTATAGCTATTTTCACATTTTTGCCTTATATATGTATTTCAATTTTTTTAAATAAGATACGAACAGTATATACAGGGCTATCCATTTTGCGGTGTACCAAATAAAATGAATTTAAAATATTTTTTTTTTTATGAAATTCCTTTTTTATTAAAAAGTTTGAGCCTTGGCATTATATGTGAAACACTGCAATGTTGGTTTTCAAGTCATCAAGAGTTAATGATTTATTCGAATAAACACGATCTTTCGCGTAGCCCCACAAAAAAAGTCCGACGACATCGCCAAGACGAGAAATTACACGGCCGGGAATTTTTCTTGCAATACATTGCGTGGCATGTAGCAACATCATGTTGGAACCACATATTGTCATTGTCGCGTTCTTTAATACCGCTTTATAATCGCTGAAGAGATTTTCGGCCGAGCTCTTCCTCCAATTTGGATTTTTATGAGGAGCTTTCATTTCATGCCAGAGATATACTCGGAAGGCTTGAATTCCCTGCCGAGGGGTTACCGCAATTAGAAAAATTATTTTTCTGTAATTTTGCATGTTGATCGAACCTGAGCTCGAACATTCGGCATTGCAGCAAAAAAGCACCAGACAGTAAGTTTTTTGGATGTGGTAGCCGCTTTTCAATTATTTGAGGATTCCCAGAGACCCAAATGCGAAAATATTGCTTATTTACGTATCCACAGAATGAAAAATGTGCCTCGTCGCTGAAGAAAATTTTGTTGGAAAAATCGTGGTCTACTATTTGTTGCTCAAGCACACAATCGACGTAACTACGCGGTGTGAATGGTCAGCTGGCTTCAGTTGTTGTGTGCACTGGACTTTATGTGGTTGTAGGTAAAAGTCCAAATGCAAAATACGCCATAAAGTGCCATAAAAAAGACCCAGCTCTTGAGATGTCGAGAAATAGACACAATCGGCTCTTCGGCTACACTATCACTTACAGCAGCGATATTTGAGGTGGAACGAGCAAAACGATGATGCACAGGACTTACGATATCTGTAACCGATCCAATCTCTTCAAATTCCTTTAAAATTACACCAATTGTTTAAGTAGTTGGACGATTATCTGCCCAATAATGTCCTCTTAAAGCGAAACGTGACCACGCTTGAATCGTCATTTTTGCAGTAGGTTTCCACAATTTTACCTAAAACAAAACATTTTTGGTTTGACAGTTAAGTTTAACAGATGTCAATATACAGCCCTGGACTTTCGAAAGCACTAAATGGAAAATTCTTTAATTTTGAGTAAAATTTCAGTGATGAGTTTTTTTCAGTGCACAAGCGCGGCAAAAATTCAAATCCTGCCCTGTGTATACTTATACACTGTGTGTTATTTGCATTTTATGGGGGAGTTTTTTGATTAATACTAACACTTTTATCTGCTCCATGAGTAGATACTCGTTGTAGGCAATAAATAGCAAAATATTGCAATTCATATGAGTCTGACTAGACACTGAATACGTATTTTTGGGTTAAGCGTTATTATGGTATTTTGAAAATGTTATAAAATTCTTTTTTCTTTTTCTTCTTCTTCTTCTTCTTTAACGGCCTATGCGATTGTCTCTCTCTTTTTTTAGTAAAAGCTTTCCTCTTTCTCTGCTCGCACCAGAGGATACATCATCGAAATCTTGCAAACTTAAAGTGTCTACGTGTTCAATATATATATAGGGATATCGAACCTCAAAAAAAGGGTGTAGAAATTAATTCGACCCATTTTCAAAAGATGACTCCATCTGCAATTTGTGGAAGATCTTGCAAAGCGATTAGGTATTTCACTGGAAAGGTTTCACACCTATTAACAATAATTAGTGTGTTTCTGACAACAATATAGTTTTTTTCCTCGTCAAAACTGTCCGAAATAATAAACAACGTTTGCGCGAAGTTTTGTTTTCTATTTTAATTGAAAGAAAAGTGCAGCTGAAGCCTATCGAATGCTTGTGGAAGCTTATAGCGAATCGGCGCCGACCGATCAGTCATGCAGAGAGTGGTTTCGATGCTTAAAAAGTGGTGAATAAGCTTCAAAGACAAAGAGAGTCCTGGCCAACCCAAAAAGTTTGAAGATGAGGAATTAGAGGCATTACTGAATCCGTGCCAAACGCAAACTGAACTTGTTATCGACTCCGACTAATGCATTTGTGCCGTGCATTGCGCGTAAAACGGCCAGAAAAAGAAAGACAGAACAAGGTGATTTAACAACATGAGAACGCTGGGCTCATGTGGCTGTAATGGTCAAAATTTACCTGGAAACGCTTTACCCCGCCCACCGTATTTTCCAGACCTTTCTTTCTTTCGACTACTGGGTTTTTCGGCGGATGCAAACCGATTTGGAGGGTACCTGTTCGGGTCTTTTGAAGAAATCAAAGAATGGTTCAATGATTTGATCGAGTACAGAGAGGGATTAAAGCTAAATTAACAATTAAAGACATAGCTAAGGCCCACGTTTTTGCGCCTTTTCCAATTGTCTAATGAGTCCGATATAGAAATTGTTTTCAAATTGTTCTGACATTGGAGTTTTCCTTGAAGTGTAGGATTCTTTGCTCTGCAATAAATGCGTTCTAAATACTCATCAATCTCTCATGACATGTATCCCTCAATCGGGCGGCCGCGATAGCCGAGTGGTTAGCATTGCGTACTCCAATTCTGAAGGCCTGGGTTCGAGTCCAGGTTCGACCAACATCCAGAATTATAGAAAATAAATTTTTCTAAATGCGGTCGCCCCTCGGCAGGGAATGTCCAGCCCTCCAAATGTATTTCTGGCATAAAATAAAGGCTCCTCAAAAATAACCATGGGCTGTTCGGAGGCGGCTTAGAATAAACTGTAGGTCCCTTCATTTCTTGGTAAAAACATCAAGACGCAAAACCACAAATTTGGAGGAGGATATGTGTGTGTGAGTGTGTGTGTGTGTATGTGTATCCCTCAAATAAAATGGGGCATAACTGTCAAAATATTTTGAAAAAATCTCACTATATACATACACGTTCTGAGCAATGAAACACGTTTGTTGGAAAACACCAATTAATTTTGAATAATTTATTTCTTAGTAAGTCATTTCGCTTAGTTTTTGCGGAAGATTGAAACTATATCTTTTAAATCACCCGTACCATGATCAAGGACAAATAACAACAACAGTCAAAACAATGATTAAAAACTTCACTGATTTGAAGTACTACAGCAAACCTCTAGGATATTTAGAAAGTATTGTCTATAACTGTATTTCCGAAAATGTATTATGTTCGGCGGCCATAATAGCCGAGTGGTTATCAGTGCGAACAGCCATTCGGAATGTCAGAGGTCGAGTCCTGACCTGGCCAACATCCAGAATTATACAAAATTAATTTTTCTAATTATAGTCGCCCTTCGGAAGGGAATGTCAAGCCCTCCGAGTGTATTTTTGACAAGAAATAAAGAAGATCCTCATAAAATCCGTCGGACGTCGGAGGTGCCTTGGAATTAACTGACCTCACTCAGTTTGTTGTAAAATATCAAAACGCACACCACTAATTAAAGGAGGAACTCGACCAAAAATCGCTTCACCGGTTACAAAGAGCCAATTATATTATATTATGTTCTATCCTCCTAGCTGATATAAAGTAGGTAAAGAAAAGTGAATAGCCTCCAGTCTTGGATTCGTTCAAATTCCGAAATGGCAAGAAAAATTTCAAAAACTCTTTTTGCTTAAGTATAATATTTATAAAAAAAAATATAATAATAAGTAAAACAACATCACAGCTTATTTCGTGTGTACTATTTTACCGATATTTGCGACAGTATAACGATTAGCAAGAATAGGTAATTTGAGTGAAATGGCACATAAGGTTATTATTTAATGCAATTTGTACATAGAAAGTGGTCGGTAAAGTGGCGTAAATTAATATAAATGCCGCTATGGGTGCTCGTACGTCTATTCAAAAGCGGGAATTAGTGATTACCCTTACAAAAACGGAAAATCGCAGAAAAAAATTGCTGAAATTTTGGACTTAAGTATTTCCACTGTCCAGTATATAATCCAACAGTATTTCGGGAAAAGGAGTGGTTGACAAAAGTTGTGAGGTCCCAAAAAAATTTTTTACAGAGGCTGGCGAAAAGTAGATAACAAGAAAAAAACAGAAAATACCTAACAATAAGTGCACCGGCGTTCACAAAAGAGATTGAAACAGTACTTAGGAAGTCATGAAATCCCGAAACAATAAGGCGAATTCTACGACAAACTGATTTTCATGGTCGGACAGCTCGAAACAAACCGTTTGTAAAAGAAAATTCAGATAGAAGTTTGCTGAAAGCCATGTTAATAAAGACGAAACAAAGTGGAAAGACGTTACTTTTGCTGACGACGGCAAATTTAATCTTTTTGGCTCTGACGGGAAGTCTTTCGTCTGGCATAAGCTCAACACGGAGTTGGATCTGCAGAATCTGCGGGGTACATTAATACATAGTGGGGGCCACGTATTGGTTTGGGTCTGTATGTCATCAGTTGTTGTCGGATACTTGGTTTTCATAGAAGAAACTATTGCTGAAATATTTTTTTTTAATTCATTGAAAAAAAATTATTATAAAGTGCTGAAAAATTCTGAACTTACGACATGTTTAGGTTTTATCGGGACAACGACCCGAAGAAAAAATCGCAATTAGTGCAATCGTGGCTTATTTGGAACTGTACCCATGTGGTACATACGCCGGCACAATTGCCTGATCTTAATGTTATTTAAAATTTATGTAGTGTTCTCGGGCAAAAAAATAAAAAATATCACATAAGCAACAAACAAGGCATTAAAACAGAATTACAGATGGAGTAGCAAAAAGAATTTTGGAAGTTTTTCTTTGTGTTTGCATTTCAAAACAATGTATCTTTAAGTTTATTTAAAAATTAAAAATAAATAAAAATATGACACATTTCCTTTTTAAAAAATGAACCACTGAGCATTGACTTCTACTTGGCAGAAGTTACAATTATCTGGTAATCTCATATCCATAAATGTTAATTGTGAGCATCGAAGATTGGATTCTACAGCCCATTTGGTCATCGAGTTTTGAGCTGTATGTAAAGATAGCTACGGCTTTCTGATCAAGTACCTTTGTATTTTCCTATTATATTCTTGTGAAAATAAATTATCGAAGCAGATACTGGAAATAATGTAATCCAGCTGCTCCGACACCTCTACGAAAGATAATATTTTGGCATGTCCTATAATACTGTAATTCCTCCAAGGTTTAATCTAATAGTGTTGCAGCTCCCTTGCAGTTTGTCGTACATGTCTAGGAAATTGAGAAGTGTATACAACGCTTTCGAAGATGACAAGGCATTTATAGCCTTCCTCGACCTTGCTGCTGAGTTTGCTAACTAAGATTATACCCAGATATTTGACTTCGGTAGAGAAAGGGATCTCTGTCGTCTTCTCATATTTGGATATGTGGTCCATAATCCCTTACTTTGTCAGTAGTGGTTAGACGAGCAGTATGCGAGGCATATTACACGTTAGATTTCCAGAACGAAAGCGAGCCCACAAGCACCGATACTGGCGTTCAGTACGGCAGTCCTTATTATATACTTCACTTAATTTCTTCATTTGTGACGAATTCTAACGTTTAAAGAACAATGTTATATGTACTATCTTTTATCTCAACAGTTACTTGTGGTGGCGATATCTTTCTTAGCGAAAGTCGGCGCATCGACTCACCCAATTACCCGCTGGAATATCTTGCTGATCGGGAATGCATTTGGCGTATTACAGCGCCGGAAAATCGACAAGTTGCATTGAAATTTCAATCATTCGAATTGGAGAATCATGATAACTGTGCTTACGATTATGTGGAAATACGAGATGGCCTTAGCAGTGATTCCCGGCTGATTGGTGCTTACTGCGGCCATGTAGTGCCGCCAAATATCAAGTGAGTATTTTCGGATATACACATGGACATAAGTACCCTGCAATTAAAGCGAGACCCTCATGTACGCGTGAAATACATACTCCACGCGGACAATAGAGTAATCCAAAACCAACCTCCGCAGTCCATACAATAAATATGGTCCAATTAACATAGTGATGTCCTAGAGCTGGACATACTCAACCTCTGCATAACATCCGAATAATCCATGAAGTACCTACCGGAAATTAGTTTTAAAACTACACCACCAAATTACTTCATAGAGTACCTACAAGGGATCAGATTATGGAGTATCTGCGAAAATCGCAATCTTTAACGAAGTTACAATTGCGAAATAAGTTTTATACCCATATACAGAAAATGTGTCGAAATGAGATTGAGTCAGTTTCGTTTCGCTGTTGAGCTCTGATGGTACACAAATAGAACAAATACCCCAAACTAAAATATATTATCTATTTATCTACAATAAACTATTAATATAAATATAAATTTGTGTAAAATATATAATGTTTTACTAACTTTTCACCTTAACAGATGCTATTCGAAACTGTCCGAATGTAATATTTCGCAGATACTCCATAATATGATCCCATGTAGGTACTCCATAGAGTGCTCGGGTGTTATGCAGAGGTGGATTATATAGTCCAGCCTTAGAACATCACAATGTTAAAGTATGGATTGTGGTAGATTTTGGATTATTCTATTGTCCACGTAGAGTATATATTTCAAGTGTGCATGGAGTACTCGCGTTGTTTGCAGGTTACATACTTACATGTACACATATACGAATATGCAATTACACGAACTGATTTGGTGATTAAAATGCTTGTAAATAAAACTTTAATAGTATACAAACATGTGTACTTACATGCATGTTTCGGCATACGCCTCATCATTAACATATGCATATCTGTTTAACAACAACTTTTTATGTAACAACGAATATTTTTATTATTCTCGCAGGACCATCTCAAATCACATGTACGTAAAGTTTGTTTCCGATGGCACCGTACAAAAAGTTGGCTTCTCGGCGCTCTTCCTACAGGAGTTCGATGAATGCAAATTTGCCAATCATGGCTGTCAGCATGAATGCATTAATACATTGGGGAGCTATAAGTGTGCTTGCTTCGCTGGTTATGAGCTACAAGGCGATGGACGATCCTGTGAAGGTACATTCATACATACATACGCATTACAATACGTGTTCGACAATATGTATACGAATTCATTTGCGCATACTTCGTTTAAGAGTAAATGCTCGCAATGCGTTCGTTAATTGTTGTTTATTTGTCTGATATTAACAAACATTGCCGTTAATTTACAGATGCATGCGGCGGTATCATCAATGCGTCTACTCCCAATGGCACACTCAATTCCCCATCATATCCAGATGTGTATCCAATCTCGAAAGAGTGCATTTGGGAAGTGGTGGCGCCGCCCAATCACGCCGTCTTTCTCAATTTTACTCATTTCGATTTGGAGGGTAATAAATATCAATATACTGAGTGCGATTATGATTATTTATTGGTGTATTCAAAATTACGCGATAATCGCCTTAAGAAAATTGATATTTTCTGTGGCCAAGACTTACCGCCGCTACTGAAGTCTGACGACAATGTAATGCGTTTGGAATTCTTCTCAGATAAAAATATTCAACACACAGGATTTTCAGCTAAAATTGAAATTGGTAAGTGAATTGAAATCTTTCTACTTAGAAACTAAGGATAAGCCATTATATATAAGTATATATGTATTTGGCGCTTTGTAACTGCTGCAGTGATTTTTGGGCGAGCTCCTCCTTCAATTTGTTGTTTTGCGTCTCGATGCTTTTACCAACAAATGGAGAGGCCTACAGTTAATTCTAAACCGCCTCCGAACGGCCGATGGAGTTTTATGAGGAGCTCTTATTTCATGTCAGAAATACAACCGCATCGTAAGTTCTGCTTTCTCCAGGTTAGACAAAGAAGCGAAACTAATGGATCTGGTAGTGAGCGAGGGAAGGACGAAATATCACCTGCTGTCAAATATAAAGCCATCGCATTCACGACTTGGCTCCCATGTCACTGTTGACAACCACAACTTCGGATGAATGGATCCGCCGATTTCGTCTGTCTAGGAACCAGCATTAACAACACCAACAGTATCAGCATTGAAATCCCTCTTGCCAGCAGGGTCTACTTTGGACTGAATAGGCAATTGAAAAGTAAGAGGACTTTACTCGACGAACCAAAACCAAACTCTACAAGTCGCACAACATTCCCGTCCTGATATATGGTGCGGAAATTCGGACGATGTTAACATCCGATGAGTCGACTTTAGGCGTTTTTGAGAGAAAAGTTTTGCGAAAGATTTATGACCCTTTGCGTGTTGGCAACGGCGAATACCGTATACGGTGGAACGGATGAAAGCACTCCAGCTTTGAAAGTACTCGAAGCAGAGTAAGAGGAAGAGGAAGACCTCCACTCCGTTGGAAGGATCAGGTGAAGAGCGACCTGGTTTCACTTGGTATTATCAACTGGTGCCAAACAGCGAAGAGAAGAAATGAGTGGCACGCTATTGTTGATGCCGCTATAATCGCGTAAGCGGTTCCTACGCCAAACAAAAAGAACAAGAAGAAAAACTATTAAAGTATTTCATGAATAAACTTAAAATGTCTCTATCGTCATTCTCGTCTATAACGCTACATATAAACCGAGTCTTTTTCAATAGCAAAATCTGTTTTAAATTTCTCCTCGAACCAGCTAGTTTTCGGGCCGGTTAATTGAGATTTCACATTTGCGTCGTCGGTCTTTTTTTGTAATTATTCGCTTTAGGTTTCGAATATGGTGCTATAAAATAAATTGCTCGGGCTCTCTCTGTAACCCGACGTTTGATCCCGAGACTCTTGTTTACCAAACGAAGTAATCATTGATCATGTTATCTCTTATTCCACATCAATAGGAGTATAAACTATGTAAAGAAAATTTTGTTCTCGAAAAAATTTAGCACAGAATCCTCTCTTACATTTCCGCTATAGTTAAAATTTAAAGCTCTATATCATCTACTAATTGTCCTTTCTTCTGATTCTATAGACCTGAACGAGTGCAGCATAAATAATGGAGGTTGTCAACACAATTGCATAAACACATTCGGCTCGTACAATTGCAGTTGCCGCAACGGTTACACGCTACACGAGAATCGACATAATTGTACGGAAACAAAATGCAAATTCGAAATCACCAGCCCCAAAGGAACAATTTACAGTCCCAACTACCCAAAAGATTATCCGCGCAATACATATTGTTTTTGGCGTTTTCGCACTGTGCTTGGACATCGAGTGCGTCTAACATTTCACGAGTTTGAATTGGAAAACCATCAGGTACATATATTCAGTCGACTTTTAAGTGCTCCCAAACATATAATACTCGTTCATATATTTGTACGAGGATGTAGATATATGTGTGTATGTATATAAAGTACTTATAGTTTCATAATTTTTTTATTGGTTTTCATATTTTCACATGGGTATAGGAGTGCTTTTACGATTATGTCGCCTTATATGATGGTAAATCTGAAAACAGTTCAACGTTAGGCACCTACTGTGGCGGACATGAGCCATATTCGGTGGTGGCATCAACGAATGAGATGTTTATGGTACTTTGGACAGACGCAACACTACAAGGAAAAGGATTTCGGGCAACATATTCAACAGGTGAATGGGAAACTAGGCGCTGAGAATAATTTGCATTCCATAAACAAATTTATGTTAAATAAAACAAGAAAGAACGGCTGTCTTCGGCGCAGCCGAATTCTTTATACCTTTCACGAACATATCAATATTATTGCAAATTGCAAAATTCGATTTTGATAATCTTCAGTGTCAATATAAACATAAATTTACGTCTGTAGAATATTAAATTTCAAGCTCTTGGATGCTATCTGAACAAATCGGGCTATATGATATAATATTCCGATTTCGATGATTTTCATTACCGATATGCAATTCAAAAATTTCACGATTCTAGACGTTTTTTTAGAGGATGTTTGACCCAAAATCTCATTTCAGAACAAATCGGTTCTATAGGGGCTTTATGATATAGCAGTTCGATTTCGATGATTTTCATTACTAATATACAATTCATAATATTTGTGGATAATACCAAATTTCATGCTCCTAAATGCTTTTTTGACTAAGTTTCGACCGAAACTTCACATCTGAAAATATCGGTGTATGGGAGATATATGTTATATACGTCCAATTTCGTTGATTTTCAAAACTAATATGCAATTCATTATGTATGTCTAGTTTACCTAAATTCACGTTCTTAGGTACTTTTTCGATAGGTTTATGACCCATAATTTCAAATTTGAAAATCTGTCGTATATATGCAATAGTGGTCCGATCTGGCCGTTAAATGATCGTTTAAACGTATAGGTTCATCTTCGTACCAAGTTTTTTTTTGAAATATCACAAACATTGAGGGACTAGCTTAAGTTCAAATAGACGGACGGACGGATGGATATGGCTAAATCAATTCAGCTCTTGATTCTGATACGATCGGTATAAATTTCGGTGGGTCTATCTCTTCCCCTTCTGGTACTTACATACTTCGGACCAAAGTTAATATACCATTTTATATACATGAATGTTATAAAAAAGAGGGAAAAGGTTGAAGATAGAGTTGTTGATACATCATATTTCCTTATTAATCCTTTAAGGTTCTAAGCATGTTCATATTATTACAATTACCAATTTTCTATTATTAACTTTTTGCACATTATCTACACTTGTGAGAGCTTAAAGGAGAGTATCTAAGCATTTGTTAACGTCCTGTACTCTCTACGGCATATTGTATTTTCATAAAGTTTCTGTGCGCTCCCAAGGTGAGGCGTAATTAAGCAATCAAACCTTGTCCATGCCTTCTGGCATTTGAAAAATCGTTCATGAATTAGTTATTGAAAAGATCCGCTAACAGAAGTAAAAAATTAAATATCTGTTACATATGTGTTTCCTTATACAATATACCTACTTTTATATACATATATCTTGACTTTCAATGCTATTATTTTGAAATAATAGTTGAATATTTTCCCCCTTACAGAATGTGGCGGTTATTTGCGTGCAACTAATGAAACACAAGTCTTTTATTCACATCCCCGTTACGGAAGTCGGCCCTACAATCGTCGTATGTACTGTAATTGGCGCATGGAAGCTGATTCTGAGAGTAGTGTACAAATTAAATTTTTACACTTTGAAATTGAAAATTCTGAGAATTGCGAATATGATTCTGTCGAAATAAGAGAAGAAATTTATGATGAAAAGCTCAGACGGAATAGTAATCATGGACGTTTTTGTGGGTATAGAGTGAGTGTCAATACTTCATTTTTACAAGCCACAAGAAATATTTTAATTTGTATTAATTTCTAATGTTGGTTTACTTTCAGAAACCCCCCACAATAACATCGTACACTGACACTTTGCTGATGCGTTTCCAAACAGATGAAAGTACGTCTTTACGTGGCTTCGCTGTTGCTTTCAAGGCCGTAGAGCCACCGGATGACGATCTAATAGATGATTTAGATGCAGTAACACCTTTTCCAGGATACATGCGCAGTGTATATTATGCATCTGATACAGAGAGCGATTTTGATGATTAATTTTTGTAATTATTTATTTAAGTATATATTGTTTGTTATTATTTTGATGTTTATTTTTGTTTATATGTATATTTTTATGTATGTGTATTAAAGAAAGAAATCTATGTATGTAACACTTTACCATTTAGTATATAGCATTGTAGTAGATGTGTGAATACACATATATATAATTGTATATATTTATGTAAATAAGTATGTATGTACATATGTTTTATTTTACATGCTTTTAATAAATGTGAAATTGAAGATGAAACTGAAAATTCTTATTGGTGTTTATTGTAGCCATATTGATTTCTTTGGTGATGTCTGCATTTATTCCCTTTCTTAAGCAAAAGAATAGATACCACTCGCATGCCATGTCAACTTCTTAGTAAAAAGTGCACGCTTATACATACATACATAAATGCAATAAATATTAAAATTTAAATGTTTTCTATTAATTTTCGTAGTTACCTGTATAGGAAGAAGCCATTTTCGAATTGATAATTATTACTAATATGAAATCTAATCCAATCTGAGGGCTGATATTCCTGAATAAAGTAACTATTACTTGTAAGCCGTGATTAATTCATTTATTAAAAAATTACCATAAATCGTAAATGAGCTTAAATTTAAATAAGCCCTAAAATGTTGTTTTTAAAAAGTTTGAGGCCCACTTTAAGAAGAATTTCGATTGGCTTGCAAGCGAAAAATTTTACTAAAAGAAATTATATTTAAAAAATTTAAACAGCAAAATTTCAAAAATTAAATGTAATATATGACACGTGCAATTAGCATTAAATATAAAGCAATTTAAAAATTAAAAAAAACACCCATTTCCGTTGAATTACTTTTTCACCCTAAATAAAGTTGAAATACCGCTGTATTAATATACTGATATTGAAATACAACACTGCAATGTACACAGCTGCGCAACCCTTTGCATCAATTTTCAATTTGGCGGTTGGAATTTCATTTGTCCCGTTTCTTGTCGGTATATTGTAATAAAAGTTTTGATTTATTCTACGTTTTGACAAATTAATGTATTTATTTAGAAAATTGTTTTGTGTTTTAGTAAAGTTTAACACTTGGTCATTGCCGTAAAGAACTTAAAAACTCATAATTGTCTTTTCATTTAAATATATCAAGGAAATAAGATGAGTGCTTTCGAGGTTTGTGAACTAATTTGAATATTTAAAACGTTTAAACTAAATTACTACTCATTTAGGTTGTGGTAACACCAACGAGACTGAAATGTAAGAAGCGCCTTGAATCGCGTGAGCCTACAGATGTGGTAATGGCGCCATTCTCCGCGAAATCAATTGTGCAATTTGAGGATGTTCCAGTAGGAAAAACAGCGCGTCGTATATTGCGCATAGTTAACCCCTCAACAGAGGATATAGAGGTAAGAATTTTTAGTTCACATATGTATATAATCATCCCTTTTCTGTTTGGGGAGTTTACTGATCCACTTTTCGCCCATTAACGGAATTCCACTAGCATACTTATGTTGAGTGGCAACCGTTCCGAATTAAATCGATTTATTTGTATTAAAGCTGCATAGTGTTATAGAAGCGAATTAATACTTTAGTACTGTTTTTATGCATAGAAATTCAATCATCTTCGCAATTTCTAAATATTTAACGTAATTCCAACATCTAGGTAAATGTAATTAGACAGATCAGTGCTGAATATAACGTTACCATTAATTGGACGGAGAATATTGTGCCGCGCTCAAAAAGTATCGAGATGGAGATGGTGTGGAGCCCTTTGGATGAAGTTATCTGCAAGGAGACTTTACAACTATTAGATAATAGAAATTTTCGCAAAGATGTTATGGTCATTATGAAAACACGCATTACCAATCCAGTTAAGGTATGTTCAAAAATTTCATTAAAAAAATTTGTAATAGTATTGTTGCAATCATTACCGAATCCCTATGCTAATGTAGGTATGAATGTGTAAGCACAATAACTATGTGATGTTTAAAAAAGGCGGTGGTTGAATATGTCACTCAAAAGAGGGTTGATTTAATAAAATGCACTATATACGAAAGTCGATTTTTGAAATGCAGCAAACTCAGCAATACACAATTAGTGGCAGTTAGTAAAACAGCCATATTTAATTGTTCTATCAAGTTGCAGTCATGCATGTATAAACATATTATGAGCATGTAAAGTTAGTTTTCATTTAGTCATTGACGATAAAGCTTATTTTAAATGAGGGTTTTGGTTAATTAAAAAAAAGTTAATATAATTAAAAAAAAAAAAACTTAATGATCAGTTTCAGATTTAGATGATAATTCAAGAGAGCATTCAACTACTTTAAAATTATTAGTTACTAATTTATTAGCGCGCAAATAAAAATTCAAGATTTGGTTTGCAGCAGCTGCCGGTTTTACAAATATCTTTCAGAGTCATATTGTACCCTAAGATTTTAGTAGTTTTCAATTATTCCTAATTAATTTTAGACTGTACGTAAATTTCCCACAATATCCACCGGCAATAATGGTTATGTGAGGACACTTCGTCTCAAATCACCAACAGGCCAAACAAAAACTCACAAGCTGAACACAGCTCAAACACAACAACGCAGGCCAGCACCAATAACTGTTCAAAGGCCACCAACAAAAACTGTACAAAAATCTATTAAATCGTCATCAACGCCGTCCACGGTACGAGTGCGTGCTCCACCTCCTCGATCAGTATGGGCAGGCTCAAATTGGCGATTACGTGAGGAACAGCAACGCGAAGTTTTCGATGAAATAATCAACTTTACGCACACTTCCCCACTCTCTGAGCGAAATATTTACACACATAGCAAAGCAATGAACGCAACTAAAACTTCAGTTTCAACCACAAAGTCACCTGTACTGATTACGCACAAGGAGAATGTGAGTCCTTTGACACCAAATAATGTCATGGAAATGTTTGATAATATACAATTTACGCCTATAAATGCCGACGCTACTAAAAGCGGTATTGGTGCGCATCGAGATTTAGATAATCTAGCTAATTGGCCAACACCAGTCAATATGGATACTGTGAAAGTAAATTTGTCAGCACTGCGTCCACGACGCTTGACATCAGTAAATGATACCACAGATGTGGTTGAGGATACAAGTACCACACAAATGAGTGTTGAGTTTCTTATGGATCAAAAAACACCTGGCAACACAATTGTAACGAATAAAACTTTTGAAGTTAAACGTGATAATATAAATATATCTACGGATTCTCTGGATGGGTCGCTCACTTACGGTTTGACCCTTAACAAAACTACTACATTAAGCACAACACCGAAATCTCGTCCGCTGGCAAGTATTGAAGAAGAAGAAGTTAGCTTTTGCGGCAGTGAAACAACTTATGTTAAAAAGAAAGAACAGAAATTGCCAGAAGGAAGCCCAGCACGTGAGGAAAACTTGTTACGTGATGTAAAATTAGTTGGTACACCGTTACGGAAGTATTCAGAATCAATGAATGATCTTTCATGGCGTTCGCCTAATAAAAGATATTCGGCTAGTCAAGGCTCCATGCCCAATCTCAATGAAATGGAGAGTATACGATCTATCGAGCAGAATCGGTACTTCTTCAATAATCGCCCGCCAACACGAGACGGTTTAAGAATGTCCATTATTCAAGAACAAAGTAATAATACCCCACCTCAAGGAAATGAAACCAACACCACTGTCAACGACTCTGAACTAGTTGATATGGGACTTATCTCACAAATTGATTTCGCTTTCAATCAAAGCGAAATTTTGGCGCAATCAAGCCGTTTTAATTTGAATGAAGTTGGCATTAAATCACGCAAGACCAGTCCAGTTACAGTCTCAGGCAAATGGCGTGACTTACGTGGAGTATCCCCAAAATCTTCTCGGATTAAACTAGGCGAATACTCTCCCTCAAAATCAAGCAGCAATAAACGCAATTCTCAGGATCTGTCATTTTCCGATGCTCTAAGCAATGAATCTCTAGCGACCACTACCAGCGACAAGTCTTCAACAAAATCTACTTCTGCGCCACAGTCGAAGATCTCCTCGACTGTAAATAAAAATATGAGTCTGATACTAGTTTCGCCGCCAAAACGTCAACGTGTAGACAAAGAATTCATTTTTGAGCGTCCATCACTACCGGTTTTATCGCGCTCCAAAAACTGGACGCGCACACTAGTCAAGAAAGTGCGAGTTTTGAAGTCGCCCTTCAAACAAAAAATAACTCCACCAAATATTCAACCTGTAAATATATCGCGGCAATCAGAGAAACTATATGATCCGGAGTTGTATCTAAATTTCTGCATTAACCCTGACCCATTTGCGGCCAGCACCACGTGTGACCCATTTCTTGCTTCTACTATGTATTTAGATGAAACGGCTGTGCAGAAGCATCAACATGATTTTAAAAAATGGTTGAATGCTCTGGTTACCATACCAGCGGACATGGATGCGAATAGTGATACAAAAATTGATGTTGGAAAACTCTTCAATGAGGTACGTCACAAGGAGCTAACCTTAGCGCCCACAAAAGAGGAACAATCGAAGGATTATCTGGTGCAACATCGTCTGGAGGTTGTCAGACGTGCAGCAGTTTACCTATATTTAAGCGATGAGGTACGTGAACCCTGCTCGAAAGTAGCCGTCTATGTAAATAAGAATGCAATACGTATACGCAACGACAGAAATTTGCATCTGGATGTGGTGATGCAACGCTATATATTGGAGCTGTTGCTCTGCTTTAATCCAATGTGGCTCCGTATTGGTTTGGAAGTAGTGTATGGTGAAAAAATACATCTACGTTCAAACACCGATATAATTGGCCTGAGTACCTTCATATTGAATCGACTTTTCCGTGACAAAATTTTAGAAGAGAAATATTCACGCGCCTATTCTCTTTCCGACGAATACGCTGAGTACATAAAAAAGTATACGCTTACCAAAATGCTTTGCCTACTACTGTTTCTCGATAAAGGCAAACAAAAGCGCATTATTAAGTACAATCCATGTCTCTTTGTCAAAAAGTCGCCACATAAAGAAACTAAAGATATTCTGCTCAAGTTCTCTTCCGAATTACTTGCTAATATGGGCGATATAACACGCGATTTGAAACGTCTCGGTTATGTTTTGGAGCACAAGCAATGTTTTTTGGACGAATTCAATTATGCATTTCAAAACCTCGCAGTAGATCTACGTGATGGTATAAGATTAACGCGTATCATGGAAATCATATTGCTGCGCGAAGATCTCAGCAAGCAGTTGCGCGTGCCTGCGATTTCACGATTACAACGCATCTACAATGTCAATTTGGGATTGCGTGCGCTAAGTGAAGCTGATTTCAAGTTGAGTGGTGATATTTCAGCTTCCGATATTGTGGACGGACATCGCGAGAAGACGCTATCGTTACTCTGGCAGATAATCTATAAATTCCGCTCTCCAAAATTCCATGCAGCGGCATGTGTGCTTCAAAAGTGGTGGCGCAGCAAATGGCTGGGTGTATGGGTACAACGGCGTATACGTGACAAGGAAGAACGCCGTCGACAGTATGCGGCAACCACTATACAAGCGTACTATTATGGGTACATCGCACGCCGCTGGGTGCAGTTGTATCGAAAAGAGCGCACCGACGCGGCAGTAATATTGCAGAAACATGTCAGGCGTTATTTAGCGCAGAAATACTTTAAAATCTGCATCGTCGCAGTGCGCAAGATACAGCATTGGTATCGCGCTTGCGCTCTCGCTGTCAGCTGTCGCAGGCACTTCACAATACTGCGCTGTTGCACCATATTTCTCCAACGATGCTATCGTCGGCGTTTGCTGTCAAAAAAATTGTTGGTAGTCGCTGAAGAATATCGACGGTATTGTGAAGAGAAACGCGCTGAGGCAGCTACTTGCATACAGAAATGCTGGCGCGCATATTGCACCACGCAACAACAGCGCCACGCGTTTCTGAAACTAAAGCGCAATGCAGTGGTGTTGCAGCGTAGATGGCATGCAATAATCGCCATGCGGCAACAACGTAAGTTGTATCTACAACTACGCACCATCACTATTTCTTTGCAGCAACGGGTGCGTGCAAAGCAATCTATGATGCGGCAGCGCGCTGAATACCAACGACTTCGTGCTTGTGTGGTAAAGCTCCAGCAGCGTCGCCGTGCCACTTTACAAATGCGCGCAGTGTACAACGATTACGTAGAAAAAATGAAGGCAGCTACAGTAGTACAGCATCGCTGGCGCGCAACATTAGCAATGCGACATGAGCGCGCCTCTTATCTACATCTACAGCAAACTGTTCATGTGATTCAGCAAAGATATCGCGCTAAACTAATTATGCGCGCAGCACACGCCAAATATACACATTTACGCGCCAGCTGCGTTATCATACAGCGCAAGTGGCGGGCTACTTTACTGGCGCGTCGTATACGAGTTGAATTCTTTACGATACAATACTTTGCAACAATGGTGCAACAAAGTTTTCGTGCCACACGTCTGATGAGGCAACAATCTATGGAATATAAGCGGCTAAAAGCTGCCACGATCACGTTGCAACGTAGATATCGCGCGCTGCTGTGTATGCGGCGTGTGCGTATGAGTTATCGAAGCGACCGAAAGAAAATCATAAAAATTCAACAATGGTACCGTGCTACGCGAGAGATGCGCAGTCAGTGCAAGTGCTACGAGAAAAAGCGTGCTGCTGTTATAAGCATACAAAAATGGTATCGCTCAACAAAACTGGCGCGCCAACAGAAGATGTCCTATACGCGTTTACGCAACCACTGCATAAGTGTGCAGCGCAGGTGGCGAGCGTTGCTACAAGGTCGTCGTGTGAGACAAGAATATCAAAAACAGTTACAACGCATTATTTGCATACAGCGCCATTGGCGTGCTACTCTTCTTATGCGCAGTGAACGCGCAACTTTTCAACGTAAACGCACCGCTGCCTTGTATATACAACGCTTATATCGCTCACAACGCAAGACATTGGTTATACGTGAGCAATACCTACTCATTCGTACGTTGGTCATTTGTGTGCAACGGACATATCGCGCGCAGCTTCGTATGCGCGAGACAAGAAGAGACTTCATTTTGCTTCGACGCACAACAATTCATTTGCAGCAAAAGTTTCGTGGATATTGTATAATGCGTCAACAGCGCTCCGAATTTCTACTTCTACGGCGTACCGCCATACACTTGCAACAAAAATTCCGTGGCAAACGCTTAATGCAACAACAACGCGCTGAGTACCTGCAGCTTTGCAAGACAGCAATTGGTTTGCAAACCTACGCACGTGGCCTACTTGGTCGCCGCCGTCTAAAGGCATTAATGACACCTGAAATTATCGAGGAACGTCGTCGCAGGAAAGCGGCGAGAGTTATACAACGTTTCTGGCGCGGCTATCGCGTACGTAAATCCTTCCAAAGTATTCAAATGCGTTTGATTCGTCGTAATATGGCGCTTTGGCGTCAAACAACGCAAGCAGCCAATACTCTAAGCTCAAAAATTTCACACGCAGTTTGTGTGTTGCGCGATCATACGAGCGCGTCGGAGATACTACATGTTCTAATATGTTTAGGTGAGTTCAAATTCCTAGAATTTCTTTCAAACAGTAAATAATAAAGACCGAGGCTCTACATATTAAATAAAATATTTTTGTTTATAAGTATTCAAGTATTCAAAGGCCTGTTTCTGTTAGAAACATTATTTTTTCATTGAATATTTGTTATACAACAAAGAAAAAATGGTAGAAGTGACAGCTGTTTCGGAGATCACATCTCATCAGATTATTGATAGCCCTTATCATTAGACATTAGAATCTCAAATTTCTTCCATTTGGGTCCATTCATAATGGGGCCTTTTTAACATTTTCAAATACTCTTCGAATGTCTCAAATCAATAAAATTGTTTTATTAGTGTAGATAAAAAAAATGACTAATTTAATTCACATTAATTTCAAAACATATTTTAATTTTATATAATCGCATTTACTTTTATTTTATTATTTTATTTACAATAATTTTATATATTTTAAAATTTTTAATTAATTTTGGACAATTAAAAATATGTTTTTTGTTTTTAATTACTTAAATTGGAAGACCAACATAAAAAAGTAAAATATAAAAATATCAGATAGTGAACCAAAAAAATTACATAATGGTCAAAATCGATGTAAATACATATAAGAATTTTAAATCCATTGAGTATTCGAACAAGTTTCTTATGTTCTCTTAAAAATTTTTAATCAAAAACATTTTTCTTTCATATCTTGTAGACCGTATTTCCCGCACCGTGCCACATATTTTGATGAATCAATCAGACTTTGTATCGACTTTTTGCTACGGCGTTATGGCCCAGACAATACGCAGCGAGGTGGACAAACAGTTGATTCGCTATTGTAGTCGCATTATTTTGAATTTGGCACGTTATAATAGCACGACAGCGAATACTTTCCAGGAGAATGGTCTAGTGACCATAGCCCAAATGCTGTTGCGCTGGTGTGACAAGGATAGTGAAATCTTCAATACATTATGCACGCTTATTTGGCTATTTGCGCACTGTCCTTACAAGCGTCATGTAAGTTTGTGAAAGAAAAACTGTTTCTAATTATTGATTCGAATTCGAATGTATTCCTCCATAGATTATACGCGAATACATGACAACTCCCGAAGCTATATATGTGGTGCGTGAGACTAAAAAACTTGTAGCCCGCAAAGAGAGAATGAATCAGAATTTGCGTAAACCTGTTGCATTGGCACGTGCCAATAAACAACAACAACAATTTCCCAATCACGCGTTGCCTAGCCTCGAGCCCGACTATGGCGTGATACACAATAAACCTTATACGTTTATATCATCGGTATATGCATTTGATATGTTATTAACGGAGCTGGAAATTGAAGTCTCTTAATATAACCGAATTACTTGTATGCATATTCTTTAGTTATTCATTTACTGTTTGTTAACGCTTTGTTTATGTTTATTGTATGTTTTTAGGTCATTTTAAACCCCTTTTTTTGTCAGTTTTGTATTTACTTTTTATATGCTCACTACTAACTACCCCATACTATTTGTATCCACATTTGACTACATTCTGCCCATTGCATCACCAATGCAGTCGACATACATACATTCATACATACATACTTAATACTTATATTATTAAATATACATTGTAACTATTAATTGTAAATGTTAGTTTAGTTTTATGTAATTGAATTAAAATATGCAGCACTCCTTATAGTAATTGTTAATGTCAATCAATTGGACTACATTTGACATTAATATTGTAACTAATTAAATAGTTGCATTATTATGTTAATTTTACGTTTTGTATTTGAATAAATCCGCGTGGAAAATTTTGTATAACTCTCATCAAAAGCTGGTATAATTATTTTATAGATTTGAGGGGGAAAAATTAATTTTGTGATAATCGAATCATAGCTTGTTCCTAAAAAGTTTCCTTAAGTGGTCAACTTGTAACTTCGGTCTTTGGCTGGTGTCGCTGGTGACTATTTTACCTTTCATTAACGGGTAATGGTATATTAACTTAGGTCCGAAACATCTAAGTACCAAAAGGAGAGGGAACCCACCAATATTATACGGATCATATCAGAATGACGAGCTAAGTTGATTTAAGGGGTTAGGTCGGTTTCAGAGGTTAAAAAGAAGGAATTTTCACAATTTTTTTATATACAATCATATATTTTATTCAAACAATTCACCATATCAAAGGTACATATTTAAAAAGTATTTTGTGAAATTTTTATTCAAAAATTTTGAAAACTCAGCCGTTGGTACCTCATCTCCCTTGACGTCTCAAAAGAAAATGCTTTCGCCGTGGACGGCATAACTCATTATTGGTTCATCTAAAATCAAAAAACCATACATTGTGCGTTAGTACATGGATAAATCTCGTTATCGGACGAAGAAGAAAAAAAAAAAACAAAAAATTAAAATTTGAATTTTTGACAGACTGAACAAAAAAAAAATTTTTTTGATCAAATTTTCGCCATGCATTGGCTCGAAAAAATTAGTTGTAATAAAAAAACTCCTTTGTTCAATGACTAGATAATGTTATTACAAAGCTGTGTACCAAATTTGAACAAAATCGCTTTATAATTTTTCGAGAAATCGTGTCCATCGACTTAAAAAATAGAGTTTTGACATAAACGCGTTTAAAGTTTCAAATTAATACACACATAGCCTGATGGACGGAACTTCCAAAGGGTCTATCTCTTAGAATTTTACTCCAATCGATTTGAAATTTTAGGAGACAAACATATTTTGCAATTTAATAAGACAAAAAAATCGATTTTTTTTAAACCTATCTACCCCCTTAACCAGGTCCGTCTGTTTAAGTTTTTAAAACATTCAACGAAACTTGGTAGGCAGATGCACTGGTACATTTGTTTGAACCGGTCAGATCGGACCACTATAGCATATATATACCGATATTTCAGATATGAAATTTTGTGCGATAAGTCCTTCAAAAAAGCATCTGAGAGCGTGAAATTTGGTATTACTCACACATATGTACCTTCAAATAAATATTGGTACTGAACATGATAGAGATTTTGGGTCAAAAATCCGTCAAAAAAGCCATCTAGTTGCTTGAAATTTGGTATTACACACACATATATTGACACTGAAATCGAATCGAAAAAAATCGAATTTTGCAATTTGCAATAACTTAGATATGTATGTTACATGAAAGTTATATAAAGACTTCAACATGGCCTTCTTTCTTGTTTTAATTTGATATTATCACGCGCCTTCGAAAAAATTGCGCTGTAGTGAATTTCGCTCTATTTAGTACATCTCTTTCGAATCGTATGCTTTGCTTTAATTGAGTAAACAAAATCAAGTAAGAAAGAAAAACTAATCGTAGCTGAAAAATAAGATCAACCTTTAAGGTCTGAATCGTGGGTCAGACTATTACATCCGTCAGATGCAATTCTTACTCTAGCTTGTGGCACTTTCGGACGTGTTCTGGTCTGCGCACCACTCGTGGGTAACACAACGACAACATCAAGTCCCCGTACCATTCCCTCACCCCCTTATTACGCATGCCCTCCCGAAACAGACGAGACTCCTAATTTAACTGCAACGGACTCCAGGGGAATATCGACGAGATAGTATTTTCGTAAGCCGTAAGCACCTGTTGATAGCTGTGGTCAAAGAAACCAACCTAAACGGTCGCTTAATCCAACTGACGTTAGCAGTCGTGACCGCTGTTTCATATCGCCAGATCGAATTGCAGAAATCCACCCAATAAGCGAATTCTTACACCAAGCCGATCACGGAGATCTCTTGATCAAAGAACTCAATTTATTCATTCGGCAATTAGTAAACCAACATAAGCGGAATATGTAAGAGTATCATATCGATGACCGCGCCCCCGCGGTCCCGAGAAGCTCGGAAGGGTAAAGAGGACTTATCGAGAATACAAAAGCATCACAATCCCTTGGCACCGACGGAATGTGAATGCTGTTGTTAAAACATCTGGGCCCAGCGAGAACAGAATTCCTCACCAAGATCTTCAAGGTGAGGTTTGAAGATAAAGGAGAATCATATGGCCAATATCTCTTATTTCCTCAGTAGCAAAGACAATTGAGCACATGCTGCTCAAATTTTTTACTCAACATCTGAGCCCAGCAGCATACAAACCAGGCTTCCGCAAAGTGCACAGCACCTCAACTTTACTAAACGCTATGAACACCCAGATAGTTCATGGCCTTAACTAAAATTGACCATGCGGACGACCTGTCTTGGTAGATTTGGATCTGTCAAAAGGTCAATCACGCAGTGTTACTATCCAACATTGAAGGATCCTCATTACTAAAGGGTGATCCATTTCCCTACTTTTTTAAAGAAAAAAAAAAACAATATTCAAATTTAGTGGAAAATGTTTATTATCATTCGAAAGAACATTCTTTGCCATTTATTTTTTTATGATTATCTTTTTCAAATGTTGGCCGCGGCTACGTATCAATTGGTCCATCCGTTGAGTAAAATTTTCGATGACTGGTTCGAGCATTTCAACAGGTAACTGGCGAATGACACGCGTGATGTTTTGCCCCATGGGCTGAATCAAAGCGGGATTGTCCGCATAAACTTTAGACTTTACATATCCCCACAGGAAAAAGTCTAACGGTATTATATCACACGATCTTGGTGGCCAATCGACCGACCCAAAACGTGAAATTACCTGCCCACCGAAGTGTTCTTTCAATAAATCGATTGATTGATGCGATGTGTGGGAAGTGGTGCCGTCTTGTTGAAACCGAATGTCGCGGAGATCACGAGCTTCAATTTCAGGCGTCAAATAGTTGTTTATCATGGCGCGATAACCGTCACCATTGACGATTATGTTCTCACCGGCATCATTTTTGAAGAAATATGGACCGATGATTCCACCGGTCCACTAACCACACCAAACCGTTGTTTTTTCTGGATGAAATGGCAGCTCTTGAATCTCTTCAGGTTGCTCTTCGGCAATTTTGCTTGTTTACATACCCATTGAGCGAGAATGGGCCTCATCGCTAAACAAAACTTAGCTCGAAAACGATGACTGTCAGCGAAGATCCAAAATCGAACGCGACTCAAATAAGATTTTGAATGCACTGTTACTATTAAGCTGTCAATAAACATTTCGTGTTTAAAGTAGACAAGTAATCGCAATAAGAAGATTAACCAAAATAATGAAATTGGTCGTTACAATGTACATTGGCTACTTTTCACTTCCCTTCTTAAATATGTATATAGATACAGATGTACGGAATAGTATGTAGGCGCTGCAATGTACACTATCACAAATCCTATTGCTCAATTAGAGACAACATTTTGCTAGTAAGTGCTTATACGATATACTACGATACGATGGCGATTTGCACTACATTGAGAAGAGCCTACACGATATACATAATTACATAAAAATGCAGGTTATGTCAAATTAAGTAAGAACTGTTAAAATAACTTGTTTATTTTTCAGTTAATGAATAAATGATTGGTTTTGCATAAGCTTTTCGTTTGTACTTTTATATTAGTTTTACATAAGCACGACAAAAATGCTTTTATTCAATTTGACCAAAGTGTATTAGTTGACATATCGGATGGTCCGGTTATATACTTATATACAAATGTGCATATATTAAAGGTCAAGTGACTGTTATGCCAATAATATTCCCACTGCTAATCAGATTATACATAAAAACAAGAAAGAAGTACTGTCTTCGACCTTTCCATAGTCATTATACCTTTCGTGAAGATATCAAATTTATTGTAAATTGCAAAATTCAGTTTCGATGATTTTCAATGTTAAAATTGATTTGAATTACGTGTGTAGAATACCGAATTCTACGCTCTTAGATACAATTCGACTATTATATGACCCGAAATCTGAAATCTGAAAAATTGGTTGTATATATTGTGACAGAAGTTCCAACTACGAAGGACAGACAAAGGGGGCGACAGTGGGATGAAAATTCCCCGTACTGAGGAAAGACAAAAGAAGTGACACTATGCTGGAAATTCCCCGTAAAAAGGACAGAGGAAAAGAGCAGATAGATGATTTAGAGCATGAACGGAATGTATGGACCGTCGTTAAGGATGAACGGAGCGGCTGCAGCTACCGCAGGCAAACGAATAATCAGACTATTCTTGAGCGTGTGAAAAGAATGTTTGGACCATCGTTAGCTATAAAAGGAGCGGCAGCAGCTATTACAGGCAATCGAGTTGAAGACTCAATAGTAATAACACTGGTGCAGAGTAAAGCGGAAAATAATTGTTGATAAAGATTTGTAAAGCAAACCATTGTGTATAATGAAGAAAATTATAATTATTGAGAACAAAATAGAGGTTGAGTAAATTCCTGACGATTATGAGGCCAAACGAAGAAATCTTGGGAGTTTTATTTAGCAATCCAGTGATCGGACTCGGAGGATTTGGAAAATCATCCAGGGTAGCTACGAAAAACGTTACAATATGTTACAATAGACTGATCAGACCGGTTCCAACAAATTATGATATAAAAAATACGTAAAAATACATATGCGTGCCAAGTTTCATTGTAATATCTCAAAAACTGAGGGACTAGTTTACGTTCAAACAGACGGATATGGCTAAATTAACTTAGCACGTTGTTCTGATTCGATCGGTATCAATTTTGGTGCTTCCACCTCTTCTCGTTCTAGTACTAATATACTTCATCAAAGTTAATATACCATTTCATGTTCGTGAAAGGTAAAAAAGTTTATAAATTTTTGCCGATGGAATTTCATGAGGAGCTTTAATTTCATGCCAGAAATACAATCGGAGGGCTTGACATTCCTTGCTGAGAGGCGACCGCAATTACAAAATTTAATTTCCTATAATTTTGGATATTGGTCGAACCAGGACTCGAACCCTGGCCTTCCTAATGTCAGTACACAATGCTAACCGCTCGGCTAATGCATCCGCGATTTATTGAGTTCTAAATACCTGTCAACATAATTAAATTCGTTGATTTTATTATAAATATTCTCCACATAGTTACTGGCAGCCTTCACTTGTAGCATTTGAATACCTACAAAATGACAGAGAAATACTTTCAAGCATACTCTGGTTCATTAATTCCTGTCACGTATCGTATTAGACGATTATGCACTATATTATTTTAAATATTTGTTTTTATTTTAAATAGAAAGAGATGTTCATCATACATTTCATGAAAATAATAGTAATAATATTTATAGAGATCGAAGTAAAATGTGTACAAAACATTAAAAAATTAATTTTTCTTTTTAGACAATTCATACATACATATGTACATAGGTACATACGTAAATTGAAAAAAAATGATAGCATTAAATTTATATAAAAATATAATAATAAATTATTAATTGTTATTATTAAAATTTTGAACTCATGCATAATTTGCTTTTTTAATATATATATATATGTATGTATATATATTAATGAAATAAAAATAAATTAGAAGCAAAGAAAAACGAAATAAAATTAAAACTAAAATAAAATAGAATAAAATGCTGCATCAAATTTCACGCTCCTAGATGCATATTTGAAGAAGTCTTGTCCAAACCTCTTATCTGAACAAATCGGTCTCATATACATATATGCTATAATTGTCCGATTTCGATGATTTTCAGTACGAATGTGCAATTCATTATACATACATATACATATGTCTAGAACATAAATTTCAATCACTAGATGCTTTTTTGACGGATTGAAGGCCCAAAATTTCAATTCTGACAAATCGGTCGTATATATATATGCTATAGTGGTCTTATCTGGCCTGTTTCGACAAATGTACGTATAAATGTACCAGTGCATCTGCAGAAAAAGTTTGGTTGAAATATGTAGCTCAAAAATTGAGGGACTAGTTTGCGTTGAACAAGACGGACATGGCTAAATCAACTTAGTTCGTAATTCTGATACGATCAGTATAAATTTTGGTGGGTATCTATCCTCTCCTTCAGGAATTTACATACTTCAGACCAATGGTAATATAGCATTTCATTTATATGAATGATATAAAAATAAAAATAAAACAAAGTAAAATATAAAATAATTATATGTGGAATAAAATGAAATAAAATTGAAAACAGAAGAGCTTTGATATTTGTATGTAACATATTACGTTGATTAGTGAAATAAACAATAAGATTATAGGAAATCTCGTTGATTTGTATAAGTATATGAATTTAATGAGAACAAAAATCTCGAACGTGGTTATTAGAAACACAACAAAACAAATGAAAAAACACAACTGCTAAATTATATTAGGAGTACAATATCAGAAATCATTTATTTTACAATTATTGTGAGCTTTAAAATAGCAATAAAAAATATTCATAATGTCTTTAAGATTAGGAAAATTATGCTCAGTATTATTAATATACACACCAACAATTAAATGTATGAATAAATTATTCATAATCCTCCTACAAAACACAAGTAACACAGTTGCTTTAGATGTTTTCTTTAAACCATTGGAGGTTAAGCTAAGCTAAGAGACTTAGTGTCAGAACGGTCTAGAACTAAACTGGTTGTTGCTTCAGCTATGACCATATGTATAATCACACAAAGTATGTATGTATGTAAGTAGCCGAATCTCAATACATTGTTCACTCACTAGGTGACAATATAATAATTTAACAAGTACGGAATCCAATGTTCGGTTTAAATTTATTTTGCCATTTTGAATTTTTTATTTTGATTTTTGACAGAACACTATTTCCAATGAAAAAATTTCCGTATGTCCTCTCTCATATGTCCTGACAGGTTATCGGTTGACGTTGAGTAGATTGTTGGCTCTTTTTATTAGGAGAAGAGATAGACCCACCAAAATTTATACCGATCATATCCGTCTGCTTGAACACTAACTTGTCTCTCAGTTTTTGAGGTATTTGAACGAAACTTGGAATGCGTATGTATTTTTATAATGCATTGATAATTTGTCGGAACCGACCGAATCGATCGATTGTATCATATATGTAGATCCCATACAATCGATTTGTTTAATATCATTGTCATCAATAATACTTCAATGAAGCAGTAAAGAATATAAAATTCTGTATTCTATACGCATATAATGAAGCAAATAGGGGCACTGAAAATCATAGAAATCGGACTACCACATAGTACAGCCCCCATGCAACCTATCCGTTCAGATATGAGGTTTTAAGTCGAAACTCCAAATAAATATTGACACTATTTATCGAATTTTCCATTTTGCAATAAATTTTTATACGTTAATAAATAGTTTAAAGACTTCGGCATAGCCTTCTTTTGCATAAAAATCGTTAGGGGTATTTAAAAGTAAAGTAAAAAATTAATAAAGTCGCTGGAATGAATTTACACCATAGAGAAATAAAGCTTATTTTTCCAATAACTCCTTTAAGTTGGTAATTTTTAATGGAATAAACAAAAAATATACGTAAAGTTATCTTTATTTATTTGAAATTATGAACTTTAATATCTTATAATATTTAAAAAAAAAAAAACCTGCTATATTTTTGTACTATTTGAAAGAAGCAAATTTTGAAAAATTCATAAAAGCACATTTTCCGATTTTTAGCATGTCCGATGGATTTTTATTTGAAGTTCTTATTTCATGTCAGAAATACACTCAGAGGGCTTGACATTCCCTGTCAAGGGGCAAACGTCAATCAGGACTAGAGCCACGGCCTTCCGAATGGTAGTCGCAAAGCTAACAGCTATTGCTTGCTATCTTCGATTAGATATGCATGCTACTATCCTGAGGGTCATGGGTCTCAATTCTCAATCAAACATTGTATGCCAACACCTACGACTGTTTCAATTTGATGAAATAAAAGATTCCTCATAATAATCCATCAGCCGTTCGAAGGTGGGCTAAAAAAAATTTTAACCTTCCAAAGCAATATCAGTAATTTTACGAGTAATATACAAGGATAATTGCCACTCGGTGCTTTTCGTAATCATTATTTATTTTCTTATTGAATCTCTAAAATATAAAAGTGAATAAACAAAAAAGCTACTTATTTATAAAACAAAACTAAGATTCGGAGGGGATATTTAAACAGTGGACTTGATAATGGATCAGGTGAAAAAGAATTCGGAAAGTATGGCAGCATTTTCGAACCTTTTTTAACAATGAAATATCTTCCGATATTTCAGGTACATATTAACAAGAATCTCAACTACAACTTTGATTTGAAACTACACAAAATAAATATTTGGAAAACTAAAAATGGTACTACAAGTATATGCCGAGTGTCGTATATAAATATTTGATCTACTTGGCCGAAAGTGTAAAGTTTTTGCCAATTGGTTATAAAGCTTTAAATACATACTTATTAGTTTCTTCAGATCCGTAGAAGCATCTTAAAGGAAGATAATGCCATAGAAATATGCAAAACATTCAAATTTTCAAACTTAAAAAATACTGTGCAACCGCAATGTTGTTACAGACTTAGCGTCATAAATTATCAAAGAAACAACTTTTGGTTGAATAAGTCTAAAACCATGTGTACAAGTACTTATGTATGTTGAAAATTCTGAATATACGATAGCGTTGACTAATTGCTCGAAGAAACTTGTCCTTACCTGCTGTGGGCTTGGTTGATTAATTATAATTTCTTTTTTTTTTCTTTTTTTAATTACATATTTATTAAAATAATCAACTTATTGATTAAATTTATTTTTCCAAGTTAACCTCTTGCTGAGAAATTAAAATTTATTTACCCATGCATTAACTGATAGATCTGCATTAAAGATAATTTAAGGTTAACTCGTAACTGTTAAAATTACTCTAAGTTGGCTATTAAGCAATAAAAGTCCCGCGGCTTTCATGGAAAATTATTTTTGATTTTGGTTTTACCACTTTGAATGTATTTTATAACTTTTATTTTAATTTTCTGATGTAATTTAGCATATAACATAAAATTCATTGGCTTACTTAGCTATCATTTCAACCAGTATTTTATTAAAAATAACTTCATTTTTATCAACTTTTCGACTTTTATTTTTTTTTTACTTTAAATTTTTGTAAAGTAAGCATTTCAATATGAATACAACAAACTTTTTTAAAAGGCATTCCCAATCGCTATCAGAGCTTGTGCAATTTTTAAAAAAGTAGGAGTTCTAGAAAATTTAAGGCAAAACCTCAATAAAGTCCTTCTGTAAAATGTGAAATTTCTGCCCCTAGGAGGAAGTATTTTCAATAAGTTCAAAACTGTTTTCCATATAGAGATAGCTATGTCTAATACAGTTAGTGAATTATAAGGGAGTAATTTCGACCTTGGACTAAAGAAAGTGGTAAAAAATAATAAATTATTCCGAAGTCCGCACAATTATTGCGGATACTGCTTTACATTTACTAAGTTCAAGACCGATAGTACCGTTTACTGAAGTATAGTATTACATTTGTATTTTATTTAAAAAACGACAATTGTTATATTCGTATCAAAATGGTTTAATATTCCATTAAAACACTTTCCGTAAAATATTTAAATTCAATAGATTTTAAAATTCTTTTAGTTCCGCAAGTTCTCGACTGCATTAAGATCGGGATTTTAAGCTCAATTCTTCCCAAATCTTTTGTGTATATTGGATCCTTCTTGTGGTGCAAAGAAAATCCACAGGAAAAAAAATCAAAGAAATAATGCCAAATTTTTTTCTTAAGTAGGTAATCAAATTTGTCAATATTTTCCTCTGTGGTCCATGAACATGATATTTGGGTAAAAAAGAGGTTCAGTCTCAGAAACAGATAATGCCAGTGGTCTAGTATGAATACTTATTAAATATGGGCATAAACGGACAAACAACTACGCCTTTGTCCCATATAGCAGAGGTTTTAATAACCACTCCCGCTTTACTCAAAATCAAGTATTTAAAGCATTCAGCAACAGAACGCACCCAAACTTAGTGATGGAAACTGAATTTCTATCAAAAATAGCTGACATAGATCTAGAAAACGCCTACCTCCCGTATAACAAACTTTCCATTTTCGACCGCTCTATGAACATAGAATCGAATATTTAAGAAATTTATCGAGAAAACTTGATTTTATTTGATGTATGTGATACTTATAGTGAGTTCCAAATATCTGCAAAAAATACTTGCAGTTAACGTGTAACAAGACCTATTTATTTTTTGTTAAACAAATAGATGTAGCTTGAAAACCGGTTGGTTTGGCAGGGAATCTCAGCCGAGTGTATTTCTGACACGATGTTAAAGGCTCCTCATAAAAATTCATCAGCCGTTTCGAAGCAACTTGGAATAAATTGTAGGTCCCTCCATTTGTTGGGAAAACATCAAGACGGATACCACAAAATAGAGGTAGAAGCTCCGCTGAAAATCAATTCAGCGACTAAAAAGCGTTAATTATATACTATAAGTATATATGTATGTTATACAAAGAGAATTAAATATCGGCATTAAAAATTTTCTACATTTCTACATTTCTATTATAAAACGTAAGTTAATATTTCAATTCTAGTCCAGGGATGTAATCAGTACTAAAGAATGCAAAAATATGTGATTTTAATATTTTGTTATAACCAATAAAAAATACTCGTTTATAAATTAAAAATGCTTTACTGTATTGAACGGTCATTGGCCAGTTGCAAATGGACAATGAAAAACTTTGAAATCTTTTGTCATTTACGCCTTGACAATAACACGACATGAGGTAACGATAATCCAATTCTTTTAGTGTCGCAAACATCATATAACTCAAGTAATATTGTGTACTCTTTAAGAATACATTCAGATACATATGTAAGGGTTTTTATTTATACACTTTTTTATCGATATCGACATGTCGTTTTAATTGCAAATCCGCAAATTCAGCCAAACTGAGTAACCGCACACAACCACCCATCTATACATGTATGTATGTGTGGGTATTTACAACGTTATATGCATTTGTCAATTCATACGTACGCTGCAGTGGAAACGTTGACCAGTATGAAATAATTTTAGTTAAATACTAGTACGAAATAGGTTGAAATCATACCAGTTCATTATTTGTATAGCAGTTCACCAGTAACGGGAATATTAATAATTTTCAACACCGCGACTTTCGTATATTGTTGTTATTTCTAGAACGTCACGACTGAGTTTCATTTGCTAAAAAACTCTGTTGATGTGCGCAGTTAGTCGTTGTTCTCTATATCACAACGATAGCTGTCGTTAGAGGTTATCTCGGTTCGATTCCACGGTGCAGGCAAATTTATTTTAATTTTTATTTTTATTTTTATTTTTATTTTTGGTGAATTAGAAATTCAACATATACTTATATACATATATCAGTTCGTAGGTCATCTCCGTGTTAAAAATACCAGTTTTTTACATGGGAAATTTATGGAAGATGAATTAATATATGGAAGAAAAACTATCATATGGTCAAAAACAGCTGAGATCAGCTGATCGAATTACTCCACTTTTTCATTCAGGAATGTAAGAAATATGATTGGTAAATTTACAGCTATAACTAAATTGCATGATACAACTAAAACAATTCCCAAAAAAATTTCAATAAATATAAGAAATCAAAGAAAACCAAACTTGTTTGAAATATATCATATAATTCAGGTATACGCATTCTACAAAATTACAAATTATATAAAGTCGTATATAAATGTCTAAAACGTACACAAATATTTAATTTATAACCGCCTTAATAATAAAATTTGGGTATACATTACATTACCAACAAAAAATTCGTTCAATTTTTTAAGCTGCTTGAACTGTAAACTCTGTAAAGAAATTTAGAACTTTTAGCGCAGATATATTTAGCACGACAACACAATCAACCAAAAACTAGCGGGTTTGCTGAAAATTTATAGAAATGTAGCAAAATAGTTGATAGGCAACCCACGGTTCGTGATAACATCAAATTCGCTTTTTCATTCCATTCTATTCTTACTGCAATTTCTGTCCTTCACACAGCGTTCTGTTAAACATGTACATATGAGTTACTTGTAGGCTTATAAATTCAATGATGAAAACTAGTAGGATTCTAATTGACAACTAGTATTTTTCCCTACAGGGTACATACATGCATACTTTTATAAGCGAGTGCATTGATCTATGTTCTTTATGGTACTTTCATTGTCAAGTTCAGCAAAGTACAAGAAAGCAGGGCTGTTCTGGGCCATGCCGAAATCTGTATACACTTCATGAACATATCAAATTCATTGTACTGCAATCAGGAAAAAAATATTACTTTAATAATCCAAAAACAATCCTTATTTTCTATATAAATATTTTCTTAAGGATTTCTTGAAAAGATTGGTGGATACATATACATATCTCTAAAAAAAAAGAGGTAATTTTAGGTACATATGTATGACTCTTAAGTACTTATTGCCTTCAAGTACCTATTGTGGTATTCTCAACTTCAATCGGTTTGTCAATACTGCTATTTTACTTTAAGATTCAAGCTTAAGCAAAAAAGTTATACTTATATATTTTGACGAATTTTTCACACATTTCGTATGGGAGCTTATGAAATAGTCCTTTGATATCGATGTTCTTCAGTGTCAATATTTATTTGAATTTACGTGGGTAGAATACCAAAATTTTACGCTCTTAGTTGCTTTTTAGAGGTTTTTATAGTGATCCGATCTGGCCGATTCGGAGAACTAATCACTACAGTATAAAAATACATCTGCGTACCGGGTTCGGTTGAAATATCTCAAAAACTGAGAGAGTAGTTTGCGTTCAAACGGACGAACAGAAAGAAATGACTAAATCAACTCAGTTCGTCTTTCTAATCCGATCGGTATAAATTTTCTCCTTCTGGTACTTACACATTTCGGACCAAAGTTAATATACCATTACATGTTTTTATTAGGTATAAAAGTGTCGTTTTCAATGAACATATGAATGTATGTATATGTAGTATATGTATATACGGAAAACAAATTGAAAAAGTATGTAAAATGTAAAAAAAAAATGTTAAGACTCAATTGATTGGAACGTTCAAACTTATTCTGCTTGAGTTAACTGGATTATCTGAATCCAATAAATGGTACAAAAATTTAATGCTCCCATTTCGTTTTCTTATCAAACAAAGTACAACAACAGTAACAACAGCTGCAAGTGTAATTAAAATTATCAATAAAAAGTCTAATCAATTTAGCAAAACGATTGTTAGTACGTGCATTCATACAAACACCCATGCATATATACATATGTATGTATGTAGTATGTATGTATAGATTTTCAAGGTAAGAAAGTGTCGCAGTAACACTAACGTCGAAGCGAATTAGACACAAATATTGGCGTCCCCACGGCATTGCATCGCCTGGACGTGTGCACTAGGCGCAGCATTGCCCTACCAACACTTGCATTTCGCTAATCTACTGTTAATTTAATGCATTGATTCCAAGAAACGCAACTATTGCGACGACGATTGCGACGACAAAAAAAAATAAAACATATGTAAACAACCCCAAAACCGGCAAGCGAGACGACATAAACAAAGCTTTGTTCACTGCAATTTGAAATCGGCTGGCACAGTTTCGCGCGATCGTTCGTTTTAATAAGAACGTTTGTTTTCATTGCCGCTACACAATTAATTATTACAATATATATTGTTACATAGGTCTCCCGCCAAATGAACAACACAAACTCTTCTACTATTCGGATTGTGTGTTTGATTCTGAATGAAAATAATTCATACCTGCTAACATCAAAGTCCACTAAGTGAAAATCAAAAGACGTGCATATACATATATTTTTTGCATAGAAACGGCCAAAAATAAATTTCCGTTAAAAATGTTGTTACACGCTTCGAGGAAAGTGGCCACCTGTGATGTGGAGCCCGAAAGAATTCATCTACAAATACAAAATATCTCACAATGGTTAAGGGAGAATCCGAATGTGAATGCAAATAGTGATTATGAGAATTTAATATTTTTTCTACGCAGTTGCAAATACGATGTGGAGCGAACAAAGAAGAAAATCAAAAAGTAAGTTGGAAGTTATGGGCGAAAGATGGACGGGAGCTTAGGGGACATGGGTATGTAGGTGCATATTGTGTACATGTTAAAATGCATGTGTACCAAAGTCTAAATTAGAATCGTATTAGAATGAGTATAGTTGTACACGAAGTAAAATATCTAAAATTATATAGAAAAGTGCATATCCCCCAGTTTGACTTTTTAATGAAAAGGACGCCGCATAATGAAATAAATGCAAATATTATAATACTACTTTAAAAAAATCAATATGCCAATCAAAATCTAATTTACATCTACTTAGTGATCTTTAGTTCAGTCTGTTAAATATTTGTTGCAAAAAAATATCTATTGTAATAAATAATATATATATAAAGGGTGTTTTTTTATAGAGGTATAGAACTTTAAGTTGCAATAAAACAACGATGGATTATTCGATTGACATGAATTTTATTTATCCGAAAGATAATCTTGTGGCATTACATTTTAAATATGATTTCTGGCGTATGACCGCCACGGCTGGCGCGGACGTCCAATTTTCGACGACTTTTTCCAACATTTGTGGCCGTATATCGGCAATAACACGGCGAATGTTGTCTTCCAAATGGTCAAGCGTTTGTGGCTTATCCGCTTAGACCAATGACTTTACATAGCCCCACAGAAAGTAGTCTAGCGGTGTTAAATCACAAGATCTTGGAGGCCAATTCACAGGTCCAAAACGTGAAGTTAGGCGGTCACCAAACGTGTCTTTCAATAAATCTATTGCGGCACGAGCTGTGTGACATGTTGCGCCGTCTTGTTGAAACCACGTCTCCTGGACATCATGGTTATTCAATTCAGGAATGAAAAAGTTAGTAATCATGGCTCTATACCGATCACCATTGGCTGTAACGTTCTGGCCACCATCGTTTTTGAAAAAGTACGAACCAATGATTCCACCAGCACATTAAGCGCACCAAACAGTCAGTTTTTCTGGATGTAACGGTGTTTCAACATACACTTGAGAATTACCTTCACTCCAAATGCGGCAGTTTTGTTTGTTGACGTAGCCATTCAACCAGAAGTGCGCTTCATCGCTAAACAAAATTCGCTTATGAAAATCGGGAACAACGGTAATCTCGTTTTGGGCCCATTCGACGAATCTACGTCGTACTTGATGATCGTTTGGCTTCAATTCTTGCACTAGTTGGATTTTGTAAGCACGCAAACCAAGATCCTTCCGCAAAATCTTCCATAAAGTGGATGGACACAGATCCAATTCCTGTGCTCGATGGCGGATGGACTCATTCGGGTCTTCCTCAATGCTACGCTCTACAGCAGCAATAGCTTCTTCTGTACGCACCGTACGGCGTCTCTGGGCATGCGAGTTATCAATAAGAGTAAACGTGGTGCGAAAACGTTCCATGGTTAATCGAATTAACTGCTCTGATGGACGATTTTGTCGACGATAAAATGGACGTAGTGCGCGATACGTTTTCCGCACAGAACCATTATTTTCGAAATAAAATTGCACTATTTGCAAGCGTTGTTCAGGCGTGAGTCTATTCATGATGAATTGCCAAACCAAACTGAGAATAAATCACTTGACAGCTGTTAAATCGGTCGCCATCTTGAAAAGTAACGCCAACTTAAAGTTCTATACCTCTATAAAAAAACACCCTTTATATATGTACATACATATAATACAAATTGTTAAATAATATACATGCAAATTAATAGCAAATAAGAAAGAAGAGCTGTTTTTGCCATGCTGAAGTCTTTATATCTTTCAAGAACCAAATTCGATTCTTATTCGTTGACTTTCAGTGTCAATATTGAATTGAAGTCTGTAGAATACCAAATTTCACGCTACCAGATGCTTTTTTGACGAATTTTTTTTACCCAAAACCTCATATCTGAACAATTCGGTTGAACCAAATTTATGACACAAAATTTCAAATCTGAAAAATCATTCGCATATATGCTATAGTAGTCCGAACGGTATCCATAAATGATCGTTTAAACGTATAAGTTCATCTGCCTACCAAGTTTGGCTGAAATAAATTGAGGGACTAGTTTACGTTCAAACAGACAGATAGGACAGACGGACATATCTAATCTACTCAGCTCGTTATTCTGATACGATAGGTATAATTTTTGTTGGGTATATCTCTTATTCTTCTGGTACTTACATATTTCGGACCACAGTTAATACACCATTACATGTACATGAAAGGTATACAAATTGTAACCAAGGAACACTGCCTTAGACAATCGTGATGCTTTAATCCTTGGATGAACTAAGATTTAATTCAGCCTTATCAAGAGCTCTATTTAAAAAAATGTCTAAAATTCAATACAAAACAAAAACACATTTTGATTATATTGACACATTTGTAAAGAGAAAATAATAAACTTATTATCAACTCAGCTTACTTAGCTACATTTGTATTTGATTCTGATTCAAGACCGTTCCAACTAAAAAGCCAACGGGATAAGCAGCGGTTTAATTCAATTGACGGCAGTTGATCAGTCAAACTGATTTTCTCCATTCCAATAGCTCACAAAGTTCCTGTTTAAAATCATCCAACATTCAGGTGAAAATTTCAGAATGGACTCTAATCAATTTGTGACAATTTGAAATAGCACTACAGAACGGCTAATCGCAATACCAGACAACACAATTTTATATTTTTTAAAAAATTTTTTCCTTGTGCCTTTTTTGATATCTCTTTTCGTTTATAAATTCAATGACAGCGATGCATATAGGACAGTGGTAAATATATTTATAAAAGTAAATATATACTCATACATGATTTAGACATGTTAATTTTCTGATATATTAAATACTTAATATCTCTGATTATGACTCCACTGAAAAAGAATAAAATAAATTAAATCGTGCACTTGAAAATTATATGTACATATATTCAGGAAATATTGGCATCATTGAGATACTTCGATACCGCAAGTCCAAGATCTTTATATATTGAAGTTTTCGAAAGAATCAAAACTTTCTCAATGTCAAAAAATATTTTCTCAACACCTCGTAAAGAAATTGATCTAAATTCTTAATAAGTTTTAAGTGTTAAGAGAAGCTCCTAAGGAAACAAATTATAAACTAAAGGGTGTTTTTTATAGAGGTATAGAACTTTAAGTTGGCGTTACTTTTCAAGATGGCGACCTCTTTAACAGCTGTCAAGTGATTTATTCTCAGTTTGGTTTGGCAATTCATCATGAATAGACTCACGCCTGAACAACGCTTGCAAATATTGCAATTTTATTTCGAAAATAATGGTTCTGTGCGGAAAACGTATCGCGCACTACGTCCATTTTAGCGATGTTTAGCGATGAAGCGCACTTCTGGTTGAATGGCTACGTCAACAAACAAAACTGCCGCATTTGGAGTGAAGGTTATCCTCAAGTGTATGTTGAAACACCGTTATATCCAGAAAAACTGACTGTTTGGTGCGCTTTATGGGCTGGTGGAATCATTGGTCCGTACTTTTTCAAAAACGATGGTGGCCAGAACGTTACAGTCAATGGTGATCGGTATAGAGCCATGATTACTAAGCGGTCATATGCCAGAAAACATATTTAAAATGTAATGCCACAAGATTTTCTTTCGGATAAATAAAATTCATATCAATCGAATAATCCTTCGTTGTTTTATTGCAACTTAAAGTTCTATACCTCTATAAAAACACCCTTTACTAGCGGACCCCAGCGTGCTTTGCTACACCTATAAAAAAAATCAAGAAAATCTAACTGAAATTTTGAATTTTCGATTTTTTTTTTTGAAAAGGAAACGAAAAAAATTGATTTAAAATTTTTTTCCAAACTTTTTTCTGTTAATTGTTTTTTTTTTTTTTTCGTTTTCATTTTTTCACTCTTTCTCTCTTTCAACACCACATACAACGTAATGTACGCGTATTTTCGAATTTTACATGTATTTTTTGTTGTTGCATGTATTTTGTATGGGTAGCGACCAATGTTCACTAAAATGGTCATACCTCTGGAACGGTTGCGCCAATCTCATGAAAACTTACTCATTATCTCAATAGTATATCCTTCTCCTAATATCCCTTTATAACCCTTACAAATTTGGTGCAATTTAACCTGGTGGTTCTCAAGTTATAGGCGTTCCTCAAAATTTGCATTGATTTTTATACATATATGCATATACACGTACGTACCGATTTGTTAGTCCAATCAAGAAACAAATACTATTTAATCAGTAATTAAGGCAGTAATTTTTCAAACAATATCGAAAAACAGATATTATGAGCATAATATCGCCCAATCGGTCTCAAAACTTGCACATTTTTCTGCGTTTAAGTATTAATTTGAAAAGGCTTTGGACTTAACTAAGATAAACAACAATTTCCGTTTTGGTCTTTGGCTTTCTGGTGAAAACAGCCAAATGTTTCCCTTAACTTATTGATCCAAAATGTTGGCAGAGCTAATGCAGGAACAGCGAGTTACATTCAAGACCTTTGTAATTTTAATTTTTTGGCATGGTACGATTCCGGCATAATTAAAAAAAAAAATTTAAATCATTAATCAATTTTCGATAGACTATTTGAGAGTATTATTTTAAAACGAGTGCCATAAAAACTTTTAGGAAAGTTAGTGCCAGAAGAATTGGTATATTTGAGCATAGTATTGATGTCCTCGATTGTGTGTTTTTTTTTTTTGGGAACAAGCATAGGGAAATGTGTATATGGATTTGAGCTCTACGCTCATTACTCAACTGCTCAGCAGAACAAAAAAATTCTATTTTGTTTGCCAACTTAATATTATAAAAAAAAAATTGAAAATCGGAAATGTTTGAACAAAATCTGGAGCTCTAATATGTATAAGTATGTATATACAAGTATATGGCATGGTGAAGAGATTCAAATAAGGAATCTGCTGAGAATTGAATTTATAATTAGCTTTATGATATGGCTATCGGTATAAATACTGGTGGGTCTATCTCTTTTCCTTCTGGGGCTTAAACACTTCGGACCAATGTTAATATACAATAACGTTAATGTTAATACAATACGGCCCCTCAGCGTCACTCATACGCCATGGCGCTACAATTAAGTAAACTAAATAGTAAAAATAAAAATACGTAACATCTGATTCTTTCTTTGGAAAATTTTTAATTTTATTTACTAAGGTCTCAGTTTTCAAAACGTATTAAAAAAACATCTGATATATATACATACATTTCTTGTAATAAAATATGGAGACTTTTTAAGAGATATTACATAGTTAACATTTTATTTTTTTTTCAGTTTCTATCAAATGCGTGCCGAACGTGTGGAATGGTTTGCCAACAGAGATCCCTTTCTACCAGAAATACAGGCGCTACTTCAGCTCGGCGTTTTATTACCTGTCGATGGTGTTGATGCAAAAAATCGTAAGGTTGTGATAATACGTGCAGCTGCACATGATCCCAAAGTACATTCCCAGAATAATGTTTTTAAGGTATATTAAATAATACTTGTTTTATAAAAGAATTGAAAAAAAAGCTGAAGTTAAATTTATGGATATGTTTTTTAACATTATGCTTTCCTTTTATAGGTTAGTAAAATGGTTTTGGATTTGCTACTTAAATTCGAGCCAGATAATTGTGGGCATGGCATTGTAGCTATTTTCGATATGGCCGGTGTTCAACTTGGACACGCTTTGCAATTGAATCCCAGAATGATAAAACATTCTGTCGAAAGTTGGCAAGCTTATCCATGCCAACCGAAGTTGTTAGAATTTATAAATGCACCGACACATGTGAATATATTTTTGAACACTTTCAGGTAATTACCAAAAAAAAAAAGTATTACATTTTCATTTTGATAAAAATAGTATTATTTTTAATTTTATGATGTTCTAAAAAGGATTTTTTCGTAATTAATTTGTGTTTGTTTCTATTTCTTTACATACTTAAAAGATTATTCATGACACCGAAAATGCGTTCACGAGTTGTTGTAGAAAAACGTTTAACAACAGTGGAGTGCAATGGACTACCAAAAGATGTCGGCGGTAAGGGGCCTACTTACAAAGAACTTGCCGCCAAATGGAAGAAACTTGTTGAAGAGAACGTTAACTTCTATCAGGAAAATTACAAATACAAAAGTATACTGGCGGCTTAACGCGTACTATTGCTTAGTGTAGAAAAATTCTAAACCCTTTTGCGTTCCTTTATTATATATAAGAAGTGATAACTAATTTCATAAGTTGATTATACAAATATATTACATAGTATATCACTCGGCATATACTACATACTTATGTAAATATGTAATATATTGCATTATCGTATTGGCTTGGTCTTACAAGTTAAAATACAAATTAAAATTATCGTAAAACGTTATTCATATATACTTTTGTTATTTAAAAGGCAATTGGAAATTTTTATTTAATTATTTTGTTGTTTTTATTGTAGATTTTTTAAGTTTTTATGCAATTTTATATGCATTAAAATCACTTACATGTATTTATATTTATAATTTATATGTATACACAGTTGAAATAAATTGTATGCATACAAGAAGAATGAAGAAGCACGAAGGATTCATTACAAAAAAAATGTCAAATTGACCTGGTTATACATATATTTTTCAATAAAAAGAAATTTCAAAAATTTTCTTCTTTTCTTTTTACTGCTGCCTGTACTTACATATTGTAACGTTTTTCGTTGCTACCTCGATGATTTCCCAAATTCTTCGAGTCCGATCACTAGATTGCTAAATAAAACTCTCAAGATTTATTCGTCTGGCCTCTTAATCGTCAGGCATTTATTCAACAGTAATTGCAATTGTCTTCTCTATATCTTTCGTTTTTTACAAATCTTTATAATCTTTCTTTTTATTCGCTTAGTTCACACCAGTACTGAGTCTTCAACTTAATTGTCCGCAAATGGCTGCTGCCGCTCCTTTTATACCTAGCGATGGTCCAACATTCTGTTCACGCGATCAAGAAAATGCTGATTGTTCGTTTGCCTGCGGTAGCTGCAGCTGCTCCGTTTATCCTTAACGACGCGGAATTTCCTTTACACTGTCTACCCTTTTGTTTGTCCTTGGTACGGGTAATTTATATCAGACGGCCGCTTCTTTTTTTCTGTCCTTTTCGGGGAATTGCATTTACTTTGTCAACCCTTTCGTTTGTCCTTGGGAGTATGCGGCCCCTTCTTTTGTCTGTTTTTATTTGGAAATCTCGTTACACTGCTATTTATTTCAATCTGTTCTTCGTATTTGGGATCGTCCCGATCAGACATAGTATCTGTTCCAAACGCCGCAACCCTTCCTAGGTGAACCACTTTCATTTTGGTCCTTGGTTTCCCAACAGTCTGTATTCGATACACTACGTCGTTCAACCGGTTTATTGCTTTGTAGGGGCCTTCCAAATTGTATTCAGCTTCGGGGACAAGCATTTCTTCCGTTGTGGGTTTACAGCAGCACTACATCGTCATCTTGAAAATCCTCGGAGTTCATCGCCTTATCATATCTGGCCTTTATCTTGCTACTCATAATTTCGGTTCACTGTCTCACAAGAGCATGTATCTCTCTCAGCTCTTCTTCTAGGGTATTTGGCGCATTCTTCTCAATCCTTCTAGCATCGCCACTTACTACAAACTTCAAATCACTAGGCAGCCGAAGTTCACTACCGAAGAGAATCTTTGCGGGTGTTTTACCCGTTGTCTCGTGCACCGCGGAACGTTATCCCATCAAGAACAGCGGTATGTGGATATCCCAATCATCCTGATGTTTGTCCACGACCTTCCTCAAGTGCTCTTCCAGGGTTCGGTTCCTTAACCTCGGGACTACTATTAGCTTTCGGGAGCACTGGCCGTCTTCACTATCCCATATTCTATGCAAACAACCAGATATCAGCTCTAAACTACTCCATTGTGCCCAGTATGCCTTTGCTATTAGACTTCCTGCTGCCATTTGTTCCTTATCTGGCCGTCTATCCATCTCCACTCCATGCATTAAAAGTTTCAAATCTGGATCTTCCTGCTGACATTTCCGTAGATGACTTGACTCACACTCTTCCGCTGGTGTAAATGTCGTTAATCGGACGTCTATTATGTCTTCTTTGCATTCCGCTTTGGAACAGTGCATTCCCGTGACTATTCCATTTGCGGTGCTCTATACTGTAGTCATAACTTTGCAGTCTCTCAATCCATCGGGCTAGCTGTCCTTCAGGATTCTTGAACTGTAGTAGCCACTTCAGTGCTGCATAATTTGTTCTAACTCGGAAGTGTTGGCCATACAGATACTTGTGGAAATGTTTGATGCAATCCACCAACGCTAATAGTTCTCTCCGTGTTACGCAATAGTTCTGCTCTGGTTTCCCAATTTCCGGCTATGGTAGGCAACTATCTTCTCCTGCCCATCAATCACTTGTGAAAGTACTCCTCCCAGGGCATAGCCACCAGCATCTGTATCCAGAATGAATGTTGCACCTGGAACAGGGTACGCTAGCATAGGCGCAGTGCAGAGCCTTTCCTTTAGAGCTTGGAAAGCCTCCTCTTGTTCTTTGTTCCACTCAAAGGGTCTATTTTTCCTGGTGAGCTCATGGAGACTATTAGCAACACTGGCCCAAAGATGTAAATTCCTGGACCTTGGTCAATCCTTCACTGCTTCTATCTTTTCCTTTGCTGTACACGCCCTCGGTTGTTACATGATGGCCCAGATAATTAACCTCCTTCTTAAATAGCGAGCACTTTGTAGGACTAAGCTTAAGGCCAGCGCTAGCTATCCTCTGAAAAACTTCGTCCAAATTGTCCAAGTGTCCTCAAAGCTTTTGCCCAGTACGATGATGACATCAAGATGCACCAGACAAGTTTTCCAATGCAGTCCCTTAAGCACATGATCCATTAATCTTTCGAAGGTTGCAGGAGCGTTGCATAGTCCAAAGGGCATCACCGTGAATTACCAAAGACCGTTTCCAGTACTAAAGGCAGTCTTCTCCTTATCTTTCTCACTTACTTCCACTTGCCAATAGCCGCTCTTAAGGTCGAGTGTTGAGAACCATTCCGTGCTAGGTAACGAGTCTAGAGTATCATCGATCCTGGGCAAAGGATAGCTGTCCTTCTTTGTCACATCATTTAGTCTTCGATAATCCACGCAGAACCGCAGCTGGCCATCTTTCTTTTTCACGAGCACTACCGGCGAGCTCCATGGACTTTCGGATGGTTCAATAACACCGCTTTTACTCATTTCCTTAATTATTGGCTTACAGCTTCACGTTTGGCTAGTGGGACACTTCGAGGAGCCTGGCGAATCGGCCTATAGTCACCAGTATCAATACAATGTTTCACAACGTTGGTCCTGCCTGGGTTGTTGCCATCCTTGTCGAATATATTGGTGTATTTGCACAGAAGTTTTTTGGCCTTATGCTTGTATTCGTTTTCCAACCCCTGCGTCCATGCATCTACGTTGTCCTTAATATCCTTCATACTAATGGAACCGCTTTTTGGTACATCTCCGCAATTAATAATGGCGTCTACCTGCTGACATTGCCCCTCCTCAGTTCCTCTTCGAAGTTTCATTGGTGATATGAATTCGTTGTTTATGAATTCGTTTAGTACTCCCACTGGGATGAGTCCATCACTTTTTGTCTTAGCCAGTGTTTTACCGATAATTACGTCCGATGTGGAATTTCGTGCTGTTTCGACAACCCATATTTTGTTTGTCCCAAGATCTCCATCAATCTTTGCCCAAACAACAGCTTCTGACTTTGGTGGGATCAGTTGGTTTTGTTCAAGCATCACTTGCTTGCTGTTGTATGTAGAATTATAGCCAATGCTAAGTGGTACTTCCATGTTTTTGTACTCCATTATTCGGTTATTCATGTCGATCTTTATTCCTTGGTCTAGCAAGAAGTCTACTCTTATGATGACTTCATCAACAATCTGCGCGACTATGAATTTGTGTAATACCGCAACATTTCCTATCGCGACTTCGCATGTTATCTCTCCTACAACTTGGGTGTCCTCGCCAGTTGCCGTCCTCAGTCTTGCTCCAGGCAATGGCCTTACTTCTTCGGTGATTAGGTCGTATCTAAGGATGGAGTGCGGTGCGCCCATATCAACAGTAAGTATTCGCTCATGTCCATTCACATATCCACCAATTGTCACGTTGCTCGCCTTCCTACCAATTTGAGAGACGGAGATTATGGGGCATTCAATTGCAGGAGCCAGCATACGCCCCTTTCGGCTGGCTCGTTTTAGTTTAACGACTGGTTAGAGTCGGATTCGCTATTTTCAGCCTTTCGTTTCCGTTCTTCTGAATTGTTGTTTCTGCTGGAGCTCGTCTTGCATTCCCTCGCGAAGTGGCCTGGCTTCCCACAATTGAAACATTTGCCAGCTTGATTCTTCATATTGGCACCAGAACGATTCTTTCCATCGATGGACTTTAGGGTTTTCAGAATCTCATTAATCACATCTGGTGTTTCTACTTCCACTCGACTGACTTTGTAGGCTGGCCTGCTTATGAGTGAAGCCGTTTCACGGGTTTGGGCATAGGCGACAATCTCAGAGAATGTTGATTTCGGATTTGCGTATGTCTCTCGTTTGGTGTAGATGTCCTTTATTCCACTGATAAACCTCTGTATTTTTACCCTTTCGAGGTGTTCACCAGATGCGTTTCCAATTGCTAGATGAGCCAATCTCTCAATTTCGGATGCGTATTCTTGCAGAGATTCGTTGGGTCTTTGATCGCGCTTCACCAACTCCATCTGGTTAATTTGCCTCCTGTGTTCGCTTCCATATCGTCTTTCCACGGCACGCATTAATGCGTCGTAGTCATCTCTCTCATATTCCGGGATTGTCTGTAAAATTTCCGCAGCAGGTCCTTCCAACGCGACGAATAGTGCAGCGGATTTTTCCTCAATGCTCCAATTATTTGCTTTGGATGTCTTTTTGAATTGAAGCTTAAACACCTGGTAGGGAATTGTGCCGTCAAAGGAGTGTATTTTTACCCTGAGAGCGTTCGTCGAGGTGGTTGGACGATTCAAATGCAAATCGCAGACACGACCTTCCAATTCGTTGACCTTGGCCTCCATTAGCTCCTCTAATCTGCCTTGCCTCTCCTCGATTTTGTCCTGTCTCTCCTTGAGTTCTGCGCATTCTTTGCCAACACTCTCTTGAAGCTGTATGAGCCGGGATGAAATACGCGCTTCTTGGTCTTGCATTTGCGATGAAATGTGAACATTCACTTGTGACATATTGGCATCCTGTTCATCCAACTTCTCTGAAATGTTGGTATTCATTTGTGACATGTTGGGTTCTTGTTCATCCAACTTCTGTAGCATTTTGGCATCCTGATCATCCAACTTTTGCGTAATTTCTTTTGTAATGTTGGCATTCATTTGCGAAATTGCAGCCAGTAACGTGTTCATGTCCATACTCGTAGAAGCCTTTTCCTCAACCGTGGTTGCTGACTGCTCTGACTATTTTGCGGCGCCAACAGCTTCTTCCTTCTCCATTTCTTTTGCGGATGTCTCTTCGTCCTCACGGCGAAATTCATATTGGCTCAAATCGAAGCCTTCTGCTTCCATAGCTTCTCGTAGCCGTGATTGTAGCTCAGCCTTATTCCCGGTTGAAGATAATCCTCGCTTCGCCAATTCCTTTTTGAGGGGTGGTATCGTCAAATCTTGAATCTTGACCATTTTCAAATATTTTTGTTTTTGTTTTTCCGCAATTTATTTAGCAATCTCACTTCTGACACCAATTGTGACGTTTTTCGTTGCTACCTCGAGTCCGATCACTAGATTTGCTAAATAAAACTCTCAAGATTTATTCGTCTGGCCTCTTAATCGTCAGGCATTTATTCAACAGTACTACAATTGTCTTCTCTATATCTTTCGTTTTTTACAAATCTTTATAATCTTTCTTTTTATTCGCTTAGTTTACACGAGTCGTCAACTTAATTGTCCGCAAATGGCTGCTGCCGCTCCTTTTATACCTAGCGATGGTCCAACATTCTGTTCACGCGATCAAGAAAATGCTGATTGTTCGTTTTCCTGCGGTAGCTGCAGCTGCTCCGTTTATCCTTAACGACGTGGAATTTCCTTTACACTGTCTACCCTTTTGTTTGTCCTTGGTACGGGTAATTTGTATCAGACGGTCGCTTCTTTTTTTCTGTCCTTTTCGGGGAATTGCATTTACATTGTCAACCCTTTTGTTTGTCCTTGGTACGAGTATACGGCCGCTTCTTGTGTCTGTTTTTATTTGGAAATCTCGTTACACTGCTACTTATTTCAATCTGTTCTTCGTATTTGGGATTTCCGTCACAATATGTACATCTCTTTTTAAGGAACACGGAACGTCTTTCTGAATTATTTCGAATTTATAACACGCGAACTATGGTCAAAATTATTGTATGGGTGTACAAAAAAAAATTTATGACTTTATTACTTTTGATTGGTTAAAACATGCATCCATGTGAAAAAAAGATATAGAAGTTCATTTATACTGGCATGCATACAGAGCATCTTGTTCATGCATGTTACATCGATTTTGCAATATACAATTTCTGCTGGGTATTTTTTATATATCCATGCATACATACATACATCTGTATTTATGTATGTATATATGAACCTTAAATTATTAAAACAAGAAAAAAGGGCTGTTTCGGTCATGCCGGAGTCTTTATACCCTTGATGTGTGTCGTTTTGCTTTCTCTTTATATACAAAATTTCTTACTTTACATATACATTTCTTACTTTACATATACGTGATACTTACAAACTAAAAAGTGTTATATGCAAAGTCAGCACATTGATATTTTGGTAGTTCACGTTGACAAACCGACACTGTCGATCAGTCATGCTGATCGATACGTGTGTTGGTCAATGTGACGGATTGAGTAATTAGGGTTGACAATAGTAAACAGATATGTGCCTTGTGTGTCGGCGTATATATGTATATGATGTGGAACTCCCGCTGGGTTCAACATAATTTATTTGAGTCACTATGACTTGACTGAGTATGAATAAAAAATGCATTGAAAGTGAAACGCATTCTGAGTAATGCTACACCATCCGCCTTAGGAATAGTCGTATATAATTAAAGAAAATTGTATACGACTGTTAAATTGCTTTTCGTATTCTATTGTAATTTATTGGTAACTTGATATTGAAAGTAGAGTTTTTTTTTTTGTTTTTTTTGCACTTATATTTGAGGGAGGCCTCTTCTCTAGGTAACACTAAATCTCCTAAGTTTAAATCCTTACTGTAGCTACTTTTATCATAATTGGATTTTTGTTTTTCTTTAGCCTCTTAGACCAATTTCCTAGCTCTTTGTTGTGCTATCTGAAGTCTATATTTTACTTCTTTGTCGTAAGCTTCGTGGTTGTATAATGGGCTGATTTTCTTTTCTTTTAGGAATTCGTAATTCGGTTGATTTTTTGCAAATATAAGTTCAAAAGGGCAATATTTATGTGTTTTTGATGGCGTTGTATTGTAACAGGACGCGAAATACCTGAGGTAATCATCCCAATCATCTTTGTCACTGGATATGTATGAACGTACATATTCATTGAATGTCCTGTGACTGCGTTCTACAGTACCAAAAGTTTGATGATGATACGGTGTTGAAGTTTTATGCTCAATTTTTAACAGTTTACACAGTTCTTCGAATAATTTATTTTTGTACTCTGTGCCCATGTCCGTTATGATTGTTTTCATGCGTCCATAAATCAAAATGAAAACTCGAACACGGCTTTAGCAACTGTTGTTGCGTGTTTGCTTGGGACAGGGATCGCTACCAAGTATTTGGTTAGATCGCATATAATGGTAACCGCATACTCGTTTCCATTCATTGACTTCGGTAATGGTCCGACTGTATCGATTTGTACAATATCAAATGCCTTCGGAGGTGTCTCCGTTATTGTCATTGGCTCCTTTATATACTTATTAGTTTTATTTTTCTTACAGTGGATGCAGTTTTTTACGTATTTTCTTACGTCATTTTTAATATTTAGCCAGCTATACTTCTGCTTGATTTTATCTGTCATGCGATTTATTCCTGGGTGAACACCACTAATAGGATCGTCATGATGTTTGTGCAGAATTTATTTAATTTTCCCGGGATTTGTCACATATATAACCTCGGAGGTTAGTGCAATTGTTAGATTTTTGAGAACCTTGTTACCTATTTCTATAAATTTGCCTACTGCAGTATAACTTCTTTTAAACAATTTGTCCCCTAAGGACAACTGTATTTGTACAAGTCCTAAATTGCCGGCTTCTTTTTCAAACCTGGTAAAAAGTTGTCCTAAGTCAATCTTATCCTCAACAATTAGGTTGCTTGTATCCAGATCGCTACAAATTTTCTTTCCTTTTTTGAAATATAATTTCGGAGGGTCGAAAACGAGTTCGACATGTCTTTTTATTTCAAATTTATTTAGCGCTTCGTATATTTTGGGGTTCTCTTTGTGACTTTCTTTATTTTCAATATTACTGCTGGTATTTTTTGCTGCTGATCTTGTTGTTATTTTTAGTATTTTACTTGCTTCCACTGACATATCTTTTAGGTTTGTAATTGTTATGCGAGATAATGCATCCGCAATGTGATTTTCCTTTCCGGCGATTTCCACTTCAAAATCGTACTCTTCTAAATCGAGTCTTACTCGTGTTAACTTAGATGAAGGACTCTTCATTGAGAAAAGGTATGTTAAAGGGCGGTGGTCGGTTTCAACTAGAAATTTTCTGCCATAGACATATGGTCTGAAGAAGGTTATGGCCCAATGGATTGCGGCTAGTTCTTTTTCTATTGTGGCTTTGTTGATTTCACCTTTTGTGAATGACCTAGAAGCGTAAGCAATTGGTAACTGTTTGCCATCGTGTTCTTGGCTGAGGAGTGCCCCACAAGCGTACCCACTAGCGTCTGTTGTTATACAGAATGCTTAATGAAATCTGAGTATTGTAAAAGTTTTGGACTAATTAATGCTTCCTTTAAGTAAACGAAAGCTTCTTGACATTCTTCTGTCCAATCGACGGAAACATTCTTTTTGCAAAGCCTACTTAATTTTCTTGAGTGTTCTGCAAAATTCGGTACGAAACTTCTGTAATAATTGCAGAAAGCTACGAATCTCTTAACTTCATCGGCTGTTTTTGGTGTTGGATAATTTTGGACTGTTTCAAATTTGCTTGGGTCGGGTAGTATTCCCTTGCTTGTACATTTATGGCCTAAATAAGTTACTTCTTGGCTGAAAAATAGACATTTATCTGGATATAGTTTTAGGTTGTATTTTCTACAAGTGGAGAACACGTCTCTTAAGTTTTTTAGCATATGTTTTTCAGAACAACCTAATACAACCAAATCATTCATGTAGAGAAATGCTTGAGATGGTTTGAGGCCTGTAAATGCTAGTGTCATCATTCTTTGGAATGAATTTGGTGCTACTTTTAATCCATAGGGTAGTCTTTTGAATCTATATGTGCCGTTTTCAGCTGTGAATGAGGTTATATCCCTCGAGTCTGGGTGTAATTCTATTTGATGAAAACCTGACATAAGATCCAGGCATGAGAAATATTTTGCTCTTCCAAGTTGATGTAAAATATCATCAATTCTTGGGAGTGGGAATTTACCTGCTGCTAACTTTTTATTTACCTGTCCGTAGTCAACCACTAATCTCCATCTTTTTTATGTGCTCCCTGGAAGCGATTTTTTAGGTACTAGTAAGATTGGGCTATTGTATTCTGATATGGATGGTTCTATTATGTCATCTTCGATTAGCTTATTTACCTGCTTGCTTATTTCTCCTTTTTGTGTCTGAGGCAATCTATAGTTTTTTATGTAAACAGGAGTATCATCCTTCATGTGTAATTTTTGTTTGTAAAAATTATTAGAGGAAATTGGTTCTGTTTCTAGTGCAAATATGTCTATGAATTCTGTGCATAATGTTGTTAGGTGAGAATTGACAAATTTTGGAAAGTTTTTGGTTAATCTTTTTAATTTTTCTGTATCATTGCTATTGTTATTGTGTGTGGTTGTTTCAATTAGTTTATAGTCATCTAGATTTTCAGTATTAATTTTGTAATTTTTAATAGTTGTGTTTTTATGTGTTGTGTTGATAATTCTAACGAAAGTTTGATATTTATTTGTAATTGTGTTTGCTATAAAAATGCCTTCAGATAATTGTTGATGTGGTATGAAGATGTTGTTACTATCGGTGCTTACTTTAACTTGTCTAATGACAAGCAGGGATCGTAATTGTATTGACAGACAGACAATTTGTTAGAAGCATTATTATTGTTTGGGAAAATCATATGGTCTTAGGATTAATTTATCCTCTGTTTTGCCATAATCTAAAATACAATTGTACTTCTTTATAAAATCTAGTCCTATTATTCCGTCGCATGGGATTGGAAAGTCGTCTTCTACGACATGGAATTTATGGTAAATTAGAAGGTCATCACTTTTTAAATCCGCTTTAACTGTGCCTAATGTACTGGTTATACCGTGACCAATGCCCTTTAAATCTGTGATTTGCTCTGTCTTTACTTTATGATTATTACTAATTTGATGCTTTTTAATAATGGAGATATCTGCTCCTGTGTCTATTAAGAAATTTGAAATTGAATTATTTAATGATATTCTTGTAGATATATAGCTGTTTAGATGTAGATTTAGTACACATATTTTCCTATCTACTGATCTTGAAGTGGAGTTTCTTGGTTTTCCTGCTGGGTGCAACTGCGCACGTTACGGGTCTGATTATAAGGTCTATTGCCGTTTTGGCTTTGTGATCCTCTCTGGGAATTATTATTTGATCTAAAGTTATTGCTGTATCTTGGTTGCGGTCTGAATCTCCTACCTCGGTAACTCCCGTCGTTGTTACTTCGGTAACCTCCACGGAAATTACTTCGGTACTGACTTTGTTGTCGTACATTTAAAGTTGTGTTTGAGCTGCCCGTTATTTCTGTACAGCTGTTGGTAAATTTGGAGATTGCGTCGTTCATTGATGTGAACGTTCCTGCTTGCATAATCATTTTGACCTTGTCATTGGAGATGTTTTTACACATAGCTTTGACTGCTGCTTGTGTTGAATATTTCGTTGCCAAGTCTGGATTAAGTCCATCCGAGATATAAGCTCCTTCTAATGACCTAGTGATTTGTCATGATGATGATATTGATTTGCAGTTTTGTTGCGTTGTTGGATGTTTAGGAGTTTAGCTGTTAAAACTTCTACTGATTCGCCTTTTATTGCAGTTTTTAACTTTGCTTTTATTTGTGCTATTGTACTTTCGTTACTAATGAAGTTTCTTGCCGTGCCTTTTAGCTTGGTTTTTATCATTTTTATTGCTAAGGTTTCGTGCTCATCTTTGAATTGATCAAGTATATCAAGGGCATCTAAGAAACTGTGCAAATTCTCTGGCTTACCATCAAACTCTGGTAGCACTGATGAAGCAGTTTTAATAAATTCAACTACAGTTTGTGTCATTGTAACTTTTATAATTGGGATGTCCAATGGCTTATTTTCTTGCACTGATGGGTTCTGACTCGAAGAAGGTGATGGAGTCTGGGCAAGTTTTGAGAAAATTAAATTAAAATCAACCTGGAGTTTCTCCTCTACTGTGGTTGGTATTGGTATTTCTATATTGTATCTAGCTAAAGAAGATACCAGTTTATCTCGTACGGCGGAAAAAAATTGGTAAGCTTCTTTTTGGTGTTCTTTGGTAAGTATACGGTTTGCCGTATTGATCACCTGTCTTATACTATTTAGAGCTTCTAAAATTATGTTCAAATGCTTTACTATTGTTTCTGTTTTTATAGTAGCGTTTTTATTTATGCATTTATATGACTTATCAGCTTTCGTTTTTTCTTCAGATAATGTGCCGTAGATTTCTTGCCATTGATTCATTTCTTGGCATATAGTATTTTTGTTTAGATGCGTTGTTGTACATTGTTCAATTGTCTCAATTTATTCTTTATATAATTTTTTATTAGAATTGCAAATGCGACAATTAAGAATGTAGTTACGCATACAAAAATAGTTAACCATTTATCTGAAATTTCTTCGTTATTTTCTATACTAAGTTTTGGTTCGTATTTGACCAGTTTATTTTCAGAATTTTTCTCTTCAGAATTTTCCTTACCGACTTCGTATCCTGCTGTACCTATTAGGATACCATTTAATATGGTTTTCCACCATGCCATTTTCTAAAAGAATTAACTCGTTATACTTTCTTTTATTTTTAGTTATATATTAAAAGAAAAAATTTTCATTAAAGCTATTATAATATTGTTTAGTCTCTATTGGGAAATAATCGTCCTACTTATTTCTTCTGCCTGAGTTGTAGGGTTTTTTACATCTTCTAATATGGGTTCCCTATTCATGCCTATTGAATCCCAAAGTTTCTTTAACCAATTTAATTCCTGTTCAAAATCTCTATCTTTTGGTTTTAAATTTGCAATTTTATCCCAGTTAAGGGGGTTTTTTGAGAGATCCCTCGGCATTCCAATTTACTCGATAATAGTTATAATTTTTTTTTTCTATTTCTTAATTCTTTTATTTTTTTTCTTAATTTTAGCCTATCTATTGTATTCGTAGTTAAGTTTAGTAGAATATAAGTTTCAACTATTTCTTTCTTTTTTCTGACTTGTCTACCTGCTCGTTTCTTTTTGGGCTTTTAATTGGGCTAGGTATTTTAGGAATTTCTTCCTTTTTATTAGGCTTATTTCGTCGCCGATACTCTTCTATGGTAATTGGTGTCGGCCCTAGCTTTATTGTTTTTAAGAATTTTCTCAGAAAATTTTATAAATTCTTTTATTGTGTCTTCACACTTTTTAAATACCCTATGAAAATCTTCCTCAGTGGTTATCTCCTGCATACCTATGAAATAGCTGTAACCTAATTACTATATCTTTTTTTTTTATGTTGTCCCTAAGCAAAAATGAAAATTTTTGCTATTGGTTAAGCTGCCGTGAAGCTGCCAAATTTATTCTAGTATTTATTATTATATATTATTATATACTTAAAAATAGTAGTATTTTATGCTGCCAGTCTCGGATCTCGTATTCAGGGTCCTATTTGGTGCTTAATGAGATGTGTCCTGGTTGATATTCCACCCTTTTTATGCTGATATTCCACAATTATGCCGCCAGTCAATAGTAAAGCCAATAGAACATATGTGCACCGTTGCGCACATCTACCAATCCCCAATCCTTTTCACCAGGTCCAAAACCACTTGAAGTTGGAGCTTATAATCTAGCCGGCTATATACTTGTTCCCGAATTTCACAGGGAAGCATTCGCTTGGCGAATCACCGCGCTGGTCTTTTTTTTTAGCGGTTTTGCTTATCAGCAAATTTTCCGCTGCATAATAATTTATTTAACTGGCAGGATCGCCATGATGTGTGTCGTTTTGCGTTTGACCAAAAATGCTTTCTCTTTATATATAAAACTTCTTACTTTACATATACATTTCTTACTTTACATATACATGATACTTACAAACTAAAAAGTATTATATGCAAAGTCAGCATATTGATATTTTGGTAGTTCACGTTGACAAACCGACACTGTCGATCAGTCATGCTGATCGATACGTGTGTTGGTCAATGTGACGGATTGAGTAATTAGGGTTGACAATAGTAAACAGATATGTGCCTTGTGTGTCGGCGTATATATGTATATGATGTGGAACTCCCGCTGGGTTCAACATAATTTATTTGAGTCACTATGACTTGACTGAGTATGAATAAAAAATGCATTGAAACATTTGAAACATGAATGCATTGAAACATGAAACGCATTCTGAGTAAAGCTACACCCTATATGCCTATTATACATGTCAATATCAACTTCACGATTCTATATGCTTTTTTGACGGATTTTTGACACAAAACTTCATACTGAACAAATCGGTTGTATGGGGACTTTATGGTATAGTCCTCCGATTTTGATGTTTTTCAGGCAGCAATTTATTAAGTGTGTGTGTATAGTACCAAATTTCGCGCCCCTAAGGATTTTCTCACTGAGTTTTAACCAAAGTCTCACATCTGAACGAATCGATGTATGGGAGCCATATGTTATTGTCATCCGATTTCGCTGATTATCAGAACCAATGTGCAATTCATTATGCGTGTGTAGAATAAAAGATTTAAGGGACTTAAATATTTTTCTGACGAATTTATGACCCAAAATTGGAAATCTGAAAAAGCGATCGTATATATACAATAGTAGTCCGATATGGCCGTATAGGTGCATTGCCCACCAAATTTGGTTGAAATATCTCAAAGGCTAGTTTACGTTCAAACAAACGGACGGAAAGACGGGCGGTCGGACATGTCTAAAACAACTGAGCTCATCATTCGGTATAAATTTCGATGGATCTATCTCTTCTCCTCTGATATTTTCATGCTTCGGACTTAAGTTACTATACCATTTCATGTACATGAATAGTATAAAAATGCATATGTAGTTTTAATTACAATTAATAAATTAAAATTAAAATTTAGTAAATGTATATAAATACAATTACAATATTAATTAAGTAAACGCTTTAATAATTTAAACAATGTTTCATTGACTGAAACTTAAATATATAAGTACATACATATATATGTATTTCTTTACATATTGTGGTCGGAAATCCCAAATGTGAAGTATAGACAAAAAGAGCGGCAATATGATGAAAATTCGCCGTACTAAGGACAGACAAAAGAAGTGGCAGTATGATGTAAATTCCCCGTAAAAAGGACAGACGAAAAGTGCGGTAGCAACTACTGTAGGTAGACGTGTTAGCGCATGAACGGAATGTTTGGACGTCGTTAAGGATAAACGGAGCGACTGCAGCTATCGCAGGCAAACGAATAATCAGCCTATTATTGAGCGCGTGAACAGAATGTTTGGGTCATCTTCAGGTATAAAAAGAGCGGCAGCCTTTATCACAGAAGAGACGAGTGGAAAACGCAGTGGCGTTAACATTGCTGTGAGCTGTGTGTTTTAGAAACAGATAAACTGTGTGAAGCAGAAATATATGTGTGTTATAAAGAATTGTAAAATAAGCCATTGAGTATAGTAAAGGATTGTAATTATTGAGAACAAAATAAACGTTGAGTAAATTCCTGACGATTAAGAGGCCAAACGAAGAAATCTTGGGAGTTTTATTTAGCAGTCTAGTGATCAGACTCGAAGGATTTGGGAAATCATCGAGTGTACATAGCTACGAAAAACGTTACAATATATATAAGCTTGACCAACTTATTATGAAATTTTGTGTGTTCAAGTGGATTCGAAAATGTTTTCGACTAATGGTTCGATGTACTTGAAATTTGGTACACATACAGAGATAGCATTTTGCTTTTATTCCGGGTTCTAATGAAGATAACCTCCACACTCAGTTTTGTCATATTTGCAATTGTAATTTCAATATAACTGTATGTCTGAAAATTATTATCATTTTCTTATTCAAATAAACTAACAAAATTGCTTAGAACTTTGGCATATTTGTGCTTCTAAAGAAATTTAAAAAAAAAGTTTTTAATTTGAAACGCTTCGCATTTCATGTCATTTTTTAATTTTAGAAGAATAACAATTTCGATTTTGGTTTGCATTTTATTTACAAAATTTACGAAAAGTTAGAGGGGTTTAGTCAAAGTTCGAAATCCAAGGAATTAGAGCTTGAAACACATTTTTTTTTAATTTTCATACGTATCATACTTCGTGGGAGGGTTCATATATTTTCAATTATAAGAAACCTATCTCTATTTAAAAATAAACATTGTTCAAATTAATTCAAAACAATAACTTCTAAAAAAATCGATCTATTTCTATGGTTCACCCCTGAAGTACTAAAATGTGGAGCTTAATCAATTACTGTGTAAATGAAAGCAACAAATAACGTTAGAAACACTCCTACAAGAACAAAAGCAATTAAAGTAATTAAATTTTGTTTCGAAATTCACGTTTTTCTTTTTAATTTACGAACTTCTTAATAGTCCGGTAAATTTGGAAAAAATTCACACGCAGCTGAAAGTTAATAGGCTTGGTCAAAATAGTATCATAAATAAAATCTAAAAAGCTCTCACCGATCCGATACCTGAAAATATATTTAAGAGGTAAAAAGGCCACAAAAACGATTTTTCTGGGACGTATCGAATTATCTTATTAGTACCAACATTTCTTAAAATCATGATACCTGTAACTTCTGGTCCCGATTTACTATACTTATCGTCCTATGGCCTTTTGTAAATGGATACTTCTATTTATTATAGGATCCTCTTTGCAATTGTGTCACAAAAATTTTTACTGAACCAATCAAATCTGAACGCTTCAAAAACTCATAAAATTCTGCACCGATTGAACTAAAATTTTAGCATGATATAGGGTTTTCCAATAAGAGTGATATGATATCTTAAAAAAAAACACTGATTGTTAAGGAAATTCAAATGTGTTTTATTTAGTGTGAAGTACAATCTATACAATTAAGTTGTGAATATAACATCATTCAAATGGCCTCCACGACTTCTTTTGCAGCAACGAATTTTTCCACTAAATCAAGTCGTATATCATGAATATCACTTGCAATATTGACTTTTAAAGCTTGAAAAGAGTCTGGTTTATTGCTAAAGGCCAATGACTTTAAATAACCCCACAAGAAGTACTCTAATGGTATTAAATCACAACTTCTTGGAGGCCATTCAATATCACAGTTTCTTGAAATAATCGAATCTCCAAACCCTTCTCGTAATAATTCAGTTGTTGTATGGGTTGTGTGACACGTAGTGCCGTCTTGTTGGAACCAGATATTGTTAAGATCAACTTCTTCCAACTAACCCTCATCGGAGAAGATGATTTTCTTAAAAAAATAGCTATCGTTTTCAAGTTGTTCCAAGGCAAAATAATACAATAGAAAAAAAAATGACAGATCATGACGTATTAAAAATGGCCTAAACGACACTTAGAAATCATATCATCCCTATTGCAAACCTCTTTATAAAGGGTGATCTAAGTAGAGGTACTTTTTCAATAGCCTTTTTTTGAAAGATCACGCGTGAGTCGTGTGAAGCTGTCATGTTATTTTCATCATGGAAAGACTTACGCCTGAACAGCGTTAAGAAATCATTAAACTTTATTACGAAAATTCACGTTCTGTAAAGAATGTTTTTCGCGCGCTTCGATCAACTTATGGTCAACATAATGAGCGTACTATTCGCAACACCATCACCTGTCTCGAGATCCAGCATTCATTTTTGGATGATGTTCGACCGAATGGACCACGTCCATCACTCAGTGAAGAAAATATAGCGGCCGTAGCTTGGAGTGTACACGAAGACCGTGGAGAGTCTATGCGGTGCATATGGAACGACTTGGCGCGTTTTACGCCGAGATCCTAAATTTAAAGCGTACAAAGTACAGCGTGTACAAGAACTGAAGCCTCTTGACCTTCCCAAGCGACATCGATTCGCTCTATGGGCTCTTGAAAAGTTCCAAGAAGATTCGACGTTTTCGAGCCAAATTTTGTTCAGCGATGTGCCCATTTCTGGCTCAATGGCCATGTAAGCAAGAAAAATTGCCTTATCTGGGACGAAGACCAACCTGAAGAGATTCAAGAGCTGCCATTTCGTCTAGAAAAACAACGGTTTTGGTGTGTTTTGTGGGCCGGTGGAATCATCGGTCCATATTTCTTCAAAAATGATGCTGGAGAGAACGTAACCGTCAATGACGACCGTTATCACGCCATGATAACCGACTTTTTGATGCCTGAATTTGTATTTTGCATCTAATTTCACGTTTTGAGCCGGTCAATTGGCCACCAAGATCGTGTGATATCACACTGTTAGACTTTTTCCTGTGGGGATATGTAAAGTCTAAAGTTTTTTCTTTAAAAATGTAGGGACCCTCGAAATGGATCACCCTTTATAATCCGCATAAAGAATCAGCCACATATCCGCGAGAGTTCAACCTGGGACTGACCTATTCGAAAAAATCGCATTTATGCTTCGATTTGCTTGAAGTTTTGTGCACAGGTAGCTTTTTGCTTAGATTAGCAGGAACACTACTTTGCTCTCCGGAAAGTAGAAGTAGATGGACCGACCTATTCGAAATCTTATCTATCCTTATAAAATTCGTCTGTCACAGTGTCTGCCTCGAACTCCTCCAAAACGGCTGAACCGATTTTAATGAAATTTCGTATATGTATGTATATGTTCATTAGGTCGGCGAATGGGTTTTCATCTATTTTTCATACCAAGAAATGAACCAGGAACTGACCTATTCGAAATCTTATTTATGGCTCGATTTACGTGAATGATGATTTCCAGGCTGTTGACCAATTTAGTAGAGAAAAAAATTGATTTATGCTTCGATTTGGTCAAATGTTTAGAGAATTTATCTAAATGGACCATGAATCAGGAAAAGAGTTCAATTTGCTTGAAACATTTCTTTACGGGAAAGGGATTACCGGCAGACAGACAAATATTAGTATAATTTGGATGTAAGCATAGGTCCGTGCGTATTTTTTTCGCATGCTGACCGAAGGTTGCGTTCGTTTTACTTTGAAGCTTTCGTATTGACATTTTTGTGAAAGACCTTTGTGAATTAGCGAAACGCACTTACAAATACATAGCTAGATCAATATTACAAAATAATAAAAAAATTAAATTTTTTATTTAGATTTTGCTTAATTATAAATTTAATGACTCTTCGCAACACCCATTAGAATAAAAATAGGAGAAAATACAGAAAGCCCCAACAACATGTGGCCGTATCAGCTAGTTTTACATAAAAAAATTATTTTTGGCCTTATATTTCAAAAATTTGAGTTTAAAATGAGTTGATGTAGCTGCAAGAAACACCATGTCCCAGTATATTTTGATTTATTGTTTCGTGACTGTGCCATGCAGTGCCTTTCTTAAAGGTCCCAAAAGCGTGAAGGAGTAGTCCATCCCTTCCGTAACTTGTATGGTCAAATATTTATACATGGCCTGTACTGTCATCCTTTAATGCTGAGTTGAGATTTTCGATTCGATGATAGAGCTCCCGTTGTAAGGACATTTGCAGATAGTTGGGCTCTATCTAGTTTGCTCCAAATACCACCAATGTATGTATGCAACAATATCTGGCTTTAAACCCCATGATCGCTTTGCAAGCGTAGTGTAGTTAAAGCTTTCTGATCCAGAGATATTTCATCTTAGTAAAATGAGTGATCTCAATGTCTCCTTGCAAAAAAGAACGTTTAACTTTTTGCTAAGTTGGTATCCGTACCACTGTCTCTTCACCTGTTTTGTACTAAATAATATATATAGAGCGTTTCCACTCAGAGTTTGGATTTATTTTCCCGTCTCAATTACCGCACAATAACCCAAGCTCTTCAGTTTTTAATATAGATTCTGAATTTCATTTGTTATTTTCTGAATTTAGAATGAAAGATCCCAACATTTATTGTAACTCTGTCTTCCTAAAGTTTGTTAGGTAAAAGTTCAATTACTCCTTTTGGTAGCTTACAAGCATAACTATATTTCGTTGGAACGATGTAAAGTCGCCGGCAAGTTATCTTACATAATTGTTCGACCGTTTGTTAAAAAGAAATAAGTAATTAATGAATTTGTGAGTGATTGATTCTTTCCGCTGGTGACCAATTCTATTCCAGAGTCTACGGCGACTATTATTTCTTCTTATTACTGTACTTTCACTGAGATTTGATATTTTACCTGAAGTTTTCGTGAAAACACGCCGCTTTATAATTTTTGCAATCTGCTCCCTCTACATATTGTAACGAATTTGCTAAGTTCGCCTCGATGATTTTCCAAATCCTTCGAGTCCGATCACTGGATTGCTAAACAGAACTCCCAAAATTTGTTTGTTCGGCTTCTTAACCGTCAGGAATTTATTTGTACAATTTTCGTCTTTAGCCAACGGCTTATTTTACAATTATTTATGATACACACTACTTCACTCAGCTCATCCGTTTCTAAAACACACACAGCTCACAGCAGTGTTAACTCCACTAAGTTGTCTACTCGTCTCTTGTTGTGATAGCGGCTGCCTCTCTTTTTATACCTGTAGATGACCCAAACATTCTGTTCACGCGCTTAAGGATATGCTGATTATTCGTTTGCCTGCGGTAGCTGCAGCTACTCCGTTCATCCTTAACGACGTGGAATTTCCTTTAATCTGTCTACCCTTTTGTTTGTCCTTGGTAAGGGTAATTTACATTATACAGCCGCTTCTTTTCTTTTCGGTCCTTTTCGTGTAATTGTCTTTATACTGCTGCTCATTCAGTCTGTTCTTCGTATAGGGAATTTCCGTCACACTGCCCTCCACCTAAGTCTGATCGTCCCGATCAGACATTCTATCTGTTCCAAACGCTGCAAGCCTTCCCAAGTGAACCACTTTTTTTTGGTTCTTGGTTTTCCAACGGTCTGGATTCGATAGTCCGTACTATTTATTCGTCCAATTACTTGGTGTGGACCTTTCCGCTTGCTGTGCAAGATTTTCTTCCGTGGAGAATCGTGCAGCATTGCCAAATCTCCTTTCTCAAAGCTTTCAAGATTCCTCGCCTTAATACATCCTTCTACCTTCTTTTTCATAACCTTAGGGCGTTGCTCAACAGTTTTGCGTACCTATCTCAACTTCTTCATTAGGGCACGAGACATCTTGCCATTTCCGTACGTATTTCCCTTCTGCTGCTCGTTCTTTACCAGGGCACATCATTTCTGTTGTACGCATGATCGTGGCCAATGCTTAGCGGTAACTGCACATTTCCATACTCCATCACTCTTTTCTTTAGGTCGATTTTCATTCCTTGAAAAAGTCCACATCAACTATGACTTCCTCTAAGATTTCCATACTAGGAACTCATGCAACACTGTCATATTCCCGATGGTGACTTTACACGTGGCTTTTCCCAGAATCCTGGCGTCCTCAACAGTTAATGTTTTCAACTTAGCTCCATGCAATGGACTTATTACCCTGGTGATCAAATCGGATCGAATGATGGAGTTTGACGCGCCCGTGTCCACAGTTAGTTCTCGCTCATGTCCATCCACATATCCGCTGATAGTAACGTCGCTCGCCTTGTTATCGCTTTGTCTCGTGGAACCCATATTACAATCGCGGGCGAAGTGTCCAGGCCTTCTACAGTTGTAACAAATCCTGGTCCTCATCAGTTTGGCTGTTTTCGACGTTTCCCATATTGCTTTCATCACATCTGGGCTTTCCAACGTCGCACAGTTCGCTTTGTACGCTGGTCTGCACAAAAGCTCGGCCGCTTCCTTTGTCTGAGCATACGAGACAGTCTCGGCAAATGTTGGCTTTGGATTCGCATACGCCTCTCGCCTGCTATAATTGTTCCTTATTCCGCTGATAAACCTCTGAATTTTTATCCTCTCGAGGTATTCTCCAAGACTATCTCCATAACCCAAATGAGCTAGCCTCCCAATCTCACAAGCAAATTCCTGCAGGGTCTCGTTGGACTTCCGATAGCGGTCCTCTAATTCCATCTGATAGATTTGTCTTCTAAGCTCGCTACCATAGCGTCTTTCCACGCCTCGCATTAGTGCCTCATAGTCATCTCTCTCGTATACAGGAATTATTTGCAAAATTTCCGTTGCAGGTCCCTTCAATGCCGTCTTTTCGAACTGAAGTTTAAAGATGTGGTGCCGTCAAAGGATGGTGCTTTTATGCTAGGGGTGCTCCTAGAAATGCTTGGACGATTCGAAAGCAATTCGTGGACACGTCCTTCCAATTTGCTAACTTTGGTCGCAATTAGCTCCTCTATTCTGTCTTGCCTCTCCTCGATTTTATCCTGTCTCTCCTTGAGTTCTGTGCATTCTTTAACAACACTCTCCTGAAGCTGTATGAGCCGAGATGAAATACGCGCTTCTTGGTCTTGCATTTGCGATGAAATGTGGGCATTCATTTGTGACATGTTGGTATCCTGTTCATCCAACTTCTGTAGCAACTTGGCATCCTGTTCATCCAACTTCTGTAGCAACTTGGCAACATTATCATCCAACTTTTGTGACATCTTGGAGTCCCGTTCATCCAACTTTTGTGACATCTTGGAATCCTGTTCATCCAACTTCTCTGAAATGTTGATATTCATTTGCGACATCTTGGCATCCTGTGCATCCAACTTTTGTGACATTTTGGAATCCTGTTAATCCAACTTTTGTGACATCTTGGAATCCTGTTCATCCAACTTTTGTGACATGTTGGCATTCATTTGCGAAATTGCTGCCAACAACATGTTCATATCCATACTCCGTAGTCTCTACAGCCTCTTCCTTCTCCATTTCTTTCTTGGATTTCTCCTCGTCCTCACGGCAGAATTCATATTCGCTCAAATCTATGCCTTCTGCTTCCATAGCTTCTCGCAGCCGTGATTGTAGCTCAGCCTTATTCCCGGTTGAAGATAATCCTCTCTTCGCCAATTCCTTTTTGAGCGGTAGTATCGTTAAATCTTGAATCTTGACCATTTTCAAATATTTTTGTTTTTGTTTTTTTTTCGGAATTTATTTAGCAATCCCACTTTTGACACCAATTGTAACGAATTTGCTAAGTTCGCCTCGATGATTTTCCAAATCCTTCGAGTCCGATCACTGGATTGCTAAACAGAACTCCCAAAATTTGTTTGTTCGGCTTCTTAACCGTCAGGAATTTATTTGTACAATTTTCGTCTTTAGCCAACGGCTTATTTTACAATTATTTATGATACACACTACTTCACTCAGCTCATCCGTTTCTAAAACACACACAGCTCACAGCAGTGTTAACTCCACTAAGTTGTCTACTCGTCTCTTGTTGTGATAGCGGCTGCGTTTCTTTTTATACCTGTAGATGACCCAAACATTCTGTTCACGCGCTTAAGGATAGGCTGATTATTCGTTTGCCTGCGGTAGCTGCAGCTACTCCGTTCATCATTAACGACGTGGAATTTCCTTTAATCTGTCTACCCTTTTGTTTGTCCTTGGTAAGGGTAATTTGCATTATGCAGCCGCTTCTTTTCTTTTCGGTCCTTTTCGGGGAATTGCCTTTAATCTGTCTAACCTTCTGTTTGTCCTTGGTAAGGGTAATTTGCAGTATACAGCCGCTTCTTTTCTTTTCGGTCCTTTTCGTGTAATTGTCTTTATACTGCTACTCATTCAGTCTGTTCTTCGTATAGGGAATTTCCGTCACAATATGTAGCTAAATTTTGGAAATTCCCCATTTCTTTCTAAACTAATTGTTGGTGAAAGCATATTATTTTTAATGAATAATGCATACGAGTATACCAATAAATGCATATGGTAGTAAATTATATTTTATTTTTGATTGTTTATATACGAATTTTCCAATAAGGGTTTTTATTGGTCCCAATATAAAATACATGTATGTATGTATGGTTGTAGTACAAAATCCATGATTATACATGTTACTAAAGTTATTAATGGTACTTATGCATGCAGTACTTATTTTTTTAATTGCTTTGTTTTTTATGTATGGATTGGTTAGTGTGTTATTGATATATGTACATTTTCATCTTCATTTCGAGAATGTAAGTTGTAATAAACCATTTACAGAGTTTAGTGAATAGTGATGGAAAAAATTTGTATTTCATTCACTAATCAGCATTTCCACGGGCAAAAAACAAAAAAGTATATAATATTTACGTTAAAAATTGATAAATGTTTTTTTCCTTTTACACTTCATTACTAATTTATTATTTGCCCTTTTCTCCAACAACTTTTTTGTTTACTAAGAATATAATAAAATGAGAACATTTATAAATCAATGTTTCTGCCAGTAAGCTTTTGAAGCCACAGTTTATTGTTATTAAATTTGTCTTAAATATTATCGATTACTTATTTAAATAGAAAAATATTGGTTTTATTTTGTTTTTATAATTAAATACATTTTTTTTTTTTTATTTTGCGTTATAATGGGTGGTAATAACACTTTCGACAAATATGACGCTGACATTTAGATAGTCAGCAATACTCACTTCCGCGGTTAGTTTTCGGAAATTCTACAGAATTACGAACTTTATGTTATATTTATACTCAAGCTTTTCTTCAAGCGTATGCGTAAGCCCGACGTGCACTTTAAACGTTTTTTAAGTAGGAATTTTCGGAACTTAAAACTACTTTTTTTTAAATAAATCTTTAAGTGTTAAGATATATTGTATATATATATATATATATATATATATATATGTATATGTATGTATATATATATATATATATATATGTATATGTATATGTATATGTATATATATATATATATATATATATATATATATATATATAATGAATAACTAGTTATTTAAATGTATTGCATTCCTAGCTGTTTAAACCGCTAAAAAAGTAATATTATAAATGAGATAAATTATTTAATTGTAAACTCTATTTCTAATATGCAGGCGTACGTTTTAGACGTTGATTACTTCTTTAAATAGAAAAATATTATGTTAATACATACATTTCGATATTTTTTCATTATTTTTTTTTTTTAATTTTTATTCAGTAAAAATAAGATTCGGCATCGTTCAAAGTTTTCATAAGGTTCAAAAATTAAGTTTATTTAAACGGACCACATTTACATAAAACCGATATACCCATGCATATATATGTTTACATATATTTTGCATATCGTTCTTATATTATTACGGAAACGGATCATGCTGGTTTAAACCGTTTTTCTTTCATTTCTTTAACTTTCACACTCAAAACTCCAACTGCACGCCGATTTGAATTGAATCCTATATCTGCCGCTCATCCTTTGCTGTTAATTTATCAATGAGTTCTTGCAATGGCGCCAATTCGCGACGATCAATCAAATTAAATTCTTGTACGAAGAATATAAAATGCTTGAATGACGTATTCAAATGGGCCTCTTCACCCAAAGTAACTACCTCTGAGAAGTGTTGATGATAAATATGTGCATAAACACGAAATAGGCGTTTCAATATAGTTTTTGCTATACTTAGAAAATTCTTTGGAAACGGTATGCCGATTTTTGAAGGAAAGAGTGTTTCGTCATCTAACTGATCTTGTACCCATGTCATAAGATAATCAATATATTTTGGTGCACTACATTTGATTGGTTTTTTAACAGTAAGTCCGTCAGCCCAATGATATTCATATTTTGGTCCAGCGGACATAATGACACAACTCTCTTCGGTACAAAATTCAGTGATGGTACCGTACAACATATTTATTTGATTGAAAAAGTCGACGGCTGTAATGGTATAAAATAAATTTAAACATCATAATAAAATCTTTTATTAGATGATAAAATATAAACTTACTGTTAACAGCGACCCATTCGTTGAGATCCTCGCCATCGGGTAAAGCAACGGCATTGCGCAAGTTACCTGAGCCTAATGTTGCCGCAGCGTGTTTCATTAAGTCATATTGATGTGTACCTTCGGGTATATTTTTCTTGGGCTTAAAAGTTTTACTCGAACGGGAACCACTATTGAAATACATATAAGAAAATTTAAGAACTTAATAAGCCTTTCCTTGTTTTTTTTTCTATTTTTTATTATCAATAATTCTGTAACAAATACGTATGTAGTAACGCAATAAAAATAAATAGATGAAAGCATGATGATTTTGTTTTAAAAATATATATTTTCGTCTACGATATATACTTACAATAGAAATTCCATGATTCTTATTGAGTCTCCGAAAATAAAAGTTGAAATTTGTTTTTATACGGCCTGTCGGATATTAAAATAGTTACACACCCACAATTAATAAACTTCTTCCCTTTTTTTCCTACAAGACGATTTTTATACAGCGACTTCTTCTATTTTTAGCAATTGTGACGAATATCACAAAAATATAATTGAACATTAATCTTAAACGTTACCAAACAAACTGCTGTTTTTATTATATTGTTGCGATGATACTACAGACTACCGCGGCATGAAGTGTTACTTGACCGGAGGAAGGTAAGAGTCGACCGGAACAATCACACTTAAATGCTTTTGTAGGTGTGTTGTGGGGCTGGTTTATTGAAGTTGTTTCGTCGGTTCTACTTTTCCCAGCTGCAGTTAATGTTGCCGTGTACTGCTCAATTTAGTAAAAATCGATTAAGAAACACGATAACTTCAGCATATATTTACCTACTATAGGTTAACGTATATTAGTTGCACAATTTAAAATCGCTGAATATTTTTTATTGTATACAAGTTTTTCACAATTTTAACATCCGTAGCACGAAGACAAAAGCCACAAAAGTCACCTCAACTCAGTGCTTTTTGACAAAACGAACCATAACCCGAAACAGCAACAAATGGGCCAATAAAAAAAATAAACAATGGGAACGCGGTAATTCACCACGAGCTGTCATATGCAGACAGAGACAAATACATTAGTCTGAGGTGTTAATGCATACATTTATTTCAAGTACAATCGTAGCCGAATGTAACAAACCAATCGAATATTAAAATAAGTAAACCAAACTTACATATTTGAAGACACAAATTAAATTTAACATAGCGCATTCAATAGGAATTTGTTAACATAACATAATATTAAATTACACAAATATGGCTAGGAAACGTTTTCTTCAAAAATCCTCTACTTTAATGTATAGACTAGAGTTCATAAATAAATTTTTCGATATTGTCACGATTTTGATAAATTAATCCCGATGATTTGGATTGTCAAATAAAAGTCGCCAACTATCTTGCAGTTTCTTATTTATAAAGAATTTACTAAACTTTCATTTGTTACTCAATAAATAAGAATTTACTTTACTCTTTAAAACCATGTATTTCAGAACTTTCACAGTGTACTATTTTTAATTCACAGTAGTGTTATCACCAACGAGTTTGCTTTATAAATGACTTGCCAGCAGTTGTGTTTCGTCCTTATATACTAAGCCGATTGCTCGTACTAACGTTTAGAATGATCAAGATGTTCTCTCTCTCTCTCTCTTTCATCTGACATTCATTTCGAACTTTCGCCACAGTATTGTACTAAAACATCATTAAAAAAGACTAATTTAATTAAATATTCTAAAAAGTTATTTGCTCATACAAACTAATATTTGAATAGTGTATTTTAGGTAAAGTTTTTAAAACCCATATTGGTGTAGATTGAAAAAGACGCGTCATTAATGACACTTTTCTGTAATCACAGGAATATTTGCCAGGTACGAAGGTAAACGAAACGAGTTCCAAGTAACTAAAATAAATAATTATATACTTACAATATATTTTTGAGCTACAATTTATTTATGGATAATTATACACTAGACCTGCACCAAAGCCATCTTATAAAAATGGTTGTAATTACCAATTTTCTATTTGAAATCACAGATCTTCTTCTATGTGTTAATTTATTAATTTGATTAATTGAGTGCTGTGGTTGTATCTTACAAACATTTTCGTTATCTGAAACACGACGGAAACGAAAATTATAAATTTTTTATACCAAAACTATGTGTATATATTGTTATGATTTTGCTGATTAACCTCGATTTCCTTAATCTTTCGGGTACGACCTCTGGATTGTTAAATAAAATCGCCAACTTAATTTGCAGTCTCTTTATTTATAAAGACTTAATTACTGTCCTTTTAATTATTCGGTAATTCACAATTCAATTACAATTTACGTTACTATTTATAATCACTTGTATACAACTTTCACAATGTACTGTTTTTATTACTTTACTGTAATGTAATCTCCACGAGTTTAATTCACAACTGATTGCTCTTGCAGTCGAATGTCGTCCTTATATACTTGTTTGCTGCTTGAAAAACGAAACCCCTGGAATAATCGTGTCGTTTACGATAAACTTCTCGCTTACGATAATCCTCGTTTACGATAATCGCTTCGTTTACGATAATCGTTCGCCTCGTTTACGCTCTAGAACGTGCCAGTTGTCGGCTCCTCTCTTTCATCTGTCATTCGCTTCGCATTTTCGCCACAATATCGTGGGGAGAAAGCGAAGCGAATGTCAGATGAAAGAGAGAAGCCGATAGCTGGCATGTTCTAAAGCGTAAATATAGAACATTCGTTATCGATAACGATTCGATTATTCCAAGCGGTTGGATGCGAACAACCGAGCGGTATATAAGGGCGACACACAACTGCAGAGGAGTCAGTAAGTAATCAATCGTAAAGTAAACGCGTTCGTGATAACACCAAAGTGAAGTCATAAAAATAGAACATTGTCCAAGTTGTAATACAGGTGTTTGTAAATAGTGGAGTGAATTGTAATTAAATTATGGTCGCACCCGAAGGATTTGGGAAATCATCAAGGTTGATTCATCAAAATCGACAATATTGTTACGATTTTGCTGAATCAACCTCGATGATTTCCCAAATCCTTCGAGTACGATCTCTGGATTGTTAACTAATTATTGCTAACTTGATTTACAGTCTCTTTATTTATGTCCTTTTATTATTCAGTAATTCACAATTCAATTACAATTCACTTTACTATTTACAATTATTTGTATACAACTTTCACGACGTACTGGTTTTATTACTTCAATGTAATGTAATCTCCAACGCTTTTACTTCACGACTGATTACTTTTGCTGTCATGTGTCGCCCTGATATACTTGTTTGCTGCTTGAAAACGAAACCCCCGGAATAATCGCGTCGTTACGATAATCGCGTCGTTACGTTAATCGTCTCGTTACGATAATCGTCTCGTTTACGATAATCGTCTCGTTTACGCTCTAGAACATGCCAGTTGTCGGCTCCTCTCTTTCATCTGTCATTCGCTTCGCATTTTCGCCACACTACCCTCCACCTAAGTCCCGATCAGACACATTCGCTGTTCCAAACACAGCAAGCCTTTCTAGGTGGACCACTTTCATCTTGTTTCTCGGCCTCCCTACAGTTTGGATTCGATACACTACGTCGTTTAGTCGTTTGATTATCTTGTATGGACCTTCCCAATTGCATTGAAGTTTTGGAGACAAACCTCTCTTTCGTTGTGGATTTTACAGCAACACCAAATCTCCATTTTGGAAGCCTTCGGAGTTCATTGCCTTGTCATACCTAGCCTTGATTTTGTCACTCATAATTTGAGTTCGCTGCCTCACAAGAGCATCTCTCTTAACTCTTCCTCGAGAACAGTAGACGCTTCCTTCCCAATTCTTCTCGCATCACCAGTTATTCCAATCATCTTGATGATTGTCCACTACTTTCCGCAAGTGCTCTTCTAGGGTCCGGTTGAATCGCTCTACCATGCCATCTGATTGAGGATGCAGGGCTGTCGTTCTGGTTTTGCGAATACCAAGTATCTGGCACATCTCCTGGAATACCGCCGATTCAAAGTTTCTTCCTTGGTCTGAGTGCAATTCTATAGGCGCACCGTATCTGGTAACCCAATAGTAAGTGAATGCATCCACAACTGTTTTCGCTTCCTGGTTTGGAATTGGGTAGACCTCGGGCCATTTACTAAAGTAGTCCATAACAACCCGCTCAAATGGTGCACCTGAGTTATACTGCTTCATCTGCCCATGACTTCGTGACTTTGGCTCTTTAGCTGCAATGCACTCCGTGCAATTAGCAATCCACTCAGCGACCGATTGACGACAGCCAACCCAAAAGAACCGCTGCTTGATCTTCTCCAGCGTTTTTGTAATGCCTAGGTGTCCTCCACTAGCACCTTTATGGAATTCCTTAGGAACATCCGGAATTCTTAACCTCGGAACTACTACAAGCTTCCGAGAGCACTGGCCATCTTCACTTTCCCATACTCTATGCAAACAGCTAGACATCAACTCTAAACTGTTCCATTGTGCCCAGTATGCTTTCGCGATGGGACCTTCCGCTGCCATTTGTTCTTTACTTGGCCGTCTCTTCACCTCCAATCCGTGCATTACCAATTCCAAGTCCGGATCTTCTTGCTGACATTTCCTTAAGTGACTTGCCTCCCACTCTTCTGCTGATGTAACTGTCATTAGCCGGACGTCTATTATGTCTTCCTTACCCTCGGCTTTTGAGCAATGCTTACATTCCAAACTACATGGTCGACGGGACATAGCGTCAACATTTCCGTGCGTATTACCCTTGCGGTGCTCGATGGTGAAGTCAGAACTTTGGAGCCTCTCAATCCACCGTGCAAGCTGCCCTTCGGGATTCTTGAACTGTAGTAGCCCCTTCAGTTCTGCATGATCGTATTTGTTCGTTGTCTGCTCATAGGGAATGGACCGGCTACATCCATGGCAAGCCGCTCAAATGGTTCCCCTGAGTTAAACTGCTTCATTTGGCCACGTCTTCGTGACTTTAACCCTCTAGCTGCAATGCACTCTTTGCAGTTAGCAATCCACTCAGCGATATATTGACGACAATAAACCCAGTAGAACCGCTGCTTGATTTTTTCCAGCGTTTTCGTAATGCCTAAGTGCACTCCACTAGGACTATCATGGAACTCCTTCAGAACGTCTGGAATCCTTAACCTCGGGACTACTATTAGCTTTCGGGAGCACTGGCCGTCTTCACTTTCCCATATTCTATGCAAACAGCCAGATATCAGCTCTAAACTACTCCATTGTGCCCAGTATGCATTTGCTATTAGACTTCCTGCTGCCATTTGTTCCTTATCTGGCCGTCTGTCTATCCATCTCCACTCCATGAATTAAAAGTTTCAAATCTGGATGTTCCTGTTGACATTTCCGTAGATGACTTGACTCACACTCTTCCTCTGGTGTAATTGTCGTTAATCGGACGTCTATTATGTCTTCTTTGCCTTCCGCTTTGGAACAGTGCTTACATTCCAAGCTACATGGTCGACGAGACATGGCGTCAGCATTCCCGTGAATATTCCTTTTGCGGTGCTCTATACTGTAGTCATAACTTTGCAGTCTCTCAATCCATCGAGCTAGCTGTCCTTCAGGATTCTTGAACTGTAGTAGCCACTTCAGTGCTGCATAATTTGTTCTAACTTGGAAGTGTTGGCCATACAGATACTTGTGGAAATGTTTGATGCAATCCACCAACGCGAATAGTTCTCTCCGTGTTACGCAGTAGTTCCGCTCTGGTTTCCCAATAGACCGGCTATAATAGGCAACTATCTTCCCCTGCCCATCAATCACTTGCGAAAGTACACCTCCTATGCCATAACCACTAGCATCTGTGTCCAGAATAAATGTTGCACCTGGAACCGGGTACGCTAGCATAGGTGCAGTGCATAGTCGTTCTTTTAAAGCTTGGAAAGCATCCTCTTGTTCAGTTTTCCACTCGAAAGTTTTTTTTTCCTTGTGAGTTCATGGAGACTATGAGCTACGCTGGCGAAATTCGGAACAAAGCGACGATAGTAAGTACACAGCCCAAGGAAACTTCTTAAATCATGCAAATTTCTGGGTCTCGGCCAATCCTTCACTGCTTCTATTTTTTCCTTCGCAGTACACACGCCCTTCGTGGTTACTTGATGACCTAAGTAATTCACCTCCTTCTTGAATAAAGAGCACTTCTTAGGACTTAGTTTAAGACCAGCGCCAGCTATTTTATGGAAAACTTCTTCTAAATAAATAAATAAAATAAAATAAATAAATAAAATAAATAAATTACTCAGATGTTCGTCGAAGCTCTTTCCCAATACGATTATGTCATCCAGATACACCAAACAGGTCTTCCAGTGTAGTCCTTTGAGCACATGGTCCATTAATCTTTCAAAAGTGGCAGGAGCGTTGCATAACCCAAATGGCATTACCGTAAATTGCCACAGACCGTTGCCAGCACTAAACGCTGTCTTTTCTTTATCTTCTTCACTCACTTCAGCTTCCCAATACCCGCTCTTAAGGTCACGTGTTGAGAACCATTCTGTGCTAGTTAACGAGTCTAGTGTATCATCGATCCTGGGCAAAGGATAGCTGTCTTTCTTTGTAACATCATTTAATCTCCGATAGTCCACGCAGAACCGCAACTGGCCATCTTTCTTCTTCACGAGTACCACCGGAGAGCTCCATGGACTTGCCGATGGTTCGATAACATCGCTTTCGCTCATTTCCCTAATTATTTGGCCAACAGCGTCACGTTTGGCTAGTGGAACGCTTCGAGGAGCTTGACGAATTGGTCTTTCGTCACCAGTATCAATGCTATGCTTCACTACGTTGGTCCTGCCTGGTTTGTTGCCATCCTTGTCGAATATGTTGGAGTATTTACGGATCATCTGGCTGGCCTTGTGCTTGTACTTGTCTTCCAACCCTTGCGTCCATGCATTGATATCTTCCTCCATCTCCTTGCTGCCAATAGAGTCGATTCCAGATGAATCATTGCTGTTAATAATGGCTTCTACCTCTTGACATTGCCCTAATACAGTTCCACTTGGAATTTTTACTGATGATCTGAAGTCATTTAATACTCTCACTGGGATGCGTCCATTTTTTCGTGTCTTAGCCAGGGTTTTTCCAATAAGTAAGTCCAGTGTAGAATTTTGTGCTGCTTCGACAACCCACAATTTGTTTGTCCCACAATCTCCATTAATTTTCGCCCAAACAACTGCTTCTGAATTCGGTGGAATCAGTTCACTGCCTTCTAAGACCACTTGTTTGCTGCTGTATGTGGAATCTTAGCCAATGCTTAGTGGTACTTCCATGTTCTTATACTCCATAACCTTGTTATTCAAGTCGATCTTGATACCTTGCTCCATCAAGAAGTCCACTCCTATGATTACCTCATCTACGATCTGCGCGACTATAAAGCTGTGTAACACCGTCACATTCCCTATTGAGACCTCACATGTTACTTCTCCCACCACTTGTGTGTCCTCACCAGTCGCCGTTTTCAATATTGCTCCAGGTAATGGTCTCACTTCTTTAGCGATCAGGTCAGTTCGAATGATGGAGTGTGATGCGCCCGTATCCACTGTTAATTTTCGCGCTCGTCCATCCACATATCCACCAATAGTAATGTTGCTCGTTTTCCTACCAATTTGCGAGACGGAGATTATGGGGCATTCAATTGCAGGAGCCAGCATACGCCCTTTTAGACTGGCTCGTTTTAGTTTAACGACTGAGAAGTTGATGGTTTATCTTCGTCAGCCTTCCGTTTTCGCTGTCCTTCTTGTATGCTGGAACCCGTTTTGCATTCGCGTGCGAAGTGACCAGGCTTTCCACATTTAAAGCATTTCCCAGCCTGATTCTTTCCACCAGAACGATTCATTCCTTCTAACGACTTCAGAGTTCTCAATATTTCGGTCATCACATCTGCTGTTTCAACCTCCACTTTATTGACTTTGTACGCTGGTCTGCTTATGAGTGCCGCCGTTTCACGTGTTTGAGCATACGCAACAGTTTCAGCGAATGTTAACTTTGGATTCGCATATGTCTCTCGCTTGGTGTAAACGTCTTTTATGCCGCTGATGAATTTTTGTATTTTCACCCTTTCGAGATGCTCACCCGATGCGTCTCCGATGGCTAAATGAGCCAATCTCTCAATTTCCGAAGCATATTCCTGTAGAGATTCGTTCGGTTTTTGGTCGCGCTTTTCTAACTCCATCTGGTAAATTTGTCTTCTGTGTTCGCTACCATAGCGTCTTTCCAGGGCTCGCATCAATCCGTCGTAATCATTTCTCTCATAATCAGGTACAGTTTGTAAAAGTTCTGCCGCAGGTCCTTCCAACGCAATGAATAGTGCAGCAGATTTTTCCTCCATGCTCCATTTATTTGTTTCAGCCGTCTTCTCAAACTGGAGCTTGAAGACTTGGAAGGGAATTTTTCCGTCAAAAGATGGTGTTTTTACCTTGGGAGCGTTCACTGAAGTGGTTGGACGATTTAACTGCAAATCCCGGAAACGACCTTCCAATGTGTTGACTTTGGCTTCAATTAACTCTTCTATTTTTTCTTGCCGACCTTCCAATTTGTTCACTTTGGTCTCAATTAGCTCCTCTATCTTGTCTTGTCGCTCCTCGATTTGATTCTGTCTTTCCTTAAGTTCTGCATTTTCGATCACCAGATTTTGCTGTATTTGTGCGATTGTTCCTTCTAATCCATCCAACTTTTGTGATATGCTGACATCGATTTGTGACATGTTCGCGTTCTGTGCATCCATCTTTTGTGACATGTTCGCGTTCTGTGCATTCATCTTTTGTGACATGTTGTCATTTATTTGTGACATGTTGGCACTGATTTGTGAAATTGCATTCAACAACATGTTCATGTCCATACCGGTAGATGAGCCAGGGGCATTTTCTTGAATCCTACCTGATGGCTGCTCCAACCCCTTCGCAGAATCAATAGCTTCTTCATCCTCGCGACGGAATTCGTACTGGTTCAAGTCGATGTCTTCGGCTTCCATTGATTCTCGCAGTCTCGATTGCAGCTCTGCCTTATTTCCTGTTGTAGGCAATCCTCGCTTGGCCAACTCCTTCTTGAGAAGAGGTATCGTCAAATCCTGAATCTTCACCATTTTTCAGTTATTATCCTCTGCAATTTATTTAACAAGCCCACTTCTGACACCAATTGTTACGATCTTGCTGATTAACCTCGATGATTTCCTTAATCTTTCGGGTACGACCTCTGGATTGTTAAATAAAATCGAAAACTTAATTTGCGGTCTCTTTATTTATAAAGACTTAATTAATGTCCTTTTAATTATTCGGTAATTCACAATTCAATTACAATTTACGTTACTATTTACAATCACTTGTATACAACTTTCACAATGTACTGTTTTTATTACTTTACTGTAATGTAATCTCCACGAGTTTAATTCACAACTGCTTACTCTTGCAGTCGAATGTCGTCCTTATAAACTTGTTTGCTGCTTGAAAACGAAACCTCTGGAATAATCGCGTCGTTTACGATAAACCTCTCGCTTACGATAAACCTCTCGCTTACGATAATCGTCGTTTACGATAATCGCCTCGTTTACGCTCTAGAACGTGACAGTTGTCGGCTCCTCTCTTTCATCTGTCATTCGCTTCGCATTTTCGCCACAATATTGTTACGATCTTGCTGATTAACCTCGATGATTTCCTTAATCTTTCGGGTACGACCTCTGGATTGTTAAATAAAATCGCCAACTTAATTTGCAGTCTCTTTGTTTATAAAGACTTAATTAATGTCCTTTTTAATTATTCGGTAATTCACAATTCAATTACAATTTACGTTACTACTTAAAATCACTTATATACAACTTTCACAATGTACTGTTTTTATTACTTTACTGTGATGTAATCTCTACGAGTTTAATTCACAACTGATTCACGACTGATTGCTGACTGACTGACTTGCAGTCGTATGTCGTCCTTATATACTTGTTTGCTACGTGACAACGAAACCCCTGGAATTATTGCGTCGTTTACGATAATCGTCGTTTACGATAATCGCCTCTTACGTTCTAGAACGTGCCAGTTGTCGGCTCCTCTCTTTCATCTGTCATTCGCTTCGCATTTTCGCCACACTGCCCTCCACCTAAGTCTGATCGTCCCGATCAGACACATTCGCTGTTCCAAACGCAGCAAGCCTCTCTAGGTGGATCACTTTCATCTTGCTTCCTGGGCTCCCAACATTCTGGATTCGATACACTGCGTCATTTAGCCGTTTGATTACCTTATATGGACCCTCCCAAACGCATTGAAGTTTTTGGGACAAACCTCTCTTCCGTTGTGGACTGCACAACAACACCAAATCTCCACTTTGGAAGCCTTCAGAGTTCATTGCTTTGTTATACCTGGCCCTCAATTTGTAATGGTTTCGTGGTTTTGGCCCTTTAGTTGCTATGCACTTCTTGCAGTTAGCAACCCACTCAGCGATCGATTGACGACAACCAACCCAATAGAACCTCTGTTTGATCTTCTCCAGCATTTTCTTAATGCCTAGATGCTCTCCACTAGGACCATTGTGAAATTTCCTAAGAATATCCGGAATTCTTAACCTCGGAACTACTACAAGCTTCCGAGAGCACTGGCCATCTTCACTTTCCCATACTCTATGCAAACAGCCAGATATCAATTCTAAACTGTTCCATTGTGCCCAGTACGCCTTCGCGATGGAACTTCCCTTTGCCATTTGTTCCTTACTTGGCCGTCTGTTCACCTCCAATCCGCGCATTACCAATTCCAAGTCTGGGTCTTCTTGCTGAAATTTTCTTAAGTGGCTTGCCTCCCACTTTCCTGCTCGTGTAATTGTTATTCGCTGGACGTCTATTATGCCCTCAGCTTTTGAGCATCGTTTGCGTCGTCTTTCCTCTCTGTTGGAGCCCGACTGGCATTCGCGTGCGAAGTGACCTGCTTCACCGCAACTGAAGCACTTTCCATCTTGATTCTTAACACCACAACGATTCATTCCTGCTATCGACTTCAGAGTTTTCAATATTTCAGTCCTCACATCTGGTGTTTCTACCTCCAAACGCTTCACTTTGTGGGCCGGCTTACATAGCAGTGCCGCTGCTTCACGTGTCTGAGCATACGCAACCGTCTCAGCGAATGTTAACTTCGGATTCGCATAAGTCTCTCGCTTGGTGTACACGTCTTTAATACCGCTGATGAACCTCTGGATTTTTAATCTTTCGAGATATTCAGCCGACGCGTGCCCTGTGGCTAAATGAGCCAATCTCTCGATCTCAAAAGCATATTCCTGTAGAGATTCATTCTGTTTTTGGTCACGCTGTTCCAGCTCCATCTGGTAAATTTGCCTTCTGTGTTCGCTACCAAAGCGTCTTTCCAGGGCTCGCATTACTGCGCCATAGTTATCCCTCTTACATTCGGGAATAGTCAGCAAAATATCCGCTGCAGGTCCTTTCAACGTAACAAAAAGCGCAGCGGATTTTTCCTCGATGGTCCAATTATTTAACTCAGCCGTCTTCTCGAACTGGAGCTTGAAGATCTGGAATGGAGCTGTGCCGTCAAAGGATGGTGTTTCTACCCACGGGCAGTTCATCGATCTGGCTGGACGATGCAACTGCAAATCCCGGACACGTCGCTCGAGCTCGTTGATTTTGGCTTCAATTAATTCTTCTATTTTGTCTTGTCGCTCCTCGATTCGATCTTGTCTTTCCTTAAGTTCCGCATTGTCTTTCTCCAGATTTTGCTGTATTTGCGCGATTGTTCCTTCTAATCCATTAAACTTTGCATCCATCTTTTGTGATATGCTGGCATCGATTTGTGAAATGTTCGCGTTCTGTGCATCCATCTTTTGTGACATGTTCGCGTTCTGTGCATTCATCTTTTGTGACATGTTTTGTGACATGTTGGCATTGATTTGTGAAATTGCAGCCAGCAACATGTTCATGTCCATACCGGTAGGTGAGCCAGGAGCATTTTCTTGAATCTTACCTGATGGCTGCTCCAACCCCTTCGCAGAATCAATAGCCTCTTCTTTGTCAATGTCCTTCAAGGATACATCTTCATCCTCGCGACGGAATTGGTACTGGTTCAAGTCGATACCTTCGACTTCCATTGCTTCTCGCAGTCTCGATTGCAGCTCTGCCTTATTTCCTGTTGTAGACAATTCTCGCTTGGCCAACTCCTTCTTGAGAAGAGGTATCGTCAAATCCTGAATCTTCACCATTTTTTTAATTATTATCGTCTGGAATTTATTTAACAATCCCACTTCTGACACCAATTGTTACGATCTTGCTGATTAACCTCGATGATTTCCTTAATCTTTCGGGTACGACCTCTGGATTGTTAAATAAAATCGCCAACTTAATTTGCAGTCTCTTTGTTTATAAAGACTTAATTAATGTCCTTTTTAATTATTCGCTAATTCACAATTCAATTACAATTTACGTTACTACTTAAAATCACTTATATACAACTTTCACAATGTACTGTTTTTATTACTTTACTGTGATGTAATCTCTACGAGTTTAATTCACAACTGATTCACGACTGATTGCTGACTGACTGACTTGCAGTCGTATGTCGTCCTTATATACTTGTTTGCTACGTGACAACGAAACCCCTGGAATTATTGCGTCGTTTACGATAATCGTCGTTTACGATAATCGCCTCTTACGTTCTAGAACGTGCCAGTTGTCGGCTCCTCTCTTTCATCTGTCATTCGCTTCGCATTTTCGCCACAATATTGTTTGAGGGCATTCTGTCAAAACGACCACTGACCTTTTAGAGCCACATTGTACCAAGAATATAAATATCACAGTTTTGTAATCACTGGTATAGACCCAACAACTGTCAAAGTCATTTGTGATCTACAAAACACGTGGAAGGGTTTGTAGCGTGAAAGTGAATTTCTTATAAATATTTTGAATTTTTGAAAACATTGTGAATTAAGCGACATATTTTGCATCAAATATGGTATGTGTATAAGATTAATTATTAAATTATTATTTTATTTTACTTAAATATTTTTATATTTACTTTCAGTCACAGCTGTATGTGCTCTACGAGCATGCTGCTGGTTTCTCGCTTTTCTCGGTCAAGGAGTTCGAGGAGGTGTCGATGTTTCTACCCCAAGTTGAAGCTTCAGTAACCGATATATCTAAATTCAATTCAATCGTAAAATTAGTTGGTTTTGCACCTTTCAAAACCGCAATCGCTGCACTTGAAAACATTAACGCAATCTCCGAGGGAATTCCACCCCAAGATTTAATTGTTTTCCTAGATGACTTCTTCTCCAAATTGAAGAAAAAGAAATGTACCTTAGGTATAGCAGATGCTAAGTTAGGTGCCGCAATTACTGAAGCAATTGGTGTACAATGCAGCCATTTTGGTGCAGTACCAGAAATAATTCGTGGCATTCGTTTCCATTTCCACCGACTTGTTAAAGGTGAGTTAAACGAAAGTACTTTACTTTGTAATATATAAAACGTATTTTGTAGGATTTACGGACAAGTCAGCTGGAATAGCTCAACTGGGCTTGGGTCACAGTTATTCGCGTGCCAAAGTTAAGTTCAATGTGCATCGTTCAGATAATATGATTATTCAGTCCATAGCACTCTTGGATCAGCTGGATAAGGACGTTAACACTTTCTCAATGCGTATACGTGAGTGGTATTCATATCACTTCCCAGAGTTGGTGAAAATTGTTCCAGATAACTATTTGTTTGCCAAAGCTGCTAAATATATTAAAGATCGTAAGACTCTTACCCAAGATAAACATGAGGAATTGGAGGAGATTGTCATGGATTCAGCAAAAGCACAAGCTATCATAGATGCAGCGAAAATGTCAATGGGTATGGATATTTCCATAATTGATTTAATGAATATTGAATTATTCGCCGAACGAGTTGTGCGACTATCTGAATATCGTAAAAAGATGGCCACATATTTGCACAATAAGATGGAAGCCGTAGCCCCTAATTTGCAGTCGTTGATTGGAGATCAAGTCGGTGCTCGTCTTATATCACATGCTGGAAGTTTGACTAATTTAGCCAAGTATCCTGCATCGACAGTACAAATTTTAGGAGCGGAGAAAGCGCTCTTCCGTGCATTAAAAACTCGCTCGAACACTCCAAAATATGGTTTGCTATACCATTCGTCATTTATTGGACGAGCAGGCTTAAAGAATAAAGGTCGTATATCACGTTTCCTAGCCAACAAATGTTCCATTGCTTCACGTATTGATTGTTTCTTGGAGAAACCAACGAGTGTATTTGGTGAAACTCTTAAGCAACAAGTTGAAGATCGATTGAAATTTTACGAATCTGGTGAGGTGCCAAGAAAAAATATTGAAGTAATGAAGGAAGCTATGGAAGCTGCCGAAAAAGAAGTCGGTCCTACAGAGCCACAATCATTGAAAAAGAAGAACAAGAAGAAGAAACGCAAGGTGGAGCAGTTAGAAAATGGTAACGGTATGGAGGGCAGTAAAGTCAACGGTAAGGCTGAGGAAGCAAACTCAACTATTATAGAAAATAATGGAGCTGAAGCAGCGGACGGTGAACCTAAGAAGAAAAAGAAAAAGAAGAAGAACAAGAATAAGGACGCTGAAGCTTAATTGTATCAAAGAAGAAAATTGGCATAGCTCTATGTATTTACGAAAATTTAAGTAGTACGTAGTATAAGCTTAATTTGGATTATGCTAATCACCTCCTCTTTTAGTTTTAAGTTATGGTAAATTTGTTTTTACGATTTTGTTTAGACTATTGCGCAAGTAAAGAATTAACAATAAAAAGCAGAAACAATTTTTAATGGTATTTGTTTGAGAAATACTAGGGTGGTGAAAATATATGTTTACAACTCGTTGGCGCAAGCTACTTAGAACTGAGGTAGCAAAAATTTTGAAAAATAAGAAAAATATTTCTAAACAATTTAAGCTGGTTTAAAATGATTTTTAAAAAATATAAACAGTTCAGACTTAAACGACGCAGATCGGTAGTCGGTACAAATTTATGATTTCATTATAGCGGCAACCATGATTGAAAGTGGTCAGCTGTTCTGCAATTTATACTTGGTATTTGCATCTACATCATAATTTTTTTTGGTTAACGCTTATCACGTTCGCAATAATTATTGCCTGCGTATTTGTGAATCAGACAATAGGATTTTATTTAAAAAAAAATTAAATGAAATTGGCAGCGAACTTAAATTTTTTATTTACCGAAGGAGGAAAATGTATTGCCGAAAGAATTCGCTTGGCACACAGCGCTGGATTTCGAGCAGTTGAGATACCTTTTCCAAACTCTGAACTTAAAGATGTAATACAAGCAAAAGAAGAAACCGGTATAAAAATATGTCTTATTAATATTGACCTCGGAGACTCCAAATTTGGCAGCGCCAGTGTGCCTAAGGCTCAAGAGAAATTTCAAGGTCAACTGAAAGAAACTGTATGTTTTGCTAAAGATGTTGATTGTAAAAAGATTCATATTATGGCTGGCCTCATAGAAGGGACTGAAAACGAACATCTGATTACCTATAGAAACAATTTAAAGTATTCATCAGATATTTTGGAAAAAGAGGGCATCTTAGGTTTGATTGAGCCGATAAATAAATACGCTCTCCCATCATATTTTATGAATTCGTTTGATACAGCCTGTAGCATTATAAGAGAAATAAACAGTAATCATCTGAGATTAATGGTGGACATATATCATTTACAACATATAATGGGCAATATATACAATTCCTTTGAGAACTTCAAAGATATAATCGGACATATACAAATTGCTCAGGTTCCTCATCGTCATGAACCTGACGTATCCGGCGAACTAGACTTTTCTTACATATTTGATGTTATTAAATCGTCTGGCTATGACGACTGGATTGGCTGCGAGTATAAACCTAAAACAAATACATTGGAGGGATTGAAGTGGGTTGAAAAATATCAGTTACATTTATAAATGGAAAAGTGCTCTGTATACTAAACACTGAGTAAGCGTAGTGAGAAAAGATGAATGAATGAAAGTATGCTATGTGATTCCGGCTAATTGAAGAAAGACATTTTTTTTACATATATGTGTTTACAATGTTATCATTGATTTTCATATATATTAGTATATTATTCCACAAAATATTTAAGGAATTGTAAAAACAATGCTAATGAATTATGAAAACAATACTTGTAATGTTTTCTTCAAATTCGATATTATAATTTTCACTCTTCGGTATATTTATACAAATATGTACATACACAACATAAGTTAAATTTTGAAATAACATTTCTTGCATTTGTACGTACGTATATATGTTAAAATGACATTTTCTGTTAATTATTTTCTTAAAAACATCCAAGTATAATCGACTATGACATAATGAACCCATAAAACCTGCTTGTTTGCATATACATATATTACGATTTCTTATAAATATGTATTTATGTTAGCTCGGTAATGAAATTGCTCTTAGCAAATTTTATTATTGTTAGTAACACACATTTTAATTCTTTTTTTTCTTTGTTAATAAATGATAAAATTTTATTAAAACAATTTTGATTTCTCTTTTATGCTTTATATTTTTTTATACATTTGTTTTAGGTTTTTAAAATACTCTAAACATTTCAGTTATTTGAACATCTCGTTAAATATAGTTATGTTCACATTATAATTCTCGCTTTTATTTTTATTAATCTGAAAAAAAAAAACAGTATAATGCTTTCAGTAATGGGGTTAGTGTGTTACTTCAAATTGGAAACCTAAAACCTCTGTTGTACTTGTTGATTAACATACATTCATCAATCAATATATACAAATGTATATGTATGCATATTGAAAATTTGTCTGAGTTGGCTCGAAAAATTAAATTTACAGTTATCAAAATTATTAGTTATTGTTCCTTATTTTTGAATGACGAATGCACAAAATATTGAATTTCACATACATACATATGTATATGTAGTCAACAAACTTATCACAAAAAAATGAATTATTTTCAGACATTTTCGAAGCTTACTATATATTTTTTAAATAATAATGTAGGCTAATATAAAATTTTAGCAATAAAGATAAACAATTTATACTTGTGAAGTGCCTTTCTAAAAGCGTTAAGCCATAATTAAATATAAAAAATTCAATTGAATTCCCATAAAAACTATTAGGGATTACATATTTTAAATAAAATGTATCAGCTCACAAAATTTTGTAAATTGAAATATGTACGATAGATGAATATTACGACGTCGCCCAGATTAAAAAAAAATCTACCTCAGTATTCTCTGAAGATCAGCTGGCCCAAGTTAAAGAAGCTTTTATACAAACGTGCTAATGCTTGGAAATACGTTTATTTAATTCCACCATTTAAAATAAAGAAATCAAATCTTTTTTTGATGTTAATAATAATTGTTATGATAATATTTATTGCAGCAACTTTCTTTAACTAACATTAATTTAACTAATCTTAATTTTAAAAACATTTTGATAGAATAGCGTGGCTGAAAGTAAATTAGTTAAAAAATTTAAAATTTTTGTTTTGCTTTAAAATACTGCAGCAGTAAACAATTTAAAACTTGAACAGCTACACATTACACTTATCATTCCATAATAATGTGATTTTTAATACAGATGCTATTTTTTCAACTAAATTTCGATAGCACAGAACAATTACAAAAACAGAAAAATAGGTTTACACAAATAATAACACTTAAAATTTTTTACACAACCTTTTTATTTATGTATATTTCCATATATAGCTTAATATTTATAGTTGTTGCTTTCGGGTGATGTGGTTGTAAGCTTTCGACTAAATTGAATTAGAAATTGGGACGGAGTAGGTGTAAGAAATAGAAATTTACCGCACTACAATGGTATGTTATATACTTTTATTTATTTTTTATTTAAGGAATGTTTCAAAGAAAATTTTGAGTATAATATTTACAAGTAAATAACTTTGAATAAAAAGTTACAACGGTTAAAAATACAAAATATAAGATTGAATTTATAAGAAACGAATTTAGAAAAATTAACTCCTAAGAACACTTCACTACTTTATTTCCATATACTCGTACTAATAATTTAAAAAAAATATATTGTTTGGTTTTCCAAAATGATTAAAAACTTAAATAAAGATCTTTGCGCTCTTATATGCTCTATTATATTACTCTACTACCATATTCTTCCCAGTACAGTCATTTGTACAAATATTTTCTATGTCGACAGCGATGCATTTTCAAGCATTTTCAGTTGTTTGCACTTTCAGTTTGAAAAGTTATGAGTTCGTAATTAACACAAAAGTTGTTACTATAACTAAATGTAAATACAATTTAACCTTACAGACAACAGGAGTGATTGTAATTGTTTTTGACAGCTTTTATATATTTTTTCTTGCGAATTCGCCAAAACTACAAACATAGATGGTGAGTAAAGAACCTTTATGTTCTCATAGCATGATGTTTGAAAAAAAAAGATAGCACAAAGAAAAAATAGCATAATGTTTAGAAAATGTAAACAGAAAACTATGATCAGTTATTATATTACAGTTTTCATAATGTTCTATATTTATTCTTATAAAACAGCAGAAAATTTGAAATTGCTTATTATTGCCACTATAATTAATTCAATCATGTACATACATGCAGCCTGTATTAGCATTGAAACATTCCCAATACTACAAGTTTACACTCTTATTTTTGCAAACTTGATATATACTGAAATGTAATAAATTTTATTCTCTAAAATATAAATTTAACTTTTCAAATATTATTATTACAATCATTAGCATATGTATGTAAGTAAATTTATATGTATGCATTGTAAACTTTTATATTGTATTTAAAATGCATTTTTTTATTGTAATAATTAACAATTAAAACTCAAAAAAATTTATATAACAGCACATTCAGTTAATCCAATATAAACTTTATACATATGTAGAATGTACGTATGTAAATAATCGACAAATATTTTACTGTCTACTTATTTATGCATGCATATGTATATATATAGATGCTTTTTTTCTTTTAATTGCTTACGAGTTTCATTGAGAAAATACAAAACATATCATCAGTAGAAAACTACCATAATTTGCCTTATACAGATAATCAACGCACACAGATAATCATATTAAAAAAAAAATAAGAATTACACTTGCATAAAGAAAAAAAAGAAGGGAATTGCGGAGAAATATATGTTTATCGAATTTATACAGTAAATAATATTTTTTTTTCGTATATATGTATGTGATTTATTTAAGCTATTAGATATCATTGGAATATGTCGAAGGTTTGCGCTTGCAGTTGATTATTGTTGTCATGGCTACCACCACCGCCATTCTTTTGTTGTTGTGACGGCTGTGCCAAATTCATTGCACTAAAGTTTGCAAACATTTGTGTTGCTGCTGTTGTTGTTGTTGTCTGCTGTTGTTGTGATTGCGGTGGAATGTTTTGTGGTGTAGCGCCAACGAATGAGCTAGGCATACCCATTGTGGCGGCTGGAGAAGCAGCTGCTGTTGCACCAAATGTGGGACTAGTCAATGGCGAAATGTGACTACCACCAATGCCACTACTACCGCCACCAAATGCATTAAAATATGTGGTTGATGACACATTGTTGTTATTGGGTAATTTTGTGGGACTTTGTGTTTTTAGCGCATTCATCGATGGCGCTTGCGCACTGAGTTTATTCGATTTGATATTCAGCAAGTTATCCAAATCGATTTTAAGATGACCCTGCTTCAAGTTCTCAGACCAAGTGGCACCAACATTTGGTGCAGCAGTTGCTGATGATGACGCGTTATTGGCTGTTGTCGGTTGTTGTTGTTGTTGAATATTGCTGGCGCTCATGGGTTGGAGTAGATTGTTGTTGCTGCTTGATATTGGTGGTAAGATATTGTCTGGAAGGATAAAAGAATGATAGATTAATGAAAATACATTACAAATAATAATAATTGAATCTGGTGTAATTTAGTGTAAGTACAGAATAGTGATACTATTTATAATTCACAGAAAGGTATAAGCGTACATACAGCCATGTTCCGGATCTCGAAATCATTTACAAAAAAAAAACTCGTATTTTATTTACCTGTGTTTTCGTTTCTCGAAAAAATTTCACATACAAATTTGATAACCCTGCTACAGGGCGCAAAAATTTCCAGAAACGAACACACCATTAATTTTTCAATTTTAAAATGTTAATAAGAAATCGAAAACCAGTACGAGTCTGATAGTTTTTTTTTTAAGATTACAGCTAGTTGAAAGTGTAAGTTTGATTTTGTGGGGAAAATAAATAAATTAATAAATTAGCGATAGACGAAAATAACTTTTTAAACTGAAGGAACTATAGATAAAAGCGCAATTAAAATAAGATTACAATAGTTGTAAAAATAAAATGTAATTAAAAAATAAAAATAAATAATAATAAAACTAACTAAAAACATTAGCTCTATATCAGAAGAAAATAAATAATTTTATTAAAATTCTAAAAATCGATTAATTAAAAATAAAATAATATTATTATGATAATAAAATAACAAATTGATTGCTCGATCAAATTAAAACTAATTTGTAGAAATGTAGAAACTTATTATTATACATATGTATATTAGTGTGAGTTTCTTTGAAGTATTTTATTTTTTATTTGTTATTTAATTTTTACAAACTGAAAAACTTTTAATGACAATTATTGATTGTCTACTTGCTCAAAATAAGAACAAAAACTTATATAAATTATAAACATACATGCATAAATAAATAAAATTATGAATTTATATGTATAGTATTTAATTAAAGAAATCAGCATTTTCGTTAGCAGTGTAGGATACAAGAAAGTAAATTAATTAGAACAGGTGATTTAAAAGCTTAAAGCTGCAACAGTTTTGTGAGTATGCAAAGCGTTCAACATCCAATTTACGTATATTTTTTATTTATTAATTCGTTTTACCTAATGCGTCCGCGGTGGTACAATGCCGGGTATGTTGAGAAATGCTTTAATTTTTATAGGTTTTCATTTTGGTTTTTAAATATATGTATATATATATTTTTTTTTCGATTTTGATTCAAAAGAAATAATAATTAATAATTGGCAATGCAAATGCGTCGAACCGAAAAATCCAAAAACCATTCGTTAAGCAAATTTCACAGAATAAAAAAAGAAAATACAATTGAAATTAATTTATTACATATTTGTTATATTATATTGAATGTCTTAATGTTTTCTGTAGTACAGTTAGTGACAAAGTGTATTTTAGTGTAAAAGTGTTTTAATTAAAAAAATAAATAAAATATAAACATTTGCATGTATGTAAATGCGTATCGTAGACATAATATGCATTTTGTACTAAGTTATAATTTTTGTATGATTTTCATTTATTACTAGAGCAATTAAACTTTCTAAAAAAATGTAATTATGACAATTTCACAAATCTGATATTCAAAGATATATTTGAACGAAACTGTGTTTTTTTTAACAGAAATAAATTTTTTTCATATTTTCCATATTAGGTCGTCGTAAAAGAGCTGCTTTAATGTTGTGCAAATATATACAATGCCTATATACATATACATAAATGATAACGCTATAAAGTTATACCTTTGTCGCTTCGATGTTAAATTTAGGAAAATCATAACTGACGATAAACGAAATCGATTTAAGATACAATAATTAGAAGTTTGTATTATTTATTCAAAGCTTTACCACATACACTACTTTCAAATTACCCTCACGTAACACCGAGCTCCTCCTTCAATTTGTGATTTAGCGTCTTGATATTTTTTACCAACAAATGGAGGGAGCTACAATTTATTCTAAGCCGCCTCCGAACGGCTGATTGATTTTTATGAGGAGCTTTCATTTCAAGACAGAGATACATTCCGATGGCTTGACATTCCCTGCCAAGGGGCGACCGCAATTGGAAAAATTTATTTTCTATAATTTTGGAAATTTCGAAACTGTACTTGCCTCCTGGCCTTCCGAATGTTAGTACGCAATGCTAACCACTCGGCTATTGCGGCCGTTACGTCATAATATAAATAACATAATAATCTCACAATAAATGCATCCCCTTTACCGATGATTCCATTATAAGATAAACAACCTGATTAACCTAATAGCGGTTTTGTTATTTCATGAATAAAGCCTGACTTCACAAGAAAAAAGGCGCTTAATAAACAGAAATGCTAAAGATTTAAACTAATCATAACCATAAATATACGATATTGATTAAAATAATTTATTTGCATTTCATTTTAAGAGTTTTTACAACTTAACATAAGTAGCATTTTTAATGTACAGCAATTTGTTGTGTTGAGAAAAGCTTATAGCAGGTGTGCAGAATTTGATTAGCAATCTCTCGACATTCCTCAGAAGTTTCTCCACCAAATAACGGCGACTTAACGAAATCCTCTAACCATTGTTGTATTTCAGCAACACGTTCACCATACTGTGACATTAGAATATAAGCGGGTGTAGTCACTAGTGTGGCACCAATGAGTTCCAGCGTGGCTAGACGCACACGTGCCTCCACACTGAAGCGTACGAATGCACACAAATCGAAAATTTCACGTGCAATTGCGGGCAAAAGTGGACAATTTTGTGCACTCAAAGCAAATACTGTGAGTGTATGCAGGAAATTGACTAAGAGCAGAGTATCGATGTCGTGCGCAATGCGATCGGGTTTAACGTACAACATCTGTTGTGTACGTGCGCCACGTACAAGTGAAAAGAAAAATGTGCCTGCGACGGTGTGGAAACGATTTGGTTTTGCCGACTTCGAATTCAACGTCTTGTTTTGGCTGTGGAAACGTTTAGTTTTCTCTTTAAGTCGCTGTCGTATAATGCGCTGCGCCTCTATTAAACGTGACTCGTGTTCATTTTCAAAATGAAATTTACGCGGATGTTTAGCTGGTGTTGGTATGAACGGCTTTTCGCTGGTATTTTCAGTCGCTACAATTATACCGGAAAGTTCCTTAGCAGCGCTGGCTAGTACTTGCAGCATTAGTATACGCACGTTCGCGTTATAGCATGAATTATCGGTGTGGAATTCTCGACATAGATATTCAGCTGAAGGACCAGGCACAGCAATACAAATAGTTACGCAACACTTGAATTTCGTACGCTCAAAATCTTCATAGTAATACTGCATTTCAAGAGATATGAAAAGGCGTAAAAGATCAAGAGCGAGGCTGGAATCTTGCTGTGGTAATTGTGTGCGTATTAGTTGCTCTGCTGTAGACATCGCAGCTTCAAACACTTCATAGTTGTCTGTTTTTGTGCTCAAAGTATGCAATAAGTCAAGTAAAAATTTTGGACGTTTCTCTGCTACGATTGGTGTATCGTTGGACATGTCGTATGGCTTGTATTCTTCTTCATCATCATCCGAATCTAGTTCCATTGTGTTTCCGGAGTTTTTAACAACTTGCAATTGTTGGTTTGAGGATTTAATTGTGTTTAAGGACTCGATATTCGCTACTTCTACTTGAGATATATTGTTTTTGTTTTCATGTGTACCTACAGTGAAGCGCGACAACAAATTTTCTAATTTGCTATTGTCAATTTTCGCGTCCAGCACTAGATTTTTGTGTGGCTTTTTATAGCTGTTAGCTATAATATCAAGTTCCGTTATTAAATTTCCGCGTGGTAGCTTTAAAACTTCATCATATTCGAAATGCAAACGATCCACCTCTTTTGTTTGAGGATCTTCCATGTAATTGAAAATCAATTCCACCACCTTCATTCCAATATGACGTTGTATTACATCTGTGCATTCGAGATGAAAGCGTAAAATTTCATGGAGATAACGTTTATATTCAATTTCGTCTAACTTTTGAGACTTCTTATCATTTCCTTCTGCGTACAATTCTTTGGCGGTTAATAAAAGCAGTTTTCCAATACGCAAGTACTCTTTATCCGTTAGTCGTTGTAATGTTGTACGTTTCGACCAAACACCAAGTAGCTGCTTAAAGACTTGCTGTACCAACTTCTGATCGTTTAAAGTTAAATAGCGCACTAGGGCGCAAAGGGCATGATTAGCATTTGGCGCGCGTTGGATTGTTAATTTCTGTGTGAAGCAAAATTGCCAGATTTCAAATTTGGCAGCTGCATCACCCAGCAAGAGATATACATCAACTTCTGGGGCAGAAAGCAACATTGCCAAACCTACCTTATGTGTGGCATTAGGCTCCACCAAACTGAAAATTTTCTGTATAATTTGCCGTGCTTCTGAGACCTTAGCAAATTCGTTCATAATTTGCAAGAAAGCTTGCAATATGGTGTCAGTTTCTTCGGAGTTGCAAAAATTCGTGATAATACGACTTAATAATCGACCAAAAAACTCCATATTGAAGTGTGAAGTGTTTTCACATTTAAAAATGAAATTCAAGGCAAAAAGTAAATGCTTGAGCAATGTGTGCGCATAATTTTTCGGCACAAAGGCATCTGTCAGCTGTTTACCCAATTTATTGGCAGCGCGATTCGGTAATGCGATAATAATTTGCAAAAACTCCGAGACGTTAGCATTGAATTCTTCCAAAGGCTGTGCAGGCAAGGCATGTAACTCCGATTTGAATATCTCTAACAAGGTTGCTTGTTTCTGGGTAATATGCAGAATTGTTACTGGTAATAATTGCTTGTCCTTCACGAGCTCCGCTAGAACAGAGGCAATAGTTGAGTATTCATCACTGCTTGAGTTAATTAAATATTTGTTGAGGGCGTAGAATGTTTCGTATATGAAAGCGAAATTGTAGTCAACTTTTAGTAGGTTAAAAATAGGCAGATCGCTATTTGTTGCTGGCACACTGGGCCATTCACGGTTGAATAACTTGATTACACTTGTGAGTAATTCTGCAAATTCGTATGGGGCGATCTGTGACCAGTCCAAAACATCCTTATCAAGTCCTATAATTTTCTCTGGTGTGCAATATCCTGGCAATGCACCAATTTTGTATAAATTTTTAATAATTTTTGTGATTTTCTCCGCATCCGCTGCGCATGCGACTTTTGACATTTCATTTAACATGCTAATTGCCTGCTTTAATGCAGTTCTAATGCTGACCGGCACTGGTATAAGTCTATGCGCTTCCTCATTGCCGTCTTCGGCTGAAAATGGACAAGAACGTGTGCACCCAATTGGAAATTGTTTCCGAAAATATCTATAGCTATGTACGTATGCGATTGGTTTTACTTTACAATTCTACTTTTTTTAATGTTTCAATTTCACTTGCTTTACAACTACATTCGTTCTTTACTTTACATTTTAACTTAAGAACAAGTGGAACAATATTTATTTTGGCTTCTCAATATCAATTATCATGCGGGTTTAATTTTTTTTATAACTTATAATTTTTTCCGCTAATGGTTAACTGCGTAGAAATATTTAGATAATAACTTAGTAATATGTTAGATACTTACCGATAGGCATGCTTTGGTGAATGGACAAGTCACCAAGACCGGCCAAAAGATCCGTACCAGACACTGCCGTTGCAGTTGGTGCAGCTGTTGAGGAACTGCTGAACAAATCAAAAGAGTCATTAGCAGGTGTTGCCGTTGTCAGCAATTTATTATCTAGTCCGCTAAAGGTGTTGGAAGTTGTACTTCCTTGGAATGCTGAAAAGTCGGCAAACTCATCGGTGGCAGCTGCCGTTATATTTGCCGTAGGCAATTCAGGCACTGCACTACTACCAAAGGCTGAACTGAAATCTCCAAACTCTTGTGAATGCTTTGATTCGATTGCTCGTGGGTTGAAATCGTCCAAATCGTCCGCTGTCACGGCAGCACTAGTCAAAGTTTTGTCATTCGGTGCCGGACAAGTTTTGAAGATATCATCAATTAAATTATTGTTAGTATTGCCACTGTTGCTTTGCTGTTGCACTCCTATAAGATTATTGTTAGCTACCGATGCAGTACTATTGTCACCGACATTGCTGTTGCCACCAATTAAATCATCTCCACCACCACCGGGGGTATCGCGGTGCGTAGGGGAATGTATACCCGCCGCAGAAGGTGACATTTTTCCAAAGTTAGCTGCCGCCCCCATATCAATCCTTTTGCTACCCATGGGTGGTTTCGCCGCTGGTTGTCTTGTGATGCTAGACGTGGTGTTGTTCGTCGCTGATTTGGGACGAATATTCATGTTAATTGAACTTGGCTTGGCTTCTATGCCAATTTCAGCCGGACTAGAACGATCGTTATAGCGATTTGCTCTCCTATGTATGTACATGTACAACAACAAAAAATGTTAAATTATAGAGTACACAATTATTGGTAATATAGCTACCTCGGACTGGGTGAATCACTGTCGGAGTACTCTCGTTCACCTTCGTACTGCGCATCCTCGTCTTCATAACGATCACCACCACGGGCATCAGAGTCTAAAGCAACATATGAGAGCATCAGTGTAGGTTCTCTAGTCACATCTTGAACATTTTAAATATTTTCACTACTACTTACACCAATTGTCACCAAAATCACTGCGCTGCGCACGCCAATCATTATAACCGCCACTTTGTGCACTCATACTACGCATACCCATCGCATCGCTGCTCATACCAATGTATTTATCTTTATTCTTTTTTGCTTTTTTTCGCTCCTCGCGTAATCTATCATCGTCCTGTATAAAGTCTATTAATTCTCTAACCTATAAATAAATGAAAACATAAAACTATGAATTTGAAATTCGTAAATTAATGTGTTACCTTATGCCTAACGTTAATACCCTGATCCTTGCCACCTTCATCGGTGAATGTATAATTTTCCAACGATCGTAAATCATAGATGTGTTCACGGGATGACGTCACCACACGCTCGGAACCATTACGTACCAGGTAATTTAATAACAGTAAGCTCTATACGGATGGTAAACGATATAAAATAAAAATACATATATATGAATATATATATATAAAATTCTTATTAATAATACCTTATACGTTCGTCGCCAATTGGATTTATTGTCTTGTAACATGCGTTTCCATAGCATTGACATAACTTCGGGAAAACTCTCATACGAGAAAGTTGAATGTGCCAATTCCTGCATTAGTGGTCCGGTGGGTCCCCAGGGATCGTCATTTGTTGCTTCGCGTACTTTCCCTTCGATTTCAGTGTAATTCATAACGACATTGGTGCTGTAGATGAGAAAAAAGTTTTCATCTAATATGATGTTCTGAATTTTGAGCGCAAAGGGTTAAGGAGGTCAAAGAACCCGCAGAAATATGAGTAGTAAATAAACAAGAAGTCTCTGCGGAAATATGTATCCCAATTGAATTTTTATTATATGATCTCCAGCAGGTTAGGAAGAAATATTGGTTTCGAAATCGTTAAAAGTCCTTATAATTAGCACTTAATGAAGAAATATTTTTAGTGAACCGATTTGGCTACTTTTATCGTGGAAATGATTTAACAAACTCTGCAAAGTAAATCAAATCCGAAGGAGTAGACGCCCCAAAATTTCTCACTGCGGATTAGGGGTTCAAGAATTTACACGCGGGAAAGCATGTCCGTCGTAAAAGGCGATAAAATCTTATAGCTCCCGCGAACTTTTATCCAGCCAAGGACTGTGACTCACGCAATATTCTCCGAAAACCAAGTTGGGAAATATTTTTGTGGTTACAACAACAACAACCCACACACCAAAATTTATACTGATCGTATCAGATTGATGAGCTGAGTTTATTTAGCCATGTTCGTATGTTTGTACGCAAGCTAGTCTCTCAGTTTTTGGGATGTTTCAATGAAACTTAGATATGTGATATACTTCAATAAAGTATTCAAGAACAGGAAATTCGGTAGTCTACACACATATAATGACCTAAATATCACTACTGAAAATCATCGAAATCGGATGACTATATAGTATACCTCCAATCCAACCGATTCCTTTAGAGGTTTTGGGTCAAAAATCCGTCAAAACAACATTTAGTAGTGTAAAGTATGGTATTGAACACAAGAATTTTCTACTAAATATATACACTGAAAACCATCGAAATCGAATACACCACTTCTTTCTTATTTGTGTGTATGTGAGTACCACGTTAAATATTTACTATAATCTAAAAATCATTTAAAGTAAGTATAATTAAGTACATAAATAACGTGGCATAGACATACATACATATAAGTACGTATCGTATTAGCTATGCTTTTTAATTATTTTTATTATTATTTTTTCCTTATAAAGTGATAACGAGCATTAGAAAATTAAGAGAAGAAAAAACCAACTACCACGGTAAATGATACTGAGTCGAGAATTCCGGGAAAATCTTATCTCTTTCTTATCTGATATCTTATTAAAAAGTTTGTAGAACAGTTATACATACATATGTAAGTACATACATATATGCAATTTATTGGCCATTAACACCAAAGCACCCACAACTAAATGAAAAACTTTAACTAACATACTTATATATTTTACTTGTTTACATTTGGCCAGCGCTAATTTTATGACATACTAACTTAAAATATAGCAATTGTAAAAGTCCCAAGTGCTAATTTATGAAAAAGCTTGTGAAAAATCTAGGTACGCACATACATATGGATATGTGCAGCTGAAAGTTATGTACAGGCAGTTTGATCTAGGTATTGTTTGATTTCTAATTTATTCATTAATTGACTTATTGTATACACGCATTATTTTAAAAGCTCAAACTAAGCGCATAATGGCTTAGAGAATACACATCAAGAAGACAAATAAACACTAACTAAATATTCCTAATAAAATTGGTTGATTTGAAGTTTCGGTTTTTTAATGTCATTTTCGATAATTTATTGAAAATTTGTGAAATTATTACTTTTTTTATAATTTCTATACCGAGTTTTATTTCATATCTTTGAGTGGTGATACATACATTTGTACATAGGTAAATATTGAAGATGGGTTCATATCTCTCTAGGTGGGTTAATTTTTGACATGAACGTCTCATTTTTAATGATAATACAATTTATATAATTTTTTGACATCATATGATAAATTATTATTTTTATTTAAATAGTGAGAGGAATGACTACTCAAATTTGACTTAATTTAATCAATATAGGTATTATAACCGTCGAAGTGACAGTTTTATTTGTGAAGAATTTACAATAATTTTCAATGTTCCTAGTCGGAAGTAGTAGTTGTTGTTGTAACCGCAGAAAAAATCCTCAAATTGGGATGTGGGAGTGACAGTCCTTGGCCAGATGAAAATCCAGGTCGTTCCGGTTTAAATACCCGACCGTCGCGACAACTATTGGATTTTAGTCGCCTCTCACGACAGGCATGACTTACCGCGGGTAAATTCTTGAACTCCTAACCCGCAGGGGGTCCTGATCGAAAGTAATATGAAGTTAAGGATTAGAATGGCATGAACTTTAAAAATTTTAAGTTCATATAAATATGTACAATATTTTTGGATCAGACCCAACTGAATATCAATTTAACATTTAGTACTTCTGAGCAAAGTTGTACTTTGTTTAAACACCCACATTTTGCACGACCTTTTCCATAATAAAATTTCTAGTTTTTTTAAATAGGTTAATTTAAATTTTTATATTTACCATGTACCCACACATATATGTATATATGTATGTATCTAAAAATAATAAAATAACTGTTTTATTTACATACACGTAATGAACTATATTAAAAATTCTATCAATAGTTTGATTGCAACATAAATATTCTAATCAGTTATAAAAATTATAATGCCATAAGGCTTACAGAGTTAAAATAGTAGAAAAACTCACATAAATCTTCTATCGTTATAAAATATATTTGAAAAAATATAAAAATTACAAGCGATAAATTCTTATAAGATATATTTATTACCTAGTATCTCTTATCTAATTATTAAAGTTATATGAAAGTATTTAATACACACAACACAGAGCAGCACACTACAATCAACACACATAAATATTAGTGTGTGATTTGTAAAGTAGCAGAACAGGTGGTAGATGTGTGTTTGAAGCAAATAATAGTATCGTTCACATTAAAACAACATTGACATACGGATGTATGTACAAACATATGTACTGCAGTACCAGAAGAAACCAATAAACAAAAATGGAAATGGAAATCGAAACCTGAAATAGAGTGGGGAAGCATTTATTTGACTGATGATTACGTGAAAGCAAGAAAGCTTTGCGCTTATTAGCAAAATAGACCTTGAGACCGACATTAGTTGTTGATGATATAGCAAAATTCAATTTTCAATTTATAACCCGACCTTAACAAGTCAGACATACCCCAAAAACAACCTGCACTATATAAAAATTCCTTTGCAAAAGCGATTGTTATGTTATAGAGGTTTTTGATTTTTATTGTAGAATGTGTTCAAAAATAAAAATAACCTCTTAATACATAACTAGTGAACATTACCTTTATAACCACATACATTACACATAAAATAGTGCTATTCATTAGCATACACTTATGTATGTACAAGCCATCTTGGCCAATCCAGAGGAATTATGAGTTTTATATGGTTTATTACCTTATATTTTTCTTTGATTTGCAACTTACACTTTATCAGCCAGTTCGCGCACTTTCCACATGCTTATAAACTTATCAACCATTTTGATTCACTATTTGCTACTACTTTAAATTTTCTTCACTATCTTTACTCGGTATAGGTTCACCTTTTTCTTTCCTAGAGCGTTTATGTAAATATACTTTTGTAACTGCAAAGTTGATTTTTTAGACCGCACAATTTTGCACAAAAATTAAGAAATAAATTAACTATTTAATGAAACTTGTGGAAATTTAAAAAAATAATTTGTGGCAAAATTTCTTTAAAAGAACACAAAAAAGTTTTGGTGATTTGTCACCAGGGTTTGTGTATCACACTAAATTAAGGAAGCGTTGTATAAATTTAGTGCTTTAGCAATTGCAGAAAAGTAGTATCAAGATCATGGTTGCATTATTGTCTAAAATAGCTGTCCGTCTATTAAGGGTGCCACCAGACAAAACAATTTCCCGCAATTTCTGCAAATTTATTTGAGTTCATTTATCTGCAATTTGATATTTGAAATTAAATTTCCAAGCAATTTTTATTTCTCCTTTAAGTGCTGTCAAAGGATTTGAATATTTTCAGAGAAATTAAATTTCGCAAAATGACCATTCAGACTAATTTCCAGAAATTAAAATTAAATTTCCACGAAATTTTTTATACAACGTTTATTATGCTAGTGCTTTTTAAGCATAAAATATATGCTTTTTTTTATAAAAATATCCATAATCATAGATTCAATACATCATGTATTTTACTTCTTTAATAAATCTCATTCCTTATTAGAGGTATTTCCTGTATCTAAGAAATGCATGCTACGGTGCATGGATTGGAAAGTTTTGCTAATCTTGCAAAGGGACAACAACATAACACACACAAAAAATATGGTACCAACGAAAAGATATCCTATATACCCTTTGCCGGATTGTTGTTATTGTTTGATTTAAATATGTCACAATTTTGTAATGGGGCTGCTCTATATCTTTAGCACAATTCCATAGGAAATCTTTGCATAATATGCATTTCCCAGACACAGAGAATACCCCTATAATATTATTACGATTCGCTGTTCCTTGCTTTCAAAATTTCGATGATAAAATGGTGACACTCAACTCTCTCAGAAGTAGATCGTAAAGCATTGGATGAATACGCGAAAAAAACTATTGCTGTTATATACAACTTCTAGTAATAGAAATATTTTTATTCGAACCTTGGTAGAAGCAAAGATTACTAGATACGAAACTTACTCAAAATCGCTAATATTGCAGCTGAGAGCGTTCCCTCATCTCACATCCTAGTGTCGGCGCAATTTCAGATCGGGGTACATTCAACGGCTGATATGCAAAAAGCACCAAACCCCCTGCGGGTTAGGGGGTAAAGAATTTACCCGCGGTAAGGCATGCATGTCGTAAGAGCCGACTAAAATCCATGGTGTTTCCGACGACAGTCGGGTCTTTATACCGGAACGACCCGGATTTTTATCCGGCCAAGGACTGTCACTCCCGCAATGTTCCCCGAAGCCCCATTTGGAGAATTTTCTGCGGCTACAACAACAACAACAACAACAACAACAACAACAACAACAAAAGGCACCAAAACAACTATGTAGATAAAAAATATACTGTTTTAAATTCAAAAGAAATTTGATTGAGTAGAAAATATTAAAGAAGTTATTTCAGTTTAATGTTGAAACTTTATAGAATTAAATATTTGATCGTTTTTTAATAGAATGTTGAAGTAAAATAGCAATAGTTGTACTTCTTGTTTGTAATGACCTACCCAAAATCCCAAAATCCACTTTTCGGAATTGTTATAAAAAATGCTGATTTTTGAGCGCTCTCATGAAATAAAGCGTTTCTTTTCTGGTAATCTTTGTTTCAGGCACTATCGAATAATTTTTCTAGTTTTCAAAGAACAGCAAGCAGGTCGAGCTAGCACTGGACCGTTGCCTTTATGTTGGCAAGATATCGATAGGATTTCGTGTTATCGGTAAATAAAATGTATCGTTCTGTCGTATTACCTCTGGGTATATCGCTCTAATTTTGACGTTTGTCTTGCGGTGTAAGTTGATTTTTTAACACATTGGTGAAAATGTAAATGCATATTTTGTGAAATAAAAATATATTATTTCAGTTTGATTTGCAGAGTATCGTTCTAAAATTATCTATTTACATTAAAAGAACTGAAACTGTCAATATTTCTCTGAAGTTATTTCCGATTTTAATTATTTGTACCAATACCGAAAAGGTTATGTAAAACATTATGTCTATTTGCAGCAGGTTAAACTGGATAACAACACCAGAAGCTTTAACTACCAGTACACAAAATGTTGGGATTACAGCGCTTTACCGGTATTGTGGCCGCACAGCTGTTTCGTCGTATGCAATACGCAACGTACAGCACATCAGTTCGAGGTGCCGGGGCAACAGCGACAGCGGCTACACAAAAACAAGGTGATGTGTCCTCATCAGATTCTATTGAAAAGGAAACAGTTGAGCCGGTCAAGGATTCATCGGAAATAAATGCTAATAGACCTAAAAGTAAGAATATTAATTTATTATAAATTTTGTTGATACATATTTAATTGACTGTTTCTAGGTTCCTTAGTAGCTGCAGCCTTTGAATCATTGAAAGAAGACAGTGGTTCGGATTCTAAAGCCGCTGGTTCTAATACGAGTACCAATCTCGATGAACGGATTCTCAAAGCAAAAACCGTGAATGGTTTGCTCTCGGTAACTGAATCGAATGGACCACTCTCACGTAAACATGCACTTAAAATCGTTTCAATATTAGCTGAATGGAGTACAAAAAATCGTGCAAAAATTAATGAGTTTGAAAATGATGCTCGATTTTTAAAAGTTTGTCGTGTTTTGGGACGGACAGTGAGTAAAGGCAATAGTACTGGTGCACTTGAACAGGAAAACAATAATGCTAAACGTATATCTGGATTTCGGACAGATGATCTTAACACAGTTTTAGGAGTAGCGGGTGATGATGAAGCCGCAAAACTAATTGCCAGCATAAGCTTACCCCAAATGGTCAAAGTAATGAGCACATTAGCTCAACGTAAACGACGTAGTACTCCGCTACTGCGTTCACTTGCTTTCAACATAAGCAGTTCAACAGAACAGCTAGATATAAAGCAATCTGCTGATGTATTATATGCAATGGCTTCTTTAAATTTTCAAGATTCCGTGTTAGCGGCAAAATTGTGTGCGGATATACAAGTTGTGTTGCTAAAGAATACAGAAAAATCAGCTGTAGTCGGTTCAATTCTAACCAGTTTGGGTATATTGAAATACCGTGATTTAGGTTGTATTCTTTTATGAATGAAGTTCCGAAAATGTTTATAATATTAATTTTTGTTTCTTTTTCGTAGATATTATGGAGGCTCTTACTCAATGGACAATGAAAAATTCGGAAATATGTCGTCCACAAGATATAAGTGCTTTGTTTATTACATCAGCAATATTGAACTTTAAAAGCACCGTTATAGACGATATTAATAAGAAATTAGCGACATCTATTGTCAGAGCTGATTTTCAAAAAAATCATGACTGGTTAAATCACGTCTGGGCGCTGGCAATGTTGGGACTGGTTAATCACGCCCAATTGAACACAGTGTTGAAGTAAGAAAAATTAAAAAAAGAATTAACACGGGGTATTATTATATAATTGGACCTTTTCGCCGCTGAAGCGAATTTTTTCCTCCAACTTATGGTATGTGTTTTGATATTTCCTCGGCCATCCTCTTCACCAGCTGTACTCCTTCCCTCCGCATACGACTGCAATTGCCTCTAAAATACAGAGCCACAACAAAATCCTCTAATCGCTAGACGGCAGTACTTGGGGTAAAGGCAAAGAAACATGGACGCAAAATACAAGGCATTTGGCCGGCCGATCGTAAGCTACACTGTCAGAACATCGCCTTTAGGACCGTGACCGGAAATCTCCTCATGGCATCGGCGCATCACTTACATAGTGAAACATCTATGCTCCCAGTTAAGGAGCATAATGTTAAGCTGTGTAAGCAATAAATGTTGGGATGCTATCGCTGCGGCCATCCTATCAAACATTTATTGGAAGTCGAACCTCCACCTAGACACATCAGGACGGTGGTACTAGACTACCGCGACTCAATACAGCAATATAGACAAGAACTGGACAGGATACCGACAGACGTTAAATACCATTCACCGAGAGTCTGCTAACACCTTTGTGATCTCTCTTCAAGTGAATAGTGTTCTCGGAATCCAAGCACCACCTTTTGCAGAACAACGATTAGCACTGTCACAATTAAGGTCTGGATTTGTAGTCGACTTAATTTCTACCTATCCAGACTCGACCACAAAATACCCAACGTATGTCCTGCATTCAATGAATCTCCACACGACGCTAACCATCTCTTCAAATGCCCACTCAAACCGACTCATCTAATACCCCTCTTCCTATGGTCCGAACACGTCGAAACAGCATGTTTGCTGGGCCTTTCGTTAGATGACCTAATGACTTGGACTAGACTTACCTGACCATAGGCGAGGTAAATGAACCGCTACAACAACAACAACCTGTGGTATTAAGTCGGCTTTTTATGTAAAACTTTTTATTTCATGAAAATACACTCTGACAGCGCTTTGCTTATTTATAATCTATTAAGTTTGATGATATATTTTTGTGTACGTCATTCTAATTATTTATATTATTTTTTTTATATTAATATTCTTAGCGTTGAATTTCTTCAAAAGCTTGAAACGGAGCGGAATGGATTGGCACCGACAATTAAAATGAAATTATTAAATTTAAATGGATATGCGCAACTATTAGCAACCGATTATAAAGGATCACTACTACCAGGCGACAGTTCAGTGTACAACGTGCCGATTGCGCATTCAAAATCTAAACAAATTTTGGTTAACGGAATGTTAGATGCGTTAAAGAGCTTATTACCGGCTAGTAATCATCTTAAAAGTTTACAAGACAGCAAAATGGGGTTTCTGATTGGTCAGTTTACTTTTAACACCTTAATGTTTGCAATGACTCATCAATTTGATTTATATTTTTTAGATGCATTTTGCTTATTCGATAACAAACGGAATCCATTACCTGTTGATAAGGAGAACGCAGAGGCTATCAAGTATGTATTAAAAAGGAATATTTATTGTAATTCGCAATAGGGAGTAAAAATTAATGTAGGTAATAATCATTGAAACATATACATCGATTGTAAACCCGAAAACTTAGTAACACTTATTTTAATTAATATAAAAACAAGTCGATTGAAAAGTCCCCGGCCTCACACATAGATGACGCTGGATTTAATTCTCCAAATCCATATATAGTTAGTCCTAATATTCAAGGAGAGGGGTGTGTAAATTTTACAGCTGTCGGATCATTAGTTTGTGAATTATAGCATTTCGAGTGAAGTAACTCTTGTTATTGTGAAAAAATGTATGAAATTAATTTCGCGTTTTCGTAAAATACTACTTTTTGAAGGTAAAAAATATAATTGAAGCCAAAACTTGGCTTGATGACGAGTTTTCGGACAATGCCCCAGGAAGATCAATCATCAAGGATTGGTATGCCAATTTTAGACGTGGTTGGATCCGAAGACGATGAGCGCAATGGAGACTCAAAAAAAAAAAAAAAACCACAAAATGATTTTGAATGACCGCATTTGAAAAAATAGAAAATTCTGTTTCACCAAGACAATGCACTGCGTCACAAGTCAGTGTAATCGATGGCAAAAATCCACGAATGGGCTTCGAGTTGCTTCCGTATTCTCTAGATCTGATTCCCAGCGACTATTCCCTGTTTTCAAACTTTAAAAGAATGTTCGCTGGGAAGAAATTTACGTCGAATGAAGAGGTGATCGCTGAAACTGAGGCTTCTTTTAAAACAAAGAACAAATCGTACTACAAAAATGGTATCGAAAAGTTGGAGGGTCGCCATAAACAGTGTATCACTCTTGAAGGGAACTATGTTGAATTAAAAAAAAATTAATTTTGCTAAAAAAATGTATTTTACTATGGCAGACTGCGGACTTTTCAGTTGACCATGAATACGAATATTCTAAATATATCCAAAAAAAAGTAACGTTATTATCATTACAGTATATCTTTTCAGTAATATATTTTAAATTTCTTCAATTTTTCATAACAAATTATTTTATTTTTAAGGGTTGCATTAATGGTTGTCGACTTCCATGATGTCTGTCATGGCACACATCGCTCAGCGAGTGGTATAACAAGCCTTAGCTTCGATTTGTTGGAGAAAAGTGGCTACAAAGTCATACCGGTGCCCTACAATGAGTTCAATACAAGCGAGAAATTGCTGAAACGAGTGCAGTATTTGGAAGCGAAATTCAAAGCGATAATCAGCAGTAAAGCTTAATTTTTGTATCTGTTAACAGTCTTTAAGGCATTAGAAATGATAATGATTGACTTTATGATCAATATTTAAAAAGATATAGTGTTACGACTAATTTCATTTGACCTCTTCACCAATTCATTTAAGTTTTTCGCTTATTAAGAATGTTGCTATGTCGTACCAAAGGAAAGAAATGTAAATTTTATTTAGAAAATCAAATAAAATGTTATTTTTAAAAAACAATATTTATGCAAATATCTAGTTATAATGTTTCAAATATGTTAAGATATTATTTTTCCTTTCAATTGCATTTTTTATTTTCCTTAAGTACCACCGGATTCGCTGACTTACTAGGGAAACCAGAACGCGGATATTCTTTTGGTGGAAAAACAGTGCGTTGCTTATTTAATCCAACGTGAAACCATTGTCCCGTCTCAACGAATTCGGTTGCAACTTCACTCATCTTATGGAATGCAGCGCGCGCCAACATATGCCTATTGCCAACTTCCAGCACCAATTTAGGGTCATAAACTGTTGTCGGATCGTCAAGTCTATAATGATCGCGTGCCTCAGACTCGGTAAGGCAAATGCAATTCCACGGTGACCAATCTTCACCTTTCAACCAGCGTGGCAACCTACATATGTATAAAAAATTATTAACGAGAATATATAAAAATTGATAGGAAAGGAAAATTGTAAGTGTTCTAATATGGAGCAACTATTTATTTTGCGTGTTTGTCACTTAACTCTTTTGTGATCTGATATCAAAACTAATACATAATTACCGCAAATTACTTAATACTGCATTCTTGCTAAGTATTGAATGACTATGCCAAATTTGGTCAATTATGTAACGTATGTCATCCATTTGCAGCACAAACGCGAATGATGCATTGCAGCGGCGCTTGCGCTCGTCACGTTGAATGGCGCGCAGTATGGCCGCATATGTCTTGTTGTCCGTCGATGCGATCTAAATAAGGCAAAAAAAAAAAACGTATCGAAGTTATTTGCAACGAACTTATCATTGTGTATAAAAAGTACGCTCACCTTTATGTAATAGCAACGCTTGCAAGTGTCAACATTGTTTTGACGCGTCCTCAGTGCAAACTGATTATACGGTTTGACCACTTTACAAACATCACACATACGTTTTTCACCATCTGAAAAAGGTAAATAACGCACATATCAGAGAAAATACTTTAAATTCTTAACTGAGTAAGTATGTAAGTCCCCTGGAGGTTCGATTAAAGTTATAATTAATAAGGTAAAATTGATTTGTTCAATTGAAGGAATAGAGTTTCTTCTATTTCCATTTCTATAAATTTCTTACGATCTGGTGGTTTATCCTTAGAGAATTTGATAAGTTCCAACCATAAAATATTCTGGCGTTTACGTAAAATCTCGACGTCACAATATTTTGTATGAAGTAGCAAGTTGATTTCACGTTGTATTAAATCAAAGATCTGAAATTACAAAAAGAAAAAAGTTTTAACAGAAATTTTTAAGCAATTTACTGATAACAACCTCTCCGAAATCCGGAAATTCACGTTCATCCAATAAAACACGTTTCACCTTTGCTAACAGCTGCAGACGCTCTGCTCTGCTTACTTTCTTTTGCATATCCTTATAGACTTCGGAAAGAAATCTTGCACGTTGGGTGCGTAACAAATCCAGATGAATTATGTTATCTTTTTTGCAGATGAAAGTGAAAAATTGTTACAAAATTTAAATTTAATCATTTCAATTTTTAATAAATTCCCAGAAAAAGCTAATAAAAAGATCACTATCAAAAGTAATTTTTTTATATATAAATTAAATAACATTTACTTGAATGGTTTATTCGTTCTTAAGCAGCCACGATTCTGCTCTCAGGGGTTTGATTCTAAGTAACTACAAATACATCCTTAATTATCCTATAAGAGAAATCAATTCCAAGTACTGCACCCGCTATAGCCGCCGATACATATCCATAGCAGACAGTCATTGTAAAAAGAGAAGATGCTAACAGGTTAGGTTAGATTATACAGGCTAGCTGTTACCCTTTACATAGGCATGCAGGTCCTTTGTAGTGTCAGATTTAATTCGAGCTGTCGTCCTGTTGGACATCAAAGCTTTTTACGAAGTCTAAGAGACCCCTTATATCTACCTCAACTAGTTCTTTGAACTGAGAAGCTCTCAGATAACTAATACGAGTTCTAGTTAAGGCCGAATAGAAGCAAAGCGACTCACTCACACCTTCCTCCCTGCAATCGCCACTCTGGTCGCGTGTGATATCAGTAAGTTGTGACCTGTCATTAGGCTAACAACCGTCCTGCAGTCCTTTCGAGACAGCGTGAACAAAAAAATATCTATTTTCCTTCGCTGTGATTGTACATAATCTTGCGGTCTCACCTGGAAGTTTCATTGTGTTTCGTTTTTAGCGAATTATGTATTTCCTGTACTGGCTCGGTAGTCTGACGAATAGCTCTGTTGGCAATCATATTAACTATTTGGTTTACCACAATGTCTTGTGGACCATATATATGCAGCCGATATCTTGCAGCCACCACTTCTACTGAGATTTCGTGCGTTGTCTATTTTGTTCACCATTTCTTTGTTTAGAGAGATAATTCACCTAACGTTACTAATGTTACAGCTTATTTCGCTGTAAAATTTTCCACTGCAATGTCGATTGAGAGTAGCTTGAGCAACCTTTCTAGTGCAACTTTCTTAGCGCTTCTGTTATGCAGAGAGGAGCGAGCCACTGTATTCGCTCCAAAGGTTTCCTGTATGAGATTTTGCTGACAGCGGTCCATACACCAAAGCACCGTAAAGTAAGACTGGCTAGACTACCGCTGTGTAAAACCAATGCAAAAGTGGTCAGGTGATAGGATCCACGTGGAGCCTAACATTTTCTTGTATGCGTAAAAGCTATACTCACCCTCTCTTCCAAATTAAGTTGAACACAGCTTCTATCAAAAATTCATTCGTCTTTTATAGACTTACAAGTAGAACTCTAGGCCTCTTTGTTCTGTACAAAAAATATCACAAACAAGACAAATCGATAGTCCTAAAAACCATTAGCGATTCAAGCCCGCCTAAATTATTTATAGTTATTGTAGTAGCTAACACTCCTATATATAATCGTTTCAAGTGATGAGTAGACGTGGGGATAGGTATCTAAGGAATTGTTTAATGAGAGAGAGAGTCGAGGGATCGTTAAAAGCGAGTTTTTTTATGGACTAATACTTCCTTCTTTACTGGCGTATACAACGCTTATGCGATTATAGGCGAGTTAACAACAGCGCGCTATTACTTCCTTCTTTTCGCTGTTTGGCGCCAATTGGAAATACCAGCAACAGCCAAGCCTTTCTCACCTGATCCTTCCAACGGAGTGGAGGTTTTCCTTTTCTCCTGTATGGAAAACTTTCAAAGTTGTAGTGTTCTCATCAAACGGACCACAAGATCCAGCCAATCGCATAGTAGCCGTTGTCTCTTAATTCGCTGAACTATGTCAATGTCGCCGCATATCTCGTACAGCTCGTTGTTAACTCGGCTGCAAATCCTATCTTTCTTTTCAGTTGCCTACTTAGTCCAAAGTAGCACCTGTTGTCAAGTGATTCTGCGTTGGTTTTCCAGGTGACATTGTTGTTGGTTCTAATGCTGGTTGCAAATTAGATTAAGGTTTGTGTGATGACAGGAGATATTTTTTCTTGTCTTCGTTCACTATCAGACTCGTATGCTTCGCTTCCTTATCCAGTCTAGAGAAAGAAGAATACATAGCGCAGTTGTTGAGTGCAAGGATATCAATATCATCGACGCCAGCAGTTGTACACTCTTATAGAGGATTGTACCTTCTCTGTTCATCTATGCAGCTCGTATTATTTTTTCCAGCAATAGGTTAAAGAAATCAAACGATAAAGAGTCACCTTGTATGAAACCTTATATGGTATTGAACGGTTCGAAGAGGTCCTTCCTCATATTAATGGAGCCTTTGGTGTTGCGTAATATCACTTTACACAACCGTATAAGTTTTCCATGAATATAAAATTGAGACATTGCGGCGTAGTCAGCTAAATCTTGTGTTGTCGAACGATGCTTTAAAATCGAGGAAGAGGTGATGGGTGTCTTCAAGGTTCAAGGTCTAAAGCCAAGCTGATGAAGCCCTATCAATTTGTTGGCGGTGGGTTTCAGTATTTCACACAATATGTTAGATTGGACCATATATGCGATAATTGGCGCACTCTGTAGGGTATCTTTGTGTGGATTGGGCAGAACACACTTTAGTTCCAATCATTGGGCATATTTGCAGATGGAAATGCCGGAAATCACAAAGAGAGAAGAGTGTTTCCAATATTGTGAGATCTACGAACCAGATTCATTTCAAATTACACTAATTGCACACCATTTCGTAGTTTATTTCAATTACATTTACATTTTATATTCCCAATCAAAATTCTTTCGAAATTCTTAGTCACAATCTTTATCGCGGCGGACAAGATGCAGGCGTAAGCCTTAATGAAAGTAATTAAAAACAAGAAAGAAAGGTCTTCAGCTATGCCGCAGTATGTATATGTTCATGAAATATCAAATTTATTGCAATACAATATAAACTGGATTCTACGTCTGTAGAATACCAAATTTCAGACCATTAGATGCTTTTTTGGTGAATTTTCGGCCCAACCCTAATATCTGAACAAATCGGTTCTTTGGGGGTATATGATATAATATTCCGATTTCGATGATTTTCATCACTGAGTTTTGACCAAGAAATCGGTGTGTGGCAGCTATATTTAAAATCTGAAAAATCGGCCGCATATATGCTATAGTATTCGATCCGCCCGGTTACTACAAATTATCGTTTGAACGTATATATGCATCTACCTACTAAGTTTGGTTGGAATATCTCAAAAATTGACGGATAGACGGACATGGCTAAATCAACTCAGCTCGTGATTCTGATACTATGGGCCTATATCTTCTCCTTCTGGTATTTACATACTTCGGACCTAAGTTAACATACCATTTCATGTACATGAAAGGTATAATTAAGCTTTACACAATTTCGTGCTGAATGATTCTGGTCCTCTGAAGCAGCGTAAATAAATATATATTTGAAACGTCAAATCACATATTTTCACGGAAACACAGTAAATTGCTCGGGTTTTGGTAAATCAATGAAAAGTTATTTGCTGTGAAAAAACCATGTTAATAATGATGTAATAATGAAATCAAAAACTTCGCTTCATATGCCCACAGAGCGATATCAGAAGCTAAAAGATATTAATTTTGAACCAAATTAATGCAACGTTCTTAAGGTCAATGTATGTTATGAAACCAGATCTACTACTTGTTTAAGGGATGGCTTAATTTCTCAAGTGAAAATTATTCATAAAGATATCACATTGATACAAGTCTGTATTCAAATGCATGACAGGTCATGGTCATGATAGGCTTAGATGAGGTGATGCTAAGACGAGTATATATTGCCTACAACCCATCCATTCAGTTCTAGAAATGAAATTGAAAGTTACATAGACTACAAATGATAAAAATATGTTCGTAAAGCTCATCATGTAAGTTGCATAAACTTAAACTCAGTTTTAAAACTTGCTTAACATACTCACCCTTGTAACCGACCCACGTGATTGGCTCACCCAGCTTAGTTAGCATTTTTTCATTACGAAAATCCTCCATTGCCTTTCTGACGATAACGCGTTGCTTTTCGATACCATTGCGCAACTGTATCTCCTTGTCAAGCAGTACATTGACCTCGGCAATTCGAGCTGGCCCTTCATATAACCTTGCAATACGTTTCAACTCAGCCATCTTCCATTTCTGCACCTCGCCGTACAACATTTCAAAGTCATCTTTGGTTTGTGGAAACTGTTTTGCTAATTCAATACGTTTGATACGCTTTTCAGCTTCTGCCTCGAGACGAGCCTCTTCAGCCTTGCGATTCGCCACCAATTGGCTATTATCGGCAAGTTACATATGTACGTACATATATTAAAGTTAATAATTAATAAAAAAAAATAGTTCATTTGTAGTTCACCGTCATTTTGCATAAATTATTTGGTTTGCTTACCGATACTTGGCAGCCGCATTCTGTATGAAACGCCACAATAAGTAACGGCGGAAATTACGTTGTATCAGTATGATTTTTGCAAGCTTATTTTCCCGTCGCATTTTTTGTGCATATGTTTGGTATTTTCCCGGAGTTATAGTGTAGTCTGCAGCAGCGGACACATACAGCACATTGTTGCCATCTTGAAAGCACTGAGTGGATTGTTCATGTGCCGTATCCTAGAGAGCATTTAAAGTCGGGAAAGTTTGTTTTGAAATGTCGGTTTCTAAAGCATTTACTTTTAAGCTGAATTTAAGAATTTTCGTCCGAGTTCTTCCTTCAATTTGTAGTGTGCATTTATTCTAAGCCGATCCGAACCGCAAATGGGGTTTTATGAGGAGCTTTAATCTCATGTCAGAAAAGCAATTATTATTTTTTAAATAAATTTATTTATATTTTTGTATTTCGTATCGAATACGTCACAACCATCAGGTAAGCACTATTCTTCACAGTCTGAGGGCGCTAGAAAGAAAGAAAGCCTCATAACATAGAAGAGGAGTCAGCAAGATAAATTCTTTTGGTCACCCATATTATCGGCCAATGTCATTTTCGTATAGCCGAAAAAGTAACTGCACATGTTACAAGGCCGGATGATCACCTGCTCGTGTCCAAATTTTTTTTTTCATAATTTGGTCTTCACTGTGTGAGGAATTTCAATAGGTTCCATAGAGCGCTGTTCATACGAAAGGGGCTTAAAACTGAAGGCCCCTCTAGTACATAGTCTATCAAATATTTTTATTCAGAGGTTTGGTAATTCAAAGGATTTTAAAAGCTCACTATTTTAATTGGGTGTTTGGCAATCGTTCTCTAGAGATTAAGGGTCAGCCTTAATGACAAGATGAAAATATCTCATCTTCATGGAACACTTATGAGAACACTTCCTAGAAAAGGAGCGATGAGATACTACTTTCCTTTAAGAATCCTGAAATCTGTAACAATAAAATAGGAAACAGCAGAGACTTGTGGCAGATTAAGGTAAGCCATCACATTAGTTCTCTCTCAACCTAGTAATTTTTGTACTCAATAACGTATTCGGCAATGAAATGGCGGACGAGCTTGCAAGAAAGAACTGCTCGCTTCTAAGTTATTCATCAAAGCTGCTAACTTACGGTGGAAAAGTCTAAATGGTTGCAATGTAACCAGGACAATGTAGCCGGTATGAGATAAAAGATCACAAGAGCTTGGCGCTAAAACAAAATCATATATCTACAATTATGGGTCTGCTCACAGGGCATCGTCTATTGGGCTGATGCGCATCTTACCAGTTATGCTGAAGTTATAGAGAGGAGGTAGAACAGAAAATTTTTAGGCTCTTCTTTTGCAAATGCGCCGCAAGGAGTACGGAAAAGTCTCTAGTGATGGCAACCTTTAGATACAGAAGGTTCTTTATGCGTTCCTTACACTCTAAGGCGGCAGAGGCTTGGCTTAGTTAAGTCTAAACTGAAAACTAACAATTTCGTTTGTCTTAAATCTAAAATTTAAACTTACAATTTCTTTTCCTTTAAATTCATAGGTCTGCGTATCTCTGCTGATGTAGCGATTGAACTTCATTTTATCAAAATAAGGACCAGTTTGAGTGAACGCATCCAAGTACTCAGTACCTGAGAAAACAAAAAAATAAGCAAGATAATTCTTATGAAACAAAATTTAAATGATATTTATACTTACCCGTTGTCTTATCACGGTAACCACACAAAAATGGCTTTATAATCGCTTTATTCAATATCTCCACCACAATTGTCTTCGTTTTACCCTGCTCATCTTCGACGTGTACCGTTATAAAATCCGGCATATGATATTTGCTAAAGTTTTAGATTGAGTGGTCATACGCTTCCAACAATTTACACTTCGAACATTACAATATATTCTACTTACTTGTAATAAATATTTAAATCGAGCTTTGGTGGTTCCGCACCATCCTCATCATACATATCGGCAATATCCAATAATTCTAAATCAAATTCATATATACCAAATTGATTTGAGTCCGTTTGTGCCAGCAGGCAACGATTTGGTATTTCACGTTCATTTTGTTTGAGTACCAAATATTTTGGCTCCACTTCAAATTTACCACCAATATCTTTTTTAATGTCAGCAATACTCAAGCGAATTGTATAGACTTGTGCTACAATACGTGAACCATCAACGCGAAATTTAACAGTAACATTTTCCTCAGGCACAACTTCGTCAACAAATTCCAGTGGCAATTCCTTAAGAGCCTCCAGACATTTTTTCTTTTCACTTGTATTCGTTTTCTCAATGAGGAAGGGATCACCACGTATGGGTTGGGGTGGTGAAAATTGCATGTATTTAATATTCGGCAATTCTTTGGGCTCTTCACAATTCATTTTGAAAAATGTAAAACAATCGTTAAAAAAAAATATGTTTGTAGTGTTGTAGAAATTTTTGACACTGCAGCTTAAATTTTTTTTTAATAAAAATCGCTCTTGCAAGTGATGTCGATACTTTAAATGAATTTATCTTTAGTTGGTTTCATTTTCTATTTGGGTTAAGTTCTACTAGAAGTTGGTTCAATAATTGCATCGGCATTCCACTAATATGAGTTCATATGAAGAGTTTATGCAGAAGAACGGTTTTTATTAACAACGGTTGTCATAATTGTAAACATGGTTACATAAACAGATTTGTATTCGAGTACAGTTACATACATATGCACGTAACATATTTTTTAGAAAATCAATAAAATTCCACCGTCGCAATAGGCGAGTAGATAGCTAAGAGCAGGAGGGTCATGGCTTCGAGCATTAGCCAGACAAATTAAAAAAAAATGTTTCTTATTCCGATCGCCCAATAAACAATGTAAATACCTTCGAGTGTATTTCTAACCAAAAAATTTTGCATTCAAATCAATTAACCGTTCGGAGGCTACCTCAAACCGTAGGACTCCTCTACTTGTCAGAAAATCGCACAGCACTCGGCAACTAGTAGAAGAATCTCGGCCGAAAATTAATGAAGCAACTATAAATTATTTACAATTTTTTGTTGCAAAATTAAACTCTTCTCTTAAATGTACTCAAAATGGGTTAAAGAGTACTCCATAGAAAATATATTGTTCAATTAGCACTTTAATATCTTAAAGCAGCACCATATTATATATTTAACACTACATAACAGGAGAGTACTCTATATAGTCTAACGTTTTCATGGAAGCTGAATTCTTAAGGGCGGGTCTTCAGCTATCAACATAGTTATGCGGATAGGTTCACACATTTACATATACACATATAGTGTGTAGCATGTGTGAAGAATTGGGCCTTGTAACTGTAACTATATACTCAGAAACAGGACTACACCTCAACACACTTCATAAAGTACTTGCATAGGATCAAAAAAGGATGCTAATCTCCATGCATTTAGAAAAATCTTAAATAAAAGAAATTTAAAATTTTTTTTTATTCTCTATTTATAACTATATTTTACCAGCGACAAATTATCAGTACAGTTCAAAAGGATTATTATAACAGGTCAATTGAAAAGTATCCGGCCTGACACATATGTAGATGGTGTTACTATAATTAATTAATTAATGATTTTTAGTTAGCCCTAACCTTTAAAAGACGCGTATATAAATTTGGCAGCTATGAGAAAGCTCTGTGCAAAGTGAGTGCCGCGCGAGTTCACTTTTGACCAAAAACAACGACTAGTTGATGATTTGGAGCAGTGTTTGGAGATGTTCAAGCGTAATATACCCGCTTTTTTGCGTCAATATGTGACAACGGATGAAACATGGCTCCATAATTTCACTCCGAAGTCCAATCGACAGTCATCCGAGTGGACCACACCGAGTGGAGCACACCATGAACTCACTCCAAAGCGTGGATCAACGCAACAGTCGGCTGGCAAGGTTATGGCGTCTGTTTTTTGGGATGCGCAGAGAATATTTCTCATTGACTATCTTGAAAAAGGTAGGACCATTAACAGCGATTATAACATAGCGTTATTGGACCGTTTGAAGGACGAAATAGCTGAAAAACGGACGCATTTGCAGAAAAAGAAAGTGCTGTTTTATCAAGACAATGCACCGTGTCACAAGACAGTGAAATCGATGGCAAAAATTCATGAATTGGGCTTCGAATTGCTTCCGCATCCGCCGTATTCTCCAGATCTGTTTCCCAGCGACTATTACCCGTTTTCAAATCTCAAAAGAATGCTCGCTGGGAAGAAATTTTCGTCGAATGAAGAGAAGATCGCCGAAACTGAGGCCTATTTTGAAGAAAAAGACAAATCGTACTACAAAAATGGTATCGAAAAGTTGGAGTTGATCGCTATAATCAATGTATCACCTTGAAGGGTGTTGAATACAAAAAAATTAATTTTGCCAAAAAATGTGTTTTACTATGGTAGACTGAGGACTTTTCAATTGGCCTGTTAAATTGTTCTCGCCTTTCGAATTTTTTTAAGTTTTTAAAATGATTGATTATTTCAAACATAGAAATTTCTAGCAAATCGGACCAAAAATATAATATTTCTACTCTAGTAGACGAAACAATGACAAAATCCTCGGATATCGTAAACTGACCGTGAGATGGGGTTGGTGAGAAACTACTTCGAGGAAGGCATAAAAAAATTGTCGAAATGACGAAAGATAGCTTACATTATGTACTAAAGCCGAAATTTTTTTGTTTATAGCTTTAAAAATTTCTTATGATTTTGACTTTCCGTCTGAATAGAAATATTTAAAGAAAACGAGCATGCTCTAAAATGAATAGTGGGGTCTGCAGTTTCCTGACTACAACCGGAGATTAGAAGGTCATTTAAGCTGCCAAAGCAGGAACTGAACCACAAATAAGTAAACATTCACATTTAAATAGATAGTCAAGCGGCCATTAATGCTTTACTTGCTAATAAAACCAAGTGGATGTTGCTTGCACTATGTAAAAAAGCAGTCAAAGGATTGGCGAGAAAAGAAATGCCATCTTTATTGGTTACCAGAGCATAAGAGGATCGAAGACAAAAAGATAGTCGATGAATTGGCTAAAGATGGAGTCCTTTTCAGAAAAGCTACAAGCTATAGACTTTGGGAGCTCTTACCAACAGGTGCTATTTTGGACTAAGTAGGCAATTGAAAAGTAAAGTCCTTTCTCGACGAACAAAAATCAATCTCTAGAAGTCCCTCATCCTTCCTGTCCTGTTATATAGTTCGGATGCACGGACGATGATAACATCTAATGAGTCGGTGTTAGAAGTTGTAGAGGGATAGGTTTTGCGTAAGATTTATGGTCCTTTGCGCATTGGCAAGAGCTGTATGAGAATACCGCGATATTGACATTATTTTCATATTTTTAAGAGCAAATTTATTTAGGTTATGTTATCATTTTGTTGGATAAACTCATGTCATCATTCGGTAAATAGAAAAATTCTACATTCGGAAGCCACGGCTTTAAGAGCGAAAAACTGTTCCAACTCGATTTTAACAGCCAGATCTTATTCAAAACTTTTACCATTGAGATGATTTTTAATGTTATTTGCTGGTTGCAAATGTTAGGGCAACAGGGGCATAAGACTTCAACTCTCGTTTGAGCTATGTTGATTGGATAGAATATCACATATTTCCGATTGGCTAGTTCATGACGTTTTTTCAGTAGACCTACAGAAAGTATAATATTTTTGGGAATATTTGCTTCAGATGTGAATTGTGAGAGGCGAGTTCTGCTTAGTCAATGATTGTTTTCGGATTATGATCCAAAACCCGTTATTCTTCTTTTTAGAAAAAGTCGTATATTTTAATCCGTTCGGTAATTTTGATTTCCTACAATTCGTGAGGAATCCAAGTTAGATCTATGCTAACAATCGAGTCGTCTTACGCCGGTCAATTTCGATTAATGCCATTTCTTTATTACTTTGTCACCATCAGTAGTGGTTAAGTAAGATTTTCAAGTGAGGTCATCAATTGAAAAACTTACTGTTACTTATAATGAGAGATACTAAAATTTTCTTAATTATGCTTACTTATTCTAGAAAAACTCTTATAATTCAAACATATGGTGCACACATTATCCGCAATGAATAACAGGAAATAAGTTTACCGAAGAAAGTATTTTTTGGTGGAAAGCAAAAAATATATTTTCAAACGTTTAGAAAAATGAATTACTGATTCAATGGTTTGCATTGAGTTTAAAGAAGATTGAAACAAGACAAATATATTTTTAATGAGCACATAAAGAGTCATTGATTAGTAGGACACTCTCTTATTATGGGATTCTTCGAGGAGGCATTTTAAAAAAAATCGGCTTGAAATTTTATTAACAGATTTGAACATAAAGCAAGCAAAGCTGTCTCTAACACAGCCCACTTCTTTTCAAAAGCTAGTGCTAGGTCCCAACCCTTCCGTTATTTTTTATTTTCTTTTGAAATATAATTTTTTGGTGGACTAAATAAAAGCACAAATGCCAGATTTATGTAAGAAAGGTAATCAATATACATATTTTATTGCATTTATTTCTATACTATTTAATTAAATCATTGACGAATCATTTAATTGGTCCAATCTAACGAACAGCCTTTCGATTAGCTGATTATTGGAAAGAAGAAAATAAAAAAAAATAAAAAAAAGATAATAATAATAAATTGCTACTTTTGCAAAAGCATTTATATTCATTGATTAAGAAATAAAATTTACGGTGCCTTTTTCTTTGCTTAACTACCGTTACCTTAAACCTGCTGATAGTTGACTAAAGAAAAGTAATCCTAAATTTTGTTTTCATTTTATTTATTCAATCATTTTGCTATATTATTAATTTATTAAGAAATGGGAAATGATAGATGCTTTATTTACTTTCACTTGGTGGGCTTGATCATCAATATTTTATTTTTGCTTTTATATACATATGTATGTAATGATTAAGTTGAATCGAATTGATTGGCAGCTAACACTTATATACAAATTTATGTACATATGTAAGACTACAGAATTAGAGATGCTTAAAAGTGAAGAAACGAAATGGTTTTGAAAGTAAACTTCTTATAGAAACTAAAACTAATTTCTGTCTTTCTATTTATCTATCGCTCTAGCTTTTAATAGCAGTTGGCAACAAGCAAATATTCAAACAGTTCTTGATATTCTTACTTTTTCATTAACATACTGATGCTTGCGGCTTTGACAGCTCTTTGCCACCAAGTTTGAATACCTCAAGCATTTTGTTGCTTTTCAGGCATGCAATTCGCAATTCCATTACACTACTATGAAACGTCTGTTATATTTTAAGTTCAGTATACTCTGGGTATCAGTAGCCAGAACACCTCTGTTTGGGTTTTATATGAGTATGCTCCAGTCTTGGAGCCTTCTTCGCCACTTTTTTTATAATCGAATTTCGAGCACTATCCCTGTCGGCAAGCTTCTTAAGCTCTTCATACCCATGTATTTCAGCCTCTTTCTTTTTTTACGACTCGCGACCCAGAACTCTCATGCTAATCGATTAGACTTTCGGAAACTTATGAACCTGTCATATATGGAAAAAACAACGAGACAAAAGGGAAGTTTGTTTAATTATTGCTTAAGTAGCTATAACATTTATGTACTGATATATCTCCTTTCAATTTATATGAGAACTGTGGAATAGGAAATTGTTTTGTGAATTTTTCAACCAGTTTTAGTGATTAACTTGGTTATCTCAACCATCTGTAGAGCGTAACAATACCACTGGCTATAAAATATAGAAGCACTTGAGCAAACTCTCGAATAAATGCAACACAGCCGTGATCTAGGTGCCCAGATACGTGGACATCCCAGGCAATTGAATGGTAGACGAACTTTCGGGACCTTTCTAACCACAAGAGTATAAGGTTTACACGATGCATGTGTACCTCTGTCCACGGAAGCGTATATATTTTAACTGGGATTTACCGAAAAAGCAAGCATTGGATGGTTGAATGAGATCACGTGGAACGTGAAAGACAGATATGGCCAAAATTGGGCAAGAAAAGATCAAGACATCTTATCCTTCCAAACCCGTTTTCCATTAGCATAACGGCCGGTGTAATAACAGGTCACTGTTTAACAAAGGAAGAGTCTATTGAGCACTACTTTTGTTACTATTACAGACTTGACAACCGTGTGACACAAGTTCTAAGAGAAACATTCCTTTGACTGTCTTGCTGAGTTAGTTTCCGCAAAAATGAGTAATCCTACTGCACAAAAAATGGTGTGAAGATTTGACAAGGTGAAGGTGATGGGAACCTTACAGCGGTATTGAAATGGGTCTATTGGCCTAAATGCGTTGGTCACTGACCAACATCCGCATCAACTCAACTTAACTCGACTCAATACATCTATATGGGCGTAGGGTGTTTCCTTAGCGGCCTTTCACATTTGTAAGCATCAACGAATGAAAACAAACAACAATAATTTTTCTATTTTTGATTATTTCTTAATTTTAATAATTTAATAAATAATTTTCTTATTAAAATATAATTTCGACTTAAGATTAAGTGATGTTAATTGATTCTTTGGTTGCGCATGCGCCGCTTGCAGTCTAAATGGTCGTCCATTGAAATAATAATCCCCGCGATGCATGCGATATAATTTACTTTCGCCACCCACACCAACGGCCGGCCTATGTGGCTTTACATCAATCTCATTTTTACTCGCACTTCCATAAGCCGCAATGCCATTGCCAAAGGGAGCCAATATATTTTCGCTCTTTTGGTTCAGTGTTGTGGTCTGTTGAGAACTAATTGTTGAAACACCCGCATTGTCACTACTAACGTGAGCTATTTTATTCAAACCAGACATACTACTAGATGCTAGCGGTGTTTCCTGGAGAATAGGTTTAATTTTCATCGGTTGATAGTCCAAGCCAACGCCGGGTATATAACGATATGGCGTTGGTGGTATTGGTATATAATAGATTTTAGAATCCTTCTTAGTTTTTTTCGCTTTCGAACCGTTACCATGTTTACGAAGATGTAAGGGTTTCGAAGATACGATCATCTCCTTGTAGATATTTGCCAATGACGGACTATGAAAAAGTACTTTAGAAGCCAAAGAAGAAGTGGGTTGATTTTGTTGTTGCTGACGTTGTGCTACATTCATTGAAAGCTTATTGGGATTTAGCGCATAGCCGCTTGCGAGTGTATAGTATGGCAGTGTGAAGATAATTGTGTAGATGATGACAATAGTAGGAAATCTGACAATGGCTGTGAAGTGTCTGCTCGGTGTGAGTTGTTGATGTTTAGATGACATGCTGAAATTAATAGAGAATTGAGTTATTATTCTACCTCGGGGTTATAAAGTTATTAGAATTTGTATAAATATTTTGACAATAATTCTCAGTGCAGTCAATGATATCACTTAAACTAAATAAATTTTTTTTATATTCGTAAATTACTAAGATTGATATGTAACAACACGCACGCTCGCGGTAATAAATATCATATTATTCAATGCTTAGCTTTGATAACAACAACTAGTCTAACATATAAATAAAAATAAATGATTTTGTTACGTTCTCCACTAACATGAAGAGATTTCATAGAAACTGGTATATATAGTATTGTTTCACAATAAATGAGCAACCTTTGTGCGGAATGCGGTAGCCAATCCGTGTAGAGCCTTGGATCACGGGTAAAAGAGGCGGAGCTTTAGTGGAGCCACTTCCACATGTCCGGTTTGAGAATTTATAGAGTATTATGCAACGTCTGTTAATCATATGTGCGGGCGTCGGTTATGTGACAAATAGCTCGTAGGCGATATGAAACAGCCTAAATTTGTCATTGGGTTCGTGGTGAGAGAGAGACTCAGTCGTATAATCCTGGCATTCCCGCCAATGGATGAACGTCTTGCCACAATCCGCATCAAAGCGAAGTCCTTCAATATATCTCTGGTTTGTACCTCAGCTTCAACTGGACGATGCCTATAAGTGCCCAGAACATATTTGAGTGCCTCCCCGTCACGGTGTCAAAAATGTGCTTGGCAAATTTAAGGTCAGTTTGAGCAAAGACGCTATCTTCGGCACAACAGTCAGACACCTCAGCCTCCATGATGAAACCTCACCAAAAGAGTTTTTACCCGCAAATGTAGACTTTTAAAAGCTGGTCGACAGTGATTTCCATCAGGAGAAAATAATATGAGCTGAGGGTACAATCTTCTATAAGAGTGTACAACTGCTGGTACATGCTGATGACGTTTGTATCACTGGCCTCAACAACCATGCCGTTAGTTCTACTTTCTACAGACTGGAAATGGCTATGGATAAGCGAATGGGTCTGGCAGCGAACAAGGACAAAACGAAATATCTGTTCAGGTAAATGTAGCCGGAAGAGCTTGGGAAGCGAAGAACGTTCGGGACGTCCAAAAACTGCAACTACAGATGAAAACATAACCGAAGCTTGTAAAATGTTGCTAAGCGACTACCGAATTAAAGTGAAAAAGATAGCTGAGGTTATGAAGATGTCAAAAGAATTCGTTTGTTTTATAACAGATCAACATTTAGATATAATAAAATTGACTGCACGTTGGGTGACGCGTGTTCTCACGTTTGTCCAGAAGCTTGTTTGAATGAACATTACCAACGACCTCTTGGTGCCATAAATCAGAGTTTCGCACATGTACAGAAAAATAAAATCCTGTTTCATCAAGGTCACGCTTCTTTTTACGATTTGAACAGATCAACCATGCACCTTACTCACCAAATCTAGCCCCGAGCGACTACTTCTTGTTCGCTCATCTCAAAATTGCATTAGGTGGAAAGAGATTTTCATCAAGTGGAGAGGCAATAACCTTCGTGAATAATTATTTTGCGGAAAAAATGTCGAATACTGTTTCGGCGGGTTACAGAGTGGAAAAATGTGTAGATTTAGAAGAAGACTAAAGGTTTTTTATTGAGTTGCTCCAGATTGCCCCATGTTAATCTGTTCAAAAAAATTGTGTTTCATGACTTTTTTGCTTTTAATGCTCTACTTTTTATGCCGTGAGAAAGCTCTAAGTAGAAATAGAACCACTTAGTGCACGACATTCTGTTCCAGATTTTTTGGTATAGTTGTTTCGAGAAAGCAATAAAATTTGTTTGACGGACACGATTAGTAAACAAAAGAGAGCAAAATATGATAATGGAATGCTCACCAGGCACAAAGAACAATTTAAATAAAAGAAAAAAGAAGAAAATTCATTTTATAAAATAAATAAATATATAGAGGATATAATTTTTTTTTTGAATTTCCACTATATTTTCAATTTCAATAAATAAACTTTATGTTGAAAAATAAAATTAAAGACTTTCCAAAAAAAAAAAAGGTTTTGTGTCTTTGTTAGTTTGAAATCTTATCACATAACCTTCGAATAACCGGCTTAAGTAGTGACTGCGAAAAGTAATGGCAGCTGGCATTTGGATAGAAAGATTTTTCGATTCGTTCACCCATGGATAGATAAAATTGGAATTTCCAAAATGGCTCTATAAAACCGTAATCGATCTGATATAGTCGCTAACTCATCTCAGTCAAGAGTATGAAGGAACGTATAATTTTCCGTTATTGAAAACTGCAATACAAATATTTTTCGGTAAAAATCAAATGTTCGAGAAGTTTTAGGTCATAAAAATCAAATGACCGCAGTAAATGTATCAGGTATTTTTTTTTTTAATGAAATAAATTTCTCCGCACGAAAAATATATTTCAAGTACGAAAACAGAAAACAACAAAGTACACTTGTATTTCACCTGTCAGAAAACAATGCATGAAAATAACAGAAAACAATTAAAACCGAATTCGGCAACGAAGACAATGTGTCAACTAAAGTACTATCGGTCGTGTTGGCGTTGGCGTTTCGTGATGAGTGTCGCTGATCTTTTGAGATCTTTTGATATGAAATTCAATGTGAATTTGCGGACTATGCAGCAAAGACGTAATTGAAATAGACATTAATTAGAATTGAAAAATGTATGTATTAATCAAATATCATGATTAATGGTTTACAAACAAGCAGAAGCAAAAGTAAATTATTTACATACAAACGTACCCAATAAGCACAACGGTTTCAATACAAATTTAAGACTATCGCGTTGATATTTCGCTCGATAGATTAGTGTTTAACAGCGTTTATAAATAGATAGATAGAAATTCAAATTTTCTTTTGTTTTCTAAAAATAGTTTGTAATATTTTAAATTCTTTCATCCTGAGTTTGAAGAACTACCTTTGACAAAATCACTTTTATGTTTATTGGGTACATAAAAATGTATACACATGCATTCATATATACGAGTACATGTAATTATGAAAATTTTACAAAACTCAAGAGTTTGCGTAAGTCATAAAACAGGAATAAAAGAAAAAAATAATCATTAAGTACTTTGTATGATTACAATAATTGCGTTGTGAGAATTCATTGTGATTCAGTGTAGATTACATAATTACATGTTAAATAAAATTAATAGATTTTGATTGAGTTCAAATTACATATATACTCGTATAGTTATGTACATAATTAATGCGCGCGTTCAGCCATAGCGACAGTTCATCACGCATAAATTGCCATAAATCGCGCCATTTACTCTACACTGGAACTAAACACCTGACTGACAGTCAACACTCGCACATCCTCTATCTTCACATGTATGTAAATATATACATATGTATTTACCAACTACATAAAAAAAAAAATCAATATTTATGTTAGATCGCATGCTCCCCACCCATTTTGTTTGATAAACAAGCTGATAGAGTTCGTCACTCTGTTACCTAAATGATCTATTGCCATCATTATCGGTATCAGTGCGCCTATCGAATTTCATCGCTTTCAGCTAAATTCGAAGTTTGAATGATTAATGAGTAGTATGCTAACAATTGATTAAAAACTGCTTTAATTGTCTACTACTACACATTTATTCACAACAACAGACATAAATATGTTAGAAAATTTATCAAATTCTTAATTTTGATTCCTTGCGGTCAATGTCTTTTCACGTCTATTTAGAATTGAAAGTATTTTTGTCCGTGTGTTTGCTATTGTACGACTCTGTAAACTTTGCCATGGGCCACACACTTCTGCACTTCTATTTACACCAACAATTATGCAAATTTATTCATTGACAAATACACATGTCATGTTTTTGCCAAGTTCTTGTCATACTTTACCAAACATTGGCGGCCTTATGCGTTTGTTTATATCTTTAGTATGCAATATGAGTTTATATTTATTTAATTTCGGTGAAATTCTATTACTTGCCACTCATTAATCTTGCGGAAAAAAAGTTTATATGTAGATACAAATGCTTAACTGGAAACTATATTCCCTTGAAGTTCTTATGTACATTTTTTCCTATTATACATTTGCACTTTATGGTTAAGAACTATCCATATATACAAGCATATTTACGTAATTATAATTTAATTTATTTTACAATTTGATTTTAGTACCCAGATAAAGAATATTAATAATTATTTACTGCAGAAGAAGAAGAAGAAGAAGAAGAATATTTATAATTTAATTGCAATACATATATACATATTCACTAAAACTGTATATACTCGTATATAGTTTTATCGTTTCATCTCTAATTATCAACATAGAAAACGCTAAACTTATATTTTCAATTGTTCTAATTGACATATGTATCTACATATGTAAAGGATTTTCTAATAGGGATGATAAGCTTTCTAAGTGTCGTTTTGGCCTTTTTTTTAAATGGCATTATCTGTCTTTGTATTCAGTAAGGTTTACAATTTCATCCATGGAGCACCATAAACGTCGTGAATTTGTTGATTTTGCCTTGGAATAACTTAAAAACGATAACGATTTTTTTTAAGAAAATCATTTTCCCCGATGAGGCTAACTTTCAACGGAATGGTGCGGTAAATAAACAGAACTGTCGATTCTGGTGCGAAGAAAATCCACAAAATATTCATGAACAACCATTACATTCATCTAAATCGACAGTTTGGTGTGGTTTTTGGTCTCGTGGAATCATCGGTCCATACTTCTTTCAAAATGAAGCTAGTAGCACCGTTGCTGTCAATGGAGAGCGGTATAGATCGATGATAACCAGCCTTTTATGGTCACAATTGGGAGAAGTTGATCTTAACAACATCTGGTTCCAACAAGACGGGGCTACGTGTCACAGTGCGTGCAACAAATATATTATTTCGAGAAAGGTTTGGAGTTTCGATTATTTCAAGAAATTGTGACATTGAATGGCCTCCAAGAAGTTGTGATTTAACAACATTAGACTACTTCTTGTGGGGTTATTTGAAGTCATTGGTCTTTAGCAATAAAGCGGACTCCCTCAAGCTTTAAAAGTCAATATAGAACGTGCTGTTCATGACATACGATTCGATTTAGTGAAAAAAGTGCTCAAAAATTGGATTCATCGAATTCATTCCTGCAAAAGAAGTCGTGGAGGCCATTTGAATGATGTTGTATTCAGTAATTAATTGTATCGATTGTACTTCACATTAAATAAAAAACATTTGAATTTCCTTAACAATTAGAGTGTGTGTGTCTTATGACTCTTATTGGAAACCCCTATAGAAAGGGTAGGCCATCTACTTTTTTGCCTTTTGAACTACGGCTTTTTTGAGTTTTGACAGCTTCAAAGACATTCCCGATATGTCAAATATTCAGTACAAGGTTTGCGGCTTCCGAAAGGGTTAAATGAAGAGAATTGGAAAATATTGGAAACTTACTGCCAAAGCCTTCAATTGAAGATCACTTGGCTTGGCATTTTTACCGAAAAATCATACTTTCCAATTAAGTTCATTTTCATTTCGGAGGCTATGTTAACAAGTGAGATTGTTGTCGCATTTGGCTCAGAAAACCCACATCTAACCATGGAAAACCCAATGCATTCTCAACGAGTTACTTCGAAAACGAGAAATAAGCTGCCGTTACCGTCAATGCTGATCGTTACCGTGCCAATCCTTGAGATTATCTGTTTCAAAATATTTAGAGAATTACATGAACGATGCGTGATTTTAACAGTATGGGGCTACGTGCCATACAACGTTAGAATCGCTATTTCACATATTCCGCTGTGATTTGATTCCGATGGTCTATTTTCAGACAGATAGTTCATGACTTGAATTATAAGACCAGCCACAACAGCATTTGAATGAAATTTTTAAAGTTTAACAGTTCTGAAACAGAGTGCATATTTTTTTCTTTAAGAAATTTGGTATACTCTCTTAAAAGCATAATTTTTTTATTAATCTCCTTCTTCTTCATTGGCATAGGCACTGCTTAGCCGATTATAGCCGCATCAACAATAGCGCGCCACTCATTCCTTCTCTTCTGTTCTCTTCTGTTTGGCGTCAGAAATACCAGGACCGGGATGATGAGCGTCTTGTAGAGTTTGGTTTTGGGTCGTCGAGAAAGAACTTTACTTTTCAATTGCCTACTCAGTCCAAAGTAGCACTTGTTGGCAAGAGTGATTTTGGGTTGGATGTCAAGGCTGGCATTGTTTGTTAATGCTGATTCCAAGATAGACGAAATTATCTAAGGCTTCGAAGTTATGACTGTCAACAGTAACGTAGGATCCAATTCGCGGATGCTTGTGTGTTTTATCACAAGAGATATTTCATCTTGTCCTCATTTACTACCAGACCTATTCGCTTCGCTGCTTTGTCTAACCTGGAGAAAACAGAACTTACGATGCGGTTGTTATGGCCAATGATATCAAATTCACCGGCATACGCCAACAATTGTACACTCTTGTAGAAGATTGTACCTGGTCTACTTAGCTCTACAGCTCGTATTATTTTCTCCAGCATCAAATGGAAGAAATCATAATCAATTATTATTACTTAAAGCTTAAAGGAGTAAGGAGTACAAAAAATGAGGAAATTTACTTTAAAAAAAGAGTTAATAATGTAATCTAAATTGTGAAAGATATATACTTTTAAATGTGATATTTTAAAAAAAATTTTGACGGAAATAAAATTTTGCTTAGGCTATGAAATCGTAAGAAAAAGGCTCTGAGAAATTTCAGAATCCGCACGCAAGGTTTGCTTTGACCAAACATAATATTAATTCTATCAGATAATTTTTAAATTTTTTGACTTGGAATATAAGTTAGTATTTTTTTCAGTTTATTCCATAAGAATCAAGGCAGTTTAATTTGTATTTGTTCATATTGTGGACAATCTTAACCCTCTCTTATGACTGCCGATACATATTTATAAACTGGATATTTCTCATCGTCTAGAGTTCATTTACTTCAACATTCAGAGGGTGCCCCTTTTATATTATTCATTTGATGCAACTTTTTTATATCAAATACATTATTTCTTTTGTTTTTAATATATTTAAAAAGTTATAAGTTCAGTGCATTTAATAGAACTATTAAAGGCTTGTAACTTGATTAAATCTCTCCCTGATTTCGAATTTCTAGCCAATTTTTAATCACTTCATTTTAATATAATGAGTACTATTAGTCAAAGGAATGTAATTTTTATTCGGATTTTTTTATTTAAACAAATATTTTTTTAAATATGTTGCTATAGTCGGCAAAGATTTGTTTATATCAGACTTATAGCTATAAAAATTAGGACTAGAAGACTTAATTTGCTCAAGTAATTGACATTTTTTATTAAATATTTTTGTAAACAAAGAGAAGGTCCGACCTTTGGGATTTTTTTGATTAATAGTTTTAACAAAATTTAAAATTTTAGATATAATTTAATTTGAAATTGAAAGTGTTTAAAAACGCATTGGGACTTTTGCTCTACAACATTTTAGAAAGCTTGGGCTATCAAGATATTATATTTCCTCAAGTATTGGGTGCAATGTAGCCAAGCTTCTGTTCACAGCCTACGGGAATTTCCGAACTTTTGTGGAATAGATTTGAGCCAAATTGTTATATACTTAGTAGGGACATAACTACTTTACACACATTTTATGCTATAAAATAAAAAATAATGAATGTTTTTGGACCAAATTTTTTTTTACATATTTATTGATATATATTGTATACAAAAAAGCAGTATTCATTCGAAATGCCCGCCTTTGGCCTTCACGCACGCCTTAAGTCGGACTGGCCAATCATCAATAGCCGCACGCACCTCCTCCATTGGGAAATCGGCCACAGCACGAATCAAAGCTGTTTAAAAAGAATCAATGTTGGGGTATCTTTTGTGGCAAACCATGTCCTCTAAAACTGTCCACAATTTGTAATCCAGCGGGTTCAAATCAGGACTGCCAGAGGGCCACTTTTCAGAGGAAATGAATGCTGGTAAATTGGTTTGGAGCGAGATTTGGGTCCTTTTTTTCGGAGGCGAAATTCACGTTTAAAAAAGTGTAATTCTTTGCTGTTGAAAGAAACGCATGCTATGTAGTATTAATTTCCAACAAACAAAAGACTTAAGAAACGAACTTGCGTTCTTAATACCCTTTGTATACATAGTTAGTAAGTGTTCCGCGTTGTATTGTAATTTTGTTGTATGAAGTAAATAAGGAAAAATATCTTATTACAAGCACAAACGTTGCGTCGTAAAAAAAGTAAAACAATACAATGTGGAACAATTTCTAAAAATATATTTTGTATAAATTGGAGTTTAGTTTAGTATATTACCTTAGCTTAATATACTAAGTTAATCTGTGATGAATTCACAATTTTTTATTTTTAGAAATAATAGTATATGAATTTTATTAGTAGCTTAGATTGTTTGTTTGCAATTAATAAGACTATAAGACATTAAAAACAACAAACTTCACAGCAATAGACTATATTTTTGTGGAATATATTAAATTATTGTATCCATTTCTCATTTCCGCTTTTTGGAATTTCCCTCAAAAGAAGAAATACTCATAATTTGAGAAGTAAGCATATAAAAATGCTTAGAAAAAGTTTATCTTCAAAGCTTAAAAGAATGCTACGTAAAAATATATATTAAAGATAATTATTTTAATAAGATTTTTGAGGCTATTCTTTAATAAACACAAGAAAGAAGTGCTTTCTTTATACCTTTCATGAACTCATCAAACTTATTGCAAAATGCAAAATTCAAAATCGATGATTTTTGGTGTGAATATTTATTTGAATTTACGTGGGTAGAGGAACGAATTTCATTACTAATTTGACGAATTTTATTTGCTTGACGGATTTTCGACTAAAAACCTAATATGCGAACGTGGGCTTTATGATATAGTCTGCCGATTTCGATGAATTTCAGTGTCAACATTTACTTGATATAACGTGCTTATAGTCGGCGTCCGCAATAGTCGAGTGGTTAGCATTGCGTACTACAATTCGGGGTTCGAGCAACATCCAAAACTATAGAATGCATTGGCCGTACAGGGGCGGCTTAAATAAACTTTAGGTCTCTCCATTGGTTGGTAAAAAAACATCAAGACGCAAAACCACAAATCGGAGGAGGAGTTCATGTTTATAATTTTCCGATTCCGATGAGTTTTGGAGTGAATATTTATTAAAATATACGTGCGAAAGAAATCGGTTTAATGGGAGCTCTACTATGCAGTGGTCCGATTCTGATGATTTTCAGTAACAATGTTTACTTTATTGAATGTAAATAGAATGTTCTCAGATCCGTTTTGGAAGTATTTATGGTCCAAAATCACATATCTGAATAAGTCGGTTGTATGGCCGATATAGTCGACGGATCTGGTCGGTTCCGACATACGATCAGTACATTATAAAAATACACTCGCATACTAAGTTTCGTTCAAATATCTCAAAAACTGAGACACTAACTTGCATTCACACAGTCGGTCGGACAGACAGACGGACATGGCTAAATTAACTCTGTTCGTCATTCTGATAATATTGTCACAAATTTTGTTGAGTCCTTCTCTTCTCCTTCTGGTACTTAGCTACTTCGGTTCAAAGCTAATATACCATTTAATGTTCATTAAAAGTATACAAAATATGCGACATTGATAATCACATATAGGTCTGTACAAAAAGTCTCGTGATACACCGTTTTCTTCGAATGCATCATGAGTTCTTGCCACAGTCGTACGGGTCGTACGGTCAACTTTGCATCATTTTGTAATTTGCACGAAGCAATCTACCAGAAACTCTCCGAATTTGCTGAAGAACAAAAATTGGCTTTTGCACCATGATAACACCCCTGTTCCCACATTGTTGCTTTGTGAGTGACTATTTAGCCAAAAAGAGGATAGTCCCCAAAACTGTAGAGGCCTATGAAAGGACGATAAATATTACATCGAAGAAGGAGCTGACGGATATCAAAAAAAATGAATTTTTTAAGTGCTTTGAGGATTGGAAGAAACGCAAGGCATAAGTGCATTATATCTGGGGTGACTACTTTAAAGGGACAAAATAGATATTCATGAATAAATAAACACTTTATGAAGAAATACAAAATTTGCGACGTATGATATATTTTAAAAGCAAAAGAAAATAAGTTTTTGTAGCAGTAACGTGGCAATGCAAGCTAACACATTTTTAATGTTTCTTTTTTGAATGCACTTTTTAAGATTTTATTTCCTTACCTTAACGAAAAAATACTATTTTTATAATTAAACGGTTATACGGAAAACACTTCACTTTTGCATTTTTTAATAAAGTTTAAACACCATAAAATTTAGATTAAATTTTATAAATAACCAATTTTGTGCCCAAGATGCCAAGTACCAAAATACATAAATTTCCATATAGCATGTGATGTATTAAACACTCAAAAATAGGCACTAAAACTTAAAATATAACAATCATGGATGCATTTTTGCTCCACACTATAAACTCCTAGCATAATTCGAAATAATTTTTCAAAATATTTATACTATATTTCCCCCACTGCCAAAGTCTGTTGACTGATCTTAACTGTTTTTTTTTTTTTGAAAAATAAAATAAAATAATTTTTTGTTGAGTTGTGTGTTTTGAAAAGAAATCCCTTCAATTTCTTTCGATTTTGCATATACTAGTTTTGTCAATAAAAATTATAGAAATTTTTATATATTTATATTTTTTATTATTAATTTTAATATTATTACTCCTTTAACACTCACTTTAACTTAATATTGATGCAGGGATTTAAAAAATATAGCAATTTATAGCAGATATATTTTAAACTTGTTTATTCTTGTAGATCCATGCAAATAAAATGTTAATTTTTCAGTATTTTAAACACATCAACACGTTATTAAGCAGCGCGCAATAATTAATAAAATGTTTTTATTATATTCAATAAGATAGATTTTAAATTAAATAAACAGAACACCGTTATCTTGACTCATTAGTTTTTAATGAGCTTTATGATTTTTATTATGCAGCGCGAGGATATAATTATGCAGAAAGAATAGAAACTTCGTCTAATGAAGTGCGCGCTTACTTCCGAACCGCCTCAGTACGCTGATCACTTAAGATTAAATATTTGGTGCGAACGCCTCGAGTTGCGGCAAATAAATGAGATTTTCGTTGTAATTTGTTTTTCTTAAAAGCAGAAATTCATGGTAAACGCAACGAGCCATGCCATGCCATATCATGCTAGCCGAATCAAGCTACACCATGCAACCAAACGATGAGCCGACAAAATCTTCACACCACATGCGGATCAGCTGTAAGCCAGCAGCAAGTCAGCATCATCACCTTTTACGATGATCGCTCAGAGGCGTGTGGAGTGCGGTGGAGTAGAGTAGAGCACAGAGAAAATCGCTTGATATACTCGTATGTAGCGTTGGTGGTGAATGAAGCAAATAAAAATATTTAGACGTACCAACTTGTGGCCATGTCAATGCCAAGAGCGTCAATAACAGCGCCGATGTCACAAACAGTAGCAACAAGTTGGCAATTGATGTGCAGTAACAGTAGCCAGCAGCAGATACTCGTATATCTACAAAGATACTTATGTATGTATAGCTGTTGGGCGCATTGCAACTTAATGCGTCTGGCTTATAGCTAAGTGATGTTTGTTTTCGGTGGTCAACGCTTTAGGCTATTGGAGATAAAAGTGTAACTGATGGCGAATGTCGATAAATAGTAAATGGTGAACAAATTCAATATTTCTGTCGCTTGCTTTGGTGGAGTATTTAAATGTGACGGGGAGGTGTGGCAATAAGAAGATTGAAATTAAAAATTGTTGCTGCTAATAATTGGGTTAAAAATCAATGAAAATGTGAGACTAATCTTTGACATAGACGCTTACCGAAAATTACATAATAAATTAATTGAAAAGTAACTGGTATTCGGTTTTATTAATTTAGGTCACATAATTATATTCCTACTTTATAGTTGGTGTAGACAGTAATTAAGGAATTAATTTATTTTCTTGGAAATTTGGAACACTACTCACTCTTGCTTTGATCTATTGAACTAAATATGTATCTTTTTCTCTGCAACCCTTGTGGAAATTTTAAAACACCTTGTCTTATGAACAAGAAGTGCCTTCAACGCGTTAAAGCTCGATGTTGTTATTTCTCGTCGCTTCCATGAACAGCATGGGTATTTGTGGAAGGAAACAGAGAGAATCACACTTCCTGTTACTCCTTCATCAAATGCTTAGTTTTCAGATGGAAATTGTTTGCACATTCAAAAGTGATGTCAAAAAAAAAAAAAAAAAAAAAAAAAAGCGATAGTATGTTTAGGTGAGTATTACATAGGTTAGTATTGCTGAAAAATATTCATGGCTCAGTTGGAAAATCCTATCGCCGATTAATGGTCCACCGGAGAGACTTCTTGCATACGCATTTATTCGTTTGCCGTAGAGCAGTAGTGGAATTTCAATCATTCTTATGTGTCATTCCAAGTGTGCAGCAGAGCGCCAAGTCATCACTGCTATAGTGCTGTTGGTAATGAATATGTGTGGATATGGGGTGTGCGGCACGTCGTCACCAACTTTTGAGATGGTAAATCTGCACCGGCTAATATGTGTATGTAGGAATATATAGCACACATATTTATAAATATATGAATATTATACGCACCCATGGTCGGATTAGAGTGTCTTTTAGTCTCTTACTCATTGCATATGGAGTTGCGCCACTCGTGCTGACAGCTTCTGCGGCTTCAACTGCCTAAAGTTATCAGGTATCAGATTTCACGCTGCAACGCTTGAACTGCTGCTTTGAAAAGTTGGAAATGTGCACCTGATGAGTTCGTATTTCTCGTTTTTATATACATATGTGTGTGTGTTTTTGTTTTTTGTAAATTTTTATTTTTATTTCTCAAGCAGAAGTGCATATCATAAGCACTTATTTATATATATATATATATATATATATATATAATACGTTTATTCGCATTTCTGTGTATAATCAACAGACGGCTATATGAAGGAAAGTGTTTGCTAATTGGTGTTGGCTATACTAAATATACATTTGTGACCTTAATATGATGGCTTCTTAGTTAGATTGGGATCAAAACGAGAATTGCTTAAAGCTGAATAGAGCAATTTACAAGTTTTTAGTTCTAAGTATAAACTCTGAATAAATAGCGCAGTAGACGAGTTGGTAGCAGTTCCTGCTACTGTGCGAAGGATCAGGTTTGAGCTAATACCTCCGAGTGTAGTTCTGCTATAAAAAGGCGATTGTCTCATACGGAGGCTCTTTCGATCTGAATTCGGCCAATTGTTATAATTTTCGCCACGTCGTACTGTGATTCTACTTTTTTATATTCTGTTCAGCTATATCCATAAGAGTTATGGAACAGTTCAGCATGGTTTTAGATTCTATTGTGATCGAGCCTTTATTACTTCCTGACTGAAAAAAATATATATTTTTTCTGAGGATTGTAGTGCTCTGTACTTTGTCGCCCCCATGATAGTGAAAGTTCCGAGCCTGAAATACGTTGCAGTGATCAGTCAACTTGAAAAAGAGTTGTTGTTGTTATTGTAGCGGCTAGCTAACCCCACCTAGGATCAAGTAGGCATAGGCTCAGTCATCGAGGTCATCTAACGGGAGGCCCAGGAAACGTACTGTTTCGACGGGTTCGGACCAGATAGAGAGGTGTATTAGATGAGAAAGAGAGTAATATTGTTCAGTTTGGACAGAAGACAACTCCACCTATTCTTCCTTTCATCTTTGAGCTGTATATATTTGAAAACGAGTATCATAGTTTCATACTAATTCTTTATTACCGTGTATTATTGTTTTATGCCATCAAAACATAAGTAGAATAGGGACTTGATAGTGAGATGTGGAAAGACAAGTTACTCGTCAAACTGAACTTCAATGACCTTTTAGGCAGGGTAGTGCATATATAAGTATATTTATATTCATTGTTATTTAATGACCAAATCGCACGAACCTAGGTCTTCCTTACTTGTTTGCATCGCAGTTTTTATATTCAATAAAAGTCTTTCATTTTATGATTGCGTTTAAAAGTAAAAGAGATTTACGGTCTTGTTATGATAAAATTGTGTACACTCAAATACTAGGGTGATCAAGTATTCGATTTCTTTCTAGTTTGCTTTAATGTATGTCATTTGCTCTTAAATATTGCTTATTAAAAATAAAAAACAGCAATAAACTGAAATAGAGTAAAATAAAATGAAATAAATAATATAAAATGAAATAAAATTAAAATAAGTAAATGGTGGAGTGGGCAAAAATACGAATTTAGGTTAGGTTACAGACGTGTGTACGAGTGTGATGCATACGGTACTAGGTGATATGACTTATTTATGTATTCACAATCGCGACTCGGCTTCCACGTCACTGTTGACGGTCATAACTTTGAAGTCGTTGATAGTTTCGTCTAACTTGTAAGCAACATTCACACCAATAACAATTTCAGCCTGAAAATTCAATGCAAAATCATTTTTGTCAACAAATGCTACTTTGGACTGATTAGGCAATTGAAAAGTAAAGTCCTCTCTCGACAAACAAATACCAAATTCTAGAAGTCACTCATCATTCCCATCCTGCTATATGGTGCGGAGCATGTACTATGATAACATCCGATGAGTCTACGTTAGCAGTTATCGAAAGGAAGCTTTTGCGTAAGATTTATAGTCTCTTGCGAGTTGGCGGTAGCGTATACCGCAGCCGATGTAATGATGAGCTGTACGAGCTCTTACGCTGACTAAGTAATGTAATTTCATTCAATCATTTTTATCATGGATATAATTCTTGAAGCTAGTAATGAATATTTTTCAACCGATGTACTACAGGTAGTGATAATAATTTTCAAATATTTGAGTGACCTTAACTTTTAAAAAGGTCGTCGAATACTTTCCAAGCCGAAGTCACTTTTCAGTGTCGCTGTATATCTCTGTCTTTGTTGGCTTATAAAGGGTTTTCTAATAGAATGATATGATTTCTAAGTGTCGTTTTGGCCATTTTTAATATGTCATCATCTGTCTTTTTTTTTCATTGTATTCAATAATGTTTACAATTTCATCCATGAACCACCATAAACGTCGTGAATTTGATGATTTTGCCTCGGAACAACTTGAAAACGATAAAGATTTTTTTAAGAAAATCATCTCCGATGGGGCTCACTTTCATCTGAGCGGTGCGGTAAATAAACAAAACTGTCGATTCTCGTGCGAAGAAAATCCACAAATTATTCATGAACAACCATTACATTCATCTAAATCGACAGTTTGGTGTGGTTTTTGGTCTGGTGGAAGCATCGGTCCGTACTTCTTTCGAAATGAAGCTAGTAGCACCTTTACTGTCAATGAAGAGCGGTATAGATCGATGATAACCACATGGAAGAAGTTTTTTATGGCCACAATTTGAAGAAGTTGATCTTAACAACAGGTGGTTCCAGCAAGACGGGGCTACGTGTCACACAGCACGTGCAACAACCGAATTATAGCGAGAAGGGTTTGAAGATTCGTTTATTTAAAGAAATTGTGACATTGAATGGCCTCCAAGAAGTTGTGATTTAACACCATTAACTACTTCTTGCGGGGTTACTTGAAGTCATTAGTCTGTAGCAGTAAACCAGACTCTCTTCAAGCTTTTTGCACATTTGCAGAAGAAATATATTTCTTTCACTGCTTTATAGATTCGAAAATGATTTGAACGAATATCCAACCCACCTCATTCTTTCTAGTAATTTATTCCATAACTGTTTAAGATCCTATTGGTTGAACACTTGAGCTGTCGGTTATCTCCACAGGTCCCAATTCAGTTCCATTTCATTTAGTCACCAATCAGAGAACGTTCACTGCCGCACTTGTTGACTATCATTTGATGAGATTAACTGCAGCTAAGATAAAATAGATGGTACATACTTCCTCAATTACCTTTCATACAAACATGCATGCATACATACATACATACATACAAAGCTATGCATGTACATCGGTTATATAAGTGTATCTATGAGAATATATAGTATTACTGGTAGATAGCTAAGTGATAATGCTTTGTATGTCTAAGCAAATGCATTCAACACGATTTCAACATTCTAAAATAGCAAGAAAACCTGAATATTTGCACCATCCATTAGGAGTATAAATAACTGTTACAATTTACTACGCAACAGTTAATTCGCACAACCTATATATATATGTGCATGCGTACTCACTCTTTTAATAGCTTCATTAAAGACGGATGAGAGGTTTCAAAAGACGCAGAAATTTTTCTCTCAGACATTACTCAACACGCATATAAACGAGAATACATTCATATGTAATTACCTTACGTATTTAGTATAGCTTTCAAATGACACTGTCTTACAATAATAATTATAATAATAAATTAAATAATAAATCAAATACACTCTTACAATTTAATGTATGTACATATTTATATGTTATTAAATGCATTTGTTATTAGGCAAGAGGCTAATTAGAGGTAAAAACGTAAAACAATGTACATTAGCACTAATTGCTTGACGCCAAGAGCTGGCGGAACACCCAGTTGTTGTTACTGTGGCTGCTATTGGTGTAATCAAAAGATTCCCGCGCCGAAAGAGGCGTCACTAGATAGGCATTTGGCGAGTGTGACAAGCGATCATGCAAAAGATAAATATACAATACATCCATACCCCGCACGGATTAATTTTAGTTGTGGGTTAAAATGCACTAGTTTACATTTTTACCCTAACTCGTTAATCTTTTATCATTTATACGAAGTAATATTAAATGTTCAATTATTCTTCGGCTTTATCTTAGTTAAATACAGGTTCATTTCTACATGATGATTTTCTGCTTCACAAAAAATGAATATGAAATTTGCGAGATGCAGCTCGAAACGGAACTCTCATACCAAACCGCGAGAATTTCTTACTACATACTCTATTATATTTTATTCATATTATTATCTTGACCTTTTCTTGAGCAACAGAAGCATATATCAAAATCGTGCTTGGCAAAATTAACGCCTGTATGGGCAAAGAAGGTACCTTCTGCGAATAATTCGGAAAATTCAGCCTTCATGACTAAAAGATCGATATTGTGATGGACGGAAGACATGTCTCCAGTGTTTTAGATGTGCGTACGTTCCAAGGATCTAATATGGACTCGGATCAATATGTTGTAGGTGCGAAGATATTCACCCGCCTCTGTGCAGTAAATAATGTTTGTCAACAAACACAAGGAAGATTCCACGTCAAAAAGCTGCAATCCCAGCTGACAGCCGAACAGTTTTCTACTTGGCTTGCACCCCTGCTTTCTGAGAGCACATATCATCATCGCGGTATAAGTGAATTTTGAAATGGCATTTCAAGCAGCCTGCGTACCGCCGTTACAAAAACAGTTGATTTCCGGCAAGGCCAGAAGAAGGGCTAGTACGATAAGGATTGTCGTGTCACAGTGGACAGAAAAAAGCTGCATACCTCGCAACGTTGCGATCGACCATAACACGTGCGGGACCATGGGTCTTCGGTTGAGCTATTCAAATATGGTGGAAAAGAACTTACATGGTCAGATGAGTGCATGACTGACGATTGGAACCAAAGTCTCTATGCCGCTATGTCAAATACAGGAACCTACAGTTTATTTGAAACCGCCTCCGAACGGCCGAACATGTTAGAAATACATTCGGAGGGTATGACATTCCACCGGCGGCGACTGCAATTGAAAAAATTAATTTGCTATAGTTTTGGATGCTGGTTGGACCAGGACTTGAACCTTATCCTTCCGAGTGGTAGTACGCGCTGCTAACCACTCCGTTATTGCGGTCGCTAAAACTAATATGGTTGTATAAACTTACGCTGGACAATACGAGAAACGCAGTCGGAATTGGGAAGCACCTCTCCAGACCGCTCGGTACCAAACGAAATTTCAAACAGAGTGACCCTCTATCGGGTTAGCGGCATAGTTAAATAGACAAACTACGATATTTTTCAAGAAACTATTGTTTGTTTTTTCGGAAGCAGCCTACTTTAACCATCGCATTTCAATCTCACCACATAGAGATCATAAGCCTTCTTAGTGGATTTTGGATGTCGATATTAAGGAACTAATTTTGTTTGTTCGAGCTTCTCGAGTTATTCTACGTCGTTTAGTTTCGACTAAGAAGAAAATAGTGATCTGTTATGATTTCATCTTGAAAATACTAGTTAACTATAAAAATTTATTAATACTAGTTTAGATTTTTACCATATGGTACATTATGTACGTTATATAATCACAGTTAGCGACTTTCAGTTCTCACACAAACACCATTGAAAATAGTACTGCAAATCCATTGTACCCGTGGTGGCTGGAGTTCGTGTCATTCTTTGCGAATACCACCAATTTGCGCTATTAGGAGCAAATCTGAGGAAGATAAGTATTTTTCCCTGTACAATAATTGCGAAATTCTTTGCTAATTGTCTGCAATTCAAACGATGTGTGCGGACAACTATACATATATCTCTGTATGTATGTATGTACGATAGTAGGCGATACTCTAATAAAATCGCGCGCTCTTCATTATCGCAATAGTAAAACTCAAAAATGAACACAAAAATAAAAATAAAAATGAAAATTAAATTAAAACGAGACTCTACCTGAGCACCTGCAGCTTGAACTGATCAAGAATGCCGTCACTTAAACTACAACTCGATGGTGCTGTGTTAAACAAACTACATACATACAAGCATCGCTTACATATTTATATAAAGCTCAGTTACATTAGCAACACCATGAGGCAATACGTTAATTTTGTTGCTGGAAGCGCGGCTATAACTATCACTCCGACTGTGAATTTTCGCCTACCTGCATTGGGTGTCTGTGGTTAATGTGGCCAGCCATAGCGCAGACATTACGGTTCAATCACCCTCGTACGGCGCTTTAATTAATATATAATATCCCACTAAGACAGCATTATACTAAATACACAAATGCATACATACATACGTATTAAATTGAGTGAAATGTTTTAATTCCATTGAAATGAAAAGCGATGCAAATTGTTTTTAAGATAACACGGTTTTTGTCTTGTTGTTTGGAAATTAGTTCTCAAAGTGGCGCGTGCCGAAAATTAAGCTAATGTGTTTCTTTTTTTTTGGTAAAATATAATCGATCTAAACTCGTCTGTACGAATGAATCAGCCTTCTCTAAAGTTGGAATAGATTGTGGTGCTTACTCAGAGGCGTGGATACCGTGATACAATAATGGAAGGTAGTTTCATTCAAATAAATTCGACATTAAAAGATTTTTTGACCACATGATTTGGTCTTAAAGACACTGCCACTTTCAAAATATTTAATAAAATTAATTTTTTCATAATAAAATGCTTAAGCAGCTGAAAATAATTTTATATCCTTTTGATATCATAAAATAGGGTATAAAGCGATGGAATTCTTGTATGTTTTCTTTTCCTTCATTTTTTTTGGGTAATTAAAAATTTATTATTTAATAATCGAAATTGGTAGTACAGCAATAAACCGAAAGTCGAGAAATCCATTTACGTCAGATAGCTAACAATTTTTAGAAAATATTTGAGTCAAACTTAGTTTCTCGGATGATGGCAGAGGCCATGTGTCTTGCAGGCTGAGCCATAATAAAAAAAAAAACTATTTTCGACCGAGGTTTTCCGACGAATTGTGGTGCAGGATATGGAGTTTATGTTTAATGAAAACCCCTAATTTTTGTAAGTATCCTTTCCCTGCAGGTTTTTTCAGGTATTTCTATATTTTAAATAACTGAATGAAGCTCTCAGTTCTTTGTACGAAACTTGTTTTTTTTTTTTGAAATCGATTTTTATAAAGCGGGTTTCCACTTAAGCTCTCTCTATTTTAGCCGTGATCCAAGTCTCCATAGACGCAATCATCCAAGCCGTTACCGCGTGCTCAAGGGTTTCCAGAGTATATGAGTGGACGCAAACTTTAATTACATAACTGGAGGAAAAACTGGACACAATTATACAGAACAAAGATCAAGCTCTAGAAATCATTTGCGTTCGACTTTAAGGCGAAGATCAAACCACCCTAGATATGAAGTTGTTCAATGCAGTACCCGCTGGTGGAAGTCAAGCTAGAGGACAACCCCGCTAGGTAGGAAAGTTTAGAGCCTTGCCTTCACTTGATGTGTGAAAAAACGACGATTCTATTAAAACTTGAAAACTTGTTTGTTTATACATAATAATTTATTTACTATGAGCTCGCTCTACGATTAGAGATTGAGTGTTGTGAAGAGGTGGTTATAAAATTAAAATAACTTGAATAATATTAGCTGAAAATATTTCTTCTTCTTCTTTTATAAGCCAAGTCCTTCTCCAAATGATCTTTCGAACGGAGTATATGAGTTCCTCTGTTTCCACAAGCGGGTATTGTGCTATTTAAAAGTCGGAGTATTGTCGCCATACGGACGACATGACCTAGCCAGCATTATGCTCTCTTTATTCACTAAGCTATGTAAATGCCGTCGTAAATCTCGTACAGCTCATCGTTCCATTGTCTACAGTATTCGTCGTAGCCATATCGAAAAGACCATAAATCTTCCGCAAATCATTTCTCTCGAAAATTCCTAAAGTCGATATATCAGAACGGAAATGCTGAACGACTCCCAATTTGGTTTCGGTTCGTTACACCAAAGTAGAAAGAGTGATTTTTCGTCGAATTTCAAAGCCTGACCTTGTTGTTGGTATTGATTCCGGCTCCTAGATATACCAAATTATCTACGACATTAAAATTTTGACTGTCAACAGTGACATGGAAGGGAAAATGCGTATTTGCTTACTGCTTGTTTTTTATTTTTCGTTTTCTCATTCACTGTCAGATACATTCGCTTCGATTCTTTGCGTAACATTGAAATATTAGAACTTACGGCGTTGTTATTGAGGGCTATGATATCCATATCATCGGTATACGCCAATCGTTGTACGTTATTATAGAAGATTTTACTTTCGTTCTTTAGCTATGCAGCTCGCATTATTCTTTCCACTAATCATTAAACCTTGCTTGGTATCGAACGGCTCGGAGAGATACTTCCAGATTCTGAAGGAGCTTTTGGTGTTGCCCAAAGTCAGTTTAGATAGCCTTATAAGTTTTGTAGCGATACCAAATTCAGACATAGCGGCATATTTGCAGCTTTAAAATCAACGAAAGAGGTTGTGTGTCTCAATCGTTTTCTTTCAGTTATTTTTTAAGGTTTGGAGTAAGGTGAATATCTGGTCAATTGTAGATTTTCCAGTTCTGATACAGCCCAATCAGTGGACTTTAGTCTCTCCTGCTCGATTGAACCTTATATACGCTGTTGAGGAGGTTTTTTGACGCAATGGTGAATTCTCCCTTTTTATGGATTGGGAAGAACATTCTAGAATTTCAATGTTGTTTTTGTTGTTGTAACCGCAAAAAAAATCCGGGGAATATTGCGGGAGTGGCATGCCTTACCGTGGGTAAATTCTTGAACCCCTAACCCACAGGTGTTATGGTCGACCGACGATGTTCTGCAAAGAAGCTGATGCACGCACTTTTTCTTCGCTGCCATATTTAAATAGCTCTGCCGGATTCGCTATACTTTTCTTAAGGCGTGGATTCTAATTTGAAAGAATGAAATTATTTATTTACTAAACAGCCAATGGCAAGTTTCAAGCAAAAGTAAATATTACATTACAAATTTCTGTAAATAAAAAAAATGTATAAACTGGCGCCCATATGTACATTTAGGTATGTGTTATCTGTAGGTGTCTGCTTATTTTTACTTAATCCCAAAACGACCGTTAAGTGATATTTAAAAGCCACACTTAATGCTTATTCATGTAACCTTTTTTTAAATTGAATTCGCCAGTATTATGCAATTCGCGAGAAATTATTTATCTGCTAACCAGCATCGACTCTCCGTTCAATTTGCATGCGACGAGAATGCGTCATTGGATTTAATATTATTTGAACTTTTACCAAAGAAATCCGAAACAAATTTGTACTTGTTCATTATATTTATCTACACACATACACAATTACATACCTCAGGTGTGTGTATGTGTAATTGTACAAATATATTGTGGTATGTTTATTGGTAAATATTTATTTACGAAAAATCGAAATTTGCGGTTACCACTCTCCCACTTAATACAAAATATGATAATGAAATATAATATTTTGAAGCAATTTTTTTACAACATAAACAATTACGGGAAGAGTGAAGGCCTTGATCGAAATTAAACAAATTTCATTGAAGCGCATTATCCGTTATAATCAGCCACAACTGATTGGCAATCGGGTCAATTCACCATTTATGGCATACGAAAGAAAGTAAAGTCAAGTAAATAATGACAGTAATGACAGTTGTGTACCGATCGACAACAATGTGAGTGGGCTGGCATATATACATATGTACATTTGCCTATGTGTGTATGTACGGAAGCTATTGAATTGTAATCAAAATACTCTAACGTAGAAAAGTAGTTCAATAGAGTAACATGGACGCACTCGTCATGACTCTGAGGTCATTTGGCTTACAGAAAAAAAGAAGAAGACGGAAAGGAGTAAGATGAGTGGCAAGAAGCATATGTATGTACAAAATGTCAATTGCTTATAAAAATATAAATAAAATGTTAAAAGTAGTATGTATGTATTAGAGCTCAAGATTTTACCCAAATATTTTCGAGCAGTATGATCATTTGAGCAACGAGCACTCCCACACTTGCTTATTGCTCATTACTCGAAAATTTTCTAGCGGAGCACGAGCATTTCGAGTATTTTTACAAGTACTTTGACCTCAAATGCTCAAATTCTTTTTTTTATTATTATTAATTTTAATTTTATTTATGCAAAGTGTGAAAATCATTGAAACGTCAAAGAAATTTTGACAAACAAAATTGAAGTTTCTTATTTTACTGAGCAGTTGAGCAATCGAGCAAGCGTCGAGCTGCTCACAGTGCTTGATACCCGGGTATGCGGAGGTCTAGTATGTATGCTCTTCGAATAACTAAAGTAAACCTAGTTTGTTTCATACACTGTCCATTGTGGTTAATTATATTTTCGCTTATCACTAAGCAAAGCACTAAAATCAATTTGATGTAACTGCATAATTAAATTAAAATTTAATGTTTATTTTTCATTATGTATTTCTCAAGTTAATGCTTTTTTTCTCTATTCGTTGTGCCTTCGTTAATTGAAATTCGTAATTTCAGTTGCTTACAATTATTCCAAATTGAAAATTGCCATTATAAATTGAAAATAATAATGTTTAAAATATTTTTTCTACATTTTTTATCTACATATTTATCTCAGTATGCACAGTGAAGAAGGAGCTACCGAAATATGCTAAAAACATTAAAGCAAACATAAAATGAAAATATTTTTAAATTTATTAAAATCATTTTAAAAAAAATAATAATGTGGAGGGCTTACGCATATTCCAGTTGATCTTAAATTTTTTATAGGTTCATATCCTAGAAATTTTAAATAAGTCTGATTTTGTTGTCTAAGTAGCATGCCTCCACGATAATTGAGAACTTTTTCTGGATAGAAAGGCTTATTAGCTAGGCTAATTATTGTATGGGGAGAGTTTATATTGGTTAATATCTTTTTATATCTTTCAATAATCTGAAATGATATATAAACTTTGGTCCGAAACATGTATGCATGTAAGTACAAGAAGGAGAAGAGCGAGACCCACTAAAATTTATACCAATCGGATCAGAACTACGAACTAACCTAACATAGAGCTTAAAGTAATTTAGAATAAAAAGAGCTTAAAGTTTGCACAAGCTCTCCGCATGTATGAAAATTATCTAAATTATATAAAAAATTATTATTTAAATTTTAGTCCTGATTGATTGTAGCAGTCAAATAAGTCTGTAGTTTTCTATAAATAAAATAAGTTGAGTAACAAATTTTCCATAATTTCTCTTTCGAAAAAAGTAACACTTTTTCAGCTAATTGTTGTTGTTTGACTTGAATTTGCCACCATCAACACAATGCAACGGGAGTACTCTCGTGCACTAGCAAATTTTCCTAATAAATGTTTGCAAAGCATGCTTTCCTTTGACTAAGCGAATACCCATATATACCCATAACACATACATAAGCAGAAGCACACATCTTTTACATTGACCTTGAAACTGTCACTATAAAAGTTCCAAGTAAATTAGGGAAGTTGTAAAAGCTCACATCGTCCCACGAACTAGAAGAGCTTCTCGATTTAATTCAACGTTACTTAACTACATGTGCTCTAAGTTAAATTTCTATTTCTTTTCAATTTTCCATTTCGAATTTAGTCTTTGTAGGTATTAAGTTTGTTCTGCGCTACTCATTCAAGATATTCTTTTTATTTTTTAGTAGAAAGATTTTGATCAATTGACAACCAAACCATTAAAGAGAGTGTTGGGTCTGCGATAATGACGTGGTAATAAAATAGTGGCAGATAGTTCTGCGAAATGAAATGTGATCTCTCGGCCATTAAATCATGTTGCACCATATACAAATGTTGAAATATATGTATGTATGTATGTACAAGTATATATTGTATATTGTTGCTCGTTAAAGTTCAAACTGTTGCACAGTGAATTTTTATACTCATATTATACTTAGTAGTTTTTAATGCCTTCGTTTTCAAATGAATTTTTCAGTCATTCGACTCATGAGGTGAATAACTTTTATTTTTCATGGAGTTTTGCTTTTTTCTCACTTTGATTATTATCTTCCGATGCTCTTCTTCATTGCTTCTGTAGTTATTAAATTAATTTACGGCTGCGTGTGCTCGCTCTTGAAAGCCGACCAATTCGTGTTGGTTGTCTTAAATGGTGCTTACGGAATATTTTGGCGCAATTAGTTAAGTACTTGAAAACTGCATTATGCGCTTTTCATTGCATTTTATCTTTAAAGAGCGTACACCTGCCAGTCACTCCGTCAGTTAGGCCTTTTTGTATCACATTAAAAATTGTCTGGAAAATGTATACTAGTAATCACCTAAATGCTACGGAATAGTATTCCATTTGTAAGATAAATAAAGATTAATGCAGTTCTACCCGTACGAAGTAAATGTTTATAAACTTGAGCACAAGCGACCACACTTATTTATATTTAAACCCAACAGAACCGCATATGTCAAATACGGGGCACATACAAAAAGGTGATTAGAATGCTAGGGGTATGTCAACGTCTAGCCACAGAGCTATATTCAATTCTTACGCTTCTACCCATATTGCATACGCTGAAGACTGAGCAGCCCTTGAGATGCGTCAACCAAACCTTGTGGAGCCTTTATATATATATACATACATATATAAGCGCTTTGCTCCTCTTCCAATTTGTACTTTTGCGTCTTGATGTTTTTGCCCCCAAACGGCTGATGAATTTTAATGAGGAGCCTTTTATTTCATGTCAGAAATACACTCGGAGGACTTGACATTTTGGATGCTGGTCGAACCTGGTCCCAAACCTAGGCATCCTAATAGCAGTACTCAATGCTAACCACTCGGTTATCGCTAGCCTTTGGTCAAGGCTAAAATCGTGGAAGCTTCAGTGGAGCTGCTCGAACATATTCGGTTAAGGGTTAACTGAAGTTTAATTGCAGTGTATGTTCATCATTGAGTTTTGGTTTTGAAACAAGGAACTCGATCCTTTGATTGGGCGGTGGCGCTGCGTAGCTGGTTGATATCCTCTGAAATAAAAGAGCTGAACTCACCGCCATACAGGCGATGAATCGGACGGGACAAGAACGGAAAAGTAAACATACAAAGGAGTGAAAATTTGGTTTTTGCTTTGTGATGGGAGGTACTATCGTTTACTCGCAACAACCGAATAAAGCCCGTTTTTTTCTTTGACGGTTTCAACGTCACGGAGGCAAAAAATGAATCTTTGGCGCTTCAGTCGAAACATAAAGTTTCTACGACAAAACCTGCACAAAAGCTCTGAGGCAGATCGACTGTGCCAAAATAGAGCTATCCGTAATATCAGATTTCAGCAGAAAAAATCATGTATTTCTGGGTATAACTCGAGTTGTTCGTATTCAAGAGGTGCCTCTTGGACCTCCACGAGGATAGAAGTCAGTTCTGTCCTATAAAATGTCCGTGACAGGTGTGTCAGCTATTTTCCCTAGGTTAGAAGGCTACTCTTTACGATTTTCACAAACAAGAGATGATTGGGTAGAAGTGTTTTAGAATAAGCATATTTATTCCGTCTTGTCGAATGGAATAGTAGGATTTGCCCTCTAAATACTTTTAATATTGAAATGAAGGGGCGGGGCGAACGTAAAGGCTTGCGAATTTTATGCAAAGGCGCAAGACACTTTTTTCAATGCCTGCAGTGTTTTTTATTTGCTTAGCGGAACTAATACGTAGTATCAACCTTAAGTATGGATGGTCTTAACTTTACTTAGGATTGAAGTTTAGGAGAGGAAAGAGTGGAACGAATTTCGGGCTTTTTACAAAAGAAGAATCAATTTCAGCCGCTTCTAATCCTAAAAAAAAGAAAATGAAACTGAAAAATTCAAAACGAATAAAATTTTATATATGTACATATGTACGCATATACGTATTACCGCAAAATTATATATTCTTTTTAATTAGAATTACTCTCATTAGAAAATTATTTAATTTTTTCTAATATGAAATAATAAACCATGTAAAGCCAAAATAATTTCAAATACAACTTTGTATTTCCCGTTAAGTTTGAATATGCCCATTAGCTTCGCTCAATCACGAAATATGTACAACTAACGGAATATTATGTCAATATTAATTAAACTTTAGTTGTTCAATGCGGGATTGCAATTTCTTAAAAGTAATAAACAAAAGTTCACTTCAAGATTAAGATTTGAATTTTTCAATTTTGTTAAAACGGTGTTTAATATTTAAATAAAAACAATTTGAAAATAATGGTGCATAAATTACGTAATCGTGACGTTTGTCACACTTCTCCAAGACCCAATCAAACCCTAAGCTCATTTATGACTCAAACAAGGCAGGTTCTACATTCCACACCACATTATAAACAATTGAAGCAAAAGGAGGCACAGAATCATGTAAACCTAATGATCATTTTCAATATTTTTGATGAGTTAATATGTAGTATTACAATTTTAGCGTATGGTAATGGATGACGTGAGCAATATTGGGCAGCTTACCATGACTACTTTAAACCAGAGAAAAGATACAATATCGGAAAATGAGTCCACAGTATTTGAGGACTTAAGCAATACGAAAAATATTGTTAAACTCCAAAAAGCTGTTGATGAATCTATATTTAAACACACATTTGGAAAGAGAAACGGTGTTTCACTCTACGCTGTAAAAAGGTCTTTGAGGGAAGAGCATTCGTACAAATCTGATAGATGTAAGTAAGAAGATTTTAATTACTTATAAAAATAAAAATATGCTTTTCACTTAGTTTTAAAACCTGTATCCAGTTACATTGCTTTTTGCATTAAAAATGGTAAATTTCAACAAATGACCGGTCACGGTGCGTCCGGAACGTTCCGTTTGAATCGCGATATACATAATAGACATTTGCGTAGATTGGGAAGGCTTCGAAAAGGTTTGTAATTTTACTCTTAGATCTCATGAAGAATCTATAGTTTAATTTTTTTTTTCAGTTTCATCACAGTCTCATGCAATTCAAAGGCAAAGGGAAAACAAACAAACTAAGTATAATACAATCGCATAAATGAGGTAGCTAATATTTACAGTTAGATACGTGCATTGGTTATTTTTTTGTTTTTTTGTTTGCAGCACATCTAATTTTGGAAATACACACTGTCTTCAGGAGGATACAAGCCCAAACTGCTTATTACATGCAATGTTTGTATTACAATATCTAATAATAACTTTGCATTATCAAAGTAGTTAATTAGGTTGTTCTAAAATGAAAGAAAGAATCATAAGAATTTAACTATATTTTTTCACACTATTAAATATATTTTCCAACTCCCTTTATATAATTTTTGAATAGATTTTGTTTCGCCTTAAATTAAAACAAATAACGTTACGGAAATAAAAATAATGTCCTTTTCATTTTCATAATAAATACATATGTATATGTATGTAGTTTTAACTGCGCGCAGCATAAATTTGTTCATTCTCTAAACAATCAAATTCCACTTGCGCCTCTATCCAACCAGCTACACGTAGCAACATTTCTTCGTTTAGTGAGCGACTCATCAATTGTAAGCCAATTGGTAGTCCACGCTTTGAAAGTCGTATTGGTATAGAAATAGCTGGTATGCCTGCCATATTGGCAGGTTGAGTGCAGAAGTCCTGCGCAGCACATTGATCCCTGTTACTTTGTGATATAAAGTCGGTGTATAACGGTGCATCTGACAATGTTGTGGGGGTGAGCAGAACATCTACTACTTTTTCGTTATTTTTGGGGGCTTCAAATACCTTTTTAAAGTCATCCGATATCAATCTGCGGACGCGTAATGCTTTTTCAAAGTATTTTTGATAATTCTTACGCAACAAAAAGTAATTTCCAGTTAAAATACGTGTTTTTACAACTGTATTAAAACCCTCTGCTCGCGTACTGGCATACAACTCTTCAGTATTACTTTCATTTCCGGAGCGGTGTCCATATTCGATACCATCATAGCGCGCCATATTACTCGCGACTTCACACTGATTCAATATGGAGTATACAAAAATGCTTGCCGCAGTGTTTGGCAGTGAAACTTGTTCTACGTACGCTCCATTACTTTCTAAGAGGTCTGCAATTTTCATCCATGTTTCCAAAACTTCTTTTGTGAGTCCCTCACAATGGTATTCTTTCGGTATACCAACACGTACATTTCGCAAATCGAAATCTTCAAAAAATGGTACTTCTATATTTCTAAATGGTTTTCTAATTGTGGTGGAATCCTTTTCATCAGGGCCAGCTATTGCATTTAGTACGTCAACGCAATCACTAACGTTGCGTGCAAAAATGCCGGGAACATCCATTGAATTGACTAATGGAATAAGACCATGTCGTGATACCAGACCATACGTGGGCTTCAAACCAACAACGCCACAGTAAGATGCGGGATTGCGTGTGGAACCACCAGTATCTGACCCGATGGCGCTGAAAAGATATTTGTATTTTAATAATTTTTGAGAAAATAAGAATATTTTATATAATACGATTAAATTATTTGATACGGAAAAATTTAAGAGATAAGATGGTCAACAAACGTGGAAGGTTGTTGTTGTTGTAGCGGCATACGCCAGCCCCGTTTAGTTTCAGTCATCGAGGCCATCTAACGTGAGGCCCAGGAAACGTGCTGTTTCGACGGGTTCGGACCAAAGTTAGATGAGTCGGGTTAAGTGGGCATGCAAAGAGGGGTGTTAGATGAGTCGGGTTAAGTGGGCATGCAAAGAGTGGTTAATGTCGTGCGGAGATTCGTTACATGCGGGACAAGTGTTGGGTATGTCAGGGTCAAGTCTGGATAGGTAGGAGTTAAGCCTGCTACAGTATCCAGATTTCAACTGTGCCAGGGTTACGCGGGTCTCTTGAAGCACCGAGAACACCATTCACGGGAAGAGAGTTCACAAAGGTGTTAACGGACTCTTGGTGAATGGTGTTTATGGCCTGTTTGTACGCCGTCCTGTCCAGCGGGTCTTATCTGTATTGCTGTACGGCGTCCCGGTAGTCAAGTACACCCTTCCTGATGGTGGTGGTTCAGCTTCCAATAAGTGTCTGTTGGGATGATCCCTACGGTAGCATCCCAGTAGATATTGTTTACATCGCATAACATTATATTCCTAAACTGGGAGCATAGATGTTTCACTGTGTAAATGGGGCTCCGGCGACATCAGGAGGTTTCCCGTCATAGTCCGAAGGGCAGTGTTTTGATAAGTCTGGCGTCCAAATCGATGCAGCATAGTTTACGATCGGCCGGCCAATTGCCTTATACGTTCTCAGCAGTATTTCATTGTCTTTTCCCAAGGTGTTACCGGCTAGCGATTTGAAGATTTTGTTGCGGCTCTGTACTTTGGTGGCAATTGCAGTCGTATGCGGAGTGAAGGAGTGCAGGCTTTCAAATGTGACTCCCAGAAACTTTGGGTTTTATGTCGACTACAATGTAGTAGTCGTCACTACACATGGAAATACCCTGGCTTTATGCGTCAAAGAACTATAACTTGCGCATCAATTCTTTAAAGTAATTGGAGGTATTTTATATTTAAAATAGCAATAAAAATAAAGTAATTTAAGAAAAGTTAAGAATACCATTTGAAAAGTGTAATTTAACATTTCAATAATATTTAGAATTTATAAACGAAATAGAATTTTTATCAATTATTCTAAAACGTAATAAAAAAAAAAAAAATTCGAACAGCTGGTAACCTCCTATTGGCAACGCGAAAGTAACAACGTTATTCTAAGTTCTCTGGATAACGTTCGCAAATGTCAAATTTTGCTTTATCTCTCTGGCTGTCACTTCTGTCATAATTGTAAGGTGCTGAAACACAAATAAGAAATTATAAAACAAAATTTTCGACGCGATATCCTGGTGATTTTTTTTAACAAAGATGTCGGCACTCTTTCGTTTGGCCAGCCGCAATGTGCTACAACGTAGTATATCGTTGAATATGTCCCGTTCTATCAAAACTTCACAGAAAAAGGATGATACTGCCGCGGTCGTTACACCAACTACGAAGGAAGACTTCGCCAACCCCAACCCAAAAAACTGGGTTAGCTGGGGTTTTGATTATAAAGACCAAACAAATGATCGCAACACCACAAAAATGAGTTTTTTCACAGGTGTGACTCTTTGTTTGGTTTGGGGCACATTTTTCTGGTCATATTCGCCAGATCCACAGTTGCGTGATTGGGCCCAACGTGAAGCATATTTAGAATTACGTCGCCGTGAACAAGCTGGTGTCGATTTAGTGAATCCAAACTATGTTGATCCCGCATCTTTTAATTTGCCTTCAGATGAGGAATTAGGCGAAGTGGAAATCATTATTTAAATACTATAATTTGTACCTAAACTAATTCAATTATTTAAGCGAAGTACCATTTTTGTTCTGTTATGTAATAGAATGGTGTTGCTAACTAAAGTAACGAAAATAAATTAATATCATATGCAGTCGACAGCAAAGTTTTTTACTGATGAAGAATATAGTATTTAAACACGAAAATGCTAGTCTTAATAAAAGTTGTTTTGAGATGCATACTAGCGAGATTTTTGAGGTTGTGTTCGTAGTGTCGCCAAATAAAAACAAAATCTAAGTTGCAAAAAAAAAAAAAAGATCAGAGAATTGTTCTGCAAAACATAGAGATCTTCTACCCGAACTTATAAGTTATAAATGTTGAACTTTATAATAAATCAAGAGATGTAAAAAAAAACTTACGCAAAACAAATGCCTGCCGCTACTGCTGTGGCAGAGCCTCCAGAACTGCCACCCGCTATATGCCATTTATCACTTAAGTTGTTGCTCCATATATTTTTTGTTGGGCCGAAAATTGAATCTACTGTCCCAGATCCCATTGCAAATTGGTCCATATTAGTTTTACCAATTATCACCGCACCAGAAGCCGCTAGACGGTCACAAACAGTTGCATTGTAAGGAGGAACGAAGTTAGAGAGCATTCTGGAATCAGTTGTTATAAGAATTACGTGATTTGAACGTATGCAAATGCAGTACTTATATTACCCTGAAGCACAAGTAGTGGTTAGGTATTTTGTACAAAAATTATCCTTTATGGCAATTGGAACTCCATCGAGAACGCCCAGCTGTTTTTTATTTTCGTAGCGGTGGTCGGACTCTTTAGCCTGATGCAATGCATTCTCGGGTGATAAGCTTATGAAGGCATTTAAATGTTTTAATTTCACAGCATCGTCCAAGGCATGATCTACAACCAAACGTGGTGAAACACTTCCATCAGTGTATGCAGCCGCTAGCTTTAAAAAGCAAAATTATGAATGTTGCTAGAAGCATAACACTGGCTTTAATTCAAACTTACCTGTTTTATGGTTAATTGTAGATGCCGCTTCATAACTTTTATGTTTTTCATCAGAAACTTGAAGCAAAAAATTGAACGACAGGGTTGCCACGTGAAATAAATTTTCATCTATCGAAATATTGCTACGATTTTGCTAAATTAACCTCGATGATTTCGAAATTCTTCGGTTCCGAAAGCTAGATTGTTAGAGAAAATGATTGCAGTTTCTTAATTACACATAATTTACTCAACATTCTTTTATTAAGCTTAGAGGTGAATTTGCGATTCACAATTCATAAAATATTGTTACGATCTTGCTGATTAACCTCGATGATTTCCCAAATCCTTCGGGTACGACCTTAATTTGCAGTTTCTTTATTTATAAAGAATTTAATTAATGTCCTTTTGATTACTCAGTAATTCACAATTCAATTACAATTTACTTTACTATTTACAATCCCTTGTATATAACTTTCACAATATACTGTTTTTATTACTTCAATGCAATGTAACCTCCAACGTTTTTAATTCACGACTGATTATTCTTGCAGTCGTATGTCGTCCTTATATACTTGTTTGCTGCTTGAAAACGAAACCCCTGGAATAATCGCGTCGTTTACGATAATCGTCGTTTACGATAATCGTCTCGTTTCGCATTTTCGCCACACTGCCCTCCACTTAAGTCTGATCGTCCCGATCAGACACATTCGCTGTTCCAAACGCAGCAAGCCTCTCTAGGTGGACCACTTTCATCTTGTTTCTCGGCCTCCCCACAGTTTGTATTCGATACACTACGTCGTTTAGTCGTTTGATTATCTTGTATGGACCTTCCCAATTGCATTGAAGTTTTGGGGACAAACCTCTCTTTCGTTGTGGATTGTACAGCAACACCAAATCTCCATTTTGGAAGCCTTCGGAGTTCATCGCCTTGTCATACCTAGCCTTCATTTTGTCACTCATAATTTGAGTTCGCTGTCTCACAAGAGCATGTATCTCTCTTAACTCTTCCTCGAGAACAGTAGACGCTTCCTTCCCAATTCTTCTCGCATCACCAGTTATTTCAAATTTTAAATCGCTGGGCAACCGAAGTTCACTACCAAACAGTATCCTGGCAGGTGTTTGACCTGTTGTTTCATGCACTGCGGACCGATATCCCATCAGGAAAAACGGTATGTGTACATCCCAATCATCTTGATTCTTGTCCACTACTTTCCGCAAGAGCTCTTCCAGGGTCCGGTTGAATCGCTCTACCATGCCATCTGATTGAGGATGCAGGGCTGTCGTTCGTGTTTTCCGAATACCAAGTATCTGGCACATCTCTTGGAACACCGCCGCCTCAAAGTTTCTTCCTTGGTCTGAGTGCAATTCTATAGGTGCACCGTATCTGGCCACCCAATTGTGAGTAAATGCATCCGCAACTGTTTTCGCTTCCTGGTTTCGAATTGGGTAGACCTCAGGCCATTTACTAAAGTAGTCCATAACCACAAGAACGTATTTGTTTTTTTTTCTGCTCATAGGGAATGGACCGGCTACATCCATGGCAACCCGCTCAAATGGTGCACCTGAGTTATACTGCTTCATCTGCCCATGACTTCGTGACTTTGGTCCTTTAGCTGCAATGCACTCCGTGCAATTAGCAATCCACTCAGCGACCGATTGACGACAGCCACCCCAATAGAACCGTTGCTTGATCTTCTCCAGCGTTTTTGTAATGCCTAGGTGCCCTCCACTAGGACCATTATGGAATTCCTTAAGAACATCCGGAATTCTCAACCTCGGAACTACTATAAGCTTCCGAGAGCACTGGCCATCTTCACTTTCCCATACTCTATGCAAACAGCCAGATATCAATTCTAAACTGTTCCATTGTGCCCAGTATGCTTTCGCGATGGGACTTTCCGCTGCCATTTGTTCTTTACTTGGCCGTCCGTTCACCTCCAATCCGTGCATTACCAATTCCAAGTCCGGATCTTCTTGCTGACATTTCCTTAAGTGACTTGCCTCCCACTCTTCTGCTGATGTAACTGACATTTCCTTAAGTGACTTGCCTCCCACTCTTCTGCTGATGTCATTAGCCGGACGTCTATTATGTCTTCCTTACCCTCTGCTTTTGAGCAATGCTTACATTCCAAACTACATGGTCGACGGGACATAGCGTCAGCATTTCCGTGCGTATTACCCTTGCGGTGCTCGATGGTGAAGTCATAACTTTGCGGCCTCTCAATCCACCGTGCAAGCTGCCCTTCGGGATTCTTGAACTGTAGTAGCCACTTCAGCGCTGCATGATCTGTTCTAACGCGGAAATGTTAACCATACAGATATTTGTGGAAGTGTTTAATGCAATCCACCAACGCTAATAGTTCTCTCCGCGTTACGCAGTAGTTCCGCTCTGGTTTCCCAATAGACCGGCTATAGTAGGCAACTATCTTCTCCTGCCCATCAATCACTTGCGAAAGTACCCCTCCTATGCCATAACCACTAGCATCTGTGTCCAGAATAAATGTTGCACCTGGAACCGGGTACGCTAGCATAGGTGCAGTGAATAGTCGTTCTTTTAAAGCTTGGAAAGCCTCCTCTTGTTCAGTTCTCCACTCGAAAGATCTATTTTTCCTTGTGAGTTCATGGAGACTGTGAGCTACACTGGCGAAATTCGGAACAAAGCGGCGATAGTAAGTACACAGACCAAGGAAACTTCTTAATTCATGCAAATTTCTGGGTCTCGGCCAATCCTTCACTGCTTCTATTTTTTCCTTCGCAGTACACACGCCCTTCGTGGTTACTTGATGACCTAAGTAATTCACCTCCTTCTTGAATAAAGAGCACTTCTTAGGACTTAGTTTAAGACCAGCGCCAGATATTCTCTGGAAAACTTCTTCCAAATTACTCAGATGTTCATCGAAGCTCTTTCCCAATACGATTATGTCATCCAGATACACCAAACAGGTCTTCCAGTGTAGTCCTTTGAGCACATGGTCCATTAATCTTTCAAAAGTGGCAGGAGCGTTGCATAACCCAAATGGCATTACCGTAAATTGCCATAGACCGTTGCCGGCACAAAAGGCTGACTTCTCTTTATCTTCTTCACTCACTTCTACATGCCAATACCCGCTCTTAAGGTCAAGTGTTGAGAACCATTCTGTGCCAGTTAACGAGTCTAGTGTATCATCGATCCTGGGCAAAGGATAGCTGTCTTTCTTTGTAACATCATTTAATCTCCGATAGTCCACGCAGAAACGCAACTGGCCATCTTTCTTCTTCACGAGTACCACCGGAGAGCTCCGTGGATTGAATCATTGCTGTTAATAATGGTTTCTACCTCTTGACATTGCCCTAATACAGTTCCACTAGGAATTTTTACTGATGATCTGAAGTCATTCAATACTCTCACTGGGATGCGTCCATTCTTTCGTGTCTTAGCCAGGGTTTTTCCAATAAGTAAGTCCAGTGTAGAATTTTGTGCTGCTTCGACAACCCACAATTTGTTTGTCCCACAATCTCCATTAATTTTCGCCCAAACAACTGCTTCTGACTTCGGTGGAATCAGTTCACTGCCTTCTAAGACCACTTGTTTGCTGCTGTATGTGGAATCGTAGCCAATGCTTAGTGGTACTTCCATGTTCTTATACTCCATAACCTTGTTATTCAAGTCGATCTTGATACCTTGCTCCATCAAGAAGTCCACTCCTATGATTACCTCATCTACGATCTGCGCGACTATAAAGCTGTGTAACACCGTCACATTCCCTATTGAGACCTCACATGTTACTTCTCCCACCACTTGTGTGTCCTCACCAGTCGCCGTTTTCAATATTGCTCCAGGTAATGGTCTCACTTCTTTAGCGATCAGGTCAGTTCGAATGATGGAGTGTGATGCGCCCGTATCCACTGTTAATTTTCGCGCTCGTCCATCCACATATCCACCAATAGTAATGTTGCTCGTTTTTCTGCCAATTTGCGAGACGGAGATTATGGGGCATTCAATTGCAGGAACCAGCTTACGCCCCTTTAGACTGGCTCGTTTTAGTTTAACGACGAGAAGTTGATGGTTTATCCTCCTCAGCCTTCCGTTTACGCTGTCCTTCCTGTATGCTGGAACCCGTTTTGCATTCGCGTGCGAAGTGACCAGGCTTTCCACATTTAAAGCATTTCCCAGCCTGATTTTTGCCACCAGAACGATTCATTCCTTCTAACGACTTCAGAGTTCTCAATATTTCGGTCATCACATCTGCTGTTTCAACCTCCACTTTATTGACTTTGTATGCTGGTCTGCTTATGAGTGCCGCCGTTTCACGTGTTTGAGCATACGCCACTGTTTCAGCGAATGTTAACTTTGGATTCGCATATGTCTCTCGCTTGGTGTAAACGTCTTTTATGCCGCTGATGAATTTTTGTATTTTCACCCTTTCGAGATGCTCACCTGATGCGTCTCCGATGGCTAAATGAGCCAATCTCTCAATTTCCGAAGCATATTCCTGTAGAGATTCGTTGGGTTTTTGGTCGCGCTTTTCTAACTCCATCTGGTAAATTTGTCTTCTGTGTTCGCTACCATAGCGTCTTTCCAGGGCTCGCATCAATCCGTCGTAATCATTTCTCTCATAATCAGGTACAGTTTGCAAAAGTTCTGCCGCAGGTCCTTCCAACGCAACGAATAGTGCAGCAGATTTTTCCTCCATGCTCCATTTATTTGTTTCAGCCGTCTTCTCAAACTGGAGCTTGAAGACTTGGAAGGGAATTTTTCCGTCAAAAGATGGTGTTTTTACCTTGGGAGCGTTCACTGAAGTGGTTGGACGATTTAACTGCAAATCCCGCACACCTGCTTCCAATGCGTTGTTCACTTTGGTCTCAATTAGCTCCTCTATTTTGTCTTGTCGACCGTGCAATTCGTTGACTTTGCTCTCAATTAGTTCCTGTCTTTCCTTAAGTTCTTCATTGTCTTTCTCCAGATTTTGCTGTATTTGCGCGAATGTTCCTTCTAATCCTTCAAAATTTGCATCCATCTTTTGTGACATGTTGGCATTCTGTACATCCATCTTTTGTGATATGCTGGCATCGATTTGTGTCTAAGTTCTCTGCTTCTCGTTATTCTAAGTTCTCAGTGCAAAACCTCCTATAGTTGAATTGAAATTGGAACTTTCCATATATCTCTTTTTGAAATCTGCCAAATATTAGTTACTAGTTTTGATTCAAGGCGGCAACGCCGTTTCATTTCCTAAAAAAGTAAACACTGCAAACAGCTGATCCCGATTTTGCTGTCTCGCTCTTATTCTTGTTTCTTAATTTTTTGTTGTTAAAGTTTTCAATTGTTGACGCCTTGAATAAAAGTACCAATATGTATCTTTTATAATATACTTATTGGATAAACTTTGAAAAATATATTTATATATATATAAATTTTTCAAATATTATTCATGAACAGCGAAATGAATCGAGAACTCGTTGAAAATATCTTGACCGTGCTTAAAACTTCCACGGATAGAAGTGTTGTAATCAAAGGTCTTATAAAGCTTCGAACTGACATAGTAAAAAATCACGATGGCATTGTGCTCTTTCGGTTGGCTGGTGGGGTGGCACCCACGGTACGTTTCCTTAACAAACCGCATGAAAAAATTCTGGAAGTAGCTCTTAGTATTCTTGGAAATTGCTGTACGGATGAAGAGAGTTGCAAGGAGGTAAGCATACATTTGCATACAATACAATCTAACTTATCTAAATAAATTATATTAATTTATTTCTTGAAATTATAGGCATTACAATGCAAAGTAGTTTTCCCGCTTACAACTATTTTAAAATCAATTCCTAATCCTGTAATACAGTGCCGAGCTTGTCGCTTGCTCGGAAATCTAGCAAAAGGCTATGCCGACCAATTACTTACCGCACATTGTCCTGCCATTGCACAGGCTCTATGTCAAATCATAACAGAAACAAGCGACGTGAACACACGGCTTATGGCCTTTCGAGCTTGTCGATTCTTACTGCCAAGTCAACAATTCGTACATCACTTCCTCGCTTCAAATGGTTTCGTAATGACGATACGTATATTAACTGCTGTCATGAAGAAAAATGTATCATCTGCAGAAAAAGAAGAATTGTTAAAACAAAACCAGTTTTGTGATCGTTCAGTTGGTCTAAAGAATAGCCAACATCGTGAAAAATATTTCGAAGAGGTAGCACGAAATCTGGAAGGTGTCCGCAGTGATATATTCGATCACGAGATGTTAAAAAACCAACCTCGCACTTTAAGTGACTATGCCATGCCTGAAGAACGTGCAGCTTTAGATCTCGCTGGCGAAATATTTAAGTGTTTGCTAGTTTTAGCCGAGCTACAGATCGGTCCATCTGCTTGGAAGGTAACCTAAAAATGTAAAATAGTTAATTCTAACTACATTTAATCATCTTTTTTTTAAGGCTTTAAACAGTAGTGGTTGCACTTTCGCATCAATTACCTTTTTCATTACGAAAGAAAATTCTCAACGAAATGTTGCTTTAAAAATTATTTCAAATTTTTCAAAACAATTGGACGCATTTCATATACTTAGTTCTGCGGACGCCGTTGTGGCCGCTTGTGAACTAATTGTCGCGGAAAATATGACAATGCCATTAACAGAAAGCGAGAAACGTCATTGCATACATATTATTTGCATGCTCTCGCCAGACGCTTGCAATCGTTCTAAAATACGACGCTCCGGCGCCTTACGTAAACTCATATCAATGATACGCGATTCTCAGTCTAATACAGAAAAGTCTCAGATTTTATATTTGCTCAATAATTTTCAATATGACAACATGAGCATGGACCTAATGCTAAGACAAGGGCTAGTACCGGTAATTATTGACGAACTGAACACTTTCTTAACAAGTGACGATGAATATCACAAGAAAAAACGTGAAGAGAAAAGACTAAACTCAAAGAAACGAAAGTTACCTAAGGAAGCTTGCGAAGAGTCGAGGAGCAAGGTAAATATACGAAGTGAATATTACAATATAAACAAAACGTATTTTATTAAAACAAAATAAATCTTCAAGGTAATTAAGGTGCAAGATTTTGAGTCGCCAAGCAGTTCACCAAGTTCATATAACACACCTTCCAGCCCGTGTAGCTCACGAAGCATGTCACCAGTGGGCAATAATACATTTAAATTAGAAGGCTAGTTGGTTACTATTATATTAGTGAAAGGTTGTCTAATTGGTGATTTAATTTTTCAGATGATGGCTCTGACGATGAAACCTATTCACCTGTTTGCAGTGATGAAGAAGATGATGAGGAGACGCCTGTTGGAATGGATTCAGAGGTCGCAAAAGACAATATTGCAAACCCCAGTGATGTCACTTCTGACATTATTCATTCACAAGATACTAACAACCGTTGCACTGTAGATAATTCCGAGATAATGAGGCTATTAGATATTGCATGCCAATCCAATGAGACTATTGAAGAGAGTATGCTTGACAAAGAGGATGATGATGAACAAAGTCAGGGTGGGGAAGAAATTGTTTTGTTTTGTATGAACATACTATTCTATTTATAACACTCACTTTTTCTATAGATGTACCATATCAGAAACTACCACAATTGGGTAACATGCCACGCAGTACATTGGATCACCTGGAAAATTTACTCTTTCGCGTAACCTTACTGGTTAATAAGCGCAGCGAGTTGGGTGAAACGAAAACTATGAATACACTTATCAAAGCAATTAACGTGTTCGGCGCCAATAACAATTTTGCTAGTTCCTTAACAAATATCTTGCAGTAAGTAGTACATTTAAAGGTTTTATTATATGTTGATTAATTATTTGAGAATAAAAAATGTTTTTTTTTTTTTTAAATAGGGAAAGTCAATTCTTTGCGCAAGTTATACGAAGCGGCATAGCCCATAAGCTTTATGAAATGACGAAAATGTATGAGGTGAGAATGATTTCTAGGCTTAGTAATGAACTATTTTATGAAATGAAAAATGAGGTACAGTTTGTGTGTTTTTAATATTAAAATTTTCTTTTTAATTTGTTCTGCTTACATGTTTTAGGTTAACAAAGACGGCTTCAGTTTTTTGGTTACCTTAACATGTGTTGGTGAATCCAATTATGGTAAAGCTGAGCTAGCGCGTTTTCTACGCAGCGATGATGTTGACGCACAAAAACGTGCTGCCATTACTGTAGCATATATAATTAAAAGTCAACGTTTACTATATCAGTTCCTAAATGATGGAAAAGCGCTAGATTTTTTATTACAAACAATTTTGACTGGCAAATCGGACGACTTCACAGTAGAAGCAGTAGATGCTCTAACAGCAATGTCAAAATATACACTCGGCATTTCGGTACCTCATATAAATGAGTGGTCTGAGAGTTATGAAGAATTTATTGATAATGAAAAAGAGCCATTGCACGAAAATTGTGATATGTGTTTTGTAGTACACATTAAGACAAACATTTATGAGAGACCACTTTCACCAAATGGTGATGATGATGAGCAAATTGTGAATTTCAATAAGGATTTGTTATGCAGCACAAGTGAAGTATTCAATACAATGTTAAATAGCGATTTTCGTGAACGCAACGAAGGAGAAATACATCTACGCACTTGCTCTGTGTTAGGTTTGCGTTATTTCCTTAATTTAATTGTACGACGTTCAAATAATTTGAAATTCAATATACCGAGCGTTCATAATTATCAAGCTATATTGGAAGCATTTGAAATGGCACGTGTCTACATAATAAACGAAATGGAAGAGTTCTTACAACAAATGCTGATTGCTTTGATGGATGAAACGAATTGTTTCAGCGTTTTGGAGTGGTCATTACGCAACTATCATGCTGAACTAACTGAAACTGTTATAAATTATTATTTATGCTCGAATTTATCGACAAATGATAAAGTGAAGTTATTTCATGAGGCAAATAGTTCCAAGTTTTCCGCCGAATGGTTACAAATGATTGTCGACGCTATCTATACGCGTTGTCAAAGTTGATTCTCATTGAAATGAGAATATCACAGCTCAGTATAGTCTAACTTAATATTGTGCTATTTAAAATACAAAAAATGTAGACTTTTATAGTAGTAACAAGAAAAAAATTATCTTGTGGGCAGCAAGACAGATAAAGAGCATAAAATACTATATAACATTTCAATCTAACATAATGTATTAAATACTGCTTAAATATTGATAAATTTACAAATTTAAAATAATTTCTAGAATACTTAATGTACAACTTTTATGTTTAGTAATGTGATTGACCATTCTTCATACATTTCATGGAATAATGCAGTGTAAGTGAATGGTCAATTTAAAATATCAAATTCATATAACAAATAAAATACTTTAGAAATAAGAACTTTTCAAAGGAATTGTTTTTTTTTTTTGCTATTACGAAACATATGGGACGTATTCCAAAAGTAAAAGAAAAAAACTTCTTTTGTTTACTTTGACTTCTTTTAACTAAAATTCTCGTTCCAACAGGTAAAAGTTATTTTGTTGAAAAAAATGCATGAGAGAATGTTTTTATTTGATTAATGGATATTTCATGCGTACCAAATACCTATCAACAACAACATAACCCACTGAAAATAATTTCTGCATGAGGTAAACAATTTTTACTTTACCCGAAACAGAAAAGTGGTATATTCATATACATACAATACTGTTTGGGATATTTGCGCCTTGCTCTCAGTATGTTAGCCCTGAAGAAAACTTTTAATTTTTTTATATATATTAATGTACTTTATTTCGTAGATACTTAAAATTTAGCTTATTTGTTTTGTTTATTAAAAACTGAAATATACATAAATACATTCTAACAAAAAACTTTATGTATGTATATGCATTTTTGATTGTGTATAAACATAGCGTTAACCAAGTTAGTTTGTATAATACTCAGAAAAACATAAATTTAAACTCAAGATATGTCCTCCACAAAAATTGATCAAAATTTGCTTTCTAATTATTAAAATCGATTTAAGTAATTTACATCTAACTTTAATCATTACATTGCGCTAGCGTACCAGAATGCATACATGTGTAGTCGGTTACCACTTTCTTTATTAATGGTTAGAAAATCACACAATTCATTGAACTAAACACAGCATTGAGGTTTCCAAATATACAATTTAGGATGGCTGTCAGTTATAAAAAAAGGTACTTAAAACTGTAAGAAGGCCAAATTGCATACTGATATTTTTAGTTTCTGCTTTGTTTGGCTAGATTTTTACATTGCGAAATATTGGTACTTTTGTTAATTTCATTTTAATTGTACGACTTAAAAAACTGCACTTCTTTTTTTAATAGATTTTCAAATTTTATTTTTCTTGATAAATTATTTTACTTAATGTATAACCCCTTTGCATTATGTATAGTAGTATTATTGTTTATCGTATGTGTATAATTTTGTGTAGTATTATATTTATTAATAATATTCATATTATTTATTATATGTTTATTCATTTACGTTCAGTTGCGAATATATGAAATTACGACCCTTTTTTAGGCATGTTAGATTTCAGATTTTTTCACTATTAAACCAATTGCATGTCCTCTGCGTCTATATGCCACTGAGAGTAATTTTTACTATAACCGCAGCTATTGCGGATTGAATATTTTGCGTTTCTTTTTTTAATTATCCGGTCAGATCGATTCATTCAACTGTATTTTTTTCCCCGTTGTTAGTAATTACATTAGCACTGGCAGTTATCTGTATTACCATTGCGATTGCTGCGATCGGTATTAAGGCGGATTTGATCAGGAAATTCATTGTACAATTCAACCTATATAGTAGATAAAACATATTTAAAAGTTAAAATATAGATCAATGTTAACAAACGAAAAACATACCTCAGCTTCCTGAGCAAGCGCATTCCTGGCGATTGTTTGGAATGCCAATTCTACATTAGTGCCATCTTTTGCTGAAGTTTCAAAATATGGCATGTCATTTTTAGATTGACACCATTGTTGAGCACGTCGCGTTGATACCTAGTAAAATCGATTTTCCTATTTTATTGTATATATTTCTTCATATTTAATTAAAAATTCTACCTGTCTATTATCCATGTCAACCTTATTGCCCAGCACTACGAATGGAAAATGATCGGGATCTCTGGGACTCGCTTGTATAAGAAACTCATCGCGCCATGAATCGAGATTTTTAAATGAGTTCGGTGATGTGACATCGTAAACAAGTACACAGCAGTCAGCGCCACGATAAAAAGCCACACCCAGTGACTGAAAACGTTCTTGACCAGCGGTATCCCAAATCTTTGGCAGAAGAATGGTATGCCATTTTATTAATTTTTATTATTAAACTGTCGAATATACTCACTTGCATTGTGACAACTCGTTCGTCAGCCATTACTTCTTTTGTACAGAAATCTGCACCGATCGTTGCCTTGTACTGATTAGAGAAACGTTTATTTATATATTGATTCATGAGTGACGTTTTGCCAACGCTACTGTCACCGAGAATGATCACTTTAAGTAAAGACTTCTTGCGCGTAGCCATAGCTGTTTGTATCGTTGTCGAACTTTACTCTTCAAGTAGATTTATATGCTTGTAAATGGCGTTATAGCGATAAGCCTAAAAATAAAAGAATTCCATAACATATGTATTACATATTCTACATTTGGCTTTCCATTCACATGATTGTTTTCTATTGAAAGAGTTTTCTAGAGAAAGAATTGTATTACGATCCGAAGGTTCTTGAAATTTGTTGAAGAGCAGTAAGTCGGATGTCTGCCTGAATATTAATAATTAAAAATGATGCTATAATGTGGAGAGTCATCAGTTCGAACCCCTGACAAACTAAAAACTTCTCATCCTTTGTAGGCGGCTCAGAATGAACTAAAGTACCCTTTGTTGGAAAAATAACAAGACGCAAAAAACAAATTGGAGGAGCTTGGCCGAAAATCGCTTCAAAATTACATGTATACATGTGATACAAATGAGTCAATAGAAACTTTTTCTTTACAGGATCACCACAAAATTGAATAAAGAAAAATTCAATAATTTGTAATGTGGCCATTAAGTCATTGCTGTTCGTCGCATTCTACGACCGTAATTATTTACATATATACAATGCATATATATATATATATATATATATATATATATATATATATATGTACGTAATCATACATTTACGTATGTGACTTTGGAAAATGCTCAAATAGAAGAAAGTATGGTCAGTAAGAATATAGTAATGAATACTTAAATCATTGATTTAGACAAATGTGCGGGAGAAGTTTTAATTAAAATATAATTATAGAATGAAATATATTTTCATGTGCATTCATTAGATTCGTACTGAATTTCTTATCAAACGTATAAGAATGTCTCGCGTCGTTGTGCTATGAATGCGCAGAAGAATCTATGTCATTATTATTTTAATTGATATCAGCTTTATAAATCATTTAGTATTAGTATTAGTAATTAGCATGGCTTTATGACGCTTTTAAATTTTGGAAATGGTATCAGATCCGCTACTATGTAGACATAAATGCCCATTTCTTTTTTAAATTTAATATTTAGCAATCTAACGGCAGCTAATTTACTTTATCATCAATATTTCCCCCGCATGTATAAATATATAAGTACTATATAAATAAATAAATTTTTATGCAAGTGGGTTGAACATTTGGAATCAATCTATCTACATATATAAAAATAAATAAATGCAATTAAACATTAATATTTTACTGAAAAATATAATTATCTGAAGCCTGATCTCACTAGTGAATATTTCTTATCAATAATTACACAAGTTATTGTATACTTTAATTGAATTACGTACTTATCCAATTACTTCAAAAATGTTATTATTCTTTTAGTTTAATCTTTCCAATGGATTTTTCCACAATGTTGAGTAATCATCATATCTGACTTCCTCCCCTTCAACCAGTTTTTCCTATCCCGTTTTACTATTTTTAAACACGTACTTCACTTTTCACAACTACAACTACGGCATTCACGCCTCTAATTGAATCTTGACCATATTTACATATATGCTTTTGAAAACTAATTCGCTATATTACCTCCATGTTCTTTATATGTAATTTACCTGTTTAGCAAATACGCAGTTGTCTTTTTGTAAACAGATTGGTGAATTTTAGTAAATTCTTTTATGCCAATTATTAGAGGAACAGAAATACTTGCACAAAATAGAATGGACCACACAATGAATAAATACACAGACAATGTGTAGCTAAGATAAAAACACAAAAAATGATGGTCTAAGTAAAATATGAAGAAGGTGCAAGATAGAATGACGTCGACAACCCTGTGGTGAGTTCAATATAAAAATAGCGCTGCCGGAGTGAGAATTAATTTAAAAATTAACTTAGGAAAAAGGAAAATATAGTTGAAGCTAGAATATAAAATTGCAACTTCTCAATAATATTGGTAACTAATTTGTTGTTATAATAACCGTAGTTTTCCTCGAATTTGTTCTCGATATATTGCACTAGTGAGTCTTGGGCGGATTAAAATCCGGGTCGTTCCAATACAAAGACCCGACTTTCACCAGGGGAGAACTAATTTTTTAATTTCTTTTGAATGTACAAACTTCTCAATTGAGTTAAATCAAATTAATAGATATCTTAGTGTCAATTTCAGAAATGGAGGGAGCTACGGATGTAATTTAAATGTATAATGAAATGAAACTATTAATATATAATTTATTTCACATCTTATTACTTCAGAAAATGCCCTCAGAACCAGGGACAGTGAATTAAGTGGCTGTAGTGAAATAATTGCATATCTACTTAAATAAATTTAAGAAAATGTTTTTCTTCCTCTTTGTTGCTTAACTAATCGTTCAATACATTTTACACCAAAGTCTCAATCTCTTTCTCATATGCAATAAGTCGATACTTCTTCAGGTGCGCTTCTTGATAAGTTAAAACAGTGTTAAATCGAGAAAATAAAATGGCAACACAAAAGAGGAAGCAATCACCATTAACCATCACTGGGTGTGATTTGTGGTGAGATGCCTGGAAACGCGAAACATAAGTAAAAGCAGAGGTAAATTTTATGCTGAAATCTAAAAAAAAAAATGAAAACATCGCAATTGATGTGAAAATCAGAAAATTCAGATAAAGGCGATGTAGTTATTACACATATATGTATATGGTCGTATACAAATTCAATATGACATAGCTTTAACTGCGTAGAATTTTCCCATAATCGCTTCTAGATTTCAATTGCTGACTAATTTGTTTTTCAATAAATGACCATTCGTTTTCCCAAACCTTCAACTATGTGCAAATAACACTGTTTTTTTATTTGTGTGTAGAACAAAGAACTCGGACGAGTAATATATATTGCCTCTTTGGACGTATAATATTAATTTATAATGTGAATATCGTAACTACTTATTCCTTTTCACTTTCTCAGGTTTTCAACACAATTTATACACATACTTTATACGTACGTAGTTTTAAATATTTCCACACTCTATATAAAAACTATTCGTTTACAAAATTTCACTTTTAATATGAGAGTGGATTTTTCAGATTAGTTGCCAGCCTTGACTTTACATTTTGTTGTTCTTTAATTACCAATAGAGGGCGTTCATACCAGTTGCTTCCGCACACGGTTGCATGTGCCATTTTTTTTGTTGTTGTTGATATTTATAGACATCGTAAGAACTATTTTATTAATAAGATCATATATTTTAAGTATATTTTGAATGCTACTTTTTTATTTAATTAAACTTCCAGTAATATTTTGGAATATGCAATATTCGTTTTGCCTGCTTATATATCGATCCGGCAATGTGCAATGGAGCATCCGGCAATGTGCGGAAATTAAATATTAAAAAGCATTCCGGATGTTAAAATTAAGTCACTTCAAAAGCGGAAAGTCAGCTCGGGTATACATACTTTGAAGGAATAGCATTTCTTTTTGGGTTCGGAGTGCCTGAATTTGCCTAGCAAATTAGTTTATTCTCCACCATAAAACCATGAAATAAAGTCTATGTAGAAAGCCATTAATAAAATCACTATTATAACATTTTTTTTATGTACGTGCTTATAGATCTACTAATCATGTCTACTTGCTTGCTACATACATATGTATGTCATGTTATCAAGCGAACAGACAGCCAGTCGTTGAACAGGAGAACAGGCGAAATGCACCGGAACATGAGCTAATTTCACTTTGAATATACGTATTCCAACATTATATGGAACACAAAATTCTCTTCAGTCAAACTGGTAAACTAATTATGTGTTATTGTTTATGTGATGAACGCACAATGCAGTAGAGTAATGAGCCAACACGTCGCGTCGTATCACGATTTCGCCATTGACTATTCCAGGCGTTTGGTGTGCAACATCATCAACGCCAACACGAACATTTAATGCCACGCCTGCCTTTGCTTCGTACATGTTTATATTAACTTAAATAGGACCAAATCCGCATAAATGCACATGCAGCTATGATCGCAAATATATATATATGTATGTATGTGTATCCATGTTTACAATTTTTTTTGCTGATGCTTTCGTATTCACATTCGCACTTGCGACTGCGGCTGTGTCTATGCCTGCATCATCGTCAGCATTTGAGCCAATAATTATGGTTATTAATCGGCTGTGGAATTGGCTGCTAATTTGCAGTTTAGTTACAAATTCTGGCCGCTGGCGTGCAATTATGGCCTAAATTATAGCTTCAAAATAAACAAAACGCCGCATCGAATGTCAGCCAGTGCACTTTAAGCAAGATGAGGAAGGCAAGAAATGCATTAACATCAGTCTCAGCTACCCGCTGCAAGAACATCAGATCGGAACACATCACAACGGCAGCAGATCATACACAGATTACTTTGTGTTGTTGGGTATATGATTTTGGTCGGTTTATGTTTTTATAGCATATGGACTATGGACAGTGCATAACACACATTTATATACATACAAGTGAACTTGAATATGAGCAGATACAATGTTATGGTATCTCCATCATACATAATTAATATCGGTTTTAAGGGACGCTCCTTATTACAGTTGAGTTGCAACGTTGTCTTTGAAAGCTGGGAAGGTTAATTATAAATTTTTTCCGCCACTTGTATTAAATAGTTTCTAAAGCAGTTTATAACAGAGATAGGATGTGGTGGACAATAATATGATAAACTTGAACGAAAGAGTAGTGCATTTCTCACTCTGAAAATAGATGACTCTTAGGAAGCGCTTGCCAATAACACAATAATTGCTCTCAGGAGACCGATGTGAAGGTGTCGAGGGCGACAATGCAATGAAATTGAAAAGTTAAATTTAATAAGAAAAAACTTTAGTCTACTTCACAACTGGAACCAAGTTTATAATTTTGGTGTACTCGAGTTTAGAAAGTTTACTGTCATACGAAATTATGTCGAAACTTAATCCACTAAATGTCGGCCCACCCCATAGACTACCTAATTACGTTGACGGTGAACGCAGCGGTTACAAAGCGCCAATTACATCCCTGAAGTTGTTCAAAAGTCTGTTTCCTCCACCAAGATATAAGTAGCACTTCTTGCGTGGATCTATACATATATCCGAAGAGACGTAAAGGATCTAGCCTTAAAGCTATTCGATGCAGTACTTCATTTTTTGGTCCAAAGAAGTGTAAGCACATCCATATCGTTGGGAAAAATAAGTATGAGGAGAAGAAACCAAAAGATAAATAAAAATAAAACGGCTTTCATTATCACGCTGAGAACTTTTCACCTTATTCTCATATATTTAAACGTAAAACTAACTAAATTTGCCAACCCTAAAGCTGACATGATCTCACTCGCATTTGACTTTTAATGTGCCACGTTCGCGCATTTGGCACTTACCGTGCGAGAAGGTTATTCACCATTGCCTCTACATTCATACCTACACACATCAACAAAACTACTATTGTTCTTGTTGATATTGCACTTTGGTGTTGACGTTTGTTTGGAGCTGTTGTATCGCCCATTATCGATTTATGATTACCAGCTTCAAACAAACATGATTGCTTCGCGGTTGATTATCACAAATTTACAAGTTCTCTTCCACTGCCAACAGCCAGCATTGCCGGTCCGGCGTGCTGGACCACTAGTCTCTTATGGTTACATATTCGTATGTATGTATATACTGTTGGTGGACTGCCAACTTAAGAAAAATGAGCTTGTTAACGCTTGATGATGATCATAGTTAGTGTCTGCTTGTATGATCTAAACCATATAACCTGGAGGCAATCGTAGTCGTCAACAACGACGATCGTTGTTGTATTGCTGACTGTTGAGCCTTGCAGTTAACTGCTACTCACGGCCACTCGCTCAATCTAACGGCTTCTGCTTATGTAGTTTTCTTTTTATAAGTTGTTGGGTTGGGCTTTGCGATGGTTGGTTTGGTGGGTTGCTTGATTTCGTAGCTCGATTTTGCCACTTTTATTGTTCGCCAGTTAGTTTTTACCCATGTAGTTGTTGTTGTTGTTGCAACATGACGTTGTTGGTGCATCATTAGAACTTTATGTAAAATTACACCACGATAACACATAATCATTAAGCCCGATGATGTATCGCAAACACATGATACCCACTCCCATCTATGTTTGTTATGTATGTTATGTATGTATTAGTGTGTAAACAAGTGGTAATCCGTTCTGTTGAGTGAGAAAGGTTTCTAGGGCAGGTTGACCAGTATCTACAGTGGTGCAAGTCTGTGGAAATGTTGAAATTTAGTGTTAACTGCGAATATAGTGAATTTATTTAAATTTATTTAAAAATATATCAATGCCTTTGAGTTCTTATTTTCAACACTAGAATCTACCCCTCCGAGCTCTCGTATAGTTGGTTGGTTTAGAACGGAAGGTTGGGGAAGTGACCGCGGGTGGACATACTTAAGCTGATTGTATTCAGTTTCATAAATTTTTTAGAATATAACAGTTTAATTAGATTTTTTATTGCAGCACTGTCAATTTGATGCACTCAAAAATGCATTTCATATTACAACAACAATGTGTGCAAAATTAATGGTGGCCAAAATTGTAGTATTTACCAAGGCTGGCTGGTTGTTATTACCGAAAATTGCTTTCGTATTTGTTGGGGTTGTTGTTTTCGTTGTTGTTAACACAAACTGTTGTTGCTGGCGTTATGATTAGTGGATATGTTCATTCTCTCCGATTGATTGGCTAGTAGATACAAGGGTGGCATAATAAGTTTCTGAAAATTAGAATTAGCGCTACTGCTTGTGAATGAAACGTTCGATAGGCAGGCAGTTAAATCCCAATCAAAAGCTGACAAACAATTTATAGCGAGAGGGTAACCTAAAATATACTTTCTGACAAACATGGAACATTTGAAAAAAAATATAATTAAGTTTTGAAGTTTTGGGTGACTTAAAAATTAGTATAATCATGTAGGAACCAAGGAGGTAATCTTATTTGACCGATGTCCAGAGCGTAGATAGACTGATAGATAATTTAGAGGAACTGCACTGCGACCACAGGTTATAATTGATTAGGGGCTTCGTGTAGCCCAAGTGACTTTAGGAGGCTTACGAATCTAATGAGATTATTCTCAGAATGCAACGCTCCTATGTATTTTAATCTTCTTTCTGATACCGCCTCGCATTCTTTTACCAGATTTACCGATGTTTCTGGCTCCATATTACAAAAGCGGCAGCTGTAGTCGGAGCTAGTGCCTAGTTTGTAATATCGTAGTCTGCATTGTCCTGTCAGAATACCTGAAATAATTCTTCAATTATTTTTACTGAATAAAATCACCTGTTTAAATCTTCTTGTATTGCAGCCGCCTATGAGTTGCTTGGCCTGTTTCAGGACCGCTAACTTATTTTTATTTTATTTATTTTTAATTATATGTCCTCAAATCTTCTTTAATTGTATAGTGTCCAATGGGAAAGAAGGGTTCAGGTCCTATCGTCATAGTTTCTGTCGTGTTCTTTGCTAATGTGTCTGCTATTTCGTTTCCATGCATACTTCGGTGCTAGAACCCATAATAGTTGAACCTTGTTGTATTCACCCAACTGGTTCAGGTTTCTGACACATTCCCACGCCATGTGTGTGATTTAATTTCACATGGTATAATTTCTTTTAGTTCAGCTTGGTTGCCATTACATATTACTATGAGTTGGTATCTCGTCTTCCGTTTTATATTTTAAGCAGCACACATGCTTATTGCATATACTTCTGCTTGAAATATACTTGGATATTGACCTATTTGTATAGAGAGCTGGACTTTAGGACCTATGATGACTGCTCCTATGCCTTCATTGTTTTTGAACCGCCGTATACCAAATATGTGTGTGAGCTTTAATTATATATATTATATAAAGTTTGTTCTACAAGATTTCATAATGATGTAAGATCTAGTAATGCTTGTAGTGCTGTTAAGTTCTCCTACATCCGGTTATGCAAGCATATGCTACTCTTTGGAACTTAGATATCGCGGTATTTGTCGAGTTTAATTTGACTTTTTTGACTATGCTACTGCTCCATAGTTTATGGCTGGGTTACTATCATTGTGTACATCCAATTAAGGATGTTTGGCTTACATCCCCCAGATTTTCCTGCGAGCCTTCTACATATCATCAATAGTCTGGTTGCTTTGCTAATTATATGGTCGAAGTGCTTTTTTCATGAAGTCAAAGTAAACGCCTAGGCACTTTATTTCAAAGCATGGTTCTATTATGTTATCATCTATAGTTATTCTTTCTTTAGAATTCTTCATCTAGTAAAAAGGATAATGGCTGTTTTGGTAGGATTAATATTAAGTCCTACTTCAGGGCATCTTCTCCTAGTTATTGCTAATGCCCTCTTTATTATGCCGCAGAGTGTTTTCTCGAATTTCCATAGGCTGTTATGACTATATCATCTGTCATATGTATATCAATCTAGACATTTTATGCCATTGATAGTCAGCAGTTCTAGTAAGTCATCTTGCGCAACAGAAGTGGAGACAGTACTTTTCCTTATGTGCATCCTTTAGCATGAAGTGGGCATTTCTTTGAATTGCTCAGTTATCAACTGTCGTTTCGGCAATTCTGTTCCTCAGAATGAAGTCTATCCATCTTCTTTTCTTGTTCTTTTTTTGTTCTTTTTCTTTCCTTTTCCTTAGGGCCATATTGAGAGTTTCATGTGAAGTGTTATCAAAAGCTCCTTCGATATCCATATATTCATGTTGGGCATGTTACAGAAAGTATAATTTTAATGTAGTCGATCTTATGTAGTTCCCTAATATATTTTCCATTGCCTTTAAGCTGAATGGACTTGAGCCTATTGGTCGGAAGGATTTAGTTAATACACAGCCTTTCTTCCCTGGTTTTGGTTCAAACTTTATAAGGGCTTTCCTCCGCACTGTTGGCATGTACGCAAAGGCCAGAATTTCTCTCATTGTATCTACTAATATAGGTATTATGGTTTATTTTTCTTTTTCTAGGACTATTGATATTATACCATCTCTACCTGTTTATTTATACTTTTTAAATGATTCTAATTCCCATTTTATGAATGGACAATTTATTATGCTTCTGGACAATGACCAATCATACTGGGATTATTCTTGTATGCACAATGGTTGTCGTAGGGGTTGAGCCTGGAAAATGTGTTTCGAGTAGTAAGATGGCTCTTTCTAATTCAGTTTTAGTTTAACTATAGTTTTTTTTCCTGAAGCCATCTGATTCTCGACTGTGTCTTTTGAAAGAACCGTATGTAGCTTTTGCTTTCGCAAAACTCTCGGAAGTTTTCTCTCTTAGTTTTTCTTATCTTCTTGTTATACCTATTCAAGGTTGATCTATACTTAGCCCATTCTCTGGGCAGTTTCACTGGTTTAAAGCTTTTCCTTGCTACTTTCCATAGGATTGACAAATCTTTGTTCCCCCAAGGAGTGCTAACTCTTCTTGGTGTAGTTAGTTACAACTTGAGGGAAAAGAGTCTATTATTGATTGGTTTAGACCTTATACTTTGTACTCTAGTTCATATGTGTTCTTCGGCCTAAATTTCAACTTAGCGTTACTATACGATAAGCCCAGTAGGGTTTCTAATAAGATTTTTATAGATATTTCTAGGTCAATTTTTAATATTCTTTGGCCTGACATTGAGTGTTCCGCACCAGTGATCATGTTTCTATGCCAAGTGCTACCAATGGTTATATCTAAAACTTCTTCTCTAACACTAGTTAAAAATTCGCCTACACATCCCACATTGAATGTTGGAAGGTCATAGCTGAGCGGCCTTCGGTGTAGTGTTTTATATATTTTTTTTAAAGACTATACACCTTCTGGAGTTCACTGATTTGGGATCCTATATTACTTTGTTATATTTGCTTTTGCGATCTCTTACCTAACACTTATAGGCCCATGGCTCGAGGTCAAATAACGTGTGATGACCGCCAAAGCGGCTATCGCATGATGAACATTGATCTTAATTAATCTAATGTTTGGCGTCATTTTTCTTAGCCTGTAGGATCTTCTAGGTCGGAGAGCAGAATCTAATGCTTGGTTTTGCTTGGTTGCTCAATATGCTTAGATTCTCTGATAAATTCTCCAGTTCCTTGGTCGATCTTTTCAGCAGACTTTTCTCCCCGACAGGATCTAATTGTGCTTTCTCGGCGTACTCATTTTGGGACTTTGATTTCCAGGGCTTGGCTGCGAAATCTGAAATTTATCCTGAAGTTTCTTCGTACCATGCTGTTACATGACATTTTGGGTCTTTGGTTTTTAGGGTTTGGCTGAAAAATCTGAAATTTATCCTGAAGTTTCTTCTTACCATGCTGTTATATGACAGTCATTCTAAGATACGTGCTGTCTTTTTTGTTCACAAACACCTTTCAGTGAGCAGTTTTCAGCCCTTTATTATGAGCTTGAAGCTGTTCTAGAGCATATTCCTTTCCGTTATCCACATTTCTAAGCAAGGAAATTGTGATGTTGTGTGTAGGGGGAATATGATCTCCGGCTCTGGTTGTCAGTTCGGTGCCTAACCAGCGTTTTAATTTCGACACTACTCAGCCATTATGGTGTGCTTTCAGCTTTGAAATTTGTCCGGTCTAAAAGAGTCTGTGGTGAACGCTAGGGGCCAACCTTCTACCGTCTATTATTGCGTTTTCGTTGTCAGCTAGTTGTTCAGGCGTAAGGAATTCCATTGGCAGTACTGCTACTTTGACTGTTTTTATGGCTTCAATACAGCTGTGGCCATGTCCTGGATGATGTACAAAGTTTCAGGTTAATCCGATAATTTGATTTAACACGTGCCACATTGAGCTCAAAATTGGAATAAATCGTGATTTAAAAAAAAATCCAAATTTTTCGAAATTTTTCCAAAATGCCAAATGCGCAACCGTTTTAATTGGAAAATAAAAATGCGTGAGAATATGCAAAGAGTAAAACACACCTAAGGTTGTGCAAAACTTCCACCGTAGACAGACCAAATTGTTACATGCATTAAGAAAAAGAGAGCTTAGTATTCTTGTGGGTGTGCTGACGGGGGATCCACTCCTGAAATATAATCTCCACAAGCTAGGTAAAGTGGAAACAGCCGAGTGCAGAGCGTGTGCAGAAGATGACGAAACTCAGGAGAACTACCTTTGTGAGCCGCCGGCCATCAGCCGAATGACACGTCATATACTTCACGATACCTCCAGTTCCAGCCTTATGCGGTGGGTACACTTGGTGGGAGGAAATTAAATAATTTTATTAAATTAAATGAAATACTCGCGAAAGCATTGTTGGGATAAGCGGGAAGCACAATAAGCCTAAACAATGGCTTACCACACTTACAATGAAACATTTTAATAGTCTCTTGAATGGCAGTGGAAGTGAGGGTCATATACGGCTGTGATGAGCCAGAATTCCAATTGAATGATGAAGGATTAGACGTTCCATCGCCCGATTACGATGAAGTTCGAATAGCAATTGCGCACTTGAGGAAAACAAAGCGACGAGAGTTACGGTTTACCCGCTGAACTATTTAAATAAGACGACGAAGAGTTGACGAGGTGTATGATTAAGATTCACTGCAGCATAGAATCGGGCGAAAACATGCCCAACGATTGGAACTTAAAAGTTATGCTTTGCCCAATCCATTAGAAAAAGAATGCGACAGTCTGTGTTAATGGACGTAAGATCAGCCATTGAAATATCGAGATACTGTCGGAAGTTCCATATGAAAGACTGAAACTTACCGTCAGTGAACTGATAGGACCATATCAGTGAAGCTTGAGACCTAGAGAAGACCTTTGAAGTGCTTCCCTAGTGTAGATGAAAGTTTTACAGTTCACACAGGCATTGCTCTCTTCGATTTTCTTGCATTTTTAATTTCATTGCCAAATGCGCAAACAATGTAATTCTCCACTGATTATACGACTATATGAGCAGATACTTCATGAAGAGGGTATAAGGCGGTGCCTCTGCTAATACACATTCTATTCAAACCGCGGACGCAGTAGTCAATCGATCACGTTTCAACCGAAGCCATTTGGGTTTCCATCACCATTCACTGCTAGACGCCACGACAATTATGGTGTAAATAAACTGGGACTTATTATGCCCTATAGGCATGAAATTGTACGGCTCGGTTGAAATAAATTTAGCGAAATGCACTATGCACTTTTGGATTCATGTATGTAAGTATGTTTGTAGGTTGGCGTTTGTGTGCACACCAAGTGCACCAAGTGAGTGGTGTACAGAATTCATGCCCACCTACTATTACGCCTAATCGTCGTGTTGCCCTCAGCTGGTATTGATGTCTATGGTGAAGGCACAAAGTTCCAAGCACAAAAGGCCATTCGTGCTGCCCTACCAAGGCGGTAATTATGGATTGAGTTTGTACTGAATTTGGAATTTTTGTCGCAATTAGTTGGTATAATTCTATGTGAGTCATACATTTAACTTTATAAAGAGTTCCACATGAGTGTGTTTGGAAAAAAATCAATACTGAGGCACATATTTATATATGTTACATACACATACTCGTATATATATATATATATTACTTACTATGTGGTAAGTAAACGTCAGTCAACACTTTCAAAATGAAGTAAATACATTCATTTTGTTTGCTTTTGTTGTTGCACTCTTCTGTGTTAGAATTTTTAAGCGTAATTAATTTAAAAATTGCGGTCACGTTGTGGCAATTTGCGACCACCCACACACGATTTTCCATAGCTGTGCGGCATTAGCGAAATTACTGAACTTCTTGGCGTCGGTAATTGTATGGCTCATTGCGCTATAGTTTGCTTAAGCACTCATGCCCACATGCATACATTCATGTTTAAATAAGGCTATTCAAAGTTCAGAGCTTGCGTGGTGGACGAAGTATTTTTGGATTGATTTTTAATTTGGTTTTCAACTTCGGACCCTCAGGTTGTGGGTAAATTGATTATTTAAAGAAAAAACTGTTATCATTATTTAAACTAAGAAAACAAAGATCATGCTGCTCGTGAAAATCATTCTCGATCTGTCAGTCTTTTTCGTTTATTATCTGGTCTCCAGAAAAGAAGTGAAGGCGTTGATAGCTGAATGTAAAATGCCCGAGAGAGAGCGATTGCGAAAATTCCTTAGATCTTTAGTATGAGACCTTAAAGCTTGATGTGGCCGTCTTCTTGTCGCTAGCGCACTTAGGATTTTTGGCCTTTTATGAAACCACACTTTGTCAAGTGTGCGAATCATTTAGTACGCCTAATAAACGATGTGAGATTTTTAATACATTCTGTAATTAGCTCAGCTCGACAGAACACTTCCTCTTCCCCGCTAAACTTGAAAAGCTTACTAAACTTTTACCATGAGGTCCCATTAAACTGGGTCTATCATTATTCCAGTAATGATACTGATCGAGCACCGGTTCAGAGAAAGCATTGACTTCTTAACTTCTTGTCATGGCCAGATTTCCCTTACCACCTTACACGTGTTTTCATTACGCCATTTATTACCATTTTAGTGAATTCCCGTTTTAACATATATTTTCTGTGTATGAGGTATACCCGCACCTTGTTCAAAGTTCGAATTTCTTATGGTTCCTTATTTCGCCAGCTCACCGACGTCGCAGTTGCTTGATATATGTCTATGTCCGGATACCGAGATCACTGTCGTGCTGTATTTCCTCGAGAGTATATTTCGAATGCTTTAACATTTTTTTGCCTTTTGGCGTGGTAAGTCTGTATTGTATTGCAAGTTAGCTTTCACAGTATATTGTAATAGATTGGTTAATGACTGTAAATTTAAAAATCTCTTTGGCGGCTTTTGTGCTTGCTGTGAGTTCTGTTTAAAAGGAGCTGCAGTAGTCTGGTAGTCTCATGCTACAGTTGAGTAACAGTGATGGAGAGCGTATCCCGCATCCTATCCTGTTTGAGTTTTGAGCCGTTTGTAATTTGTAATCTGCAGTAAAGATAGTAACGGGGTATGCCCTATACATTGAACCCTACAAGGTTGAGTCGCACTCTGTTTAACTGCATTGTAATTCGCTTGAAATTTGCGGTAGATATCTAGTGGAAGACAGTTTAGAAGAGTTTCTAATACCTTCGTGGGAGTTGATGGAAGAGCTTCCATTAAAAAGACATGAGAATTTAAACAGTATGATCAGATCTATGAGGATTATGAATGTCGATTATGTCACATTGACTAAATGAATACAAGGATTCCAACCTTGAAAGTTTTTCTATAATATTGGTGGTGATTTTTCTTTGAGCAAAAATTCAACTTGAGGACTAAGTTGTCGATGATCTATAACATAGAATAATTTCAGTCATCCTGTTCCACTTGTCGTAGCGAAAGAGCGAAACAACAACAATTGGATGGGAATCCGTTTCTCTCTGGGTTCTTAATGAAGAAAAATTCTCAAATCGACACCAAGAGGACATGAAATAAAAAGTCCGTGGTTTTTTGCCAAGCCTTGACTGAGGAAAATCCGCGTACTCTGCAAGAAAGTCCATGCTGCCGCCATTTACTTATTATGAAAAAGTAGTTGAATAGTACTAAAGATACTTAAAAAAGAACTATAAACCTATTCAGCAGGAGCAGGTATTAGAGGAAAATTCCATACTGTACAAAGGTTTAATCTCTAAATGGCCATCATAGTTGTTTAGAGTTTGATGTAGAAAAGAAAATAGGTAAAGTACGCTACAAATATAAAAAGGCATGGCATCTACTGGACGCCGAACCACCACCTAGGCATGTCAGGAGGGAGTATTAAACATGAAGGACTTCATTATGCCACCGAATAAACACTGGACAGGACGACATACCGTCAGGCCCTAAATATCATTCAGAGTCCGTCAACACTTTATAAACTCTCGTCCCGTGAATTGCATGCTAAGGATGCAATCACCACCCATAGCAGACGAAGGGTTCGAGCTGCTTCGTGAAACTTGAGTAATACTTGTACAAATAAGGTTAGATACTACAGTAGATTCAATTTATATTTATTCAGACTCGGGCCTGACATATATCATGCAATAAGCCCCCGCTCGACACTAGACACCTACCCATAAACGTTTCCATCGAAAACACTTACCGACGTCGGAGTCAGGTTGCGAATGCGGTGACTGTCTACTCTTTGACAGGCCTATTTGCTTCTCTTCCAAAACAACTGAATGTAGATACCAAATCTATTACAAATCTCCTCCAGGATGTAAAGATTTAGTTAGTTCCATCTTCATATCAAAAAATATTTTATAATAAGTAATTCCCCATAAAATATTAAGAAATATGCACAATTCAATCATTATGTGACACTTTATCAATAATGTTTCTCTTCTCTTTGGCGTTTTTCCTAAATTTGCACTCATGAATAAATGCAAGACCAAACAAAGGATCCTTAAAGTGTGTTTGCAAGCGCCGTAACTCAAATAAATTGTACATTCAAAGTGACGCCTGTCGACCACTCCTACCCAGCCTGGTGAGCATTATCAGAATGGCAAATTGAAAATGATCTGCAAAAGAGACTCATAGAGCTGAAATACGAGTATATTGTCAATGAATGTATGTATACATCCTTAAGGCATACATTTGGTGATGTATGCATATAGTTATGCACATGCATATATATGTATATTTCTCGTGTCACGGAATGATATGTTTTCAGCGCCAGCTTTGAGTCGCTTGCTATTGACAAGCCCTGGCTATGGTATTGCTTTTCTCTGAAAGTTAACTTGAATTTAATTTCTATGCAACTGCAATACCATTGTAATCATAGTGAGACAACATGTCGTCATAAGGAAAAGTTGTTGTTATTATAAGCGAGTTTGATCACATGTATGAGGGGCCTCATAAATGTACTTTTTGATGTCCAAACTTAAAAAATTATGTTAGATTGAAGGCCCCTTCATTTCATCACTGAAGTGTGGCTGTCTTTTTCTCAAAGTCCCAACGTTTGGAGGTGGTGATAACATTAGATGTTAGGCCGTCAACATTTTTTAGCTCCAGTTCCACTTCAGGATGATCGCTTTGATTTTATTTATAATCTCAGTGAGTGGCCAGGAAGAATCTGGTCGTATATCGTGCATGAAGTGCCTGCGACTAACAGATATTCCATCCTGTTTAAAAATAACTAACTAGAGATTGGCCCTAGTCTGTTACGATTTTGGATTCTACCGTTCTTACTTTCCCGGAATTTTCTCCAATATGATTTACGATCACCGTGTTATAAATTTTTTGGAAGTATATATGTATATACCTCTACAGCCAACAATTGAGCCATTCTCATAAATTTTAAAATTCTCAACTCTGTTGCTAAAATTGCCGAAAGATTATTCTCTATCACGAAACGGTGCTTAAAGGTGATGGCAGTAAACGATCGTGAAATGTATTCATCCGTGCTTTCGGGAAGAAGACGGAACTCTCAAAACTTCTTCTCGATCTTAACTAGTCAATATTCGTAAATACTTTAATCTAATATTCAAAAAGTATACGGCACATTTCCCTGCAAAGGGAACAAAAAAAAAGTTTTTTACGTTTAGAACTGGTAAGTTAGCCGCATGGTCAAGCAGTTCAAAACGTAATAATTTTCGCAATGGGAAACGTTGAGGTGTGAGAAGGTGCCCTGTTTTGGTAAAACAGGATTTTAGTTTTCTGAAAATGAAGCCGTTTTCCGTAAGTTCTGTTTTTTGCTTGCCAAGTAATGATGCGTAGTAAGTATACCCTGTAATGGTTTACCTTTTTGCAGATAATCGAGTAAAATAGCTCCACTATTATCTCAAAAATTACTTCGACATCAATTTCCCAGTCGAGAAAACTTTCATTCTTTTTTTTTTGAAGCCAGTTCCCCTTTTGCAGTACACTGTTTGGACTGTATTTTTATTTCGGGCGTATAATGTTGTTCCCAAGGTTCATCTGCAATAATCAATTATTGCGCCTAAAGTTCTTCAACAGAGCGTTGGAAATGCTTATTCGAATACGTTTTTGGTGCGATCAGTTTTCTCATATCTAAATGTTGATATATTATGAAACAAATATTTTATTTTGTCGGTCGTCTAGCACCATTTGGCGAACTTTGACTATGTTTTTGTCGATAGTTGCAGTCTTTGTACGTCCAGAGCGTTCATCGTCTCCCAAGCTCTTAAATTTAGCTGTCCAAATTTGACTGTGGTAAATGATGACTCCGGCCGATGATTGGTGGCTGCAATCACCATATGGTTAGCATCACGTACTGTCATTCGGAAGGCCAGGGTTCGCGTCCTGGTTCGACCAACATTCAAAATTATAGAAAATTAATACGTTTTCTAGTCTCTTTTTAGTTAAATCGAACTTTCGTTAATCTCTTCCTTATTTAAGTCAAATACTTGAATAGCATACTTACACACAAGCATTTCGGAATTATTCCTAGCATATTTGTATGCATGAAAGTCGGATGAGAATGTTGCCATCGTCTACTTTATTGGCGCGATTTGTTATTTGAATTCAAATGCTTGGCGATTTACCTTAGCTGTATACATACATACACATACACATATATTACATATACTTGTATTGTATGTATCACTGCTGCTCTTATTTTTGTTATTCTGTATTTAAATGTATGCAGCACGTGATATATGCATTGGCTAACTTTGTATGGTTGCCATAAGTTTTCTTGTTGATCGCAATTATTTGCGGAATTCCTTTGGAATATATTGACTCCAACCAAAACCAGGCAGCGTCAGCTTTATGTGATTGTTTGATTCGCTGGAAAGTTCATACACACAGCACGCAAACACTTACGAGTATGTATGCATAAGCGTGGTGCAGAGAAATACCTAACTGGTTAGAAAAAGTACTAGTTTATAACTAGGATTTGTTTTATTTCAATTAGTTAAATTTTTTTTTTTTTTTAAGAAAACAACATAAACATTGACGAGAATGTTTTAATTTTTATAATTTTTTAGGATATTATTTAAATAAAATATCTGATTATTATTTTATGATTATGAAATTATTATGTAAATTTGTTGCAGTATAAACGAGTGAACAAATTAACGACTCATTTACATTTAATTTATATTAAGCTTAATAATAATATTTTCTTAAATCACTTTTTAGGCCACTTTAGAATTTTCAGAAAAGGTTTTTTTTCCTCAAATGATACGTTCAAACAATTTACAACCGATTCACTTGAAATTTTCACAACATCTTCAGAAATGCATTATCTACATAAGTACGTAGGATTTTTTTATCTTTCATAGTTTTTTTTTTATTAACAATTTTTGAACAATTTTTTAGGCCAAATTGTTACTCTTTCCTTTAGAGACCCGGCATTTTGTCAAAAATGCATATATCGAAAAAATCCTACGTACCTCTGTAGCTATTGCTATTTACAAGCGGAAACCGTTCAACACCTTATTAAAATAAAAAAATTACAGGAGCTGTGTGGTTCCCGAATAAAAGGAAATATCCTAGGGGGAACGCTGTATAGCCGCCATTTTAAAATTAATTTTTCTTAAAAAAATGGTTATAAGCAGTTAATTATATACATAATAAATGTCTTTTGTCAAAAAAAAAAAAGATTTATTTAATAGTTTTCCCGAATAAAATCTCAAAAAGGCCTATTTTGTGTCCCTATAGAGTGGCCTAACCCCTTAAAGAAACATAACACTGATGGAGATATAAAACCGAACTAAACCATATTGAACAAGTTTGAGACTGGTATATTTCTTACTGAAATCTGACAATTGTCATCTCGCTGGATTTTTCTGTTTTAAAAACGCCAGTTGCTTGCTAAAAAACAGTGGTCCCATTGGTTAACAAACTAGTTTCATAGTCGTTCTTAACTAGCTCCTTTCAATGTAGATATTTTACTGCAGTGCCGATGCATTTGCGTATGCCCCTGGAGAAAATTTTTTATGCATTCGCCTGTAAGCTCATACTGCACTCCTCACATTGTCCGAATGTACGTATCGAACAAATATAACATATATATATATATCCATATATGTATGTAAGCTCCCGTGTTGGTGGCAGGCGAGAAGGCGACGTTTACAATGAACATTAAAGCGCAACTAGGCTGTCTTGTTCGCTTTGACTTTGGCTTTGGCTTTGTGGTGACTCTCGTTGACTTCGCTGGTCTTTTGTTTGTTAATTTGTCATGAAATTTGTTGGTCAGCGCATTTTTTAAATGGCTAAGCCTCGGCAACCGATGCAACGTATGCACCACAATCGCATATAGTATGTATGTTTGTATGTCTATAGCGAAGCCAAATAAACAATTTGTAATGAAATTTGCATACATATCCAGGAATGCGCATATGCGTATGTGTGTGTGTGCAGATCCGATGAAATTACGATATGTTACCGGCGATTGCTAACCACCATTTAAATGTGTGTTAACACGACTTTGTAGCGTCAGGAATGAGAAATCGCTCATAAATACCTGCATTGAGTACATATATATAGATATTTGTATGTATTTACTTACTACTATTGTAGAAATAATCAAATGGATAGTGATGGTATAATGACGGCTGCTCTTACGACAGATTTGAGTAAACTAATTTTCGTAAATGCTTATCTCAGTTGAACACAAAGAGATTTCGGAAACCGTTTAAGCAGATTTTTTTTTTCAAAATTCTCCAAAATGGCATTGTAGCTGGCCGAATAAGCTATGGATATATTTTCGAGATGCAACAGAAAGGATTACTGATGCCGGATCTCCTTGTTCGGATGAGAATATACTATCTAGAACGTCACTTAACATCTTCTTACAGTCTAAGGTTTTTTTTTTTTTTTTTTTTAACAAGTAACACAAAAGTGTAGTGCCTAAGGCTATTTCAATATTATATCCAGCTCACTTAGGGGAACCTCGATACTGTTAGCTAATTTAACTAATAAGTCTCACTATCTTTTTCCCGTTCTATGGCTTCTATCGTCAAGCATTTATAGGATGATCCATTTCGAGGTTCTCTATTTTTTTAAAGCGAAAAATACAAAAAATTCAAATTTAATGGGGAATGTTTATTATCATTCGAAAGAACATTCTTTGGCATTTATTTTTTGAAGATTATCTCTTTCAAATGTTGGCCGCGGCTACGTCTCGATGGTCTATCCGTTGAGTCCAATTTTCGATCCCTCGTTCGAGCAGTTCGACTGGTAACTGGAGAATGACACGCGAGATTGCACCAATTCCGGAATCGAAGCGGTATTGTCCGCATAGTCCTAAGACTTTACATATCCCCACAGAAAAAAGTCTAACGTTGTGATATCACACGATCTTGGTGGTCAATCGACTGGCTAAAAACGTGAAATTATCTGCTCACCGAAATGTTCTCTCAATAAATACATTGATTGATGCGATGTGTTGAAAGTGGCGCCGTCTTGTTGAAACCAAATGTCGCGGAGATCACAAGCTTCAATTTCATGCATCAATTAGTCGGTTATCTTGGCGCGATAACGATCGCTATTAAGGTTACGTTCTCACCGGCATCATTTCCGAAGAAATATGGACCGATGATTCCACCGGCCCACCAACCATATTAAACTGTTGTTTTTTCAGGATGAAATGGAAGTTCTTGAATCTTTTCAGGTTGGTCTTCGTTCCAAATGCGGCAATTTTGCTTGTTTGCATATATACATTAAGTCAGAAATGAGTTTAATCGCTAATCAAAATTTGGCTCGAAAACGTCGGATCTTCTTGGAACTTTTCAAGAGCCCATAGAGCGAAGCGATGCCGCTTGGGAAGGTCGAGCGGCTTCAGTCTTTGCAAAAGCTATATTTTGTACGCTTTAAATTTAAGATCTCGACGTAAAATGCGCCAAGTTGTTCCATACGTCAGTCCGAGTTGATGCGAACGGCGCCGAATAGACTCTCCGCGGTCTTCGCGTACACTCTCAGCTAGGGCCGCTATACGTGGTCTATTCAAAAATGAATGCTGGATCTCAAAACAGGTGATGGTGTTGCGAATAGTTCGCTCAGTTGGCCAATTATGGTGAACAATAAGTTGAGTGAAGCGCGCGAAATACATTCTTTACAGAGCGTGAATTTTCGTAATAAATTTGAATGATTTGTAAACGTGTTTTAGGTGTGGATCTTTCCATGATGAAATGCTAAACAATACTGAACAAAAATAACATGACAGCTTGACACGACTCACGTGTGATCTGTCAAAAAAAGGATATTGAAAAAAGTACCTCTTTTTTGTTGCATTTGTGAGGAATACTCAGTCAAAAAGTTCAGTAAAGTTGTAAAAGATTACATAAAAAGCGCTTGCTTTTCGTAATTTAAGTTGCAAATTGTAGATGAAAACCAGCTGTGGGCACCCCAAAATGTTTGCAAAATATGCTATGAATATTCGAGATAGTGGTAACAGTGGTAAAAGAAGTCGAATGAGGTTCGGGCTGCAAAAAATAAATCACTTGGATTTAACGGTCATTTTGCAGTGTCGATTTTCGTAACGTTAAAACTGATTTATCCTGACTTACGATTGGTTAGCATACCTTAACCACATTCAGAGGAAGTACCTGATCTAACATTTTGTTCCATCCGTCAACCATCCATTGAAGAAACCTATAGTGAAGTGTTTACGTAGTCTAAACATTTTACTCAAGTCAAGAATTAAATGATTTATTAAGGCATCTTGAACTGTACTTGAGATGTTGGCAGCGGGAAAGCAGAATGTAATATACCCTATTTTGCTTACAAAAGATTAAATTATATTGCCCCGTTTGCACATTAAACTAAGTTTAATGGAACAATATATGAAGATGAAAAATGGACAATATTTCAATATTTTTTTATATAACGAGAAAATTCCTTAGTCTAAGCATAGAAAAGATAAAAGCGGATATATTTGATGGCTCGCAGATACGAATATTGATAAAGATACTGATGTATCAAGTTAAACCACCAGTTTGGAACTATTTGCGTGGAACTCGCTTGTTGAAGTTACTGAAATCTTTCTGGGAAATCACAAGTTAAGTAACTATTCTGAAATGTTTTACAACATACTGGATGCAGTTTGTTCATCAAAGTACATTACGAATTTAATAACGGATGTTTTTGGTGTAAGTACTTTTTTCTGTTTAATTAAAAAACTAGAAAATTTCACGTAGAAAATCTTTGCTATTAATTCAATATATTCTCTGCTCTGTCTGTACTAAATAAACACTAGCGGTTTTGTGGCTTCAATGCGTGCTATATTTTGCACTTTTTTATAGAGTAGCATAGATAATTGATCTCATGCAACCACTTTTGCACAGCGTTGCCAGAACTTTTTCTCTAAATTAGCAGTATCATTTCCAAAAAATGGAAGGAGTTACAATTTATTTCAAGCCACCTCTGATCGACCGATGTGCGCAATGCTAACCACTCGTCTATCTATTACTATACTCAATCAGTTCAGATTTTCTCTGCAAGAAAGATAGCCAAATGGGCATTAAACAGCCCAATTTTACTGCTGCTTTTCGGCGCAAATTCCCGATATTGAAGAATAGAATAGCCAAGTAGATATGATTGAAATTAATTGGCTTTCAGCTTTCCAGCTTTCTATTAAAGACCCTTTCGACATATACTACAGCGCCCATATATAGGCGAGCAAGCTAGCAAGATTATCCAACATATCGTAGTACATTTGAGCCCATGGGCCGGTGGTTTTCTATAAGATCCTTGAACGCACCAAGGAGTTAGAAAATTCTGCTCCTTGACGGAAGATACCCAAATGAGATGAGTATGAATGATATGGATTTATGTAGTATTAGATTCGGGCCAAATTCATAAAGCTACTTAACTCTTTCCGGAACTATTAACTTCTAAGCAAGACGACCAAGTTGTGATAGACGAAAAAAATGTGTTTTGTGTTCTAGATGCGAAAGAACTCCAAAGTCTTAATACGATCTCGGACAAAGAAGAACTTTTACTGTTTTATAATACAAATTGCAGAAAGATTGAGGTGCGCTTTTGAAGTTGCCAAAGGACGACTTCACAACGTCTATATATATGCGATAAGTATATGAAGAATTCATCCACGTATTTCAACCTAAAATAAACCACTTCGCGCAGGCGCTAACAAAATATCACAAGTGCGATTACCTTGTAACTGTAGCAAACACTCCGTCGATAGAAGGAAATTGTCTTAGTAAAAGTGGCTACCATAATGTCACAAGTGCCATGTAATCAGAGGTTCAAAGACAAATGAAATGCTGAGCAGTGAACAGGAATTAACGTGGGTTTAACGCACGGAAACGCGTGGCACGCCAAAAGTCAGCAAAACAAATGGCACTCTCATGCACACCTTTGCATCAACAATACGTATGTATGTGTATTAAATAAATGTAAATAATTTGAGCACATGAAAGAGCGTCCTGTACTCAACAGACAGCTTCCACATACAAATTATACGAATGCAACTCTGACTGGCTGCCAAAAAGGCATGTTGCACGCCTGTGTGCTGCATCTCTGTCGCACTGATCAACTTGAGCTTGTTGAGCTTGATAATTTAGCATAACCACAACGCATGCTCAGTGCGAAGTCAGTCGACTTCTTGGCAGCTTTGGCTGGCCTGGACTTGAAGGCATTTACGATAAATTTGTGTGCAAGTCATTTGACAACGTACGGCGGTCGCTTATTATTAACATGGCAGACGGTTGACATGCAAAGTGGCGGCTGCAACGCCACCAGCGTGCAATCGGACACGTGAATACATAAATACTCACATCACACACGGTACATTATGAGTGAGTATGCCTGCTTAAGCATAAATGCTGAAATCAGATTTTGTAGTTGCATTAAAATGGTAGTGTTGGGAGTTGACGTCGAAACTCCTGCCATTGGCATTAAAATCACAAAAATTTTCAATCGATTTGAGCGATCGAATGGATCGTAGCCATATTGAGTGAGTACTCGTACTCACAATTGGAAAACGTTAAATTAGTGACCGAATTGTGTGTGCTTTTGGCTATCATTGCGACGAGCAAGTTTAAACTTGGAAATACCATATAGTTCTTGAATAGATGGAAGTATTGACAATTTCAGATATTTCAGCTCACACCTAGTCTGAGTTAAATATAAATTGGCGACTAGCTGCAAGTCAAATGGGTTTACAGCGTATTCCATAATCATATAAGAGCAAGCAGGCAGGCAGTCAGAAGTACCCCTTTGACCGGCGCAGAATAAAAACCAGAGCGATTTCTTGTCAGTTGCATCCTATTCTGGACCGTTCGGTGATGAGGTATTTCGTTTTATAGATTGTAAAGTTCTGCATCTTCAATTTAGCGCATGAAATTTAGTTTCTCCTCTTAAATGTAGAAAAAAGGCTAATTATTTAGATAGGTGCAAACAAATATTTTTAATTTAAAAACTAATCATTAATTATAATATTAATATTTAATTAAGTATTTTGAAGGTTGGAATACTTTAAGGTAGTTCAGGAAGAATAATTGTTTTATAAGAAAACTAGCATAAGGAAACATGCTTAATTGATTGGGAACAAGAAATAGCAAACAAGATGTGCTAAAAAGTAACGAGAATTTTTATTTTTTGAATAAAATATTTATTTGTTCATCTACATTGATGTTCTTGTCCACAAAATAGTCTCCATTAGCGATTTTATGCACTTGGTGCTAGCGCTTCTTCCATTTTCCGAAATACTTATTTAACTCGATCGTTGAGATAGTCTTTAGTTCTTTCAGCGATGCGCTTTTATTTTCAGCTTCAGCTTCAAAATGACAACCCTTTAAGGTTATCTTTATTTTTGGAAATAGGAAAAAGTCACACGGAGCAATGTCTGGCGCAAAGAGTTCACCAACAAACAAAGTCATCAAATGTTTTTCAAGAATTCCGGACATTTTTTCGGATTGCTTCGCGCAAACGGTGTTGAACTTGTAGGTAGTATTCCTTATTGACCGTTTAACAGCATTCATGATGCACTATACCGTTAAGATCAAAGAACACAGTGGGCAAAAAATTCCCGTTCGAATACACTTGTCGAGCCTTTTTCGGTTTTGGCGAACCAGAATACCTTCTCTGCGATGATTGACCTTAGCTTCGACGTCATATCCGTAAGCCAGTAATTCATATTCTTTTTTACACTTTATTATATTTTTTAAGCGAAGTTTGATACAATCTACAATCGGACTCTCCAGCCCCGCAAAAATGAACTGAATATTTCGGTTTAAGAATAAATCATGAAATAAAAAAATCAATAATTAAATAATTGCTGTAAATAAAAATATGAAATACTAAAGGAAGAGAAAATTTTATTTAATATTTGAAATTTTACTCAAACTTTTGTAGCAGGTGGAAAACATTCTAAAGAGCTTATTATGATATTAAAGGGTTCTGACTTTGTAATGAAATAAATTTCTTTTCCTTTCGAGTGATTGGTACGCTGAAACTCCGTCTATGTTTGAGCTTTCTTTTGTTTTTGGAAAGCATACGTCAAAAATGTCGAATATAAGGAAATTATATTCGATAGAATTCGCGTAAGATGTCTTGAAAGTGTGGAGCAGTTCGGATTACTTCTGTTACGTTTGTGGCGAAAAGGATTTTGCGCCTCAGAAGCGGTCTCCAACTCCATTTATAAAAAAAACTGCATGTCTGCATTATTTCGGTTGCAAAATAGGGAATAAAGACAAAAAGTGGACTACCCATATCTGCCGCAATTCATAAGCTTCAAGCCAGAGAAATCGGTCAATGCATCGGCTATGCTTGCCCAATGATCTAGGGAGAGTCTTCAAATCATATTAATTAATGCTATTTTTACAAGATATATCCAAGAAGAAAACGTTAGTTATCAATTATCCCAATATAGCATCTACCATAAGACCTGGTTGATATGTAATTCACATGAAGGATTCATACGATAATATGATATACCTACTAAGGTTGTATAAAATACAACTTTTGCTGTTTCTTTTGTAAATGGTAAAGTCGGACAAAAAGCACTCATTACAAGAGACAAGACATCACTATTACCCCCACTGCATATAAAATTGGGCCTAAAGAAAAATTTTGTCAAGGCAGCATTTCAGTATCTGCGTCAGAAATTCCCGAGACTAAAGAAGTAAATATTAAAAAAAGTATTTTTGTTGGACCTCATATTCGAAATATTTTGAAGGACCAATATTTTTATAGCTTACCATATATTAGAGATATTTCTATGAAGGACTTTTGCTTAGTGGCCATAATTTCACAAAAAGTAGACAATTATTTCATTGTTCTTAGGAATATCGTAACAAAAAAAAAGGTCTAAAAGGTGCACTTCTTTAGGACCTGGCCCAATGTGAACTAGCTGTGCCCGCTTTCCTTGACATGTCTTACTTATGATACTTGTATGTCTAATTGAGCATAGAACTATTTGAATTAAAAGTTTTGCAGTGCTTTTAGCAAAGCTACATTTGGTCTCTTTTCATACGTTCTAGTATAGTTCCATTCTGTTTTGACATTTGGCACAGCAAAGCAAGCAGTGGGCCATCACCTTCACACTCATACTTGCACCTTTTTCCCTGAAATATGCGGAGCTGTAAGTGATTAACACTGATAAACTATAGAGAAAAGATATCGTGATAAGTCGAACCCTTCTATGCTTGCCGAACACTGTTCGACTCTTGTTTACATAATCCAGAAACAATTTACAAAACAGCAGTAAAAATAACTAATATAAGTCTAGTGTAATAATATCTACTTTTTAATTTGTTAAAAATAATTGAGGAAAGTTTTTGATTGCCATTCACCTGGTAGTGGCCAGAAACGATACATATCGTTCAAGCAGCTCACGACTCCCGGTCTTAGACCAAGTATCCTCTGCGTAGCTGACAAATATCCGTTTGGAAGCGAGCTAAAGTGAGAAGGCGAATGTCAAATCTAATACAGAGGCCATTTAAAGGAGCGCAAATTTGTTATTGGGTTTGTGGTGGAAGAGAGACTCCGTAGCTAAGTCGCCAAGAACCTAGAACGCACTTATGAGCGTTGCCCCCGCCGAGATGTCAAAATCGAGCTGACGATTTCAACGCCAGGATGGGCAAAGAAGATATCTTTGGCGCAACAATCGGAAAATTCAGCCAAACGGGCTGAGGCTGATTGACTTCGCCGCGGCTCCAAATATGGTCGTCTCCATTACCAGATTCCAGCACACAATAATTCATGAAGATACATAGCTGTCACCAGATCGAAAAATACACAATAAAATCGATCACATTGTGATATACGGTTGACATGTATCCAGTGTTCTCGATTTGTATACGTTCCGAGGGCCAAATCCGACTCATATCATTATCTTGCAGCAGCAAGGATACGCACCCGCCTCTGTGCAGCAAACGACCGTCAACAAACACAAGGAAGGTTCGACGTCGAAAAGCTGCAATCTGCAGCTCTCTGAGCGCACTCATCAGCAACTCGATATAAGGGAGCTGTGGAGCGAACTAGCAAACTCTTTACGTACCACTGCTTCGGAAACAATTGATTTTGAACAATGCCAGAAAAACATCTGGTCGAACTGCACTGGAGAGAAAGCAAACTGCCTACCTAGGAACTTTGCGATCGATTACAACACGTATGGGGTGTGATAGGTACCGAGTGCTGAAGAGGGAAGTGAGATGCATTTGCAGATGAAAAAAGTATGAGAGTATAGTATGAAAAGCTTGAGAAGCTGGTCGTAATGCTCGGAAATTCTTCGGACCAAGCAGGTAATCTGGTGACAGATGTTTAGAGCATACATAGGGTATGGAGGGAACACTTCAACAACCTGCTCAATGGCAGTGAAAGTGAAAATCCCCAGAGTGCGAACCCGAAACCCCAATCGATGACGATGGTACAGACTTGTCATCACCCGCCTATGAAGAAGTTAGAATAGCGATTGCCCGTTTAAAAAATAACAAAGCGGCGGGAGCCGATGGCTTACCGGCAGAGCTATTCAAATACGGCGGTGAAAAGCTGACAAGGTGTACTCATCAGCTTCTTTGCAGAATATAGTCGGTCGAATGCATGCCCGACGAATGGCGAATGATGTGCGGAAGTACAAAAGTACTACTGTGTGGTATTGTATAGAAGACAATATCGCTGCCTGTTCTCTTAATACTTTTCAATTATTATTCCATTTCATTTAACAACAAGCCAAACTTGTCTTACTGTAAATAAAAAAAAAAAACGAAAAAACAAAAAAACTATTCCTTATTTTTAACCAATTTCCCAGCCAAATAATATGCTAATTTTCTGCACATTTCCATATTTTTAAGGGCATGCGCCACCAGCTAACAAACTAACCACAGATCAGACTTTACAAACACCATAAATAAAATGTAAATAAGATTTTGTTTTGCAGAGTGTTCGAAGAAGGCAAATAATTTTCACTTGTGCCCGAAAATATTGACTATTGTTGGCCACTTACATATTGAGAGTTGAGCCAACTAATAATCGAAGTATTGGGCAGTTGTATATGCATGCAGTTATATCTTTTTGTCTTTTATTTTATGTTATTTGGGTTTAATTTTAATTATTTATTTAGATTTTTTCACTTTGGAGAAACGAAAATTAAAATTATTGTCTATTTCTTTATATTTGGCTTGTGTAAGGTAATGATTATGGGATGAAGGTGGATAGAAGGAATAAGTCTGCACACCAAAACTGGACTTGCTAAGTTTTTTTATATGTATGTACAGATACATATATACTTTCTATATGTACTTGTATAAATACCAACCAATGTTAGCCGCGAGTTAATTATGTTGTTAACAACATGTCCACCTTCTCAGAAGACTGCTCACCTTCTTCACAGACTATGCACACATCCGGACATTCATTCATTCATACATTTAATCTGAGCCTTTCCCCTGTTTAGTTGTTTTGTGTTTGCATATTTTTTTTCCTTCAAGTTGAGTAATAACACATGACACGTTTACATACACACCACGCCCCACATAACTTATGGGAAATAATTAAACTGCTCGCAAGTGAAGAGGCATAGAGTACATATCTGTAACTACAGGAACCTAGTGTATGTGGGATGCCACAACAAAGTGTATTCTGTTCTGTTATATGAGTATGTGTAGTTAGAAATAGATAATGTCTGGATTTCAACTTCGGTTTCGTCTGTGACCACTGGAGTTCGGTGCGTTTTCGGTTAAATTTCCGTAAAAACAAATTGAAATTAACGGAAATGAAAAGTTTGGTTTTTAAAATTTTTCTTTTTGATTTTGAAAATTACAGAGTGCAATCAAAAACATTTTCTGAATAATTGGTTGAGGATCGCGGACGATGTCTCATAAAGTAAACTTATTGTACTCACCCTTTTTTCTCGCTCTTGCCGACGAATTTCTTTAGGATTAGAGCTAGGACATCGTGAAAGATATGACGTTTCGATTTACTCAATGCAGTGAATTTTTTGAGAAGAACGAGGTTTGTTTTCTTCTGTGTAAGCTCTGATTTAGCCGACACAACTATGTAATTTTTGGAAAAGTTACTAAAAAAAATCTGGCTATTCCTTACTATATTTTGATATATGCATGTGATTTATGGTCTGTTTGAAATCTATTCTGCTGTACGGTACTGGAGCTGTACACTCAGTGTTGGAAGTAGTCAGTGTTTAAGTGCTGCTCCATAAGAATGCAGAAGCGTTCTATATCCGATTGATTGTCTTTAAGTAGTCACAAAAGATCTTTGTTCCTGTGTCTGTTTTGCTTTTTGACTATCGGTGAGGCTTTACAGCTGTTAGTAGATTTCCTCTTCTGAGTGTTCTTCATCTTCTAATTAATTTACGTAAGCGCTGTATGCATGATCATAGCTCGGTGTGGGGAGGATGGAGCATGTGCACGCAGGTTAGCTTAACTTGTAGTGGCTTCCAATGTTAGCGTCAACACACATATGTTAAAGTAGGCTTATTGTGGTACAACGATGTTTACCCGCTGCTTGTAGCATTATAAAGCAGTGACCTGTTAAGATTTCTACGAGTACAACCTTAGAGATATCCTCTGTTTTGAGTGAAAGATAAGGCCAATGAAAAATCGAAAACATAAGTCTCGGATGAGACAATCTACCTTTAATGACGACCACGGTAAACGTTTTAAGGATCAAGATATTCACATGGAATGTGTAAACCATTATTCCATTGATTTTTCTGTGAGAACTACCTGGAGCATGTCTTATTTTTTACCGTCAAAACCTTCTTTTTTTCCTTTCAGCTAAATTAGGTAGAAGTTCGATTCGTTACGGTGCGGCTCGTTCCGCTTCGACCATAAACAAACTGTTAGGTTGTTTTCTAATTATAAATAAAGCTCTTCACTTTCGAAATTGTGCTTCTGGGAGAAGGGCGATGGTATTACATTGGCTTAGCTGCTACGGAAGTTGTTGTTGTGATTTTTCCAGTTGCACAATTATTAATGCAATGCAAACAATATGCCGTTTACGTGATTTCTTCAACTAATTGCTAGGAATTGTGTCACACCAAATACTTACAATGTGCAGAGGTGGCAATGTACGGAGAAAGGGGACTGAAGTTAGGGTTAAATAAGGGCTGAACTTTTTGATATTTTTTTTCTAATAACTACGTTAATTGAAATTATTATGTGGAATTATGTGGACAGGAAGTCTTCCGAAAATGAAACTGATGTGAGAGATTTGTTCATTTTTAAGTTCTAAGATTTCGACTTCTCATAAGAGTTTAAAAGATAACTGCTCTAGCGCCTCGGTATGCAGCTCTGAAGTTTATGATCATATTGTATCATATTTTAGGCTATTCTGGATCCAAAAACAACATTTGTCCCACATGTTCCTATCCGGAGTCTCCACGTTATGATCTTTTGTAGATCAATCCCCTTTTACTATAACTGATTTTGACAGACAAATTTAAGATTAGTTACCATATCATTTATATTTATATAGTTATTTAGTTCATTCCTCAAAACACCCCTGCTCAATATCTTTTTGCTTTCACCACTGTTCAAACGCGCAATTAATACCACGACTGCACCAGCAATGCATCACGCATATTCCACCGCGTTGATGGGGTCACGCACGCGTCGTTGATAAGACTTTTGAGCTTAGCTTGATTGGCAGCTCGCATTCACAGCGGAACTTGTTGAAGTAATAAAATGACGTAAATCATAAGCAATGCGCTTACCAACGACACTAGCAACGGTAATGATAAGTGGCGTGTTGCAAGTGGTGGCAATGGTGAAAATTGAATTTTCTGCTTAATGCTAACTTTACACCCCCTGCCCGGCTCCAAACATGTTTTGCTAATTCACAGGCAATGCATTATTAGTTCTCTCCATATACAACAGTAGCAACTGCAGCAGCAAAAGTAGCAATAACAATAACAACAGTAAGCAGCTACTAGCAGTTGCAACATTATATACGCTCTACGACCATACAAAGAATGCATGAATACTCGTGTTGAAGAGGTGGTAATTTATGTGTTGCAAACAGGCTCGCAGGCTGGTAAGCCAGTAGTGGTAAGTTTTTAGTTGCAAATAAATTTACTTTACATATTTAAAATTCTACTTTTCAGCTCATTGCTTGGTGTCCTGCAACGGCAACCCTCCGGCTAGGTCTTTGTGCAATAAACTTGCTCATTAATATGCAAGCATTCACGACTATGCGGCTCAGTCGGATGGTACGGTGAATGAAATGGGCTATTCTTGAATAAAGCCATCAATGCTCTTCGGTACTTTAAATTTTTATACCTGCATTTGCGACAGATGGGATAACTATATATATGTTATATAAACGATTTTTCAGACTTGAAATTTCGGGTCAAGAATCCGTCGGAGTTTGTTCAGAAATAAAGCTGAATAAGCGGAAGGACGTCAAAAATCATCTAAGAGCGTCAAATTTGGTTTTTACACTCGTACGTTGAAATAAGCATTGGTACTGAAAATTATCGAAATCGGAAGACCGATTCAAAAACCTTCCTACAACTGATTTTTCATATATGAGAAATAAATTTTAAACCTAAAATGAAAAACAATAAATTTAATATGTTCATAACAAGTAAAAAAGACTTTGGTATGGTTGAAGACAGCATTTATTTTATGTTATACATTTCATGCACATGGAATGGTATATTAACTTTGGTCCGTCGTATGTAAGTATCAGAACGAGAAGAGATAGACCTACCAAAATTTATACCAATTTTATCAGAATCACGAGCTGAGTTGATTTAACCATGTTCGTCTGCCCTTCTGTCCGTCTGTCTGTTTGAACGCAAATTTGTCCCTCAGATTTTGAGATATTTCAACCAAACTTGGCAGGCAGATGCACATATACGTTTAAATGATAATTTGTCGCAACTAGCCAGATCGGATTTTTCTTCCTCTTTAACGTAGACACCACTTACGTGATTTCAAGGTTGCCATTGTTGGAGTTGTTAATGCTTATTCCTAGATATACAAAATTATCGAAATTATCGAAGTTATGACTGCCAACAGTGACGTTGGAGCCAAGACGCAAATGCGTTGACTGAATGTTCGATTAGCTTACTTCTCTAACTTGGGAGAACTTACGGCGTGGTTGTTATGGCCAATGATATCAATATCAGCGGCATACGCCAACAATTATTATTTTCAATATATTTTCTCCAGCGTCAAATTAAAGAAATCATACGATAATGAGTCACCCTGTCTAAAACCTCGTTTGGTATCGAATGGCTCGGAGAGGCCTTTCGAATTCTGACTGCGCTTCTAGTATTATCCAAGGTCAGTTTACATAGCCGTATGAGTTTTGTAGGGATATCAAATTCAGACATAGTGGCGTAAAGGCAGTCCCTTATCGTACTGTCGAATACAGCTTTAAAATCGATGAAACGGTGGGGTGTATCGATTCTTCTCTCTCGGGTCTTCTCCGGGCGAATGGTGAATATGTGGACAATTGTGGATTTTCCAGTTCTAAAGCCAAACTGATAAGGGCCGATCAGTTTGTTGACGGTTGGTTTTAACGTCTCACACAATACGTTCTATAAGATCTTCTATGCGATATTGAGAAGGCTTATACGACGATAATTGTCACAGACAGCGGGGTCACCCTTTTTTTGATTGGGTAAAGCACACTTATGTTCGTCAGGCATGCTTTCGTCCGACCATATTCTGCAAAGAAGCTGATGCATACATCTTGTCAGTTTTTCACTGCCGTATTTGAGTAGCTCTGCCGGTAAACCAACGGATCCCGCCGGATCGTTATTTTTTAAGCGGGCAATCGCTATTCGAACTTCATCATAGTCGGATAATGACACGTTAATACCATCGTCATCGATTGGGGTTTCGGGTTCGCCATCTCCGTGGTTTTCACTTTCACTGCCATTGAGAAGATTGGAGAAGTATTCCCTCTATACACTTAGTATGCTCTGGACATCTGTCACCAGATTACGTCCTTGGTGCGTACATGAGCTTGCTCCGGTCTTGAAAGCTTCTGTAAGTCGCCACATCTTATCATAGAATATGGCAGCATTACCCTTGTGAGCCAGCTTCTCAAGCTATTCATACTCACACAATTTGGCCTTTTTCTTTTTTCGTCTGCAAATGCGCATCGCTTCACTTTTCAGCTCTCGATATCTTTCCCATCCCGCACGTGTTGCAGTCGATCGCAAAGTTGCGAGGTGGGCAGTCTGATTTCTCTCCACTGCAGTTAGACATTCTTCATCATACCACCTCTTTTTCTGGCACTGTTAAAAAGCAATTACTTCCGAAGCAGCCAATTCTCTTATATCGAGATGCTGATGAGAAAACAGGTGTGTAAGTCGAGAAGAAAACCTGCTGTTTGTCTACTGTGATTGCAGCTTTTCCACGTCGAACCTACCTTATGTTTGTTGACAAGCTTTCTTTTTTGCACAGAGATAATGATCCTAGGCCAAAATACTTTCTTTACCCATCCTGGCGCTGAAATTACCTAACACAATTTTTACATCATTTGGCGGGCATAAGTGCGATCTAGAAGAAATGTTGAAGAACTTCGATTTAATGCGGATTGTGGCTAGACGTTCATCCACCGGGGTGAATGCCAGAACTCGGCGACGGAGTCTCTCTCTCACCACAAACCCAAAACCATGAAGCCTTACTATCAAAGGGACCTTTCTCGCCGAAGCTATTATCCAGAGCAGCAGATATAATTCTTAAATTATAACCTCTGCATCCTAGAAAATTCTTTATCGGTTTCGAAGACGGTGGAGAACACTTTAGGAATCAAATCTTACCTGGATTTTTTATACTATAAAATTATTATATATACTTCAAACTCAATAAGATGAGCACCGTTTATTGTATAAAATACTACCAGAAGCCTACATAAGAGCCACATGTTACCCGGAATTCCTTTCGTTTGCAACTTTTTAGTTGAGTGCGAAGTTGTGATGCAGTATGTCGACTTGCGAAAATAACAGCAACAAAACAAAACTCCAATCACCAGTATAAGCAATCATTGACAGTCATTTACTAAAAAGAAGAAAGAAAAAATTTAGGGAATGCAACCTGTTAACCATTCAGGGTTATGCTCATCTTACTGCGAACCAATTGTGCCTAACAATTCCAACGATCATTCGTTCAGCTACCAACATACTTGCACATAGATATGTATTTGTTGTTCGATGGCGCATTCACCGAACCACTGAGTACGACGTTCAAGCGCAGCTGAGTTCTGTTGTTCAGAGTAGCCTGGCAGCACAGCAGCGTTCAACATCGATTCGTTATGATTGCATGTTAAATGATTCCCGCTGAGTTATTACGAGACAAAATCCTTATTTATCGCCTTCTGATTTATTTGTAAACGCTTTTCCATCTTGCTAACAGCACCTCCCAGCCTCTCTGCTCCTCCTCCACCCACCGCACCAATTCGCCTCATACACAGTCTTGACTCACGTGAAAATGTAAGTGCCTGCGCTGGCTGTTCGTGTAGGTTTGTTGGTTTGTACGTTTCATATATTCGTTTGCCTGTCGTCGCTTAAACTATAAGAAATATCCTTGCCCTCCCATTAAATCCAAGTTGCTACGGTCATACGAACTCAATTTGGTTTGTTCCACACTTGCGACCTGCTGTTTTCGAACGCGTTAAACATATATGTGTTTCTGTAGGTATGTATGTATATCTTCATTTTAATGCTTTGTTTTCGTTGTTGTTCGGATTTATTTCGGTGCGAATATTTGTATTGCTTGGTCATATCAGATGCCAATTCAGGTGTTTGCTCGCCATGTGTTCCACCAGCGTCAAGCTCAAACATATCGTGGCATGTGCATATGGATCGTATGTAAATATGAATGTGCTTGTATGCTTCTGAATTGCAGTTTTAGACTCTTTCAATGTTCGTGTGAAGTATTTCATGTTTTCTCATTTCTTATCGCAAGATTAAGTTTAAAATTGTTTGTACCTTAATTTTGACATATTTATTTTTGGATTGCGTCTACACACATTGCGTCTCATTTCTTATCGCAAGATTAAGTTTAAAATTGTTTGTACCTTAATTTTGACATATTTATTTTTGGATTGCGTCTACACACAGGGAGAATTGAATTTGTTCGTGAATTTAATATATTCTGCATTAAACAGAGATTCATTTAGTTTATGAAAGTTTAATTTCAGGTTCTATTAAACACTGGTCTCTTAATCGAGTAGTACCAGGGTGACCGAGCTTTGCACGGATGCAAGAAGTTTTTTTTTAATTAACTAAAGAAGAATTTTCAAATATTAAAGTCTTAGTTATTGTACAAAATAAGCTTTTAGTTATAAACCAATACTACTTTTGCGAGTATGGCGAGGGTTCTCTTTTGCGAGAGGAACTTTTAATGTAGTTGGGCGCTTTTTGCGAGAAAATGCTACATGTAACATGCCATGCATGAAAATGGGAGATATTAAAGCTATTTCTACCTACTCGAAAGTTTGACCTTATGCTTTATGTATGTATGTTATAGTCATGGCAAATGCAGTTTATATCGGGTATGAAATTAATAACTTTGGAAAAATATTTCGCAAAGGACAGTGATTAAAGCAATATTCATGATTTGAGAGCATTATAAAAAGTAACAGCTGAACATATTTTATTTTTTATAACATCTGAAATTACTCAATATATATATATATATAATATATATATATAATATATATAATATATATATATATATATTAAATTTTGAAAATATTGAAAGTATTTCGGGCTTATCATGGCCTACTCCAATATTGAGATATTGAGTTTTTTAAGCCAAAATATTACGTAAAATTTGCTAGTATGATGGCCTACTCTGTATCTCTTCAGATAGCACTTGGGTAGATGCTAAAGAATGCGTGTACAAATCTTGACCGAAATCGTTGAAGTCGATTAATTCCTCGTTTAAAATAATAAAAAAATAAGTGACCAGCCTATTCTCAAATATATCGAAATTATAGGAATTCTACTACGAATCATTTGATACCCATATTGTGGTACTCTCGCGAATATTCTCGGAGATAAAACCAAATAGGTTACGCTGGAGTGCTAAAAAGTACACACGTAAAAAATTCCATCGAACTCGTTAGAGCAGTTTTCGAGATCTTTAGATAAGGACCGGTACAGAAAGTTTTGCAAATTTTTAACTTGCTACGCTTTTCTTCTACGCACTAAACAAGTTTGTACATTTTGACAAATAATCCAAATATAGGATATAAAAACTGACAAATTCCAACGGATTGACGTATACCACCGGCAAGGATCCAAGAGGTGAATCTCCTAAAAATTCAACGGATAAAAGCCTAGATCATATAGTTGTATCCATGAGAGAGAATCGTTCCATGCCAACAAGAGATATTGCCAAAAAAACGCAAGGACTTCCTATGTACAAAGCATAAAAACTTAAAAAATAAATGATTTCAAAACGCAGCAAAAAATAAACCGGAAAAATAAATTTCTCTTGCGAAAATTGTACGGAACCAACTGGCAAACAAAAACTTTGTCTTTGTCACCAGTTTCAGTCAAGGCAACTTTAAGATCATATTCTGGAATCCGAGAAATTGTGCAAAACTCTCTGTACCGGACTTTAGTTTTCAGCAGAGTTTCCCATGCAATTGCCAACTATAGAAGGCATCTTTGTTTGCTAATGCCTTAAAGTTTAATCACTGCAAATATAATAATCTGTCTTATCTAGAATGGGCGACGAAAAAACTATTGGTCGAACTTCGCTCTTCATATTGTCTCTACCGCTCTTAGCAGCTGAACTCTGTCTAGAGACATGTTGCTTGTATCCGAAGGATTTATTGGATCTATAAATCGACTCTAATCGTATAGGCAGGAAACTGGGATACAAATGATCCTAATAGCTCATGTTTATCCCATATGTTTAGCATCTCTAAAAAATAGTTGCAGTGGAAAGGCGGTAATTTGGGACTTCCTTACATTGTTTTGAGAAGACGAATGTCTTGTAAGCGCTCGGCTAAAGTAAGTCTATGAGACCATAACTAAAGTTAGGACTACTGAGTATCTGAATCGCTGTTTTTCTCCCTTCGGAAAGGAAGGGAAGAAGCAAATGCATAATGGAAGCGTTGGTAGAGCTTTTAGTTTACCCTAAGGGACGACGATGTAATGCCCTCGAGAAGTAGATATAATGCACTCCGAAACAATTGAGAATAACTCTCGAGTTTACATTCGAATGCTTCGTCTTTTTTCACTTATAGAATTGCCGGAACAATCGGATGAGTGCCACATTATCGACTGGTTGTTATGAGAAACTCTATTCTATATCACATATAAATGATTGGCTGGTTGGTTGGTTGAAAGTGGAGGTTGAGAACTTGACTATAGGCGGAACTTAAAACATTGTGTAGGCTCATAGTGCTTATCTGCATATACCAACCTTAGATATTCACTGGAGAATAATGAGGTAATGTCAAAAAACATGGCAATTTGTTCGAAAACTTGAAGTACTTTTGGAACTACCTTATATGTTAATTTGAGCTCGCTTGTTAAATGACTTCAAGCCAAGGTAACCTTAATTCTTCCACACTATGAGACAATCGATTCGCGATGCACATCTTCAGGCAGCAATAACGTCGAGACAACGTACAACAATACAACCGCAACAACGATTAATTTGTTCAACTTTATCACAACGAGCGAGCGAGGGGCGAAGAGTAGATAAGACGCGAAGGGGTTTAAAAGCGTGTTTTGCACACCTTATTATCCAACCGGGTGCCCAAGACTGCGTGGATGGTAAAGATGTTACAAGCTACATATGTATTCGTATATGTAGGCTTGATTATAACGCAGAAGCTGAAGGTTTTCCTACATTCATTCAAATATAAGCAATCTTGGTCGTTTGGCTGACTGAAGCATCGCCAAGCTCTTGCTTTGCTACACCGCAACATATTTATGGGCTTATATTAATAAAATAAGCTTTGTCAGGTAATTTACAATGCATTTCCACGACCAGATTAACAGCTCAAAACAGCAACAATAATAATATCATACACACATACATAAATGTTCAGATACTGAACCAAATGATTTCAACTAAATGAATGCTTGCTGTGCGTTGTTAATGCCAAGAAGGTGAGATGAGCAAATCAACAGCTAAACGAGTTAAGAACGGTCCAGAATGTAGGAGCATCAGCAGATGTTGTGCAGAGTGGAGAGCACATTTACTACGATTAGACAGATAGGCAACTACCAGCCAGACTAATCTGCAGCAGGATGAGGGGCAGTTATGTTTGTGCTGTTGTTGGAGTTGTTTCTGTTGGTGTTGATATCGTTTGGAAATGGTGTTTGCTCGTTAATTAGTGAATATATTTCGTATAATCGGTGTCATATTAGTTATAAATTGGATAAATGCGCAAAACGACAATTTAATTAATTATTAATTCTCGATTTGCGCGCAAATAATGCATGTATTTAGGAGCGCAATTTAGTTTGGAACTCTAATGAAATTTTTAAACTAGTTTGTAAGAATCTATAATTTTGACCGACTCCGAATAGAGAGAGAAATCAATTAGTTCTTAAAAATGTTAAAGTGTAAAAAAGCTCGCCTGCGTTATGGGTGTCACTTTCCGAGGTGTAAGTTTACGTCTTCCTTAATTTAATTGCCACTGCGATAGTGTGGATGTCTGAACTTTGTGCAATTTTCACTGCCATTACTTTCTTCCAGTTATTACCTAATCGTGATTACTTTCCTCCAGAAATTCTGTTGACCTCCTGCTAAGTATCCATAGAAGTGAGTGAGATGCTCAAAAAACTCGAGAGATTTTCTGGGCTGAACATTTTAAGTTGAGTGAAATAATGGGATTGGTTTGAAGTTTTGGGTGTTCCTTTATGCGTTAGCGATAGTCCAGATCGAAAAATAACCGAGTTGTTTCTGTACGAGGGCTCTATAAGTACTATAGTGACAAAGATGTGTGTATTTTTGATATAAGAGAAAAATTTCCTCAAAAAATGCTCAGCTGTTCGAAGGCGGCTTAAGATAAAGTGTAGGATCCTCTATTTGTTGAAAAAACCACCGAGGAGTGCGCCCAAATGACTTCAGGGGTTACAAAATGCCATATACATACATACATACATACATATGTATGTGTAGACAGAGTTTACATACGGCGCCGATTTCGGTACGCTGCTGTCTCAGTCGTCGCATTCTCCTCCACAAATTTAAAGTGTCAGCATCAAAGTCGCCCATTGGAAACTCAGTCATACTAGATTTTGTCACTGACTTCATCTTCATGGAATTTCAAAATGACTCTAATTTGATTTTTAATAGATTTTTTACGTTTTTTATTTCATTATAATAAATAAATTATTATGTAAAAAAGTTTGTATACTTATAAAATATAATAATTTTTTTGAATCTAAATATAAAGCAAATCGCTCTCATGTCCACTTCACGGAAAAACAATTTCTCCACATATTAATCTATAGCTATCTATGTTCCAAAAATCAGGAAAACCACACAATTAAGGTTTTTTTCTAATAGATCGATCTCAGGTCAGGAGGGGGGAAGGGAATTTCTCCTCAAATTAACCGAGGCAAATTATCCGTGGTCCAAACATCAGGCAAATCGAAACATAAATATCAATATCATTTTTTCGAACAGATCGGTCCCAAGTACATTTTCCAGAATCACGTAATTTCTTTGTTAAGATATACCTTACTTTCTGGATATGCCTCGTGGATTGTACCGATCTATAATAACCACTATATTTATAAATACCAAAGCAGAAAATTGTATAAGGACCTATGTACATCAAATATCTAGAAAATTTTCAGAACAACAAACGACAACTCGTTTTGTTTAGATTCCACATCTGGCCAACTAGGTCGAATAATATAGAGAAATGGAAGATAGGAAACACAAGTAGAATTTGTGATCTATTGCAGTGAGTAAGGGATCCTCTACGTATGCCGTATGCTTCTACCAACTTTTTCAGTGAAAGCAAAATAACTGCAAAACAAATTTGTTTGTTATCAGCCCTTTTAGTCAATATGTAAAGAATTGTTAATTTAACGCCATGAAGCGGCAATCACTGGTTACATATTTAAAAAGTTCAAGTACGAATTCACCTTTTGGCGAGTTATTTACGCAACCGGCTTAGCGGATTCTTAGAATCAAGAACAATCATATAAACTAAAATATCAGTTTAACAGCGAAATGTTCGTTTATTCGAATTCATGCTACCGCCCATCTTGATATATTGCCTCGATCAACGTTGATCATCACTTGCTATTTGTTGTTTTAACTTTCCACTTCCACTTTTTTGATTGCTACACATTTGGGGCTAGATTATATATAAAATTACATATATGTACATACATCAGAAAATATCCCTGCAGAGAAATGTTGGAGTTTCATTAATAATATTTTTTATTGAAGAGCCTTTACGACGTCAAAAAGCTGCAATCACAACAGATAGAAGAACGGGTTCTACTCCAACTGCACTACTGCTCTCGCATTCATCAACAACTCGATATAAGGGAACTGTGGAGTGGCTCCCTATTTATCGTTTCTGAAGAAACAATTGGGTTTCGGTAAGGCCAAAAAAGAGCTGATGCGATGAGGATTATTATGTCGAATTGGGGAAAAAACAGACTGCCTACCTCGAAAAACTGATATCGACTACACCATGTGCGGGTGGGATAGATTTCGAGATTTGAAGAGAGAAGCGGGACGCATATGCAGAATGTGAAAGCGAGTTTGAAGAGTTTGAGAAGCTGGCCGACAGATGTAATGCCCAAAAATTCTACGAAAAGATGCCGTGACTTACAAAAGGTTTCAAGACCGGATCATACTCTTTTAGAACCCAAAGAGGTGATCTAGTGTCTGATATCTAGAGTAAACTGAATTCATGGAGAACATACTTCTCCAGCTTGCTGAATTTTAGTGAAAGCGAAACACCAGGAAATGGCTCGTGCGGATGGATGAGAAGATTTCAATTTTGAAAGCATTAGATGGCTGGTGCGCTGTTGTTAACTCGGCCATAATCGCGTAAGTGGTGTCCACGACAGTAAACAGATGAAGAAGTCGAGCGGTTCGTTAACAGGTGTCTATAACCTTACCTATAAAATGGGGAATATATCGCTTCAGGATCATCGATTTAAGATTCTCCATTTATTTTTGTTAACAAATTGGAAAAGTGCAAATGATTTCTCACAGGTTTGTTGCCATCTTATCAGCCCCTCAGATATGGCTACTAAGCATTTCATGGCATAGTACATACATGCGAGTACATACAAATACATTTATTCATACTTCTATCTTTGGGTCAATATCAACTGCATCAGCATGTTTGCCACTTTGTCTGCCTCGGTTGTCTGCCTGACTGTTTTCTGCTGGAATTTCAAGCTTCCTAAATTATCTTATAACTTAATTCATTAATAAATTTATGAATTGCCTGTTATAAATTGTTGAAATTTATTATCGTCTCCACACTGAATCATGTCGACCTGATCGTGGCCTCCATCCTAAAGCCCAATGGCCAATTGCTTTTTCGCTTTCGCTGCCTGCCTTCGCTTCGCTCCACTCAGGCTCTGGCTTTGACTCTGCTATCGCTTGGCAGTTTACACTTTATTGTTGTTGAATTGGCTGACTCGTTATCGTTTGCTCTTTTGTTACCTCATTTGTATTGAATGCAACAACACATGCAGGCGTGTCTGTATGTTTTAATTCTCATATACAGATTTTAGTTTTTTTCTTGATAGTGCCACATGTTGACAAAGAAGAGGAAGAAGAAGAAGTTGCTGTTGATACAAATGAATGGTTCGGATTCAACCCAAAAAGGGGGATAAATCTGTTTGGTTTCATTTTAGTTTTATTTTTCTCACAGTTGTATTTTCTTGCTGTGGTTGTTGTTGTCTCTCTGATGCTCAAAACATTTAAATGAGTTATCAAGGATTAGTGCAGTTATTCGGGTCGCTTTTACTTTGTGTACAAGTATGTGAATGAATTCTTTTTTTAATTCCTATTCATATTGATAAAAGTCAAGACAAACACACACGCCTACATACATCTTTTTTGTTACTCGATACTATTGTGGCACCTTCGCAGATCTTTTGAGACGCTATTATGCGGCATTCTCGTCTAAACGTTGATTAATTTACTTTCATTGATATGCTAAAAAAATATATTCCTAAACTTAAGTGAGTTTCTTCCTCTTCTTGTTTGTTCTCTTTTTATTTAAGTAGCGTTTATTAATTACAATCAATAAATTTTATATATTTTAAAAGAGTTTAATACTTTATTAAATGGTTATAATTAATAGTGCCAGCGAGTGCTCTGCGGTAAGGCGATATATACATGTGCATACATACATATATTTTTACATATGTATATATTAGCGCGACAGGAAGAGATTAATTCATTGAATAAACTCTCACCGCGAATACCATATATTTTATATGTTTGTGCTAGCTCAACTAGATTCGTTATGTCTTAATATGTAAGTTAACAACGTTATTTACTTTAAGTGTTAAATCTTTATATAGCGGGCCTGAGAGAGATAAAGTGATTTATTGTGCAGAGAAAACGGGAGATTATATTAATTAATAAGATTTTATTATAATTGTGTCTTATTTGGAATTAAATAAATAAAAATAAAAATTTGTCGAAAAAATTAGTAAAATCTGCTTAACGGTTGATTTCATCATAAAAAATAGAAGGTAAATGTGCTTTCAACTACTCCGTTACGTTACGTTACTTGGTCTTAAATGAGGAAAAAAAATTCTAAAGGTTTAACGAAGTTGGTAGGTGGTAGTTAGTAACACCGAGTCTAGAAAGAAAATGCTTTTTTTTTTAATTAAAAATTGACAACAGGCCTCAGTTTTAGCGATAACCTCTTCATTCGAGCAAAATTTTTTTAACGTTGAGCATTTTTTTGAGATCTGCAAACAGCCAGTATTTGCTGAAAGCCAAATCTAACGAATACGGTGGATGTGGAAGCAATTCGAAGTTTAATTCATAGAGTTTAGTTATTGTTTTTATTGCATTATTGAATTGTAATAGGGTGCATTGTCTTGATGAAACGACATTTTTTCTTCCTCAAGATAGTCGATGAATATTACTACACTCCTGTTGCAGCCAATTGTTGTGCTTTGGGTTCTTTGACGAGTTCACCATTTGATGTCCACTCAGATGACATTCGTTTTGATATCGTAGTGGATTTCGTCTACTGTTAGATATCGACGCGAAAATTCCGGCGTGTTTAATTTAAACATAGCCAAACACTGCTCAGAATCATGAAAATATTGTTGTTCTTGATCAACAGTGAGCATGCGAGGCACTTACTTTAAAAAGAGTTGTCCCATAGATAAATGCAATGAAAAGCAAACATGTTCTGTTAATTACTTTACGATGCCACCTTATTCACTCAACATTATTTTTCGATCATTCCAAATATTTCTGTGGATTTCTTTTCCTGGTATAACCGCTTGATTTGGACGTCCACCGCGTTCTTCATCTGCGACGACTCATGTTTTAAATCAGTAAACCAACGTTTCATTTGGTGCTTTCTTTTGTACCCGACCTGCAAATAACGCCCAGCCCGCTTATAATTTGCATTTCTTTATAAAATATCGTAAAAAAGTGTATTTTATAAAAATTAATAAAAAATAACAGGTGAAATGGAAAATCACCGGCCTGACACACAGATGGAATTAGAAAGAAGTAGAAATAATTTTTAGTTAGATCTAACCTTCAAAAGATGCGTGTATTAATTTGACAGCAGTCGGATCATTAGTTTATGAATAATAGCATTTTGAGTAAAGCAACTTTGTTATTCAGAAAAAATGGGTAAAATGGAATTTCGCGTAGAGGTTGTTACCGAAGAAAACATCGGAAAAGCCACAAAATGGTTTTGAATGACCGTAAATTGAAATTGAATGAAATAGCAGCTACTCTAAATATATCAACTGAACGTGTACATCATATCATTCACGAATATTTGGGTATGAGAATGCTCTGTGCATAGTGGGTGCCGCGCGAGCTCTCTTTTGACCAAAAACAACGAAGAGTTTATGATTCGGAACATTGTATGGAAATGTTCAAGCATAATAAACCCAAGTTTTTGCATCGATATGTGACCATGAAACATGGCTCCAGCATTTCACTCCGAAGTCCAATCGACAGTCTTCAGGAACCCACTCCAAAGCGTGGAAAAAGGCAACAATCGGCTAGCAAGGTTATGGCGTCTGTACTTTGGGAAGCGCATGGAATAATTTTCATTAACTACCTTGAAAAACTAAAGACCATCAACAGCAACTATTACATAAAAAAGGCGCTGTTTCACCGAGCACATGCACCGTGTCTCAAGTCGGTGAAATCGATGGAAAAAATTCAGGAATTGGGCTTCGAATTGCTTCCGCATCCACCGTATTCTCCAGATCTGGCCCCATGCGACTATTTTCTGTTCTCAGATCTCAAAATATTGCTCACTGGGAAGAAATTTTCGTCGAATAAAGAGGTGATCATCGAAACTGAGGCCTATTTTGAAGAAAAGGACAAATCGTACTACAAAAATGTGTTTTACTGTGGTAGGCCGGTGACTTTTCAAATGACTTCCTATATTAAGAGAAACTGATAACAAAGTGAGGTATTCCGAAGAATTTCCCTTTGGTGTTTTTCAGTGGCTAATTCTCAAGGCGGCCGCGATAACCGAGTGGTTAGCATTGCCTATTCCATTTGGAAGGCCTGGGATCGAGCCCAGGTTCGACCAACATCCAAAATTATAGAAAATAAATTTTAAATCTAATTGCTTTCGACCTTCAACAACATTTGGAAGGCCTGGGATCGAGCCCAGGTTCGACCAACATCCAAAATTATAGAAAATAAATTTTAAATCTAATTGCTTTCGACCTTCAACAAGGAATGCCAAGCCCTCCGAGTGTATTTCTGATATGAAATAAAAGGTTCCTCATAAAAATCCAACAGCCGTTCGAAGGCGGCTTATAAGAAACTGTAGGCCCCTCCATCTGTCGGAAAAGACATTAAGAATTTGAGGAGGACCTCGGCCAAAAATCGCTCCAGCGGTTACAAATATATACAATATATATATATATAATATATATATATATATATATATAATTCTCAATAGTACTACTTTTTTATTTTGCCACACTATTTGTTAGGGCGATTTCAAACCGAGAACCTACCTAGCGTTCGGGGGTTCCTGGTCGTTACAACTCTATTCAAGCCGTTGCTTCGCTCTAAAGGCATTTTTTCTCATTAGGAAGTTGCATAAAATTAAAACACAGAATTGTCTTTGTTTTGGAAATGACTAAAGTGGTATCACTCTTAGCACAATAATACTCACACTAATGAGTGGGATACCATGCAATTCTAATAGTTTTTTATTAGGTTATACCAAACTAAATAGCACATACATGTTCTCTCAAAACTTCGATAAATTTTGTCGCAGATATAACTGTATTTGAAAAAAAAAAAAACATGAAAAAAGTGTTGTCTTCGTTCATGCCGCTTTAATGCTTTACATAATAATAACTCTCATATCGGAACCAATCGGTCAAATAGAGGATATGTGATGTAGTCTTCCGATTTCGATGATTTTCAGTGCAGAAAATTATTTGAAATTCACGCTCCTCGATGCCATTTTGCCGCATTTTTGACGCAAAATCTCATATCTGAAGAAATCGATGTATGGAAGCTGTATGTTACAGTCTCCGATTTCAATGATTTTCAATACCAATGTGCAATTCCCTATATATGGATAGAATAACAAGTTTCAAATAGGAAAAATCGGTCGTATATATGTTATAGTTGCCGATCTGATCGGTTCCGGCAAATAATCGTAAAAATAAATCAATACATCTGTGCATCAAGTTTGTTTAAAATATCTCCAAAAAAACATTGTAATCAAAGAAAATAGTGAGATGGTGAATCGGCATATTTAATTTTTTGCAAAGCCATAATCTGTAACAATGTAGAATTTTAAAGTGCAATTTTTTTTATCACCTAAGAATTTGCAAACGGATATACATAAATGATAATTAGATTTTTACCTTTTTTACTTTTATGCTCGCTTAGTTTAAAGCTTTCAATAGTAAAGTTAAAAAAAAACATGCACACATTGTTCCATAAGAACCCTTTGAGCTATCCAAACCTAATCTTAGTGAGTTGAAGAGACAACTTCATTTGGCATTTACTATCTTCATGATCAGTTATTGCCTCTTTTGATCATAAAATGAAATGAGAAGATTTTCAGCGATTTAAAATCTAATTAAGCGCTAAAAATATGCCATAAAATTTAAAAACACATACATACTTACATACATATGCATGTGCATAAAAAACTTACGCAAACAACTTAATGAATGTAAACAAGGTATTAAGATGCAAACTTATAAGCACACATAAGTACATTTAGGCATGCTAGCAACCAATGCAACGAGTTTGAACATTTACTTTGATATTTTATGGCTTAAGATCTGTATTGCATCTACATATATATGTACATATATATATGAACATATGTAGTATGTTACATACGGACGTTAACTCTGCGAATTCAGCATTTAGTATGTCGATTGACCGATGATCTGAAGTAGCTTCTTCAACGCTTGCACATATATGTAGTATTCCAACGAAGACTCTGCATGGCAAACTCTTGCCCAGATATTTTTTCGGCATTCGTACTTAAGGCGCTGAAAAATTTGCCATCACATAAATAACATTTTATTGGCAATTTACTGTGCGATAAAATTAATGTGCATACAGTTTGCAACATTGGTAATTTATGCAAATAAAACGATCGTAAATTTGTCATTAAAGCGTTTATTAAATGATCGTTTATTAGTCTCACTATACAAGAGAAATAAGTATACTTAAGCGCACATACAGCTTCAAAATGATCGTTAAAGCACACACACACACACACACATAAACGTGATATGTAAAAATGTAGAAAAAGCGACAAATATGGCGGAAAAAGGTAAACACATTAACGACAGTTAACGCGGTTAAAATGGTCAATTTGGTGAGGATTCACAATGCGGTACCGTGGGCTTCAAGTGTGCAAAAATGCTTTGAGTTGGATTTTGTTTTTAGGATTTTAGGATTTTAAGCTGAACTTTTGCTACTACTTTGTGGTGTGTAATGTTCTGCAAACAAATGGAGGCACTACAGTTTATTCTAAGCTGTTTCCGAGCGGATGGTGGATTTTTATGAAGAGATTTTATTTCATGTCAGAAATACACTCGGAGGGGTTGACACTGTCTGGAGAAGGACGCCTTTTTCGAATTATAATTTTCTATAATCTTGAATGTAACAAATTTTCAGTCCTTTTCTTCTTCCTTCAAATAAATTTCATTATATTAAATAAATTTCCTTATATCTTATTATATTTTTCATTTATTTATTATTTTTTTAAATAAAACTCTTTTTTCTTGATCCTACCACATACAACAAAGAACTTCTTTTTACGAAATTAGGCTTTTTACAATTTAAAACGTATTAAAATATAATTATGGCAGCTACAAGCAGTTCTTTACAATGATTTTGGATTATATTTTTTTTTTCAATTGGTTCGTTTGTTTTAGTTTGGTGAACTTTAAATTTAATAAATTGTTTAGATATTATTCTTATAATTTCCACATAAATAAATAATTTTTCAAAATGTTCTTACTTTCAAAAATTCAATTTCAAATACTTACGTTTAGGACCAGAATAAATAAATAAATAAATTGTTTATTACTTTATATTTAATAATATTAATTAAATATTCTCAATATAACCCTAATATGCCACCACTGTGCAACGAAAATCACTAAAATTTCACTTGTAATCATGCATTCGCGAATACATATGTACATATGTGCATAAATCTCATCGTGGATTGGTGGCAACCTCTCAGCTAATTAATAGTTGTCCGGTTTGACCATGTTGAAACTCTTGTTAAAAGCCCTTTTCACATTATAAAAAAGTTGTTTCTTAAAGAAGAAGAACAGTAAAGAAGTATTTAGGTGCAACTTTAAATTTATGTCATGGAATTCTCTTTGTTCGATTAATAAATTAAGTGACTAACAGTAAAAGGTTTACAAGTTGACAGCTATTTAATGTTATTAATACTCCCGTATATGCACATATAGGCATGCATATATATGGACGTGTGTATTACGAATTAACTACCAACCAAAGGTTAAGGTCATCAATATTTTAATGTCTAATTTATGTTGAGATGCGGAAGCACTGAGGCAATTTAATAATTTAATATATGAGTTGAAAAAAAAAACATTAATTATAAAAATAACTCAGTCTGAAGACGGAATATTAGAAAGACTAAAAACTGAATTTCGAATGGCAAGGTCGGAGTTCAGTGGAATAGATCTAACACCTACGTCCTTTTATACCTAAGCAAAAGGTAGCAAAATCAGTAGCCATAGCAGTAGCCATGGTAAGCAATAACATTTTACCAACACTTCTGTCTGAGTATGTCAGTACTTTTGAGGATCTATAAACGGTAATATATGCAGCAGATATGGTAATTAGACGTTCCACTGGTGAGAAGATACGATCCAAAATGATTGGTAAGCATGACTGTAAGCATAGACTCAAAAGTTTCGAGCAGGGCTCGGAAGAATAACACAGTATATACGTGGCCATCGTTCAAAAAAAATATTGAAATGATATAACAACCACAAGAAAGATTATAAAATATCCTCAAAGTAGTACCGACCAAAGCAGCATGACCTCAAGCTCACGAGTAGTCACGTTTTGATTGCTCATTACTTTACATCATTCCTTCAAAATGAAGTTCAAATACCCGCATTTATGATTAGGGGTCAAGCTCATCTTTAACTGAAGGAATCAGAAAACATAAAAGATCCCTCAAAGTATCGCCCTTTTGCAGGTAACTCTAAGCTTAACGCACAAAAATGGACTCATAAGAACAGCTCCAATATCTATTAAACAAGAAATGCCCTTATTGTTTTGCCTCGCATTAAACCCGCTTTCATCGATATCAAATTAAACAAACTACGGGTTCAATATAAAAGGGTCACGTTCGTCGCAACATAACCTTTCCCACCTATTATATATAGATGACATTAAGCTATATGCTTAGAAAAAAACCTTAGCTAAAAACAGTACTGTACAATAAAATGCCATTTACCACACAAACATGTCGTAGAATTAGTGTGGAAAGTGGAAAAATTGTTATGCGAGACATTGAGTTATCAAACAATGAAAGGATTAGGGCCATGTCAGCGAAAAACATACACATTTGGAACAATAAAACGATCTGACACATAACTGGAAAATGCCCAAAGAACGATAAGGACAGTACTTACTAAGCTTACTAAGTGTCTCCTTGCAACGAAGGCAAGGAGGGCAAAGAATGGTAGACATTAAGCATCCAAGACACTAAAAGTCTGTATACAACCTCTGGCTGTTTTTTCCAGTGTATGCCAGTCAGATGTTAAATATACCAAGCTAAATTTAAGTGACACCGCAACGAATGATATCCCAACAGACGTTAAGCATTTTTAGACATTAATTTTGCAATGGAAAATTAAGTCAGTCTACAGAAAATATCCACATGTAATAAATCAGTCAGAAATGCATACAACGATTGGCTAAGCAGATCCGAATTTCAAATACAAATCAAATGAAACAAATTAAAAAAAAGTGAAATAAATTAATATAATATAAATTAAAAAAATAAAAAAGATTAAAAAAATAATAATAAATACTAAAAATAAGATAAAATAAAATTAAAAAATTAAATTAATAAAAAAAAAGAAAAAAAAGAAAATAAAATAAAATAAAATAAAATAAAATAAAATAAAATAAAACAAAAATAAAAATAAAATAAAATAAAAAAGATAAAATAAATTAAAATCATATAAAATAAAAAATAAAATAAAAAACTTAAACAAATAGAAAATAAAATAATATAAAACAAAAAAATTAAATAATATAAAACAAAATAAAATAAAACAAAATAATATAAGATAAAATAAGATAAGATAAAATAAAATAAAATAATATCAATTAAAAATTAAAAATAAAATCCAATAAAATAAATAAAATAAAATAAAACAAAAATTAAAAAATAAAATAAATACAACAAAATAAAATAAAATATATTTAAAAAAAAATAAAAATAAAAATAAAAAAAAAATAAAAAAAATAAAATAAAATAATAAAATAAAATAAAATAAAAAAAATTAAAATAAAATAAAACAAAAATAGAAAATAAAATAAAATAAAAAAGATAAACTTATTAAAATAAATAAAAAATAAAAAATAAGATAAAAAATAAGAAAATAAACAAATAGAAAATAAAGAAAAATAAAACAAAATAAAATTATATAAAACAAAAATAAAAAATAAAATAAAATAAATTCCAATACAGTGAAAACAAAAAATAACAAAAAAATAAAAATAAATATAATAAAATAAAATCAAATAAATAAAATAAAAAAGTATATAAAAAAAAATTAAAAGATAAAAAATAAAAAATTAAAAAATGAATAAAAAAAAAAATAAAAAAAAAATAAAAAAAAAAAAAATAAAAAAAAAAAAAATTAATAAAAATAAAATGAAATAAATATTATAAAATAAAATAAAATAAATTAAATATAGAATAAAACAAAATAAAATCTAAATCTAAGAAAAATTAAAAAAAAAATTAAATAAAAGTATTTGGTGGTTTGTAGATTAACAAGAGAGATATAAAATGGTTAGCACAAGCGACTTCATTTTTGTGTTACCTAATATTCAAAAGAACTGACATTCGAATTGATCTGCTCGCGTTTATCACGGATCAGTGATGGTCAGCTCAATTAACGAGAGAGTCGTTATTTGCTGTTTATTATGTAGTGACTGCCTAAAGCAAAATCTTCATATAAGTTATTGTATAAGCTTTTTATGAGACTGTATCATGAATAAGGATCCAAGGTTTTGCTGTACCCACTCTTTTCATATCGAAATATATTATTTAATTTGATAAGTGCTATAGCATTCCAATTAATTGTGCAGTCGAAAAGGTGTGTATCTAAGAGAAGTATTTTTTAAGGCTAAGGAAAGGGTAACAACATATGGGTGATATTCTCCTGAACAAATAGATATAAGGGTACTCGGCGTTCATCGTGAACGTCAGAGGCGGGCTGATATCGGCAAGAATCGAATTCAACTCATAGCAAGAGCACTACAGCCAACTGTTCTGAGAGTAGCGATAATTTCTTGAAATCTTATACTCTTATCTGGACGGTTATGCAAGCTTTTTTGAGTAGCTCCATTTATAGGAAGAGGTGAAGCTACTGATTTTATTATTCTTCAACAAACTCAACCTACATATATACTAAATAAAATATATATATGAATAATTTTATCAATTCAGTTTCATTGCGCAATAGAAGTGTAAAGATATTTTGCTAATGTGTTTGCTTTAAAATATTTTATGCGCAATGGCAAACATAAATCATTTTCGGCACCTAAAATCGAGGAGCAGAAAAAAGTATCGAGCATTTTCGCGAAGATTTATTTATATGTGTGTATAAATAAATATTTAAACATATATATGAATGTAAGTATATGCGTACATACATATGTATGTGCATAATTTTTGTAAGCGTAACGATACCTCAAACTTAACTCGATTCGACTAAACGAGACAAAAAAAGGATCACATGAATGATCGGCGATTGGTGACAACAAAGTTGACGTTTGAAATGCAACAACATTGACGTGGAAGCTTGTTTTTATTCACAAAATAATGTTCATGTTTTTTTGTATTTATTTGTATTTATTTAGCTTGATAAAAACACATTGCTGCCGTTTTTCTGCGTTTGTTTGCTTGCGCGCACAAAATTATGAGCATCAAAAGGCAGTTATAGTTGATTTTGATCACATCAGTACTGATAAACTGCTATTTGAAGTTGCCGATTTTGCTTCGAGAAAGTGAGAAAACAGATAAACAGTACAAAAAACCATCGAAACTTTGCACAGAAGGTGCGTGAGAGCAAGTCACAAACGCCGCCATGGAAGAGTTTAAGGCTGCTTAAATGCAGAATTAATTATTAATCCTGCTGTATATACTCGTACATATACATAGATATATATGTATATATATGACACTTTTTTGCCTACTAACAAACGCTTTTTGCTAGCATTTCAAGCAATCGCTTGACAGCTAGAAACGCCAATTCTTGCTGCCGATGACACCTTTTTGTTCGTGTCGTACATTTTGACAGCGAACATTGTCGTTTGCTCGCACTAACGGCGCGGTGAGTAATGATTCATTGTAAGAAGAAGCTTGTTTCTATTAAAAAAAAAAAAAAAAACCAAATTAAAAGTTATAAAAAAACGCAAAACAAATGTTGCTGTCCGCCGTTTTTTTTTAGGCTGTCTTCAATGGCTGAAGATTGTAGCGCCTTGGTGTTGCTGTTGATCACAAATTGGCTACAGGAGAAGTATGAGTATGTGTGGCTCATTGAATACATTTATGACATTGGCCGATTTACCTTTAAGCCACTGACGTCCTGCCATTGATGCTGTTTTTAATGCTAATTTTAATCATTATGATGATAATGCGGCAGCTGACTTGCACTGTGTTTGAGTCATATATGAGAGGGATTTATCTTTTCAATGCATCATTTGCACACAATAAAGTAGATTTATGTGAATATTCGTACCAACAGCAAGTTATGAAGGTGCTACCACTCATACGAGTATGTATTTTGTAAAGATTAGTTTAAACTGTAGTTAATATATACATAATTCTTAAATAAGCGCACAGATCGATCAAAAAAAGGCTTGTTATATGGCAAGTAAATCTATTTCTGAACTTATGTCAACCATTTTTGATATCACCTTAGTTCCCAGTATAGTTCCATTAGTTCCTTAGTATTGTAACGAAGCTTTCCTGTCGCCCCGGTGCTTCTTTAATAATCGCTGGGGTATACTCGCCGTGTCCAAGGTTCGCTTACAATAAATTTGTAAAATCGGGACACTGCGCAAATCGTTTCGTATATTAAACTTTATTTAATTCTATATGATCCCATAGTCTTAATTAAATAGTACTTCACTTAAAACTTTTCTTATAGTTAACTTCCTACCACCTGGTCGTGGTGGCGTGGCTTAACGGGCCGGCCGTGTTCCGTTAGCTGGATCCCGTTAGTATCTGGTGTGTTGCGTTCTGCCGCGCCTTCCGTTGGCGTCGCTGTTGAGTGCTATGCTGGCGTATGGGCGTCGCCGTCGTTTATTGCGGGGGCGATGCTCTGCCACGCCTTGTGCCGGCGTCTATCTCGGGTGCTCTGCTCTTTCACGCCTTGCGTTCTCCGTCGTGCGGTGCTTCGCCGCTCTGCTGGCGTATTCTCTGCCGCGCTGTGCTTCGTCGTTCTGCCGGTGTATTCTCTGCCGCGCTGTGCTTCGTCGTTCTGCCGGTGTATTCTCTGCCGCGCTGTGCTTCGTCGTCCTGCCGGTGTATTCTCTGCTGCGCTGAGCTTCGTCGCTCTGCTGCCGTATCTCTGTCACGGCACGGTCCGCGTCGGCGTAGGCGAACGGACGTCACCTGTTTCGCGGTTGCGCGTTGCTGTGGCGTGACTTTTGCTTGTGCGGGCTCGTACGAGGTCTCAAGCGGGTCCTGGTGGTATAACCGACACGTTCACCGCTTAAAGCCCACGACTCACTCCTACGAAACGACCCTTTCTTGCCTAGAGTAAAAATCAGTTGCAATTGAGGGGCGCTTCGCTAGTAGCTCTGGTCACGACCACAGCTCCGTGCTCACTCTCCGCTGTGCTGCTGTGTTGCTCCTTTTATAGCTTTCGTATCTGGTGTCGCTAGCTCAGATGGTTGCGTTGCCATGGTTACTGTTGTTGATGTAAAATGTTGCTATTGATTGTGTAGGCATGTGATTCATGATGACAACATGTTGTGTGTTTGTGTTTCTTCGATTTATCGTGTAGGTTGCGTGGGTGCGGCTTGTTGTGTTGTGGAATTGGTTGTGCTGTGTTTCGGCAACATGTTAAGTGTTTGTGTTTCATCGCTGGTTGTTGTTTGTCTGGTTGTGTGGGGTCGTTTTTGTGTGGGCCAAATTAATGAGGATTTATTTGGTCCTCACACTCCCCCCCCACTTCGAAGAGTCAGACCTCGGCACCGTGTATTTGTATGCGGGCCCTGCCTTTTGTCACCGTGACAACGTACTTCGGTGTGCGGAACCTTACCCGAGAGCGTCCTTTGCCTTCGGCGATGCGCTGGAATATGCCTCGCACGTTGTCCGCTATTTCCGGGAATTGGTCCAGCATCAGTCCATCCGCGTCCTGGGCCTCGATTACCACTGCTTGGTGATCTTCTCTTGTTGGTTGTGGTAGGCCATGTACGGACTGAGTATCGGCTTCAGCGTTTGCCTGCGGTGATGGGTGAGGGTGGTTTATGCTTGTGGCATTTTGCGTCGTCTTCTTGGTGCTTTGGAGGAACCGGGTTAGCATCTCCGTGCGCTTCTGGCTCGCCATTTCCTTCGTGATAGGCTTTTATTGCTGAGATGTTTACGGTTTTCACCTTCCCGCTGTCGTTTTTCCGTACCTTGAGTATCACTGGTGATACGTACCCTAGGATTTGGTAGGGCCCGTCATATTTGGGGGCTAGCTTTGCTGCGAAATTATCTGCGGCCTTTGATAGGTGGTGTTCCTTTACGAGGACTAATTCGCCGATTACGGGGGTCCATTTTCTCCGCCGTAAATTGTAGTGCCGCGCTTGGTCTACCGCTGCTCGTTCCATGTTTTGCCTTACGATTTTGAAGGCCTCCTGCATTCTACTGTGTTTCTCCTCAGCCGTGGTGGTAGCTGTGCCTGTTCCGATGTTAACCTCGTCGAACAGTGCCCCTGGCAGTCGCGGTTCCCGTCCTTGTACGAGGAACGCAGGACTGTACCCTGTGGATGCAGTGACACTGGTGTTCACGGCAAGCTCGATTTCCGGGAGGAGGTCGTCCCATCGATTGTGTTGCGATTTGGTGAGTTGTGCCATGATGCGCTTGACGGTCCGGTTTGCTCGTTCTGTGGGGTTTTCTTGGGGGGTGTATGGTGCAGCGAACTGTTGGCGTATCCCCATCTCCTTGAGGTAGCGTTGCCACATTGTACTGGTGAACTGGACGCCGTTGTCCGATATCAGTATCTTGGGAGTACCAAATCTTGCGAGGATGCGTTCCCTGAACGCGCGGTGAAGCCCGTCAGCTGTAGCACGCCGCATGGGGATCAATTCCACCCATTTGCTAAACCGGTCGAAAAATACCAATAGCATCGTGTTTCCGTGCGTTGATCGTGGTAGGGGCCCGATGAAATCGGCGCATACCGTGGCAAATGGTTCCTGGGCTACCTGTGAGAGCATTTTTCCCGCTGGCTTTTGTTGAGCTTCCTTATACTTCTGGCAAGACTCACATTGGCGTACATATCGGCTGATATCCCGGAACATGCCGGGCCAATAATACCGGTTGGCGATTCGTGCTACTGTCCGACGGATGCCCATGTGTCCAGCGCTTGGTATGTCATGGTTTTCTTTTAGGACTCGCTGTCTGAGCGGCGTGGGTACACATAACTTCCACGGGACCGCATCTTCGTCGTGTGACCGGCAGGGAATATGGCGGTACAGTTGCCCTCCTTGCATCGCATAGTCGGCGTACTTCTCCGGGTTGGTGCGTACTTCACCTACCCGCTTATGCCACCACTTGCATTGTGGCTCTGTCGTCGTTAATCGGAGGGTTTCTAGCGGTTGTCGGGATAGTGCGTCCGCTACTATATTGTGCTTACCTTTCCGATATTCGATATCGAAGGTGTGCTGCTGCAATTCCAACGCCCATCGCGCTATGCGTCCGGAAGGGCTCTCGATGGAGTTTAGCCATTTGAGTGACATGTGATCCGTGATTACTTTGAATCTGTATCCTTCCAAGTAAGGCCTCATTTTCCGTATTCCCCACACGATAGCCAGGCACTCCTTCTCGGTGGGCGAATAGTTGGCCTCCGCCTTGTTGAGTTTTCGGCTGGCGTACGCGATAACACGCTCTCCACCTTCCAATTCTTGTGTTAGTACTGCTCCCAGACCGAAATTGCTTGCGTCCGTTTGCAGGGTGAACATCTTTGTAAAGTCTGGGCATGCGAGTATAGGAGCTTCGGTGAGTTTCCCCTTGATGGTCTCGAAGGCATCTTGTTGCTCTGCTCCCCATTTCCAGTGTTTGCCCTTTTTCAGCAGGGCGGTGAGGGGCTGGCTTATCGTCGCGAAGTCGGGCACGAAGCGGCGGTACCATGATGCTATGCCTAGACATTGGCGAACTTCTTTCACGTTGGTTGGTGGCTTCAGCTCTTTGATAGCTGCTACTTTCTCGGGGTCCGTGTGTATTCCCTTGTCGCTCACCACATGGCCTAGGTACCGAAGTTCCTTCTTGAAGAATTCGCATTTCTCCGGGTTGATTTTGAGGTTGGCACGCTGCAGGCGCCGCATGACCTCCTGTAAGTTGCGTATGTGTTCCTCCAATGTGGAGCCTATGACAATTATGTCGTCGAGATACGCGAACGCATGTGGTTCCATTTCTGGTCCAATGACCTGATCGAGTGCCCTCTGGAATGTTGCCGGTGCGGAATGTAAGCCGAAAGGCATAACACGCCACTGAAATAATCCGCGCCCAGGTACTGTGAAGGCCGTGTAGGGACGACTCTTCGGTTCCAGGGGTACCTGCCAGTAGCCGTTCTTCAAGTCCAGGCTGCTGATGTATTTCGCCCTCCGTAACTTGTCTAGTATGTGCTGTATTCTTGGCAGGGGGTATGCGTCGGGTATTGATCGGGCGTTGAGCTGCCGATAATCCACGCACAACCTCCACTTACCGTTCTTCTTCTTGGCTAGCACAATTGGTGCGCTGTGGGGGCTAGAGGATGGTTCGATGCATCCCTTGTCGAGGAGTTCGTCAATTTCTTTGTTGATGATGCTCTGCATGGCCGGATTTCGTGGGGAGTAACGTTGCTTGATGGGGCGGTCGTCGGTGAGGATAATCTTGTGTTCCGCCACTGTTGTTACTCCGCTCATAGTCTCGAATTTTTGAAGTTCTTTCGCGAGGAAATCTTGTATGCGCTCTGCCTCGTCCTTGTTGGAGGCGCCGTTGATTCTGTTGATCCTCGCATGTCTCGTGTTATTTAATCCCGCTGGTGTCTCGTCTCTTGTGTTTGGCGACGGGTTGCTGGGGGGTGATGTATGCAGCGGGAGGGGTCTGGTAAGCACGAGGTGTCCTCCGCCGCATGATATGGTGGTTCCCATGCTCCCTAGTGTGTCTAGGCCGAGGATGATGTCGTCAATTGCCCCGGGCATGACGTGTAGTACTGTGTGGTGCGACGTCTCCCCGAGGCGTACTTCCGTCCTTACGGCATCAAAAATTGTGGTGCTAACTCCGTTTGCCATGGTTATTTTGGTGGCCACTCTTACCATCTCTCCACTCCCAGAATTCACTACTCGCTCCGCTAGGTCCATTGAGACGAAGCTTCTTGAGGCACCTGTGTCGATGACGGCCTCTGCTGATTCTCTACCGACCTGGGCTAAGGCGTAAAGGCGGCCATGTTCCTGATACATGATTACTGATGATTCGGCGCTGGTTTCCGTGGGCTCACCGCGCCTTGTCCTTGGTGAAGCCCTTCGTCGTTTCCCTGACGTCGACGGCAGCATTCAATCGTCCGTGCATCATTTCGCCCGCACTCCCAACAAAAAATTTTTCGGGGATTTTGACATCTCCTCGCATAGTGTCCTTCTTGGCCACACTTTATACACACGTTGTTCGGGTCAAAAGCCCGGGTTTCTGGTGGTGAGTGACGCTGTACGTTCTGTGGCGGCTGGCTAGGTGCTTGTTCCGGTCGTGGTAGTGGCTGTACCGGTTTGTCCTCTACGACGTGTCTCGCTGTTTCGCGGCGTGCCCCGTCTGACGCGCGTCGATAACCCTCGTGGATTCCCTCGTATTCTTCAGCGAGGGTGATGAGCTCTGCAAGATTGCCAAAATCCTTTCGTTTGATGTAGAGCAAGTAATCCGGATGGCTATTTCGGAAAATCCTTTCCAAACGTTGTTCGTTGCTGTATCCGGCGCGTCTCATCAAGTTCTGCATCGCTAGCACGTAGTCCTTGAATTTCTCCCGAGCGTGCTGCCTTCGTTGCCGTATTTCATCCTCGAGACGTTCGAAATACCTAGCCGGTAGGAAGAAACGCAAAAAATCTTGCCTGAATGTCGTCCAACTGCTCCAATGCGCCTTGTTGTTGCGATACCATTGAAGCGCGGTGCCCCCTAGCAGTTCGGGCATGGTTTTTGGGAGGAGATCCACGTTTAGCGCGTACACTTCGGCTAACTCCTCTAGCCGTTCGATGAACGCTAGCGGGTCCCGTCCCCCGTCGTATTTTACTGACCACTTTCGTACCTGGTCGATGATGGGTGCAAATACCACGGCCGGTGCTTGTGTTACCTGTGATGTCACATTGATGGCTGGTGCCGTTATTCCGGATGATAAGTACTGTTGCGTGGGTTGCGCATTCCATGGAAGAAATGCTAGTGGGGGTTGCTGTGGTGGTACCCCGGTCCTGATTCCGTCTACTGTGGGAGGGATTGGTGTCTTCGGCCCACCTGCTCCCTCATCGGAGTCCTCGGTATCCTTGTATTTTCCCTCCATTAACACGAATTTGTTGTGTATCTCTACGTCGTTTGGTGCCTTAGCAGCCAATGTCCTGATGCGTTTGTGGATTTCCCGCGTTGTGCCTGTGTGCTCGATACCCAGTTCCTGTGCGATGGATATCAGCCTTTCCTTAGTGACGTTGTCTAACCACGTGATGTCCACGTGGTCGGCCATTTTGTAGATTGGTTCTAGTCAGGAATGTTCCTTCTGACGTTATACGATTTGCAGTGTCCCTGCTCGGGCGCCAATTGTAACGAAGCTTTCCTGTCGCCCCGGTGCTTCTTTAATAATCGCTGGGGTATACTCGCCGTGTCCAAGGTTCGCTTACAATAAATTTGTAAAATCGGGACACTGCGCAAATCGTTTCGTATATTAAACTTTATTTAATTCTATATGATCCCATAGTCTTAATTAAATAGTACTTCACTTAAAACTTTTCTTATAGTTAACTTCCTACCACCTGGTCGTGGTGGCGTGGCTTAACGGGCCGGCCGTGTTCCGTTAGCTGGATCCCGTTAGTATCTGGTGTGTTGCGTTCTGCCGCGCCTTCCGTTGGCGTCGCTGTTGAGTGCTATGCTGGCGTATGGGCGTCGCCGTCGTTTATTGCGGGGGCGATGCTCTGCCACGCCTTGTGCCGGCGTCTATCTCGGGTGCTCTGCTCTTTCACGCCTTGCGTTCTCCGTCGTGCGGTGCTTCGCCGCTCTGCTGGCGTATTCTCTGCCGCGCTGTGCTTCGTCGTTCTGCCGGTGTATTCTCTGCCGCGCTGTGCTTCGTCGTTCTGCCGGTGTATTCTCTGCCGCGCTGTGCTTCGTCGTCCTGCCGGTGTATTCTCTGCTGCGCTGAGCTTCGTCGCTCTGCTGCCGTATCTCTGTCACGGCACGGTCCGCGTCGGCGTAGGCGAACGGACGTCACCTGTTTCGCGGTTGCGCGTTGCTGTGGCGTGACTTTTGCTTGTGCGGGCTCGTACGAGGTCTCAAGCGGGTCCTGGTGGTATAACCGACACGTTCACCGCTTAAAGCCCACGACTCACTCCTACGAAACGACCCTTTCTTGCCTAGAGTAAAAATCAGTTGCAATTGAGGGGCGCTTCGCTAGTAGCTCTGGTCACGACCACAGCTCCGTGCTCACTCTCCGCTGTGCTGCTGTGTTGCTCCTTTTATAGCTTTCGTATCTGGTGTCGCTAGCTCAGATGGTTGCGTTGCCATGGTTACTGTTGTTGATGTAAAATGTTGCTATTGATTGTGTAGGCATGTGATTCATGATGACAACATGTTGTGTGTTTGTGTTTCTTCGATTTATCGTGTAGGTTGCGTGGGTGCGGCTTGTTGTGTTGTGGAATTGGTTGTGCTGTGTTTCGGCAACATGTTAAGTGTTTGTGTTTCATCGCTGGTTGTTGTTTGTCTGGTTGTGTGGGGTCGTTTTTGTGTGGGCCAAATTAATGAGGATTTATTTGGTCCTCACAGTATAATACTCTTATCTACCAAGTTTGATTGGGTTCTGCTGACTAATGTCTTAAATATTCTACCTCGGGTGAAACCATCTTGGAAAGTAAATAGACCGTTACACGAGACAAAGGCGTAGTTGTTGCCCGATTGCATCCAATTCGTATTCATACTAGAATTATGCATAGTGGTTTCCGTGGTACATTTTTTGACCCAGAAGTAAGTGGTATTGTGGCCATACGAAATTTTTTTCCACCTCACATATTTTTCTATATTTGCACTTTTGAAAATTACCGTTATATAGGATGTGGGCGTGAACTTAGTGCGATTTCATTCATTTGCAATATCTTCCGCACTTTTGGCGCAAGGAATGTCTGAAAAAAATCTTCATCAAAGTATGCTGTTAGATATAACCGCCAGTTGAATAAAATCCTTTGTGCACATAGTATAGCTGAGTATAAAAAAGATGATTGGGGTTTTCATACATTTCTCGTTATCGAGTTTCTTATGTTCCAAGTATGACAGGGTTAAGCTTGGGGGCTTGAATATTTGAACATGAAAAAGGTTTTATCGCATGATGGGTGCACGATTGCTCACACAAGACCATAAGCGCATCCGTATAACCACTTTAAGAGTGTTTGCCGTCGTTCAACCGCAACCCAAACGAATATTTGCACCGTTTGGTTGCCGTCGACGAAACATGGATCCACTACACCACACTAGACACCAAAGAACAATCAAGACAGTGGGTTTCTCTGGGTGAACGTGTATCAAAGAATCCCAAGGGGGGTGTGTCGGTCAACAAGTCATAGCCACAGTTTTTTGGAATGCACGAGGTGTCATTCACAAATATTATTTTGGAAAGAGTAAAACGATCACTAGCGAATACTACTCAGAGTTTTTTCGTATGTTGAAAAAAGTGCTGCTCCATCATGGCAAAAATTCATAAATTGGGTTACGAACTGTTACCCAATCCAGCATATTCTCCAGATTTAGCCCCTGCAACTATTTTTTGTCCTGTTTTGGGGACCCTATTATTTGGAAGAAATACAGAAATTGGAAATATGATGCACTAAATGTATAGAGCTAAAATGAGACTGTGTTGAAAAATAAAACGCTTCACTGTCTTATCAAACCACCCTCGCACATGAACTTACAATAAATGAACGATTTTAATTTATAAGACGAAAGTATAGAGTAATATAGTATGAATAGAAGATCATAATTAATCTGTAGAAGATCAGTGTGTATACATATTGCGTTATGAGGATTGGAGTATAATCTTATTTTAGGCCTATAATTATATTCCTTAAATAATTAAAAATCGTCTATATTATAATATATAAATAATATGTATGTATTCTTTGCTCATAAATCATTCGGTTGAAATGTTGCGTTCCAATTTTCAAAAATGATTAATTAATGCTTAATAACCGTCGGACGGTAGTGAATGGAACGCCACTAACATATCCGTTTTACCGCTAATGTACATTTCTACGTACATACTAGGAGCGAACACGGCTGTGAAAAGCTATGTGTTAAATATTCGTAGCAAAGTATTTATTTAGAGCATGTTGCACGAGAGACACGCAATTTATGCAAAAACAAACAAACAAAAGAAATCGACTAAAAGGCAGAACATATTATTTAATCTTTTTTTTTTTGTATAAACAATTTGCAATATAATCCTTTTGACTTTGGCTGCTAATGGAATAATGTAGAGTTGGTTGACGTATGCGCATAATTATGATTGCATGCTGCAGCAGCAGGCAGTGCCGAAGTGTCCGAGTACAAGAATGGCAAAACATAAATCAAAATTCAAGAATCCTCTCTTAAAAAGTGAGTTAGTTAAGTAAATATGGTGGAAGTTCCTCAGTTAGCGAAATTCTTGAGGAGCCGTTGATATGGAAATAACCGTAATCAATTTTACAATTTGAAGAATAAATTCTGAGGAATTCTTCCGAAATTCTTTCGAAATTCTCCCTCTCGTCGATGGCTTCTGGGTGATATTTTGACATGCACCTTCCATTAATTTTTGGAACTATATGCATAGAAATGCGTGAGTATGAAGATTTTGTGAAGCTGGCAGACATGACTACTCCTTGAATATTATATGAAAATATGCGTCGACTTACAGTGTATGTAGGGAATACTTTTCCAGCTTGCTGAATGGAAGTGAAAGTGAAAACTCAATCGATGACGATGATGTAAACGTTTCATCAAAATAACAAAGCGGCGGTAACCGACGTCATATCGGCAGAGCTATTCAAGTACGGCGGCGAAACAAAGTGCATGTATCGGCTTATTTGCAGAATATGGTCGGACGGAAGTATGCCCGACGATTGTAACCTCAGAGTGCTCGGCCCAATCCATAAAAAAGGGAGGCCTTACGGTCTGCGGCAATTATCGCGATATAAGCTTCCTAAATATCACCGTCAATGAACTGGTTGGACCTTAGCAGTGTGGTTTTACACTTGATAAAGCCACCGTTGGCCAGATATTCACCGAGGTCCAAATCGTGGAGGAGACATCTGAGATAGCACGAAAAGGAGCTGTCTCTATGCCGTTATCTCTGAACTTGGTATCCCAGCAAAACTTATACGGCTATATAAACTGATTCTGGACAATACCAGAATTGCAGTCAAAACTGCGAAGGACCTATACGAGTCGTTCAGTACCAAACGAAGTTTCAAACAGGGGACTCTTTATCGTGATTTCTTCAATTTGATGCTAGAAAAAGCTGATAAATAGCCCAAGTACAATCTTCTATAAAAGACTAAGTTAGGGAAAGAAGCGAAGCGGAAGAGTCTGGTAGTGAACAAGTAAAAGACGAAATATCTCTTGTGATCAAACAAACAGTCAGCGCATTCGAAATTTCACTCCCACGTTACTGTTGACTGTCATAACTTCGATGTCTTGGATAATTTCGTGTATCTAGGAACCAGCATTAACAACACCAACAATGTCAACCTTGAAATCCAATCCAAAATCACTCTTGTCAATAGATTGATAGACGGAAAACATGTATCCATATTCTAGACGTGCGTACGTTTCGAGGATCAAATATCGCCTCGGATCATTATCTCTGTGCAAAAAAGAAATCCTGTCAACAAACAGAAGGTAGGTTCGACGTGGAAAAGCTGCAATCACAGTAGACAAACAGCAGGTTTTCTACTCGGCTTACACACCTGTTCTCTCATCAGCAACTCTTTATAATGAAGCTGCAGAACGAAATAGCAAACTCCTTACGCACCGCTGCTTCGGAAACAATTGATTTTTAACAGTGCCAGAAAAAGAGGGGTATGATGAGGAATGTCTAACTGCAGTGGAGAGAAATCAGATAGCCCACCTCGCAACTTTGCGGTCGACAACATGTGCGGGATGGGAAAGATATCGAAAGCTGAAGAAGGCAATGCTCCAAAATTCTATGAGAGATGCGGCGACTTGCAGAAGCTTTCAAGACCGGAGCAAGCTCATGTAGGCACCAAGGAGGTAATCTGGTGACAGATGTCCAGAGCATATTAAGTGTATAAAGGGAACGCTTCTCCAATCTTCTCAATGGCAGTGAAAGTGAAAACCACGGAGGTGGCGAGCCCGAGACCCCAATCGATGACGATGGTATAAACGTGTCATTACCCGACTATCATGAAGTTCGAATAGCGATTGCCCGCTTAAAAGATAACAATGCGACGGGAGCCGATGACTTACCGGCAGAACTATTCAAATATGGTGGTGAAGAACTGACAAGGTGTATGCATCAGATTTTTTGCAAATTATGTGAAGCCAACCGTCAACGAACTGAATGGACCTTATCAGTGTGGCTTTAGACCTGGTAAATCCGCTATTGACTAGATCACCATGCTCCAAATCTTGGAGAAGATATTTGAGAAAATAATCGATACACCCCACCTTTTGATCGTTTTTAAAGCTGTCTTCGACAATACGATAAGGAACTGCCTCCACTACGCTATGTCTGAATTTGATATCCCTACAAAACTTATACGGCTATGTAAACTGACCCTGGATAATACCAGAAGCGCAGTCAGAATTCGAAAGGACCTCTCCAAGCCATTCGATACCAAACGAGGTTTCATACAGGGTGACTCTTTATCGTATGATTTCTTTAATTTGATGCTGGAGAAAATAATACGAGCTGCAGAGCTAAATGGACCAGGTACCATTTTCTACAAGAGTGTACAATTGTTGGCGTATGCCTACGATATTGATATCATTGGCCATAACAACCTCACTTCCTGTCATCAAACAACTAGTTAACGCATTTGCGTCTTGGCTCAAACGTCTCTGTTGAAAGTCATAACTTTTCGATAATTTCGTATATCTAGGAATACGAATTAACAACACCAACAATGTCAGCCTTGAAATCCAACGCAGAATCAGTATTTCTAACAGGTCCTAGTTTGGACTGAAGTGGCAATTGAAAAGTATGAATCAAATTGATGAATCAACACGAAATTCTACAAGTCGCTCATTATTCCCGTCCCGCTGCATGGTGCAGAAGCGTGGACGATATCGACATCCAACAAAAAGGTACTAGCCGTTTTCGAGAAAAGGTCTTGCGGAAGATTCATGCACTGGCTCGGCGATAGCCAAGTAGATGATATTTTTTGACAATGTCCTTGTGACTTGGAACCCATTATTTACATTCAGCTACTTCCCTGTAAACGCTTTATCTAAACATTTTGTTTTATTTGATAATATAGAAAAAAAATTAAATTTTTATTCAAACGTTCTTAACCGATCTGCTCCTACTGCAGGCCTTGTCGTAAAATATAATTAAATGATGAATGTTTTCTTAAACTGATGATATTATAAGTACAAATAACTGAGAAAAATTAAAGTAAGCGCTAAGTTTCTTATTCATTTTGCTATACCAAGTGCGGGTCAGTGCGAATTAGAACCAGCCTCAAGCTCTACTTCGCTTTTTAGTACCTTCGGGTATCCATTGACTGATTGATCCCTGATCAACTCGGAAAGTATTGTTCAGAAAATCATGACACTCGTTAATTGCAATTGCTCTGGTGGTTACTATTCGATCGTCATCTATACACATCAGCTCTCTAAATAACGCTGCGGCAACGAAGCCTTAATACTACTGACACTATTCGTTCGGAATTAAATTTGAAACACTTTAGTTTCTATACTTTCACTAATCATGTTGTATCGTTGGGTACTAAATCGTACAGTCTTTGTTGTTTTATGATCGGTTCTCAACGCTTTGGCGAGTAGAAGCTGCACTCATTTATGTAATACTTTTTAATTTGGCAATAAGAAGGAAAATATTTATTAATAATGTCATATCAGTTCTGTTGTGTGGGTGTATTCTGATTGGATGTTTGTTTCAAATGTGACTTTGGGACTAATGAAATGGGAGAAGGGAAGTTAAAGAAATTTAAATTTTTTAACTGTAGTGTAAAATAATAATTTCTAACGCTTTTCTGATCCCAAAACGGATTCACTGTAGGATTGATTTTTGGTTTTTCAGCAAGTGGCTTAGCTCTATTTGCTTTATTTATTTATTTTTATTTTTATTTATTTTATAATATGTGGCTGCTATATTGAAAGCATTGGTGTCATTCGTTGTTTGATAACTAGTTTCTATCACCCTATATGTCCGAACGTTTTTAAAAAATCAACAGCCTCTTGAACTTCAATTCCTAGTAATAATATGCTAAATACCTGTGGGAGTATATACAGACTTATATAAACTACAGTAATTATTTATTGTGGAAATTGCTTTTGTATATTTACGGTGATTAAAATAGGCTCTGCAATGCAAATAATCAAAAACTTTCTCATTGATGTCATTTGAACTGTATTTGTAAATGATTTTGAGGTGAAAAATCATATACTATTATGCCTCAGTGTAATAATGACATGGCTGTCGCCAGATCGAAAAACACGCAACTAAATCGATCATGTTGTAATGGATGGAAGACATGTATCCAGTGTTTCAGCTGCAATCAAAACGGACAGCCAGCAGCTTTTCCATTCGACTTGCAAACCTGCTCTCTGCGCGCACTCATCAATATCTCGATATAGGGGAACTGTGGAACGGCATCTCAAGCTCCCTACGTACCGCTGCTGCAAAGAAAGAGATGGTACAATGAGGACTGCCGTGCTGCAATGGAGAGAAAACAGACTGTCTACCTCGTAACTTTGTGATCGACTACAATATGCGCGGGGTGGGATAGACTCCGAGAGTTGCAGAGAGAAGTGAGGCGAATTTTTATACAAAAAAAAAAGGCCGAAACCCGTGAATATGAAGACGTGAGGAACTGGCTTAAAAGGGTCTTTCTCGAAAATTCTATACGGCGATTTATAGAAGCATTCAATACCGAAGCTTACTCATATAGGAACCAAGGAGGTAATCTGGGAATGGGGAGGTAAAACTTCTCCAACCTGTTGAATGCCAGTGAAACTGAAATATCCCGAGATGTCGAATCCGACACCCCAATGGATGACCATGCTGTAGACGTCCAATCACCTAACTGCGATGAAGTGTTAATAGCGATTGCCCGTTTAAAAATTGACAAACCGGTAGGAGGCTACCTATGGTTTACCGGCAGAGCTATTTAAATACGGCAGCGAAGAGCTGATGATTGGAATCTCAGTATGCTCTCCCCAATTCATGACAAAGGGACCGCACGGTCCGCCCCAGTTATCATGGGATAAGCCTCCTTAACATCGCATAGATAGTCTTATCGAGCGTATTGTGTGAGAGATTAATGCCAACCGTCACCGAACTGATTGGACCTTATCAGTGTGGCTTTAGACCTGGTAAATCCACCATTGAAATTGATATTCACCATGCACCAAATCTTGGAGAAGGCATCTGAGAAAAGATTCGATGAAATCGGCCTTCAATAGCACAAAGAAGAGTTTATGAAGCTCCTATATTATATTGCGTGAGCGGTCAAGACAAATGGTACCGCCACCAGAGCCACTGCATTCATTGCCTTCCAGAAATGGGCCAGATTTTAAAATTCCTTTTGATTCATATCCAACAATATAATGACGACATTTGACACAGCAATATTTATTCAAGATCATTTTATACCAAGATTCAAAATTCAGTGCCAAATATATCGTTTAAAAGGTTCCTTATTGCCAACGACGGATTGTGACTCCAAATTTTTGCAAATCTCTTTTATGAGTGGTTCAGTTAGACAATTCGATCAGTGAATTGATAAAGTCGCTGTTGTCATAATGGGTGAAAATTCAGAAACCGAGATATTGTTTTACAACGGCGTAGCAATCAAATGTAGCGTGTATCCGAAACAAATCGGTCATAAGAAGTTTTACAATATCCTATCTTATGGCAAGGTTACAGGTTTCGGAACTAATGGAAAAGGTAGTTCAAAGAAATATTTTTCATACAGACTGATGGTTCGGAAAATGAGGACAATCATATCTCAAAAGGTCGGCGTTTCTTCTACCAATATACACCGGCTATGTACGTGAAAGTTAAGACTGAGCGACTAACAATTATCAGATTGAACCAGACAAAAGTTCTGAAAAATACATTCATCTTGGCTAATTCTGTTCTAGTCATGTCGTCTTGAAGTTTTCGTATAGTGCGGCTGATTTATTTCTAATTGCGGCGTCGAATTTTGATATGATCCGGTAGCTAATGGGTTGTTGTCCAGAGACCAGTATTACTAATAACGTTGGGCCAGAATACGCACATAATTTTTCGAATACATCTTTTTAGAAAAGGTAGCACATTCACATTCACTGAAACATTCCGCGTCTCGCAAGTATATAAGACGACAGATCTTACACATGAATGAGTCGATCTCCAAACTTTATTCAACATGCCGAAGTCTGCGTGACCTTTGGATATTTGCGAATATTTAAGGGACAGCAGACAGGTCCGCATAATCCAAATCTTCTAGGCAACAGCTTAAGTCCGAAGGTATGCCTCTGTTTGCCATCCATATTTCATCACCAAATCCAACACCAAGTTGTATAATAACCCTGCCTGACTCCAGTTCGAACATGGATGCTTAAAATATTTTCACACTTTACAAAACAGTTACATACCTCGTGAGTACAGCTGTTTTATGAGGTTAATTAATTTTAAAGGAACTCCTTTAGATGTTGGCTTCGCCAAATCACATAATGTTTGAGAGTGCCAAACGTTTTCTCGCAATCGATAAAGCACAAATAGAGAGGAGTGCGCCATTCTACAGATCGTTCTACAATCACTCTTAAAGTGTTGATATGCTCGACACATGAGCAATGGGGTCTGAAACGGGCATGTTCTCTCAGCCTCCGTATCATCGGGTTCGATATTCTTTTGTGGATAATATGAGATATTTTTTTTATTCACCATGCTTAAAAGTCACCAATTTTTACATTCAAATAAATTGCCCTTCTTCGGAAGAATATCGCCATCTTTAAGCTCATCTTTCTGAAGCCCAATTATCTTTGAGTAAGGGATGAGAATACCAGCGCGGTCATCTGAGGATCAGCTTTAAGAAATTCTGAGTTGATGTTGTCCGAACCGGGAGCTTTGTTGTTTTTGTTTTGATACTCTGATAGCAGCCAATATCTCCCTCTCATTCGGGTACGATGTGTGAATGTCACGTGTTGCTCTTGCTGGCAGAAACACGGTTGTATCAGATGGTAATTTTCTTCTCTTTAGAAGTAAAATTAATAAAATATATTTGAAAGTACGATACATGACTTTGTTTGGAGTTGCTGATAAAATAATAAGATAAGATAATGGGACGTTATTTCAGTAGTAACGAGGCTATATGAAAATTTCTTTCACTTCCAATACAAGAAGAATTTCACTAATTTACACTTGACCTTACATCATGAAAATGGTCAAAAAAGCATCAGATGGTGTGAAAGTTGGTATTCTCCACACGTTATATCAAATAAATATTGACAACGAAAATCATCGAAATCCGAAGTCTATATTTCATGGTTCCCACACAACCGATACGTTAAGATCTGAGGCTTTAGGTAGATATTTTTTTAAAAAGGACATAATAGTGTAAAACTCTACCCATGACAAATCAAATAAATATCGACTCTGAAAATAATTAAAATCGAATTTTGCTTTTCAAATAAATTTGAAATGTTCATGAAAGATTCGGCTTGGTTTGTTTTCTTTAATTTCGATTACTTTTATGTTTTTACTTACTTTATTTTATATTATTTACTATTTCATAATAAAAAATACAACAGAACAGAAAGATTTTGAATCCATTTATTGACAATTTATATCATTTTTATGGTCTTAAAAATAAGAAAGACAAATTTTTGAAATTATTAATTTATCCCAAAATAGGCCATATTATATCCACTAGTGTTCTCAAAACAGGAGTCAGACGAATTGTAAGATCTAGGGTTGACTCATCGTTTTGCTGAAGGGTTTGCTGAGCGTTTTGAAGATTCCCTGAACCTTGTTCTAGTTGGGCTTCTCTTGCTGCAGCACCGGGCAGCAAAGCACTCAAAACCTTTCAAGTAATATGTGTATGCATATGTAATATAGATTATACAATAAATAAAAAAGGCTTTACATATGAACTTACCGCAAATAAATTAGGCATTGCAAGGCAAGTAATGTAAACTTTATTTGATGTTACCATTTTGAAGATAGTAGAGTAATCTGTAAGACTGTTTAAAAGTTTGAAAATTTTCTATATTTATACTCAATACGGAATGAATCTTCAAACATAATAATAAGCAATAACTTTTACACTTGGCGAAAAAACCGTGCATTCCTTTAATTATTTCTTAATGATATATGAAATTGATTAGATTACTAGGTTCTGACAATGATCGTATAAATATAATCGTTTTGCTCCGATCGGTATATATGTATTTTGGGCTTTTAACCGCTGAAGCGATTTTTCCTCCGACATCCTCCTCCAATTTGTGGTTTTGCCTCTTGATGATTTTACCAACAAAATGGAGGGAACTACAGCTTATTCTTAGACGTCTCCGAACGGACGACGAATTTTCATAAGGAGCTTTTATTTAATGTCAGAAATATACTCGGAGAAGTTGACATTCCCTGCCGAAGGGTGGCCGCAATTAGAAAAATTAATTTTTTATAATTTTGGATGTTATTCGAACCTATTATTCGATCGGTATACATAAAAATAATAGATTATTAAATACGTAATAAGCTATTTGAAATTTGTTTCAAATTGCGATTTATAGCGTTTTATAAGTAACTTCACATTTTTGTAGGTATCAACAAAAAAGCAATTTGTTTGAAGTATGACGAAGAAATCACAAAAAATGGGAAAAAGTTAGTAGGAAAAATTGATATTAATCTAACTGCGTGCGAATATGGAGGAAAATCAGTTCAGAAGCGGGACAAGTATCACAGAACGATGGATTTCTTTAGAGACCAAACACCTTTGTGGCTAAACTTTAAATTAAATTTTGTAGTAGATCACATTTCAAAAAACGAGCTATTTCCGTTGTTAAATGTCCACTACCATTCAGAGAATAAACAGAATCGTCTCGTATTCATTGCTTCTGTAAAGTTGCAGGAGGTACTTTATCATCTTCCTCTCTTTACCCGTTATTGGCATCTTCGCAGAGATCACAAATCTTTTGTAACACGTAACAGGCTAGTTCGGCCAAAGTGCCTGAAGGGTTAGCAGTGCATATTACCATATAAAGTGTGAATGGATTCGAGAAATAATTTTTTTTTCATAAGCTCTTCATAAAAATCTATTAGTCGTTCAGAGGTTCTTCAAGATGCACACCACAAATTGAAGGAGGAGATAGGTTAAAAACCTTTGTTTATATTTATTTATGCATATTGTATCGGTGTGACGGTACGATGTTGATGTTGACTCAATTACTGATGAGTTCGGTTTCTGACTAAAGAGGACATATTAGTAACTCAGCTCTCGCCCTGCCCTACACCTAATGCATACGATGATTCCGTGAAGATTCATATGATGACACTAAAAGCGATTAAAAAATATTTGTTGTTGGCGCCAAAGATTTTTTTGTAAATTGTATATATCGAAATAAACTACTAAAAATAACCAAGAGGCTGGAGCCGACGGCTTACCGGCAGAGCTATTCTAGTACGGTGGCGAATACTGATAAGCTGCATGCATCAACCTCTTTACAGAATATGGTCTGACGATTAGAACTTCACTGTGCTCTGCCCAATCCATGAAAAAGGAGATTCTGCGAAAATTATCGTGATATAAGCCTCCTCAATATCGCGTACAAGGTCCTATCGAACGTATCGATCAAGAGATTAAAGCCCACCGTCAACGAACTGATTGGACCTTATCAATGTGGCTATAGACCTGGTAAATCCGCTATTGATCAGATATTCACCATTCGCCAAATCTTGTATAAGACATCTGAGAAAAGAATCACCCTTACATCGATTTTAAAACAGCTTTCGACAGTACGATACGGAACTGCCTCTATGCCGCTATGTTTGAATTTGATATCTTAGCAAACGACTATGTAAAGTGACAATACCACAAGTGCAGTTAGGATTTCGAGTAACCTCTCATAGCCATTCGATACCAAACGAGGTTTCAACAGGGTGACTCTTTATCGTGCGATTCTTCAACCTGATGTTGGAACAAATAATAAGAGCCGCTGAGCTAAATCGACCAGGTACAATCTTTTACAAAACTGCAATGAGACGGCACTAGCAGTTTTCGAGAGACAGATTTACGGTCAATTGCATGTTGGCAACGGCGAATACCGTGGACGGTGGTTATATGACGACATTGATATAGTTTAGCGAATTGGCAAAAAACTGCAAGAAGACGAAATGAATAGAGCACCATTATTGATTCGGCTATAATCGTACAAGCGCTGATGTAGCAGAGTGGAAATCGAGCGGAGTTGAAAGTAATGCTGCAACTAGACAAAAACAACCTATCATTTGAAAGCGCCATATAAATGAAAAGTTATCACCGCTTGACGATGCCGTTACTGAAATTTGTTGGCGAAAATTATAGATTTGTTTACAAGTATACATGCACACTGTCAGCTGGCAACATTTTGCCGTTGTAAGCAACGTCGACAACTATTGACAACATATCACTCTTTCAGTCGGAAGGTAGGGTTGGGATTTATGTAAAATGGATAGTTGTCGTCCAGTGCGAACAGCCATCAACATCAACTACATTCACAAAGATCTGGGCATGAAAGGGAGAATGGAGCCATTTATAGAAATTCACCCAAGTGAGTAAAATTTTTTTATATATGATTCAAACAGTTCACGGCTTTTGGTCTTAGACTAAGTATCCTCTGGGTAGCTAATAAACATTCGTTTGGAGGCGAGCTAAAATGAGTAGGCCAACCCAATAAAAAGTTCAAAAAATGTGGGATGGGAAAAGGAGGGAAGAAGGTGGGTCTTTGTGAAATCTAGCGGCCATTTAAAGGAGCGCAAATTTGGTGTTTAATTTGTGGTGGGAGAGACTCTGTCCCCGAGCCCTGGCATTCACCCCAGAGGCTGAACGTCTAGCACAACCCACATCGAAGAAAAGTTCTTCAACATAACGCTGATTGCGCCCACGCCCGATGGAAGAGAAGAACGATGTTACCAAAGATGCTTTCTATGGGAGCATAGAACACAGTTATGAGCGTTGTCCTCGCGACTATGTCAAAAATGTGCTAAGCGATATTTTTGGTTCAACGTCGAAAAATTCAGCCTTCACGACGAAACATCCCCAAACGGGATGAGGCTGGTTGGCCCCAAATATGGTTGTCTGTAGTACTAGACTCCAATACACGAAAATTCATAAAGCTACATGGCTGTCGCCGGATCGAAAAATACACATCGACCATGTTGTGATTGACGGAAGACATGCATCCAGTGTTTAAGATGAGCGTACATTCCGGGAACCTAAAATCGATACGGATCAGCATCTTGTGACAGCGAGGATGCGAACCCGAATATTTGATATAATTTGAAACGTATAACACATTAAGTACTTATGTACATATTTAATTTTACTATACAAAATTGAAATGTACTTATAGTTTATTTGCTGCTACCTTGGGGTATTTTGCTGCGCCGTATATATAAAAATGTTTTGAATATGCGAATATTTAGCAGCGTTAGAACTTCGGTCATTTTCCTAAAAAAAACAAAACATTTATACAAAGCATAATTCGCCTGTCCGCAAACTGCATTATTAATAAATAATTTCACGAATTAATGCAAGCAAGACATTAGAGTTTAACCATTTTTAATAAACAAAATGGTTAATGAAGGGTCCCATGTAAAATTTGAAACTGTCCATAATGTTTGTAAAACTAAAATTATTTATTAAACTTATATAAAGAGCGACAAAGTTATAGACGAACAATACCAAAGTAATGAAATCAAAAATGATTGAGCGATGGCAAAATGTTTAAAGTCAACAGCTGTTTTATGAGGTAACTGCGAGCTGATTACAATTAGGAAATAATGGAATTTATCGATAACAAAATTTTTGGAAATACTTGCACACCAATTATTTGTCAGAGGAAATACTTGATTTTTAACATTCGCCATATGAAATTGGCAGGACGGCTGATAAACATTCGAGTCGAATTGCAGAGCGACCAATCTTAAAAATTTTTTTCCAAAAAAAATAGTTGATATTGGTGCAAAATACCTCTTTACTCATTGCCTGCATACATCACATTTCCTACCTATTTTTGCTTTAATGAAACAAAGACCAACGTCATCAAACATATAATTTTGAAAGGCAAGTAAAAAGGCGTATACGTTTTTATTTCATTTGATTTTAAACGGTCACAATTTTCAGTGAAATTCATGTTTTTCACATGGACATTTCTATTTCAATTCTCAGTAATATATTACCTGTCCATTTATAGTTTTTATATTGTTTAAAATTCTTCTCTTTTTATTTTATTTTCACTTTCCTTATTTTTTATTAGAATTTTGCATATCACGTCCCTTCATTTTATTTTAATTTGTTTCATTTTATTTATTTATTTTTTTCATTTTTCTTATGTTTTATTTTATTTTATTTTGCTTTATTTTGTATATTTTTTTTATTTTGATACATATTATATTTTATTTTTTTTTTAAACAAAATTTATTTTAATTGGCTTTATTTTGATTTATTTCATTATAATGTAATTTTAGTTATTATTATTTTAATTTTTTAACTTTATTACCTTTTTTATTATCTTATATTTAATAATTTTTTATTTTATTTTATACTCAACATCATCTATGCTCACGAATATTGATTTCATTCATTGGTTATTTATATCATTTTTATGGTCTTTAGAAGGAAAAAATTTTGAAATTCTTAATTTATTCCGCAAGAGGCGATAATATACCCAGTAGTGTTCTCAAAACTGGAACCAAGCGAACCGCAAGTTCTACGGTTGGCTTATCATTTTGCTGATTCGATGAAAGACTTTCTGGTGGAGTTAGTCCTGTTGCAGCATTGTTCGGCAAAGCATTCAATGCATACTTTAAAGTATATTTGTATATGTTAAAAATTATATAATAAACGTAAAAAGCTTTACTTGTGAACTTACCACAAATAAAAGTGACATTGCAAGGCAAATAATGTAAACTTTACTTGGTGTTATCATTTTGAAGTAAGTGGAGCAATCTGTAAGACTGTTTAAAAGTTTGAAAATTATCTATATTTATACTCAATATGGAATTAATATAAATATTAGTAAACAATTACTTTTACAGTTGAAGAAAAAAGTCGTGCATGCGTTTTATTATTATTGATAATATTAATGATATTTGGAATTGATTAGGAATGGGAATTGTTTCTACAAGGTATATAGCAAATAGCTAGCTGAATAGCTTTTCTTGTTAACTGTTAGCTACTTTTCCTCCTTCTTGACTTGTTTTGACTTATTGTGTGGATTCAGCTCTAAGTTTTGAAGGGCTATTTACACCAGATTATAAGTTATAGTCATCCGATCTGCTCGGTTGCTCTTCTGGTACTAACATACTTCGGACCAAAGTGAATATACCATTTAATGTTTATGAAAGGTATAAAAAACCTATCAAGTACGTAATAAGTTATTAGAAAACTTGTTTCAAATAGCGTTTTTTGCGCCTTATGAGTAATTCCTCATTTTTTAAGTAACCTTAATATAAACAAAGGATTTGTTGGAAATATAACGAAAAAAGTAGTGAAAAAATTAGAAATTTTAATTAAAAAAATATAATTAATTTTAATTCGCATGAAATGGAGGAACACATAAACCAAACAATATTTAGTGGTTTCGAAAGTGCAGGGCATCTGTCAAGCTTAACTGTCAAACCAAATATGTGTTGTTTTAGTTAGAAGTCAGGTATTTATGAAAATGGATCACTTAACAACCGCACAAGGCGTTAAAATTGTTGAAATCTACTACAATAATGGTGATTCAAACGTGGCCAGATTTCGTGCTTTAAGAGGAAATTATTGTGCACATAATCGTCCAACTACTTATACAATTGGTAAAATTTTAAAGATATTTGAAGAAACTGGATCGGTTATAGATATTGCATGAATTATCGTTTCGCTCCTTTCACCTCAAATATCGTTGCTTACATCTACATCCGTATAAAGTCTAGCTAACACAACAACTGAAGCCAGCTGACCATTCACAACGTCGTAGTTAAGCTGATTGCGTCTTGAACAACAAGCAGTGGACCGTGATTTTTCCAACAAAATTTTTTCCAGCGACGAGGTCCATTTCTCACTCGGCGCATAACAATAATATAATAATAAGTAAAATTGTCGCATTTGGGATAATTTAAGAGATTGAACCTTACTTCTTTGAAAATGATAACAGCTATAATGCCACTGTCAATTCGGATGGTTTTGCTCGTATGATAACCGATTTTTTGGCCTGTTATTGAAGAGCACGACTTAGACAATATGTGGTTCCAACAAGATGGCACCCTTTGCTGCGCAACACGAGCGAATGTGGCGAGAGAAATTTTCTGGTCGCGTAGTCTCCCGTCTTGGCGATGTCAATTGGACTTTTTTGGTTCATCTACACGAAAGACCGCCGTCAAGTTATTGCTGAGATACCGCCCAATATGTGCCAAAAACTGGTCGAAAATTACCACAATGATTCGAGTTTTACAAAATTTTATAAGGCTGTCATTTGGATGCTAACATATATGAGTAATGCAAAGGAATTTCCTGTAACAAATTATTTTAATAGCATTTTAATAGCGTTTATTTTAGAAGCAGGATAACCATGTATTATGTTCGTACCAAAGTTTGCATAAGTTTAATTTTATAGGTTTTAGTTTGAATGTCAATATTTTGAAGTCGCTATTAATTTCACACATAAAATGTTTATAATATTTAACGCTAATAAAAGAGGCAATGAAATACATAAAAAAGAGAGTTGATTAATTTCAGTCATTTTAATTTCGTTTAGAAGTTGTACAAAATGATATTTAAGATTGAAAAATTAAAGTAAATATTTTACGGTATATTAGTTTCGCAACGGGCGCATCACGTTTCTTAGGAAAATTATCAACGTTAATTACTTTTTTGTATTAGAATATCTCACGTAGTCTTATCGTCAGAAAAAACTTTGTATTTTCCAAATAGGAGAAATAATTAAAAATCAATTTATTTCGTTTCGAGATATTTTTTATAAATATTGTATATTCACATATGGAAAGAAGTTTGGGCTTCCGAAAATGACGAGAAGAACGACATAGCCATCTTCTCGGCCATCTTCATATGCGTCCTGGTATCGTCTCGTATTCATTGCTCTGATGAAAAAATCATCCCAGGCAGCTTCTGTGAAGTAGTAGGAGGAACTTTATTATCTACCTCACTTCACTCGTGATTTGACATCTTTACAGAGATCACAAATCTTTTGTAACACGAAATATGTTAGTTCGGCCGAAGTGCCCGAAGTGTTGGCAGTACTTATACATATTACCATACAGAGGGTCAATGGATTTAAAAAAAAATTTTTTGTTCAAAACAGCAATTCAGCATATACATATATATTTGCGTTTTGGTTGCGGGTGTTGCCATCTTGATGTTGACCCAATTGCCGGTCAATTCTCTTCTGGTTAAATACGACACATAAGTTAGTCAGCTCTAGCCCTGCCCTAAAACTAAACTGACACTAAACTACTAAACACGGGTACGCTTCGGTCGATATTTTTTGTTGTGTTTTTTATTGTCAGGAAAAAGTTCTTTTGAAAAAAAAAGTATATTTTTGTGGAAATAATAAGTCGTATTTATTGTTCTATTTAGTATACAGGTGGCTTTTAGACAAAATTTTCTTCTATTTTTCTATCTATTTACCAAATTTGGTTACTTTCTTATTTCGTGTCGTGGTTCCTTTACGTCTATTTTGGTTTCTTTTTGAGTTGTCCATTTCAGAAAAATTACATCAAATGCATTTCGCATTTGTTAAATAATTTTGATCGTGTGAATGATTGCGATGTAGAGACAATAATCGCTGAATGAAAATTGCTTAGATTTTCAAATCTAGAGCTTGAAAGAAATTTCAAGTTAGGGGAAAGCTTTTAAGCGTAACCTATTGAAATTTGTAATGAATTTACCATTATTGCCGTATAGTTCAGCTTAAATTAAAGCAAGACAATGAAATTAAATTGATTTTAAATTTGTAAACAGTTGGGTACATAGGAAGAACCTAACCACGTATGGTCTGCAATAATTTGTTCCAACTCAATTTTAATCTCATTACATATCTACAAATGTGATAAAAAATGTTTATTCATACATCCATATATATATATATGTATTACATAACGGGTGATCCATTTCGAGGTTCCCTAGGTTCAAAGAAAAAAACACAGGAAATTCAAATTTAATGGAGAATGTTTATTATTATTCGGAAGAACATTCTGTGGTATTTATTTTTTGAAGATTACCTCTTTCAAATGTTGACCGTTGAGTCCAATTTTCGATGACTCGTTCGAGCATTTTGACTGGGAACTGGCGAATGGCGTGCGTGATGTTTTGCTCACAGGAAAAATACTAACGGTATGATATTACACGATCTTGGTGGCCAATCGACTTTCCCAAAACGTGAAATTATCTGCTCACCGAAGTATTCTCTCAATAAATCCATTGATTGATGCGATGTGTAGTTAGAGCGCCGTCTTGTTGAAACCAAATGTCGCGGAGATCATGGGCTTCAATTTCAGGCATCAAATAGTCGATTATCATGGCGATGAATCCACCAGCCCACAAACCACACCAAACCGTTATTTTTTCTGGACGAAATGACAGTTCTTGAATCTCTTCAGGTTGCTCTTCGTCCCAAATGCGGAAATTTTGCTTGTTTAAATACCTATTGAGTCAGAAATGGGCCTCATCGCTGAACAAAATTTGGCTCGAAAACGTCGGATCTCCTTGGATCTTTTCAAGAGCCCATAGAGCGAAGCCATGTCGCTTGGGTAGGTCTAGCGGTTTCAGTTCTTGCAAAAGCTGTATTTGGTGCGCTTTCAATTTAATGTCTAGTTGTAAAATGCGTCAGGTCGTTCCATACGTCAGCCCGAGTTGCTGCGAACGGCGCCGAATCGACTCTCCACGGTCTTCGTGTACACTCTCAGCTACGGCCGCTATATTTTCTTTACTGCGTGCTGGATTATGTTCACCATAAGTTGAGCGAAGCGCGCGAGACACATTCTTTATAGAAAAAAGGCTATTGAAAAAAGTACTTCTACTTGGATCACACTTTACTACAAAAGTTTTTTTGTCGAACGTTTGCTTCAATTATTTATTCTATTGAATAAAAAAGTATAAATTTTTTTTGCTATTTTTATGTATATTTGTTATTTTTGATTTTTTATAATTTTTATATATTTTTTATATTTTTATATTATTTTTCGGAATCACTCTTTCCAACTGCTGTTTTGGACTGAGTACACAGTTAAAATCCTCTCTCGACGAACAAAAGGCAAACTTTACAAATCGCTCATAATTCCTGTTCTGTTATATAGTGCAGAAGCGTGGACGACGGTGTTTTGCGAGGCAGCGGTGACGCTGGCTAAGTCATGACGTTCGAATGGATAAAAGAATTCCAGCTTTGATGGCATTCTAACCACTACCCGCTGGTGAAAGTAAAGGAAGAGGAAGACCTTTACTCCGTTATAAAGTTATGGCGAAGAAAGACCCTGTTTTACTTGAAGAAATTACTGGCGTGCTTTTGTTGACTATAACTGAGTCAATCAAGAACAAAGAAATTGAATAAAAAATTTAAATAAAATTCTCCAATTGTGGTCGGTAGGGAATATCAACTTCTCCGAGTGTTAGCAGTGCATATTACCATATAAAGTGTGAATGGATTCGAGAAATAATTTTTTTTCATAAGCTCTTCATAAAAATCTATTAGTCGTTCAGAGGTTCTTCAAGATGCACACCACAAATTGAAGGAGGAGATAGGTTAAAAACCTTTGTTTATATTTATTTATGCATATTGTATGGGTGTGACGGCACGATGTTGATGTTGACTCAATTACTGATGAGTTCGGTTTCTGACTAAAGAGGACATATTAGTAACTCAGCTCTCGCCCTGCCCTACACCTAATGCATACGATGATTCCATGAAGATTCATATGATGACACTAAAAGCGATTAAAAAATATTTGTTGTTGGCGCCAAAGATTTTTTTGTAAATTGTATATATCGAAATAAACTACTAAAAATAACCAAGAGGCTGGAGCCGACGGCTTACCGGCAGAGCTATTCAAGTACGGTGGCGAACAACTGATAAGCTGCATGCATCAACCTCTTTACAGAATATGGTCTGACGATTAGAACTTCACTGTGCTCTGCCCAATCCATAAAAAAGGAGATTCTGCGAAAATTATCGTGATATAAGCCTCCTCAATATCGCGTACAAGGTCCTATCGAACGTATCGATCAAGAGATTAAAGCCCACCGTCAACGAACTGATTGGACCTTATCAATGTGGCTATAGACCTGGTAAATCCGCTATTGATCAGATATTCACCATTCGCCAAATCTTGTATAAGACATCTGAGAAAAGAATCACCCTTACATCGATTTTAAAACAGCTTTCGACAGTACGATACGGAACTGCCTCTATGCCGCTATGTTTGAATTTGATATCTTAGCAAACGACTATGTAAAGTGACAATACCACAAGTGCAGTTAGGATTTCGAGTAACCTCTCATAGCCATTCGATACCAAACGAGGTTTCAACAGGGTGACTCTTTATCGTGCGATTCTTCAACCTGATGTTGGAACAAATAATAAGAGCCGCTGAGCTAAATCGACCAGGTACAATCTTTTACAAAACTGCAATGAGACGGCACTAGCAGTTTTCGAGAGACAGATATACGGTCAATTGCATGTTGGCAACGGCGAATACCGTGGACGGTGGTTATATGACGACATTGATATAGTTTAGCGAATTGGCAAAAAACTGCAAGAAGACGAAATGAATAGAGCACCATTATTGATTCGGCTATAATCGTACAAGCGCTGATGTAGCAGAGTGGAAATCGAGCGGAGTTGAAAGTAATGCTGCAACTAGACAAAAACAACCTATCATTTGAAAGCGCCATATAAATGAAAAGTTATCACCGCTTGACGATGCCGTTACTGAAATTTGTTGGCGAAAATTATAGATTTGTTTACAAGTATACATGCACACTGTCAGCTGGCAACATTTTGCCGTTGTAAGCAACGTCGACAACTATTGACAACATATCACTCTTTCAGTCGGAAGGTAGGGTTGGGATTTATGTAAAATGGATAGTTGTCGTCCAGTGCGAACAGCCATCAACATCAACTACATTCACAAAGATCTGGGCATGAAAGGGAGAATGGAGCCATCTATAGAAGTTCACCCAAGTGAGTAAAATTTTTTTATATATGATTCAAACAGTTCACGGCTTTTGGTCTTAGACTAAGTATCCTCTGGGTAGCTAATAAACATTCGTTTGGAGGCGAGCTAAAGTGAGTAGGCGAACCCAATAAAAAGTTCAAAAAATGTGGGATGGGAAAAGGAGGGAAGAAGGTGGGTCTTTGTGAAATCTAGCGGCCATTTAAAGGAGCGCAAATTTGGTGTTTAATTTGTGGTGGGAGAGACTCTGTCCCCGAGCCCTGGCATTCACCCCAGAGGCTGAACGTCTAGCACAACCCACATCGAAGAAAAGTTCTTCAACATAACGCTGATTGCGCCCACGCCCGATGGAAGAGAAGAACGATGTTACCAAAGATGCTTTCTATGGGAGCATAGAACACAGTTATGAGCGTTGTCCTCGCGACTATGTCAAAAATGTGCTAAGCGATATTTTTGGTTCAACGTCGAAAAATTCAGCCTTCACGACGAAACATCCCCAAACGGGATGAGGCTGGTTGGCCCCAAATATGGTTGTCTGTAGTACTAGACTCCAATACACGAAAATTCATAAAGCTACATGGCTGTCGCCGGATCGAAAAATACACATCGACCATGTTGTGATTGACGGAAGACATGCATCCAGTGTTTAAGATGAGCGTACATTCCGAGAACCTAAAATCGATACGGATCAGCATCTTGTGACAGCGAGGATGCGAACCCGAATATTTGATATAATTTGAAACGTATAACACATTAAGTACTTATGTACATATTTAATTTTACTATACAAAATTGAAATGTACTTATAGTTTATTTGCTGCTACCTTGGGGTATTTTGCTGCGCCGTATATATAAAAATGTTTTGAATATGCGAATATTTAGCAGCGTTAGAACTTCGGTCATTTTCCTAAAAAAAACAAAACATTTATACAAAGCATAATTCGCCTGTCCGCAAACTGCATTATTAATAAATAATTTCACGAATTAATGCAAGCAAGACATTAGAGTTTAACCATTTTTAATAAACAAAATGGTTAATGAAGGGTCCCATGTAAAATTTGAAACTGTCCATAATGTTTGTAAAACTAAAATTATTTATTAAACTTATATAAAGAGCGACAAAGTTATAGACGAACAATACCAAAGTAATGAAATCAAAAATGATTGAGCGATGGCAAAATGTTTAAAGTCAACAGCTGTTTTATGAGGTAACTGCGAGCTGATTACAATTAGGAAATAATGGAATTTATCGATAACAAAATTTTTGGAAATACTTGCACACCAATTATTTGTCAGAGGAAATACTTGATTTTTAACATTAGCCATATGAAATTGGCAGGACGGCTGATAAACATTCGAGTCGAATTGCAGAGCGACCAATCTTAAAAATTTTTTTTCCAAAAAAAATAGTTGATATTGGTGCAAAATACCTCTTTACTCATTGCCTGCATACATCACATTTCCTACCTATTTTTGCTTTAATGAAACAAAGACCAACGTCATCAAACATATAATTTTGAAAGGCAAGTAAAAAGGCGTATACGTTTTTATTTCATTTGATTTTAAACGGTCACAATTTTCAGTGAAATTCATGTTTTTCACATGGACATTTCTATTTCAATTCTCAGTAATATATTACCTGTCCATTTATAGTTTTTATATTGTTTAAAATTCTTCTCTTTTTATTTTATTTTCACTTTCTTTATTTTTTATTAGAATTTTGCATATCACGTCCCTTCATTTTATTTTAATTTGTTTCATTTTATTTATTTATTTTTTCATTTTTCTTATGTTTTATTTTATTTTATTTTGCTTTATTTTGTATATTTTTTTTATTTTGATACATATTATATTTTATTTTTTTTTTTAAACAAAATTTATTTTAATTGGCTTTATTTTGATTTATTTCATTATAATGTAATTTTAGTTATTATTATTTTAATTTTTTAACTTTATTACCTTTTTTTATTATCTTATATTTAATAATTTTTTATTTTATTTTATACTCAACATCATCTATGCTCACGAATATTGATTTCATTCATTGGTTATTTATATCATTTTTATGGTCTTTAGAAGGAAAAAATTTTGAAATTCTTAATTTATTCCGCAAGAGGCGATAATATACCCAGTAGTGTTCTCAAAACTGGAACCAAGCGAACCGCAAGTTCTACGGTTGGCTTATCATTTTGCTGATTCGATGAAAGACTTTCTGGTGGAGTTAGTCCTGTTGCAGCATTGTTCGGCAAAGCATTCAATGCATACTTTAAAGTATATTTGTATATGTTAAAAATTATATAATAAACGTAAAAGCTTTACTTGTGAACTTACCACAAATAAAAGTGACATTGCAAGGCAAATAATGTAAACTTTACTTGGTGTTATCATTTTGAACTAAGTGGAGCAATCTGTAAGACTGTTTAAAAGTTTGAAAATTATCTATATTTATACTCAATATGGAATTAATATAAATATTAGTAAACAATTACTTTTACAGTTGAAGAAAAAAGTCGTGCATGCGTTTTATTATTATTGATAATATTAATGATATTTGGAATTGATTAGGAATGGGAATTGTTTCTACAAGGTATATAGCAAATAGCTAGCTGAATAGCTTTTCTTGTTAACTGTTAGCTACTTTTCCTCCTTCTTGACTTGTTTTGACTTATTATGTGGATTCAGCTCTAAGTTTTGAAGGTATATTTACACCAGATTATAAGTTATAGTCATCCGATCTGCTCGGTTGCTCTTCTGGTACTAACATACTTCGGACCAAAGTGAATATACCATTTAATGTTTATGAAAGGTATAAAAAACCTATCAAGTACGTAATAAGTTATTAGAAAACTTGTTTCAAATAGCGTTTTTTGCGCCTTATGAGTAATTCCTCATTTTTTAAGTAACCTTAATATAAACAAAGGATTTGTTGGAAATATAACGAAAAAAGTAGTGAAAAAATTAGAAATTTTAATTAAAAAAATATAATTAATTTTAATTCGCATGAAATGGAGGAACACATAAACCAAACAATATTTAGTGGTTTCGAAAGTGCAGGGCATCTGTCAAGCTTAACTGTCAAACCAAATATGTGTTGTTTTAGTTAGAAGTCAGGTATTTATGAAAATGGATCACTTAACAACCGCACAAGGCGTTAAAATTGTTGAAATCTACTACAATAATGGTGATTCAAACGTGGCCAGATTTCGTGCTTTAAGAGGAAATTATTGTGCACATAATCGTCCAACTACTTATACAATTGGTAAAATTTTAAAGATATTTGAAGAAACTGGATCGGTTATAGATATTGCATGAATTATCGTTTTGCTCCTTTCACCTCAAATATCGTTGCTTACATCTACATCCGTATAAAGTCTAGCTAACACAACAACTGAAGCCAGCTGACCGTTCACAACGTCGTAGTTAAGCTGATTGGGTCTTGAACAACAAGCAGTGGACCGTGATTTTTCCAACAAAATTTTTTCCAGCGACGAGGTCCATTTCTCACTCGGCGCATAACAATAATATAATAATAAGTTAAATTGTCGCATTTGGGATAATTTAAGAGATTGAACCTTACTTATTTGAAAATGATAACAGCTATAATGCCACTGTCAATTCGGATGGTTTTGCTCGTATGATAACCGATTTTTTGGCCTGTTATTGAAGAGCACGACTTAGACAATATGTGGTTCCAACAAGATGGTACCCTTTGCTGCGCAACACGAGCGAATGTGGCGAGAGAAATTTTCTGGTCGCGTAGTCTCCCGTCTTGGCGATGTCAATTGGACTTTTTTGGTTCATCTACACGAAAGACCGCCGTCAAGTTATTGCTGAGATACCGCCCAATATGTGCCAAAAACTGGTCGAAAATTACCACAATGATTCGAGTTTTACAAAATTTTATAAGGCTGTCATTTGGATGCTAACATATATGAGTAATGCAAAGGAATTTCCTGTAACAAATTATTTTAATAGCATTTTAATAGCGTTTATTTTAGAAGCAGGATAACCATGTATTATGTTCGTACCAAAGTTTGCATAAGTTTAATTTTATAGGTTTTAGTTTGAATGTCAATATTTTGAAGTCGCTATTAATTTCACACATAAAATGTTTATAATATTTAACGCTAATAAAAGAGGCAATGAAATACATAAAAAAGAGAGTTGATTAATTTCAGTCATTTTAATTTCGTTTAGAAGTTGTACAAAATGATATTTAAGATTGAAAAATTAAAGTAAATATTTTACGGTATATTAGTTTTGCAACGGGCGCATCACGTTTCTTAGGAAAATTATCAACGTTAATTACTTTTTTGTATTAGAATATCTCACGTAGTCTTATCGTCAGAAAAAACTTTGTATTTTCCAAATAGGAGAAATAATTAAAAATCAATTTATTTCGTTTCGAGATATTTTTTATAAATATTGTATATTCACATATGGAAAGAAGTTTGGGCTTCCGAAAATGACGAGAAGAACGACATAGCCATCTTCTCGGCCATCTTCATATGCGTCCTGGTATCGTCTCGTATTCATTGCTCTGATGAAAAAATCATCCCAGGCAGCTTCTGTGAAGTAGTAGGAGGAACTTTATTATCTACCTCACTTCACTCGTGATTTGACATCTTTACAGAGATCACAAATCTTTTGTAACACGAAATATGTTAGTTCGGCCGAAGTTCCCGAAGTGTTGGCAGTACTTATACATATTACCATACAGAGGGTCAATGGATTTAAAAAAAAATTTTTTGTTCAAAACAGCAATTCAGCATATACATATATATTTGCGTTTTGGTTGCGGGTGTTGCCATCTTGATGTTGACCCAATTGCCGGTCAATTCTCTTCTGGTTAAATACGACACATAAGTTAGTCAGCTCTAGCCCTGCCCTAAAACTAAACTGACACTAAACTACTAAACACGGGTACGCTTCGGTCGATATTTTTTGTTGTGTTTTTTATTGTCAGGAAAAAGTTCTTTTGAAAAAAAAAGTATATTTTTGTGGAAATAATAAGTCGTATTTATTGTTCTATTTAGTATACAGGTGGCTTTTAGACAAAATTTTCTTCTATTTTTCTATCTATTTACCAAATTTGGTTACTTTCTTATTTCGTGTCGTGGTTCCTTTACGTCTATTTTGGTTTCTTTTTGAGTTGTCCATTTCAGAAAAATGCATTTCGCATTTGTTAAATAATTTTGATCGTGTGAATGATTGCGATGTAGAGACAATAATCGCTGAATGAAAATTGCTTAGATTTTCAAATCTAGAGCTTGAAAGAAATTTCAAGTTAGGGGAAAGCTTTTAAGCGTAACCTATTGAAATTTGTAATGAATTTACCATTATTGCCGTATAGTTCAGCTTAAATTAAAGCAAGACAATGAAATTAAATTGATTTTAAATTTGTAAACAGTTGGGTACATAGGAAGAACCTAACCACGTATGGTCTGCAATAATTTGTTCCAACTCAATTTTAATCTCATTACATATCTACAAATGTGATAAAAATGTTTATTCATACATCCATATATATATATATGTATTACATAACGGGTGATCCATTTCGAGGTTCCCTAGGTTCAAAGAAAAAAACACAGGAAATTCAAATTTAATGGAGAATGTTTATTATTATTCGGAAGAACATTCTGTGGTATTTATTTTTGAAGATTACCTCTTTCAAATGTTGACCGTTGAGTCCAATTTTCGATGACTCGTTCGAGCATTTTGACTGGGAACTGGCGAATGGCGTGCGTGATGTTTTGCTCACAGGAAAAATACTAACGGTATGATATTACACGATCTTGGTGGCCAATCGACTTTCCCAAAACGTGAAATTATCTGCTCACCGAAGTATTCTCTCAATAAATCCATTGATTGATGCGATGTGTAGTTAGAGCGCCGTCTTGTTGAAACCAAATGTCGCGGAGATCATGGGCTTCAATTTCAGGCATCAAATAGTCGATTATCATGGCGATGAATCCACCAGCCCACAAACCACACCAAACCGTTATTTTTTCTGAACGAAATGAGAGTTCTTGAATCTCTTCAGGTTGCTCTTCGTCCCAAATGCGGAAATTTTGCTTGTTTAAATACCTATTGAGTCAGAAATGGGCCTCATCGCTGAACAAAATTTGGCTCGAAAACGTCGGATCTCCTTGGATCTTTTCAAGAGCCCATAGAGCGAAGCCATGTCGCTTGGGTAGGTCTAGCGGTTTCAGTTCTTGCAAAAGCTGTATTTGGTGCGCTTTCAATTTAATGTCTAGTTGTAAAATGCGTCAGGTCGTTCCATACGTCAGCCCGAGTTGCTGCGAACGGCGCCGAATCGACTCTCCACGGTCTTCGTGTACACTCTCAGCTACGGCCGCTATATTTTCTTTACTGCGTGCTGGATTATGTTCACCATAAGTTGAGCGAAGCGCGCGAGACACATTCTTTATAGAAATTGAATTTTCACGACTCACGCGTGATCTGTCAAAAAAGGCTATTGAAAAAAGTAAATCTACTTGGATCACACTTTACTACAAAAGTTTTTTTGTCGAACGTTTGCTTCAATTATTTATTCTATTGAATAAAAAAGTATAAATTTTTTTTTGCTATTTTTATGTATATTTGTTATTTTTGATTTTTTATAATTTTTATATATTTTTTATATTTTTATATTATTTTTCGGAATCACTCTTTCCAACTGCTGTTTTGGACTGAGTACACAGTTAAAATCCTCTCTCGACGAACAAAAGGCCAAGTTTACAAATCGCTCATAATTCCCGTTCTGTTATATAGTGCAGAAGCGTGGACGACGGTGTTTTGCGAGGCAGCGGTGACGCTGGCTAAGTCATGACGTTCGAATGGATAAAAGAATTCCAGCTTTGATGGCATTCTAACCACTACCCGCTGGTGAAAGTAAAGGAAGAGGAAGACCTTTACTCCGTTATAAAGTTATGGCGAAGAAAGACCCTGTTTTACTTGAAGAAATTACTGGCGTGCTTTTGTTGACTATAACTGAGTCAATCAAGAACAAAGAAATTGAATAAAAAATTTAAATAAAATTCTCCAATTGTGGTCGGTAGGGAATATCAACTTCTCCGAGTGTTAGCAGTGCATATTACCATATAAAGTGTGAATGGATTCGAGAAATAATTTTTTTTCATAAGCTCTTCATAAAAATCTATTAGTCGTTCAGAGGTTCTTCAAGATGCACACCACAAATTGAAGGAGGAGATAGGTTAAAAACCTTTGTTTATATTTATTTATGCATATTGTATGGGTGTGACGGCACGATGTTGATGTTGACTCAATTACTGATGAGTTCGGTTTCTGACTAAAGAGGACATATTAGTAACTCAGCTCTCGCCCTGCCCTACACCTAATGCATACGATGATTCCATGAAGATTCATATGATGACACTAAAAGCGATTAAAAAATATTTGTTGTTGGCGCCAAAGATTTTTTTGTAAATTGTATATATCGAAATAAACTACTAAAAATAACCAGAGGCTGGAGCCGACGGCTTACCGGCAGAGCTATTCAAGTACGGTGGCGAACAACTGATAAGCTGCATGCATCAACCTCTTTACAGAATATGGTCTGACGATTAGAACTTCACTGTGCTCTGCCCAATCCATAAAAAAGGAGATTCTGCGAAAATTATCGTGATATAAGCCTCCTCAATATCGCGTACAAGGTCCTATCGAACGTATCGATCAAGAGATTAAAGCCCACCGTCAACGAACTGATTGGACCTTATCAATGTGGCTATAGACCTGGTAAATCCGCTATTGATCAGATATTCACCATTCGCCAAATCTTGTATAAGACATCTGAGAAAAGAATCACCCTTACATCGATTTTAAAACAGCTTTCGACAGTACGATACGGAACTGCCTCTATGCCGCTATGTTTGAATTTGATATCTTAGCAAACGACTATGTAAAGTGACAATACCACAAGTGCAGTTAGGATTTCGAGTAACCTCTCATAGCCATTCGATACCAAACGAGGTTTCAACAGGGTGACTCTTTATCGTGCGATTCTTCAACCTGATGTTGGAACAAATAATAAGAGCCGCTGAGCTAAATCGACCAGGTACAATCTTTTACAAAACTGTAATGAGACGGCACTAGCAGTTTTCGAGAGACAGATATACGGTCAATTGCATGTTGGCAACGGCGAATACCGTGGACGGTGGTTATATGACGACATTGATATAGTTTAGCGAATTGGCAAAAAACTGCAAGAAGACGAAATGAATAGAGCACCATTATTGATTCGGCTATAATCGTACAAACGCTGATGTAGCAGAGTGGAAATCGAGCGGAGTTGAAAGTAATGCTGCAACTAGACAAAAACAACCTATCATTTGAAAGCGCCATATAAATGAAAAGTTATCACCGCTTGACGATGCCGTTACTGAAATTTGTTGGCGAAAATTATAGATTTGTTTACAAGTATACATGCACACTGTCAGCTGGCAACATTTTGCCGTTGTAAGCAACGTCGACAACTATTGACAACATATCACTCTTTCAGTCGGAAGGTAGGGTTGGGATTTATGTAAAATGGATAGTTGTCGTCCAGTGCGAACAGCCATCAACATCAACTACATTCACAAAGATCTGGCCATGAAAGGGAGAATGGAGCCATCTATAGAAATTCACCCAAGTGAGTAAATTTTTTTTATATATGATTCAAACAGTTCACGGCTTTTGGTCTTAGACTAAGTATCCTCTGGGTAGCTAATAAACATTCGTTTGGAGGCGAGCTAAAGTGAGTAGGCGAACCCAATAAAAAGTTCAAAAAATGTGGGATGGGAAAAGGAGGGAAGAAGGTGGGTCTTTGTGAAATCTAGCGGCCATTTAAAGGAGCGCAAATTTGGTGTTTAATTTGTGGTGGGAGAGACTCTGTCCCCGAGCCCTGGCATTCACCCCAGAGGCTGAACGTCTAGCACAACCCACATCGAAGAAAAGTTCTTCAACATAACGCTGATTGCGCCCACGCCCGATGGAAGAGAAGAACGATGTTACCAAAGATGCTTTCTATGGGAGCATAGAACACAGTTATGAGCGTTGTCCTCGCGACTATGTCAAAAATGTGCTAAGCGATATTTTTGGTTCAACGTCGAAAAATTCAGCCTTCACGACGAAACATCCCCAAACGGGATGAGGCTGGTTGGCCCCAAATATGGTTGTCTGTAGTACTAGACTCCAATACACGAAAATTCATAAAGCTACATGGCTGTCGCCGGATCGAAAAATACACATCGACCATGTTGTGATTGACGGAAGACATGCATCCAGTGTTTAAGATGAGCGTACATTCCGGGAACCTAAAATAGATACGGATCAGCATCTTGTGACAGCGAGGATGCGAACCCGAATATTTGATATAATTTGAAACGTATAACACATTAAGTACTTATGTACATATTTAATTTTACTATACAAAATTGAAATGTACTTATAGTTTATTTGCTGCTACCTTGGGGTATTTTGCTGCGCCGTATATATAAAAATGTTTTGAATATGCGAATATTTAGCAGCGTTAGAACTTCGGTCATTTTCCTAAAAAAAAAAAAAAAACATTTATACAAAGCATAATTCGCCTGTCCGCAAACTGCATTATTAATAAATAATTTCACGAATTAATGCAAGCAAGACATTAGAGTTTAACCATTTTTAATAAACAAAATGGTTAATGAAGGGTCCCATGTAAAATTTGAAACTGTCCATAATGTTTGTAAAACTAAAATTATTTATTAAACTTATATAAAGAGCGACAAAGTTATAGACGAACAATACCAAAGTAATGAAATCAAAAATGATTGAGCGATGGCAAAATGTTTAAAGTCAACAGCTGTTTTATGAGGTAACTGCGAGCTGATTACAATTAGGAAATAATGGAATTTATCGATAACAAAATTTTTGGAAATACCTGCACACCAATTATTTGTCAGAGGAAATACTTGATTTTTAACATTCGCCATATGAAATTGGCAGGACGGCTGATAAACATTCGAGTCGAATTGCAGAGCGACCAATCTTGAAAATTTTTTTTCCAAAAAAAATAGTTGATATTGGTGCAAAATACCTCTTTACTCATTGCCTGCATACATCACATTTCCTACCTATTTTTGCTTTAATGAAACAAAGACCAACGTCATCAAACATATAATTTTGAAAGGCAAGTAAAAAGGCGTATACGTTTTTATTTCATTTGATTTTAAACGGTCACAATTTTCAGTGAAATTCATGTTTTTCACATGGACATTTCTATTTCAATTCTCAGTAATATATTACCTGTCCATTTATAGTTTTTATATTGTTTAAAATTCTTCTCTTTTTATTTTATTTTCACTTTCTTTATTTTTTATTAGAATTTTGCATATCACGTCCCTTCATTTTATTTTAATTTGTTTCATTTTATTTATTTATTTTTTCATTTTTCTTATGTTTTATTTTATTTTATTTTGCTTTATTTTGTATATTTTTTTTATTTTGATACATATTATATTTTATTTTTTTTTGAAACAAAATTTATTTTAATCGGCTTTATTTTGATTTATTTCATTATAATGTAATTTTAGTTATTATTATTTTAATTTTTTAACTTTATTACCTTTTTTTATTATCTTATATTTAATAATTTTTTATTTTATTTTATACTCAACATCATCTATGCTCACGAATATTGATTTCATTCATTGGTTATTTATATCATTTTTATGGTCTTTAGAAGGAAAAAATTTTGAAATTCTTAATTTATTCCGCAAGAGGCGATAATATACCCAGTAGTGTTCTCAAAACTGGAACCAAGCGAACCGCAAGTTCTACGGTTGGCTTATCATTTTGCTGATTCGATGAAAGACTTTCTGGTGGAGTTAGTCCTGTTGCAGCATTGTTCGGCAAAGCATTCAATGCATACTTTAAAGTATATTTGTATATGTTAAAAATTATATAATAAACGTAAAAAGCTTTACTTGTGAACTTACCACAAATAAAAGTGACATTGCAAGGCAAATAATGTAAACTTTACTTGGTGTTATCATTTTGAACTAAGTGGAGCAATCTGTAAGACTGTTTAAAAGTTTGAAAATTATCTATATTTATACTCAATATGGAATTAATATAAATATTAGTAAACAATTACTTTTACAGTTGAAGAAAAAAGTCGTGCATGCGTTTTATTATTATTGATAATATTAATGATATTTGGAATTGATTAGGAATGGGAATTGTTTCTACAAGGTATATAGCAAATAGCTAGCTGAATAGCTTTTCTTGTTAACTGTTAGCTACTTTTCCTCCTTCTTGACTTGTTTTGACTTATTATGTGGATTCAGCTCTAAGTTTTGAAGGGCTATTTACACCAGATTATAAGTTATAGTCATCCGATCTGCTCGGTTGCTCTTCTGGTACTAACATACTTCGGACCAAAGTGAATAAACCATTTAATGTTTATGAAAGGTATAAAAAACCTATCAAGTACGTAATAAGTTATTAGAAAACTTGTTTCAAATAGCGTTTTTTGCGCCTTATGAGTAATTCCTCATTTTTTAAGTAACCTTAATATAAACAAAGGATTTGTTGGAAATATAACGAAAAAGTAGTGAAAAAATTAGAAATTTTAATTAAAAAAATATAATTAATTTTAATTCGCATGAAATGGAGGAACACATAAACCAAACAATATTTAGTGGTTTCGAAAGTGCAGGGCATCTGTCAAGCTTAACTGTCAAACCAAATATGTGTTGTTTTAGTTAGAAGTCAGGTATTTATGAAAATGGATCACTTAACAACCGCACAAGGCGTTAAAATTGTTGAAATCTACTACAATAATGGTGATTCAAACGTGGCCAGATTTCCTGCTTTAAGAGGAAATTATTGTGCACATAATCGTCCAACTACTTATACAATTGGTAAAATTTTAAAGATATTTGAAGAAACTGGATCGGTTATAGATATTGCATGAATTATCGTTTTGCTCCTTTCACCTCAAATATCGTTGCTTACATCTACATCCGTATAAAGTCTAGCTAACACAACAACTGAAGCCAGCTGACCATTCACAACGTCGTAGTTAAGCTGATTGCGTCTTGAACAACAAGCAGTGGACCGTGATTTTTCCAACAAAATTTTTTCCAGCGACGAGGTCCATTTCTCACTCGGCGCATAACAATAATATAATAATAAGCAAAATTGTCGCATTTGGGATAATTTAAGAGATTGAACCTTACTTCTTTGAAAATGATAACAGCTATAATGCCACTGTCAATTCGGATGGTTTTGCTCGTATGATAACCGATTTTTTGGCCTGTTATTGAAGAGCACGACTTAGACAATATGTGGTTCCAACAAGATGGTACCCTTTGCTGCGCAACACGAGCGAATGTGGCGAGAGAAATTTTCTGGTCGCGTAGTCTCCCGTCTTGGCGATGTCAATTGGACTTTTTTGGTTCATCTACACGAAAGACCGCCGTCAAGTTATTGCTGAGATACCGCCCAATATGTGCCAAAAACTGGTCGAAAATTACCACAATGATTCGAGTTTTACAAAATTTTATAAGGCTGTCATTTGGATGCTAACATATATGAGTAATGCAAAGGAATTTCCTGTAACAAATTATTTTAATAGCATTTTAATAGCGTTTATTTTAGAAGCAGGATAACCATGTATTATGTTCGTACCAAAGTTTGCATAAGTTTAATTTTATAGGTTTTAGTTTGAATGTCAATATTTTGAAGTCGCTATTAATTTCACACATAAAATGTTTATAATATTTAACGCTAATAAAAGAGGCAATGAAATACATAAAAAAGAGAGTTGATTAATTTCAGTCATTTTAATTTCGTTTAGAAGTTGTACAAAATGATATTTAAGATTGAAAAATTAAAGTAAATATTTTACGGTATATTAGTTTTGCAACGGGCGCATCACGTTTCTTAGGAAAATTATCAACGTTAATTACTTTTTTGTATTAGAATATCTCACGTAGTCTTATCGTCAGAAAAAACTTTGTATTTTCCAAATAGGAGAAATAATTAAAAATCAATTTATTTCGTTTCGAGATATTTTTTATAAATATTGTATATTCACATATGGAAAGAAGTTTGGGCTTCCGAAAATGACGAGAAGAACGACATAGCCATCTTCTCGGCCATCTTCATATGCGTCCTGGTATCGTCTCGTATTCATTGCTCTGATGAAAAAATCATCCCAGGCAGCTTCTGTGAAGTAGTAGGAGGAACTTTATTATCTACCTCACTTCACTCGTGATTTGACATCTTTACAGAGATCACAAATCTTTTGTAACACGAAATATGTTAGTTCGGCCGAAGTTCCCGAAGTGTTGGCAGTACTTATACATATTACCATACAGAGGGTCAATGGATTTAAAAAAAAAATTTTTGTTCAAAACAGCAATTCAGCATATACATATATATTTGCGTTTTGGTTGCGGGTGTTGCCATCTTGATGTTGACCCAATTGCCGGTCAATTCTCTTCTGGTTAAATACGACACATAAGTTAGTCAGCTCTAGCCCTGCCCTAAAACTAAACTGACACTAAACTACTAAACACGGGTACGCTTCGGTCGATATTTTTTGTTGTGTTTTTTATTGTCAGGAAAAAGTTCTTTTGAAAAAAAAGTATATTTTTGTGGAAATAATAAGTCGTATTTATTGTTCTATTTAGTATACAGGTGGCTTTTAGACAAAATTTTCTTCTATTTTTCTATCTATTTACCAAATTTGGTTACTTTCTTATTTCGTGTCGTGGTTCCTTTACGTCTATTTTGGTTTCTTTTTGAGTTGTCCATTTCAGAAAAATTACATCAAATGCATTTCGCATTTGTTAAATAATTTTGATCGTGTGAATGATTGCGATGTAGAGACAATAATCGCTGAATGAAAATTGCTTAGATTTTCAAATCTAGAGCTTGAAAGAAATTTCAAGTTAGGGGAAAGCTTTTAAGCGTAACCTATTGAAATTTGTAATGAATTTACCATTATTGCCGTATAGTTCAGCTTAAATTAAAGCAAGACAATGAAATTAAATTGATTTTAAATTTGTAAACAGTTGGGTACATAGGAAGAACCTAACCACGTATGGTCTGCAATAATTTGTTCCAACTCAATTTTAATCTCATTACATATCTACAAATGTGATAAAAAATGTTTATTCATACATCCATATATATATATATGTATTACATAACGGGTGATCCATTTCGAGGTTCCTAGGTTCAAAGAAAAAAACACAGGAAATTCAAATTTAATGGAGAATGTTTATTATTATTCGGAAGAACATTCTGTGGTATTTATTTTTTGAAGATTACCTCTTTCAAATGTTGACCGTTGAGTCCAATTTTCGATGACTCGTTCGAGCATTTTGACTGGGAACTGGCGAATGGCGTGCGTGATGTTTTGCTCACAGGAAAAATACTAACGGTATGATATTACACGATCTTGGTGGCCAATCGACTTTCCCAAAACGTGAAATTATCTGCTCACCGAAGTATTCTCTCAATAAATCCATTGATTGATGCGATGTGTAGTTAGAGCGCCGTCTTGTTGAAACCAAATGTCGCGGAGATCATGGGCTTCAATTTCAGGCATCAAATAGTCGATTATCATGGCGATGAATCCACCAGCCCACAAACCACACCAAACCGTTATTTTTTCTGAACGAAATGAGAGTTCTTGAATCTCTTCAGGTTGCTCTTCGTCCCAAATGCGGAAATTTTGCTTGTTTAAATACCTATTGAGTCAGAAATGGGCCTCATCGCTGAACAAAATTTGGCTCGAAAACGTCGGATCTCCTTGGATCTTTTCAAGAGCCCATAGAGCGAAGCCATGTCGCTTGGGTAGGTCTAGCGGTTTCAGTTCTTGCAAAAGCTGTATTTGGTGCGCTTTCAATTTAATGTCTAGTTGTAAAATGCGTCAGGTCGTTCCATACGTCAGCCCGAGTTGCTGCGAACGGCGCCGAATCGACTCTCCACGGTCTTCGTGTACACTCTCAGCTACGGCCGCTATATTTTCTTTACTGCGTGCTGGATTATGTTCACCATAAGTTGAGCGAAGCGCGCGAGACACATTCTTTATAGAACTTGAATTTCCACGACTCACGCGTGATCTGTCAAAAAAGGCTATTGAAAAAAGTAAATCTACTTGGATCACACTTTACTACAAAAGTTTTTTTGTCGAACGTTTGCTTCAATTATTTATTCTATTGAATAAAAAAGTATAAATTTTTTTTGCTATTTTTATGTATATTTGTTATTTTTGATTTTTTATAATTTTTATATATTTTTTATATTTTTATATTATTTTTCGGAATCACTCTTTCCAACTGCTGTTTTGGACTGAGTACACAGTTAAAATCCTCTCTCGACGAACAAAAGGCCAACTTTACAAATCGCTGATAATTCCCGTTCTGTTATATAGTGCAGAAGCGTGGACGCTGGCTAAGTCATGACGTTTGGATGGATAAAAGAATTCCAGCTTTGATGGCATTCTAACCACTACCCGCTGGTGAAAGTAAAGGAAGAGGAAGACCTTTACTCCGTTATAAAGTTATGGCGAAGAAAGACCCTGTTTTACTTGAAGAAATTACTGGCGTGCTTTTGTTGACTATAACTGAGTCAATCAAGAACAAAGAAATTGAATAAAAAATTTAAATAAAATTCTCCAATTGTGGTCGGTAGGGAATATCAACTTCTCCGAGTGTTAGCAGTGCATATTACCATATAAAGTGTGAATGGATTCGAGAAATAATTTTTTTTCATAAGCTCTTCATAAAAATCTATTAGTCGTTCAGAGGTTCTTCAAGATGCACACCACAAATTGAAGGAGGAGATAGGTTAAAAACCTTTGTTTATATTTATTTATGCATATTGTATGGGTGTGACGGCACGATGTTGATGTTGACTCAATTACTGATGAGTTCGGTTTCTGACTAAAGAGGACATATTAGTAACTCAGCTCTCGCCCTGCCCTACACCTAATGCATACGATGATTCCATGAAGATTATATGATGACACTAAAAGCGATTAAAAAATATTTGTTGTTGGCGCCAAAGATTTTTTGTAAATTGTATATATCGAAATAAACTACTAAAAATAACCAGAGGCTGGAGCCGACGGCTTACCAGCAGAGCTATTCAAGTACGGTGGCGAACAACTGATAAGCTGCATGCATCAACCTCTTTACAGAATATGGTCTGACGATTAGAACTTCACTGTGCTCTGCCCAATCCATAAAAAAGGAGATTCTGCGAAAATTATCGTGATATAAGCCTCCTCAATATCGCGTACAAGGTCCTATCGAACGTATCGATCAAGAGATTAAAGCCCACCGTCAACGAACTGATTGGACCTTATCAATGTGGCTATAGACCTGGTAAATCCGCTATTGATCAGATATTCACCATTCGCCAAATCTTGTATAAGACATCTGAGAAAAGAATCACCCTTACATCGATTTTAAAACAGCTTTCGACAGTACGATACGGAACTGCCTCTATGCCGCTATGTTTGAATTTGATATCTTAGCAAACGACTATGTAAAGTGACAATACCACAAGTGCAGTTAGGATTTCGAGTAACCTCTCATAGCCATTCGATACCAAACGAGGTTTCAACAGGGTGACTCTTTATCGTGCGATTCTTCAACCTGATGTTGGAACAAATAATAAGAGCCGCTGAGCTAAATCGACCAGGTACAATCTTTTACAAAACTGCAATGAGACGGCACTAGCAGTTTTCGAGAGACAGATATACGGTCAATTGCATGTTGGCAACGGCGAATACCGTGGACGGTGGTTATATGACGACATTGATATAGTTTAGCGAATTGGCAAAAAACTGCAAGAAGACGAAATGAATAGAGCACCATTATTGATTCGGCTATAATCGTACAAACGCTGATGTAGCAGAGTGGAAATCGAGCGGAGTTGAAAGTAATGCTGCAACTAGAACCAAAAACAACCTATCATT